>OX155892.1:75910773-77284212 GCA_944588485.1 Phosphuga atrata | reverse complement strand
CTTGTATGTCTAGTCTTGCCTGTCTAGTCGTCTGTGTCTAGTCTTACCTATCTAGTCTTTTCTGCCTAGTCTTGTCTGTCAGGTCTTGTCAGCCCCGTCTTGTATATCTAGTCTTGTGAGTCCCGTCTTGCATGCCCGGTCCTTTCTGTCTATCCTTGTCTGTCTAGTCTTGTCTCTCTAGCCAAATCAAATCAAATTTATTGTTATAAAAGATATACACAAGTACATATATAACTTGTGAAAGGAGAAACAAAGAAAATAGTTATTACCCATACACACACATTACACACACATTACAAAATTTACAAATAAATACAGTCTACAGTTCATTAATAATTTTGTTTAGAAGGAACACTATAAACTTCTTTTTCGATTAAAAAATCCTTTAGCTTCCTAATGAAGAACTTGAAATGCTTCTGCCTTAGTTTGTACGGAATACAGTTATAGATGCGTATTCCAATTCCGTCGGGCGCTTCATATTGCTGCATACTTTAAGTTCTACCTATTCGCTAATAAATGTGAGCCGTGTCTAGTGTTATGGTTATGATGGTCTTGGCCAGTCGAGAACTTGGTTTTGTTCTTCATATATATATATATATATACATGGTGTTAATATATTAAGCACTACAGTGCGATTTGCAAGAGGTTCTGCCTGTAATTCCTGTGATGCATCTAATTGCTCTTTTTTGCGCTTTTAGTACTCTGTGCATATGTGGAGACGAGCCCCAAACAATTATTCCATATGTTAGTATAGAATGTATCTCAGCAAAGTATATAATGAGCACCGAACTGTTAATAATGTTCTTGCGCATTCGAAGTTGGTAGATTTTGCAATTCAGTTTTTTTATCATACTATCCGTCGTAATGTTCCAGGTGAGGAATTCTTCAAAGAATATTCCTAGGAATCGTATGTTTTTGGCTCTTTGAACCTCTTTTTTAACAATTGCCAGGTATCGGTTTTCCGCGACCGTTTTCCTATGTGTTTCAAAGATAACCTAGTTGGGTTCATTTATATTTACGGACATGTTATTAGCAGAGCACCAATTATGGAACATTTTCAACAAGTGGTTAGCCTCGACTTCAGTTTTACTCGGAGAATCTTCAGAAATAATGAAGCTCGCGTCGTCTGCATATAGAATGCACTGCTTATCCCTTAAATATTCTATAATGTCCGCTATATATAAAAAGAAAAGTGTCGGGGCCAGCACACTGCCCTGCGGAACACCAATTTTAAGATACGATGATTCAGATATGCCACTCTCATTAATTTGTACAATTTTTACATAAGATTGTCTATTATTTGAAGAACGAACGGAACCATCTGTCTACCTTCCTTCTAATTCCATAGAATGTACAGCTTGTCCATCAGTACATCGTGAGAGACGCAGTTGAATGCCTTCGACAAGTCGCAAAAAATCCCGACCGGAGATTTGCCTTTGTCTACCTCACTAAGTACTCTGTTGTAGATGGCGAGTATAGCTGTGGTTGTGGATTTATTTTTTCTGAAGCCATGTTGTGCCAACGGTATTATGTTGTGTTTGTTAATGAACTGTCCTACTTTTCGTTCTATGGAGTATTCCAGTATTTTAGCGATTGCATATTAGAGATATTGGCCGTTAGTTTTCAACTTTTGTTTTGTTGAATCTAGTCTTGTCTGTCGAGTCTTGCCTGTCTTGTCTGTCCGGTCTTGTCAGTCCTGTCTTGTATGTCTGGTCTTGTGAGTCCCGTCTTGCATGTCCGGTATTTTCTATCTAGCCTTGTCTGTCTATTCTTTTCTGTCTATTCTTGTCTGTCTAGTGTTGTCTGTCTAGTTTTGTCTGTCTAATTTTGTCTGTCAAGTCCTGCCTATCTAGTGTTGTCAGTTCAGTCTAGTGTTGTCAGTTCCGTCTAGTGTTGTCTGTTCAGTCTAGTCTTGTCTGTTCAGTCTAGTCTTGTCTGTCGAGCCTTGCCTATGTAGTCTTGTCTGTGCGGTCTTGTCACTCTCGTCTTGCATGTCTTGTCTTGTCTGTCTAGCCTTGTCTGTATAGTCTTGTCTGTCTAGTCTTGTCTATCTAGTCTTGTCTGTCTCGTCTTGCATGTCCTGTCTTGTCTGTCTAGCCTTGTCTGTCTAGTTTTGTCTGTCTAGACTTTTCTGTCTAGTCTTGTCTGTCTAGTCTTGTCTGTCTAGTCTTGTCTGCCTAGTCTTGTCTGTCTAGTCTTGTCTGTCTAGTCTTGTCTGTCTAGTCTTGTCTGTCTAGTCTTGTCTGTCTAGTCTTGTCTGTCTAGTCTTGTCTGTCTAGTCTTGTCTGTCTAGTCTTGTCTGTCTAGTCTTGTCTGTCTAGTCTTGTCTGTCTAGTCTTGTCTGTCTAGTCTTGTCTGTCTAGTCTTGTCTGTCTAGTCTTGTCTGTCTAGTCTTGTCTGTCTAGTCTTGTCTGTCTAGTCTTGTCTGTCTAGTCTTGTCTGTCTAGTCTTGTCTGTCTAGTCTTGTCTGTCTAGTCTTGTCTGTCTAGTCTTGTCTGTCTAGTCTTGTCTGTCTAGTCTTGTCTGTCTAGTCTTGTCTGTCTAGTCTTGTCTGTCTAGTCTTGTCTGTCTAGTCTTGTCTGTCTAGTCTTGTCTGTCTAGTCTTGTCTGTCTAGTCTTGTCTGTCTAGTCTTGTCTGTCTAGTCTTGTCTGTCTAGTCTTGTCTGTCTAGTCTTGTCTGTCTAGTCTTGTCTGTCTAGTCTTGTCTGTCTAGTCTTGTCTGTCTAGTCTTGTCTGTCTAGTCTTGTCTGTCTAGTCTTGTCTGTCTAGTCTTGTCTGTCTAGTCTTGTCTGTCTAGTCTTGTCTGTCTAGTCTTGTCTGTCTAGTCTTGTCTGTCTAGTCTTGTCTGTCTAGTCTTGTCTGTCTAGTCTTGTCTGTCTAGTCTTGTCTGTCTAGTCTTGTCTGTCTAGTCTTGTCTGTCTAGTCTTGTCTGTCTAGTCTTGTCTGTCTAGTCTTGTCTGTCTAGTCTTGTCTGTCTAGTCTTGTCTGTCTAGTCTTGTCTGTCTAGTCTTGTCTGTCTAGTCTTGTCTGTCTAGTCTTGTCTGTCTAGTCTTGTCTGTCTAGTCTTGTCTGTCTAGTCTTGTCTGTCTAGTCTTGTCTGTCTAGTCTTGTCTGTCTAGTCTTGTCTGTCTAGTCTTGTCTGTCTAGTCTTGTCTGTCTAGTCTTGTCTGTCTAGTCTTGTCTGTCTAGTCTTGTCTGTCTAGTCTTGTCTGTCTAGTCTTGTCTGTCTAGTCTTGTCTGTCTAGTCTTGTCTGTCTAGTCTTGTCTGTCTAGTCTTGTCTGTCTAGTCTTGTCTGTCTAGTCTTGTCTGTCTAGTCTTGTCTGTCTAGTCTTGTCTGTCTAGTCTTGTCTGTCTAGTCTTGTCTGTCTAGTCTTGTCTGTCTAGTCTTGTCTGTCTAGTCTTGTCTGTCTAGTCTTGTCTGTCTAGTCTTGTCTGTCTAGTCTTGTCTGTCTAGTCTTGTCTGTCTAGTCTTGTCTGTCTAGTCTTGTCTGTCTAGTCTTGTCTGTCTAGTCTTGTCTGTCTAGTCTTGTCTGTCTAGTCTTGTCTGTCTAGTCTTGTCTGTCTAGTCTTGTCTGTCTAGTCTTGTCTGTCTAGTCTTGTCTGTCTAGTCTTGTCTGTCTAGTCTTGTCTGTCTAGTCTTGTCTGTCTAGTCTTGTCTGTCTAGTCTTGTCTGTCTAGTCTTGTCTGTCTAGTCTTGTCTGTCTAGTCTTGTCTGTCTAGTCTTGTCTGTCTAGTCTTGTCTGTCTAGTCTTGTCTGTCTAGTCTTGTCTGTCTAGTCTTGTCTGTCTAGTCTTGTCTGTCTAGTCTTGTCTGTCTAGTCTTGTCTGTCTAGTCTTGTCTGTCTAGTCTTGTCTGTCTAGTCTTGTCTGTCTAGTCTTGTCTGTCTAGTCTTGTCTGTCTAGTCTTGTCTGTCTAGTCTTGTCTGTCTAGTCTTGTCTGTCTAGTCTTGTCTGTCTAGTCTTGTCTGTCTAGTCTTGTCTGTCTAGTCTTGTCTGTCTAGTCTTGTCTGTCTAGTCTTGTCTGTCTAGTCTTGTCTGTCTAGTCTTGTCTGTCTAGTCTTGTCTGTCTAGTCTTGTCTGTCTAGTCTTGTCTGTCTAGTCTTGTCTGTCTAGTCTTGTCTGTCTAGTCTTGTCTGTCTAGTCTTGTCTGTCTAGTCTTGTCTGTCTAGTCTTGTCTGTCTAGTCTTGTCTGTCTAGTCTTGTCTGTCTAGTCTTGTCTGTCTAGTCTTGTCTGTCTAGTCTTGTCTGTCTAGTCTTGTCTGTCTAGTCTTGTCTGTCTAGTCTTGTCTGTCTAGTCTTGTCTGTCTAGTCTTGTCTGTCTAGTCTTGTCTGTCTAGTCTTGTCTGTCTAGTCTTGTCTGTCTAGTCTTGTCTGTCTAGTCTTGTCTGTCTAGTCTTGTCTGTCTAGTCTTGTCTGTCTAGTCTTGTCTGTCTAGTCTTGTCTGTCTAGTCTTGTCTGTCTAGTCTTGTCTGTCTAGTCTTGTCTGTCTAGTCTTGTCTGTCTAGTCTTGTCTGTCTAGTCTTGTCTGTCTAGTCTTGTCTGTCTAGTCTTGTCTGTCTAGTCTTGTCTGTCTAGTCTTGTCTGTCTAGTCTTGTCTGTCTAGTCTTGTCTGTCTAGTCTTGTCTGTCTAGTCTTGTCTGTCTAGTCTTGTCTGTCTAGTCTTGTCTGTCTAGTCTTGTCTGTCTAGTCTTGTCTGTCTAGTCTTGTCTGTCTAGTCTTGTCTGTCTAGTCTTGTCTGTCTAGTCTTGTCTGTCTAGTCTTGTCTGTCTAGTCTTGTCTGTCTAGTCTTGTCTGTCTAGTCTTGTCTGTCTAGTCTTGTCTGTCTAGTCTTGTCTGTCTAGTCTTGTCTGTCTAGTCTTGTCTGTCTAGTCTTGTCTGTCTAGTCTTGTCTGTCTAGTCTTGTCTGTCTAGTCTTGTCTGTCTAGTCTTGTCTGTCTAGTCTTGTCTGTCTAGTCTTGTCTGTCTAGTCTTGTCTGTCTAGTCTTGTCTGTCTAGTCTTGTCTGTCTAGTCTTGTCTGTCTAGTCTTGTCTGTCTAGTCTTGTCTGTCTAGTCTTGTCTGTCTAGTCTTGTCTGTCTAGTCTTGTCTGTCTAGTCTTGTCTGTCTAGTCTTGTCTGTCCAGTCTTGTCTGTCTAGTCTGTCCAGTCTTTTCTGTCTAGTATTGTCTGTCTAGTCTTGTATATCTAGTCTTGTTTTGTATATCTAGTCTTGTCTGACTAGTCTTGTCTTTCTAGCCCTGGCTATCTAGTCTTCTTTGTCTTATCTTCTTCGACTGTCCAGTCTATTCTATCTAATCTTGTCTGTCCATTTTTGCGGTATCTTCTTTTGTGTCTTGTCTATAAAGTAGTGTGTAAAGAAACTACAAATTTAATTGTAACAGTTTTTATCATTTTAGAAAACTTAAAGTTAATCTAAATAAATGCCCATAGAATTTGAGTCTCCTTTTTACCATGGAATTGAATCAGTCTTTCATTGTCCTGGTAAAGTTCTTCCCTTCCTCTTAACCTATACTGCCCATCCACGATCTTTGGATGCATCCATTATCTTACAAAGGATCTTCCTTCTCTTCAAATTTCTCAGCTTCTCTGAGTCCTGATTTCCGTGTTATTTGGAGGCATTCACTAGCATAAAGGCATTCCATTTTAATCACTGTATTATAGTGTCTCAGAGTAGTTTCCTTTGAGCTGTTCTTCGAAAAGCTGTTTCCATCTTCTCCTGTCTGGTGTTTTTACCTTCTCTGTCACTGGTTTTCAACTCCACGATTTCATCCAGTTATTTAAAGCTGACAACTCTTTTTATCTTACCATGTTCGGTCTTTAGGTGACGAGGCGCTTTTTTAGTGTTTGTCATATACTTCGTTTTTTTCAATGGAAATCTGTAGTCCTGTTTTTTTCTGCATGATTGGTTAGTATATTCAGATGTTCTCTAGCTGTGTCCGTATTTCTAGAAAGGAGCGCGAGGTCATCGGCAAAAACAAGGCCGTTGATCTTGATGCCATTCTTTGATCTTCCAAAGTTACTAGATTTAGTAGTCCTTTCCTGTCCAGTCTTCCATTCCCGGATAATCTTCTCCAACACACAGTTGAATAGAACTGTTGGCAGGACATCACTTTATCTGACTCCTATTTTAATTTCAAACTCTTTGGCGGTCCCTCCCATGTACTTTACTTTGGAATGTGTTCCTGTTAACGTCAGCTCAATAATTTCTCTTGAATGGCGTCAAGATCAACAGCCTTGCTTTTGCCGATGACCTCGGGTTGCTTTCTAGAAATACTGACACAGCTATAGAACATCTGAATATACTAACCAATCAAGCAGAAAAAGCAGTACTACAGATTTACTTTGAGGAAAAACGAAGTATATGACAAATAAGGCCCCTAACACTAAAAAGGCCCCTCGTCACCTAAAGTTTTGGCGTCGACGCCAAATTCCATCAGTGTGTTAAACAGCACTTCCATGTTAATAGAATCATAAGCTTTCTTGAAGTCTACAGAAACTACTACTAGCTCTTTTGACATATAGTTCTCCAGTATTCGTTTCAGGCTCCAGATTTGTGCAGCACATGATCTTCCTTCCCTAAATCCCGCTTGATACTCAGCAAGTTGGTGATCCACTTGCTCCACAAGTCTACTCTGTAACGCTTTAGACAGTGCCTTATGTTAGGATCCGTTCTAGCATCTTTTTGTGTAAAGGGTGGATGACAGCATTTTTTCAGCCTTCAGAGATAACTTCAGTTTCCCATATCTTTTACATTTCTTGCTTTAAAAATTGGATTCCTCCCCCACATTTTAGCATCTCAGTTGTGACGGAGTTTTCCCTTGCTGCTTTTTTGTTCTTTAGGTTTGCGATTATTTCACGAACTTCTTCTTTATCTGATGGGATTAAATTTTCATTCTGTTGGTTTGGGTCTTCTCTTGACCATTTATTTTTTGGTTCTTCGCAATTTCTCGAAATATGTGGCTAATATCTCAAAATGATCATTCTTATTTGTAGCCAGTTTTCAATCTTCCCTTCGAAATCATGCTGCACGGCTGATTTTCATTTATTTGCTTATTAAAGGTCCTAAAGTTGGTTATAGTGTTGTTCCTCTTAAATTCCGTGTCATTGTTCTGAATTTTTTCTGATACTTGTTTCCTTTTAGCTTGTCGGAGGATCTTAGCTGTCTGTTTGCGTCCTTCTTTGTATGTCTCAAATTATTCTTCAGTTTTGTCTTCATACCGCACTTTAAACACTGCAGCTCTACTATCGACTGATACATTAGATTCTATGATGATAAATATTAAAACTGCTTAATACTGAATTGGTTAATTTAATAAACTTAATGATAGTATTTTAAAGAACGAATTCAATAAGCGCGATTTTTTTTCGAGAAAGGGCCTTATGATCGAGCTTTTAATACTATTTTTTCTATCTTTCCCATTTTATGCCATTTCTAAATAAAAAAATCGCCCATACATATTTAGAAATTTGTATGGTGGTTGGTGCCACTGATAATTGACATTTCAATTTGAAAATAGTTTGAATTATATAATCTAAACTTGTTTATGATGAATTACACAATATGAGTGTGAGTGAAAAATTATCATGTAGGTACCCCACCTGAAATTCGCCTATTGAAAATTGCTGAAAATACAGTGAATAACTTATAGGTTGCTAGCTCTAAGTTTCAGCGGTGCCAACCTTGAAAAATTGGGTTATTAAAGCACTTGGCGAACCATTAACGAACCCATATGAGTGCTATAATGACTCCGTTTTAGTCGTAAAGTAGAAAAATAATAATTATGATATGAAATAAGGATTAGTAAGGTAGACAGTTTGCAGTATATTTGACATGCAAGAATTAACATAATTCTATTTTAACCTATATGCTCCAAACTTAATATCTACTTCTATATAAAACATGCAGCAAATAGTTTTTTGTGCTAAAACTTACATATATTAAAAAAAAATGCTGTTACAAAACTATTAAAATGGTAAAGTCACAGCACATTTCAGATATGTATGATTGTGATATTTTACAGACACTCAATTGATTTTAACAGATCTATCTTTTCTCAGAAATCGCTAGATAAATAGTTCATGTAATTGTGGTGACACATTATATTCAGAAGTCCATAGAATCTAACTAGATAATCCCTTATTTAAAGTCAAGTGAACTTTATTTAGAGTCAGAGTATAATATTACTCCTATATGATATATAATATTTTGTATACCATATAATATTCTTATATGATATATAAGAATATTATATAATATTATAATATTTATCATATTATCAAATAATGAATATTATTGAAAATTTATAGAATTGGATATGTGCTCATGCTTGGATTCTCTTTGTTTTTATTTTATGCACTTGAAAACAATCTAAGCACTTAGTTGTTAATAATTAGGTTAATTAATTAAAGTCTAGGAAAGTTTGCAACTCTGTTTGGAGTTAAAAACTCGCCGGATTCTGTATGGTTGGCTGCGCCTCGCCAATATTTACATTCCGTTGCTTAAATATTTATAATTACAAAGCGCGATTACATTCGCAACGACAATTTTCATTTGATATAATTTAAGCACTCGTCTGTGAGAAAAAAACTTTCAGCAGTAGTCACAAGCAAGATAATTAAACAACAGAATTAGAGCCCAAGTAGACTTAATTGAAACAAAAATTGCATTTTCGTTCTCGTACAATATGTGTTCATCCTTAACTGATTTACATTCCGTGTCTGGACGCTTTCACCTCCATTAGATTCGCTTTTCACATTTTATTTAGCCTGACAGTCCGATAAACGGAAGAACGCAAACGTGGATAATACGTATTGATTTTATTTCCACTGTCCAGTATTATATAAGTAATGTAACGCAATTATAACAAAATACAAAAAATATATATAGCTGTCAAATTTGACTGACCGGTAAAACTAAAATATTGAAACGACGTTCCAGTGATATGGTCTCATGCTATTGAATAATTTTGATTTCTAATTTAATAATTTCTATACGAATAGTTAAATAAAATATTTTGTTTAAAACTAGTGCTCGGTAGCTCGTTAGTGAGTTAGTTAATTTAAACGGTTTATTTGAAGACTGCGCATCAAAATTAATTAAAGGAAAAGTTATTAATCGCCCACTGAAAATCAGTGGACATGTAGAAATAAAACGGAAATTCGGATACTGTTATTCATTAGGTGAAGCCCGCTCGGCTTAAATTTATCCCACTCGTAATCCTGTATTATAACCCATCAAAAACATTTAATCAATCTAATAATAGAACTGCTATGCGGTGATATATACATGTTACTAATTATTCTTCAACAATATGTTCATTTCAATCTAATATTAACTTATGATATATAATATTACACATATCTGATATTAAATAGTATAGGAAAAATATATTTCTTGCGGTTGGAGCATCCAATTATGATAGGTTTATATGATATAGGTTCATCCAATTTTGATAGGTTTATATGATATAGGTTCATGCAAAAAATCATTACACACATGTTCCTTGAACACAACACATGTTCCTTCAAACAAGAAATTTTTAAAGTAAGGAGGTTTTGACTTTGTTTCAAGGTTAATCACTACCAACTTCAGAAAATCACTATATATTATTTATGATTGCAAAGTTAATTACTACCAACTTGACAGGCAGAAAATCACTATATATTATTTAAGATTTCTTATAGTAAACTGAATTCTCTATAAGTCTTATTTGAAACATTTTTCATAATTTGTCTTAGTTTTTCTGTTATTTGCGATTTTCTGGACAACAAAAAATGTAAAACAAAAATTATGTTTTGACATTGTACAAGGTTGATTGTTGAAAAATTACTGAATCAAAATTTCGCCTAGTTTCCGAATTATTTTAGCATTTATGAGTGAAAAAACAAAATCTGTATTATTATTACATCAACACTACAAAAGCAAAGTTTATTGGGGTTATTGATATTCTCCATCATTTTAGTGCTGAATAAAGAAACCACAAAATAAAGACACATGCAACATTTATTCTTTAATGTAATAACAAAAAAGTAACATTGATAGGCAGGTGCCAATCAAAACATATCTGCAGTTATAAGTTGAAAAGGCGTTCTTTAATTAAGCATGCACTATCTATAATAATAGCAACTATTAAAAGCTGTTGCTTATTCCTATGTCTTTTTACTTTTTATAGTTCTTTTGTCATGATTTGTAAACAAACTAACAAAGTGTTGTATAAGTATGACATTTTTAATCTTACAGTTTTCGAGTACATTACGAATGAGTCTATAAATGTAGAGGGTTTAGACCTTTTTGTGTGAAATGAATTTAAAGTCGCGATAAATTAAAAACTTTGCAATTTTCTGCCTCGAAGTTGGAAAAGGTTATAAATTCGCTTTGAGAGAGAGAACAAGACAAAAATAATATTTGCCGATGTAGCGTGCATTTTCGTGAGACGTTGTTCTTTTGAGTACGTGATATACTTTTAAAGAAGTTAATGATATTTCATATCTTGAAATAAACGCTTTAATAAATTGTAGATCTTCATCACATTTTATAATAATACCTCATAATTTAAAGCCTTGTTATCCAAAACTTAAAAATTTCCGGTGTTTGTTTTCTTCTGCGCTTTCCAAGTTTGCTTTGTATAAATAAAGACTGTTCACTTCTACAAAGTTTAACTGAAGTTGTCGAAGGAAGTACAAGCGTAATATTATTAGTCAACTTTGTTTCTTGTTACTGCGATACTTTCCAAAGCGATTCCACACAACACTCCACCTGTATATATAGCAAACCATTATTATTCTATACGCCATTATATCTTTAAAATTAAGTTTTAGCTTCTATTTTCACTGTCTTTTATATACTATCAATCTCCTCTTTTATACTGTTTCTTCTGTCACCCAATCCGGCCATAATACCCTCGAGCGGTTTAGCTTTGTACGGTTTAGGTTCTATCTAAGTCTTGGATACCGTATCTCATAATACCCCCCTAATTTACTCAGATTACTAACAAATTACATATAATTACCTGTATTAAACCTGTTATTACTAAATTATTAAATCTATACTATAGAAATGATCCTGTGAAGTATGATCTTAATTGACTATACAAATATACGAATATACAAATACGTACAAAGTTATTTAAGCGAAATATTGCTTCAATATATAAATATATTCAATCTATTCTTAGCTTTATAATATTAAGTCTTATTTAGACTATCAACAAATCTCATGTTGAAACAACTACTTCCTGACTAATATCATACAGAATATTGAATTATACAACAGATATGGTATTACTAGTCCCAGTCCATTTTCATGTTACTAACAGAACTAGACAAATAACATGGGTTTTAAGATCATTTCTTTCTATTTAAATTAAGTAAATAGCTATCTGCTGACGCATGGTGAATAGCCATCCGCTATATTTCGCTTAAATAAGTTTGTATGATTGCTTCTATAATTAGTTTGGTTTCAGCAATATTCAATTATCAATTAAATCAATAACCGAAACTAAGTTCATGTCTTTCTACAGAAATATCAAATCAAAATCTAACTTCGCCAGTCATGCATGAGATGTTCAAGCTAATATAAGTGTAATCCAATTTATAATTCAAAAAGATAAACTGCAGTGATGATAGATAGATCTCGAAACGCGTCTGCAGATGGCTATTCACATAATATAAATAGAAATAAATATTATTAAAAACATTGTTATTTGTGTAGTTCTGTAACTGACATGATAATGGACTAGGACTAGTAATAACATGCAGATCTATGTTGTATAATTCTATATCTTGTGTGATATTAGCCAGGAAGTAGTTGTTTGATCATAGTCTTTGTTCATATTCTTAATAAACTTAATATTATAGAGCTGCGAACAAGTTGAATACGTTTATATATTCAAGCTATATTTCGCTTTTATAAGTTTCTATTAATATTAAATGAATTTATTACTTATTATTATTTTAAGTACATATAGATTTATTTAGTTGAACCCGGCACATTCATCTTTTATTGCAGTCTAAACGATAAATAAATTAATTAATCTTCTTCTTTTTCTCTGCCTTTTCTTATATCACGTACAGTCGGTTGTGCCTTGTTGGATTCTTCTTCTCCATAGATTTCTATCCAATGCGTCCTCACTCTTCCAACCTTTTTCTCTTAAATCCTCTCCCACCTTGTCTTTGCATCTCATTTTTGGTCTTCCTCTCTTCCTAGACCCTCCTATTTCCAGCTTTTCAACTCTTTTTTCCATGTAATCCTCCTCTCTTCTCGGAACATATCCAAACCACCTTAGCCTGCTTTCTTGCACCTTCTTTCCTATGGGTCACGCTTTCACTGTTCCGCTGATGTGATCATTCCTGATTCTATCATTTCTTGTTACCCCGCTCATGCACCTCAACATTCTCATTTCTGCCACTTCCATCTTTCTCTCATGTGCTTTTGTAATCGGCCAAGTTTCCTTTTCAGGCCTCACCACATATTTGTAGAGCTTTCCTTTTTTCTCCTGCAGCTGATATTCTTGTCACACAGTACTCCACTCAATTTCTTCCAGTTCATCCATCCACTATGTGGACACCCTGTGTTGTATTTCAGACTCCAGCCCTCCATCACATTGAATATATGAGCCCAGATATTTAAATTTCTTTATCGGTGGCAGTTCTTATTCCTGCAGGCTAATAGATAGATCTTGAGCTTCCTTCATACACATATTCAGTTTTTACCCTACTGAACCTTATTCTCCTTTCTTCTAGAGCTTTCCTCGACTCTTCGTGCCTCTCTTGAAGTTTCTCTCGGGTCAGTTACAGAGTACAACGTCGTAGGCGAACATCATGCTCAATGGCGCTGCTTTCCTCACATCCTTGACTAGCACATCAATTACCAGGGCAAAGAGATATGTGCTGAGAGCAGATCCCTGGTGTAGCCCTACTCGCACTTGGAATTACGTTGTTGTACCCACACTGCTCTTAACTTGTGTTATCACACCTTCGTACATTTCTTTCACCAATCTCTGATACTTTTCCGGTACACATTTACTTCTCATACATCTCCATTTTTCTTGCCTGGACACTCTGTCATATGGACTCTCCGTATCAATGAAGGCCAAATGTAAATCAACCTGCACCTCCCTGTGTCTCTCAATCAGTTGCCTTAGTGCAAATATTGCGTCAGTTGTTCCTCTACCTGGCATAAATCCAAACTGTTCTTCCCCTACTTCAGTTTCCTGATGCAACCTTTTCTCAAAGATCCTTTCCCATGTCTGCATTGTGTGAGACAAGCTTTATACCTCTATAATTGCCACAATTTTGGATATCACCTTTCCCTTTGTATATGGGGACAAGAATACTACTTCTCCACGCATGTGGTATTGTTTCTGCGTTCCAAATCTTCTTCATTAAATCCTAGACGATATCAATACCCCTGTCTCCCAGGCTTTTCCAGGCTCTTGTTGGGATTTGATCTGCACCTACTGCCTTCCGATGTTTCATTGATGTTTCTTTAGCGCATATTCTACTTCTTCTTTACTTAATGCTTGGATCACTCCTTTGCTTACGTCTCCATCCTCGTACTTTTCTCTTAGATTTTCTTAATTCAATAGTCTTTCAAAGTACTCCAGCCATCTTTCCAGTGTTTTCTCTTGATCGTGTAGCACTACACCTGACTTATCCTTCATGTGCTTCATCGATGTTATGTCCTTGGACGCTTTATCTCTGAAATTTACAATTCTTTTGTGTTGTCTGTCATCCTAGTTTCTCTATAGCTTCTCTATGGTCTTTGCTTTTACTACAGCTCGTTTTGCCTTCTTCTCTGCAATCTAAGAGGCTTCCCTTTCTTCCTGTCTTCCTGTTAAATCCCATTGTTTCTTAACATCTTTCTTTACTTTTACCTCTTCTTGGACCTCCTCATTTCACCACCATGCCTCCTTATCTTCTGGCGGTCCCCTTCCTGGTGTTACATCTAGCACGTCTTCACCTGCTTTCTTTATAACACTGCAATTGACATTCCACCACTCCTGTACGCCCTCCGGTAATCTCAGGTCCCTTAACACTTTTTCCTTGAATTCTTCTCGCAGCCCTTCTTCTTTCAGTTTCCAGCACTTTATTCTTTGTTCTCTTTGTAAATAAATAAATTAATAATCGCATTGAACTAAAACCTATATACAAAACTATGTCATCTACGGCTAACTTAACTATCTTGCTAGCATAAATTACAATCTAAATATTTAATGTTATTTACGGCCGTCTGCCATATATTGAATGTATTTAATCTTTTTTAAATTTTCTTCGTGAAAAACATTTTAAAAATAATATTTATTTTTATTTCTTTAATTGCGCCCTTAATAGTACAAAGGTTGCCGTCTATTTCATTTCTATGTAGTTTATTCCATTGCTGCATATCGAATAAATCCTTAGGGGGGAGTTTCTAAAATCGTACCACTTAACTTTTTACCTATATGGCACACTGTTGGTAAGTCTCTGTGAGAGTTTAGCTTCATCATCATCATCATCAATGGCGCTACAGCCCGAGTCGGGCCTTGGCCTCCTGAATGCTCCGTCTCCAGTTTTCTCGGTCCAATGACCGCGTCCTCCACGTTGCAAATTTCAGAAGCGATCTGCTGTCTTCGTCAATGGAATCCTCCCAGCGTTTTCTTGGTTTTCCGACTGGTCTTTTTCCTTCCGCTTTTCCTTTTTGTACTCGCTTGGGTATTCTTCCGTCTTCCATTCGCTGTACTTGACCAGCCCACTGTAGCTTTCGGAGTTTGATGAGAGTGGAGACTTCTGGGTCCTCAAAAATAGCATACAATTCCTTATTGTACCGAATTCGCCATGCGCCTTGTTCTCTCACCGGTCCGAGGATTCGTCGCAATACCTTTCTTTCAAAAGCATTGACCATTTTTTCTGATGCCTGTATAAAGGTCCACGTTTCACTGCCATAGCAGAGTACAGGTCTTATTATTGTTTTGTAGATTCGCAGCTTCGTTTTTCTGTGCACGTCTTTACATTTGATTATAGGAAGTACCGAATAATATGTCTTGTTTGCTATCATTATGCGTCTTTTTATTTCGTTGATTTCATTGCCGTCTTTGGAGAGATTGGCTCCCAGATATATGAAATTGTCCACATTTTCTATGTTATAGTTTGCTATCGTTAGATTTTGTCTGATTGGCGTGTTTCTTCGTGATTGTACCATAACTTTCGTTTTGTTTTCATTCATGCGTAACCCTACTTCTAGTGCTGCCGTGTCAAGATTAACGAATACTTCCTTGGCATCTAGTTTTGAGCGCGCCATTATGTTTATGTCATCTGCGTAAGCTAATATTTGGGTTGATTTAAATAATAGCGTCCCTCTGGTGTCAACAGGGAGTTTTCGTACGACATATTCCAAAGCCAGATTAAACAGTGTGGGTGCAAGGCCATCTCCTTGCTTCAGCCCTGAGAGCGTTAGGAAGCTTGTTGTCAGCTCGTTCTGGATTCTTACTTGGCATGTTGAGTTGGTCATTGTAAGCCTTGTCAGTCGAACGAGTTTCGCTGGTATTCCCAGTTCCAGCATTATCGTGTACAGTAAGTACACTTCTGTCGATACTGTCATAAGCTTGTTTAAAATCTACGAATATTTGGTGCACATCGATGTTATATTCCCAGCATTTCTCTAGCACCTGCTTTACTGAGAAAATTTGATCCGTAGTTGATCGTCCGGCTCTGAATCCTCCTTGGTATTCTCCAATTATATTTTCGGCATAGGGTTTAATTCGAGACTCAATGATCTTCGTCAAGATTTTATAGCATGTGCACAGCAATGAAATCCCTCTATAGTTTTCGCAGCACAGTTTGTCACCCTTTTTGTATATCGGACATATAATGCTTTTTCGCCAATCGTCAGGTAGTGTTTCCTGTGTCCATATTTGTAGCAGCAAGGTGTGAGTTTTTGTAGCTACGCATTCACCACCGCTCTTAAGGAGTTCGGCTGGAATGTCGTCTATGCCCGGCGCCTTGTTGTTTTTTAATTTGCTGAGGGCATCTTTTACTTCTTCTACTGTAGGGAGGCTCACTATATTTTCGTCAGTAGCTGCCTCGGTCAAGTTGTCAGTTACGGTAGTGGACGGTGGTGAATTCGGGTTAAGCAACTGTTGGAAATATTGCCCCCATCTCGTCTTTATCTCCTCTGTGTTGCTGATAATGCCTCCTGCAGCGTCCTTGCATAGGCTCGTACTTGGTTGAAACCCTCGTTTTTGGTTTTTAACTATTGCATATGCCGCTTTTGTGTTATTTGACTTAAAATGTTCGTCCATTTTGCATAGCTCGTCGTTCAGGTACTTTCTTTTCTTCTTTCTACAAATTTTGTTTGCATATCGTCTGAGTTCGTCAAATATGTCTCTCTTGGCTCTTGTCGGTCGTTCGGTGAATTGCTTGTAAGCTACATTCTTTTTGTCTATTGCATCTCGGCATTCATCATCGAACCAATCGTTTTTCTTTCGCAGGGACTGGTGGCCTATAACCTCCTCTGCGACAGACTTAATGCCATTTTTGATGGAGAGCCATAACTGCTCTATTGGCATTTCGTGATGGTTGGATATTTGGTCAAAATGTCTGTTTAAAACTGATGCGTATGCGCCTGCGGTTGACTCGTCTTTCAGCTTCTCGATGTCGAATTTGAGTGTCGGTTGGAATTTTGCAGGTCTTCTGTTTGCGATTCGACACCGGAATGAGGCTTTTACCAAATAGTGGTCAGAGTCGCAGTTAGCCCCTCTGTAGGTTCTTACATCTAAGAGGCTGGAGGCTGCCCTTTTATCAATAAGAACGTGGTCTATCTGGTTATACGTCCTTCCATCAGGTGACGCCCAGGTTCTTTTGTGAATGCTTCGATGCGGGAAGCACGTTGAGCTTACTATTACGTTTCTACTGCAGGCGAAATCAACTAGACGTTGGCCGTTGTCATTGTTAATGTCGTGGAGACTGTGCCCTCCGGTTGTTCCTCTTTGTGTCTCCTCCTTCCCAACCTTCGCGTTGAAGTCACCTAGTATGATCTTGATGTCATTTGAGGGCAATGAGTCATAAATTGATTCAAGATGACTATAGAACTCGTCCTTAGTGGCCTCGTCCTTATCCTCCGTTGGGGCGTGAACATTAATGAGCCAGATGTTGAAAAATGTTGTCTTTATGCGAAGTGCACACAATCTTTCGTTAATGGGTTTGAAGTTGGTAATATGCTGTTTAAAAGCTTTGCTGACGACAAAAGCTACTCCAAACTCACGGCTTCCCGATAGTTTTCCACTTTTAAATATTGTGTGCGACCTCATGTCGGTTATCTTGCTGCCAAGCCATTTAGTTTCCTGGAGTGCAATAAGATCAATGTTAAATTTATCAACTTGTTCTAGGAGTGATTTTAGAGCTCCAGGTTTGAACAAGGATCGTACATTCCAGGTTCCGAAAGAGTGATCAAATTTCCGTTTGCCAGGTCGTTTCCGTTGAATCTGTCCAATCCGAGGCGAAGCATCAGGTTCCTTAACAAGTTTTTTTTTTTTTTTTTTTTTTTTCCGGGAATAGGTTGTTAGCCCATCGCCCAACCCCCAATCTGGAGGCTCAGGTCTGTGTACTCAACCGCACAGACACGGCTTGATAATTTTCAGCTGGATGGGATATGTTGGAGTTCTCACAGCTATGCCGCGAGTCTACTCTATAGCGAGAGTTTAGCTTAATAGTTTTATAAAATGGCATTTAATAAACATGTGTACACTATCAATTATCTTATAAACATAATATCTATAACTTTATTTTATTTTTTAAATAATTAACAGAAAAATACAAATTCAAAACCGGTACTGTAAATCGTACTGGGTAGATTTTTTTAACTCTGGACAATAATATATTTTTTTAGCTTTTGTAATATGGGCACATGACTCATCTACCTATATAAAACATTTTACGCATTGAATCATATCCTCCATTCGAACTTTTTTCTTTTTTGCGTGATTATTGGAAGTGGACCAATTTCTTGAATGGGAATGTTTGCAATTTCTGAAGGAGTGTTAAATTCTTCATTTATTATAGATACATTTCTATAAATATGTTCTGTTATAGTTTGTGGGTTTTTTAAAAGAGAGCTTGCCTCGAAATCATTAGAACTTACCGAGGTACGATTGAACAAACTCGTTGAACTTGCTGATATTCGGAAATAGTTTACTTTCAGAGTATACTCTAAGCTAATTTTAGACTTGTCACATTTAGTATAATATGTGAGCTTATATTTAATACAAAAATATTTAATATGTATATAATATTAGCATGGCCACCGCAATTACAACTACGCTTAAATTTTACAATTTTGTTATTTATTTTTTTAACTCTCTACCACCGCTATTATATACAACTTTATATCAATATTTCGGCTTAAATTGTTTCAATTATCGATTAACTTAAAAACGCACTTGCTGAGCAACACGAAAAATTGTTATTAAGAGAAATTTGCGTTTGGTACGATTTAACTGACCGGTACGAGTTTCAAAACTCTCCTCTAAATGATTTTTTGAGCTTCTTGTATTATGTTAAATACAAACTGTCGTATTGTGTGAATTCTTGTTATATGATTCTGGGAGCCAGCATGAAAAGTTCCAAATAAGTTTCTCTTTTCAACTAGGCATTTAAGGTAAAAAGAATAATAATAGTACGAGAAAAATGTCTAAACGGATAATGAATATTTCTCGCCTTTACTTCTCATGTCTAAAGCTCAATGGAATATTATTGGAACGGTCACATGAGATGCTTTTCCCTGTTTAATAGTGAAGTATTATCTTGATGCAGTATTATCTTGATGAAATTGTTTGAAATTTTGAAATTTTAATCGCTTCTAGCAGTGATGTATGAATTGAATGTTTTTTAGCTCATTTTCTTCTTCTTAAGTAGCTCTATCATCAACAATATTATTTTTAAAGAAAAAAACATTTATATATTAAGTATTTATAAATTAAGCAGTAAATTCCATTATAGCGGGTCAAGTGCCGTAACGAGGGTATGAAGCGTCTGGGACAAGCGTCCAATTTGTGTAAATATAAAATCGAAATTGTACGAATCCAGAAAGCCAGGAAGGTGTTGCCACAGGCATTTGGCACAGGCAAAGTGCGCACATTCGCTCGAGAGCAAATAATATTTTTTATTACTCATTCGAGGAGACGTATCTTATGAGTTTGGGATCCAGGGGCCATCCAAAAAAAATAGTATCAAAAATGAAGAATTTGCATTTAACTTCAAAAATTTTAATTACCATCAAATTTTATTTACTGGTGAAATTGGACGATCTCGCCAGATAACTTATTTTCTTTAGTCTTTTAGTTCTAATCTGCCTTCGATTACTCTGATTCATTTACTCTGCATATATTCTTCTTCTTTCGATAGGCCTACTTTGGACCACGCTTGTTCAACTGTTGGGCTTTGACCTTTGCCCAGTATTGTCGCATCTTCTGCCGGTGTAACTACTTTCTCTCTTCTGTCCAGGAGGTACCTTTGCTTCGAGGTTTTTCCTGAAATCCACGGACTTCCTTCAGGGTGCGTCTCACAGACTGTCTGTTTTTGAGATCTGTTATTCCCAGTTCTTTAATATCCTTCTCGGTTTCCGTCAACCAAGTGGTACGAAGCTTCTTGTTTTGCCAGAAGGTGAACAAACGGTTTGTTAGTCGGTTTGGAGGCAATCTTGCAACGTGGCCATAGAAAGCTACCCTTCTTTTCCTTGCACAGTCAGAGAGCATCTCAATATGTTCATAGAGCTCGGAGTTATGCCGCTTTCGGAATTCCCCATCTTCCTTTAC
The DNA here is from genome assembly GCA_944588485.1 of Phosphuga atrata. Classification (NCBI taxonomy): domain Eukaryota; kingdom Metazoa; phylum Arthropoda; class Insecta; order Coleoptera; family Silphidae; genus Phosphuga; species Phosphuga atrata. Next base: position 77,264,427 of record OX155892.1, on the reverse strand, counting down.
CGGGGCCTAGAATCTTCCTGAGGATTCTCCTCTCTCTTGATTTCCAAATTCTCCACTAGACCTCTTTGGTTCAAGGAAAGACATTCCATGGCATACTGGGCTACTGGTCGTAAGACTGATTTGTAGTGCTTAAGTTTCAGGTTGCGTGACAGGCATTTCTTATTGTAAGTGTTCTTAGTCAGTTGATGGGCTAGTTCTAACTTGTTGACTCTCTTGGATAATGATGCTCTTTCTGATAAGTTGGGTTCAATTCATTCGCCGAGATACTTAAATTTCTCAGTCCTCTTGATGTTTCTTGTAACAACTCTGTTCTAGTAACATCTCTCTGTTTGCTTCTCTGATGTTGGTGAAGAATTCTGTTTTCTCCAGTGACACTTGAAGACCCACTTTGGCAGCCTGTTTTCTGAGGCAGTTTACCTGCATTGTTGCCATCTCAAGAGAATCAGCAAACAGTGCCATGTCATCTGCAAAGACCAGGCAATCTACAACCAGTCCATCGTTCTTACGTCCCAGGTAGATACCACTCTGAGAACACAAATTGTTCAGTTCCTTGCGCCATTCTCTCATAACCTTTTCAAGGACACAGTTGACGAGAAGTGGGGAAATTCCATCTCCTTGTCTCACTCCAGTTTTAATTTCTAAGCTTTCTGAAATCTCGCCTCTAAATTTAACCTTGGATAGCGTGTTGGTCAAAGTTTCTAGGATGAGTCTGCGTGTTTTGTTGTCTAGCCCTAGTTCCTGGAGTTAAGCGTTAAGTTAAGCTTTGTTAAGCGTTTCTCTCTCAATGGAATCATAGGCCTTCCTAAATTCAACAAGGTGACGACAACCTTGCGGTTTCTCATCTTCTAGTATGCAAGTACAGTTTTAAGATTGAGGATCTGTACAACATAGGATCGGGTCTTCCTGAAGCCTCCCTGGTATTCTCCATATTTTCTGCATATCTATTATATATTCACACTAGGCTATTCACACTAGCCCGCGGCTTCGCTCTCGTAGATTTTTTTAATTAGTTTAAGTCAGCTATGTTTACCAAATATTAATTATCTTGTCATATTAAGACTGATATTAAGATAAACCGTAAGTAAGATATCAAAATTGTAACGAGGGTCGGATAAAGTTGAAATAATGTAAACATTTGCTCAACTTATTTTCTCAAATATTTTCGAATGGATTTTATTCAAACTTTGCACACTCATTACTTCTGAATCAAGTTAAAAATATGAACCCTCGGGAACGCGCGGTCCTGTGAGGCCCAACTTGCGATTTAAAAGTGCGGAATGCGGCAAAGTGTAATCAATTTTAAATAAATTTGAAATTTTGCTTAATAATATTAAGAATGATGAATTTAGTTTTAATTATATTTGTAAATTTTAGATTTTTATATAGAAAACAAAATGATCAAAGGAAGGGAAAATAAAAGGCATAAAAAATTGTGTCCCACTCCAATAGTAATTAGATTATCATGACGATTATCACAACTATCATGACGAACAAAGATAGTTGGGCCTCACAGGAGTTCCGCCACTTCATTTTGATTGCGCGTTCCAGAGGATTAATAAGTTTGAATGCAATCGAGTGGTTGGTTGCAAAGTTATTGCCCGTTGCAGACAGCTTCTATAAATTTCGACGTCGTTTTTAAACAGTCTACTTAGTCTTATTGTTTGAAACAATATTAACAAATTATACTTCAAAATTTTAAGGTTTTCTAAAGCTTTCGGAAAATCTAAAATTAATTTCTCTACTTTTATTCATTTTCAAAATATCACTGTAAATATAACGAGGTGTTTTTAGCTAATTGAAAATTGTTTAGTTTTTTAAGATTTCCTGATTTGTTGTAAACTAAATTGCATAATGATTTATATTAGCGTAATCTGTGTAAATTTATGCGTGTTTTGATACATATTACGTAAAAATCGGAGAGGTGCCGAAAATAATGATTTTTTCGAAATCGCAAAATTTGACATGCCATGGATATTGTCTTATAATACATCAAAAGACGTGAAATTTTTATAGAAAAGACATCTTATAATCTTTTTCTGTTTTGTTGAAACGTAAGCTTGAAATTAGCGATTATGAAACGCGCAAAATAGCGTGCTTTTGTACTTTTCGGATTTATGCCAAAAAAATCTTCTAAAAGTAATCTTTTTCTAAATTATCATAAATTAAATGCAGATTAAACTATGTGTGATACTTGCAGTTGCAAGAAGAATAAACATCTAACATTTTCTATAAAACCACTCGATCGATTTTTAAGAGACTCGAAATTTTTATCTCGATTTTCTCGGTCCATAGGCCCTTCAACTTGATTTTATTCGGTTCTCATTTTCAAATTTTATTAAACCTCGCAGAGTGAGTAAGTAGACTTCGTCTTCAAGGTTTCGTCGGTTAAGCGGTTTAAGCTTTGAAATGTGCAACAACACTACTGTGGCATATTCGGTTTCAGAGATATAGATTATAAAAATATTCAAATCACAATTTTCAACCCAATTTTCAAAAAGTAGTGAAGCAGCTGTCCTTTTATTTTTTAACGAATCTTAATATCAAATTTCATATCTATAACATTTTCCATTTCTGAGATATAGACATTCTATTAAAGCACTTTAGTTCCTCATTTAACCCCCTTAGAAATGAAATTGTTTGCGTCATGTTTACGTCATTAAAGTTCATTTGAAAGGTTCCTTTCAAAATTTAAGTTCGTAAGTTAAATGATTGAATGATTAATATGACTGAATTAATAACAACCAAAATATTATTATAATATGTATGTCGGCAAAGTAATTTCGAAAGAAAACACCGGTATTTGGTATGTGTATTCATGAAGTGGAAATGAAATTCAGGTGAAATTCCCCCGTACCGTTTTATATGCGCGCGCTAATGAAATAGTAATTAAATCTCCGTCAGCAGCAATAATTACACGTAATATCCTTGAGTTCTGATGTGTACATAGAGAATAATTTCTCATACACAATAATTGCATGAAGTAAATGCATTAGTTTGAAGTAAATAGCAATGAGAAATAATAATTTGGCGTATAGTTCTGAGTCCTTCTGAAAACGACAATTGTAACCTAAAACGCACAAATCATTGATTTCAACATAAACCAGCAGCTGCTAGAGAAATAAATTTTACTGCCAATATACATCTACATAGAAAATAAATATACCTACAACGAAAAACAACGTTATAAATATATAACTCGTCGTATGCATTCCTTACAATCATAAATCTTTTTATCGGCGATATATAAATTTTAATATTCAACATAAAATTTGGAAAAAAGAACTCTGAATATATTCGGATTAGGGCCTTGTGTGCTATTGACATAAATATAATTCATTTTTTGATTTTCATCTCTAAATGCCATTGTATGTACATCTTCCTATATCCCGAGTCAATTACAAAAGGAATCCCTTCAATTAGATAGGAATTTATTGGATATCGATAGGCCAGGGCATTATAGTCCCGTCTCCTCCTCCGCGCACCTTGTCATTTCAGCGTATACGAAGAATTTTCTTTTTTTTTTTAGAGACAATAGTTTCCCCTTTTCCTCTCCATTATTCAGACGTTGGGATAATGAAAAATAATAAGGATCCCAGACCAGGCCGCCAGCTGAGGCCGTCTGCTATCCTTTATTACAGTCCTCTCCCAGACTAATCTAAAAGACTGGTGAGTGTAGCGACAGTGTGTATTCAGACTCGTCCAAGCAGGATCCTTTTATAATTCACATAAACGCGGTTTTTTTCTATATCAAGGAGGCGCTTTTTATTGAGAAAAATTATGAAAATCAATTTGAAATTTAAAAATCTATAAAGTTGGTAAGAGAAAAAATATTTTGAAGTTTTATGCAACGGTTATTGTAAACTAAATTGCATAATGATTTATATTAGCGTAATCTGTGTAAATTTATGCGTGTTTTGATACATATTACGTAAAAATCGGAGAGGTGCCGAAAATCATGATTTTTTCGAAATCGCAAAATTTGACATGCCATGGATATTGTCTTATAATACATCAAAAGACGTGAAATTTCTATAGAATAGACATCTAATAATCTTTTTCTGTTTTGTTGAAACGTAAGCTTGAAATTAGCGATTATGAAACGCGCAAAATAGCGTACTTTTGTACTTTTTGGATTTATGCCAAAAAAATCTTCCAAAAGTAATCTTTTTCTAAATTATCATAAATTAAATGCAGATTAAACTATGTGTGATACTTGAAGTTGCAAGAAGAATAAACATCTAACATTTTCTATAAAACCACTACTACCACTATTTTTGGTTGGAATAATGAATTCAATTAGAGAAATAGATGACTAGAATACATGACTAGACAGATAAGATTAGGCAAACAAGGCTAGATAGACAAGACTAAGCAGACAAAACTAGATAGACATGACCAGACAGCCAAAATCGTGCATGACATATTTTAAAAAGTTAATCCATCTTACGGTACCATCTACATGGGGAACTGCACACCATATTCAAAGGATTGAGGCCTCAATTAAAAGAAACATAAATCAACACCATGTATGAATTCTTCAATGCTAGAGTAGCATATTTTGACGCGAAAGCATTTTAATTTTTTAGGGAATGTTTTGTATGTCTTTCCATCTTTCGTGTTTTCGGGGATGCTATTATAAATTTTTATTCCAATTTTCTGGAGCAGTTCTCTAGTGTGAGATTAGGTTTGTGGCGTACATAACTTTTTTAATCAATTTCTGGTGTTATGACTATGCCAGAATTCCATATGCCAGAGTAGCATTAATCTCTGCGTGGTAAATATTCACAATTGCCCACTTGGGTAGGTTTTGCGGTAAGGTTCTAATTAGATATGTCAGTAAGATGCTCCTCCAGCAGTACGCCAATGAACTATTCCCTGTACTCTGTATATTATGGTCTTTAACAGTTAGGCTTACTGTCCACGTAGCCGCACAAAATACGCACGACATCTTCATTTTACACTTTTGTGCAGCTGGCTTGTATTTTGCGTAGAAAGGGACGAAAGTGTGTCCACGGTGCGGCATCGTCGCATTTGCGTATCGCCACTTTCGTCGTGCAGCTCGTGCTGCAGCCTGCCACTACAAATGCCATGCTGCGAAGACGCAAATACACGTGTAGCGACTAGACGGTATCTTTGCCCGTATATTTTTTTCCGGGAAACTGGAAATATAAATTTATTTTCCAGAGAATCTCGGGAATAACGGGAAGTTTAATAATTAATGAAACAACCTAAATATAATTCAAAAAATAGAAAAGTCAACAAAAACATTAAACAACATAAAATTAAATTCAAATTGTATTTTATACAAAACCTGATAAAACTAGTTCCTGGGAAACGAAAACTAAAGAATGAAAAAAATTCTCTATAGACCGATCTTGGAAAATCCGTGCAAAAAGGGATTACTTTTATGATAGGGAAAATTCCAGTTACCCTACAAAGAATATCCAAGTTTAGATATTCTACGAATTTGCATTCAGGCAGATCATTTTGTTTTGGGTAAATTAGGGCAGGATTATGGGGCCAACAAAATCTACAATGTTTTGTTTTTTTTAATAATTATCGAAAATATTATTTGGGATGACACAAAAAAATATTATGAGGAGTTCTGTCGTCGCTATGTTTTATTTTTTCACTGAGCTGCTTTTGTGTAATAATTCCCAAACAATCGAGGTAAATGTAATTGATTTCAATATATTTCTTGAAGGAAATTAAATGCTCTAAAAAAAGATTTGATTGATTTTTTTTTGTCGGGTGGTGGACCGTTTTTTTTTTATAATCATGCCATGAACATTGGTATGATTTTAGAAAACAATACCCCACAAACGGCTCGGTTTACCTGAAGGGGGATATAAAAACGATCACCTCCAGTAACGTCAAAATAGTTACAATCAGACAGTCAAAGCACGACAGTCAGGGTAAGGAAGTAAGACAAGAAATTAACGTTTCGGTACCAAATCATCACGATTGCGTGGACGTATCTAGGAAGCAAATGACGCCTATCGTCATTTCAAGGTTTACAGTCATTCATTTGGCAAGTTAGAACATTTATTGGCAGAAAACCACGTATATAGCTTACTTATTACGCCAGTCGCTTCCAATTGAAGTACTGTTGAGTTCTTATCTTTCTAGTCTAGTCTATCTAGTCCTGTCTGCCTAGTCTTGTATGTCTTGTCTTGTCTGTCTAGTTTTGTCGCTCTAGTCTTGTCTGTCTAGTCTTGTTTGTCTAGTCTTGTTAATAATAATTCTTTAGTTTTTTATTGATTCCTATATAAATAAGATAATAAAAAAGATGTGATATTTGTTTGCAAACTTAAGTATTTATTAAAATCCTTTCATGCTTTTTAAAGTCTGTTTAGATAAAATAACAATTTTTGATTTTATAAATTTGTGCAAATTATCTCAATAAAAACAATAATTTGAAAAGATTTTTGTTTAGCACTATACTAGCCGCGCGATTACAAAGGTGAACCTCCCTAGTTTTTTTGAGTTTTTCCGAGGGTGAAAATTTTCCTCCTATTCCTCTGGTCAGGATCCAAAAGTAATATCCGACCGTTAACAGCTCCCAAAACCCAATTTCTTTTTGATTTCGTGATTTCCCGTCCAAACGTCAATTGGGAAGAGCGAGAAGATCCCAGGCTAAAATTCTAGCTTTAGTTTTTCAAACACTCAAAAGAATGTTTCTACAATTTCTTCAGTTCCTCTTCGTCTGGTCCAAAATCATCATTTTTTTTTAATCAAAAGGAAACTACAAATCTTCTAACAACTTTTTCGATTTCCTAAGGTTTAGTCCATAATCTATAGTCCATATCTATAAAAACTTCCCTTCCCTATGACTAAATATGAACCCGAGTAACCCGAACTTGCCCGAGCCCAGAACGAGCAATCCAAATTTGTGAAGAAAATGTTACGGCTGCTCGTGTTAGAGTCCAATACTGAAGACGAGATCAGAAATCAGACTCTTGAGTGAAGTCCTACCCTTTCCTATTTTATTAGTCTTGTTCAAAATCCGGGAAAATATTTAAATATGTCTTGTCCAATGACTTTTTCTGTTCTTCGTGGTCTGATCCAAACTGTAGGTAAAGATTTTTCTGAAAATCAAATTTCTTTAGGTCCTCCTTGGTTTTGTAGAAAGCACAAGTAAGAATTTCCCGATAATTGAGAAAATACTTCTATTTTTCCACAATACCAGAGACGATTTTTCCAAGGAAAATTTATTTTCCAATTCCGTTCTTCCGAAGAATCGAAGCCCCAACAGAAAAATTTCTTCAATCGGCTTTGTTCGAGGAAATCCGAATACAAGATAGGTCCGTATGGAAAGAAACGGGCGAAGCAGGAAAGCTTCAATAAATTGAAAGAACAATTTATATTTTTAGAAGATCTTTTACAAATTTTACTAACAAATTTACTTCAAAATTATATCACATAAAGGCTATATCTTCCTGAGGCCCCACTGAAAACGGTTTGATAGAAATGCATAAGACTTTCCCTATGGATGAGTAGGAAAGCATAAATTCATTTTTTTACATTTCTTTGAGGAAAGCTTTTTTGAAAAAAATTAGGGCGATAATATTTAGATTAGCGTTATATTCTCATTGAATGTTTCATATTACTTACATTCGGTAAAATCAGCATCATTTGTTTTGTTTCGGATGATCGTGGCGATGGAGCATAGTCTCCAAGATTGTTTCTTGTTGTTTCTTTCTTGTTGGCAACTTCAAAATATTTTCGTCATTTTTCTTCCTTATGATTTTTTTCCTCACGGAAGTAGTCTACCTCTTGAATTTTAGAATCAAGGCTTAGTTTTAAAATCATTTTTAAGTATCAATATCTGTCGTTTTCTTGTCAGCCAGTTTTTTTGTTCTGTCCTCGCGATATGTCCACGAGTTAGCTGTCGCTAAATCAAGCAAATGCAAAGTAGTTTTCACCGTCCATTTCTTTGTTCTAGCAGACATCTTGTAGTAACTTATTCTCAAATATTTTGCATATCAGAATTTTCAAAATATATTGCAATGTCTGAGATTTTCCAGTCTGTTCGCTTCAGGTGTCTATAAGTAGGAGCTGATGTATCAAATTATTGTCCATTAGATTTTTTCCTGGAGTTTCGTCCATTAGGAGCTTTCAAATTAATTAGAGGAATATTAAATTCTGTATCGGTATCCGAACTTGAGTCGGCAGATGCTTCCTCTTCAGGTTGTTCATCTGAATCTTATCCAGGTTGTTCATCTAGATCAGTGGATCCCTGGATCGACAGTAAACGTTTTTTAATCGTTAACGTAGGTAAAGTGAAAGTTTTTCTGGGATTTGCGTTTACAGGATGTTTTTAACAGGAGTTTTGGACGTCATTAAATACTATCATAAAAATGCTATGCTAAATTTTTTGCCACCATAAAACTTCAGATTATGTATCCGCATCTACGCGCAGTTATTAGTAAAGTCTAAAATTAGTATGAAGCGGTATATTTGTATTTAGAAATTAAAAAATTTTCCCTTATTAGAGGTTTTAGTACAACAATTATTTCCAAATGCAATATTTGTTTAAACTGAATTGATAAATGCACTATGTTTTAACCACACTTAATATGTAAAAATATTATATAACTTATTAGTCACTGTTATATAAATTTAAACATTTAACACGACTCGAGTTTCAAGGGTGTCATTTTCAAGAAGTGTGAAAATGATCTTAACCCGTCGAACCTCGAAAATATTTTGTATTACTAATGCGCGAAAAGTACTTCTTGACTTAGATTATTTAATACGAAAAATCTCACATCTCGTTGAGTTCCCACATAACCTGGGTAACGCACGCACACAACATTCAATATCTCTAGGTTACATTAAAATAAACAAATAAATAAAAATAAAATAAAAGTGACGTGAAATGAAATTCAAATTCAAAATTTTTTTTTCATAATAAAATAATAGTAAAAATTAAAGAAAACGTTTAAAAATTAGTGTAAATTCTATAGTGATACCGGTGACTGAGGAAAGTTCTTCTGACGAATCCACACCATCGGAGACAAAAAAAAACAAATTCTTCATTTTTGATTCCATTTTTTTTATGACCCCTGGATCCCAGACTTGTAAGATACATCCCCTCGCATGAGAAATAATAAATATTGTTTGTAACACGGACGAAATTGTCAATTTCCCTCGAGCGAATGTGTACAATTTCGCTCTCACGAAAAAATTACAACTTTTCGCCCTAGTTACAAAATATACCATTATATAATAAGTGTGGTTAAAACATAGTGATTTATCAATTCATGGATTACCATGTAGTAACTGTCGCAACCATCCTTTTCAATATTGTGTTTGATTTTTTAACGGTGTTCGTTATTTGTTTATTTTATTTGAGCTAAAAAAAATTATGGCCTTACATTATTAAGCACATCTGTGTCAAAAAAATAGTAAAATAATTAAGTTCGCGATAAAAATACATTATAAAATACAATTGGAACAATAACATAATTCAAAGACAAATAGTCAGTTATCCTGAAGATGCCACTGTGTTGGTGAAACTAAAGTAAAAAAAATAATCACATGAAACAAATCACATAATTAGTTTTATTCAAATAATTCAAAGACAAATAGATACAACATATTTGATCGAAATAACTTTTTAAGATCTTATGAAATAAAAAATTAAGAAAATTGACTAAATACGCAATCCATTTAACGCATTGGTGTGTGCAGAACGCGTTGTGTGTTGAGACCTTTATACAAGTGCTGCCTGCTACGATACTTATATAAAAAAATTATTGGTATCACATCAGGTTTACGAACGCGGTTGTAAAATACTAGTTAAATAATAATTATAGGCTTTTCATAAATTTGAATTTGTTATTGAGAATTTACTCGTAATAAAATTAATTATTTCCCAAGAGGAATTAGGCGACCTTTCTTTGAAATAGACGACCCCCAAAATGTCTCTCCCCCGAGGGGTCGCGACCCACGGTTTGTGCACCACTGATCTAGATCTTCAATAAAGTTTTCATTATTTTCAAAATTCCCATTTTCGAAATCGTAATTAGTTTTATCGCCCTCGTATCCCACGATATCGGAATTTTCCAAACATGCCAGCCAGCAATTCATATTCATCCATGTCGAATGTAGGTTATATAGCCAAGTATTGCTAAATAACAAAAATATTGATTTGTAGTTTGGGAAAATAATGTTGGCAGCAGGATTCCGGGTTTTAAATTTACATGAATTAATTCCGACTGTAGGGTATGTAAATTAATCTGGAATGAATAGAAATGCATTGTAAGAGTGAGATTAAACCTTTCTGCCTCTGCATTGAAATTTTTTCTTTTGTATTTTCAAAAATGTCTAATTGTAAAACTTACAATCGAAGAATGGTTTGCCGTACGCACTCATATTCGCCACACTTTGATAGCTGATCAACTAGTTACAAGTAACCCTACTTGAACAACAAATATATCGATAGAATGTAAAATAACCGAACTGCCGGGTTTTAGTACGACAGAAACAAATCTAACTCTAAAATGTCACAGAACTAATATGTCCATTTTAATGGACGTGTTGGGCCTCTGGTGTATATATAAACCTAAATATTGATATAAAATATTATTTAATGTTATTTGAAACCAAAAATCATCGGAATTAAAGGAGACACCTTATGGGTGATAGGTATTTGTTCCTTTTGGTGACAATAAAGATTATTATTATTATTATTAAAGAAGACAGAACTAATTAATTTTAATCAAACAGAAATATCATAATATGTTAAAAAAATCTATATGGCATTTCGTTAAGAATGTTTGGGGCTCTTTTATCTCAGTAAAAATTGTAAAATGATACAGAGTTGTATCACCGGTTAATAACTGTTGAAGAAAACTTGGATTCAAGTAAAAGAACGCATTACTACGTCAACTAGGTATAGGTTTATGGGCGTAGGTAGCTAGGGATATTGTCTAGGGAGGCAGCCGTCTAGCTGAACCAACCTGTCATTTAAGAGATTTTTAGAGATCATAAATGACGCCTTACAATAAATAATAATGCAGTTCATTCGCTCTCTTTTTTACCACGTGGCGTCGTAACTCCATAGTAAAATTGAAAGTCTAATAGCTAAATCTGTATTGGTATTATCAAAAGATTGCTTAAGAATTGGAACATTGCAACGTATGTTTTTGTTCAGTGCTTTCAAAATAAGCGTTGCCGATCCTTGAGCGTCCCTAGACATTGAGCAATCAATGAAATCGATAAATCTTTCTTTCACTGTTAATTGGTTTACTTATCGAATGATTATAGGCAACTGTTTTTCTTTATAGCACATTGCTTCATGGAAACTGGAGGAAAAAAAACCACCTGCTTTCACTTCTTTTACAATTGCCCCTCTAGCTAGGCATGCCATTATTTCAACAATTTCATTCTGAATATCTGGACTGCAATAATTAAAATGTTTTTCATACTTTGCGTAAAAGTTTTTGTCATATTTCGAGAAAAGTTGAGCTATTTCCAAGAAATTACATCCATTTTTAGATGTTGTGTCCTCTTGAAGTCCTCTTAAAGGTAAACCTTCACGAACAAGGATCTATATTGTATCAATTAGTTTCAATAAGTATTCTCTATTTTGTATAACATTTTGCTCCTGTTCCTTTAAAACTTGTTGATGGACCGGTGATGGTCCGGCTTGCAAGGCACCCAATTTGCTCCGGGTTTCACTACTAACAGTCTCTGAAGCCTCAAGCTTAACTACTTCTGGTTTTGGAAGTAAATCTGCTGATTTGCCATTGGTCATCGACTGAGGGCAGTTTTTGCCAACTTCTGCTCATTTAATTCAACTTTCACATTTATTTCTTTTTTTTTAATGTGGGCATTTCGGGCCGTGTATAACATATGACTATATGAGACTATGTGATGTATAATATATGACTATATATGACAATGTGAGTAAACACTAACTGCAGATATTTAGTGTCGACTGCAATATCTGTTCACGATAACATGAATGTAATATTTCCAAAAAGAAACATCCCTTCTTTTTATTATTTGGAAATGTACGATAATTTCACACCGGCGCACAGTGGAATAAAATCCCAAAAAACTGGCCATAAATAGAAGGTTTCATTCTATCCACACCAAATTTGGAATGGAAGGATTTTTTGGGTCGCTGGTTACGAATTTGAGTTCCATTTTTCCAAAAACAAAATGGCGGATCCAATATGGCGAACATTTTCCTGAGAAAATGTTTTCATATCTTGACAATTTGATAGGAACGGGTTTTAGGATAAAATATATTTTAGGATATAATAATTTTGGGAAATAATTTCAAACTTTTTGAGACAAAAAACCTATATTTGGAAGGTTTTGATGGAGTGCCATACGTGATGTCATGTAAAACCTGTGTCGCAGCCATTTTCCCTCTGCTCTCAAGCTTATTCGCGTTGCATATGCCAGTTCTGCGCTGCTCCTATCTTTTCGAATGTCCTCTGTCCTTCTGCGTTTTGTTCTCTCACTCGGTTCGGAGAAGGCTATGGAAGTCCAACCCCGGCTAGCCGCAGGGGTCGATTGTTGAGAAGGTTCCGATAGCGATTCGTCAGTGAAGATGATAAACTTGTCCAGCCAGTCCTTAAATTTATTTAGGAATTTGTCTTCTATGCGAGAAACTTTCTGCCACTTCACGTGCATTTCTCACATTTATGCGTAAAATAGTTTTGTTTCTTGCAGTCAACTCAAAATTGTATTTCAATTTATTACCCAATTCTCTTTCCACAGTAATCCAAAGAAATCGTTTCAAATACAAAACAAAAATTCATCTCCTATTTTCACCCTTAGGGGTGGAACACAACCGAATTGAGAACCACCTCCTTTTTGAAAGTCGGTTAAAAATAAAATTTCTCGGTTATTTAGTCGGTGTATTATAAAATATAAATGTGAGAATTTCTCAATTTCATAAATGATTTGATAAAAAATTATACTGAAGACAAAGTAGCAGCTAGTAGCAGCCAATTCTTGATTTTCTCAAACAATAAATGTCTAATAAAGCAAACCTGAGCAAATTTAGAGGACTCATTTGCACTCATTTTTTTGTATCTTTCCATAAACTTGAATCTTCATCTCTCTTGAATCTTCACCTTCATCTCGAGTTCAAAGCTTTGTAGTTTTTGCTATGAATTATTCTTAAATCCTTGCTACACAATAACAATCTATTTACAGCCAATAATGTAATTAAATTCTACATACCTTTCTGTGCCTCAGCCATTTTGCAAAATTATATTCGAAATTTTTTTCACCGTTTAATACACAATTAAAGTTTCACGTATTTTCACTAACTGTTCCGCGCACGATTCTACACACTCAACTGCTTCGTTTGATATGAAAGTTTGGGTTGGTTTTCAATACTTGGATCTTTTAGTTCCCGGAATCCGATGGTCCCAAAGGCTCTATAATGAGATGCTTTCTTGGAATCGGATTAAAAAATAATTATTTTTCGTGTTTTTGGTCAGTTTTTTGGGATTTTATCCCACTTTGCGGCGTGTGAAAACGATCTGCGCCACCTTTCAGGTTGCAAAATTGGTGGTAAGTCTAGAACACCTACTTGCAAACTGAGACGGAGACTAGAAACGATTTTGATAATCTAGATTTTGGATAAGTTAATTAAACGAGGATTGGTATTGAATCTTAAATAAAATAGCGATTAAACAGTAAGTAATTCTTAAATTCTGTCGATTATTCTAGGACGGGCAAAAAAGTTTCTAGGGTGGGCATTGCCCACCCTAGAAACTTTTCAAAAATTTTCAAAAATTCTCAAATATCAAGAAAACTAAACGGAATTGTAAGAAATATTTTTCTAGTAATTTTCTATCTGTCAAGTTAGACTATTACAACATTACTACTATGTTAGTACATTCTCATTATTATATAAGTAGTAATATACTATTTATTAATTTATTTCATTCATTTTATACCAACGTAATAGTTCATTTTCAAGTGTAATAATAATAATATTTGTGTAATAATATTAATATATATATATATATATATATATATATATATATATATATATACATATATATATATATATATATATATATATATATATATATATATATATATATATATATATATATATATATATATATATACACCTATAAATACAACAATTGGCCATCGTTCAAGTTTAATATTTTTTATCATTTATTTTTTTTTCGTTTGTAATTCAGACATATTAACTTTCTTCAATTATTTGACACGGAAGTCAAAATGTCTAATGTGTTAATAAACAACTTACTAAATTATTTGAACTCATGTTTGTAGAAGTGAATTGTAGAAACATGTTGCTCAACATGTTTCTTCACTTCCTATTTCCCACTTAGACGTATGTTACTACATTCTCATTATCACTGTTATATATCTAGTAATATACTTACTAAATTATTTGAAGTAAACATGTTTCTTTTCCCCCTATTTCCCACTTGCATGTCTTCCAGATCTGTTAGAATATATATACGTTATCCGAGAATTTATCTTAAGGCTTTTTTCTATCGTTTCTTGCTTTATTCAAACTTTATTCAGACTTCAAAATTAGATTCAATGAATCCAATCACTTTCGAAAAGTGTCTTTTCCTTTCCATGTGTTTCTATCACTCTATTTTACTTAAATCGTCTGAAAACATAATTTCTGATTTAAATAAATACTGATGTGTTTTATCATCAATATTACTCTGCTCTGTAATTATTACAAAAACGAGAAATCTATTAACGTAAAATAAATAGAAGTTTAAAAATAAATAAGATTCTAAATAAATAACTAGTTAGGTGAATAAGAAATGTAGTACCTACTGGGTATAATTGAAGTAACTTAGTACTGAAAGTGAAATAGGATATAAAGTTTGAAGTGTCCTTCAGGGACTATTCAGTTCTGAATTAGTAATAATTTATATAACATATAAAAAGGGTTATTCGTGTAATCCTTTTATTTCGGAAATTAGAATTCATTTTATTAATCATATAAACGCTTTTATATATGTATACAAAAGCTCTTATATATGTATGTAAAAGCTCTTATATATGCTCTTATATATTTCTTTACATTTTGTGAAATATACATTTTGAATAATCTTAAAACATCAAGAGATATTATAGTTTGGAAGTAGTTAAAGGTTCTTTTGTTGATTAGCATAGCTTACTCGACAAAATATGAAACCCCACAAATCCCTTGTATAATCTCCATATTAAACTCCACCACGAAGAAACGAAATTAGGAAACTTGCGCAGCCCATAAGTCTTTCCAACACACTCTATAAGATTTATTTTCGCTTTAAATACTATTCTGAAAATTAAATTAATATGACACAAAGAAAAAACTAAGTTCTGTCACATTTCCTAATGAGTGATTAAAAAAATGTTCTTTCGGATTAACGGTTCGTTTAAAAGTGATTTATCTTTGGAACATATACTGCTCCTAGTTCAAAATAACTGCATAATACATTCTTTTAATTAGATCGTAAATATTGTGTCAAGACTGAAATTGCTAGGAAAAATAAGCACCCAACTATATTTACACAGTTTCGGTTTTATGCGATGAAATTATTGCATCTATATTTTGTTCTACACAATGCAATTTCAGTTTTACACGGGCTTTAAGTAAATGTTATTTTCTTTCCATAATGCAGTTACACTGTGTCTATTATAATTACTCATGGTTTGATCAACCGCATTTACTGGGGGAAAGTGTTTTTAAGAAGAAGATGTCGACTACATGTTAAGAAAACTTAAAGATGAAGATGAATTGGCGGGAATGAAAATGAACGTAGCCAAAACAGAATACTTAAGAGTAGGTGAAGCATATGAAGATACAGATATGCAGTTAAGACAGATAAGAAAATGCGAAGAATACAAATATCTAGGTAGTATTATATCAAACAAAGGCTTATCTGTCCAAGATATACGACGCAGGGCACAAAAAGGACAACAAGGACAACGGCGTACGGGTTTAGAAACCGATACTTTGGTCCAATCAAATTCTCTTAAAAACAAAACTGACACTCCACAGAGCAATCGTACAGCCAATATTGGACATCTGTGGACGCGTTTCGAGATTTATCTCTCATCAGCACAGCTTTGCTTCCATGAACAGTAATTTGTGAAACACTCACTTGAAATCCCATGTGGTGTTTAGGGTTAGATGTTTATAATTTTGACATTTTGTGACAGAGACATGAACTTAGCAAGTTATTTATTGAACTGATAAGATAGAATTGGTGAAACCATCCTACGTTATAGATAATCATACAAACTTAAAATAAACGGAGCCCAGCCTGAATATATAAACATATACAGTCTTTCCGGGGCTCTATAACAATTATTGAGCCTTCTTAGGGCTACCAAAACAAATCTCAGATGAAATTTGTAAGTTATTTTACAGCTTTCAGTCTACCTTCGTGGCACTCAACAAAAACCTTAAAAATAACATTGTTTTTAAGATCATATCTTTCTTTCGATACCTTAAGTGGATAGCCATATGTGGACGCGTTTCGAGATTTATCTCTCATCAGCACAGCTCTGCTTCCATGAACAATAACAAATTATTGTATATTATATATGGTATGGATATGGATAATATTATATATAGTATGGACATATGAGGCGTATGGAACACAGATGGCCAAGAAAGGCTCAACTATTAGATGGAGTTATGGCAACGATGAGGGACCGGGCAATCAATGAAGTTGTCTGGAGAGATAAAAACATTTGGCGATCGAAATTCGGGATGAGGCAGAAGCGGAAGGACCCCCGCCAATATATAATTATATAAGTGTTTTTAATGAAGACGCATAGCTGAACATATTGAACACCAAGTGAATGGTTAGAAAAACCCAGAAAATCAGAAAAACCTTGATAATATTTCGTATGGTTAGACATAAAGTGCGTATTTCAAAGAACAAAATTAATGAAAAGTTTTCAAAGAACAAAATTAACGAAAGGTTTTCAAAGAATCATTAAAATAAATATCAGTGTGTAAGAATCGATTTTATGAATACAAACCATCAGCTAAACTACGTCAATAAATTAGGAAGAATAAATACACTCGAAGGGAACATTTTACACAAATAAATATAAAATATTAAAAATCACAAAAAGGTAAACACAAAAAGGTCTTCAAGTAAAATATAAAAGCAAAGCGTATAGAAGCAACACAGCATACAGGAACCTGTGCGGATTCAAGGGCTTCTGCTAAAATTATACATGTGGTATATTTTCAAATTGCAAGAGACGTTAATGTTGCTTATTGAAAAATTCATGTATCCAAAAATATCCTTTATCTGAAAATTTTTTCGCCAAAATTAAGATCAATTTCGGTTCGCTCTAGAGCCCAATCAGCAAACAATGTCGACGATGAATTGTTCTTTGGTCAACACAATCTTATAAATAGCCTCATCAATGTTTTTGGAAGGTCTACTTCTTTAGAAAGACGGGAAGTCCATAAATTTTAATCTTCTATGCTACCTCTTATATCAATAATATTCGCTTTACTTCTTACACTTGGTTCCTTATATGTGGATGATTGTCGTGAAGAATAAAATCTCGAATTTCGTAACGATTCAATAAATAGTAAGCAGAGCATATAGATGAGTATTTACAAAAGTGCGATTGGTATCTTAATATATAAAACAAAGTCGGGTTTGAAGTTAGACTTTTGAAAACTCAAGAAGGCTGGACCGATTTTTATGATTTTTGATTTGTTGAATTCGTCTCCACTCCTGCTACTACACGTCATCTATGTGTTTTACAATTGGAGGTGCATCTAAATTGGACAAGTTTATTTCAACGCATCAAATGTTACTCAACGTACTACAACAGCTCCTCCAGTGACAACATTAACAAGTTTTTTCTTTATTTTCCAAGGCGATCCATTTGCACGAACTTTACTCTACTCTCTAGTGGTCGTGGGTTGACATACTTTGAATCACTTCGAACTGTCCATGGTGCAGTGTGCCCAACATTTCGTGCTGCATGTCAACAGCTCAATTTGCTTGAAAACTAAACTCATTGGGACATTATAATAGCTGAATCTGTTCTTTCTGCATCTCCAAATCAGATACGCACATTATTTCCTATCATTATATCGATATTTTTCCGATCGAATCCAATTGAACTGTGAAACAAATACAAAGATGACATATCAGAAGACATTTTACATCGAATTCGTGTCACTTCAGTGAATCCCGATCTCGAGGTGAATGAGGAAATACATAACCAGGCCTTGCTTTTGATAGAAGACATGTCTTACCTCATTTGCGGCAGTTTCTTAATAAAGTTAGGAATGCCAACGCCAAATCGCGCTATGAACGACGCCTTCAAACGAGATTTGGAACGTGAACGTGAATACGACCGAGATGCATTAAACGAATTAGATTGAATGAATGTTGTACCATTGTTGAACTTAAAACAGGCTTATTTTTTAAGGCATTCCTCATGTCATTGATTTTAGCCACTGTTCGTGCGAGATCCGAAATTGCCGTAGCAGTTGCTTCTTCTGGTATAGCGGCCACGTTGCTAGAAGGATGCAGAACGGCTCATTCAGCGTTTAAATTACCGTTAAACCTTAAAACCACTGAAAATCCCACATGCAACATTGCGAAACAATCGCTCAATGGACAAAGTGTTAATAGCAAGTAAAATTTTCATATGAGATGAATCCACAATGGCGCAGAAACGTTCATTGGAAGCACAAAATCGTACTATGAAAGATCTGCGCAATGACTCCAGATGTTTTGGAGGCGCAATGATTCTACTGTCTGGCGATTTCCGACAAACACTACCAGTAATTCCAAGTTCCACTGCTGGTGATGAAATAAACGCTTACATTCATATACTCTGTGGTGCTATATTAAGAAACTTCAGCTGACGACAAACATGCTAGTTGCATTGCTAAACGATCCATCTGCGCAAGATTTTTCCAAGCAATTGTTGTCAATCGGTAATGGCTGTCTTCCCGTCGACGAACGAAGGGATTGATTTCGTTTCCGCATAATTTTTGCAATTTCGTCTCAACTAAGGACGAGGTAAACAAAGGTCAACATCATTGTTAATCATAAAAATTACTATTGGTTGAGTGAACGAACAATTCTAGCGGCAAGCAAATGGATTCTAGCTCCATTTACAAGGATGTAAATCACTTAAACATTAGTAGACATAGTTCAAAATCAAATCGTTGATCCACCGCATTCTTTAAAATGTATCCACACTGTTACAAATGAAGACGACCAACTATCCAACAGAATTTTTAAACTCATCGGATCTGCCTGGCTTGCCACCGCACAATTTACAACTGAAGGTTGGCTCGGTAGTCATCATGCTTCGAAATCTGAACCAACCAAAACTATGTAACGGAACGTGTTTGGTGGTGACAAAACTTATAACCAATATGATTCACGTGACGATACTTATAGATAACTTATAACCAATATGATTCACGTGACGATACTTATAGATAACTTCAAGATTGAGGAAGTTCTCATTCCGAGATTTCTGATGATCCCAACCGATATGCCATTCGAGTTTAAACGAATTCAATTTCCAATACGTCTTGCATTTGCCATGACGATCAACAAATCTCAACGCCGATCCTCTAGTGTTTGTGGCCTGAATCTTGAAAATCAATGTTTCTCTCACGGCCCCCTCTCAATTGTACGTAGCAAGTTCGCAAAACCATCGGCAAACCATCCGCTTTGTTCATTGACAAAATGTCGATATCACAAGGTGCCTCAATGAAGGTAATCAACTCGATTTTGGGCATTTTGACATTTGGATTTTGGGCTTTTGGATTTTGAACTTAACGATTTTTTGATTTTGTGTATTTAGACTTATATTTTAAACTTTTGCACTTTTGGATTTTGGTCTTTTTTACTTTTTGATTTTGGACTTTTGTTATTTTGTGCTTTTATATTTTGAACTTTGGATTATTGGCTTTTGCAATTTCTGACTTTTGGATTATTGTATTTTGCACTTTTGCGCTTTTATATTTTGAACTTTAGGATTTTTTGCTTTTGAAGTTTTCAATTTTTACTTTTGTATTTTGGGCTTTTGGACTTTTGGGTTTTAGGCTTTTGGATTTGGCTTTTTTTATACGTCGTACTTTATACGAGGAGAGGACAGACACGATTATATATGTTACCAGATATCGATACGCGTAACATTTGACTGACTTTAATTCAGCTAATTAGGATATTTCATAATGATTATAGATTCTAAGGCGATACGAAGTTCGCCGGGTCAGCTAGTTATAAAATAATAACGAATTTTATAAATACAAAACACCAGCCAACTACGTCAATAAGTTAGGAAGAATAAATACATTTCAAGGGCTCAAGGGCAAGTTGTATGCAATGATTTTACACCAATAAATACGAAAAAAATATTAAAAATCACAACAAATTTAAATTGAAATAATATAATAACACGTAGAATGTCACGCCGATTTCTCAAATTACTGTGGTTGTAGTAATCCTTATAACGCCGGTCATCGGTGACCCCCGCGTCGCTATAAACTTATAGAAATGTATTAATTTTTAGAGCTTAAAATCGTATAGCAATAAACCAAAAAAAAAAAAAAATAACTAAAAAAAATAACAATAAACTAACTGAATATTATTATTATACCATAACATTTAACATAGATTTTCAAAATTGATATTAACTATGAAAACCTATTGGAAAACCATAACTCAGTAAATTGTTGTTGCGTCTCGATGTCACGTGCGATTTGTAACAACGCTTAACACATATGTTAGTTTTCGTAACAACAAATATTGTAACAGGCTGCGCTGCGAAAGCTTTTATTATTTACGATGTACTTTGTATTACAAATAAAATCCATTCCATATTGGACATACACTACACTTCGGAATTGTGTAGTATGTATTATCGGAGATAAATGATGCGGTTCGGGCAATATAAACAACCTGTCGGTTTAAGATTAATGTTTGAATAGATGGTAGAAAAAGAAGCTTTATTTCATACATCCTTAGCACAGCTGTTGGTCACCGAAATAAAGCAACAAAAAAAATAACCCGAGTGAAAAAGTAAGGCTAAAGGGCATGAGCACCGTTCGATAAAATTCCAAACAACAAAAACAAGAAGCGAGAGCTTTGTATTGGTTGCTCGAGCTGGATTGTTTTGCATTGCAAACAAGACAGTATTAGGGTAGAGAGATTGCTAGAATGGCGGATACAGTTGCGGCATAAAGGAGAAAAGTTGGTGCCATTTATTATACAGAAAAAAAATCTAACAGTAGCGTCTTCTACAAGTTGAAAGATATTTATAGTTTTTTTTTCGATTGTGTTGAAGAAAATAAGGTATTCTACTTTTTTTGGTGGGGTGAATAAAAATTTAAATTACACCACTCGAATAGCAAAATGAAACATTTTGATATGGTCGTATAACAAAAAATTTGCATACTAAAAGTGGTACAACTTTTAATTCCCTTATATAAAATTCACGTTACATCTTAAAAATATTATAGCGAAAAGGTCCAACTATTTCTAAAGGAATGGAATTATAAATTTCGCGCGTCTCTCTAATTAAAGGTTTTATATTTATGTACGAAGTATTATATGAATTTATTGCATTGTTTTAATAGTTAATTTGGATTACATTTTCCGAGGAAAGTCTTAGGTAGAAGAAATTGGTTTCGCAACGCACAGATAGCACAGAAAATTTTATTTAAAAACTACTTTAACTTCTTTCTGTATCCTTCTTTTTCTGTATTTTTTATTTATAATTGGACGGCTTTGGAATGTACGTATTTAGTTCTTTTGTAATTATCCCATAATTATAAAGTTCTGCTGAATAACACAGAGTATTATTATAATATAATGAATGTATAATTGAGATGCAAATTACATATTTTACAAATTATAATGAAAATTGCAATTATTAATTACCGTAGTTATCTCTAGTAAAACTTCTATTAAAACTTTCCTCAACTTATTATAACTTACATAACAGGTTCAAAATATGAGTGAAAATATAATGTTGTATGTATTTTATTCAGGCAGAAAGACCTCGTGGTCGGTAGCGCTTTGCTTATACAATAAATATTTTCTCTCTCTATTAGATCTTTAAGTCGGTTTGACTTGAAAATAAAACGAAAATGGGTCAACATACAACCACAATTTTGTTTTTATTTCGAAGCAAAAGCGATTATATTGTGTTGTGAATAAAATATCAGTTAAATGCCCACTTCAGCTTCGTTTATTGAAGTGGGTTTTAGTTGAGTTTTTCGAGGAAATGAGACCGAATGTCATGAGTGCAGCATTCGATATTCAATGAAAGATATTCATGGGTTTGTTTGCATAGACCATTAATTTCAAATAACCGCACAAAAAAATCCAAAGGACTTGTTACGGCCCAATTAGCCGCAGCAAGTTTTGAATTTAGTAATTCACCAAACATTTCTAGCAATAAATTTATACGACACGACTCTTGTTCAAACCACGTGTGTCACCCCACTCAATTTTATCCAATTTCGCCACAAAAATTCTGTTAGCATCGATCAATATCGTTCTTCATTCACTGTAATTCCCTACCTTTGTAAAAAGATAATCTGTTATATACATCGTATAAAACCAACACAGCATACTAAAACCTTTGCGGATCCAAAGGCTTCTGCTAAAATTAAACATGTGGTTTATTTTCAAAAAGCAAGAAACGATAATACTGCTTATTAAAAAATCCATGTGTTCAAAAACATCCTTCATCTGAAAAATTTTGCGCCAAAATTAAGATCAATTTGGAGTTGCTCTAGAGCCCAATTAGCACAAAATGCCGGCGATAAATTGTTATTGTGTCAACACAATCTTATAAACAGACTTATTAGAGTTTTTGAAAGGTCCAATTCTTGCGAAGGACGGCAAATCCATAAATTTTCATGTTTTATGCTACATCTTAGATCAACAATATTTGCTTTACTTCTTTCATTGGGTTTCTTATAGGTGGTTTAGTGTCGTGAAGAGTAAAATCTCGAATTTTGTAACGAATGAATGAAAAAAGTTTGTATTCAATAAAGTAGCACAGTAAATCGATTATGTAGAGCATGTGGATGGATATTTACAAACGTATAATTATTATTATAAAATATTTGATTAGTCTCTTAGCATATATTTTGCCATGACGATATATCAAAGCATAATAGTAACAATTGACATCTAGTTCTATTTATACCGACTTAAATGTGCTTATCAGAGCCACTTCATTATTACAAATTATTGTCTTACAGTGATATTACCTTCACGACACAATTGTTCGATATATCTTCTATGGCTGATAAGTTCAAGGAAAATTAGAAACCAAATAGTCTATTTGGAGCATAATCATGTCTTGGAACACGAAGAAGAATTTTTTTTAATAAAAAAGGAATATTTTATGTTATCATTGTTGACATGAAATACTAAAAACTTATAGATTGGAATTTCCAATTGATTCTCAATGAGGCATAAACGAAAACGCAAAATCCGTACTGACACATGTCAAAAAAAGGAAAAAAACTGAAACGTAAATCAATGAAAGTATATTTTCCAATCTATTAGACACCTTTTAAAAATATCTTCGAGATATTGTTGTGTTGCATGTTTCATGCCCGGCTGAAAGCTTCAGCCGCCGAGACACAAGACGTAAAAAATAGGGAAAATAAACGCGCTCGATGTTACGGATCGCGATAGAGCCTGAGCAGTTTGCCAAATATTTGTTCCGTTTCTCCCCTTTTTTATTTGTTCGCGTTTTTTTTTTAGCATTTGCATTTTAACTATTGCATTGTTTCTGCAAAAGGGCTCGCTCTTTAATTAAAAGTAATGACGAAATTATTCTGAGAACGATGAGAGTTTGCTTTCTTTAGAAACAACTTTCCATTATGGTTTTATTATAAATATGGCCAGGAGCGGCAACGTAGAGTGTATACGAAATGTTGCATTTTGTAAAGATTCGTTTTATTGCAGTGTCAGCCGGAGGTCTGGATCTACAGGGCCCGCTCTTCCTACAAGAGCCACAACACCGAGTTGAATTTAGTAATAGTTCCGGCGGACGAGTGGACTGTACAGCTCATGGAAGTCCTTCTCCTGAAGTGGAGTGGATTCAAGCGGATGGATCTTCTGTTAGACAGGTAAAACTAAACAACGAAATATAATGCATAATGTTCTAAACGAATATTTTTCTATCACATTTTTCCGGCGGTAATCCTCTTTATGTATGGACAGCTCGTAAACTCTTTTATAGCAATTTTAAGAATCCTATCACACTTAGATATATTGAAAAATATTTACTCTCGGCTTATTCACAAAGTAAAGCTGCTTATCGTATGAAAAAGCATTAGGCCCTTATGATTTAGTTTACATTTTGTGATATATTTTGAAAACAGTCAATTACCACTTTAATAGTCCAATTAAAGATGTAATGTGCGAAGAGTGGTGGGGCGTTGTAAGTTAATCTTAATCGCGCAGTAAATTAAGCAAACGATTTAATGAGGCAGAAAGAAGCCGACGAAAGTATACCATTAAGGAACTGGCAATTTTCTGCCGCGTTCACATCGCAAAATCCCGAAATCGATGGATGGAGCGTCATTTGTTTTTTTCTGCTTTAACTCCACGTACGCGCACGCATCTAATTTTCCCGACATTAAACAACCCCGCTCGCAATTGCCCCTGGAGGGCTAAATCGGAAACGATTTCTTAAAGCTTCGCTGGCCGGTTTTCGAATTTATCGTTTTGCGATAAAAAACACTTGTTTGCTCAACAAACCGCTAATGGCTTCATTAATATTGACAAAAATAAAACGACTTTAACAAAGATATATTGCTTTTTAAATCATATAATTTCTTTCATCATTCCTTCATTAATTATATTTAAAAATTCACTTAAGATTCATTAATAGTTCAAATTAAAATACAATTTTATGTTAAGTTTCCCCATTAAAAATTTCCAAAGATTTTATATTTTATATGAACTATATTTAAAGTATATAACTGTATAAAACATTTAAAACCATTTATATTAAGTTGAAATAATATTGTATAATTCATTATTACAATATCAATCAATATCTTTAACACCAGATTAACTCACATGACTAGACTAAGGTATGCAAAGCTAGACAAGACTATACAAGACTATACAAAACTAGACAAACAAAACAAGACTAATATGTATACACATATATATATATATATATATATATATATATATATATATATATATATATATATATATATATATATATATATATATATAAAACAATAATATACAAGAGTCGACAAGACTAGACAAGACTAGACAAGACTAGACAAGACTAGACAAGACTAGACAAGACTAGACAAGACTAGGCAAGACTAGGCAAGACTAGACAAGACTAGACAAGACTAGACAAGACTAGACAAGACTAGACAAGACTAGACAAGACTAGACAAGACTAGACAAGACTAGGCAAGACTAGACAAGACTAGACAAGACTAGACAAGACTAGACAAGACTAGACTAGACAAGACTAGACAAGACTAGACAAGACTAGACAAGACTAGACAAGACTAGACAAGACTAGACAAGACTAGACAAGACTAGACAAGACTAGACAAGACTAGACAAGACTAGACAAGACTAGACAAGACTAGACAAGACTAGACAAGACTAGACAAGACTAGACAAGACTAGACAAGACTAGACAAGACTAGACAAGACTAGACAAGACTAGACAAGACTAGACAAGACTAGACAAGACTAGAAAAGACTAGACAAGACTAGACAAGACTAGACAAGACTAGACAAGACTAGACAAGACTAGACAAGACTAGACAAGACTAGACAAGACTAGACAAGACTAGACAAGACTAGACAAGACTAGACAAGACTAGACAAGACTAGACAAGACTAGACAAGACTAGACAAGACTAGACAAGACTAGACAAGACTAGACAAGACTAGACAAGACTAGACAAGACTAGACAAGACTAGACAAGACTAGACAAGACTAGACAAGACTAGACAAGACTAGACAAGACTAGACAAGACTAGACAAGACTAGACAAGACTAGACAAGACTAGACAAGACTAGACAAGACTAGACAAGACTAGACAAGACTAGACAAGACTAGACAAGACTAGACAAGACTGGACAAGACTGGACAAGACTGGACAAGACTGGACAAGACTGGACAAGACTGGACAAGACTGGACAAGACTGGACAAGACTGGACAAGACTGGACAAGACTGGACAAGACTGGACAAGACTGGACAAGACTGGACAAGACTGGACAAGACTGGACAAGACTGGACAAGACTGGACAAGACTGGACAAGACTGGAGAAAACTGGACAAGACTGGACAAGACTGGACAAGACTGGCAAGACTGGACAAGACTGGACAAGACTGAACAACACTGGACAAGACTGGACAAGACTGGACAAGACTGGACAAGACTGGACAAGACTGGACAAGACTGGACAAGACTGGACAAGACTGGACAAGACTGGACAAGACTGGACAAGACTGGACAAGTTAGGACAAGAATGGACAAGATTGGACAAGAATAAACAAGACTAGACACTGTTGGACAAGACTGGACAGAACTCGACAAGACTCGACAAGACCAGAGAAGATCAGACAAGACCAGACATGACCAGACAAAACCAGACAAGACCAGACAACACTAGACAAGACCAGACAAGATGAAATATGAGCAGACAAGAATCAGACAAGACCACACAAGTCCAGACAAGACCAGACAAGACCAGATCACACCAGACAAGACCACACAAGATCAAACAAGACCAGGTAAGACCGGGCAAGACCAGGCAAGACCAGATAGACCAGATAAAACCAAACAAACCCAGACGAGACCAGTCACGATAAGACTAGACAAGACCAGACCACCAGAATGGCTTCCGAAAGAAAAGGAGCACGGTGGATGCGTTACTTGAGGTCAAAAGGCTGGCACATGAGGCCAACAACGGAACCTACCAAATCAGAAAACTCTGTGCGCTGGTGACGCTAGACGTCCAAAATGCCTTCTACTCGGCAACATGGGACGGCATAGTGGAGGCAATCAAAAAAAGGGAAAAATTCCTAAGCTACCTCCTGAAAGTGATCTAGATCTACTTGTCAGACTGGAAACTCATCCTTGACTACAACGTGGAGTATGAGGTGACGTTCGTCACCCAGGGTTCCTGACTATGTATTGGGTCCCAGTACTGGGTCCCAGTCTATGCAACATCCTTTACGACGGGGTTCTAGACATCCCAATGCCACAAAAGATCACGCTGGTTTGATGCGCAGACGACCTGGGTATGGTCGCCACGGCCGGGAATAAGGAGGAACTGGAAACGAGCATAAACGAGGCACTAGACAGGGTTCATCGTTAGATAGAGTAAAAAAAAAACTGAAATTGGCGCCCCACAAGACAGAACTGGTCATCCTGGTCGGGCGGAGCAAACTGTCCCAAATGACCATAGAGATCATGGGAGCGAGAATCCCATCATAGTAATCCGTGAAATACCTCGAAGTCCAACTGGGCAGAAACATGACGGCGCACGTCAACTGGGTCGCCAAGAAAGCAGACAGATTCCGCAGCCACTGCCCTCACAAGGCTAATTCCCAGCGTAGAAGGTCCTAGAGCTAGCAAGCGCCGGATACTGAGCTCTGTTGTGAATTTAATACTGCTCTACTCGGCGCCTTTCTGGCAAGATGCCGTTAAAATACAGAGAAACAAGAACATTCTCGAGAAGGTGACAAGGCGGACCATGCTTCGGATTATCAGCACCGTGTCCACTGAAGCTGCCTGGGTGATATCCAGCTGCCCCCATCGACCTCCTGGTCGATGAGAGAGCTCGCATACACGAAGGAGGCAAGGTAGAGAAGGCAGAAGCCCACAGATGCCTGGAACGTAGATGGCAGGAAAGGTGGGAAACGTAAACAGGGAAGGCTACATGGGCCAAGCGCTTGATTCCTGACCTGCGTCCGTGGGTCAACAGAGAGCACGACGAAACATCCTACCACGTAACCCAGATGCTTAGCGGACACGGATGCTTTAGAGCTTACCTACACAGGTTCAAGGTCGCTGAGACTGAGGAGTGCTGCTACTGTGGCCAGGCAGACAACGCTGTACATACTTTCTTCTCCTGCGAGAGATGAGAAAACGACAGACGCCTGGCAACTTCAGAAATAGGAGAACTGACCCCTGATAACTGCTTTAGGAAAATGCTAATAGACCAATCCCACTGGAAAGCAATCTCCAATTTCATCATTTGCATTATCACCAGGAAAGAGGCCGAAGAACGCGCTGCCACTTAGCTAAATCCCAAGAGCAGAAGCAAAATCAAAACTCTCAAAAAACTTGTGCGGTAACAACTGTCCGGGCTGCCAAACCGGAAGGAATACACAAGCGATACCGGGGTGCTGGTTTCTATAGCCAAGTGGAAGAAGGGGTTTAATGAGTGAGAGCCTCACACGCAGGCTGGTAGAGCTTCTCCCAAACCACAATAAAAAAAGACAAGACCAGACATTACCAGACCCGGTCCAGACCAGACCAGATCAGACCAAACCATACCAGACCCGACCAGTCCAGACCAGACTAAACTAGACCAAACTAAACTAGACCATACTACACTAGACCAGGCTAGACCAGACTAAACCAGATTAATGCAGACAAGACCATACGAGACTGAATAGGAAGACGGGACAAGACGACGGGACTTGATAGGACGGGACAATGTCTAAATGAAGACATGTCTAATTGAAAAAAGAAACATTACTCTATATTTGATTGCGTAATTAAAAAGGAACACATCTTTTAAAAATATAATGTTTTGTTTTCGCCAATGTATTAGAGAAATTAATTATAGATTAGAATCTTAAATTAATATGTAATTTTTAATCTTGTACAAACGATGAAAACTTATGAGATTTCTAGTTTTAGAATTTTAAATGTTTAATCACTGTAAACTGTTCTCCTAAACTATTAGTAAATTTATCTCCTATTTATATTTAATTATTTTTTATACAAAATGTTTACAAGATATAAGTTTAAACATAATTTAAATACCAGAAAATGTAGATTCAATGATGAGCATTTTTCTAGACGCTGGGAAATGTTTTCCTGGCAACCTTTCAGTAAATTTGACTAAATCTTTGCCTTTCCAGATTTTTATTTTAGTTTCCTCTTTATTTTATTCTCCACTTTGACTTCAGAGAAATCAAACGTATCTTAACTGAATAACTTTATTTACGAATCATTCTTTATACTACTTTAGAGATTAACCCAGTAGCTTACCACATATAACGTAATTAATTTTTATTTCTAACTAAACTGAGATCCGTCATATAAGTTTTGTGTTTTTAAAATGATTAATTTATTGGCAGATTTATTTTACATTTGAATTCATAATTATTCCCGGTTTTAACAATAGGATTTACGAAATTTTATATAATTGTATTAATTCAAAAACTAGCTTTTATTTTATGTAACGCAATTTGTATTTATAGATTCCTGATATAAGATTACTTTTCCCGAATGGTTCATTGGTCTTTCCGCCATTCCCAAGTGAACGTTATCGTCACGATGTCCACACAGCTCTCTACAGATGCAGATTGCGCAGTAGTTTGGGGAGTGTACTCAGCAGGGACGTGCATGTTAAAGCCGGTATGTATTTTGAATTACTGGTGATATTTGTTATATACTGGCAGACAAATAGTACAGACGCGGAGAGACACTATATTTACACTATCGCCCGATTCCTACACTAATATCGCATTTTGTTTATTCAAACGCCATTTATCTTCCGCCCAGTCTCTATCTGCCCGCAAACGGTTTACTGTTTTATGTATATATAAAGGGATTAAAGTCCCAAAACTAATTTCGAAGCTGGATGTGTGTCGCTGGGTATTATGGAGTATATCGTTTGATTTAGTTGTTTTTACTAGCGGTTAGTTTTAATCTTTATTACAATTATAAATATATTACCTACGATAAAACTTTCTCAATAATTTTCAATTATTTAATATGTTGTTAATGTTGATAAGTATTACTTAATACAAGAATCAATACTCAACGTTTATTTAATATAATATAATCATTTATTTCAATTAATTTATTTTACATTCTGTTTCAATCATATTAATACTATTCTTCTTTATATAAAACAAAAAAGTGGTTTACAATTATTTTAAAAACTTCTACATAATGGTCTTGCTTATACAGTAAGCTGCCGTATAACGCGTGTTCCCACTAGTCAATTTACACCTACTTTATATATAAAGGGTCTTCCAATAAGAGGTTTCATTTTCAATAGTCTGCCGTTTTAACACTTGTCATGAGTCAACCTGTAACTACTTGACAGATGACAAGTAAAAACTACGCCATTAATAAAAATGGTTTTTTTCAACAACGCATTGAAATTATTAAAATTCAGTACAAAAATTGTGAAAATTTCACATTTTTGTTGTCACAGTTTGCAAAACTAAAGCATTTTTCGGTCGTCGCAAATTACCTTCTCCACCAGCAATTGTGAAACTGGTGGAAAAGTTTGACTCACGCTTTGAACTTACGCCTATCGACCATTAACAATGAGTCTTTGCTGATTGGGTCCTTAAAATGCATCAAACTGATCCGGAATTTCATCGAAAAATCATGAGTAATAAGGCCCATTTTCACCTCGGAGGCCACGTTACCAAGCAGAATTGTCGCATTTGGGGCTAAAAAAACCCAAGATTTTTTGTTGAAAAGCATCTCTATCCTCAGCGTGTGACTGTTTGGTGCGGGTTTTGGTCTGGCGGGGTCATTGGACCTTACTTTTTCGAGAATGAGGCTGGAGCAACTGTTACGGTGAATTGCGCTATCGAACGATGATTGATGATTTTGTATGTCCGGAATTGGCAGATATTGATGTGGACGAAGTTTATATTCAACAAGACTGCGCTACGTGCCACACAAGTTACGATACCATTGCACTTTTGCGTGAAAAGTCTGCTGACCGTGTGTTTTCTCGAACATCACAATTGGCCACTGCGATCTTGTGATTTAACACCTCTAGACTTTTTTCTTTGGGGCTACGTGAAAGATAAGGTCTATGCCAATGGCCCACAATCGATTCAAGACCTCAAAGATGAAATTCTTTAAGTTATCGAGGACATACAGCCGTAAATGTGCGAATTGAAAACAATATGGTTCTGCAAGCGTAGCCGTGGCAACTACTATTTTCTATTACGCGATTTCATAATTTGCCTAACATATTAACCATGTTATACGAGAGAATATTATTTAATACAAGCATCAATACTCTAAACACTTGTTTATATTAAGTTATTTTACATTCTGTTTCAATCACATTAATTCTACTCTTACTAATGTAAAAAATTCTCGTACATCGTGTAATAGTGATTCCATGTTATTTAAGCTATTCGTATTGTTGAACGTTAATTATCATTTAATACAATTTTCAATAACACGATTTCATAATTTGACTGACATATTATATTAACTGCGTTATACGAGAGAATACTCAACTTAAGAATTTATTTGCTATAATTTATTTATTAAAACTTTCTCTGATATTCAGGTAGGAATGGTATAAATGTCCAGATGTGGTAAATTAAATAAAATAACACCCTTCTGATGGCAGAAAGACCTTGCCAGAAAGACTGCCTAGACAGCGAAGTAATAACTTTTATGCTGTAGAGCAAGTGACAATTACAAAGGTGTATAATAATAATAATAATCTTTATTGTCACCAACAGTGTTGGTCACCTTTGTGATTTCCACTTGCTCTAAAGCATAAAAGTAATTAATTCGACGTCTAGGCAGTATAATCACTTTAGAACCAATAAAAAATGCATTTATTTAGCTTTGTAATTTTCTTTCCTAATAAATTTTAAATTTTTGATAAGTTTAATATTGTTAACACAACAGATTTTTGTATTACCTGACGCTAGTAAGTGTTTAATTAGTTGTTAATTATTTAGCAACTAATTACACAGGCCGACATGATTTTTGGTGTTTTGAATTTGATAAGTGTCCTTAGCTAATACGGGTACGTTGATTCTGAAAGTGAATTTGGTTTGAGCCCATCACGTCAAGATTTTTCACAAAATTAGAAAATCCTTGTGAGATATTTTGTAATAGAGCAAAGAAGTACCTTAATGATATTTCCTAAATTGCATTAAAATTATTTCTTTAAAATACTTGATACATCGATAAAAAATATTTTAGTATAATATTATGTTTATTTCATTTCAATGACAACACTGTTCCATTTTCGCATCTGTCAAGGTCAACTTGATAGCATTAGCAGTTGTTTACGAAATTGTTAGTTAGCGTCAGTTGTTTGTATTATCGAGTTGTGTTTTATTTTCTGAGTGTTTAGTGCGTCATAATGTCATCAAGAAAGTGCAAAAACAGTCCTGATATATTTTGTTACGTGTGTGGTGATTTAACGATAGCAAAGCATCAACGAAACATAACAGAATTTATCAAGAAAGCTTATCACGCTTACTTCGGTGTAAAGCTTGGTGATCAGGACAAAACTTGGGCTCCACACAAAGTGTGCTTTCAGTGTGTCGAGCTACTGAGAAAATGGACAAAAGTTACACGTAGCTCTTTGCCCTTTGGCATTCCTATGGTGTGGAGGGAACAAAAAAACCATGGAAGCGACTGTTACTTTTGCTCCTGCGATGCCAAGGGTTTCAATTCGAAAAATAAACATACTATTCAGTATCCTGATTTACCGTCTGCTAAACGACCTGTACCTCATGGACCAGGAATTCCCATTCCTCCATCTTTTCTTCACACCATCCAACAGCAATCATCAGATGAAAGTTCAAACGAAAAAACTGATGAAGACGAATTTAATCCTGGTAGAGACCAACCTCAACAGTTTATCCAAGCTGAACTAAATGACTTAGTGAGAGACTTGGGCCTATCGAAGGATGCTGCACAAATCTTAGGATCACGACTGAAAAACAAAAAACTGTTGGCTCCAGGAACCACATTTTCGTGGTATAGATTTCACATTTTCATCGTGAAAAAGAGTTCGCGGAATATTTCTCTCAAGAAGGTTCACTGGTGTATTGTAATAATATTCCTGAAGTAGTCATGAAACTGGGAGCTGATAATTACGATTCCAAATCATGGAGGTTATTTATTGATTCTTCTAAGAGAAGTCTGAAGGGTGTCTTGTTGCACAATAGTAATACTTATGCCTCGGTGCCTGTTACTCACTCCGTGCATCTCAAAGAAACGTATGAGAATCTTGAGCTGTTGCTAAATACAATAAAGTATAGCGAATATCGTTGGCAACTGTGTGGAGACCTCAAAATAATATCCATGCTTTTGGGTCAGCAGTCTGGATTCACAAAGTATCCATGTTTTTTGTGCGAGTGGGACAGTCGAGCACGAAATTTACATTACGTTAAGAAAGAATGGCCACTCAGAGAAAGACTTGTACCGGGACAAAAAAATGTGCTGCGTGATGCATTAGTTAACCCAAAATTAGTTTTTTTGCCTCCCCTTCACATAAAGTTAGGATTGATGAAGCAGTTTGTCAAAGCTTTAAATAAATAAGGTGACTGCTTTAAATACCTGTGCGACAAATTTCCTGCACTTTCTGATGCTAAACTTAAAGAAGGAATTTTTGTAGGCCCTCAAATTCGAACCTTAAAATCGGATAGATTGTTCCAGAATACAATGACCCAGGATGAATCTGAAGCATGGAGTTCTTTCGTAGAAGTCATAGACGGTTTCCTTGGATACAACAAGTCTCTAAACTACAAAGAAATTTTAGCCAACATGGTCGAAAATTATAAAAAACTGGGATGCAATATGAGCGTCAAACTTCATTTTCTGGATTCCCACGTTGACTCTTTTCCCGAAAATCTTGGAGCTGTCAGCGAGGAGCAGGGAGAGAGGTTTCATCAAGACATAAAGGAGATGGAGAGACGTTACCAAGGAAGATGGGATATTTGAATGATGGCTGATTACTGCTGGACCTTGAAGAGGGACTCGCTCACAAAAATCCACAAAAAGAAAACTACAAAACGCAGTTTTTAGGGAAAAATAAAACGATTTTATTTAAAAAAAAACAACAGTTGTTTAACGTAGATTATACTGCATTATTTTTTTAATTAATAACTCAATTTTGCAGTGTAATTTTCTATTAAATATAGTTTCAATAAATATTTTCTCAATATTTTTGGCAGTTTCTATGAAAAATTTCAAACACACTTTTCCTGAAAACCTGACGTGCTGAAAAAAACTAAGCACAGATTCGTGATCAGCACACCCCATTTACTATAGGACACCTATTAAACTTGAAACACTTTTTCCTGAAAACAAAAATGTAGGCCTGTGTTATTTAACAACAGTTTAATTAGTTATTAACGTAAGTTTCTTAAAAGAAACTTATGGGCTAAATAATGTAAAAAATGAAACGTTAAATTTATTCAAATAAACGTAATTTAACTGGGATAATAATTCAAAGCTCTAAATCTAATCTTGAATAATTAAACCTTATGCATAACAATATTACTCATTTATAAGAAAGGAAATTAACTAAAGGAACTCAAATAGAATATTTTAATGGTTTCCTGAAAATGTTTTTGTAGGGTAAATTTATCTTCCATATTTGATAAACGAAGTTTATTTTTTCAAAGTGGGAACAGAGAAAATTACAATTAACCATTTTTGCCAAGAAATTGAAGAAACTTATTATTACAACATTTAAATATTCATTGTTCATTTATTTCGTAGTAAAGTAAAACTAAATTACTCCCCACTAAATACAAAGTAAACTACATAATTTACATAAAATGCAGTTTTATTTTCTTATTGTATTTACATAGCAAACTTCTATCCATCTTTCCTTTACGCTACTTTCAGTTGTTTTAAATTAACAAGAAAAACAACCAGCGAAATTAGATGGAGTGCCATCAGCGGCAATTATCTGCCGGCAATGTGATCAATCTGGCATAATTAGACGGAATAATTTTAAAATAATTTATGTAATGGATTTCGTTTAAACAAATTGAGAAAGGAAGTCCAGTAAATTTTTCCAAATAAATATAAATCTTTATAAAGCTTTTAATATAAAGCTTTTTTATGTCAGTTTAAAAATTTAAATATGCTTGTAAATATTTGGGTTTTTTGAGTTTGAAGATTTTATAACTAAAAAATGAAATACGTTGGGTCTTTTATTCAAAAGTTATGTTTTTGTAATATATTTTTATTAAAATTTCGATAACAAGTGAACATCATCATTATGAAGAAATTAATCATCAAATTAAATCGTCAAATTAAACTTTGTTATACAACTAGGGCTTCACCCGAGAACGATAATTATATCGTCTCGTCTCGTTCTCGTCTCGCTTTTACGAGACGAGACGAGACGATATAAACACCGCATGTGGTCTTACTCTCGCGAGAGCTAGAACGTATGTGGTATCGCTCTCATGAGAGCGTATGTGGTCTCGTTCTCGCGAGAGTGTATTTGGTCTCGTTCTCGCGAGATACGAGAGTTTCGTTTCTGATCTCGGTCAAACTTCTTCTTCAATCTTTGATTCTAATACGGGCAGCCGTAATATTTTCTTGCATAAATAACTGCAACGTAACTTCCACAAATAGTTGGTTAGATTATATTTGGTGTTGGTGAGAGTATGTTGGTAACTCAACAACACAAGATAACAACTTGATTAAGACAATATGTTGGTTATGTTGAACGTCAAGGTTGACAACATCAATGTCACTTAATTAATTTAAATGTTATGAAAGTTTTGGTAAGATTTTCAGTAACTTTTACTCCACAGCTGATTTTTTATCGTCCATGTTGTACACCTTAGTAACTAATATCATATCGTTAGATATAGTAACTTTTTTTATGAACGTTGGGAGCTTTTAATTTCTAATATCACTCCTTAAATTAAGGTCACTTTGATGTCAGACAATTGGCAACACTATATGATTAAGTACATCTCAAAAGTGTTTGATTGTATTATTTTACACACCTGACAGCAGTAAAATCAGTTGAGACGAATGAATTATTAGTTAATATTTTGTGCAGTAGGAGTTGTACATCTTGCAACTCATACAACCTAAGCTGATGCGCTTTCTACAAGAAACGCGCAGCTCGCAATACTGCTTACTCTTTCATATCGTTCCACATATATCATGTGTCAAAATTCATAATACAATTTCACCCTCATCAATTATTCCACTTTTAGCAACTATTCCATTCTTTTCAACTCTTCCATTCACAATAACTATTCCATTCCAAAAAAATCGATCCATATGTACTAGTTACAAATACTAAAATATTATGGCACGCCTTTCCGGGAGGGGACGGGAGAAATGCGTCAAATCGGGTTTGCAGAATGAAAACGGACGTTTTGAGTTGATTTTCGAAAGAAATTTTTCCGGGCGAAAGCGGTTAAATGCGCGAAAACGAAATTTCTGTTTCACGGCCGCCGAGCGGCCGTATTTGGACCGATCGCGACGCGAGTGGGGCTATCGAGAGCGCCGATTTTTTCCGCACAAAAGTGTCATCTCGAATTTTCGAGTCTTCGCTGAAAATTTGTGCGAAAAACCGAAAAAAAAAACACAAAAAACGATATTCTTTGACGTTCTATTGCGAGCCGACCGCTGAACAGAATGCCTTCCCGTTTGCGGGTCCGGTTACGTAGGTCTTCCTCTCTGGGCTTTCGAAGAGGCCGAGCGATATTTTGCAAAAATGGCCATACAGTAGATGTTTTTGCAAAATCGTACGTTCGCGGCTGCCAAACCGGAAGTGGGTGGAATTTTGCAATTTCTTCTACACCGTTCGATGGACGGTAT
This sequence comes from Phosphuga atrata, assembly GCA_944588485.1. Taxonomy (NCBI): domain Eukaryota; kingdom Metazoa; phylum Arthropoda; class Insecta; order Coleoptera; family Silphidae; genus Phosphuga; species Phosphuga atrata. The sequence continues at coordinate 77,227,601 of OX155892.1, read as the reverse complement.
CTTGTGTACGATGTGCCGATTTGCCGATTCGCAGAAACCACGAGGTCCGCAATCAAAATTACAAAAGTAACAAAAGTACAAATGGCACAACTGCATTCAACACAATGGCATAACAGATTCAAATAACTATATTTTGGAAACTGCAACAAATGTATTCAAAAATCTTTCAATTCTAGATAGCGTATAAATTTATTTATCGAAATTATCATTTTGGAATCTTCGTGGCCGATTGCCTTGATACGTAGTATTTTTTCTTTCCAACTTTTTGAACTGTGCCGAACATATGTTTTAGACTGTTTGATAAAGCAGATTTTCTTGTAAAAAGTCATTTTCATCTTTCCAAAGCGAACCGATTTTGCGGAGAATTTTTTATTGCAAACCTCCAATCATGTTCTCCATTTAAACCCATGTAAATTGAAAATTTAAATTCGGAGAAGGGGTATCCCTTGAATTTTTGTGACTAAACCGAACGATTTGACAAAATTTGGAAAAAATACTTTTTTGTAAACACCGGCGTACTACATACGGTGGTACCATGGTACGGTGGTAATTGTTTAAGTTGAGGCGTCGACGATACGTTGTTTGGAATTCGTTATTGACAAGTCTGGATTCATTTATAAAAATATTTTACTTTAAGTTTCACACAACGTGGAACAATAAGATTGGATATTCGTAGTATTAGAGAATTAGTCTGTCTATCATATTCCTCAGTTATTTTTCCAAAATATTTTATTTTGCGGCGAACGCCGCCTCTCAAAGTCAATGCAGCACAGAAGGAAACACATTCAAATAACTATATTTTAAAAACTGCAAGAGATGTATTCGAAAATCTTTCAGTTCTGGATAGCGCATACATTTATTTATTGAAATTGTCATTTTGGAATTTTCGTGGCTGATAGCCTTGACACAGGATTTTTTTTTTATTTCAGCAATGTGTTGAAATTTTTCTAGTAAAACAATTAAAAAAGTAGATTTCGTAATATGAAACAGATGTCGTAGACGATTTAAAATTAATAATAAAAACGAACATAATTTGAAATTGTCTACGACATCTATTTCATATTACGAAATCTACTCTTTTAATTGTTATACTAGAAAAATTTCAACACATATTGCTGAATTTTTTTCACAACTAACGAGAGCGAGACGAGATTTTTTGCTTATCTCGTCTTACTCGTCTTACTCTCTCCTTATCTCGTCTCGTGTGAATCCCTATATACAACTAACTAATAGAGTTTACTTCATGTTAAAGCCACATCGTCATCGCCATTTCATGTGCAACATCCTAATATATCTAGAAATGAGAATCTTGTAATCTGTTATATTATATACTCCTATTTATTTATTTACCGCGTATTTTCCCAATATTGGAAAACTTTAAGCACCTTGACTCAATTCTTGACGTTCTTCATATTTTGATTTTATTTCATTCTGTTTGAGAATACCAATTTTCTTTGGTCAGACCATTTAGGTCTGCAAGTTTTAGATTTTGCTTGCTCTGGTTCGACTTCCCAGTTGTTCCATTTGTTACGGAAGGAGTCTCTGTCTGATGTGTCGGTTATGTTAGCGGTTCGCATGTCTTTTTGTACTTGTTTCATCCATGGTGTTGTACTTTTGAGTGATGATATGTAATCTAGTATTCCTTTGCCTACTCGTGTATTCGGTAGTCTATGTGCCCGAAGAATTTCATTCGCCTTTTTCTGATATCAATTTCGATGTTTGAGTATTTTTCAGTTGTCTTGATTGATTGTAGTCGGTACCCGTCAGGAGCGAGTTTGCTCCTAGTATTTTCCAAATAATTTTTCTTTCTTTATTTCTTCAAGTTATTGAGTGTAAGTGTTTCGCTAGCGTGGAGACTTGCCGGTTTGATGACAGTGTTGTAGTGTAGAAGTTTAGTTTGTCTTGACAAGCAGTTTTAATTATAGAGGTTTTTGATAAGTCCGAGTGCTCTCTTGGTTTTCTGGAGACGGTTTTGCTGTGAGATTTTTTCGGATCCAGTTGTTTCGATAAATTTTCCCAGATATTTGAAACTCTTTTGATCATTCCGTATTTTGTTTGCATGTTCTCGCATTTGTGGCTTAACACTTGAGTTTTCTCGAAGGATATTTGTCCCACTTTTTTGGCACATTCTTGAAGTGTTTCTATTTTGAAACACATCTTGAGGTGTTTTTTTTCAGTATCTTGATCTTCTGTTAGTATAACCAAGTCATCGGCGAAGGCAAGGTATGATATAGAGAGATGGTTTTCGCGTAAGCCAAGTGTAACTGTTTTCCAGACATTTAGTTTCTTCTTTCTTTTTCCCATTCTTCCATGACATTATCCAAGACGATATTGAACAAGAGGGGAGAGGCCATCTCTTTGTCGCACGCCCGTCTGAATTTCGAAAGGTTCCGAAATTTCCTTCATAAATTTTACTTCGGATTTTGTGTTTGTTAGCGTTTATTCAATGAGTTTTCGAGATGTACGCTTTTTTGAAGTCGACAAATGTGCATATCACTGGTTTATTTCGAATTGCTCGCATTTTGAGAATTGTTTTTAGGTTGAAGATTTGTTCGGGGCAGGATCTGTTTGCTCTGAATCCTGCTTGAAACTCTGATAACTTTGGTTCGAACTGTTCCTGTGTTCGTGTCAAGAGATATGCTGAGAAAATTTTGTAGGCAACCGGAAGGAGAGAAATTCCTCTGTAGTTGTTCACATCTGATTTATCTCCTTTTTTGTGTAGTGTGCGGATAACTGCTGTTTTCCAGTCATCGGGTATTTTTCCCGTTTGCCATATTTCTTGCATGATTTGTGAAATTTCTCTGATGAATTGAGTGCATTGGATCCGAAGTAAGAAGTTTTAAGTAGTTCTGCAGTGATTCCATCTTCACATGAGGCTTTGTTGTTTTTGAGTCTTCTGATGTGGGAGTGGATTTCGTCTTGAGTTGGTGATAGTGATTCTTCTGATGTGTGGTCTGATTGTTTCTTTGGGAATCTTTTTGTGGGTTCTGGGCAATGCAAAAGTCGGGAGAAGTATTTAGCTAATTCTTGGCTATTTTCTTTATTCGTCTATGCTAGTTTTCCGGCTTGTTTTCTGAAGCATAAATTTTGTGGAGTGTATTTGGTTGGCAAATGTTTTGTAGAAATCACGCGTATTGTAGTTTCGGAAATCGTTCTTGATCGTCGAAAGTCAGTTGATTATTGATATATTTCCGTTTGATTTTTCTCAGAATTTTGGACGCCTCTTTACGTACCTCGAAGAAGAATCTCAGATTTGTTACTATTATAATTTTGCTAGGCCGTTTTTCTGTTGTCTAGGGCGATTTCGCATTCTTGATTCTACCAGGGATGTTTCGATTTTTTAGTCAGAGGAATCTAGGTTTTGGCGGTCTCGATGATTTTTTCTTGTTTTCTGTGGGTTGTTCTTACCATGTTTCAGCGATTTTGGAGTCTTTGATTTTGTTTATGTCGAATTTTGAGATCATTAAACCCCCAATCATCCCAAAATTCTTGTAAAAAGATTTCTTGGGTGTGAATTTGATTTTGGTTCGGGAGAGATAGTGGACAAAAACGATGTTCGCTCCTTTGCGGACTTGGACAGCGTGGATTTCTTTATGGTAGATGTAAGAAATTGCGACATGGTGGATATGAAATTCGTCTAATTGATGGATTGGTGATTGCCATGTTTTCTATTTCTTGGGGGATTTTCGTAGTGTGGTTGACATAATTTTCAAATTGTTTTGTTTGCATAAAATTTTGTTTGCATACTTTGTAAATTTGTGCGCGGGGTAATCATCACCTACTGTTTTTTTTTTATATTTTCGTTATCTGGTTATTTGCGCATTGAAATCTCCGAGGAGAATTTTTTACATCATCATTTCGAATTTTGCACATTTCTTTTTCGAGTTCTTCCCAGAATTTGTCAGTCTTTTCGGGTTCTTTTTTGTTGTCAGCATTTGTAGATGCATGGACGTTGATGAAGGTGTAATTTGTGTTCGTATGTTTAATTCTGATGATCATTAGTCGGCTGTTGATGGATTTCACGTCTCTTACTGAATTCCGAATTTTGTTGTCTACAATAAAGCCCATGCCGAATAACGACGCTCATTTGCAAATTTGCTTGTTGGTTCAGGTTTTGAAAATCCTATAGTGATTGTAATCGGTTATTTCGATAATCGATAATAATCGATAATCGTAATCCATAATTTGAGTCAGGGAAGCGTGTTTCTTGTAAGGCTAGAAACTGGAATTTCTGTTTGGTAAGTTCTGTCGTGAGGTTATATAGCTTGCCAGTTTGAACAAGTGTTTGAATATTGAATGTTTCCATGTACGTATGGGTCTTTGGCGGAAGTCTACCAGAGCACTCCGACTTGCTCTCTTGCACAGGCCCAAGCTCCCCAGAATTCGAAAGCTTGGTTGCTGTGTGATGACGGGTGGATCGTCCACCTGGAGTTATTTTGTTTTTGCTTGTACGAGTCATTGTTAGGTACTTGTAATTAATGTCCAGCTTACGATGGTTGTTTAGAACCAGGGATTGTGAGTTCCTGGAGCAGTTACTTCCTGATTGACATTATTATTATCTCTTTTCGCCCTTTTTTCGGGAGGAGCAATATTCAAAATCTGACAACTGTCAGAATTTCATGGCCTAACTCCTATTATATTATTATATCCTGTTATTCTTGGTTGGCGAACCAATTGACCATTGTCGTTCTTGACGCGGATGCTCGGAAGACATCAGTCATCGTGCAGTTGAACCAACGGCGTAGGTCTTTCAGCCATGAGTTCTGTTGTCTGCCAATCAACTTCTTTCACTGTATTTTCCCCCCAATAATTAATTGTAGGGGTTTGAAACGCTTCCCTCTCATGATGTGCCCCAGGTATTCGGCCTTTCTTCTCATCATAGTATGAAGTAGTTCTTTTCACTTCTTGATACGGGTTGTATTATATTTCATACAGGATATTCTCAGTTTGCGCCTGTACAGGTACATTTCAAGGACTTTGATCTTTTTTTTCCATAGCGGAGTCCAGCTTTCGTATCCGTACAGAAACACTGGAAAGTAGCGGAACCTCAACTTGCGGACCCTCCATTTCCAGACTTTGGTCAGGTCTAATAAAGAAATGTCGCATGGTTATAAATGATCTGTGGTCTTGTTCTATTCTGAACTATATTTCTTTCGTCATGTCACAGTGTTGGTTTACTAAGGCGCCAAGATATATAAAGTTGGCAACCTGCTGTATGGATTCGCCGTTGATGGTTATCGAGACGTTTGTTGGCTTTTTATGTGAACATCATGGTTTTTGTCTACACTATATGATGTCTATAAACATCCCTGCCCTTTCACTATGCTGTACCACGTTATCTATCATTGTCTGTAGTTCAGCTTGGATATTTGCAATGATGACCGTGTCGTCGGCGTATCTGAAGTTATTTCTCTCAAGTTATAACACTCAAGTGCTTCGTTGAGTATTAATCCCGAGTATCGATTGAATAGAAGGGGAGTGCACGCACCTTTTCTGGATACTTTTTTTATATGTATAACATATCTGAGTACATTAGCCATTGGCACTTGAGCCGTTTGATTCCAATATAATTCCTTTATAATCTGTATACTTTTCCCATTTATGCCTGTTGATTTCAGTATGTTTATCATTTTCTCAAGTTGAACACAATCAAATGCCTCTTAGTAGTCCATATAGCAGGGGCACAGATCGCAATTCATATCTCGGCATCTTTTGGCCAAGAAATTCAAGGAGAACAAAGCTTCACGTGTACCGACTCCATTGCGAAACCCAAATTGTGTTTAGACCATCCGCTTCTCACATTTCTGGTACAATCTTGTGTGGATTATACGTAGAAACACTTTCAGTACTTGTGACATTACACTTATCATTCTGTAATCATCGAATTAGGACGAGTTGTTTTTCTTAGGATGGGTGATAAAGGTGGATTTTAGCCAACTTGAGAGGATTTTACCAGAGGTGTATATTGCATTAAATAATTACGTCAGTAGTTTTAGTCCGTAACCCTTCCGTTTTGCCAATATTTTGAGGACCTCTGCTAAAATGTTATTCTGTTTTCTGCACCTCTTCTCTGGTTATTTCGGGCCCCAATTCGCTTACATCTATCAGCAGCGACGATAGTGGTCTATTATTATTTAATAGTTCCTCAGCATATTGAGTCCGCCTCTCAAATTTGACTTCTATTCCCAGTATTATTTTATTGTCAGAGCTTCTTAACACTGCAGCTTGATGCCTTCTACTTCTACATCTTTAATCTTTTTGTGCAGGTTAAAAGTATCATACTTTTCCTGCAAATTTTCTATTTCAGCACATTTCTCACTCAACCACTGCTCTTTAGCCTTCCTTATTTGTCTCCCTACTATTCTGTTTATCTCCTTATATTTTGACGAAGTCTTTTTCTTTATGCTTTCACTTTGCCCTCGTTAATTCCAGAATCTCCATAGTCATCCACGCTTGCTTCTTGTTATTTTCAGTGAGTCCTATCTCGTTTACTTGTATGACATTCAATGTTGACTCAATTGTGCTTCATGCTGTTTCTACCTCCGTTGGTTGTGCGCATTCTACATTTCTTAGTCCCTCTTCTAGAGCTTCACTTAGAGCTCACGAGGTTTTTAAGATCAATGTCATGAAGATTTTGTACGTCTACTCTTTCTCGTGGTTTGTCCTTTCGTACTGTTTTGAAACTTGACATTTTAAAATCGGCAACGACTGGGTTCTGATCGGAATTGACATCGCCGTCTGGGTACATTTTCACAGATCTAATGTATTTCTTGTCGTGACTGGCCACTACGAAGTCAATCTGATTTAACACAATCCTCTCCTTTGTGTCTGCTAGGCATACCCACGCGTACAGTCAGTCTTCTTGGATGTTGTTTAAGAAAAGTGTTTCTAATAGCCACATTCCATTCAGTGCTGAATTGTACCAACCGAACCCCTGCTGTTTCGTTCTCCCAAGCCATATGCTCGTACCGAATCATTTTCGGAGCCGGCCCCTACCTTGGCGTTGAAATCGCCCATTGTTGTGATTGTGTTTAATGTGATTTCGCCTTTCTTCGTAGAATCTCATACATTCCTCTATGTTGGTGTAGAAATCTTTAAATTCTTCGATAGTTTTGTCACTTGTTGGAGCGTATGCTTGGAATATATTCATTATTCGATGAGAGGTTTGCAGTCTAAGCATCATGACCCAGTCAGTTAGCGGTATAAAATCTACAACCGACCGTGCAAGGTCTGCCTTATCCATTATTGCCACGCCATACTTGCCTGATGTCCGATCCACCTGGGTAGTAAGTATATCGGGCCGTGTTCCATTTTCTGATATCCTTTGCCGTGCCATTTGAATTCACGTAGGCCGAGAATATGGATGTTCAGTCTGCTCGTTTCATCTTCGACGTTTGATAACTTTTCGGCCATGAAAAGGCTTCTTAAACTCCAGGTGGCTATTCGCATATTAGTGTTGTATATTTGCAATTTTTATTAATTTTTATCATGTCTTTTGGTAAACGACCGGGGATTCTTAGCACCCTCTCCTCAATAAATAGGTGCCACGGACTGCGGACTTTGTTTTCATACGTGCCTGTCATTTTGGATAATTCGGAAGTTATATAGTAAATATTAATCCTTATATTAATGCGACACAATTTAATTCCTACATTAATAATGAATAACCTTAATTAATTAAAATTTATAATGGATGCCTTAAATTAAAGGTCTCCAAACCTATTGTTTCTCTGAGCCACATTGGACCATACTTTTGTTCCTCTGAGCCACATTGGACCATACCATAGCTTAAGAGCAAGGAAAAATATTTCTTCCTCATTCACACTTTTCCAAGAATTAAAGTATTCCCCGTGGATGGCTATGGAGAGGTTTGTTGTTTTTTTGTGAAGATCATTGTTTTTGTCACCAGTATGTTTATAAAAAATCCTGCCCTTTCACTATGCTGTACCTTGTTCCACTACCCTTTCATTATGCTTATCTATCATTTTCTGTAGTTCAGCTTGGGTATTTGCAATGATGACCGTGTCGTCGTCGTATCTCAAGTTATTTATTATTCGTCCATTTACTGTGATTCCTCATGAAGTTTCATGAAGTGCCTCGTTGAATATTACTTTCCAGTATAGATTGAATAGAAGAGGCGATAGCACGCTCTCCTGCTGAAATTAAAAAATACAAAAAATAATCGGTTTTGTTTTGGATCGCATTGGAACTTGGACAACTCTGCCGTAAATGTATCTAACTATAATATTAGCTATACCATATTATTTTAGGCAAACTTAAATTGAGTAATAAAAACCTTGATTGAAAGTTGTAACAAATATATAAATATAAAGTATGTGAGTAGATAAATATAAAATATTTTTTATATATTTTATTTTAATGTAAATAATAACAGTACGTATTGTTTTGGATAAGTAGCTGAAGTATAATTATAACAATACCAATTACTCGAATTACATCCTCCAACAGAATAAGCTAAAGCTAAGTTAATTGCGGAAACAATATTATCTAACTTTAATTGGACTCGAAGGAATAGGTAAATGAGTTTCTTAAAGGGTACTGAATACATTTGATTGTAGATATCGTACTCGAATTGTTAGCAGTGATTCGATTATACTGACTAAACCAGCAATATTTATGCTTTATATTATAAGCCATTGTTTCCTTTATCGCCTTTATGTCATTACGAATTATATAAATTTCGTATAAATTTACTTGGACAAGTAATATATGAGATGTATTTGAAATAAAACAAACGTACGAATATCTTGGTAATATATAAGTCGGAAATATAAACGTGCTTCGCGTATACCACCAAAAAAATCGAATAATATTCCCCGTTGAAAATATTAACGAGAAGATATGGCTATAAAAAGCGTGCATTTTGTAAAATACAAGCGACGAACACAAAATTCGCAATTTTTGCTTATAATTTCACCCGAAACTGTTAAAATTATTCATGGGGATTATTTGTATTTTTTTGTGAACATTAATTAAATTTGGAAAATATTTCTTTTTAATCAGTGACATTCAGTTAATTCTTGGAAAAGTAATTATCCCTTTTCCATTTAAATGATTTTGCAATATGTACATATTATATAAAATATTCATTTAATAATTATTTTTTATTATATCCGTATTATCATTATTGGTTTTTTAGTTGGTAATAAAGGGTTTTTCAATAGGGACATAACAATTTTGTTCTTTAATACGGAACATAACCTAAAAACTTTTGTATGATCTGTCAAAGTCAAAATGTCAGTCAAGGCTTACATTTTTATAATGGTGAAGTTCACGAACGAGCAACGTTTGGAAATCGTTAAAACTTGCTACCGAAATTCTGAGTCGGTAGTCGCAACTTTAAGAGTGCTACTCAAATTTTTGGTTGCAATAATCGTCTCACCAGACAAGCTGTGCAAGCAGTGTGCAATGGTGGATAAATTTGAATCAACATATTCAGTATTCAATGTTCCTGTGCCAGCGAGAGAACGGTGCGAGAAACGAGAGCGGTGCGCTCGTACAGTACGAAGTACTGTAAGTATTGAAGCCGTAGTAAGTAAGTATTGAAGCCGTAGGAGCTTCAGTTCAAAATGAACTAAACAAGTCAATTCCAAGCCGTTCACATGAGTTGGGAATTTCTCAGTCGGCATTATGGCGAATTTTTCGTAAAGATTAGCTACTCCACTACAAGATCAAATTAATTCAAGAATTGAAACCTCTGGATCATTTAAAGCGCCGAAAATTATTCGATTATGTGCTGCAAAAGTTTGTAGAAAATCCTGAATTTCATTTGAAAATAATTTTTAGCGATGAAGCTCATTTTGGTGATTAGCTTTGTCAATATGCAGAATATGCATGTTATATGTTGAATATGTTATTGGACAACAAAAAACCCCACATGTGCTTCATGAGACTATATCCACAAAAAAATGAGCGTGTGGTGTGGATTTCATGCTGGGGGTGTTATAGGGCCGTATTTTTTCGTCGAAGAAAATAATCGCCATGTTATGGTCAACGAAGTTCGCAATCATGCCATGTTGGAAGACTATTTTGGTCAGAATTGGATGGATTTGACATCAGCTCCAATAAGAGGTTCCATCCAGATGTTACCACAAGCCACACAGATAGTCAAAGAACTGATTTTTTGAAAGGAACATTTGGTAATTGTTCGAGAATAATGGTGTTTGAGAATAATCAGAGAATTCGAGAATAATGGTCCAGTCGAATGAAAACTCGCTCATGCGAATTGACGCCGTTGCATTTTTGTTATGGGGTTACCTTAACTCGATGGTTTATGACAACAATTCAACAAAGTTAAAGGAGCGCGGGAAAATATCGAACGCGAAATTGCCAACATTCCGGCTGATATGTGTGAAAGAGTGATTGAAAATTGGATCCAAAGAATCGATCGTTACCATCGTGCTCTTGGTGGCCATATGAACGACGTCGAATTCCATACAGAATTGTAACATGTGTACTATACATGGAATAAATTTCAACCCGATATCTGAATTATTTTGTTTTATTTAAATACAAAATTGTTATGTCCTTATTGAAAAACCCGGTATTGTATTGTGTTCATAAAATTCCATTCATTTGAAATCATAAAATAATACGTTATAAATAAAGTTCCAATATTTAATTTATAATTATAATTCATGTATACATAATTATGCTTCATAATCAAATAACTACATTTCTACTAATTTGACTTCAATTAATTTAGTTGATTATTAATTTATACTATTACTACTAGTAGTAATATTTCACATAGGTTATTTATAGTTTTTGAATGAATTCTTTATTTATGCAAATCTATATAATTAAAATTTACTAGTTCATAGTACATATTCATAGTATATCAAAACAAATTTGTTGCAAGTATAATATACAGTGTATTTCAAAGGCTTTCAAAAAGATATTTGACAGTTTCTTAGATTGGTGATTATTTTTTTTAATAAAAGTCCTCTTTGAGTATGTTATACAAAATCGAATTTCTGTGAACGTTTTTGAATAGACGTCTTTCAGTTTTCAGTAACACAGACACTTTTAGGAGCCATGTTTACGTCTGCTCTACCCCTACGAATTTAAACATGTTTTCTGTCACTTTATACTGACCCAGATTTTTAACACATTTTTCATTGTCGATAACCGTAGGGCACTTAGGACATTTCAAGCCGTTTCAGCTTGTTTCAAGTTTCCCTTGTTGGTAATATATTAGTTTAAGCAGATGTACATTCTTCAACTGATAATTGACACATAATTTAAATCCGGTATATATTTAATTAACATTTTAATACCGCAACAAAAATAAATACGAATAAATTGAAATGGGCATATCAAATTTGGATCCTTTATATTTTTAACTTATATATCTGTTTCACATACTGATATCTACTTTTCTGATAAATAGTAGTGAATAAATAACTCCGCATAATACATGTAACAAAGGGCAATCATCACAAATACTTTTTGTCATTTTGATATAATTTTGAATTCTAATTTTAGCCCCATTAAAATTTCCAGTATCCTAAAAATAATTTATTAAAAATGATAACAATCTTTATTGTACAAAGTACAACTGGCTAATGACTAGAGGTCTTTCTGCCATATTATTTATTATTTTCCTAGAAATTATTAAAAATCGATTCAAACTCTCAATAGGAAAATTATTGCATGCAATTACTTACCAAATACTCTTAAAATATAACAACATTTTTAACCAAAATAGATTTTTGAATCATCATTATAATGACAATATTTTTGAAACTATTGTAGAATAAACGAATATAGAGATATTATAATATTTTTGAACGAAATTTAGTCTACAGGTCGTTTTCTATATATTAAAATTACATATTCGTCTCACATTTTATTAGATAAATTTATTTGGAATTATAAAATTATTTTATCTACTCGCACACCAAAATGATATCAAACACATTAATGAGCAATAACATGAATACGCAATTTATTGTATGTAAAGGATGCCATTATTATAATCGTTTGTAAAAGTAACCAAATCGTGCGTAAAGTCCAATGTAAATCAAACTGGGTTTCATTATTAAACGATTTCTTCGATTTTTTGTTACTATGACATCAACTCGCGTCACTAAACAAAAAACATAGACGTAGGGAATAGTATGTTGTCAAACAAGGGCGGTAAGTTGTCAATTGTCCTCTCGAGGGAATGAGCGGACTCATTTCGTTCATGCGCCCAATTTCGTTCTCGTGAGCAATTGACAATACCGTACGAGTTGCAGATAATATTTTTTATTACTCATGCGAGGAGACGTATCTTACCAGTTTGTGGTCCAGGGGTCATCCAAAAAAATAAAATAAAATATGAAGAATTTGCTTTTTCAATTGTCTCCGATGGTGTAAATTCGTCATAAGAACTCTCATCAGTCTCCGGTATCACCATTTACACTCATTTTGAAACTTCTTCTTTAATTTTTATTTTGTAATGAAAAAAAAATTCTGTCACTTCACTTCATCACGACACTGTAACAGGATGGCAAACTATCAACTTAAAATCAACTTTGAAGGCAGATTTCTCAGTCACATTATGCACCCGAAATATTTAGGTGTCATACTCGACAGAACGCTAAGCTTCAAGAAACACCTTATGAAGACAGCTGCAAAACTCAGAACACCAAATAATATCGTGCAAGAGCTATGCGGCACCACTTGGTGTTCCACAGCGCCCACACTCAGATCGACAGCACTGGGTTTACTGTACCCCGTCGCACAATACTGTGCACCGGTGTGGTTCAACAGCCCACACATCAAACGTGTTGAAGCCCAACTCCATCAAGCTATGCGTGCTATATCAGGCACAATCAAGCCCACGCCCACTTATTGGCTACCCACACTGAGCCACATAGCTCCTCCACAAATTCGCCGAGAACATGCTCTGGTCAGGGAGTATGGAAAAATTATCGCCGACCCTGTGCTCTGCTCCCACTTTGGAATAACCGGCAGAACCATAAATAGGCTACGCTCACGAAAACCCCCTCTAAGAACGGCAGAAACTCTTATCGAAGAAAACTTCAACATAATTGAGCGGCGGAAAGAAGTATGGAAGAAGAAGGCCACACCTGCCAACCGTTTATGTCATGCGTTACAAGTAAGCCAGAGTGTTTTGATCAACCAAAACGAATCTGGACAACACTTAATAGAATAAGGACGAATTGCGGCAGGTGCTCCGACTTACTTTTCGGATGGGGAAAAATACCTTCCCCAAATTATGACTGCGGCGCTGAAAGACACACTATGAAACACCTGGAAGAGGACTGTCCAATTAGTTCCTACAGTGGCAACCCATCCGATTTCCTGATTGCGACAAGAGAGTCAATAGAATATATTTGTAACCTTGTGTGTTTGTTCAATTGTTTTTCTTAATGCAACTTAGCGATTTTTAATATTTGCGTCCTTTACCCAAGCTATGTGGTAATAATTGAATTGACATAAACAGTTTTTATTACTCAACCGGGATAAGTACTAACTTGGCACCCGTTTTTTTAGTGCGACAAATGGCTGTTTTTTGTCAATTCAAATATTACCACATCACTTCGGTAACGCACGCAATAAAAATCGCTAATTTACATTAAGAAAAACAATTGAAGAAATAAAATAAACACGATAAAAACCTTAATATTTAAAAAGTGACGTGAAATTGAGAGAATTTTTTTTTCATTACAAAATAAAAATTAAAGAAAATGGTGATACCGGAGACTGGTGAGAGTTCTTATGGCGAATGCACACCACCGTACACAATTGTAAAAGCAAATTCTTCATTTATAATTCTATTTTTTTATGGGCCCTGGACCCCAAACTTTTAAGATACGTCCCCTCGCATGAGTAATAAAAAACATTATCTGCAACTCGTGTGGTATGGTCAATTGCCCTCTCGAGCGAATGAGAGGCCAATTTCGCTCTCGTGAGCAATTGACAACTTACCGCCCTTGTTGTACAATATACTATTGTCGCACTAAAAAACGGATGCCATGATAGTACTTATTCTGCATGAGTAATAAAAAATAAATTTTCTGACTTGTATTAAAATTGAATTATTTTTTTTTATTTTCAATCAAAAAATCTCGGCCCATTTGAAGTATTTATTCTTTAAAAATTACAGTTTTTCAAAATTATCGGTAAGAAATAATTATTTTTTTGTAGATTCAACATTTTATCATGCTTCGTAGATACTATTATGTATGATACACGTGTGTGAAAGGCTTTTCTAAACTCATAGTGATTAAAGCTTTAAACTATAAATTAAAGCTTCAAACTTCGCAACTCATCCTTCAAAGCCCTTCTTCAGACACTTGTTTTATAAACTACTATTATTATTATACTATTAATTATTCATTTGAATTAAATAAATATTGGTCAATTTGTCGATTGGTCGATTCTAATTAATGGTCAAAATGTAGATGAATTCAAAAAGATTTCAGGCGAAAAGTCTTCAAGTCGGGCTTTTAAGGATGAGTTGCGAAGTTTAAAGCTTTAATTTATATATAGCCTTTTATACATTTGAAAGGTACAGGGGAAAAACCACGCATGTCCACCTAGATTCGTTTTGAGAAAAACGAAATTTAACACCTAACCACCTGACATACGTCTCTCAGACCCAAAGTAGCAGAAATTTTCTCACCTGATACGTATGGCAAGTGGTTAAGGGTTAAAGTTAGGGCTTACATTGTTTCTTCCCTGAATATCTATTTTATAATGTCAGTTTTACAGGGACTAAAGTGCTTTTCCCCAATCTTATACAGTGGAACTTAAAGTACACTTCTTATACTAACATATGGCAGCACCAGTTTAATATTGACAAAAAATGGACTTCCGCGGGTTTCCCCTGTGCCCTTCATTTTTATAATATATTTTCTTCGCTCTTCTCTCTCTTCGCCATTCAATATTATTCGTTAGATAACTTAAATTAGTTATTATTAATATTCTTGTATATAATAAAGGTATTTTGAATTAATAAATTATAATTATCCTACGTTATTATAGAAAGCAATTATTATAATTTTAAATATTTCATCGTTACACGTTTGAAGCACATTATAACAGCAGAGTGGTTTAATGTAAATATTATCGATGTTTGGTAATATATTATAAAATAAAAATAAGGTATTTAAAGCTAATTAAATACCTATATAACGGTGTTTTATAGAATTTACGATTTCTTTTTAAAGAAGCCAGAATTTGAGTTTCATTCAATTAATTTTATAATGGGGCTATGGGCACAAGCAATATTTTTGTTATAGAACAGTATTACAGTATTGGTGATATACAATGAATAACAAAAAGAAAAATAGTTTAAATATTATAACTCACAACTCATAAATAGTCATAAATTGAAAATGTCAAGACTTTTATTTTTCGTCCAATTTTGAAGCTTTTTAATTAAATAAATATTTTATAATTTCTGGCATTACATTTTTATAGAGGTGTGAGATCACCTGTAGTTACATAGAACCAGTACCAAATATATAATTATAATAAATTCTTAGACTAAGATTAAGATTAAATACAAATTAGAAAATTACAAAATATTAGGGTACAGCGGGATCAATGCAAATAAAGGGTTCATAATAATAAAAATTCGTAACTTATAGAGTTACTACATGGCACGTTCTTAACTTAAGTTTAGTAGAACAATTTAACATTTTCATGGTATTTTACGAGAAATACCATGAAAATTCGGTAATTTATTGAAGTATTTTATTGCTACGTACGTAGGCATTTTTAGTACTTAAGCTCGATTCTCATATATGCGACACTTAGCTACGCGACGTCGCGCGACATCGGCTATCAAATAATGATTACATTGTTTAAAATGGGCACGTTCTCAGAATGGCTACGCGACAGCTGCTACCACTGAAATATATACTACCTGGAACGAGCGCTAGCCTCCTGGCTTTTGCGGGTCGAGAGAGAGCATCACAAGGTGTCTCTCGTATCGCTCTGTCTTCGTCTAGTACAGTCCAAAAGAAAAACTAAATGTGTGCCCGACGTCCATTTTTCCTTGCAAATACAACAGTATTTTACCATTGTCTTCTTGAAAACAGCTTTCATTAAAATATATAAACTTCGGTTTAAAATATGCTCACCGATTGAACGATCTCACTCTCTTTTTTTGATACAACTCAACACAACTAGCTTTTCGCTCTGACTGTATCACATCCTGCCACTCTCGACTACACTGTTGGCTAGACAAGGATGAATGGAGGTCCTTAGAACCTCTGTCGGCCCGCACAAGCCAAGAGACCAGCGCTCGCTCCAGGTAGTATATATTTCAGTGGCTGCTACAAGTAGAGTTTGACTTATTTGATTTGCTACTCATTCTAAGTAACGGACAGCAGAATGTTGTCTTAGCATTGAATGTTATTAGTTATTCTTATATGTTGAACGAAGCTCGCTATCCTAAACTTTTGGAACTTCATAAACTCTTGGGACCGATTCGTATAGCAGCCGAGGGCTTGGAGCAACGAGATGACAATTTATTAACAAGTGAAGGTATATTTGAATTTCTGTTAAATGATCTAAAAAAATTAAACACTGAAATAAGCTGACATAACTACTAGCTACAAGTCGCTATGCTGCGCGCTGTCGCTGGGATTATTTCGTGAGCATTCTTTTACGTTTTGTCGCTAAACGTCGTATGTCGTTTGACCAGTTTGTTTGTGATTATAATGGCGGATTGTGTCAAAACGGCGTGTTTTTGAAAATGAGTGGAATGGACGACGAAAAAGCCGAGGAATTGATCGTTCTTGTGGCTGATTATGTTGAACTGTATGACTTACATAAAATTGGAGTAATCAACAAAGAAAAGATCTTATTTGGAACTCTTGGCACCCAATATTTAAATATTGAATCTATTCCTCTTCTTTTCTTTTCTTTTAATTTCTCATTTTCATAACACATGGCTACGACGAAAAATGTATTATCGGAACTTGAAGAACATTTTGAAAAATTAACATAACCTGAAATGTAGAGAAACTGCAGATTTGACAATTGCAGCAAAGAGTGGCGTAGCTGAGTATCTCATAAGAATACCTAGCAGCGACGCGACATTTCGCGACACTTCATCGCGCAACGTCGCGTAGCTGAGTGTCGCGTATATAAGAATCGGCCTTTATAGTTTTGTTAATTTTTGTAAGTATTAAAAACTTTGATCTCGTATTAGTAAATCGATCTGAATAAAGATTTTTACAGTGTTGATTGTTGAAAGATAATGCATTGGGAATAAAAGCATCTCTTATTACTAAAGCCATTTCAATTGCATTGTTTAGACGCATTTATATATTATTTTGTTTTGCATGGTAGTTGTTTGCATGTGTAATAGAATTGCTATATGAACCACCCCAGACAGCAATACATAAATACATAATTAATTACACTTTCAATAAGACAATGATTGATCATTTTTAGAACTGAATGATTTGTGAGATGAACTTATGTGTTTATAAAACAAGTTTTAAAACGAGATTTTTGACAATTCACTTGCATGTTTATAAATTAAAAATTACATGTCTGTCTAAAAACAAACCTAGGTATTTGCAGTTATCAACTCTTGTCAAAGGCTTATGATTAATATACAGACTGAAATCTATAGGAAGACTTTCAGCGTAACTATTTATGGTAGTTATAATAATATACTGTTTACATTAAAAGTTTCTTATTGTATAACTGTTATTAGTTATTAGGCTTTATTTATTATTATTCTGTTTATTTGCACACAATTTAAACTTATCGATCTTTGTTAAAAGTTTATTTAAATTAGATAATAATCTATTATACACAGATAATAATATCTAATGTGCAACCAGTTTAGTTAGAGCTAGTTTTTTTTTCTTCAGTTTAAACTAAAAAAATGTTGCCCAAGTTATTTCCATATGAGAAAAAAATATAAAATAATCTTTAGCTGAAGTAAATCGATCATGAAAGCTTCACATGACCAAGATTGGAGAAAATAAAGCAATATAAATATTTATTCAGGCCTGGACCTTATTGGACAGAACTAATATCATTTATTCAATTTTTTATTAACCACACTATGAAAATTTATAAAATTGCTATTTTGCTATTATAAAATTGCTACAAAATTGCTATTCAACATTTACATTTACTAAAATTAAAATAATAATAATTACAAAACATATTGAAACCAAAATGTTGGGAACAATTTCAACTTATTTGAAGAAATTATTCAATAACCAATATACTTAATATAAAGAGTTAATTGTTTCAGTCTTGACTATATGAAACGACATTTTGAATTATTTCAATAAATCTAATTATGGGATTTGTTTCATTATAATGACGTGAAACAAATCACATAATTAGTTTTATTCAAATAATACTTAATATACTTAATACCGCAGTTTTTAATTGAATTAGAGGGATAAAACAACGGGAATAAAAGAGTGATAAATGTATCCTACGTGATATATTCAATTATTAATAAACCAAATAAAATACATGCATTCAAAACAAAAATAAAACTTAAAAGCACATAAAGTGTATATATGGAGATTATAATGTGCACATTTGCATTTTAGAAGAGCAACAGCTTTACTTGGTGTTTAGAATAGAGGAAAAATTTATTGCAAAGCATATATTATTACACGCCATTTATTCAAAAAACATATTTTGTATTTTATGCGTGAAATATATGAAAATTTCATGCATTTTTTCATTCATATTACTCTCTTATAAACACACGAACTTTGAGTAACTAATAATAATTATTCATTAAAAACAATATATCTATGTGTTTTACATCTTGTCGCCGTTTCTGGCATTGGACTTTATTCTCAAGGCATGTTAAAACGAACAAGGGCATACTATGGGGTCTTCATAGCCGCTTAGAATTGATCTACGCGGATGATATCTGTGTGCTTAGTCACACACATGCCAACATGCGTGCTAAGCTGGAGAAGCTCAAGAGCGCAGCAAGCGAAGTTGGCCTAGAAATTAACTACCTCAAAACGAAAGAATTAAGGATAAATTGCCGCAATCAGCAGCCCATGCCAATCCACGAAGCGTTGATCGAAAGAGTGGACTGCTTTACCTACCTTTGTAGCACTGATGATGGAAGTAGCGGCACTGAAAATGATATACATGTAAGGGTACATAAAGCGGGTGCTGCATATGCACGCCTACGCCCCATATGGCAATCTACCATATACAGCAAGAACACCAATCTTATAATTTATAATACCAACGTTAAACTTAAACTTCTCCTGCTGTATGGATGTGAAACGTTGACGGTGACAAAACAGCTAACTTACCGGCTACAAACTTTCATATACAAATGTCTAGGACGCATCTTGGGAATTTTCTGACCAAACATAATTTCCAACGAAGAATTGTTAAAGCTGACTAGCCAAGAACCTAGAGCCATGGAAATAAAATAAAGAAGGTGAAAATGTATGCGGCGGGATAACAGCAACATCGCGCGAATGGCCTTAAGGCTCCTCAGACCGGTGCGGAGCCTATGCATCGCGAAATTTCCGCAACAAAAAAATCGCTAGCGGCGCGGCAGCGAAATGGCAATGCCCATATCAAAACGCGATATTTACGTATATGTAGTAGTCATGATGTCCTCAGAGCAAGAAGCTATGTTATTTTAAGCATTGATTGCATAAGATGAAATATGTTATATTGTATTTATTTTGATTTTCTAAAACACATAAAACTCATGTCATAATTAAAAATGGGTTCATGGGTTCATAAAATAAATGTGATTACAGAGATCACCTTTTCAAAACACAGCGGCAGCGAAACTAACCGCGCATGCAGCGTCCTCGTCTGCAACGCTGCACTGCCGCGACAATGGCGTAAATCGTGCTTTTTGATCTGAAGATGTACATAATCCGCCGTGCCATCCGGTCCGCCGCGATATCGCACCGGTTGCGGCAGCGAAACTTCCGCTCCGGTCTGTGAGCACCGTTATACTGGAATCCGCAAGCAGTCGCAAACGTGGTAGTTCAAAAACAACTTGGCGGCTCTTGCCAGGAAAGAGGCGGAAGTTGCAAGAAGAACGTGCACGGAAGTTAAGCAACTGGCAATCAACAGGGTCTGTTGGAAGACTTTTGTCGAGGCTCTATGTTCCACAGGGAATGTTTGCGAAATTATATGTGTTTTATGCTTCTTTGATGGTCAAAATAAACAATTAACACGTGTAGATTAAACATCGGTCTGATGGCAAAATAGATTAAACAATTATAACACATGCATGAATATTAAACTGCGCAATTATTTCACTGTGAGTTGTTTAATGACAGGAAATTATAATTATAAATGTAATTACTCTATTCACCTATTATCATTCTATTAAATGACAATACCAACATAGTACATTTCGTTTCCAAAATTTAATAAAATCTATTATGTTTAGGTAACAGTATGATTTACATCAATTTAAAGTTTCAAGATAATCAGACAAATTATTTATTTTTGCTTAGTCACCTTGAGCAAGTTAACAGAAATATAAAGCGCATTCTTGATCTTGTTCTTGTTCTTCAAGTATGTATTATATCTATTATTCCCTTATTAACAACATTAAAACACCTGCTTAGTTTCTACAAGACACGAGCGGCGTTCATAATACGAAAAGCATTTTTTTTAATATCATCTACAATTCCAGGTTTATTATTTTAATGCAATACAAATGAATTATTGTGTTGCAATACTGAAACTTTCAGTAGCCAGGTTAAAGTCTGTTCCACCACTACGATTGTAATGGTATATTTTACAACGAGAGATGAAAGTGGCGTTTTTTGGTGAGCTGAGAATTTGCTCACGAGCGCCAGCTAGCCATCACACCGAACCAAAAAAAAACGCTTTCATCTCGAGTAGTAAATGCAATTTTTTCTACTGATATTCGGTTGCATAATCCATAATTCGACTTTAATAAAACCAATTCGACGCGATCTATCGGAACTGTCAATACAAATTTAATCGTTGGTTTGTTCGTTTCCATGGTAATATAGTTGCATTCTCATCGAATGTGATACTTGTCAAGTCAAATGTCCAAATTTTATTTCGGATTTTTAAATAGTTCCAGGCTCGTTTTACGTTTGTACATAAAATATTCCATTGAAATTTATGTAATTAAGAAGAAAGTCCATTCAAATTTGGTTAGTTTAGTGTTTTAATCGAGAAAATCATAAATTTAAAATGCTCATTTTCGTCTCTAGATGTGAAAATATTTTCATCTCTAGAATGAAAATATGTCACTTTCATGTAAAAAGTGGATTTGGTGGAAAAAGTGGAAAAGAAACATTTGCTGTGGAAAAAATGCCCTTTTCACATATATAAGCAGAAAAACATGTTTTCTGCCATACTAACCCAGATATTTCACACATTACATACTTTCAAATTGATGAAGTTATAATTAAGAAAAATGAAACACATTTTGATTGAGACTTTCAATATATCAATAAAGAACTCTTCTTTCACTCTCCTCCACTCCATCCACTCCTGAATGAAGGCTTCTTCCATTTCTTTCCACACCGTTTTATCTTGAGCTTTCTATACCCAGTTTCGATCAGCGATTGTTTTGATGTCATCCCGCCATCGTTTTTGGGGTCTGCCTGTGCTGCTTTTGGTTTCCCGGGGGCGCCAGTGCGTAATTTTATTGGACCACAGATCGGGGTCCTGTCTCGCCACATGGCAGGCCCATCGCCATTTGAGTTGACCGATACATTGGGCAATATCGGTAACCTCCGATCCTTTCCGTATATCTGAGTTTTTTGTCCCTCAAGCTAACTCCTAGCATAGCTTGTTCCATAACCCTATGGGTTGTTTTGAGTTTATTTAGCCATTCTTTTATTAGTGCTATGGTTATATAAAGTTAGTTATAAACCGTATGTTGCTACTGGCCTGACTAAAAACCTTCCGCTTGAGGTTTCTGGAGATCTTTGTTTTTTTTTTATATGAATCCCAAATTGAAGAATGCAGCCCAGCATGGAATTGAAAAATCTTGTAAACAACAGAGACCTAAACATGGAAATTAGAATCAGACTCGTTGATGTTACGAAGAAAATGTTACGTCTTCACAACTCTTCTATACGGAATGGAGGCATGGACGCTCAAACAACAAGCTACGGATAAGATTCAACCGTTTGAACTATGGGTGTACCGACGTATGTTAAGAATAGCATGGACCGAGAGGGAAACAAATGAAGCAGCATTAGCCCAGATGAATAAAGGACGAGAAATCTTTAAAATAATAAAAACCAGAAAGCTACAATATCTGAGCCACGTCATGCGCGGAGATCATTATGAATTACTACAACTCATAATGCCTGGGAAAATATCAGGAAAGAGGAGTCCGGGGAGACGACGGATCTCCTGGCTTAAGAATTTGAGGCAGTGGTTTGATTGCTCCTCTATAGACCTGTTTAGAGCAGCAGTGTCAAAAATAAGAATTGCCATTATGATAACCAATCTCCGTTAGGAGAAGGCACCCTTAGAAAAGAAGAGCCCAGCTTAATTCTATTCTTTTTCAAAATTTCCGCCGATTGGTTTTGTTTTCCTAGTTTAATGGTGTGTCCTAAGTAGGTGTATTCGGGTGCGTTTTCTATTATCTGGTTAACTACAGTTATTTAGATGTGGTTTCTGCTAATAATTTTAATTTTCCCCGGGTTCATTCTTAGCCCGATCTTTGTTGATGCTTGGAGTTGGAAAATGATGTCCGTTGTGTCGTTCACCTTGTCGCTGAACAGAGCGATGTTGTCTGCAAAACGTAGGTGATTTAGGCGGGCTCCGTAGATGTTGATGCTCCTTTCTTGCCACGATAGGTTTTTAAAAACCTCTTTGAGTGCAGTGGTAAACAATGTGGGTAATATAGTGTCCCCTTGGCGAACACCTCAGTTGGCTAGAATTTTCTCTGTGATCATATCTTCTGCAGTTTCGTATATATTTTTTATATTATTGGAACGGTAACTTCGTAGGGAGGAGGTTCTTTGTGTTAAAAACAAAATTACGATTTAATCATCGACGTTTCGCCTTTATTAATTTAGGCCTCTACAGGATGCTAGAACGGAACAATATTTGCTTATTTTATCAATTCTTAAATAATCGATTCCTCTTACCTATCGTCTAACACTACAAATTAATGACATTAATAACATTAACAATTAAAAATTACAAATTAAAAAGTTAAAACTTAAAACCATGTTTCTTATACATGTGGTAGTCATCATTAAATGTTAGCAACCAAAATTCCTTCTAATATTTTACCATAATTTACGGAACTTTATTGTATATAGGCTGCACACATTCTTTTTGTGACAACACACACAACACATAATTAATATAACTCATCAATATTACAAATTGTCAACATCTAATCAATATGAGTTGGATTAATCAGATTAGTGTATATGCTGCTGAGGCCCGCTGTGTCCATCTTATCGTTTATACAATTGTTGGTCCTTTTTATGAACCACATTTCCGAAAATAGTCGTTTTTTTAAATTTTCTTCAAAATGTAAAATTTTTGCATTTTGCAAATCAAATTTGTGGCCAGTAGTTATGGCATGGTTGGCCAATGCTGTCTTAGGCTGTTGGGATTTATTAAATGGTCTGCAATCTAATCTGTGTTGGGCAATGCGGGCTGATAGTCTTTGTTTTGTTTTGCCGACATACGAAGAAGGGCAGTTTGAGCAATTTATTTTGTATATTAGGTTACTGCTATCCAAAGTGGGTGTACTATCTTTTAGTTTCGAGAATAGGTTGCAAATAGTATTTTTGTTGTAAAAAAACAGTTTTGTGCCCTCATTTTCAAACAGTCTCCTGAACTTATGGTTTTTTTTAGCGAATTTAGTTATGCATATGCTACTAACATCGTGCATCAACGCCCTACCCTTCCGCGTCCCCTTTTTTTTCTTATACGTGGATGACATTTTAACCGCGATTCCCCGGGATACCCAGACTACCATATTAGATGTGTTCAATGACGTTGACCCGCATTTAAAATTCACCCTTGAACCAGAAAACAACAGAGCAATACCTTTTCTAGATACGATTGTCTACAGAAATGATGACCAATCTATTATAACTGATTGGTATTGTAAACCCAAAGCTTCTGGAAGATTTCTGAATTATCTGTCTGACCACCCACTCCACCAAAAGATGGGTTGTTTGTTTGCCCTAAAAAATAGAGTCCTTAAACTGAGTCACCCCACTTTCCAAGAAAAAAACCTGCAAATAATAAGAGAGTTGGCTGTGGCCAACAATTACCCAACCTATGTAATAAGAAGAGTGCTCAACAACAGGGCAACCCGCACTAAATCTAATCTCATATCCAACCAGCCAGTGATATACAAAAAGCTCATTAATGTACAAAAAATGAACCATAAGATCAGGAGACTGTTTTTTTACAACAAAAATACTATTTGCAACCTATTCTCGAAACTAAAAGATAGTACACCCACTTTGGATAGCAGTAACTTAATATACAAAATAAATTGCTCAAACTGCCCTTCTTCGTATGTCGGCCAAACAAAACAAAGATTATCAGCCCGCATTGCCCAACACAGATTATATTGCAGACTATTTAATAAATCCCAACAGCCTAAGACAGCATTGGCCGACCAAACCGACCAAACCGATTGGCCGACCGAAACATAACTACTGGCCACAAAATTTGATTTGCAAAATGCAAAAATTTTACATTTTGAAGAAAATTTAAAAAAACGACTATTTTCGGAAATGTGGTTCATAAAAAGGACCAACAATTGTATAAACGATAAGATGGACACAGCGGGCCTCAGCAGCATTTACACTAATCTGATTAATCCAACTCATATTGATTAGATGTTGACAATTTGTAATATTGATGAGTTATATTAATTATGTGTTGTGTGTGTTGTCACAAAAGGAATGTGTGCAGCCTATATACAATAAAGTTGCGTAAATTATGGTAAAATATTAGAAGGAATTTTGGTTGCTAACATTTAATGATGACTACCACATGTATAAGAAACATGGTTTTAAGTTTTAACTTTTTAATTTGTAATTTTTAATTGTTAATGTTATTAATAATTTGTATTGTTAGACGATAGGTGAGAGTAATCGATTCTTTAAGAATTTAAGATAAAATAAGCAAGTATTGTTCCGTTCTAGCATCCTGTAGAGGCCTAAATTAATAAAGGCGAAACGTCGATGATTATTTTGATCGTAATTTTGTTTTTAACACAAAGAACCTCCTCCCTACGAAGTTACCGTTCCAATAATATTGTTTCCCTGAGGAGTTAATAAAATAGTTTTTCAATATATTTTTTATGATATTGATATATCTCGTGTCTATTCTATCATTTTCTAGCGCTCTTAAAATTGCCCATGTTTCCACCGAATCGAACGCTTAGTGATACTCAATAAACGCCAAATGCAAGGGCATGTTGTATTCATTGCATTTTCGATGAAGGTGTGTATGGTGTAGATCAGGGGTGGCCAACCCCGCGCCCGCGGGCGCAAGTGCGCCCGTAAGCGATGTATTATGCGCCCACAGAAATATTCCCGATAAATTTGAATAATTGTTTAGTGACAGTTAGTGTCTAAAAAGTGACACTAAAGATTTTGGTAAAGATCATTTATGAACGTCCCTGGGTGCCATCTCAGGAAGTACATTGGCGCATGCGCAGTAAAATTGCAAAAACAGTAGTAAGAAAACAGTGTTTAAAACATGAATTCGTCTCTCATTCATCTCTTACAAAGAGATGCGCACTAAAATTGTTCGTTCGACTGGTCGTCTATTCATTTTGAAATAAAGTTTCAAATTTATCTGAGAGGTCGCGCCAGTCGCGTTGTTAGCACCGACGCGATGGTTGCAAACAATTACGCATATTGTTTGCATTGAACGTGTTCCATGGCGCAGTAGTCTAGGGACGTCGGTTATAGATCTCAACAAAAATTGCTTTTATTATTACTTTATCTTATTAATTTAATAATACAAAATACTCAGTATGGTTGAGGCAGGTCCTAGTAAACGACCACGTTCTTACACTTTCCAAAAAGATTGGGAAGAAGAATATTGTTTTGTGGAAGTAAAAGGAAATAGTGTTTGTCTTCTGTGCAATCGTACCGTCACTACTAAAAAATATAATATTGAAAGACATTTTAAATTAGAATATGAGAACTTCGACAAAAATTATATGCCTCATAGTACTATTCGAAATGAGAAAATAAATAGTTTAAAGAAGGGATTGTTCAGCCAACAATTATTGTTCAAAAAGGTAACAGATAAATCAAAAAATGTTACTATGGCATCGTTTAAAATAGCACATTTTTTGCGAAGAAAAAGAAATCATATTCAAATGGGGAATTATTTAAACAAGCTTTACTTATTGGTTCCGATTGTCTCTTTGATACTTTTTCTAATAAGCCAGAAATTATTTAGGCAATAAACGATTTACAGTTATCACGCAATACAATAAAAGAAGAACTGTCGCTATATCTACCCATATTAAAGATCAACTTGAATCTGATATGAATTGGTATTGGTATTCACTTCAAATGGACGAATCTTTGGATGTAACGGGCACATCTCAATTAGTAGTAATAACTAGAATGGTTTTCGAGGACTACTCTGTGAAAGAAGAAATTCTATGCCTTTTGCCAATGAAGGAAAGAACGAGAGGTGAAGCTATTTATCAAATATTTAAAAATTATGTTTTGGAACAACAACTTCCCTTACATAAATTATCTTCAATTACAAATGACGGAGCTCCAGCAATGATCGGTAAAAATAAAGGATTTTTAACTTTATGTGGAAAAGATGGATCATTTCCTAATGTTTTTGCTTACCACTGCATAATACATCAGCAAGCTCTGTGTACTAAAGTTCTTTCATTTAGCCACGTTTTGGATTTTATAACAAAAATTATAAATTCTATAAGAGCTGCACCATTACAGCACAGACTTTTTAAAAAGCTATTGGAAGATGATGGTGCTGAGTTCTCAGATTTAATAACTTACACCGAAGTGAGGTGGCTTAGCAAAGGCAAAGTATTAGACCGGTTTCGTAATTTGATTAATGAAATAAAGGAATTTCTTAAGGAAAAGGGGAAATTAATAACAAACTTGAAGATCCTAATTGGCTAGGTGACTTAGCTTTTTTAGCTGATATTTGTCAGAAATGAAATCAGTTAAATCTTGAACTACAAGGTAAAAATAAAGATCTTGTAGATATGGTAAGTGCTATTAAAGCATTTAATGGTAAATTAACCCTTTGGAGTTACCACTTAAAAAAAAATTCTTTGACACATTTTCAACACATGTCAAAAATATTTCCAGAAAATCATTTAGGTTCTCCAACGTATGTTAATTATTTAACAAAATTAAATAATGAGTTTAATGAAAGATTTACGAAATTTGACAACTTTGAATCGATTTTATTTTTCTTTCAAAATCCAATGATTAATGTTACTACTTTACATTGATGACATTTATGATACTTTACATGACATTACTACTTTAAGTACAGAAATAAATGGATTTTATGCAACACATTTAGAAAATTTGGAACTGGAAATTGTAGAATTACAAAATGATGTCGCTTTAAAAGTAATTAACATGGACAAGGAATTTTGGATATTAGTTGTAAAAAGTACGTAAATATCCAATATTAAAAAAATGTGCACTGAAGTTAAAATCTCTTTTTGGATCGACTTACTTAAGGGAGGCCACATTTTCTTCAATGCAATTTTTCAAAAATAAGTTTAGATCACGTCTTATCGATGAAAATTTGAATGACAGTTTAAGAGTAGCAGTATCAAATTACTGTCCTGATTTTGAAAAATTATGTCAAGAAATAAAGTCTCAACCTTCTCATTAACGAATAATAATTTTTCATTTATTATGTAATAAATGTCCTTCAATAAAATTGTAATTACATTTTTTTAACCTATACAATAAAATAAAAAATAATCAAAATTAGGTATAAATCACAATTAAATGAAAAAAAGTATTAAGAAAGAATAATTAAGAATTACAAAAAAAAAAAATAACTTTAACAATAAACATATATGATGTCATTACATATTGTTGCGCCCGCAACGTTCATGAAAATTTGTAATGCGCTCTTGCTTCCAAAAAGGTTACCACCCCTGGTGTAGATGGTCAATTGTACTAAAATGACTGTCTGGTATTGGTCTAATTTGTTGGTTGGCCAGTTTGTTAATGTTTTAGCGAACAATTTATATTGGTGTGACAACAAGCTTGTAGGTCTATAATTTTCGATGTTCCGGCTGTCCCCTTTTTGGATTAGTATGATCACTTCTGCATTACGCCAGTTGACGGGGATTTTCCCCTCACCTAGACATTTGTTCAATAAGATTTTGACTTCTACTGTCTCCTCCCCTCCTATTTTGATCATCTCCCCAATAATTCTGTCTTAGACTTTTCCTGTTCTCCATCTGTTTCATTGCTGCTCTTATTTTGCTCTTATTGATTTCTGGGATCTCTTCCGACCCGACGTTTAGAATATTTCTTTTCTCGTGTTTTGGGCGTGATGTCGTAAAGCTGTATTACGATTTGTAGGAAGCTTGAACAGCGGAATTATCTCCTCTTTAAGGCTCCTTCAGACCGGCGCGGAGCGTATGCGTCGCGAAATATCCGCGAAAACGAAAAATTTTCTAGCGGCGCAGCAGCGAAATGGGAATGCCCACATCAAAACGCGATTTTTACGTGTATATAGTAGTCATGATGTCATCAGAGTAAGAAGCTATGCTATTTTAAGCATTGAATCCATAAGATGGAATATGTTATTTTGAATTTATAAAACACATGAAGCTCATTTCAGAATTAAACATGAGTTCATAAAATCAATGTCATAAAATCAATGAATACAGAGATCACCATTTCAAAAAAACAGCAGCAGCGGAACTAACCGCGCATGCAGCGAACTTGTCGTGCAACGCTGCTGTACAGCGAATATGACGGAAATCGCGATTTTTGATCTCAACATGTACATAAGCCGCCGTGTTAGTCGGACCGCCGCGATATCGCACTGGTTGCGGCAGCGAAACTTCAGCTCCGGTCTGTGAGCACCTTTATTTCTGACTATTATTCCTTGGTCGTTCAGTATCTTAATTATAAAGAACTCACCACAGAGTAATGAAACAAAACAAAAACATGATATCGATTTAAGTCAGTGGTTTCTGAACTTGCTGTCTTTGCTAAACTTTTTTATAAAAACAAATCTTGCGCCTCAAACGCCCTTTGAAGTACTTTGGAACGAGAAAGCCGACGTGTCTCACAATTATACAGAAGTGCTCGATATTTTGTACTCGTGCCAATACACAATTCTGCGGGCTATTTAATGGGCTATTTTTAATAAAATTTAATTAACCCTTATAATAACTTAAAATAACTTAATATAGATATACTAAAAATACTTTTAGTATATCTTCACCCATATCTTTTGAAACAAGTGATTGTTTATGAATCACGCAATGTGTCCAAATTTCACGAGTCACCTTTCGAACTTGTGCATGTAGACCAGAGTTTTTTTCTTGAGATTTCTCGCAGTTCTCCCACAAAATATCATTTTCAAAAAAAAGCTTAAAACAATTTTCAATCAATTCAATAGGTTTACAGAATAACATATCTTCTCTAACACAACTGCAAAAAAATGTAAAACTGACGTAAATATACCGAATTATCCCTTTATTCATTTTACCTGGGGAGTAAAAACTACTACAATTTGTAACCACAAGAATCATCCGCTAGAGAGCGAAAAGCCTTGTAGATATATATATACTAAAGAAGTGATAAATTTTTTTTCTTCTTCAAACTTGCCCAGTATAAAATTTATAACTTTGCAGGTATGTCAGTGTTACTCTAGATATGCGATTTATCTACATGCAACCCGAAAGGAGGTTTTATGTTTTCAATTAATTGATAGCAAAGATCTTTAAATATATCGTAAATTCTTCTTCCCACTGTATTATCTGCAAGTGGATTCATTCTGCATATAATTTGATAGGCATACGATTCACCGAGCATCGTAGCTATCATGTCAATAGCCGCTGGTAATACCAACGTTTTTCCTATTGAATATGGTTTCTTGGCATTTTCTATTTTTTTATTTCAAACATCTAATTTGCTTTGGAAAAATATTGTCTTGCCTATTGTATATATTGCCTTGCCAACGTGGTCCATATGTACTTTTTCAAGATGTCGTTTTAATTGATTCAAAATATTCGTCTTTGGTCATTGGTCTTTCTTGATGACCATTAATAACTGTAAATCCCAATGATAAGTACATTGGATCATATTTTCTATATTTACAATTACTATTTTGCGTAGTTATATTCCCGCTATTTTCATTATTTTTACTTGTACGATAAGGTTTTAGCGAACACGACAGCTTCAGTATTTATATTTTGGTAACAGCTGGGCGCCCCCTTGCATTGGTCTGCCCCCCCCCCTATGGGGGCACACCCCACAGGTTGGAAACCACTGATATAAGTACTCATTGCTTTGAATATTTCTCGTCTATATTTATTTCTTTCGCAAGCGGACTAAATATATTGACAATTCGCTACAAATTCAATTAAAAATTCCCGAATTAGCTCACTTCTAGTTGTTTTGTTGGTATATCCTAAAATCAAGGAAGAAAAACAAAAGAGACAAAACATTCATTCTCATTCCAACATGTAAAACTCCTATAACACCCTCATCGTCAAACCATAATCAATAAATTAAATAAATATAGTTTTTATCATTTGATGTAGAGCGTGAATAATTAAAATATAATCAATTAAATCAGTAAATCGTACAAACAAGTTTATTATGTGCGAGTAATATACAAAAGACATAACGAACGGTTTATATATAACGATGCGTACGGCGTCGGCGTATTTAATTCACCAAAACAACATTAAAAAGCATATTCATATATTTCCTTTAAGCAATACGATTATCCACACTAAACTCGTTTATTAACGACTAGATTACAAGGGTTAATAGCAACTCTTTTTACTTAATTATATTTTCTTTGGTTTTTCTTCATTGTAGATTCTGCATATCAAGACAAGTAATCTACTAGATTACTAGTGTTACAATGAAAATGTGAACATATAAAGACAATTTAAAATTGAATTGTTCTTCTTAGAATTATCACGCACATACGTTACATAATCTAGTGATACCCTAAAGTTCTGATAACTTTCGTGTTAAAGCACAAAGCGGCGCGAACCACCGACTATGTTACACAATCTTGTATAATTGCCAAAGGTATTCGAAATTCCACATCACTGCATATAATAAATTGATGTATATATTTTGTGTTAAAAATGTGTTACATATTTATTATTCGATTAATGTTTACAACCCAAAATTATAATACAAAATTATACAAAAACTTTCTTAATGTAATTCAATGTCAGTCGTGGTGTTTACCAGTGAAGTAGTTATTTTTAAGAAATGTTTTTATAGAAAGATTAATTATACTAATGATATGTATACAGTGATTTCCCAGAAATTATAATCTTTCAAGAAAAGATGTTACAAATGTTACTATTTAACGAAGGATATTATATTGAAATCAATCAATAGATGTTCCTCTTATCTTGCAGCCATGTAACTTAATTAAAAACTTTTTAATAAAACCTGATATACGATAATACGGTTGAAAACAGCATGTATTCCTGTAAAGTTTTATTATTAAAATATACAACATGTTTGCTTTAATTGAAGAATTTTCAGAATATTCCGGTTTTGTAGCATTTATTGCTCGTTAATCGAATTAGAGCTTTGCTGTACTACAGCATAGTTTCATTTTGTTTTTGGTTTCTGTCCCGAAACAACTTTTATCAACTTACAGCGCTTATTAAACATTCAAATGAGGTTATACCGGTAGTGCATGGCACTCGTACAATAAACGCGATGAAAAATTTAAAACGATTTTATCGCTCGGGCTTCATGAATTACAAATGCCAAAATCTACCTTATCGCACTTGATTATTCTATCAACCTATACTTACTGCAAATTATATAATCAACTGGTATGTTATAATAAATTTATTCAATTTTCTAACGCTTACAAAGTAAATAAATCTTTTAAACAACATCTTTAGATTATATTACATATAATTATATGGTAAGACACAATTATTTAAACTAACTATAAATTGATATTAATAATAAAAGATAACTAATTATAGGTATATAAAAAAATAACTAATGATAAAAGATTAGATATACAATATTCTAAAAGAATTTTATTTTATTAATTCTTTAATCAAATTAGTGGTAAAAACATGTATGGATATCAAGTAGTAACGGACGCAACTATCCTTTTCATATTTTATTTTCTATTTTATCTATTTTAAAACACGGGTCATTGTCAAATTTATATTTGTGACTGAATTGTTTAATTTCGTAATAAAAGGTAAAACATAATGGTAAAAATTAAAAATGATATATTTTAAAAAAACTAAAAATATTTAAACCTAACTCAATTTTTTTTGTCTATGTCTGTTAAAACAACTGAATTTTGGTTTGCTATAGTCGGCCACGATGTTAAACTAATGGTTTATGAATAGTTCATGATTTGGTGGGCAAGGGTGTAAAAAAAAACAACTCTTTTACCATTATGTTTTACCTTTTATTACGAAATTAAACAATTCAGTCACAAATATTTTGGCATTAGTGTTGATTACAGTCTTCTATCTTATAATCACATTTAGAATTTCAACATATTTTTAAGTTTAACAATCATTAATTTAAAATAAAAAACAACTCTGTTACTTCTAGAATTTTGACAGACAACTAACCTAATTATAACATATGACCGTATAAACATCTAAAAAATTAACGTACAGTAATATTACATATTATATTAGTTAGCTTTTCATAAAAATCTTTAATATTTTCGTTAATCTTTGGGACAGAAAAGTAACAAAGTTGTAACACAGAAACATAGTTGTTCTTTTCTTGTATCTTACATAACAAGATTGCATTCAGTTCAGCTTAAGATCAAAATAAACAATAAACTTCAATATTTTTAACAATAAACTCTATAACTTTTATTTACCAATCTACAATTTCTTTAGACTTTCTTTTTCAATTCTAGAAAACTTTAGCAAAATTAAAAATAAAAATAATAAAAATAAAAATCATACATGATTATATCTAATAAAAAAATAAAACATTTGTTGGACCAGTTGATCTGCGCAAAATTTGATAGCGACCCATATAGTCTCACCTTACTAAAATTTAAGTCCAAAGTTAAAGAGCATAGGCATATTCAACTCTGTTACCATCTTAACAAGTCTGTTACTACGCCCTAGTAACAGAGTTGTGTACTAACAGAGTAGTAAAGTTTACATTTCATAAGACATAAGTCAGAAAGTAAAGCTTAAAGTTACTTTTTCTTTCATATTTATAATATTTACCTCCTTGTCAACATCCTGAACGTAAAATAATGAAAAATTCGTTGATTTACTTACGTAAATAGGTAGGTAACAGAGTGGATGCACAATAAAAATACGCACCCTAATCAACGCTTCGAAGACGATTGACACCTCTTGTATCCCACCCCCTGACCTAGCGATCAACCAGGATCCATGCAGACCTCCCAAGCAAGCTAGTACAAAGTCATAGCAGCGATATCTCTATTTTAAGTTGCAATTTACTCAGTAACAGAGTGGTCCGACACTTTTACACTATACGCGGGACCAAGTTTTAAAATATAGTTACTTATTACATTTTGAAACTTACCGGTTTAAGACATATTTTATAAAGAGTAACAATACTCTGTTTATGGTATTAATTTATTTTAGGTACTTTGATATAGTAGAAAACGAAATTATTTGATATTTATTATAACTGAGTGATACCAGGGACACATAAATTTTGTACGGAAAACCACTCTGTTACCAGAAATGACCACAATGTTACTTTAAAAAAGAACTAAAAACATCTAAACTAAGTCTTCATTTTAGTAATAAATATTTATTAGTCCGATGTATTTTGTAAATTACCATTTAATGTAATATTTTTAAGGGATTGTTTGATTATGACTAATTAAAAAAATAAAAAGTTTCGGGACTAGTTTACCTGCGCAAAATTTAAAACGACCCACACACTTTTTACTACACTCAACCGCAAAATTAACGCACCACATATACATTTCGATTAATTTTAATTTTCGTCAATATTATCATACATTTTGAAAAAGATATTAAGAATAGAACACATAAACAGAATTATTTCGATAATAATAATAAATTTGACTTAAATAATTGTCGAGAAAAAACAAAAACCAAAAATATGGTTTATTTAACAAAATTTCCACATCGCCGTGGCATACTTTCAATTAGAGATCTAATCGTTTCTTGAGGGATATCTTCCAATACGCAAATAAGTCTTTGTCGCAGGTCGCAGCTCGTCTAAGTTATTAGGTGGTGGATGTTGGCTGCTAACCCGGCGTCCCATTATGTCCCAAAGATTGGGTTCAGGTCTGGACTACAGGCTGGTCACTCCAGGACTTGAATATTAACATAATTTAAATGAGCAATTTATTTTGAAAGTGGCCTAACTCTATTTTTTCAAAAATATTGAGTTAGCTACCTTAATAGTTAGATTTTTACTTGATCTTTTTATACTGAAGTAACTTGTTACTAATATATTTAAAATCATCATTTTTTTTGTAAAAAAACAAAATTTTCTGGTTTAATGAAGTGATGCAAAAGTTTATTTTGAAAGTGGCTTAAGTCCCATTGAGAGAGTTTCAAACCAATGTCGAAAATATGCAATTAAAGTTTATGTGATCTCGTAAGCTTTATGTTTAATTATTAAAGTAGCAGTTGAAATATCAATGTGCAATGAATTTATTATAAACAATTTAATTTCAAATTTCAGTTTCGATTTGCTTTGGGTCTCCTGATATACCATTGTAATTTTCAGTAATTTGTTAATAATTTGTTTATAACAAATTAAATTGCGAAAAAACTGTATGAGAATATGAATATATTAAAATATTCCAAGAGAAAATTTATGAATCTTCGAATATGAATTTCAATGTAAAAATAAAAAAACTACAAAAAAATACGAGACCACTTACAAACCTCAAATACAAGGAATTTTGGTATACCACCTTTGTATACCACATTGTATAGCACATTGTATACCAGCTGCCCACAATAATTATTTTATATCCTTCCTGCATACAAAAATGGAGAAGACTGAATAATAATTAATAAAACAATATTAATATTAATGTAAAAATTATTTAACAACTGTTATTTATCATTCTTGATGTTATAACATAAAAGTGTATACATTTATCTTTATTTCAAGGAAAGTTTATTTTATGTATGGATGGACTTGTGCTTTCTTAAGAGTTGGAAACGTGATTTAATTGATTTTGAAAGTGGCCCAAGTTCATTTACAGCCATGAAAAGCATATTATAAAACGTAAGTAACGTTAAATGTGCTAATTGGAGTAATAAATTTGACTCCCTTAGAAACACCAAAACATTATTCTACTATGTTATCTGTTACCCATATTTTTAAATTTAATCGAATGGAAACCCTTTAATATCTCGATTCGTAAATAAATGGAGTTAGGTCACTTTCAAAATAAACGGCTCAAATATTCAGTAACAATATGTGCCGTATGTGGCCTAGCATTATCCTGTATAAGAACGAATCCATCCCCAATATAAGGTGCAAAACGTTCTAAAATGTCTGTTATGTATCGTTCAGAATGCAGACGTCCACCATCAGCAATCAAAAGCTCTGTGCGAGCTGCTCATCACTGAGCCACCTCCATATTAAGTGGTATCTCGAATGTTACAAGCCGAATATCTTTCGTTTGGCCTTCTGTAAACTCTTGGGCGGCGATCAGTACTTACAAGGCAAAACTTTGACTCATCTGTAATTAATATCTGCTCCCAATCATGGATTTCCCAATCCACATGCCTCCTTGCAAAAGCCATTCTGTTTCTTCGGTGGTCTACAGACAATATGGGACCAGTAGCTGCTACCCGAGGTCGTAAATTTGAAGCACGAAGTCTTTTTCTTATGGCATCTTGACTAACAGCAGTACCATGAACCTCAGCAAGTTGTATTTGGAGACTTCGTGCAGTAGTGAACCGTTTACTCACTGTTGGAAGCATTAAAAATCTGTGCTCCACTGCATTAGTAGCTCGTGGTCTACCGTGACCAGGTCGTCTAGCGTGATCATTGGTCTCTATAAACCTATGCAGAACCTTACCGACCTTTGTATGAGACACTCCATATCTTCTACCAAGTTCACGATTTGTTATATAAAACAAGTGAAAACCTATGCCTACTTTTATTTTAGAAGCGAGGTTTAATCATTGGAAAAACATACTTCTTATGAAAAGCTTCTATAACTTCGAGATTAAATAAAGAGACAGATAAAACCTAGAAAAGGCGTAACAATAAATATTATTATTATACTTGTAATTCATGAATCGGAAAACACATACCATTTTGCGAAATCAATCAGAATGTATAAGTGGTGCGTTAATTTTGCGGTTAAGGGTATTATGTCTATTTTCATAAATTCTTTCAATATATAATTTTAAATTAATTAATTTCTTGTTTAATTGTATAATCTTCCATTTACGATTTATAAGTTTATTTCTTAATATATTACCTAACATTTTACAACAATAACCCCGTTTCTCTACTTTTATTTCACATGCTCTCTTTACACTTAAGTTATAGTTTGAAAACGGGGAGTCGTAGAAACACAAACATAAATTAAATACGGGAAATAACACGTTTGTCTAAATTACCAGGTTTTATGGCGCAGTTACGTTTTTAATTGTTGTTGGTAAAAGTAGTACAATACTGCTTATAAAATGTTGATCTATGGCTAGTTTATTCTGAGGTTAGGGTTTTAAATGACTATTACCTTTCGGTGACGCTGTCAGCCAACTTTATTAGATTAAAGGATTTTTAAGATTTGTTATCAATGAAACTAAAACTAAATGGACAAAATGTTATTGCACAAGCCTTGATAGACAAAGCTATGTAGATAAAATTGAGTTGCCAAATCTTGAAAGATAAAATAAAAACAAAATTGCATAAATCCTAATAGACAAAACTAAATGGACAAAATTGTATTGCACAAGCCTTGATAGACAAAGCTATGTAGATAAAATTGAGTTGCCAAATCTTACAAGATAAAATAAAAACAAAATTGCATAAATCCTAATAGACAAAACTAAATGGACAAAATTGTATTGCACAAGCCTTGATAGACAAAACTAAGTGGATAAAATTGAGTTGCCAAATCTTGGAAGATAAAATTGCATAAATCTGAAAAGACAGAACTAAATGGACATAATTGAATTGCGCAAACATTGATAAGCAAAACTAAATGTTTAAAATTGTATTACCCACACCTTGATAGACAAAACTAACAAATGGACAAAATTAAAAAAAAATATTCTTTACACAGGTTTCAAGCTTCGAACGATTATTTTTTTTATATAAAACTTATGTAAATAAAACTTTTTCCCTGAATTGAAAAATTCAGCATGTTTTTATCACTAATTGTTGTGAAAACACAATGCTCAAAACAATTAGCGGGGCGGGGCACTAGTTTCTGCTTCCATAAAATTCAAACGGGAAATTAAATGCAAATAAAATTAAGAACATCTCAAAGACGCTCTATTTAATTGTTTTAATAGGCACATATTTAAATGTTAGTATTACGTACTAATTAACAAGTACCCGTACTAATTAACAACAACTATCAAAACCAAAGTGCAAAACGAAATTAAATTAATTGTTAATGTAAACTTTTGTACAGGGTGAGCAAAACTCGATGTCTCAGATCTATGTACATAATGTGGTAACTTAATAACGAGTATGTGCTCCCGTAGCACGAATAACGGCGTTACACCGTCTTGACATGCTTCGCAAAAGTCCTCGAAGGTCTTCTTGTGGTGTAGCGTCCCATTCTTCAAAAAACGTATGCGGTCAGGGGACCCCCGCCAGGAACGAAGTTCCTCGCGCATTTTAGAATCAAACGACTTCTCTTTTTGAATTATTATTAAACTAATGAAAGTGTTCTTTCGATGATTCTACAGATTCAGGGGTTCAACATGTTTCTTCTTTGATTTAAATTTATCTCTGTATATTTGAACATGCTGAAGTGTTTCGAATCTGTAGTTTGAAAAATTTCTTTTTTCTCTGTCAATACTCGTTTTGACGCCGTGTTTGTGATTTTACTATTGTCTCTCCATAATGTATATGTCGTGGCACCTCTGCTCAACCAAGCGTCCAGTCCGGCGTCGCTTTCCCTATCCTCAACTTCGACGCTGAGTCCTTTGTCCTCAATAGTCAGTCCAGCTCCGTCTCAATCTCCAACCCCCGCACTGGTAACCTTAACCCCTCGCCCGATCCCATCCCTGGTAAGGACGGATGCCCCCTGTAAGGACAAAAACCACAAGAAATCCAAAGCGAAAGCAATCTCCAAAACAAGAACAATTAAATTCCACGAGTACAAAGCTCGGGATCAGCAGAGGAAGATTGAGGAGTTGCAGAGGAAGTTAATGCTATCCCAGGTGAAGCTGCAAGCTGCCACCAGGTCTGAGTCCAACGCGCAGTGTTTTGCGCTGAAGAAGCATCTCTAAGTTAAGCAGCATCAGCAGTCGATGGTCATACAGATGCAGCAGATATTGCAGAGCGAAGAACAGGCGAAGATCCAGCAGGAACAACACGTGGCGTTTCTGAATCAGAAGAATTTAAACGGGAACTTGGTGTTGAATCGGAACGACGCCCCTTTGGTTTTGAACCATTTTGTGCAAGGGAGGAACAAGCTGAAGAATAACACGCGGATTCGCCGTACTTTATTAACTCGATTGTGGTCGAAGCGGCGGAAGAAAAACCTCCGCCGCCGATTTACGAAGAAGCTATTAAAAATGATAAGACTATAAAGAGTCAAACCGTCGACGACATGCTTGAGATTTTAAAAATGAACGCGGAACTGCCACCAAGTGCGGCTCAAGATCCTTTAACTCCAAACTCTGTTAAAGCAGAACACCCTTACCCAATCAACGAAACGCCAGAATCAGCCCTTGGATTAGACGCCGCGGATCTGTTAAACACTTATATGCTTGAGACGATGGAATTCACGCAACTCATCGAGCTCAGCGCACAGCCTCAGACCAACAACAACTCCACCGTGCCCATGGACACCGACGACTGGCTGGAATCGCTGCTGCCTTCCGAAATCTACGTTAACAACAACCACCAAGATCTCGGCTACGGCGTCCTGATGTGCATGGCCCTCGACCCATGGACACCGACGACTGGCTGGAATCGCTGCTGCCTTCCGAAATCAACGTCAACAACAACCACGAAGATCTCGGCTACGACGGGCTACGAACTTTCGCAACCCCACCGAACTCTCCTGGGGAGACAAAGTCGATTTCGCAGCGTAATTGCAAGACTAAAGTTTTTGTCGTCGAATATTTAGACTGTATCCATTTTATTGGCTACTATGAAAGGCGAATGAACTAAGTACTTAACATAAAGCCTATCGTTCACATAGATCTTAAAGGATTTGCGAAAATATCTGTCATATATGACGGATGACGTATGTGGATGAGTATTTTATATGGTCAGGGGTGTCCAAACTTCGGTCGCAAGACAAGTTGCAATGCGACTTAAAATAGAATGGTTAATTTAATGAACAAATTCAAACTGAGCCTCATGCGAACAAGTTGCATTGCGGTCCAAAATTTAGTAAATAAATGAAAAACAAATTGTCAAACTGGGGCAAGATAAGTTGAAATGCGGCCCGAAACAAAAGCGTCAATTTGATAAATGAATGAAAAAAATTGTCGGTTTTGTTTTGGCCCGCATTGGAACTTGTCTTGAATAAGTTCCAATGCGACCCAAAACAAAACCAATAATTGACATTTATCAAATTGACACCTAATTGTGAGTAAAAGTTTGCAAATTTCGCCAAACAAGTAGTTAGTCTGTGGATTTAGACTAAAATCCACCAATTAATTAGTGTATAGACAAGATAATTATATTACATTAAAACTTGCGGTCGCAAAAAAATGTGTGCGAAAATAATCTAGTCCGTCATAAATGACAGATAAGATGTGTAGTTGAGTATTTGATTTAGATCAGGAGTGTCCAACTTGGGTCCCAAGACCAGTTGCTATGAAAAACAAAACATCAAAATAGACTTTTTCATAGTTGACAGTTTTTTGTGGGCATGTGTCAATTTCCGCCATGGTTTTTGGGCACTTTTTGACGTAAAATAACAAAATGTGTTCGAAACTTTCATATTCCCGCCTTTTAAACATGGCGGACGCGCATACGCTTAACTAACCATAAACAGTCTAGTCTGTCATCAAGTGTAATATCATAGTTAACTTACTTTTTTCAGTATTTTGTATACTTTCTTGAGTTTCCTTTTCTCAGAACCCAATTCAAATAATGAGTGTAATATAGACAATATAAAAAAATACGTTTGAACAATTTTTTTTTCTTGATTAGTTTTAAGGTTATAATCCGACCACGCTCGTCTGTGACTCTGCGAAAGAAACAGAGAGAGCACGCATTATAGAAATATACACTTAGAGAAAGAGAAAGAAAGAGAGAGAGAGAGAGAGCGCGGTATAGAAATATACACTGGGAGAAAGAGATAGGCGTATAACGTACCGTAACGTTTTCTGCCAAATTACTCCTACCGAGATCTCCCTAAAGGAACTTCGTTCCAATAATAGCCGCCGTTAACTGCGGGACGGTCTGAGGAGGTCAAACATGCTCTACGGGATTTAATTCAGGACTTAACGCAGGCCACACCATTGTTTGAATTTCCAGTTCTTGTAGGATGTCTAAAGTTACTCGCTCAGTATGTTCTTCCGTTATCCTGTATTAACAAAAAAATTGGACCTATTCCATATACCACAGGGACAATATGGAACAACACAATGTCAACTTAGAGATTAGCGTTAAGAGCTTAATACACTTGGGCCGTAAGTTAACAGCTCGTTTTCCGATTTCCTGGTATTACAACAAGGTCGATTCTACTGTCGATACTAATCCCACCCCAACCCATAACTTAACCACCTCCAAATCTTAAGACTATCTGGACAGCAGCAGCTGCGTAGTGTACACCTGGGCGTCTGTAAACACGTACTCGGCCACCACAACGAGTAATACAGAACCATGTTACATCCGTGAAGTCCACAGACTTCCATTGTCGAAGTTTCCAAGCGACATGTTCACGAGCAAAATCCATTCTGGCCATCCTGAGACGTCGTTTCAGAGAGGATATTCGGACGGGTCGTCTTGTCCTCAAATTTGATTCCCTCAACCTCTTCCCAATTGTCTGGTCTGACACAGTTATTCCATGCGTCGTCGTCAGGGAAATTAAGAGGACTTAAGGAGATTGCGAAGACTCGATATCAGTAAAAATT
Organism: Phosphuga atrata; assembly: GCA_944588485.1. NCBI lineage: Eukaryota > Metazoa > Arthropoda > Insecta > Coleoptera > Silphidae > Phosphuga > Phosphuga atrata. The sequence continues at coordinate 77,186,143 of OX155892.1, read as the reverse complement.
GCTCTTGATTTTGAGTTGTTTTTCTTTTGCGACCTTGCCCACCGCGCCCTAGTATATTGACCTGTATCCAAGTACCTGATCCACAATCGCTAAATAACAAACAGGCTACAGTTGAAGCGTCTTCAGACTTGTCGAAGGCTTACGCCATTTTCAATTAATGTTATGGTACGAACAACTTCCACTTCATTGAGATGCCTTATTTTCACTTAAGTCAAACTGTCAGTTGTAAACATTTTCGTCCGTATATTCAACTGAACAAGGCCTTCCTAGCTCTTTGAACCAAATTTTGGATAAATTATTTCACTATACTCAATTAAAACAATTAAATAGAGCGTCTTTCAAATATTCTTAATTTTATTTGCATGTGATTTCCCGTTTGAATTTTATGACACAAATTAGTGACTCGCTAATTGTTTTGAGCAATGTATTATACTTGTAAAGTTATATAACTCTACGCACTTTACACGACTCGAATTTCGAATGTTGAAGGTCACTTTCAAGTGGATTACACATTCATAAGATTGAATTTATACCAATAGTTACGATGGGAAGGGGATGTGTCTGCCAGTAGTTGTTAGTTAAAGTTGTTAGTTAGTTAAATGCGTTAGATTAAAAAGTTGAGAAAAGATTAACTCGGTTTACTCGTAAAGGAGATTAAGTGATTCATTACGGATTTTTTTTTTTTAGAATGTCATCACTTTCAGGAGATTAACCTTTATGCCTTTAGCTTACTTTAAGGCCTTACAATTATGCAAGATGTTTCGATTCTCTATTTCGGGGAATTTATTACTTTCGAGACAATAGTTATAAATCTAACTTTTTTTATGACGAAAGGCACGAAAATGTTCTGAAAAACGAGTTGAAAATACTCTCCTCCTGTCTGACCTACTTACAATCTATTACATTCCGTACAATAAATGTCATATACGCTGATTTTTTTTTATGGGAGTAGGTAACGACGGTATGTTCTGGAACCACCTCCAACTACGACTTTTACCTGACCTTGACCTGGCATTTCTGGTTTAGATTTACGTTTTCGACTTCCGGTATAGGCTGCAGGTTTCCACCCCCCACCACCCCCCGCCCCTCGAAATATGCAACATGTAACATAAATATTATTTTTGAAATCAGAAGGGAGGAGTAGAGACGACTATCTTCAAGGAAATATGGTAGATGTGGAGTTTAGGAACCCTTGTGTGAAAGTAAATTGGTGCATTTCTGCAAACCCCCCTCTCGAAATATTTTCTAAGCCCCCCCCCCCCCCAAAACTAAACCCTGGCTACGCCCGTGGTTAGAGGGATTAGTGTTACAATTTATAAATTTGCTGATATCAACGATCCTAGCAATTTCTTCATACAAAATTTGTGGGATGGATAGTGATATAGAACTATGTGTGAAGGAGATACAGCTAAACATTATCAATTATAAATAATGAGTATAGAAAGCATAAAAAATTATCATACCTTACTCGATTCTTATTATGATATGCCCATCTGGAGCTATGAGGAAGCCCCATAGCCTTAGTACGACAATCTGCATTCTTGGCAAATGGCCCCAGCTATTATTCTCGATGATCTATGTAGCCCCACGCTAAGAGGGGTGTGAAGTCTATGTAGCCTCCCACACTAAAGAGAGTGTGAGGTCTATATAGCCCCACGCTAAGCTGATGAAAGCTGATTAAATCTGATTAAAGCTGATTAGACCTGATAAAAACTGATTCAAACCTGATTAAAACCTGATTAAAAGCTGATTAATAGCTGATTAAAAGCAGTTGAAAACAGTTCTGTTAAAAAGCTGTTTAAACCTGATTAATTAAAACTGATTAATATCGCAGAATTGTGCACAGGCTAGACCTCACCTTTATGAGTTAACGGTAGTCAGCTTATCAATTGGGATGGACTATGAGGGGATCATAAGATTCCATGTGAGTAGCTGTAGGGTATTTGCCGAAACGGAGACAAACTTCATAGTAATGACGTATATGGGACTGCTAGATCCATCGATCATTGAGAATTATAGCTGGGGCCATTTGCCGAGAATGCAGATTGTCGTACTAAGGCTGTGGGGCTCCCTCATAGCTCCAGATGGGCATATCATAATCATAATCGAGTAAGGTATGACAATTTTCTATTCTCTTTTCTCTCCATATCTATAATTGATTAGGTTTAGTTTTATCTCCTTCACACATAGTTCTATATCACTATCCATCCCACAAATTTTATATGAAGAAATTGCTGCGAACGTAAAATAGTTGATCAGCAAATTTATAAATACATTAACTATAAATATATAATTTTACTGAAACTACGTTTAAGCATTTTATCACTAATCCCTCTAATTATAGATATTTCTTTGTAACCAATTTCTCTGATTATATGTAATACAAATCTCTCGAATTATAAAACAAATCGAATATTCAAATTATGCTAAATGAGTTATTATATTTGATTAAAGGTGTTTCTTTATCATAAAATCCAAATTAAATATTTATTTATCACTACATTTTAATTTAAATGCATTAAAGTAAATTTAAATGTATTATTTTTATTCAATATCACCATAAATTGAATATATGTAAAATTTTCTACTATTTTGCAACTCAGACATTCCATACTCGCGTAACGTTATCATTTCATGTATACCAAATTTGATGACCACGGTATTTAATATCGCGGTAAAAAATGTGATGATTACCGTATTTATTATTGCGGTTTTTTTAAATCTTACATCTTTTTTCGTTGTCACACACTTTTAAAATATTTTGCATCTCTCTCATTTACTCTACCATTTAATCGGGTAAGCGATTTTACTACCATGTGCAAAATTTCAAGGTCAAATTTACTATTTTTACGCCGATGTGTAAAACAGAGCAATTCCAACAATTATGGCTCATCCAGACAAGTTCAAACAAGTTTAAAAAAAAATTACACACAGGAAATTATTCAGACAAATATCACAGAAAATTTGCTCATCCGTAGGAATTTTGCAAAAATATGTTCAGACAAGTTGAATCAAGAAACTGATTACGCAGCGTTTCTTATCAATTATCCTACGATTCAGACATTCTGTACTTGCGCGCGCGTATACAGACAAGTTGAAACAGGATGACTCGGTGGTTCTTATCTATACATCTTTCATCATGTTTTTTCCTTATCGCACCCATTTACTCTTATAGGACAGCCAACTTTACATATAATACTAGGTAACTTAGAGTATATGTAATCTCCTCTTCATAATTGCATCCAACTATACACCTACCTCATTTTTACATATATGAAATCAACTTTACATATAATAATATTAGGCTAAATATTTTAAATTTACCCGTCCGCGCCGAATTTAGAATTTTCCCGCGCATACCGGCAGTCTATACCTGAAGTCTATATCGGAAATCGAAACCGGAAGTCGAAACCGGAAGTATAAACCGCAATTGCCCAGGTCAAGCTCATGTCAAGGCCGGATCAAGATCAGGTCAAGGTTAATTTCAAGGTTAATTTCAAGGTCAAAGTCTGATCAAGGTCGTAGGTGGAGGTGGTTCCAGAACATACCATCTTACCCCACTGAGGGGGTCGATTTTGTCTTTAGCATTAAAAAATATGTGGGTTAATTTTAGGTTAAGTTAAGATTTAAATGGTACTTGTAGATCAATACGTTTGCTAGACATTAGGCAATACGTTTGCTAGATCAAGACAAAATGGACACACTCAAAAAATCTGGCGTATATGAGATTCATTGTTCGGAATGCAACAGGAATGCAATATCTCCCCCAAAACTTCAGGTATAGGGTGCGCCATGAGAAACGGAAGTTGTACAAATGAAAGGTACTCCAATATTTAAAGGGTTTCAAAATTTTGTATTAGCCGAAATAAATAGGTCAGAACATGCAGTTTTAATTACCTATGTTCAAGAAATAATATCATTAAGACGGTGTCCATTTTGACGCTGACAAATGTGGAGACGCTCTCTGTAGTTAGCTTCCACTGTCTCCAATAGTTGACGATCGATCTGGACGACGTTTTGTTCTATCGCACTCCGGCCAGTGTATGAGGTTTCATACACACGAGACTTTAGATACCGTCACAAGAAAAAGTCACACATTAGAAGGTCTGGAGAGCGAGGGGCCAATGCAAATCACCGAATCTGGAGATAATGCGACTAGGGAACAGTTGTCTAACAGCAGCCATCGACACTCGGGCAGAATGGGCCGTAGCTCCATCCTGTTGGAAACAAACATTTCGCAGATGATGATGATTCGGCGTCCTCTCAGCTCAGTTTTCAAAAAGTTGTTCCCATATTCACATTACGATCAGCTGTCATAGTCACAGTATTCTAATTTTTCTAAAAAAAAACAGGGCCCTCTGACACCAAACTTCCCTATGCCGCAGCACACCGAAACTTAAACTTTTAGAAAGCTTCGAAGTTCGAATTGTGCGACGTGGTCCAGGTGGCTTCTTTCACATTAAGCTGCCTCCACCACGAAGGGCATTAACCCATTGCAAAATGGTGTTCCAGCTCAGTATGTCTCCATTGCAACGTTAAACCTTCGACGAAAGAGACGTTTAGCTTCCGTGACTGATTCGCCGCTCCTCACAAAACTCATACACGAATATGCGATGTTCCACAGTCCACAGCGGCATGAATGAAACTAAACAATAACCATTCACAAATTACAAGGTCAGGGGAGGGCGCCTCGGCTCTCCTCTCCGACTCTTTCCAGTTTAGTACTACTTACCCCAAAAATGTCCGTTTCCCATGGCGCACCCTGTATAAATCCAATATCATCAATTTGTAATTTACAACCTTCAACAGCCGAAACTCGAGTAGTGTAAAGTATGTAGAGTAATATAACTTCACAACTTATATAATATTTTCACAAAAATTAGTGGTAAAAACTGTCATTTTCAATAAATCTTTTATTTATTTGTTGTTATGTAACTTTTGTTTACATATTGTTTGTAAAACTTTTATTTATTAATTCTACTAATTGTTGATTTATATCAAGAATTTTTTCCTTGCATGTTATCACTATGTATTTTACTGAATCTCTTTTTTATCTAAAATGTCTCCAAAAATATTGTGATTTGTTTAATAACTCTTAAACATATTTGTCAATACAATTTTATTATTGATAGAGCATAGCAAAAATCGGACGACATTTAACTAATTAAATAAATACTTGATATTGAAGCTTTCCTATTAACAATTAGCAAATTATTTGAACATTTATTACCCTCTCTAGTACATTACTATATTAACAAAGTTTACATTATGAAACAATTTCGCTTCACTGTTTCATCTATTATCGCGCTACTTCACTTTCTACTTAATCGTGTTGGGGGATTCTGCTTAGCTTTGTTGTTAATCTTTTATATTTAGCGTGCCAAGATTACCATTTGTTATGACCCTGTTACTAATTAATTTTGTCTCAATGATTTTAATTAAAAATGGTTACTTTCAAAAATTACTATAAATATTTAACTAGGTAACCATATTTAAGTCTAGAAGAAATAACGAAATTAACTTCGAGAACCAAAAATATGCTTTAATAATAATCTTTATTGTCATCAAAAGGAATAAATGGCTATCCACCATATGATGTTTCTGCCAGGTAATACCTTAGGTAAACACTATGTAAACAAAAAAATATATGAGGTTCTGTAAATATGCTTTATTATGCATTTGAAAATGTTATTAGATATAAATTCTGAATAATTGTGTGATTTTTTTTTTCTAGCACGTAAAATAGTTCCCAAATCTACATATTCGGAGTTGTGTAACTTTCGGACAGGCATCACACAAAGTATCGATTTTAGTTCAAATAGTTTAATATTAAAATAGAATCAAGCATAAATTTTCCCTTAAAAGAAATGACAAATGTCGTATTTTATTTGTATTTGTTTATGAAAATGTTATAAATGAAAGGATTGTTTCCATGATATTTTTGTCAGAAGTGTTTTATGGAAATGTAATATGCCGGACTATTTTTGTGACCAAAATAATTATTCCAACAATTCTTCATATTTATGAATATAAAGCGGCACTCCAATTCTTTAAAATGTTTGTTTTCGTTTCCACTGAACCGCGTTTTAAAAGCGTTTCCGTGTAGATAATTGAAATAAAAGCAACGAATGTGTATATGATGTTGGCAAATCTAGTTTTTCGGAGAGGTGAATGGATGGGGTGCGGGTGAAAAATGTCCATGAAAACAATAGGATACGGAATGTTTTATTTCGGCCTTTCTTCGGTTCAAAACGGCGAATCAACTTTCCGGAGGACGATAATAAAATCCGCCGCTGTATACAGAATTTTCGAATGCGAGAAGCCAGAATAGGCTACACACAAATAAAATCAATGAAATTGAGATATTTTTATATACGCGAAAGGGAATATCTACGGTTGTTTTATAATGGAGGGATTTAGATCCAGACGGTTTCCATATACCCATTTTATATAGAAATAGATTTTACTTTTACATGATTGTTTAAATCTTATACATTATTCACAGAAACACATGTACAAACAACCTTTCAGAAACTTTCAGGAAATATGTGCCAAAAGAAAATAGTAATGTAATGCATATAATAAACCAAACTAATGGGTTGGTGAATATTGAATGATTTTGATCAATTTGTATATCCACAAGACAAACGACTTTTTTTTCTTGATCGGTGAGGTAGTGGATAAATATTTCATTCTCTCGATTTATTTTACGTGCACTTCAATAAAGGTTGCTAAACCATTTTTTCTCCAGCCAATAGAATGTCCAGTATTTTTCGTAACATCACTTCGTTTTTCAACTTGGTTTATTATTTATTATACAGTGTTAGGTAATTTGTCTAGTCTTGTTTAGACTTGTCTAGTCTTGTCTAATCTTGTCTAGTCTTGTCCAGTCTTGTCTAGTCTTATCCAGTCTTGTCCCATCTTGTTTAGTCTTGTCTTTATCTAGCCTTGTCTCTTTCTTGTCTTGTCTATGTAGTCTACTAGATAAAAATGTATTTAATTTAATGAATTCTCTACAATGCTAACTGAATTGGACTAGATGTATTAGATTGTGCTTTCCATCGTCCACTTTATAATATACAATCATTATAAGTTAGTTTATTTATATATAATTATTATAAATTTGTAGTCTAATTCAAGTTTAAAATGAAGTTGTTGCAACTTTAAGTTGTCGCAATATGAAGCCGCAACATGAAGGTGTCGTAACATGAAATGGTTTCAACATGAAGTTGTCGCAGCAGGAAGTGGTTTCAACATGAAGTTGTCGCAACATGAAGTTGTTTCAACATGAATTTGAAGATGAAATGTGGATTCGAGGTGAAAAAATCTCTTTTCGCAGTTGAAACTATATATTATAGACTTTGGTTCGAATAGAGAATTTGGTTATTAGTAAATTTCACAATTTTTGCAATTTATTTTGACGTTTTCGTCCAATTTGACACAAACCAATAGAATTTTGCAGGTTTGTCCATTCAAATTAACAAAAATTTAAAACGAATTTTGTTTCGTATAAAGATTTTGTTTTTTTTTATTTTACAAATATTTGCAAATTATTTTGACACTTTCGTCCAATTTTGACATAAAACAAATGAATTTAGCAAAGTTTGTCAACTGTCAGCTCAAATCAACAAAAAAACAAAAATTGCTAGGAATAGAGATTTTGGTTTTTTGAAAATTTGGCAGTTTTTGCAAATTATTTTGTCCTTTTCGTTCAATTTTGACATAAAAGAAAAGATTTTTGCAAGGTTTTTCCACTCAAATCAACAAAAAAACAAACTTTGCTTCGAATTGAGATTTTGAGTTTTGAAAATTTGGTAATTTTTGCAATTTATAATATTGTTTTCGTTCAATTTTGACATAAAAGAAAAGGATTTTTCAAAGTTTGTCCACTCAAATTAACAACAAAAACAAAATTTGCTTGGAATTGAGATTTTGGTTTTTGATAATTTGGCAATTTTTGCAAATTATTTTGTCGTTTTCGTTCAATTTTGCCATAAAAGAAAAGAATTTTTCAAAGTGTGTCGTCCACTCAAATCAACAAAAAACAGAATTTGCTTCCAATAGAGATTTTGGTTTTAGAAAATTTGGCAATTTTTGGAAATTATTTTAACGTTTTCGTCCAATTTTGACACAAAAACACAAAACAAAATAATTTTGCAAGGTTTGTCTATTCAAATTAACAAAAATAAAACAAATTTTGTTTCGTATAAAGATTTTGTTTTTTTTTTAATTTGGCAAAATTTCCAATTATTTTGACACTTTCGTCCAATTTTGACATAAAACAAATGAATTTGGCCAAGTGTGTCTACTCAAATCAATAAAAAAACATAATTTGCTTTGAATAGATTTTGGTTATTGAAAATTTGTCAATTTTTGCAAATTATTTTGACGTTTTGGTCCAATTTTGACACAAAACAAATGAATTCTGCAAAGTTTGTCTACTCAAATCAACAAAAAAGAACAAAATTGCTTCAAATAGAGATTTTGGTTTTTGAAAATTTTGCAATATTTGCAAATTATTGCAAATAATATAAAGTTATAAAAGTATTCCGCACGGGCTATAATGTAATGTTCAGAATATTGAGCACACAATCACATCAGTTCAAAAAAGTAATTCGCAGCGAGAGGGTTAAAGACGCGTCAAACAGCCAAACGTAACAGCCAATCAATGTAAACAACTGGGACCGACACATGTGATGATCACTGACGAGACGTATTCAAATGAAACCCACTTGTACGTTAATAGATAAAACAGCCGTTCCAAGTTATCGTCAACTATTTTTTGTACCTGATAAACTCATTAATTTTTTGTACTTGATAAGCTCATTGGCGTACGCCATACTTTTATTTACATTAATGATTTCAACAAATATCAAATAAGGTTGCCGCACATTTTGTTCATCCTGTGATCTTCGAAACAAAGGAGTTTTTCGGAAATCATCATAGGACAAAATATTCTTAGATTAGGCCAAGAAGTAACGCCTTGAATTTTTGCCGCATGTTTACGTAACACCCTATTTACTATGATTGATATGTTCACTTCTCCCCACAAACTAAGTAAATACTTTAACAGCATTTCCAGTTGATTCACGCGCTAATTTAAACATTTTTTGCCATGACTAATTTAAGATAAACAAATAGGTACTGAAAATAAACTAATAGACTTAAAATTAAACCTGTAATGCCAATTTCACGGAAGACATAGATAGACATAGATGCAAGATCATGGTATGCAACCGCCAGCAAATTACAGCTGGCATTAGGGTTAACAATGCACCACTGAAACAAGTTAGTACGTTCAAGCAAAATATGTGTAGGAAGCAAAATCACATCAGATGGCAAAAGTTCAGCAGACATAAAAAGCAGAATTGCGCAAGCAAAAATAGCCTTCAACAACAAACGGGTGCTTCTTACATCAAGGAACTTAAATGCAGAGATCATAAAAGCATTTATAAAATGCTATCTCTGGAAAGTGGCATTGTACGGTTCAGAAACTTGGACACTTGGTACATGCGATAAGAGAAGACTAGAAGCATTTAAAATGTGGTGTTGGAGGAGAATGCAGAAAATCTCGTGGACGGCAAGTCTGACAAATGAAGAAGTTCTTAGAAGAGTTGGTGAAAAAAGAGCCCTATTGAAAACAATAATGAGGAGAAGAGACCGGTTAATAGGACATCTGTATAGGAACAATGATTTTATAATCAATGTTATTGAAGGAATGGTACAAGGCAAAAGAGGCAGAGGAAGACCCAGATTACAATACATGAAACAAATTCAAGGAGATATAGGAAGGAATAAAATCATATGAAAAATTGAAAAGACTATCAGAGAACAGAGAGGAGTGGAGGAGAGGAATTGCTGCCAACCAATCTTCGAATTGAGAAAGAGAGAGAGAATGATAATTTCATCGTTTACAATATCAATATTTCAAATCTTTGTTAAATCTTTAGATGTACAAGTACATATAAGACGCGTCAAGCTGCATAATATTAAAATTAAAATATAATAAGCAGATATAAACTATTCTAGGATGTAGCAAATCTTAAATCAAATTAAATATAATTAAAAGAGATAGAATTTGATTCATATATTATAGAGTTCTGCGATACTGTACAGTGTATGTGGTAAAATAAAATTGATTATAACTAAAGATAATAATAACTTGAAAAGTCGGTGACAAACTCAAATTAATAAAAACCGCAATGATTTATGAACCAACGTAATATATAGAAGATTGAAATCCCAATATAATGCAAAATTGACATTTTATAATTTAGATTGTTAATCATAAGTGATTGAACTATATAACAGCATCTGATACAAAATAGACTTTTTTGTGTAACTTATATACTAACCCTTTTAATACCTTATAACGGTATAAAAAATCTACACAATTCATTAGTAATGACTGTGTAAAATATTTTTATGAAGTTATAATTGTATGAAGACTTTCAATAAAAAAAATAATGGTTTTAATTAGAGAGAAAAGAAATACTTCGCTCGCTGTAAAAATATTATTTTTCTTATTAAAAAAAGGAAATGTCTTGATAACTCGGCGACTTTATTATAAAAATATTTTTAATTGAAAAAATAAAACTTTTATAAAAGCTCAGCTGAAACGAGTGAAAAAATAATTTATATTACTGAGACGGGTTCCGCGAGCGAGCGGGAGGATTCATTCCGCGGCAAGTTTTCATTCCATTATTATTATTTTCGTATAATGAGGCATTCTCGGAGGATATCATTTAATAACCTTTAAAGCGGGTTTTAAATAGATCGGATCGATAGTTAGTGTTGCTCTTTATATTAATGCAAAACCCCTGAAATAAAAATATATCCTGACGTTTTTCTGCTGCTACACAAAAAGGTAGCAAAAACATATGCTAAACGATATGCCGTCTTCTAAGAATTTTTCAATTTGAAATCCTCACCGACACACGAATATAAAATTTACACTACGCAAAAACCGGGGAGAATATATAGGGAAAAATGCTATCCTCTTATATACGGAAACTATGGAAGAATGTGATATATCCTTTATATGACGTCTCTGACTTACATATTAAATATAGAGTTATAACAAGAATGTATAAAAATTTTTGAGTAACTTGTCATGCCAGCAAACAAACTGGTGAAATTCTGTTTGAATTTCTGTAATTCAGTTACGAATAAAATAGCGAAACTTTTTTGACGATTTACCAAATTTTTATAACTTATGCAGTTTCGGGCTATCGGCTCTTGGCTGTGTATTTGCTCAGAATAGAACGATTAGTTCAGTGTTAGTTATTTATTTTTGAGATTTCGTTTATTGTAGCTACAAAATTTGTTCGCCGTAATTTTAAATCTTGAATGATAAGTTATAGAGTCGACATCGACGGCTAAAATATTTTAAATACAATATTATCGTATTTACGAGTTATCGAGTCTGCTGCCTTACGTATTTAAAATTCAGCGTGCTTTAGTTGAAATTTTCATGCATTTATAATCTCATATTTTATAAAACAAACTCAATTTCACCTATAAATAAAATATCGAAACGTTGTTGACGATTTATGAACTTTCTCGACTCATCGACTCTTGGCTGTGTATTTGATACAGAACAGATCGATAACGAATTTTCAATGTCGATCAATTTCGAGTTACAAAAATTTATTTTATTTTTCTGAAACAATACAAATTTTCGATATTTTGACAAAAATAATTTTTAATTAATCATAAACAATTTAAATGTAATTAAATTTTAGAAAGAAACACGTGACTGCAAACACGCCAAACAAGACGACCATGTCTGTGACGTCAGAGTGGTACAACAATTCCTCAATAATACAATAGTATAGTTTTAAGATTTGTTTTTTTTTAAAGTTTGGTTATATGTCTAATAAATTTTTTAATATATTGACGTAATTTACACGGTAGGATTTACTTCATGAAAACTGTACACTGTATCAACTCCATATAATGACGAGTAGAAATTCAAATTTTGACGTCCGTCGCACGCGCTCGGAAAATGTCTCCGTGCTCTGTCGGTACTCATTGTCAGTTCAAAACTTTATTTTAAATTTGTTATAACTTTTTAATTACAACGAAAAAAAATATATTTTGGTTATTAAACTTACAAGTGATCTTTCGATTTATGACAAAAATGTGTATTTTTAAACCCAATTGAATCTTCAATTGAAACGTATTTGAGTCATATACTCTAAGCTTTATATTATAATCTCATTTTCGAGAAAACGAGTCCAATTGTATCTATTAATGTAATAGGGAAACGGTGTCGGGTTACATATTTTTTGAGAAGCCTCGTGTTTTCAGTTTGATCTGTACATTTGCTCCAGGACAGACCGCATCACATGCTATTTAAATTGTTCGTGATCAGACAGGAAATTTAATGATAAGATTATTTTGTTTATGTTAAATACTGCGTATTTAACACGTAATTTTTTGTACTATCTAAAAATAATATTTCGCAATATCCCATATTTTCGACTTATACAGTTTCGAGTTATCCACTCATAAGTGTGTATTTGCTACAGTACGGACCGATTTTTCGAATTCATTGTTAATTCATTTCAAGTTATCGAATTTTTCGTCTATTGTAGCTAGAAAATTTGTCCGCCGTAATTTTAAGTCTTAAAATAATAAAACTTCGACATCATATACGGCGACAATGTTGTCGTCTTAGAGGTGGTGGTGGCCTAGTGTCAGACTACCAAGCCATAGGGCCCCGGTTCGAAGCAGCGAACACAAATATGGAAAAATGAGCCACCGTTCTCCTGTGCATGGCTCTGGCATAGTCATCGCAGTAAAAATCTGCCTCAAAAACCTCTACTAATAGTGACTCCACATTCCACATTATAAACTGTAAGAGATCCATATACTTGTGTAAGATTAAGACACCAAAACACAATTGTAGGCAGAGGGAAACTGTGCAGGTCCTGCTTATAACGATGAACTTAATGTAACGCGACGCGATGATGTGAAGTGATTTTTACGTTGAGGTATGTTTGTAAAATTACGGTCGCCATAACGTGCCGCGAAACAGCGTGTATGAAAAGTGATATTTGACAGCCATTTATGATCCAAGAAAATTAATTCTGTTGTGACACATTATCAATGTTTCAATATTACTTTGGGCGGATATTCATATCCTCAACTGCGAAAGAGGACAAACTGTTGGTGTGAGAGAGATTTTTGGTGGGAGTGGGAGAAGAATTCAGTTTGGTGACGGATATAACATGCTAGAAGAACTCTGTGTCTAATCTAGTCTGTCTAGTCTTGTCTGTCTACTCTTCTCTGTCTAGTATTGTTGTAGTATTGTGTATATATATATATATATATATATATATATATATATATATATATATATATATATATATATATATATATATATATATATATATATATATATATATATATGTAGAGGAAGGAAGAGATATTGAGTCTATGTGGAACACGGTGAAGAACATAGTAAAGAACTCGGCACAGGAAGTACTAGGAATTAGACATAATAAGCAAGAGACTTGAGTCGTATGACGATGAACGTTGAAACATGAGAAACAAGAAACAAGAGAAAGCGTTGAACAATGAAGCAACGCCCATAAAGGAATTCTTCAAATAGAAACAAGAGAAGAGAAGAGAACGAGAAGAGTGAGGCATTTAAACGAGTACGACAAAAATCGCATAAGCTCTGTCGACAAAAGAAGCGCAAATTCGAAAACGAACAAATTCTAAATATGAAAAAAGATTTTGAGCATACAATGCTAGAGATGGGTACAAATAACTGAAGCGGAGAAGGGAAGGTTTCAAACCCCAAACAAGTTTATGCAGAGATGAAACGAAAAAATTGATCAACGCGAGATAGAGGACACCTGGTAAAAGTACTTCGAAAAGTTGCTAAATCCGAGCACTACGGATAGTAGACTGAAAACTATAGCTCCAGTAACACCATTAAGACAAGCAGAGCTACTGCCAATGGACGAAGACAGCGAACACACGATGGTACCAACTATAGAAGAAGTTGTAACAGCAATCAACACGCTAAAGGCTAACCAATCTCCAGGTATCGATGAAATACAAAGCGAAATACTGAAACAGGTCGGCGAAAAGCTAGCATGCTACCTACACCATCTCCTAATGGAAATATAGAAAAGATATTAGCGGGAACAGATATTAGTGGGAATAGCGGGAACAGATCCCGCAAGAATGGAACGAGAGCATAATATGCCCGATATACAAGAAAGGCGATAGGATTACATGCTCAAACCGCAGAGGAGTATCACTGGTGTGTAACGGATACAAAATATTCAAGACCACAATTCACAGCAGACTTAATCATTTTGCCTCAAATATGATAGGAGAGTGCCTGGTCTAAAGCAGTCTTTAGACCTGGAAGATCGACAGTAGACCAAATACACAACGTCTAACGTACTCTCAGCAAAGCCTGGGAACACAATGTCGACGTATAGAATGTGTTCGTCGATTTCAAACAAGCATTCGACTCCATAAACAGAGACGAGCTATACGTGATACTAACAGAACTGGGCATTAGGGAGAAGCTGGTAAGACTTGTCCAACTCACCATGTAAAAATGCACCGCACAGGTGCGGATGCAGGGAAATTTATCGTAAAGCTTTACTTATGGACAACGGGTGAAACAAGGCCATAGACTGGCACCGACGCTGTTCATCCTCGCCTGGAGCATGTAATAAGAAAGACAGGAATAGGTAGAGACAACTCGCTAATAAACAAATCCGCAGCATACGCGGATGATATTAACATAATGGGACACACAAAGCGAGCCACGAAGGAAGCTTATACAGCACTAAAATCATCAGTCCAAGCAATCGGCCTCCAAATCAACATCGACAAAACAAAGACGCTAGTGCAAAGTATAACGGGTACACCACGAATACAAACACAAGACAACTTGGAACAAGTGAACGACTTCAAGTATCTGATCGCACACATCAATAGCAATGGCCTGGAAGACGCGTAAATTAGAGCCAGGGTGCTAATGGCAAATAAAGCGTATTTCTCAATGGCGACTGTACTCAAGTCCATTGTAATACACAGGGACACAAAAATTAAGGTGTAGAAAACAATCATCCGACCAATACTCACGTAAGGCTGCGAAGTTGTGGATCCTCACCGTAAAGAACGAAGACTAAATCGACGCGTTCGAGAGTGAAATATTAAGAAGGATCCTAGGACCAGAAGATGTAGAATATAGGAGGCGATACAACAAGGAAGTATATTAGGCGCTTACGGACCAACCAGTGTCGATATACGTTCAACTGCAGCGCCTCCGGTGGGCAGGCCAAATTATAAGAATGCCAGATGGTAGAATGCCCAAAAGAATCCTGAACGGCCGAATGGAGGGGAAGAGGCTTATAGGAAGACCAAGAAAAGGATGGGAGGATGAAGTAGATCAGGACGCCAGACAAATCCTGAAACTAGAAGAATGGAAGGAAGTGGCACGGGAAAGAAAGGAATGTAGGAGGAAGCTAGGGGAGGCCAAGGCTCAAATTTGGCTGTAGCGCCAGAAGAAGAAGAAGAAGAGAAGTGTCTTGTCTGTCTAGTCTTGATCTACCGAAGATCTACACTTAGTAACATGAGAGTTTTTTTAATAAAATAAATTAAAATATTAAACATGAATAACACATTTTTTTAAATAAAATTTATAATCAGCTTAATATAAAAAAAATAGAAACCGTTATTCGATCATTGTTACAAAAATTCTGCAAGTGGCAATGGCAAATGCCACTCTTGAATTCGAGTGCATGCGCGCAAATATCGAGAGCGTTGTTTGGATCGTTGATTGAAAGAATCACATGAACAACCCGATTAGACGCGAAAGTGACGTGAAAGTTTGGATATTGGTAGCTTTCACATTACATTAAGTTCGGATATTTCACATTACGTCGATCGTAATCAGCCACATATAAAACAATGTGTTTTGGGTTTAAATCACGTATATTCGCGTTACGTCAAGTTCATCGTAAACCAGGCATTAGGTCTGTAGCAGCAAGAGTGAAAGGAATATTTGTCGTCTTTACTTTTGAGTTATCGAGTCCTAATGCGTTCAAGTTAGAGCGTGCTTCTGTTGAAATTTCAGAGAAGAATTAAGCACAGCTCATGGCCTTGAACTATCTTTGATCTTCAAGCAAGGAGGTGAGATGGGACGAGAGATTCCAACTCGCCAGTTGAGTTGTCCTTGGATGGTATCTATATCGGTTTGAGCACGGAATCGAAGTATAAGTCGTTTGCTGTGTTATCGGAGTTTTATTGGTTGTAGACAATGATTTCAAATTTTTACTTATTATTCAATTGGTCTGCTCTAGACAGTCTACTGTCCGTACGTGAGTCTACTTGACAAAACTCTACTTGACTCTTGCTTGACTCTACTTCTTGACTAGTTTGTATTGGAGGGCTTTCTTCAAGAAAGTGGAGAAGGGATTCGTCATTATCTTATATATTTCAAACAAAGCCGGGAAAGGACTTTGGAAGCTGTGAAAGTATCTAAACAATGTTAATTGTTTAGTTGCTTTCCAAAATATTCCCATTCTTATAAGGACACATAATTTGCTCAGGAACAGACAACAAGGCATTTGCTCCAGGACCACATCACATTCCATTTAAATTGTTCGTGCTCACGCAGAAAATTTATTGATAAAATTTGTTTGTTTATGAATAGGATGGTTGCGACAGTTACTACGTGGTAATTCATACTTACATTGAATTGAAAAATTCACTGTTTTTGTTTTCCATTCATTTGTTTGTTTGTTTAAACACTGCATATTTACAACATAATTTTTGTACTATCTAGAACTATTATTCGCAATATCCCATATTTTTGACTTACGCAGTTTCGACTTACCGACTAATGCTCGAATTGCTACAATTTGATTTTTCGAATTCCATGTTAATTAATTTTGAGTTATCGAATTTTTCGTTTGTTGTAGCTACAAAACTTGCCCGCCGTAATTTTAATTCTAAAAATAGTAATTCCTCGACTTATATGGGTCTTCCAATAGGGTCTTTCGAACTTTAATAGTTGGTAGCGGCCATAATGTTGATGTTACACCTGCCCAATTGGCTGTCATTTGTTCACTCTGTTTTGCTAAATCACCATGGACGGTTATAACGTTCAGCACACGTGCAAATAATAAAATTGCTTTATCAAAAATTGGTGTTCTGTTCGGGCAACGTGCGCCCATTTTAAGTTCGCCATAATTCCTACCGAGAGAACTATTCGCAGTGTGGTGGATAAATTTGAGTCCACCGGTTCAATAAACAATAATGCAACACCAGTACGATGACGAAACGCAATATCTGCCGAAAACATCACCACTGTCCGCGAGAATGTGCAGGAGAATCAGAGGCAGTCGATTTCCTGTCGCTTACAAGAACTCGCTTACAAGAACTTACAAAGCCTATCGCAGACCACAACTTGGCGAGTTTTGCATCGTAACTTGGGCCTGCACGCGTACAAAATTCAGCTGATCCAGGAGCTGACGGTAAACGACGATAGACAACGACGTGTTTTCTTTGAATGGACCCTGGAGCATGTGGACCTAATTTAACCCTAATTTTCATTTAAAAAAACATCTTCTGCGATTGGGCCTGGGCAACGACGTGGACAACAACGAAACATAGACCTATGAGGCCGCCAGCCCAGAATCCACACCAAACAGTGCCTTTTTCCGGATGCATTGGACGCTCTTGAATCTCATGTGGATTGGTATCGTCCCAAATTCGACAATTTTGTTTATTGACGTACAGATTCATCCATTTCTCGAAGAATGGATCCAATGCATCCGGAAAAAGGCACTCTGTGGTGTGGATTTTGGGCTTCCGGCGTCATCGGTCCATATTTCTTTGAGAACTATGTTGACCAGGCCATCGCCGTCAACGCTATAGGTCGATGATTAACAACTTTTTTCGGCCTGAATTGGATAATGTGGACACCAACGATTTGTTGTTCTAACAGGAAGGCGCTATGGCGTCACATGGCTGTTACCACATTAGTCATTCTGCACAAGCAATTTGAGGGCATGCCCATCTAACGTGGAGGTGTAAACTTAAACTCAGAGATTTGGTGTGTTTGAGGTGTAAACTTAATCTCCGAGTGCGATTTGACACCGTTAGATTTTTTGTTGCGGGGTTTTCTTAAGTTGCTTGTCTATGCGAATAAGCCACAAACCACAGCGGCCTCAAAGCCAAAGCCATCATAACTCATGCCATCGGTCAAATTCAGTCTGTTTTATTTAGAGTCATGGAAATTTGGACATTTCCCAGCGAAGCCGCGTCGCACATTTGCAGGATATTATATTCCTTACATAATGGCATCGATAGGCCTTTCAAGCAATTAAAAAAAAATCGATGATATCTCACATTCTTTTTGTTTTATTTAAATTTAAAAACAGGAAGCGCCTAATGAAAGACCCATAGAATCGACATCATATACAGCGACAATATTGTCATCTATTCGAGTTAGCGAGTGTGCTGCCGTCTTATGTATTCAAGTTTCAGCGTTCTTTAGTTGAAATTTTCATTGTTGTATTTATAGTTTCATATTTTAGAAAACAATTGCAACTCAATTCCACCTATAAATGAAATTAGGAAACGTTGTTGGCGATTTATGGAATTTTACGACTTATCGAGTTTCGGGTTATCGACTCTTGGCTACGTATTTAATCCAGAACATATCTTCTGTGTAGCGTATTTGTGTGATAGTCTGCATCTTCTGTAGATTAAATTTTGATGTGTTATATTATGATCCCATCTTCGAAAAAGCAAGTCCAATTTCACCTATGAATGTAATTTGGAAACGGTGTCGGGTTACCGATTTTTTCCGACATATCGAATTCTATGTTTTGAGTTTGGTCTGTACATTTGCTCCAGGACAGACCGACCGCAGTGCATTCCATTTAAATTGTTCATACAGGAATTGGTCATACAGGAAATTTATTGATAGGATTTGTTTGTTTATGTTAAATAGTACGTATTCAACACGTAATTTTCCAACTATCTAAAATTATTATTTCGCGTTATCCTACATTACTACAATTAAATTTATTTTGTTTGTTTCATTAACTAGGTCGGTCATTTTTCTTATACGTGCTCCATTTATTTATATGTTTTTTATAAAATATTAACATTTGTAAATAATAAAATTTTGAATTATTAAATATTAAAATAATTACTTATATTTACATTTTTTTTCTAAAATTGGTCTTAAATTTTATGCCATTATCAGTCTTAAATTGCTTTTATTTGAAACGATTCATCACTCGCATGTTACATTTTCTCTTATTTTTTTTGGGGCAGTCAACCCGTGTAGATATCATCGCAAGACATTGATGATGCCGTCGAATTTCCTTATCGCCGTCATTACTCAATGATATATAGGCTACTTAGAAAAGAAACTTTCCTCGTTTCTGAAAGGGTTTTCACTTTGCGGCCCCGAACGCAATCATCTTTCAGTCGTCTTAAATTATTTTATGCAGATAACCTCGGTGCTCCTGCCATTCTCAATAAACAGATGACAGGAAAAGTTTTTCTAATTACTTCGGAAATTAATGCTATTTTGTTCCGTGCAGATAATTTTAGAATCCAATTAATTAATTAATGTGTTTTTATTGGAGTTGTTGCTGGAAGTTGCTTTTTAATTAGATCCCATCCAATTAGCTTAATTGTTTTTTATTAACTTCAGAAAATTATTGAAAAGGAAAAAATGTTTACGCAAGGGGATTAACTGTTCCCCTCGCATTTCATAAATATCGGTAGCCGTAAACATTTTATATTTTCAATAAATATAATACTGCGTGTATAGTAAATATTTTTGGAGAAATCCACTTTTTTTGAAAATTAATTAATAAACTATGTTTTTTACAGAACAATAAATATCTGTATTTGTTAAAAATCAAAACAAATTCTTTATGATTTAAAATAATTAATAAAATGGTTATAACATTCTCATTTAATCTAACTACAAATAAAAATATAAATATATCGCAAATAATATTCTTTGGTTTTGACAACTTTACAAGTTTCTTCATATAGTTTGTAAATTGAAGAGACCACAAAGAGGAAAGCGCTGTGCGCGCCTCCTAAGGTTCGGTGGTTAATTTGGCGTGAAAAGAAACGGAACAGAAGTGACTTCGACGTGAAACCACTAGCTTTGCTGCAAGAAGACGATCGGCTGCGAGACTGTCTCTCTCTCACTCTCGACAAATGGAAGTCGCAGGAAATTACGACCTCGACTTACGGAATCCCGATTAAACATAAAGCAATAAAGAAAAAGGCCCGGCATGAGAAAAAAAAACCAGCGCAAGACGGGCGAACGGAGCTAAAGCATAGGAAGAGGAATTGAATTGGATTATTTGAGGTCGCACAGGATGTATATTAAAGGGTTGTTTTACTAGATTCGGTATAATCTTGAAATATTGTTAAGCGAACAAATATCCGGCAATTAAATTGTAAATGTGTTTATTATATTTGCGTATAAATACGTAGTTTAATATAAAGCAAACAAATTTGTTTATATTGATAATATAATATGGACGCCAAAATAAATCGGATCCTTTATACCTTCAATCTGGAAACAATTTTCTGTTTTTAAACATAGAATTTTAAACATATGTAGAGAGTGTCTAAATTTGACATTAGGGTTTAAATTTGCTTCTTGAATAGGTTACCGTCTAGATCGTGTGACCCAAAACCACTAGATTTTTTCCATGTGTTGTGACTGTTCGGAAAATTCGCCACTAGCAATTCACCGACACCAATCATCGCCGCATAAGTATTTTAAAGCGTACTATTAGTAAAGTAATACTATACTGGGTACCCGGACACACTGGTATAGAGAAAAATGAAGAATCCGATAACCTAGTAAATAAGGGTTCTAGTAATCTCTTTATATATCCGGAACCCTTTTGCGGTATGAGTATGAACACCATCCACAAAAGCTGAGATGAAAAAACAAGGGAAACAATGAATATAAACTGGAAAGAGCTTACAGGGTTAAGACAATGCAAAGTATCATTTAACCAGGAAAGAACAGAAGCTTGCCTGAAACTAAACAGGTGCAAGTAGAAGTGCAAGAAAAATTCTAACAGGAGTAGTTTTTATTTATTTATTTTTTATTTATTTATTTTTTATTTATTTACTTTGCCACATTACATACATATTGTGGATGTGATAGTTACAATAGACAATAGATACCTATTACAATAGACACGTTAATACATTAATATATGAATACAATTAATACAATAAAAACAATAGATACTACAAAAATGCAACTACTACAAATTACATTAGACACTAAATTATCAACGTTATGATAGCAAAATGATTATGAAACAAACTTAAAATCAACGGAACACAGCCTGAATATATAAATATATTCAGCCTTTCCGGCGCTCTATAACAAATATTTAGTCTTTTTCGGACTAAAATTTATTCTACAGCTTTCAGTCCACTTTCGTGGCACTCAAGAAAAACCATAAAAATAACATTGTTTTTAAGATCATGTCTTTCCGATACCTTAAGTGGATAGCCATCTGTGGACGTGTTTTGAGATTTATCTCTCACCAGCACAGCTTTGCTTCCATGAGCAATAATTTGTAAACCACTCACTTGAGAACTCATGTGGTGTTTGGGATTAGATGTTTATTATTTTGACATTTTGTGAGAGAAACATGAACTTAGCAGGTTATTGATTGAACTAATAAGATAGAATTGGTGAAACCATCCTACGTTATAGATTATAGATATTCATAGAAACTTAAAACAAACGGAACACATCCTGAATATATAAATATATTCAGCCTTTCCGGAGCTCTATAACAATTATTGAGTCTTTTTAGGACTACCAAAACAAATCTCACATGAAGAGAAGAGATCTCTCATGCTGATGAGAGATAAATCTCGAAACGCGTCCACAGATGGCTATCCACTTAAGGTATCGGAAAGACATGATCTTAAAAACAATGTTATTTTTATGGACTTTCTTGAGTGCCACAAAGGTGGACTGAAAGTTATAAAATAACTTTCAAATGAGATTTGTTTTGGTAGTCCTAAAAAGACTCAATAATTGTTGTTGAGCTCCGGAAAGGCTGAATATATTTATATATTCAAGCTGTGTTTCGTTTGTTTTAAGTTTGTATGCTTATCTATAAGGTAGGATGGTTTCACCAATTCTACCAAAATGATACAAATTATTTTTTCAAAAATTCAGATATTGATTAATATGCTCCTTGAGCAAGGATACATTTTACATCTCTTTTAAATTGCTTAACGTTCTTTGTTTTTATTTCATTGTCCAGCTTATTAAATAATTCATTTCCTGTATAAAAGAAGGACTTCTCAAGTAAGGCCGTGTTATGTTTTGGGAACGATAGCAGAGTCTTGTAAGGTGATCGTGGTATTTCGCTAAGGTGTTAAAGTTTCTTATATAATATTTTGTAAACACAGCACTATTTACATGTAAATTGAGGATAATGTAAGTATATTGAACTTTTTAAAAAAATATTTACAACTTTGCGCTCCTTTTAGACCAAACATAAGTCTAATAATCCTTTTCTGCAAAATAAAAAAAAATTTTGACGGTAGCGGCTTGAACACAAAGTAACAGGTGTAGAGATAGATGAGAATATACCAGTGCATAATACACACTAATTACTGATTCTTTGTTAAACGACTTTTTAATTTGTAAAATTGCGAAGTAAACGCTACCCAGTTTTTTACAAACATGGTCGATGTGATGTGACCAACTAAAAGTAGAGTCTATCCGTATCCCCAAAAAGTTGATATACGTTTCGATTTTATGATTTTTGCCGTCAATACTGAGTTGAAAATGCATTGGATTTTTTCTCTGTTTAGCAAAGTAAATAGAAACAGTCTTATCCGTATTCAGTATAAGATGTTTTGCTCGGCACCACGCATTCACCTCATCAACAACTATCCCGACTCTGCATTCAAGCTCTTCTATACTGTTCCCAGACACAGCCATATTCATGTTATCTGCAAACAGCATAGTTTCCGCACTTACATAAAGTGAAAGATCGTTAATGAACAGCATAAATAGAAGCGGCCCTAAAACTAGATTCCTGAGGGGCACCTAAAGTTATATTATTGATATTAGATTTGTAGTTATTGGCATTTACAATCAACTTTCTTCCTGTAAGGAAGGATCTAATCAACCTTGCAAAAGTCCCTCGAAAACCATTGTTTTCTAATTTAGTTACCATAAAATCAATGTTGACGGTGCCAAAGGCCTCGGACAGGTCAAATAATAGACCCATTACATATTTACCGGAGTAAAAGAAATTGTAAAAGATATTCCATGGAGCCTATTGCTTGAATGCGGAGGAGTTTGAATCACACCTTGATTGAGAGATCATTGAATCCCACCCAGATTTTAAAATTCCTACAGGAGCCATAACTGGAGCAAGCGCTCTAAATGGGTAAGCACAGCAACGATTAGATGATGAGGGTGTGCTACAATAGATCTTTAATGGTCGTGATATTTTTCATTATGCATGTTATGATTACACCTAACTGTACATAAGCTTGATATAGCTTGCTTATTCGTGCGTATCCGGAACGAATTATCAGACTTATTTTCTGATCCAAACGGCAGTCCGACAGGGAAAAGTTGCTTCACTACTGCTTTTCAACGTGGTTACAAAAGACAATAATTGTTATTGACGGCACAGACGCCATTATGAGGAAAGGATTCAGTGGTCGACCAGCCGTTCAATACGATGACAACAACTTCATTTCCGATCTGATGTTCGCAGATGATATTATATCTGTATTAGATAGACTATATTGGCCTATACAGATGCCGATGCAATTGATATTCTCTATGACATTTCCCGGACCGCCGAATCCTATGAACTGAAAATAAACGAGGACAAGACAAAAATCCTGACGAGTGATGGATCACAGGCCAATGTTTATCTTAATGGAATTCAAATCGAACACGTGAAAGAATTCAAATACTTGGGCACTGGTGCAAGAGAAAAAATTGGCGTCAGCCGCTAACATTCACAGCCGGATTTGTCAGGCATCAGCAGCATTAATGTCACTCAAATGGTGCATATGGAAGAAGACAGACATTTCCACTAAAACCAAAATTCGTCTATTCCGGACGCTCATCCTACCAATTATTTTGTATTAAGCAGAAACGTGGACGCTACTTTAATCGGACCTCAACAAACTCGAAGTGTTCCAAATACGTTGCCTAAGACAGATTATTGGTGTTTCGATGCTCGATCGCCTGCTAAATGAGGAAATTCGAGCCATATGCGAACAGCAAAAACCGATTGTGGAACAAATACAAACGCCGTCCACGATGGTTAGGTGTCATTCGCCGAATGAAGGAAAATCGGCTTCCACGCAAACTCCTCTGTCGAAAGCGGTCGCCGGACTGGAGGATTCAACGATCAGTTCCGAAGAAAATACGAACAAAACATGTAGAAGACGACCTCATGAACCGACGACGGAACCTCGATGAGGGCTGTCTTATTGCACTTGATCGGAAAGTGTGGTAGAAAATCTTATATGAAGCGAAAAATCAAGAGGCACCAACATCAGCGTATTGGTTACTAGAACAACGTCCTCGACAATCGTCAGCTACGGATTAAAGAAGAAGTCGTAAGCTTACTAAAAGTCTTCGTGATAACTACATTTGAAAAAGCTTGTTGCCTTAATACAGCTGTAGTTTAGAACCCATTAGAAGATCATATTATCATGTTGGTACATTCTTAAGAGAATTGCTTATTTTTAGTTTTTACTTTAGTTAAGAAACTAAACTATCTCTTCCAACAGGTACTGTCAAGGGGTAAATTGATAAATAGCAAGAGAAACATCCACAATTGATTAATTGTAAAGGTATTGGGTTAACTTTAACAAGCCCAACCCAAACCTATTACAACTACTACGCTATATCTCGTGCGTTTGATTGTTCTTTCCAATTTGTATTTCGGGTCCGAGGTATTTGTAGATATGTATCTCTTTTATCTCGGAGTCGCTTACTCTGATGCTTTGTCGATATTTTTCATTATTTGGGTTTTACTTTTCGGAGACCGACTTTTGCTGAGATCTGTATTCTTTCTTCCCTTAGTCACACAAGACAATTTATGGAAACTTGGTTAAGATATGTCACCACTACACTATATAGCTCTGACTTTGCACTTTTAGATTACCTTTTATTGCGTGCTCTGCAAAGTTCTATCAGCTATAGCCTTAATTTCAGATCACAGTGTCAAGTCCCATTTGGCAAAGTATTTGAACTCTGAATGTTACACGAAATTGATTGAGACAAGACAAATGGTTTTTTAGGCACTCATCAGATATTATAATAACTTGGTTAGGATGTGTTACCACATACAAGATATAGCTCTGACCTGCACAATCAGATTAGCATTTATTGAAATAAAGCCTTCATTTGAGAAAACAGTGTCAAACAAAGTCCCATTTGGAAATGTTTCCTGAAATAGCCTAAGAGATGATAAATGGTTGTTGAACAAAATGGTCAATAAATTAATGATGAATATTTTCTTAAAACAACAAAATGTTTTTCTTTCTGTGAAAAATGAAAAAAAATCCGATTGCAGTTAGCGGAAAACCTAATCAGACAGCGTTTCCTAAAGTCTGGGTCGCAACCCGGCACCGGGTCGCAGAAAAATTTTGCTGGGTCGCAGAAAAAAATTGTAATAAACACACAAAATGTGTTTTCTTTTTTGATCATAAGAAAAAGGAATTGATTGCTGCCAAAAAAATAGTGAATAGTTTCAGAAATTTCAAAATAAATAGCAGGAAACTCCTCATAGTGCTGTAGAGAAATTAATACTCCCCGCTTTAAAAATTGTCGCAAATAATTTATGGGGAAGAAAGGAAAAAAGTTTATTTACGGTCATCATCATCATTATCACCATCGTTGACCACTGCAGACCATAGGCCTCCTCTAAGTTCTTTCATGTCTCCCGGTTCTGGCACGTCAGTATACAATTCCCAGCGATTCTCTTTATATCATCGCTCCAGCGTGTCAGTGTTCTACCGCAATTTAGTTTGTCTTCTCTTGGTGGTCATTCCGACATTTTTTTATTCCACCTGTCGTCTGATGTTCTCGCTGTATATGACCTGCCCATCTCCATTTCATTCTAGTTAAGTGTTCAACTATGTCTATAACTTTAGTTCTTTCTCGGATGGTATTATTGGGTATTTAGTGATTGAAAGTATGACTCTCTCTATTGCTCTTTGACCTATTAGATATTCTGCTGACTATTTTGTTAATGTCAGAGTTTCTGTTCTCTTTATTATTACCGGCACACTTTTCTCTTCAGACATATGGGTATATCATTTTTAAATAACTCTCTTAGTTTGAAAAAAGCAACCCAACCCAAACCTATTACAACTACTACGCTATATCTCTTGCGGTTGATTGTTATTTCCAATTTGTATTTCGTGTCCGAGGTATTTGTACATATGCATCTCTTTTATCTCGGAGTCTGATGCTTTGTCGATATTTGTCATTATTTGGGTTTTACTATTCAGAGACCGACTTTTTCCGAGATCTGTATTATTTCTTCAAGCATCTGTTTTGCAACGCCAATGTTATCTGTCATATTAACGGTATCATCTGCGAATCTGAGGTGTGACCGCCTTTTGCCATTGATATTGATGCCTCTATTATCCCAACGCAATGATTTCATTGCGTGTACGAGGACAGCTGTGAAAAGTTTAGGTGCCATTGGGTCCCCTTGTTGGACTTCATGGCCTAATTTTGTCTTATTTCATAAAGTTTTATAGTTGTGGTGTATTGACTGTATATGTATTCTATAAGCCTTATATATCTATAATCTATCCTAAACTGCTCCAGTGCTGCTATTATTGATGTTCCACTATGTTCTGCTATGATGAATGCTTTATGGAAATCAATAAATACCAAGGCTAAGGGTGTTATGGTGCATACCACCACGCAAGGCTAAGGGTTTTGAATGCATGTTCTTAGCCTTGGTGTACGTAATGGTGTACGTAATAAGTATCATATCAAATTGGCTGTCGAACCTAATTTGACAATAAATCCTTACATCATTACATCCTAATTTGAAATTGTAATGTGATGACAAATAACATCATGCTTCACACTAAGGGCAAAACATGTAAAACAAAGTTTATTTCATTTACTAAAATTTAAATGAATATATTTGTTAATTACTTATATTTTTCTTTCTTTTATTAATTTTTTATTTATTTATTTTTCAATTTTTGTTTGTAAAATATACAACATAACATAACATGATTTTTATAAAAAAATAAAATCTGGTTTGAAAATAAATGGGTTTTTTTCAAGGTGGGTGTTTTAAAGAAAATTTAATACTTGAAAAGTTTTAAAACCTTGTACTGGGCCGCGATAAAAAAAATTGGGAAACACTGTAATAAGATATGCAATAAAAATCATCAATTTCATAGAAAAAGCTTATAATAATTTAACAATACGTAAAAATAGTGTTCATGTTTGCGGCATAAAATATTTCGTGTTGCAAAGTTCAAGCTTTGTTTTTTTTATGTCGAATTAATTGGCGACTGTTTGTATTCGAAACTAGCTCAATACTCGCTTCATTGCATTCAGCAAGTCCAGCGGGAGACTTCGAACTTCGCAAGCTCCAAAATGATATTACACAGGTGCAAATAATGTACAAATTTGTTAAACGATAAATAGAATGTATATATTACGGTAATCATTTGACCCATGCCATAATTAATACAACCTCCGTTCTATAATAAGTGAGCTATTTCAATTTTCATTGAAATTTATTGAACTGTAATAACATTTTTTTAATTTTAACGATAAACATATCGTATTTCGTACTACGCTACGAACACGTTGAAGTTTTTGGTATTTTTTTTTATTATTTACCATTAATATTTTGGTTTATTAATATTTTGGCATTTAATTATTTTGTTTAAAAATGCTTGAAAAAGTTGGTGTTAGCGAAAAAATGCCAAAACCTAATTTAAAACATATGTCTAAAGAAAAACTTCGTAGGGAAGTGCAGTTTCCGCTTAGTATCAATTGCAACACCGATATCATTAATACTGCCAAAGAATTGCAGAATTCACTTTTAACCACTAGTAAATTTGTTCAGTTCCTAATAATTGTACTTTATTAATGTGTTGTATCAGAATAATTCATTAAAAATGTTTCTAATGTTGAAGTTCTTAAATTTTTTTAATAGCTCACTTATTTTGGAATTTCTAAAAAGGTTAAATAGCTCACTTATTGTGGAACGGAGGTTAGTAATTGATACTCCGTTTTCTATGTGTTTATAAAATGTATTGTTAGTTCTTTAATCAATAAAATGATACATGGCTATAGAAGTGTCATTTTAAGAGACATTTTGGATCTGATATCTTCGTGGCATTAATCTACATATTTCTTATTCAATCAATATACAGTTTACACAGGAAATACAGTTTAATAAAATTGATTTATATTTATCTGTATATTCAATGTATTATATAATATTATATTCATGAACATCATTTTAATTATGTTGTCAGTATATTCATGTATATTATATTCATGAACATCATTTTAATTATGTTCATATATAGTTAAATAGAAAGAAAGATGAAATTTATATATTGTGTGAAAATTAATATTTATCTCAATAGAAATGTCCACTTTTAGGCTTTCGTGTTAAATTCACTATTCCCATATAATGTATGATGTAAATTTAAAGAAAAAGACAGCGTTAAAGAAAATTGCTCTAATAATTTCTGTACCTTGGTAAAAAAAAGGCTAATGTTCATTTTTTAGGATGTCGTGTTTGAAGTCTACCATTGAACTCAGAACAATCAATTGTGTAAGTAGAGAAATGGCCAATATCCTGCTATAGCAGAAAAAGGACTAATTTCCTGCTATAGCATTGACCATTGGCCCTTTTTATACATACACAATTGAATTATGAGTTCAATGGTAGACTTAACTCGGAATCCTAAAAAATGGACATTATCCCTTTTTCTACCAAGGTACAAAAATTATTATAGCAATTTTCTTTAGCGCTGTCTTTTTCTTTAAATTTTCATTTTTCTTGAAGCAGGTCACAAACATATTTAAGTGCCTGTACTCATTGTCAGATATTTTTAAACAAAATTTACTTCTTTTATATTTTTCATTCTTCAGTATCAATTTTTGTATTTATCAATATAAAGTGCAGGATGAGTTTAGGAGTAGTGCTTTTTCGTATAGCACGCTCGTGATGGGGGCTAAACGGGATCGTGATGGGGCTGCAAGAAGCTGAACGGCGTCCCAAGACGCCAATTTCCTTATATTAAGTATTCAACGTTACCCCCGGAATAGATAGAACGGGAAACGTTGAAGCTTTCCTTGTTCGCGAAAATTAAAACTGTTTTCAGCGCGATTTTTCCGGAAACGTTTTTCCGTTTCACTGTGAAATTAGATATTTTAAAAAATGCATACGTTTATTAGCTATGAATAATAAATTTCCCAACCCGCGCCGGCTCTGAAAAAGTTGAAAACGCCACATCTGCTTACCTGGAAGCTTTTAAACGCATCAATTATTCAAGGTGCGGTTCTTTGCAAACCGCATATATAAAATAGTGCTTAACGGTCGCTCTCCGGAAGATGTCGGCGTTTTGAAAGTAATTGGAAATATCCGTCGCGACGCCCAGCCTGGAAAGAATGGACGCGTACCTCGTATAATTTATTCAAATGAATTCCATGCAACGTATGAAACAATCTGCGCAGGGTTACATCTGTTGCGTTCCAATCCATTACATGTGTATTTTAGACTTTATTCTACTCCACTGAAACTTCTATTAAATGGATAGTTTCAGTTATAATTGCAAGCACTAATTGTATCTCTTGTATCAAATTCATAAAAATGATCATAAGACATTTCTGAAAATTAATTATTTTTGATGAAATAAGAACATTTATATTGAGAATTGCATATAATAACCTAAATTGAAAGTATTTTAATAATTCTACAAATGAGATTTCATTCAAATATTATTACGAAATTCTTTGGGGATTAATTCACACAAATCTCTTATATGAATATTATGTTTAACAGAAGTGGCCAAAGCGTCACTGGTAGAGCAGCCCGTAGCTATTTCTAGTCGCCCGACTGTCTGTTATGTACACACCTCTGATGCCCGTCGCAGAGCCGTGCGACAGGTTTTATAGTATTTGTTTATGACCAATTAACACTTACGATGTTGGTAGACCACCGTCTATAATTTAAAAAAAAAAAGGTAGTAGTGATCAAAAGTTTATTCACTCCGGTGTTTATTATTCTTTTCAAGAGTCAAAAAATAAATACTCTTGTGGCTTGGTTATTAATATGATTGCGCAACTTTTAAAATGTATTACTTTTATATTTCTTCAGTAAAAGTAATCACTTTTATGACTACTCAAAAAATGACACATCTGCCTCGGCGATCAAGCCATAAAAGAGTTTATTTTTATGACGATTGCAAATGGAAACAATTACATTCAATGTACCATTTGAACTAATAAATTGTAGAATTAAGGTGTAGGTAACGTTGAGACTATGAACATTACATATACTGTTCATAATGAGTAGCAATAAGAAATAATTTCGCAGAATATTAACGTATTTAAACGAATTGTTAAAAGTTAAATATTCCATATAAATATTACTAAAAATGGTACAAAATCAAAAGTGATCAGATAAAACCAGATGGAAAACGTTGGACAAGAAATGGAGAACTAATCTGGACAAACTAACAGACAATTTTCTTCAACCAAAACTATTAGTAGTTATTACTAACAAGATAGAACCAAGCAGCTATACCAACAATAAATGGTAACAATTTCTAGGCTTACTTTTACTTTTTCGTGTCCGGTGATTTCCGATGATAGAAGGATTTGCCAATGTGTGGCGGGACAGTGTTGCCGGGGGCGCCGGCATGTTCTGCATATACAGGATAAAATGCGTGGAGGCTCCTTCCGTGCTCCCCATTTTTAGGCTGATTATAATATTAACATATAAATACATACATTTTGAAACATACTAGTTTTTAAAAGAATTTGTCAGCATTATTGAAATCATTAATCTTAAAGTCTTTTAAAAACTTTAATAACTCTCTTCAGCATTTCATATTAAAATAAATTGACAACCTGAAGGAATTATCGACATAATAAAATATTTCTCTATTTGTCACTATATATTATATTGTGTTTAAAATAATTGTGCAAAGTGAACTGTCTGAACGCAGTCTACTTTTTTGTCAGCAGAGATGTATAAATGGACGATGGTTTGAGACATCAAAGAACCGTTTACGTTATGCATGTAGTTAGAGATCCATTCACGTCTGGAATCAAATTTTCCCTGAGTTAATTCCACGCCCGGTACGTAATTGTGTTATACGCAGTGCCCTTAATTTATTTCGTTTTCTTTTGACGGATCCTCCACCGCGCAGCCCGAGAGTGCGAGGGTCGTAAAAACGTTGATAACGACGGCCGACAGTTTACGACCCTCCTTCTCTTTTACTTTTTTTATTTACTTAATATATTCTGATGTAAATTGAAGATTTATGAGCTTCAACTTTCTGATAACAGTTAATAAATAATATATTCAACAGCAAAAAAAATAGTTTAATTTTCATATAAATGACTAAATCAATTAGGATTATAATAACTTCTATATAACACAATTTAATAAATTTCATTTCTTAAAAGTTACTTTTTATACGCCCTTCTAATTCCCTGTGAGTTTTTATCTATAATTTCTTTAACACTCCGTTGAACTTTTTCACGTAATTATTCGTAAAAGAAATTTTGTTTTAATCACCATAAAGCTATATTTAATTACAACATCGTTTTTACGTAGTAATAAAAAGGTATGAAAAAGAAACATAAATTGCCTTTTGTTCGCCTAATGCGTCCGTCTTGAAGCCTGCATGCGCTACAAATCCAGATCAATTGGTCATATTTGTCATTGTAACTGGATACAGAAGACTTACAGAGACTTTTAAGAATTACCACAATAATCGGATCGATTTTTTATTACTATTTACGTTACGAATCGGCGAGCATCAATATTGGTCGATGATGTGAATGCGCCGGGTATAACAATATTGGTTTCAATGAAAGCGAAGATATTTATTGTATTTCACAGCGAATAAAGAAAATCAGATTCAATCTCGTTTGACATTTGCTGTTATGGATTTTTGACGCACATTCATGCCGACGTAAAGATAAATTTGTTAAACTAAGTGAACGCACAGTCGGTTGCATATTTTGCTTTTTCCATTAATGAAACTACACACATTTGAATAACAATTGCTCGCTAGTTTGTCACTTACAATTTAAAATTTAAATTCAAAAACGTAATTCTAATTTTTCAAAATACACAGACACAACTCGTTGAGTCGGAAAACTGCAAGTTGAAGTCTTGCCTAAATAACATTCGTGCTTTCGAAACGGAGATTCCATATGAATAATCCAACTCGAATTTACCGATCTAAAACTAACTCAAAGTTTCCATGAAATAAAATTACGGTTTTTAACTCTGTCGCCACAGAAAAAACTATCGAAATTAATTTTAAGTCGATATCCCGTTTATTCGAAAATTCTAAAAAAATAATAACTCGAAGTAAAATGAGAGAGGTTCAACATTATCGATTTGTATTGTGTGTAAGGATATGTATGATACAATATGCCTTTAATGTTAGAAGTAATGAACTGGAAAGATAATACTAATATAATTAAACAACAGATTGATGGATGAGATTATTTGCATCCTATGCTAGACTGACTGGATCATAACCTGAAAACTTTTACAGAAAAATTGTTATTATTAGAAAGGTGGAAGGTAGGGTAGGTACTTTGATAAGCCGCCATTTTTGTATAGATTAGTTTCGGTTTTTTAATATTTTGCAAATTTTGGCATTGAAAATTATTATGGAAGGATATAATGAAGTCGATAAATCATTTTTTTGGTGGTTAAAGTATCAATGATAGATTTCAATGTAAACATACAAAAATTAAGAGAAGTTTTGGATAAGAATAATGTACCAACGAAACAGTACTTTCTAGAACTCTCAATTGCTTTATTAGTGCTTTATTAGCGCAAACTATTTTCATTTGCGACCAAAAATTTTCTGTAAAATTTTATCGCGACCCCTTGATAATATAATGTGATAATTGGTCGGTGATGTGAATGCGCCGGGTATAAAAATATTGGTTTCAATGAAAGCGAAGATATGTATTGTATTTCACACCGAATAAAGAAAATTCAAAATCAGATTCAATCTAACGAATCTGGAAGTAACGTTAATATTGTAATTTCCAATAGTTCCAACTTCCAACAGTTCTATCAACAGCTTCACAAAAGTTGAAACAAATCCCCAAATTAGTTTTTGAGAAAATTAAGTTTGAAAATTTCATTGTTTACGAATTTGATCTTCAAGGAGGAATTTACAAAGAACTGAAATATTTGCTGAAATAAATATTAAAATACTGGGAAAATTTACTAAATATTTCGGAACAGTTCTACCAAACATCTCCTCAAAATTTGAAACTAATCCTCAAATTAGATTTTGAGAAAATTAAGTTTGAAAATTTCAATGTTTACAAATTTTATTTTCAAAGTGGAATTTACAAAAAAAACTGCAATATTTGCTGAAATAAATATTAAAATATTGGGAAAATTTGCTAAATATTCCGGAACAGTTCCACCAATATCTCCAGAAAATTTGAAACAAAGCGTCAAATTAGTTTTTGAGAAAATTTAGTTTAAAAATTTCAATGTTTACAAATTTGATTTTCAACTTGGAATTCACAAAAAACTGCAATATTTGCTGAAATAAATGTTAAAAATTTCAATGTTTACAAATTTGATTTTCAACTTGGAATTCACAAAAAAACTGCAATATTTGCTGAAATAAATGTTAAAAAATTGGGAAAGTTTGCTAAATATTCTGGAACAGTTCTTCAAACATCTGCAGAAAATTTCGAACAAATTCCCAATTTAGTTTATGAGTAAATTAAGTTTAAAAATTTCAATGTTTACAAATTTGATTTTCAAGGTAAAATTTACAACAAAAAAAAAAAACGTATGCGGTCATAGGACCCCCGTCAGGAACAAAGTTCATCGCGCATTCAACAGAATCGAACAACTTCTCTTTTTGAATTATTATTAAAATAATGAAAGTGGACACAAATATTTTGATTGTATGTTCTGGAAAATATGAATAAACAATCTAAATCTCCTTATTCAAACTACTACAAAGTATTTATCTTGCACTAGTCGGATTTTGACATGCATTTAAGTAAGGTGAATTATAAAGTTGCTGTGGAAGAAACGATGCTGATATTTGACTTTGTAAAATTCACGCTCATACACTGAGAGAAAGAGAAAAAAAAAGAGGAATATAAACTGAGAGAAAGGGCGCGTAACGGACAGCGTACGAGGACATCATACGTAACGTAACGTTTTCTGCCGAATCGCTGCTCTCTACCTCGAAACCTCCCTAAAGGAACTTCGTTCCAAAACTGCAATATTTGCTGAAATAAATATTAACACGGACTGCAAGCTACTAACACCTGTTGTGTAATGCACACATTGACGTTAAAGGACAATAAATTTGGTAAAAAAGGTACAGTCACCCCAAGACAGTCACAATTGACAACACATCAATGTTATCAGAGTAAGTTGCAGCTCCGCTATTTCAGCATTATATGTGACATAATTATTACAAGACGTGAGTGATATATTTGAACGTATTACCCATAATGGATCGCAATAGTGATAGTGATATCAACGCAGATGATTTTTCACAAATTTTAAGTGATGCTGAGTTTCGTAAATTTGATAGCGAAAGTGACGAGAAATTATTTTGACCAAGAAGGAATGGAACCTTGCCAATACCATCTGGCGACGATAAAAAAAGTTATGGTGAAGTACAGAATTGGTCGGAAAATGACCAATTTACTTTTATTGACTTTAATTTTTTTATTTACTTTAATTGACTTCAATTTACTCCGATTTTTTGCTGAAGTAATAAGCAGGAATCGATTCCGACAAATTTGCTACTCATGGCATTTTTCAAATAATGATGACACAGATGATAGGATCGCCTTAAAAAAATTCGCCCTACTATTTCTTATTTTTTACCAAAATTTAAAGAAGTTTACAAGCCACAGAGAGCAATATCGCTTGATGAAAGTATCATACCATGAAGAGTTCGTCTAACCTTCAAAGTTTATAATGCTTCAAAAGTTACCAAATATGGACTATCCATAAGAATGGTTTGTGAAGCTAAAACCGGCTACACTTGTAATTTTCGTACTGTGGAGAAGGAAGCCGATTGCACAATTTTAAAGATGGAAGACACAATTTTAAATCTTCTGCCGCCATATTTTAACTTATGGCATCACATATACATTGATAATTATTATAATAGTGTTGACACTTGCGAAACACTATTATTTCCTCTATTTCCTCTTTGTTTGAAAAATGCGCAACTTAAAAAACAGCAATCAAAAGGACGCGTCCGAATGATTTGAACAATATCTTCAATCGATATTCTAGAAAGGCACAATACTAACGTCTCGTCACGGCTCACGTCATGGCTGAATAATTAAAAAATTTGGAAGCCAATCTACGTTGTTGATTACAACAAATTATATTTGTCATATTACTCGATAGTACGTCGTCCCAACAAATAGACGAAAAGGGCTGTTTTTAATCAACTGTGCACTATTTAATGCGTTTAGAGTTTTTAAAACTTTAAATCCTAATTCTAAAAAGTAGTACAAAGTTTTTTTACATGATATAGCAAAAGAATGGATAAGCGTACCCACTCCGGAAAATGCAGATGATCCTGTGCCAAGTACACCAACTATATCCAGAACAAATCCTCCAGGAAGATTGTCAAAGGATGCAAAAAATACAAATTGGGTAAAATTGTTACAGGTGGCAAAAAATTAAAACTCCAGAGACAGTGCCGTGTTTGTGCTGCGCTTATAAAAAACAGTTTAACCTGCTATATGTGCCAACTTTGCGAAGTGACTCTTCATAAGGGAGATTGTTTTCTTATATGCCACACTTTAGAAAAATATTAGTGAGTGGTTTTATTACGTAAGTTTAAATACGGCAAGACATTTTATTGGTTTATATTTTTTTTGCTCTCCCGTCAAGTTGACGTACACCTGCGCATCCACCAGGAAGCATCCATCCGGCGCATCCACCATCAGGATCAGCGCCTGACTCAACCTCCTAAAATTTTGCTTTGATTTTTTTTAAATGTAGGCGGTTTTAGCTTCACAAACATTTGTATTGTAACTTAGGAAGGACCTAAAGCAACCCCTATTTTACCCCCTTGAGGGATGGTATTGCAAAAACGATGAAATACGTATTTTATTTCTTACCAGAAGACTAAATATAAATTTTCATACCCCTAACCTGAGGAATGATGTGTTACTTACAAACTTTCATCTCCTATTTCATTCCTTTCAGGTTTTCTTTTTAGAAAAAAGGTATCCTATGTCCTTTTTCTGGAAGCAATTGTTCAAATACCCAACTTTTAATAAAACAAGGCCTCGAAAATTATACCCGCTACGGAATATAGTTGCATATCTTAGGATACCCGCCCAAAATCTGTTAAAATACTGGAAAATTTGCTAAATGTTCCGCAACAGTTCTACAAACATCTCCACAAAAATTGAAACCAATCCCCAAATTAGTTTTTGAGATAATTAAATTTAAAAATTTCAATGTTTAAAAATTTGATTTTTAAGGTGGAATTTACAAAAAACTGCAATATTTGCTGAAATAAATATTAAAATATAGGGAAATTTTGCTAAGTATTCCGGAAGAGTTCTACCAACAACTCCACAAAATTTGAAACCAATACCCAAATTAGTTTTTGAGAAAAATTTAAGAATTTCAATGTTTACAAATTAGATTTTTAAGGTGCAATTTACAAAAAGCTGCAATATTTGCTGAAATAAATATTAAAATATTAGGAAATTTTGTTAAATATTCCGGAACAGTTCTACTAATATCTCCACAAAATTTGAAGAAGCAAATCCCCAAATTATTTTTGGATAAAATTATGTTTTAAATCAATGTTATTTAAATTTCTTTGTATTGACATTTCACTATTTATTAGTACCCAATACTTACACACGAAATACTTCAAATGTTTTTTGAATTCGACCACTCAAAAAGATTCTCTATCGACCTGTCCGGGGAGCCATGGTTTGCTCACCATTGAAATAAGATATCTTCATCTTGTCCAGCCTTTCCTATTTTATAAACAATAGTCGGTAATTGTGTGAAAAACTATGAAGTGTTGGTAACAGTTGGCAGGTGGTCTATTAGTTAAGGTTAGCAAGTAAACTAAACCGGCGACTGACACTCGTTCGTTATTATTAGCTGCAGAATACGTTTTATAAACAAACTTAGTCCACACCTCTATTTGATCTATTAAATCTTGTGGTAGCTATATAAGTCGTCATACTATTTCTTTCACGAGTCTCCTGCTCCTTACAGTAAAATTTTGAGGATACCAAGACGACTCTACAACTGTTGTAGATTAAATTTAAATTAGTTTGTCTGACTATTATTTAGTTCATAAACCCTGCCATACGTTTTAAGTAATATATTTTATGGCAAAGACTATTTATTACTAATATATTACACTTATCTAAGATCAAGACAACAAAACACATGTGTAGGCAGGGCAGGTTAGGCCAAGGCCCATTTGGGGCTTTAGTGCCAACGGAAGAGGAAGAAGATTACTTATATATATATTTTTACTTTAATTGCATTTTAACATTAAATTATTTCCCCTTGACTACTTTACAAACAGATTTATGTTTATTATATGTTTCTTTGATTATGCTTTAGATATTATGTTTCTTGAATAAGAACTTTTTTTACAAAATAAATTGGAAATCAAACATTCTCTTGAAGTTTTGTACTCTAGATTTTCAAATATTGACAAATTAATATGAATAGCTGAACATTGTAATTTAGCTTATGATACCACAAATTTGTCATTATGTTTCAAACGTTTGAACAATCTTTGTTCAAATATTTGTATTAAATCATTTCAAATATTTCGTTTATTGAAAGTAAAATAAATACATAATTCAATATTTAAGCAACATTACATACATTTTTTGTTCATGAATAGGATGGTTGTGACCGTTAATACGTGTTAATCGTATAAATATAATAATTCCAACTTTCCAAGCTTTCTAAGAAAAGTTCTTATTCATGAAACATAATATCTAAAACATAATCAAAAAATATCTAATAAACATAAATCTCTTTGTAAAATAGACGGGAGAAGGAGAAATAATGTTTTATGAATAAGTGTAAAAATTTATATTAACTGTAATAACAGGTTAAATAATATTTTTAGATATTACAAGTATGGTTAAAACAGTGAATTTATCAATTCAGTGTATTTTGTGTTAAGTTGATTTGTTGCTTATAATTTGTGTTAGATCCAATCTAAAAAATGCACTTCCATGTTTACAAAAAAATAGAATTTTACTTTCAAAGTAAAAAATATAGGACTATAAAATTGATTGTCCGAACAAGATTTGTGAATGATATTGATAGAATTGTAACATCAGTGGTTACTTTAACTGTCAATATAATGGAAACGAATGATAAAGATCCACTTGTTACAAGCCATAAATATAATGGAACCAATAAATAATGAAATAGATGTATTAGGAAGATATATTGTTACAATAATTGCTTATATTATTTACAATTGTTTACTTCGTCCAGCAATATTTATGTCCATTATCTATGTTAAATTAATATTCTAAGTTAAATTGTTTATCAGACTGTGTGATGGAGTAGTGAATTATTAAACAAATTAAATATTTGTCAAAATATCAAATGTTTTTTCTCGTCATTTTAATAATGTCAAACGGCTTAAATTTTTATAACAATTATTATTGTTATTATTAACAACAGGACTAGACTAGACCAAACAAGACGAAACAAGATCAGACGAAACCAGATAAGACTGGACAGGGCCAGACAAGACTAGACAAGACCAGGCAAGGTCAGACAAAACCATACAAGACCAGACAAGACCAGACAGGGCCAGAGAAGACAAGACCAGTCAAGATAAGAACAGACAGGTCCAGATAAAACCAAACAAAACCAGTCAAGATCAGACAAGACCAGAAAATACCAGACAAGACCAGACAAGACAAGATGTGACCAGAGAAGACCAGACAATACCAAACAAGACCAGACCAGACGAGACAAAACCAGACGAGACAAGACCAGACTAGACAAAATCGGACGAGACAAAACCAGACGAG
Source organism: Phosphuga atrata (assembly GCA_944588485.1). Classification (NCBI taxonomy): domain Eukaryota; kingdom Metazoa; phylum Arthropoda; class Insecta; order Coleoptera; family Silphidae; genus Phosphuga; species Phosphuga atrata. The sequence continues at coordinate 77,146,773 of OX155892.1, read as the reverse complement.
ACAAAACAAGACAAGACCAGGCAAGACCAAACAAGACCAGACCAGACCGGGCAGGACGAGAGAAGACGAGACAATATGAGGCAGGACCACACACGACCAGACATGATAGGATCAGACCAGACAAGAACAGACAAGAGCTGACAACGTTTTAATTAAATTTACAAATTACTAGTTCTACTTCCCTGGAACATTTATGGATAATAAATAACACAAGACTCTCCGTCATTTTCTCGATATTATAGGGAAGTACCCATTTATTAACACAGTGTATGTGAAGACAAGGTATGAATCAACACTAGTGTCAGTGCAATTAACTGAATTTCTCGAATAAATTAGACTCTCAAACTTAAACTGTGCAAAACGTGTGAATCTGCACATATGCTCGTCCTTCCATAACTAATTAAAAATAGGTAAGCGATTTGTGTAAATAGCGAAAAAAACATTTATGATATTTGTGATATCAATAGTTTAACTTGTAATACAGTCATAAGTGTTTCAAATTTCAACTAAGTTTAGGTTTAATTACTATATTAATATCAAGGACTTTTCCCGAAGATCTAAATTCTATAGTGTAGATCACAGGTGTCCAAGATAATTTCTAATAAGGGCGACACACTAACCGTGCATAGAAAACCGATTCTTTTTTAATTCCGTTTTATTTATTTTTACGGCATAATAAAGCATTAACGGTATACCTTTATACACATTTTATTTTTGAGTAGAAAGAAATTTTTTTTATTTTAGCTATGGTAATACAGTAATACTTGTGGCTCTAAACTCCACGACTTCTTCCATTGTATCCCAGAGCAACTAAATGTTTAAAGCCAAGAAGTAGATTTTACTTAATCGCTAAAAAGTTGAAGATATTGATGATTCTTAATAAGTTTTGCAGTTTAAAACGTATTATTATGTAATTTTTAATTACAAACTTAAAACAAACGGAACACCGCCTGAATATATAAATATATTCAGCCTTTCCGGAGCTCTATAACAATTATTAAGTCCTTTAAGGACTACCAAAACAAATCTCACATGAAATTTGTAACTTATTTTACAGCTTTCTGTCCACCTTCGTGGCACTCAACAAAAAACCATAAAAATAACATGGATAGCCACCTGTGGACACGTTTCGAGATTTATCTCTCATCAGCACAGCTTTGCTTCCATGAACAATAATTTGTAAACCACTTACTTGAAAAGCCATGTGGTATTTAGGGTTAGATGTTTATTATTTTGACATTTTGTGAAAGAGAGACATGAACTTAGCAGGTTATTGATTGAACTGATAATATAGATAGATAGAGAAGTTGCAAATTTCATGTGAGATTTGTTTTGGTAGTCCTTAAAAGACTCAATAATTGTTATAGAGCTCCGGAAAGGCTGAATATATTTATATATGCAGGCTGTGTTCCGTTTGTTTAAAGTTTCTATGATTATCTATAACTTTGGATGGTTTCACCAATTCTAATTTTTAATTATTAATAAAACTTTTTTGTGCTGTTTTGTGCCTTTTTTAAATTTAATAAAACTGTTTATTACAATTATTATTGTAAAAAATATTCTGCAACTTACAATCCCAGTTTTAACCTCGAAATGGTCCAAAAAGCCATTTCCCTCCTGAATTTGAAACAACTATGCATGATGTCAATGTGCCTGAATGGACCTACTCCAGAGGTAACCAGTCCTCCGTCACTGACAGCGGCGCAATCAGGCCTAAACACCATGTCGTTCAAAAAATTCAAAATCCTATAAACCAAAGAAAAACAACATACATTTCTTTGGAACTTTAAATATTAACTTAACGCTCTTGAAGCCCGGCAAACTGATGCAGCTCACCAAAGTTTAGAAGAAATATAGAATCCAAATTTGTGCACTGCAGGAAACTAGATTTACGGATGAAGTTTTAATGGACTATGAAGGATACAGGATTAAAATTCTCCAATTTGAAGGGTTTGAGACGAAGAAGAGAAAAACTGTAGGAACAGTGTGGGCAGAAGACCGAAGGGAGCAGCGAAGAGAGAGGATGAAGATATATTGACAGAAGAGAATAGAGAATGAACGTAATATGAGAAATGTACATTAAGCAATAGTTTTTAACGCGGTCGCTAGACGGCAAAGATCAAAAAAAAAATTTAAAATACAATACAGAACAGACAAAATTCTGAAAGGAATATCGGAAAAGTTGCATATATGTTTCAAACTACTGCTAGGGGCTAGTTGTCTCGAAGGCAATTTTCCAAATTCCCGTTTTTTCCGAGTGTCTTTTCGAGGAATTTTCTGTTCCTTTAGTCGGGATCCAAATCTCAAAACCGACCGTTCCCAAACAGTTCCCAAACACTAATTTCCTACCTAGTTTTGCGATTTTCTTTCCAAAACTAGGCCCGCAAAAGCGGACTAACGCGCGTAAAAGCAGATTTTTTTTCGGAAAATTCTTCAGTTCCACCACAGCGCTTGTTCCAAGATCCTAGCCGTAATTTAAAAAAGGAATTAAGAATTTTCCGACAACTTCTTCAGTACCCCATCGTTCAAAATCTAAACATCAATTTCTCTGAAAATCGCCTGTTGATATTTCTGAAAATGAAGTAAAAACTTCACTTTCTTTAGTTTGGTCTAAAATCAAGGAAAAACTTCAAATTTTCCATTGATACCTTCTATTCCTCATCATCATTCATCAGCTTTAGCTTCACAACCCATTATGGGTTTTTGCCTCCTCTATAATTTTTTGTCATTCTAATCTATTCTGGGCCTTAGCTTTCCATCCGGTCACCTTCATTGCTAATAGATTCTCCTGCACTTGGTCCAGATATCTTGTTTTTGGCCAGCTCCGTGTCCCTTTCCCTACTGGTCTTTGTCGTGTAATAAGTTTTGCTGGCTCTGAATCTGCTCTGAATTCCATTCGCTTGATATGTCCTATCCATCTTAATCTAGCAATTTTTATAGTACGAACTACATCCGTGTGTTCGTAGAGGTGGTACAGCTCATGGTTGTATCGCCGTTTCCATTCCTCGTTTTCCTGTACGCCTTTATATATGTGTCTTTGAATCATTCTTTCGAAACATCCCAAGATTCTTTCTTCCTCCTTGGTTAGGGTCCAGGTTTCGGCTGCGTATATCAGTACAGGTCTTATTAGGTTCCTATAGATTTGACATTTGGTTCTTCTGGATATAGTCTCGGATTTTAAGTGTTGCATTAGTCCATAATATGTTTTATTTGCAAGGTATAATCTTCTTTTTATCTCTTTGTTGCAGCTGTTAGTGTTCGCAATTTGGGAGCCCAGGTATATGAATTCCCATACGCCTTCGATGTTACGTGCCCCGATAATTACTTTTTGTACTTATGCATCTCGCGTAGAAACAAACATGTATTTTGTCTTATCTGTGTTTATTACTAGACCCATTCTTTTTCCTGCAGCTTCAATGGCCGTGAATGCTTGGATCATCTTATTTTTCGAGTTAATTATTATATCTATATCGTCCGCGTATGCTAGTAGCTGTTCTGACTTGTTGATTATCGTGCCTATTTTACGAGTTTACTCCAGATTCCCTGATTACTTTTTCAAGGGCGATGTTAAATTCCTCATTCCACATTCTATTCTTCATGGTCTGATCCAAACTGTGAGATTTTCGAAAATCTCCAAACTTGTTCAGTTTCCATAATCAGGTCCAAAAGCAAAGTAATAATTTTCCCAAAATATCGAGAAAAAAATTCAAATATTCCATAAAACTAAAGATTTCTATTTCAAACTGTTCAAAACGAAGATATCTCGAAATCCCAGGAAACCAAATCGATTTTCCAATTCGTTTCCTTCTAACGATTCGAGGAGGAAACTAAAAATTTCCGAAAGTCCTCCAGTCGGCATTCTTCCGGGACAGCAAACTGAAGGAGGAAACTGAAAACTGCCGAAAGTCCTTCAGTCGGCTTTCTTCCGAGAAAGGTTTTATATAGAAAATAACGTATTAGTACGTCAACGACTCCTATACTTTGATTATAAATTGATGTACTACTACGTAATCGGTTACCAAATTTTAAATTAAAAAAACCTATTAAGCCGGCAACGGACTGGTGTTAATCCTGAAATTATAAAAAAATATTTAAAAAAAACATTGTTTGCAACTTGGTGAATTTGAAATTACTTTTAGAATTATATTTTTATAAATAAAATATTTTTAAATACATGTATAAAAAAATATTTTATTTTTATAAATAAATTCTGAAAAAAAAAATTTAATAATAATATTTCTCTTTGTTGATACGTTTTATGATCTGGATTGGATTGTTTCTTGATATTCTCAAGCTTACAAGTTAGATTACGTTTTTTAGCATGAGTTTGACATTCGCTATATTGTAATGTTGATACAAAAAAACATTGGATTATATAAAATAATATAAATCGTCCGTCACAGAATGAAATTCTGAGACATGAATTATTGATTAATAAATGCGGCGCGTTACAGCGCGCCTATAAATTCTTCCCGGCTGAAAATCATCAACGGAACATTTCCAGGTATCGTAAAAACAATATGGATCAGGTGCAAACGTGCTTGGCGGAGTCATAAAGGCCATTAGAGGGTGGATTGTTCGGGAAGCGGAGAGCCCTGTTAAATCGACAACTGTTATAATGGGCCTCATATCCACAATACATTTTCATTATCCTATAACCTCATGCGGTTTTATATTTACACGAAGGCTCGTTGAGAACAACGAATTAAAAATAAGTGGTTCAACTATTTAATTAAATGTGATTTCTGATGCAATTAAAAATAATTTACTATTCGGTTGATATGGTAGGATATTGAACTCCTTTCTGTGTGTATCTATAATGAATACATTCTGGATTCATATTCATGAAACTTTTATTTGTCTGCTAGCTAGTTTGGCTGAATGGATACTCGTTCGTCTGCCAACTACATGCAGGAAAATATTAGAGAAGATATATTCCATGATAATCATTTATCTTATAGACACATATATCAATAATATATAACATACTTCTATTATTATATAAGACGCAGTAAATATCTATGAAACACTGTAAATATCTCTAATGATGTATTGGTATTACCAATACATCATTATTTTGATGTATTAGTATTGGACTGATCTTGTTCAGTCTTGTCTACTCCAGGCTTGTCTAGTCCATTCTGGTCTAGTCCAGCCTTGTCTAGTCCAGTCTTGTCTATACCAGTCTTGTCTAGTCTAGTTTTGTCTAGTCCAGTCTTTTCAAGTTTAGTCTTGTCTAGTAGAATTTTGTCTTATCAAGTTTTGGCTAGTTCAGGCATGTTTCAAATTTGTCAATCGGACAATTAATGTTGGATCTTTGTTTTATCTGATCTTGTCTGATCTTCTCCAGTCTTGTCTAGTCAATTATTACCTGTCCTGTCCACTCCAGCCTTGTCTATTGCAGTCTTGTCTAGCCCAGAATTTTCTAGTCCAGTCTTGTCTAGTCCAGTCTTATCTATTTCAGTGTTGTCTAGTCCAGTATTGTCTAGTCCAGCTATTCTCAACCGCTGGTCCTGCGGACCACCAGTGGTCCGCCGAGAAATTTTATTAGTCCGCGGACAATTTTTTCTATCCACGAAAAATTTAATTATTTAAAATAATATCTAAATTTTAATTTATAAAATTACGAAATACAAATATCTTGCAATTAAAATAATTTTAATTCTATGTAATTTATGATTAGTACGGCACTGAAGAAAAATAAAAATAATTACATATGTTTACATTTAAATATTATTGCAAGTAAATGATAATAAAAATGTTACAATTAACTTATTCGTGTCTAGTCCAGTCTTGTCTTGTCTAGTCTAGTCTTGTCTAGTCCAGTCTCGTCTTCTCGAGTCTTGTCTAGTCCAGTCTTATCTAGTCCAGTCTTGTCTAGTCCACTATTGTCTAGTCCAGTCTTGTCGAGTCCAGTCTTGTCTAGTCCAGTCTTGTCTAGTCCAGTCTTGTCTAGTCCAGTCTTGTCTAGTCCAGTCTTGTCTAGTCCAGTCTTCTCTAGTCCAGTCTTGTCTAGTCCAGTCTTTTCTAGTCCAGTCTTGTCTAGTCCAGTCTTGTCTAGTCCAGTCTTGTCTAGTCCAGTCTTGTCTAGTCCAGTCTTGTCTAGTCCAGTCTGGTCTAGTCCAGTCTTGTCTAGTCCAGTCTTGTCTAGTCCAGTCTTGTCTAGTCCAGTCTTGTCTAGTCCAGTCTTGTCTAGTCCAGTCTTGTCTAGTCCAGTCTTGTCTTGTCTAGTCTAGTCTATACTTGTCTAGTCCAGTCTCGTCTTCTCGAGTCTTGTCTAGTCCAGTCTTATCTAGTTCAGTCTTGTCTAGTCCACTCTTGTCTAGTCCAGTCTTGTCTACTCCAGTCTTGTCTAGTCCAGTCTTATCTAGTCCAGTCTTGTCTAGTCCGCTATTGTCTAGTCCAGTCTTGTCGAGTCCAGTCTTGTCTAGTCCAGTCTTGTCTAGTCCAGTCTTGTCTAGTCCACTATTGTCTAGTCCAGTCTTGTCGAGTCCAGTCTTGTCTAGTCCAGTTTTGTCTAGTCCAGTCTTGTCTTGTCTAGTCTAGTCTAGTCTTGTCTAGTCCAGTCTCGTCTTCTCGAGTCTTGTCTAGTCCAGTCTTATCTAGTTCAGTCATGTCTAGTCCACTCTTGTCTAGTCCAGTCTTGTCTACTCCAGTCTTGTCTAGTCCAGTCTTATCTAGTCCAGTCTTGTCTAGTCCACTATTGTCTAGTCCAGTCTTGCAGAGTTCAGTCTTGTCTAGTCCAGTCTTGTCTAGTCCAGTCTTGTCTAGTCCAGTCTTGTCTAGTCCAGTCTTGTCTAGTCCAGTCTTGTCTAGTCCAGTATTGTCTAGTCCAGTCTTGTCTAGTCCAGTCTTGTCTAGCCCAGTCTTGTCTAGTCCAGTCTTGTCTAGTCCAGTCTTGTCTAGTCCAGTCTTGTCTAGTCCAGTCTTGTCTTGTCTAGTCTAGTCTAGACTTGTCTAGTCCAGTCTCGTCTTCTCGAGTCTTGTCTAGTCCAGTCTTATCTAGTTCAGTCTTGTCTAGTCCACTCTTGTCTAGTCCAGTCTTGTCTACTCCAGTCTTGTCTAGTCCAGTCTTATCTAGTCCAGTCTTGTCTAGTCCACTATTGTCTAGTCCAGTCTTGTCGAGTCCAGTCTTGTCTAGTCCAGTCTTGTCCAGTCCAGTCTTCTCTAGTCCACTATTGTCTAGTCCAGTCTTGTCGAGTCCAGTCTTGTCTAGTCCAGTCTTGTCTTGTCTAGTCTAGTCTAGTCTTGTCTAGTCCAGTCTCGTCTTCTCGAGTCTTGTCTAGTCCAGTCTTATCTAGTTCAGTCTTGTCTAGTCCACTCTTGTCTAGTCCAGTCTTGTCTACTCCAGTCTTGTCTAGTCCAGTCTTATCTAGTCCAGTCTTGTCTAGTCCACTATTGTCTATTCCAGTCTTGCCGAGTCCAGTCTTGTCTAGTCCAGTCTTGTCTAGTCCAGTCTTGTCTAGTCCAGTCTTGTCTAGTCCAGTCTTGTCTAGTCCAGTCTTGTCTAGTCCAGTCTTGTCTAGTCCAGTCGTGTCTAGTCCAGTCTTGTCTAGTCCAGTCTTGTCTAGTCCAGTCTTGTTTAGTCCAGTCTTGTCTAGTCCAGTCTTGTCTAGTCCAGTCTTGTCTAGTCCAGTCTTGTCTAGTCCAGTCTTGTCTAGTCCAGTCTTGTCTAGTCCAGTCTTGTCTAGTCCAGTCTTGTCTAGTCTAGTCTTGTCTAGTCCAGTCTCGTCTTCTCGAGTCTTGTCTAGTCCAGTCTTATCTAGTCCAGTCTTGTCTAGTCCACTCTTGTTTAGTCCAGTCTTGTCTACTCCAGTCTTGTCTAGTTCAGTCTTGTCTAGTCCAGTCTTGTCTAGTCCAGTCTTGTCTAGTCCAGTCTTGTCTAGTCCAGTCTTGTCTAGTCCAGTCTTGTCTAGTCTAGTCTTGTCTAGTCCAGTCATGTCTAGTCCAGTCTTGTCTAGTCCAGTCTTGTCTAGTCCATTCTTGTCTAGTCCAGTCTTGTCTAGTCCAGCCTTGTCTATATCAGTCTTGTCTAGTTGAGTATTATCTATTCCAGTGTTGTCTAGTCCAGTATTGTCTAGTCCAGTCTTGTCTAGTTCAGTCTTGTCTAGTCCAGTCTTGTTTTGTCTAGTCTAGTCTTGTCTAGTCCAGTCTCGTCTTCTCGAGTCTTGTCTAGTCCAGTCTTGTCTAGTCCACTCTTGTCTAGTCCAGTCTTGTCTAGTTTGTAAATTGGTCAATCGGACAATTGATTTTGGATCTTTGTTTTTTTTTTGATCTTGTCTGATCTACTCCAGTCTTGTGTAGTCAAGTATTGCCAGTCCGGTCTTGTCCACTCCAGCCTTGTCTATTGCTTTCTTGTGTAGCCCAGTCTTGTCTAGTCCAGTCTTGTCTAGTCCAGTCGTGTCTAGTCCAGTCTTTTCTATTCCAGTATTGTTTAGTCCAGTATTGTCTAGTCCAGTCTTCTCTTGTCTAGTCTAGTCCAGTCTCGTCTCCTCGAGTCTTGTCTAGTCCAGTCTTAGCTAGTCCAGTCTTGTCTAGTCTAGTCTAGTCTTGTCTAGTCCAGTCTCGTCTTCTCGAGTCTTGTCTAGTCCAGTCTTATCTAGTCCAGTCTTGTCTAGTCCACTCTTGTCGAGTCCAGTCTTGTCTAGTCCAGTCTTGTCTAGTCCAGTCTTGTATAGTCCAGTCTTGTCTAGTCCAGTCTTGTCTAGTCCAGTCTTGTCTAGTCCAGTCTTGTCTAGTCCAGTCTTGTCTAGTCCAGTCTTGTCTAGTCCAGTCTTGTCTAGTCCAGCCTTTTCTATATCAGTCTTGTCTAGTCCAGTATTATCTATTCCAGTGTTGTCTAGTCCAGTATTGTCTAGTCCAGTCTTGTCTAGTTCAGTCTTGTCTAGTCCAGTCTTTTTTTGTCTAGTCTAGTCTTGTCTAGTCCAGTCTCGTCTTCTCGAGTCTTGTCTAGTCCAGTCTTGTCTAGTCCACTCTTGTCTAGTCCACTCTTGTCTAGTCCAGTCTTGTCTAGTTTGTAAATTGGTCAATCGGACAATTGATGTTGGATCTTTGTTTTATTTGATCTTGTCTGATCTACTCCAGTCTTGTGTAGTCAAGTATTGCCAGTCCCTTCTTGTCCACTCCAGCCTTGTCTATTGCTTTCTTGTGTAACCTAGTCTTTTCTAGTCCAGTCTTGTCTAGTCCAGTCTTATCTATTCCAGTATTGTTTTGTCCAGTATTGTCCAGTCTTCTCTTGTCTAGTCTAGTCTTGTCTAGTCCAGTCTCGTCTTCTCGAGTCTTGTCTAATCCAGTCTTATCTAGTCCAGTTTTGTCTAGTCCACTCTTGTCTAGTCCAGTCTTGTCTAGTCCAGTCTTGTCTAGTCCAGTCTAGTCCAGCCTTGTCTATATCAGTCTTGTCTAGTCCAGTTTTATCTATTCCAGTGTTGTCTAGTCTAGTATTGTCTAGTCCAGTCTTGTCTAGTCCAGTCTTGTCTAGTCCATTCATTTCTTGTCTAGTCTAGTCTTGTCTAGTCCAGTCTCGTCTTCTCGAGTCTTGTCTAGTCCAGTCTTATCTAGTCCAGTCTTGTCTAGTCCACTCTTGTCTAGTCCAGTCTTGTCTTGTCTAGTGCAGTCTTGTCTAGTCCAGCCTTGTCTATATCAGTCTTGTCTAGTTCTTCAGTCTTCTTCAGTCTTATCTAGTCCAGTCTTGTTTCAATTTTGTCAATCGGTCAATTGATTGGATCTTTGTTTTATTTAATCTTGTCCAGTCTTGTCTAGTTCAGTCTTGTCTGGTCCATTCTTGTCTAGTCCAGCCTTGTCAAGTCCAGAACGGTCTATTTCAGTATTGTCTACTCCTGTATTGTCTACTTCAGTATTGTCTAGTCCAGTGTTATCTAGTCCAGTCTTGTATAATCCAGTCTTGTCCAGTCCAGTCCAATCGGACAATTGATTGGCAATGTTGGATCGTCGTTTTATTGGATCTTATTCAGTCTTGTCTAGTGCAGTCTCGTTTTGTCACGCCTTGTCTAGTCCAGTCTTACCTAGTCGAGTCTTGTCTATGTCAGTCTTGTCTAGTCCAGCCTTGTCAAGTCCAGTCTTTTCTAGTCTAGTCTTATCTTTCGTTTCGTCTAGTCCAGTCATGTTTCAATTTTGTGAATCGGACAATTGATGCTGCATCTTCGTCTTATTGGATCTTGTCTGATCTTGTCCAGTCTTGTCTAGTCCAGTCTTGTCAGTTCAGTATTTTCTAGTCCAGTCTTGTGTAACCAAAGTACCAAATAAAACCAAAGAAAGATCAAACGGCGGAGACAACATACAGGCCAATATGTCTTTTGAACAGTATGGCCAAACTAATGGAAGGCATAATTGGGGATAGAATAATAAAAGGGCTGGAAATGAAGTGTGAGATGAAGAAGAGAAATGAAGAAAGATAGGAGATATCGCAAACTTACAATTTGGCTTTGGTAAAGGAAGAAGTACAATACACGCAGTGAACAAACCACAGAAGATTGAAAAAAACGTCAATAGAATAAACTATAGAGATAGGCCATACTGCATTATGGTAACAGTAGACGTGGCAAATGCGTTCAATCCTGCAGCATGGCAAGAAATCATAAAAGAAATGGAGGAACGAAAACTATCAACATACCTTCATCAACGAAAACAAAACTTGTCTTCAAAACCGGACACTTGAAATAGGGGAGAATAGGGAAATAGAGATCACACGTGTGGTGCCCCAGGGCTCGGTATTGGGACCTCTATTATGGAATATCCTATATGACGGAATTCTAGGGCTCCCTGTAGGAAGAAATGTGACTCTAGTCGCATACGCAGACGACCTGGCTATCATTGTCAAAGGTAAAAATACGGAAGAGATCACACACATAACAAATAAGTCCATAAATAAGGTAAGCATATGGATGATAGACAAAAAAACTCAAAATGGCTCCTGAGAGCACATAAGCCGTAATGCTGGTAGGAAGAAGAAATATCCCAAATATGGTAATCAAAGTAAAAGGGCTAGACATCCATACGGAAAAATATATAAAATATCTGGGAATAATAATAGATAAAGACATGAAAACGAGGGAACACATTAAACAGATGGCGAGGAAATCCGGAAGAACTGCTATAGCCCTAGAGAGATTATTGCCTAATGTTGGGGGGCCAAAACAGGTAGAAGAAAAATCCTAGCCTCAATGGTACATTCAATACTGCTGTACGGAGCACCAGTCTGGTTCAGACAATAGCAATAACAAAGTACAAAGACATCCTTAGCAAAGCATAAAGGAAACTTCTAATCATGTTCTGTTGTGCATACAAGACAGCGTCCACAGAGGCGCTACAAGCGATTGCGGGGATACCCCCAATTGATCTAATGGCAGAAGAAAGAACCATTGCATTTACAGACAAGAATAAAACGAAGCTCGAGTTGAAAACCAACACGTTAGGGAAGTGGCAGGACAGACAGACTAAGGAGACCACAGATACTTACCAACTATGAGACTTCGCAGCTTACCTGAAGCGATTTAGAAACATTAGATGAGGAAAACTGCGAGCTGTTAATATGTAACATGTAAAAATAATGTTAATATGTAAAAATAATATGTTGTATCTTTATCTTCAACTGTCAACCATCGTAACACAACGAATTCTCAAGTTTTTTGGACATGGAGAAAGGACAATGTGAGCAGGAGAAAGGAAAATTTGGAAAAACTTGTGATACAGTGAAAAATCTAAGGCAAGAGACCTAAGGGGCGATCTCCGAAGCGATGGATGGACCAAATGAAGCACTTCACAGGAAACTGCAGGACAACATGAGGTGCATTATAGACAGAGATAAATGAAGAGAAATCACAATCACCATAACATGAATGATATACATAAGATCACGACACTCAACCAATGAAGTAAACGACTAGAGAGAGAGAGATTTTTATTTTTAGTTGTTAAACAGAAATACGACATCCAAGTGCACGACGAGTATGCAATCTAAAAGCAATCTAAAAAAGGATGCTGAACACACCTTTTTTGTATGCCCAAGGTGGGCAAAGGAAAGAATGGAGATGATAACAAAAATAAAGTACGAACTTACACCAGAGAACATCGTTAATTGCATATTGGAAAATGCAGAAAACTGGGATGAGATAGCAAGAACTGCAGAGAATATTCCTAAACAAAAAGAAAAAGAGCATAGAGCAACCTAGGACTGATGGAGGAAAACTCACTGAAGAAATTCCAGATGGTAGTACCGGTGCGGTCTTCCCAAAACAAAAAAAATATTTAAAATAGTTCAGCATTGTCTAGTCCAGTCTTGTCTAGTCCAGTCTCATCTTCTCCAATTTTGTCTAGTCCAGTCTTGTCTAGTCCAGTGTTGTCTAGTCCAGCCTTGTCTATTCCAGTCTTGTCTACTCTAGTCTTGTCTAGTCTAGTCTTGTCTAGTCCAGTCTTGTCTAGACCAGTCTTATCTAGTCTTGTCTCGTCTTCTCCAATTTTATCTAATCTAGTCTTGTCTAGTCCAGCCTTGTCTATTCCAATCTTGTATAATCCAGCTTTATCTGTTACAGTCTAGTCTAGCCCAATCTTGTCTATCTCTTGACTTGTATTGAGCTTTCCTTGTAAACAGCTTTCCCAGTAGTCTTTCTTCTTATCTGGTCTTATCTAGTAATGTCTGGGATCATCTCATGTGTTTTTTTATAATCTAATCTATTAAATTGTGCAATACTATTCGATTTGGTAAAAAAGATTAATGAATAGATTTATAAATGGTGTGTTCATATATCTTTAAAAAAAATATATGTCGATTTATGAAATATGAAATATAAGTTACAAATTCGACAAAATACGGTAACAAATATCAGAAATATTAATCAATTTAATTGAAAAATTAGCAATTCGTGCGGCAATTAATATTAGTCGCCGGTAGAATGGCGAATCATATCAATCAAGTTAATAATACCTTAATTCCGACAATTTTTCAATTGGGAAAACGCAAGTTGCCTTTAAAAAAATTGTCACGCGTTCGTAATCGATTGTCTGCGATCAACGATTACATCGCTTGCTTTCAAGCAACGCGTGTCTCGGCGAAACTTTTTCTTTTCAAACTAGACCCTTAACCGGCGCGCAAAAAATAAATACAAGTTATAAAAAGAGACGTAATGTAAAGGCATAAAACGAGCGTAAAATGTAATATATAATAAAAAAGATATATAAAAAATAGTGTCTGTCTGTGTATTAAAGGAAAAATTTCATATTATGGATGTACATAACAAATTTATTATTTAATATTATCTAATTAACATTTATAAATTCTGCTTACAGTAAGCTATAGAGTTTTTCCGTAATGATTCTGAAATTAAATGTAAGGTAAAAATATTTCGAAGCACAAAGAAGAACAGTTTGTCTGGGCTGCGATTATTAAATCTGACTAGTCTGTCCAAAAATTCAAATTTGAGTTTGTAATTTTTATTAAACCAAGAATTGTAGGTTTTGCTTAAAGACTCTGTTTCTTATTTTCTTTATTCGTTATTTTTCTTGTAATTCTTGTGTTTCTAAAAATAATTTATTGCCCGTGTTTATCTTCAAATATTTAATTAAAACAATAATAATATTATATTTTTGTTGTCACAGAGTCTTTCTGTAATATTTAATTAAATTTGTATAATTTATTACATTCTGTAGTTTCAAAGAAAAAGAATTTTTTAATATCAATCTCGGCTGCTTTGTATTTCTCTGTTCTAAACATATGTTATAAACCGGAGACGTAAAATAATATGTTGTATCTTTATTTTCAGTTGTAAAACAGAAATACGACATACAAGTGCACGACGAGTATGTGATTGCGGGGAACACGGCGGTCCTGAAATGCAAGATTCCGAGTTATGTGGCAGATTACGTGATGGTGACCTCCTGGGTGCAGGACAGCGCCATAAACATTTATCCAAACACGGACATCGGGGGTAAATACGTCGTGTTGGCTAACGGGGATTTGTATATCAGCAACGCAGGACCCGCAGACGGATACAAAAACTACGCCTGCAGAACCGTTCATAGACTCACTGGTAAATATATTCAGAGTTACGACTAATTACCTACAACAAACATTCAAACTGCTGGTAACTTGTTTGCAAAGGCTAATTTACCATTTCTAGCGAAGTTATCTTGGTGAAAATCTGTACGAATACGCCATTCGTACAGATTTTCATTCATTCCACGAATTTCAATTATTTGTTAAACGCAAATGTAAAAACAATATAACTCAAAACATTTCTAGAAATAATAGACAAATTTTTAGTTTACAAATTAATAGATTTATGGAGTTAATACGTATTTCATAAAATTTGGGGAAAATATTAGCTTTATTAACATTATTACTTTAAAACGTTTTAAATCATTACGATATACGTCATTACGTTATTATTTATTACTTAAAAACCAATATGAAAAAAAAATAATCGTGACGATTACGAATTTTGTGGTAATACTTTTCTTTATAAAGGGCCTAGGGGTATAAGCATGGTGATTCAGCCCCGGAAAGATATTTATATGATACTCGGAATATATGTTAGTACTAATTAAATAATGAGATACAGAAAGTTTCAGATCGCTAACTCAATTGGTTTTCGCGAAAAAGCGAAATGTGTTAAAAAGGAAAAAAAAATCTCAGTAACGGCTGAATCGATTGATCTCAAAATTTAATGTGTTGGGAGCCGATAGGAAATCTTAGGAAAAAAAATAACAGCTATATAGGATAGCTTCATAAGATTCTTGAAAAAAGAAACTTTTTTTTTTAATTTTAATTTTTTTACCTTGGTACAGTTTTGGTACAATTATGAACATTTCTGTTTTTCAAGCCTTATATATTACTCTTTAACTTTACGAGTTTTTCAGATTTTTAAAAATGGTAGGCCATAGCAGAAAAATATAAAAACCATTTTTGGTTCAAATAATGCATTTATTTAATGTTTCAAGTTTTAATTTTCTTGTTTTTATGTATATTTAGCTTATTTCTAATTATTAGAAATAACACTTTAAATTTAAAATAACAACAATAATTTTTTCATCAAAATAAAAAATTAAAACAGCTAAAAATAACTAATTATTATTAATTTCAATAAATATTTTGAGAATTTTTTTTTATTACAAAGCTCGATTATTGTTTAATATATTAACGATAAAAGAACATTACTTTTCATTTTTGTGTTGAAAATTCTCGGCTTTAGACTGGCTTGAAATGGGAAAACTTGGGAAATGGGAAAATATTGAACTGCGGAATTTGTCATCATCAATGAGAAACACTGGCGGTCGAAGTAAAACTCATTGCATTTTTAGTCAAGCTTCGCACAGGCAATTCAATTAGGTTGATATCTACAATTTTAGAGATCGAAGAAGAGCAGTTAATGACAAAATATTGTGAACACGTGACTCAATCTTTCCAACAAGACGTATAACCTCTTCATTTTTGATTGGACAGGTAATGTCCAGAAATGATCTCATTCAAAATCATACATCTGCGGTTGCTAAAAAAACAACACAATAATCTCAATGGCAAACTCATTATTATTTGTTGGACATATGCTCGTCATGAGAAAAGTTCAAACAATCAGTACCAGAGAAAGTCATTCTGGGCAAAAAAAAGTGCCGCTGTGTAAACCATTTACGATTTGTACAACTGATGGATACATTATCGATATGCTAGAACCGTATTATGCTACCCAAAATGATGCTACTATTATGAGGGATATTATAGATTATCCAAATGGTATATGTGTTTTATTGAAACCTGGTGATGCAGTTGGGGTTGATCGTGGGTTGCGTGATGTCAAAGAGCACCTAGAAAGTAAGAGTTTTGTAGTTTTAATACCAGCAGTAAAAGGAAAACGCAATCAAATAACAGCTGAGTCGAATGCGTCAAGAAACGCAAGATAATAAAAACGTAAGAAGCAGTGCACGGGATGTTAAAACAAAAATATCTGCTGGATCAGAAAATTGACAACAAAATGCTTCCTAGAATCGGTATTGTTTTTAGAATCGCGTCGTTTCTCCATAATAAATACAGCAAACGCCTAACTTCTGATGCCGAGTGCCTGGATGATATTGTAGAAATGATTAAATGCCAAAATGATTTTGAAAATACGTTAGCTGATGATGTGACGCAAAACGGCTGGCAACTTAGAAAACTAGCTTTTCAGACAGATGATTTAGAAGATTTTCCAGAAATGACAGAAAAAGATCTAAGAATATTTTTCACTGGTTCTTACCAATTTAAACAAGCGATATCCTATTTATCACAAATGATGGAAGAATCGGATGATATCACCATTCAGTATGTAAAAGACCATTCAAACAAACTAAAATCACAAGTTCAATCACGTCACATTAGCAGGAAAGTTTATAGATGCTTTATTGATTACTAGCCAAATACTATCGAATACAAAAGCTTTACGAGACGCAGCTGGGAGTGTGCAAATGGTCTTAGAACGATTGTTGCCGCGATTGTTAATTTTTTGTCGCACGGGAGATACTTTTCAAAAATTCCTAGGCCTGCTGCAATTTTAAATAAACTATTTGATAAAAACCATACTTCAGTTGTGATTGAAGAAAACAGTGATGAAGATTGATAAAATTCTATTTACCTATATTTTGGCTGTATATATCGTATTTGTTATTCTTTTCTCTGTTGTTTATTTATTGATAATTAACTTAATAAATTGAAAAAATATGTCGATATCAATGAAATTAATTTTGTAGAATATAATAATAATCGAGCTTTGTAATAAAAAAAAGTTAATTTTTTCTCAAAATATTTATTGAAATTAATATATAATGATGAGTTATTTTTAATTGTCTTAATTTTTTAATTTGATGAAAAAAATATTGTTGTTATTTTAAATATAAAGTGTTACTTCTAATAATTAGAAATAATCTAAATATGCATAAAAACAAGGAAATTAAAACTTGAAACATTAAATAAATAAATGCATTATTTGAGCCAAAAATGGTTTTTATTTTTTTCTGCTATGGCCTACCAATTTTAAAAATCTGAAAAACTCATAAAGTTAAAGAGTAATGTATAAGGCTTGAAAAAAAGAAAGTTTCATAATTGTACCAAAACTGTATCATGGTTAAAAAATTAAAATTAAAAAAAAAAATTTTTTTTCAAGAATTTTAGAAAGCTATATAGCTGTTCATTTTTTTCATAAGAGCTCCTATCGGCCCCCAAAACATATTAAATTTTTAGATCAATCGATTCAGCCGTTACTGAGAAAAAAAAAATTATTCGTTTTTGACACATTTCGTTTTTTCTCGAAAACCAATTGAGTTAGCGATCTGAAACTTTCAGGATCTCATTATTTTATCAGTACCAACATATATTCCGAGTATCATATAAATATCATTCCGGGGCCGAATCACCATGCTTATACCCCTAGGACCTTTGCGTATTTTCTTTCAGACAGAAGATAGCAATTTTTTTCTTTGCAAAATTAGTTCAGAAAAATTAGCTCATTAAAAACAAATATGAGTATACAGGGTCCAAAATAAGCATAAAACTCTTAATACATACAGGGTCAAAAACGCTTTACCAAAGTTGTAGAGGTGTTAGGGGTTTTAGTTAAAGCAATGGGGTGGAATTTATTTATAAAATTTACAGACATAGAAAAGAAATATGTACGATTTACAAAAATTGTTCAAAATTTCGCCCGCCTCCCCGTGTTCAATGCTCAGTCGACACCGCTGCAGAAAAGAACGACGAACGCGTGCAAAAACGGCGGGCTAAGTGCTCGACACGCTTCAGTTACACGTGGCAGTAGCTCGTCAAGTGCTGGAGTTTTGTACACCATTTCGTGCATGACTGAAGTTTCGTACACCATGGTTTTCAGATGACCCCATAAAAAAACCAGTGGATTCATATCTTGGGAGCAAGCCGGTTATGGTATCGGACCGTTCCTACCTATCCATTTAACGGGATAGCTCGCACCGAGACTTGTACGGGCCTGGCGACTATCAGGTCATGCATAAACCACATTTCATGTCTCAGTTTTACATCGACCAGGTCTAATCCATTGAGGAAATAATTTTCCAGAAAATTAGTGTAAGCCGCCCCCGATAAGCGATCCGGAAACACAAATGGGCCTATCAAATATTTGACAACAATCCCACACCAAACATTAATTGAAAATCTGTGTTGATAACCTCTACCATATATTGCGTGAGGATTTTCTTCAGCCCACAAGTGCATGTTATGGCTATCGAACATTCCTTCCCTTGTAAACGCAGTCTTATCGGTAAAAAGTATCACCTCTGGAAACCGTTCATTCTGTTGTGTGCTGTTCAAGAACCACCTACAAAACTCTACTCGTGAAGCAAAGTCATTATAATTCAGTGCCTGGACTTTGTGAATTCTGTTTCAGATTGAAAAGAGCTATTCGCGAAGAACTTGCCACAGTTTTGACGCATTGGTTCCAAGTTCGTGTGCTACAGTTCGAACACAAGTTCTCGGATTATTAGCAACAGCATCCAATACTTTTTCTCTAATGCTACAGTCCGAACCGTTATATCACGGCCATGGAACTCTCAAATTTTTCACGTTCTCGAAGACTGATGAATTGCTGCAAAAGTTGTATGATGAGGCTGCTGCACATTCGGAAAAGTTCTCCCTAAATCCTTGCAGCTGCTTGGCTGTTGCCTTTAGCATCATTATAAGCAAAATGCATATCTGCTAGTTCTTCGAAAGATCACACAATATTCAATAAACTAAAAGTATTGCTATGTTACCGCGAATGACCGGAATTTGGAGAATGTCGACTTTCACCGCTGAGTGTCAACACATACCAAATACGTCGGTGAAAGATTGAATATTTCATTACTTTGTTGCACATTCGGACCCTCACCGGTGTATGTCGAAAATCACAGATACGCTCTGGTGGACGTCCAAAATGAAGTTGCCGACAGACAGCCGACTGGCTCTCTCCCGCCAAATCCTTAGCTCCGCTGGGAATCAATCAGATTTATCAGTCTTATGTTGCAATAAATAAGATTTGAAACACATAATTAAGTAATTTTGTATTACCATTATTTTCGTTTCTCATTTAGAATGTACTGTGGGTTTTAAATTATTGTGACTCCTCTCAGAAGCAGCGACGAAAAAGTTACGTCACCCTTGTAACGTTTTATAACGACTGAATTACGGAGAAGAAAATATAAATCTCCGACATGTTCAACATTCACCATTAGTGCATGGTGAATGTCGATATTCACCGGTGTTAGTCAGAAATAAGGGTATTTAGCAAATATTTCGGACATACACTAAGCGAGCAAGTGAATGTTGACATTCACCGGTGAAAGTCCCATTTAGACATTCCCCAAATTGTTGTCTTTCACGGTAACAGCTACACTACAATATCCCAAGAACATAAAAGGACGAAAGATGAAATGTTGTATTTATAGATAATGACTTACAACATTACGACAATATGCTTACAACCAGTGCTGCAGTTAAGTAGCAGAAGGTGTACTGTACATAAATTTCAAAAATGAGAGGGTATACGCTTAACTATATACAGGGCGACGCGCGACAGACGCATGGATTTGGAAATGGAATAGAACGCAGACAAAATGATCTTTTTTATGCTGTTTTATGAATATGGGAAATTTAAGTTTACACACTTTTGAAAAAAGTGTTCCCCAAAAGGCGCCTCTCACATTCCAAACAGTGAGTAAACCTTTCTAAAGTTTTCGTGCACTCTTTGAAGCATTGCGACAGGAATTTTGGCTGGAATGTTGTTTTTAAGGGTTTCAAGGTATTCAAGGATTTTAAGTATCCCCACACAAAAACGGTGCGTCCAGTTCAAATCGCCTCTAAGAGAGATGAGGCGCCTGAGGAATCTGTCTCGCAAAAAGTTCATGTGAAGCCTTGTTGTGTGGGTTATGGTCCCGTCCTGTTGAAAACAGACGTCTTGTTCGTCTTGTCGTCTGACGTCTTGTCTGACGTCTTGTCTGACGTCTTCGTTTGACGTCTTGTCTGCATGTTCAATCTTGTTGTCTTCCAATTGAGGCAAGAAGAAAAAAATATGGTTCAGGCAGGTCAGGGCAGGTAACGTACAGAATTGTCTGTAGCCGCCCCTTCTTTCGAATCACTCCACTTTTAACATTCTAGGACCGTTAGGAAGGAAGAAATTACCTTTTAAAATCCATGCGTCTGTCGCGTGCTACTCTGTATTTATATAGTTTTTGAAAAAACTGTTAACCCTCTAACTGTCCAATTTTGTATAATAATAAAAAAATCAGATTATGTTTAATATACCTTAGAATGATGAAAACCAAAATTTCAAAATATATTTGGTGTCTAAGGGCGAATCGCCAACTAAGTGTAGTAGTAAAGCCGATTGGAGCGACGAATTCTCAGCATACCACATAGAGCAAAATGCTATCAAGTGGTATACAGATGGTTCGAAGACAAAGGATGGTGCTGGTGCAGGAGTGTTTGGACCTCGTACCAAATACTTATAATCCATGGGAACATTCCCAAGTATCTTCCAAATAGAGGTGCATGCAATCTAAAGATGTGCACAATTCATCCTCGACAGGAATTATCGCAAGAAACGAATTGCTATCCTGTCAGACAGCCAAGCAGCCATCAAGGCAAACAATTTAAGAAAAGGGCCAGCTTCTCTTCAACCAGTTCTAACTCAATGGTAGATGTTTCTTCTGGAGAAAGTGTAATGAATCTAGAGGAGGAAGTCGAAAACACTAGTGATATTTCTTGCACACATCCAAGAAAAATCAATGAGGAATACGTAATTGTTAAGCATGACACCAAATACAGTCCCGGAGTGGTCGTGAAGGCGCCCTTAACAACAGCTACAGTTACACGAATACTACAATCTACATCTACAAGGGCGATAGCAACCCAAAGTAACGCCGCCTTAAAGCGGACCTGCCTTGTTGAATTCAGATTTGTCTAGAGATCAAGATAGATCAGCTTTGTTCATACCTACTAAATATCAATCCAGTAGAGATATATAGTAATAGTAACAATCGTACTAGATGTAGAAACGTTTATTTTAGCATTAATAGCATAATACAATAGATGTTTACTTCTTGCAGTGAAACTCTTGGAAACAAGATCGAAGATTGTGTCGATGAAAGGCACTATTTTACACCCGATATTCTTGCACAGTCATTTTGTTAAGTCGTAGGTTTTATCCACGTTTCTTTCTTCATTTGACGCCATATCTTTGTGAAAAGAATAAACAACTTGACAGAATGACCGAATTGACAGAATATATATATATATATATATATATATATATATATATATATATTTATATATATATATATATATATATATATATATATATATACATATATATATATATATATGTATATATATATATATATATATATATTGTTGTATTTGAGGTTTTCGCGGATAGATACCTGTGTTGTATTGTTTTCTCGGGGATTCCGCGTTGATGCTGGGGGTTGGCTCTGAAAAGAACCGGATTCTCGACGTTTCGGCGAACAAACATTCGCCATTCTCAAGAGATATATGCGACCGTGCGGGTCAACCGTTAGACGCATACATATATATATATACATATATATATATATATATATATATATATATATATATATATATATATATATATATATATATATGTTGTATTTGAGGTTTTCGCGGATAGATACCTGTGTTGTATTGTTTTCTCGGGGATTCCGCGTTGATGCTGAGGGTTGGCTCTGAAAAGAACCGGATTCTCGACGTTTCGGCGAACAAACATTCGCCATTCTCAAGAGATATATGCGACCGTGCGGGTCAACCGTTAGACGCATACATATATATATATATATATATATATATATATATATATATATATATATATATATATATATATGTATGTATATATATATATATATATATATATATATATATATATGTTGTATTTGAGGTTTTCGCGGATAGATACCTGTGTTGTATTGTTTTCTCGGGGATTCCGCGTTGATGCTGAGGGTTGGCTCTGAAAAGAACCGGATTCTCGACGTTTCGGCGAACTAACATTCGCCATTCTCAAGAGATATATGCGTCCGTGCGGGTCAACCGTTAGACGCATACAGAGTACATACAGAGTATGCGTCTAACGGTTGACCCGCACGGACGCATATATCTCTTGAGAATGGCGAATGTTAGTTCGCCGAAACGTCGAGAATCCGGTTCTTTTCAGAGCCAACCCTCAGCATCAACGCGGAATCCCCGAGAAAACAATACAACACAGGTATCTATCCGCGAAAACCTCAAATACAACATATATATATATATATATATATATATATATATATATATATATATATATATATATATATATATGTATATATATATATATATATATATATATATATATATATATATATATATATATATATTAAGGTGGTTCTTAACAATTTTTTCGTCTCAGAAATGCCCTCCCACGGTCAGAAAGTGTTCTAATAGATGAAAAAATATGACGGATAACGTAACCCGATGGTTTCCTTATCAAAAACCCACTTCTAGAGCCTAAAAACCGTTTTTCTAACTTAAAATTGAAGAATCAGCCAAAAGATAATTAGGGACGGTAAAAATTATCAGTTTTACCATCAGGAGCGCATAAATATTGTGCTGAGAAACTAAGCCACATAATCGTGTCAGGCGATTCCAGCCTTCCCTATCCACCTCGAACAAAATTTCAACATTTCTCTAAAGTATTCGAAATAAGACATTTTTTACATAAAATTTCATCACTTACAAAAACATGAGTCATGAAGATTTTACTAACCTTGGAGTCAGATAGACATCAAATATTGACGATCCGTCTAGCATAAATTCCTTTAAAATCATCATTGAAATAAATAATTTGGCAATGGTTTTATAATAAGAACATCATGAATTCATAGAATATTTTATGACAAAGAGGGTAATTTTTTTTAAATAAACAACTATACAATGTTTAGATTCATTAAAATTACACAAACATGATATTATAATAGGTTTTCTCTTATTGAAATTTAACTTGAATAATAATAAATAATTTTTCTACATAAATTTTTTAAAGATATTCTTGCAATAGCGTTTTTTTTTTATTAGAGTCTTTACACAATTTATTATATCCTTCTATCACGAAGGATACACGAATATGATTAATTCTATCACGAATATGATTAATATCACTAATGCGAATTGTCATTTTTCTGTATCTTTGGTAAAACTATTTTTGTAGGCCTGCACTAACTTAATTACATAACAACAAAGTTGTTATTGATACTGCAGAAAGGAACCTTTCTGCAGTATCAATAACAACTTTGATATTTTGGACAATATTTCTTGCTTCAATGCAATTTTTATTTTTCGTTCAGTGCTTAGGATTATATTTCAAAAATGTTCTACCAATTGAAAATCTTTCAAATAATTCCTTTGATTTCGAATTTATAAAGTGATCCTTTTCAATGTCTTTATAATTGAGGATATCTCTAGCTTGGATAACGATTCAATCAACCTCGTCTAATTTTGCAACCATTCTTTCTCTCATTCCAGTAGATATTTCTTCAGCATAAAAAGCTAAATCAGCGGTTTCTGATATTAAATAACATAGATGGTTAATAAACTTTTTAAGCGCTATTTTCGATATGTCTGCGTCAATAGACTCATATTTCAGAAGTTGTTGTCAAATGTCAAAAAATGTCAAATCGTTATTTGGGGCCGATGCTGCAATGGGTGATTTGAACCAAACTCTTGCATAAATTAAAACATTAAAAAATACATAAATTCATTCTAGACGGATCGTCAATACTTGATGTCTATCTGACTCCAAGGTTAGCAACATCTTCATGACTTCTGTTTTTGTAATCATTAAGTGATGAAATTTCATGTGAAATTTTTTTTATTTCTAATACTTTAGAGAAATGTTCAAAATCTTGTTCGAGGTGCATAGGGAAGGCTGGAATCGCCTGACACAATTATGTGGCTTAGTTTCTCAGTACAGCTGATAATGAAGAGCATTTATTGTCGATATTTATGTGCTTCTGATGTTAAAACTGATGATTTTTACCGTCCCTCAATAAGTTTTGACTGATTCTACATTTTTAAGCTCAAAAACGGTTTTTGGGCTCTAGAAGTGGGTTTTTGATAAAGGAACCATCGGGTCACGTTATCCGTCAAATTTTTTCATCAATTAGAACACTTTCTGATCATGGGACGGCATTTCTGAGACGAAAAAAATGTTAAGAACCACCCTAATATATATATATATATATATATATATATATATATATATATATATATATATATATATATATATATATATATACATATATATATATATATATATATATATATATATATATATATATATATATATATATATATATATATATATATATAGGTTGCAAGTTTGATCGTGAACCAGCAGGACCACCTTTTATTCGGTTGTAGTTATTTCCATTATCTCTATACTCGACCAGCGAGATAACAGCTGTACTCCGCCGAGGTATGAGGGGGCAAGGGATGCGCCAATGTACGCGCAGATTAGTTTGAGTTAAGAAATATGCGTTAGTTTTTCAAATACGGACAACTAAACACCGCGCACTCGAAATAAAGTGGGGGTATGCGCAGAACATTGCTAAAACTAACTAGCTAAGGGGTTACTTAAAATTTTTAATTTTATTTTATGTTTTTTCAAAAACTTTATAAATATAAAATGGCGCGCAGCAGATGCATGAATTTTAAAAGGTCATTGCTGTAAACACATCTTTATAAATTATACTAATAAATCCAATAAATCTACCAATTAAATATTTCAATAAAAATTATTAATAGTCTAGGAATTATAATCTTTGTCTCTGTCACTTTTTATAAAAAGAGTGAGACGGGTTAGCTAATGGCGATGAAAAATTGATGACCCACGAGCGTTTTGAACCTAAAAGGATTCATTATTAACTAGTAGAGGTCTATTCTCATCCTTAGAATCCCTGGGGTATCTAGAAAGCATTTATTATAAATTTGAAATTAGTGTAAGTAATCAAACTACCTTAATAAAGACAAAACAAATTTTAAAACAAATGATTTATCGTAAAGTTTATTGTTTTATTGATAAAATCCAATGAAACACCTTTTTTTGTCTAGTTAACTAATATATTAAAAGTTTATAATGGTTGCGTTTCACAACTTTTAAATACTGCATTTGTAGTCTCATTTGAAAAATAAAACTTCCCACAATTTGCTTTAAGAACCTCATTAACGCTAGTCCCAGCTCCATATTAATATAAAGCTGAAACTTATGATAAAGGCAGTGCTAATTCCCATTGATTAAATATTCTAATTTACTCCTTCGTTCTTAGTGGCGTCGCTACAGTTTATTATTCATTTCACCTACATGTTTAATTTACCGCGATTACATTTCTATTTAAATTTTCACTATTTACTCATTCAAAAGTAAATTGTACTTTTTTCAATCTTGTTTAATTAAGCAATTAATGGTAATTTCGATTGATCACAATCGTTTTTGCGTTTTCCACGTTGTTTATTCACTCACGAAATTCTGAATAATAAACGAATAGAATTTTACGTTTCGATTATCGGCATTCAAATATCTCTTCAGCCGTGGATCATAAATCTCTAAAATAGTGCGGAAATGTTGGAAATACATTCGCTAGCGCTTCGTTTCCAACATTTAATTTAAATTTAATATATATTTTTTAATTATTCCATAACAGAGACTTTTTAGTTCTTACTTTATTTTACGTCTACAATTTATGGCCAAATTTTTGTAAACCCATAACAATATACACATAATTTATAATAGGGAAAGCAATAAGTATCATCGCCATAATACATCAGCATCATAAATTTTAGTATCCATTGTTATAATATATGATGAAAAGTTTTTGATGATGGGATTAATGCGAGGATGAAACGTTTGCTAATTATTATGAATTGTTTGTGGTTTTGTGGATTGTTATCCTCCTATATTTGTTTGGAGTTTCATAATAACTTTAGTTTGCAATTATTGAGATTGCAATGAATGTAAAGTTTCGAAGAAAACTTCATTACCCTTTCATTACAGTTTCATTTTTCTTAATCTAAGAACCGCTGCAATACAAATTATAACATATTTTATCAGTGGTGCCCACCTTTTGACAACTACATTTATTATATAGATATAAATATATTTATTTAAATATATTTATCATATAATATATTCATCATTGCCCATGTTCTATATTTGTATATTTTGAAGTTAGTTGTTCAGGTAGCTCTGCCTATCGTACCATTATTGGGGTTAAGTAGAATAGCATAATATATATATATACATATTATGTTAGACTTCGCCTAAATCCTGCATTTTTTTTTTTAATTTTAAATAAAAAATTTAAATTTTTTAAATTTTAAGTCCAATTATTATTATTATCATTATAAAGTGGTTTTATCTACCACCACTATTGTAAATGCCCATTATTGTACAGTTCGTGGACTATGTAAATACATCATAACACACAGGTGCGATTGGTTTACGATTCGTTGATTGGTTGAGAGCTGCTACTACGTGCTCATACGTTCAGCGCCTCCGTGCCACAATTTAAACTAACGGAAATTGACATTGCGTACATTGGGTTACCTATATCTATGAGCACTCTTATTCCAGTTTAATCCAATAAGTACTAAATAATAAGGTATGTAACCATTAAGAACGTATTTCTTTTCATTTCTTTCAAGTTAAATAATGTCGAGTAACCCTCATATATGAAAATACAACTGTTTGTTTATTATTATATGAAATAATGATAATTAAATAAACATAACCTAATAAAAAATAAATTTCTTACATCAAACATATTTTCTTCTTATTAAACAGAAACAAATTAGTGTGGTCGTAGATAAAGTATAGTACATAACTCGAGTTGTAAGGCAATTACTTACTCGCGGAATTATGCCTATGAAAACCTAACTATTCCGCTCGTACGTAATATGCTCCTTACAACACCCGATACGTAATATACTATTACATAGAAAGTTGACAATTCTCGCATCGATGTTTCGGCTCATTCGAGGCTTTTTGGACGCATGACAAAATCTACATGGGATAGCAATCTTAAACTGCAATTTAATAGTTCAAATGATTTTAATAGAAAATAATGTTGGAACTTCTGGCAGCTTCATTTATTATATAGATATAGAGCGATTATAGATAGAAAGTTGACACTTCTCGCATCGATGTTTCGGTTCTTTAGAGATTTTTGGACGCGTGACAAAATCTATACCGAATAGCAATCTTAAACTGCAATTTAATAGTTAAAATGAGTTTAAATAGAAAATTATGTTGAGACTTTTCAATACGGTCACTTCCAAAAATCAGAAAAAGTATATTTTCTACAACAAAGAATATGCATGTAATTTAAAGACCCTAGGGGTACAAGCATGGTGATTCGGCTTCGGAAAGATTTAAAGAATGCATATGGAAGAATTAATACTCGGAGTATATGTTGGTACTAATTAAAAAAAATAAGATCCTGAAAGTTTCAGATCGCTAACTCAATTTGTTTTCTAGAAAAAGCGAAATGTGTCAAAAACGAAAAAAAAATCGATTCATCTTCAAATTTAATATCTTTTGGAGGCCGATAGGAGCTCTTACGAAAAAATTTAACAACTAT
The DNA here is from genome assembly GCA_944588485.1 of Phosphuga atrata. Lineage (NCBI taxonomy): Eukaryota > Metazoa > Arthropoda > Insecta > Coleoptera > Silphidae > Phosphuga > Phosphuga atrata. Next base: position 77,119,113 of record OX155892.1, on the reverse strand, counting down.
TTTCCTTCATAAGATTCTTTAGAAAAAAAAGTTTTTTTTAATTTCATTTTTTAACCATGGTACAGTTTTCGTACTTATATATTACCCTTTAACTTTATGAGTCTTTCAGATTTTTAAAAGGTGACAGTAGAAAATATAAAAACCATATTTTTGGCTCAAATAATGCATTTATTTATATGTTTCAAGTTTTAATTTCCTGGTTTTTATCCACATTTAGGTGATTTCTAATAATCAGAACCGACAATACGTTGGCCAGTGGAGGCAGTGCACGGGATGTTAAAACAAAAATATAATCTGCTGGATCTGAAAATTAATAAGAAAATTCTTCCTAGAATCGGTACTTTTCTTTAGAATCGCGTCATGTCTCCATAATCAATAAAGTTCTTACATCAATTAAAGTACTTAAAATTCAATTACTTCTGATGCCAAGTGTCTAGATCAGATTGTAGAAATGAGGAAATGCAAAAATGATGTTTGAAAATACTTGAGCTGATGAAGTGACCCAAAATGATGATGGCTGGCAATGTAGAAAAGTACCGTTTGAGACTGTGTCTGAATGTGATGATTTAGAACATTTTCCAGAAATGAGAGAAAAATATGTAAGAATATTTTTTACGAGTTCCAAGCCAAGTTAACAAGCCAAAAAGTGGAAAGGGCGATCGCTCTGACAAAAACAAGGAAACCAGCAGGGCCAGATGAAATATGCACAGAGACGCTGAAAATAATGGGAGAGTCTAGCATCAAAACTTTGACCAAAATATTCAATACAATCTATGATACTGCTGTAATACCAAAGGATTGGCTGCACTGAACCTTCGTTACTATGCCGAAGAAGGCATATGCAAACACATGCACTATAAGCTTCATCGTACTATAAGCTTCATCGCACTATAAGTGATCTATGATGATGTGATCTATATGATCTATATGACCCCACGCTCAACAGGGTGTGAGGTCTATGTGACCGCACGCTAAACAGGGTGTGAGCTCTATGTGACCCCACGCCAAACAGGGTGTGAGGTCTATGTAACCCCACGCTTAACAGGGTGTGAGGTCTATGTAACCCCACGCTTAACAGGGTGTGAGGTCTATGGTGCCCCACGTTAAAGAGGGTATGAGGTCTACTTTTAGTCAGCTTTCATCAGCTTTTAATCAGCTTTAACCCCATTGGGTTAGTTGTGTTAGAATTAGGTTAGGTTAGCATTAGGTTAGGCTACGTGAGGTTAGGAATAAAGCGCGCTGTGAGATCTATTTTTAGTCAGCTTTCATCAACTTTTAATCAGCTTTAACCCCATTGGGTTAGTTGTGTTAGCATTAGGCTTTTTAAAAAACCTAATGCTAACCTAACCTAATGCTAACACAACTAACCCAATGGGGTTAAAGCTGATTAAAAGCTGATGAAAGCTGACTAAAAATAGACCTCACACCCTCTTTAACGTGGGGCACCATAGAGCTCACACCCTGTTTAGCGTGGGGTCATATAGACCTCACACCCTAATGCTAAAACCTAACCTAACCTAATGCTAACGCAACTAACCCAATGGGGTTAAAGCTGATTAAAAGCTGATGAAAGCTGACTAAAAATAGACCTCACACCCTCTTTAACGTGCGGTCATATCGATCTCACACCCTGTTGAGCGTGGGGTCACATAGACCTCACACCCTGTTTAGCGTGGGGTTACATAGACCTCACACCCTGTTTAGCATGATGAAAAGTAGATGCAAGTAGATGAAAGTGGATGCAAGCTGATAGAAACTGGATGCAAGTAGATGAAAAGTGGATGCCAGAAAATTGAACTGTGGTTTATATAAATGAAATGCTGGATGTTTCACGTGATTATGTTTATTAAATTAAAACGAAAAACAAACCTAAGAAATTGATTAGACCACTCTTCATAATTTATTATTTTCTCCGCTCGCGCACCGCTGATAAGATAGCAGAAGTTATTATGTCTGACAAACATCTGGTCGAACCTAATCAACAAGCCGTAAATCAAAATAAAACGTAGATAACATAATGAAAGTAAATATATAAACATTATTAACAATAATCAATATATTGTAAAAAGAATTTACGATTTAATGTGTCAGTGCACAAGATGTAGATCATACATAAAATAACTGAAGGATTAATATCTAAAAGACAAAAATAAAAATTATTAACAATTATAAGAAAAACAATCGAAAATATATTTTAGTTAAATTAAACAATCCCTTATATATTTTAGTTCAGTCTTATCTAGGCTGTTTCTATCTAGTCTCATGTATCTAGCGTCGTCTATCTAGTCTCATGTATCTAGCTCCGTCTAACTAACCCCATGCATCTAGCCCCGTCTGTCTAGTCTCATGTATCTAGCCCCGTCTGTCTAGCCCCATGTATCTAGCCCCATCTATCTAGTCTCATGTATTTAGTCCCATCTATCTAGTCTCGTGTATTTAGTCTCATGGATCTAGCCCCGTCTGTCTAGTCTCATGTAATTAGTCTCGTTGATGTATGCAACCAACTTCACACTCATTTGTCTCAACAGGATCTAATTTTGAATTTCCCCGCCTCGCGTCTATTTTTTTAATTTTCCCGCGCATTCGGAAGTTCCGGAAATGGGGGCCGGAAGTCAAAACCGGAAACCGGAAGTAGCAACCGGAATTCGAAACCGGAAGCCGGAAGTAGCAACCGGAAGTTCCAAGGTCAAGGTTAGGTTAGGGGTCAAGGTCAGAGGAGGTTTGAGGAGGAGAAGGATCTAGAACATACCATCTTTCCCTACTCGTATAGGAGAAAAAAACGAGAAACGGTATAGAAATGAAACGTGGGGTACGTCAAGGCTGCTTCCACCGTACATACTTCCACCGTTGATTTTCAATTTGTAGGCAAAACACATATGCAATGTAGCTCCGGAAAACTCTAATGATGGCGTGTTAACCAACGGAAGAATTATAAACAACATCAGAAACGCCGATGACACTTTTATCCTGACAAGCTTAGAAATTCAACTGCAGAATGTAATGAACAGAATCTCTCAAAGTAGTGAGAGAGATGGATTGAAACTGAACATCCACAAGTCGAAATATATGATAGCGAGTAAGAGCAGAAGGCAAGATGTACTGGTATAAGGTATGTGCTATATGTGTAAGGTAGGTACTGGTATAAAGATGTACATACTCATAAACGGTAATCAACTTGAAAGAGTAAATAAATTGATATATCTGGGAAGCTTAATTAACGAAAAATGGGATCCCAGCGAAGAAATAAAGCGTAGACTAGCAATAGCGCGAACAACTCTTCAAAATGTCACAAATCAAAATGAAACGAGCACTATGTGCCCACGATTTATCAGTACTGGTAAGAACTAAAATGCTCAAATGTTCATATTCCCGGTGTTACTGTACGGGGTTGAATCCTGGACGATAACAGACACAGCAATGAATAAAAATCGAAGCATTTGAAATGTGGGGCTATCGGAGGATACTAAAAGTCTGTTGGGTAGACAGAGTGACGAACGCAGAAGTCCTACAAAGACAAAATAAAACTAAAGAACTAGGGAACATCATCAAAAGTCGGAAACTGGAATACTTTTGGACACGTTATGCGGCATCCGGAAAAATATGGTCTACTGCATCTTATCATTCAGAGAAAGATAATGGAAAAAAGGAGAGTAGGACGAAGGACGACATCATGGTTAAAAAATGTAAGGACATGGTATGCCAAAACAACAGCCCAGATGTTTCGTGCAGCAGTCGACAAAGTTAAAATCATGAACTTATTAGCCAGCAGCATTGTCAACGATCGAAGCGGTCACGACACTTAAAGAATAAGTCCAATTGAAAGAAGCGAAATCAGAAATGATGGATGAATCGGGTCATATCACCACTTAGCATGTAAAAAACCATTCAAGCATACTAAAATCACAAGTTCAATCAAGTCATAATAGCAGGAAACTTCATAGATGCTTTTATTCATTACAAGCCAAATACTATCGGATACAAAAGCATTACGAGACACAGCTGTGATTGTGCAAATGGTCTTAGAACGATTAGATGTGTGTTTATTTTTCTCGCACGGGGATACTCATCAAAAATTCCTAGGCCTGCTGAAATATGAAATAAACTATTTGATAAAGACGATATTTCAGTTGTGATCAAAAATTCCTAGGCCTGCTGAAATATGAAATAAACTATTTGATAAAGACGATATTTCAGTTGTGATTGAAGAACACAGTGATGAAAATTATTTCTTATTCTTTTCTTTATTGTTTATTTATTGAAAATTGACTTGATAATTTGAAAAAATATGTGCTTTTGTCATTATTATATTTAACTGTGGTTTAATTAAAGAAATTAATTTAGAAGAATATATTTAATCGAGCTTTGTAATAAAAAAAAAATTCTCAAAATATTTTTTGAAATTAATATATAATGATTAGTTATTTCTAACTGTTTTGATTTTTATTTTGCTGAAAAAAATATTGTTGATATTTTAAATATAGAGTGTACTTTCTGATAATTATTATTTTTTTTTTCATTTTTGACCCATTTCGCTTTTTCTCGAAAACCAATTGAGTTAGCGATCTGAAACTTTCAGGATCTTATTATTTAATTAGTACCAACATATCCTCCGAGTGTCATTTAAATATCTTTCCGGGGCCGAATCACCATGCTTATATACATGCCCTAGGGCCTTTGATTCAATTATTTTTATTCCGAATCTTTATTATCCGGACATTTGAACTAAACCATTATTTTAGTAATTCTGTCTTTTTAGTCACATTCAAATTTGTAAAACGCAACACCATTAGTTAAAACGAAACGTGACGTCAAATACTATTTCAACAAGTTCATATTGCTTACATTTGATGGCATTGCAGGTTTTTGATTTTTGGTTTTGCAGGGATTGTTTAAGTATAATTTTAGCATCCTAGTAAGATTATGATGTCGTGTAATTTTCTTTCAAGTCCAAATTTCTAGCTGATACTGATACCGATAGAAGAGCTTCTTCGTGAAATGCTAACCCATTCTTATAACCTTATGATAGCACCCATTCTTATAACGGGTGGTGGCATATTTCGATTTTCCCAATGGAATATGTGAGGCTCCTTTATTTAATCGTAATTTCACATTTACACCTTTTTGTTCCATCATGTTGTATTGTAAATATAAAAAAATCAAAACGTTAAAGTAGGTATAACAAAAAGTCAAGGGATGAACGTGTCTGAAGGCATCTCTCGTTTTTGGTATAGTATAATTTAGGAACAAAGTTGAATAGTTAAATAATTTATTGCTTTTTGTTTTCGTAAAAAAACAATAAACGTAATAACAAAACTTTGTAAACTGGATTTAGTAAAGTAATTTACTGCTTGGGTGATTGATTTTCATTCAAGCACAATGCAATACTTATAAACTGGCTTTTTTTTTTTTGTGAAATAAGTTAAGAACAAGAACACCTGTAGTCTGGACATTGGACTGGACTGTCACTGAACATAGTATTTGACGTCATCAATAGAGCGCGCGAAACTGGCGGGGTTCAAACAGTTGAAAATTATTCTCTATTTTAAATATTTTTTTTAAATTAATTACCACATTTTTAAACAGTATTTATATTTTTTACTTTGTTATAACGGTATAAACAGTGAATTAAATATAAAAAATAAATACAAATAGTAGATGTTGCATTATTTTTCTTAATTTATTAACTCTTAATTTATTGTTGGATTTTATCTTGGGTAAGAAAATAATATTTTCGAAATGTTTGTTGTTGCTAGTTAGGTTTAATATTTTATGAGAAATATGATGCACATGTGTTGAATAAGAATTCACGAAATAAAAGTAAAACATTCAAAATGATGTTTTAAAATGTTTTATAATATTTTTAGATTACAATTATTGAGATTGCAATTAATGTTAAGTTTTGAAGAAAGGAAGAAAACCACATTACTCTTTCATTACAGTTTCATGTTTTTGAAATCTGAAAACCGCTGCAAAACAAATTATAATAATTTGTTTAGTTATTGGGATATTATTAAATAGTAGTTTATGATACAAGTGTGTGAAGGTGTGTGAAACTCATTGCGATTAAACCACTCGCCTTCGGCTCGTGCTTTAAACTTCGCAACTCATGCACAAAAGCCTTTCACACACATGTATCATCTACGAAGCATGTTAAAATGCTGTTGAATCGACAAAAAATATATTGTTTCTTAGCGATAATATTGAAATATTTGTAATAAATACTTCAAATCACTGACACAATAAGGTTATAACACTTATAACGTTCAGCGCCTCCGTTGAAAAACTTACTAGTAAAAACTATTTGGAACACTATTTGGTCATTGTCGATGGAATTTAGGTTAACCTAGAATTAATCTAGATTAGGTTATGGTTACGTTAAGTTATATTAGAGCCAGATAAATCCAGACTGAAAGGCCGGGACTTCTTGATTCAAAATAAGAAAAATCAATTCAATTTTAATATACGTCCAAAAATTTATTTTCACTACGTCTATGTTTTTTATTAAATGACACGAGTTGTTGCTATAGTAACAACAAACAGAAATCGTTTAATAATTAAACTCCATATGATTTACATTGGACTTTTACGCACGATTTGGACTTACTTTTATACTACTACTACACGATTATAATAATGGATTATTATAATAAAATACACGTTATAATAATAACGATTATAATTTTGGTGAGCAAGTAGATAAAAGGCTTTTTTGATAACATTTACCTTTATGTGCCTTACAAGTTTCTAGCTTTCTGTCGCCTTAATCATAGACTCTAGATAAGTTATTTTTGCTTAGAATTTAAATTAAAAGCACCAGGTTTTTTTAAACGTTTTGACAATTGACAATAAAGAATAATTTATATGAAAATATTCGATTAAATTAAATAAATAAACAAATTAACAGAAGCTAATAATTTCTAGAAAAATTATAATATATTTCATCAGTGGTCCCCAACTTTTGCAACTAAATTTATTATATAAATATAGAGTCTTCCAATAAGAGGTTTCATTTTCCTAGCTCTATTATAAGAGTTGTCATGATTCAACCTGTTACTACTTGATAGATGAAAAGTGAAAACTACGTCATTAATAAAAATGGAACGATATACGCTTCGCATTGAAATTATTAAAATTTCACTAAAAAAAAACGGCCAAGTGCGAGTTGTGACTCGCGCACCGAGGGTTCCGTACAAACTTGTAAGTAAGGTATCTTTAGGAGGACCTAACTGTATGCAACCCATATGCTTCTGGTGTCTGACAATACCACGCAACACATTAGTGTATTTTTAAGTTTCTAATCATAAGTTTCTAATAGTAAATTTGCATTTTTCTTGTAATTAAACTACATATTTACGGTTTTCAGATTTTTCCTTTTACATGTGCTGTAAGACACCTCTTCTTGCCAAATTTCATGATTCTAGGTCAACGGGAAGTACCCTATAGGTTTTGATTCCCATTGTGAAATCGCAAAATATGCGACATAAACGGTCATATCTTTTGATCGCGTTGACTTACAAGTTTGATTTTTCACAGCTGAAAGAGACCGCAGGCCCGAGTATTTGATACAAATTTCAACTTGTAACCTCTACGAGTTCCTGAGAAAAATGGTCTTGACAGACAGACTGACAGACGGACAACAAAGTGATCCTATAAGGGTTCCGTTTTCGGTACGGAACCCTAAAAATGGTGTAAATTTCGCGGCCACAGTTCGCAAAACTAAAGCATTTTTGTATCGTCGTAAAGCACCTTCTCGGCCAGCAATTTTGAAACTTGTGGAAAAGTTTGAGCTGTTGAACAACTTAGTGATGTTAAGAACCTAACTCGTGTACGTCGCTCAAGAACAACTAAGAATTTTGCTATTGTAGCCCATAGTGTTGAGTAAAACCCAGATTTGTCCATTTCTCGTGGATCTTTGGAATTGGCATTGCACAAGCGTTCCTATTCTTTCAATACATGTTTGGTGTTTCCTTTTTCACAAAGGTGTATTCATAATGTCAGCAATCATCTCTCCCTTAGGAAGGTACTTCAAAATTATTACTCCGTCCAACAAACACTGTCTGACAAAATTATATCTAATATCTATGTGCTTCGTCCTGTTGTGATAAACTGGGTTCTCAACCAATTTTATTTCTCTCCGGTTATCACAAAAGATTAGTACTGCTTCGCTAATGCTCACTAACTCCTTAAAACGTTTCTTAGAAACAAAAACTCCTTACTTGCCTCCGACACAGCAACGTAATCTGCATCTGTGCTCGATAGAGCAATATACCTTTGTTTTTTTTTTTATTCCCATGGTATGGGAGAATCACTAAAGCTAAAATAATAACCTAATTATGACCTGCGATCAGCCTGTTCTGATAAGGTTTCTCTGAGACCTGATAAAGCTGATCCCCAGAACACTAGTCTCCTTAAGGTATCGTAAGAGCCACTTCGCTGCCTTCCAATGCTCTTCCTGGTAGCAAGAGTTAAATTGGCTGAGATATTTGGAATGGAAAAGTTTAAGCTGTTGGGACATGTTAGTGATGTGAACTACCGAATTCAATGAGAACAACTGAGAATATTGCTGTTGTAGCCCATAGAAAAGCCAGATTGATCCATTTCTCGTCGATCTTTGGAATTGGCCATTCCACATACGACATTACACCGTATTGTGCATAAAGACTTAGGTCTTAAGGCTTTTAAAGTACAGTTTACACAAGAACACACGCCTATCGACCATCAACAACGTCGTGTCTCTGCTGATTGGGTCCTTAAAATGCATCAAACATCAAAAAAAAATTATCTTGAGTGATGAGGCTCATTTTTACCTCGGAGGCTACGTTAACAAGCAGACGGAAAACCCAAGAACTATTGTTGAAAAGCCTCTCCATCCTCAACGTGTGACTGTTTAGTGCAGTTTTTGGTCTGACACGATCATTTGAACTTAATTTTTCGAAAATGAGGCTGGAGCAACTGTTACGGTGAATAGATTGCGCTATCCAACCACGTTTAATGATTTTATTGGGAATTTCCGGAATTGGAAGATATTGATTTGGAAGACGTTTATTTTTAACAGGACGCCGCCGCTACGTGTCACACAAGTAACGATACCATCGCTCCTTTGCGTAGAAAGTTTCTTGAATTGTGATTTCTCGAAGAGGCGATCATAATTGGCCACTGAGATCTTGTAATTTAACACCTCTAGACCTCTACACCTTTTTTCTTTGCGACTACGTGAAAGATAGGGTCTATGCCAATGGCCCACATTCGATTCAAAACCTCAAAGATGGCACTCGTGAATTTATCGAGGATATACAGGCGCAAATGTGCGAATTGGTGATACGAATGGCATACCCTCCTCTTTACAATTAAATAAACATCCGATGATTTCGCTTAAAAATACTCGTTTTTTTACGTGTCAAAATTAAACCTCTTATTGAAAGACCCTATATATAGCGATTACACAGAGAAAGTTAATAATTCTGATGTTGATGTTTCGGTTCATTAGAGATTTTTTTGACGCGTGCCAAAACACCGATTAGCAATTTTAAACTGGAATTTAATAATTCAAATCATTTTAATAGAATAGTATACTAAAAAGCAAGTTCAATAAGCACGATTTTTCAGTACGCGTCCATGTTTAGAAACCGACTAGCGTAGCGACGAGTTTTCTAATGGACAAGTGCGAAACACGTCTTATGAACGAGTTTCTTATACTATTTTTTCTGTTTTATGTCATTTTATGCCATTTCTAATAAAAAAATCGCCGATACATATTGAGAAAATTGTTTCGCAAAAGGCGAGTGCTTTAATGAGTTCATTATAGAAGCAAAATAGAAAAAAATATGTTAAGACTTTTCAATGTTTGCACAAGAAAAAATCAAAATTTTAAATATTTTTTCAACAATTAATTTTCACCATGTTATTATTCGAAATATTAGATATTGCACGGAAGGTTTTTACATTCTTTTTCTAATATATTAACTCGTAATTTATTGTTGCATTTTATCTTCGGGTAAGAAAGTAATACTTTCGGAATGTTTGTTATTTATAATATTGCTTGTTAGGTTTTATCTTTTATAAGAAATATGGTGCACGTGTGTTGAAAAAGAATGCACGAAATAAACGTAAAACATACGAAATGATGTTTTAAAAAGTAATTTAAAATTTTAAACGATTCCGTTGTCTGTGACAGCGCGATGTTTTATTAGCATAATTCATACATTTCGCCAACAACTTAATGAAAACTTACTGGAACTTCTTATTCACCTTTTCCCAGCAACAGCCCACGTTGAACTTGTCAGTCCCTGCAAAATTAAGCTCCCGTTTTCAAACTAAACTTTAAAATTACAAACAAAAAACCTTCCCTTGGGTAAAGCCGTGACACATTTTTCATCTAAAAATGCAAGCATCCCGAAGCAAACATAAGAAATTTGAAATGTAAAATGATATGTTAACATAACAGAGTGAGGCCTATAAATCGAATCCAGATGGAAATCGAGCGTACAGATTTTTCCATAATAAAGGAAAATCGGGGTGCAGAAAAGTCAAGCTTAAAGCGAACGAATTTCGTGACTTTACAACTATAAAACGCTTCCGCAAGCACATTTCTGTTGTTAGTTTATCACATTACGCCCTTCCAACAAAACACATCGCCATCGCCATTCAAACTAAAAGCCCAATAAATATAGTATAGTGAAAACCGATGATCGCACAAATAACAGAACAAAAAATCCTCATATAGACGTTATCTATACTTTTTCCATCCATTTATTTTCTAAAAACTTTTATACGACAAATAATATTACCTACACAATATTAATTGTTTCTTTCTTCCTTGTCGCATTTATTAGCTATGTCATAATCCAGGATTTGTGTGTAACAATGTTACTACTAATTGATTCATTAAATTAAGTCACATATTTATGTAAGTTCTAATAGCGAATAATCAATTTATGTTGAATCAACATCAAATTGCAACATCAAGTATTCTAATAGCGAATAATCAATTTATATTGAATCAATATTAAATTGGGATAAATCCACAACAATTTAGCAATCTATATAAAAAAAATTATAAAAAATCTACAATAAATTATATTGGAAGTAATCATTGCCAATTTGCTGTTTGTTTATTCTCAATATGAAATTACCAAATTTTTTCTTGGAATATTCCCAATTTTAAATTGAATACTCCCTATTTATAATTGATTATTATTATTATTCGTTGAGGTCATCTAGGACTACATTAAGTGTTGTTACACTTGGCAGTTTGTGTCGCTTTCTTCTGAGCCCCGAATTCCCTCATTCTCTGTGAATGGGCCAGCTTGCGCTCCGCTGTGCAGGTCGTACCTTGTCTTCCTTTTGGTTCAACTCGGTTTATCCCATTCGTCAATATCTGTTTACGGAACAGATATCTACTGAAGGCGTCGTCTGGTTTTTGATGCAGTATTTTGAGATCTTTTTTGGTATTTATAAATCACGGCATTCTGGTTTTGTGTTAGGAGTCAAAAAAGTGAAAAATCTGTTTTGTCAGCCTGTTTCCGTAACCTTACGGATCGTTTCTGTAATTTTCACACTTTCAACCATAAACGCCGATTTGACAATTGATCGAAATAATTTTCAAATCTTACAAATTGTATTTCTTCTGTTATTGTTAACACTTGTGCGAAATTATTAACTTATTAAGGGCGAAATTTAGCCTGAGGCATTCCGCCGCCAGCCATGCCGGTGGACGGGTTGCGTGCTGAATGTGCGGATTGTTCTCGCCTGATAGGTGACGAAACTAAATCAGTAATTGTTTGTAATCAGTGTACAAGGTATTATCATGGAAAGTGCTAAAAGGTGAATCTCCGAAGATTCCATAAAGGTGAATCTCCGAAGATTCTATACGATAAAAGCTACGTGGAAATGTGTTGAGTGTAACAGCGTAGAAAACAATGGAGCACCGCGCTCCTAGTGTAGCAGTTCAGAAAACTGGGAAAAACTGCAATTGATGATAAGGATGACAAAACGCCAGTTCGCAAGGTGGTAAAGAAGAAATGATAATAATTGAAGAATCAACGTTGGCCAATTTAACCAGTTCTGTGAATCATTTAACGTACTTGACTAGCAACATGAACGAAAAAATCAACTACTTATTAGAGGCTAAAAAGAGCTAATTAGAGAATAAAAATTTAGTAGAAGTAATATCCGTGTTAAATAAAATAAAAACCGGTAAAAGTTCGAGTTGTGACTCGCGCACCGAGGGTTCCGTACAAACTTGTAAGTAAGGTATCATTTTTTTTTGTGGAGGACGTAGCACGCACATTCAGTTATCTTGACAAGTGGCCCTCCTGAAATCACGACCATCTTAGTACTGCTGCAAGCATAACCTCAAGATGTCGCTGTCGTACGATGGAATTCTACCCTATATTTTATTACCATACATCCCCCATTCAGTACGAGTTTTTCGGGGTTCTGGAACTTCACTATTTGTTTTTACTGCTCAATTTTGCCTGTATACCTATATACCCTGTATAAAGGTATACAGGGTTTTTTTTTAAATAACGCGAATATTTTAAACTTATAAAAAGAAAACTTTATATTAGTATTACACTTATTCAGTAACTTATATTAAGATCTAACTATTTCTAGATCTTATATAAACTGATATATTAACTATTTCTAGATCTATTTCGATACTCTTAACATTCAGTTGTTCAATTGACTGCTTTTGGGCAATTGAGTACTAAAAAATATAGGAGGAGGAGGACCTAACTGTATGCAACCCATATGCTTCTGGTGCCTGACAATACCACGCAACACCTCGCATTTTTCTTGTAATTAAACTACATATTTACAGTTTTCAGATTTTTCCCTTTACATGTGCTGTAAAACACCGCTTCTTGCCAAATTTCATGTTTCTAGGTCAACGGGAAGTACCCTATAGGTTTTGATTCCCTTCTGAAATCGCAAAATGCGACATAAATGGTCATATCTTTTGATCGCGTTGACTTACAAGTTTGATTTTTTCACAGCTGAAAGAGACCGCAGACCCGAGTATTTGATACAAATTTCAACTTGTTACCTCTACGCGTTCCTGAGAAAAATGGTCTTGACAGACAGACAAACGGACAGACAGACAGACAGACGAACAACAAAGTGATCCTATAAGCTAAAAACGACAAAATGATAACAAATTCAGAAAAAAAGTTGTATGCAAGTGTTATGAATAGTAACAAAGTACTTGTCGTCAACCCTTTAGCTGAAACAAAGGACGTTATGAAAACAAAAAATGTACTTGTTAATAAAGTAAACCCTACCTCGATAGGGGTAGGATTAACAATGACACGTACAACAAAAAAAGGAGGCGTAATTCTACAAAGTGAAACAGAAAAGGATGTGGAAGCTAACAAGCCACAATTCAACAAAACATGAAGATAAAAAACCGCAAAGATAGGTTACAGAGTTACGCAAAAATAGAATTAAGATATTTGGGATCCGTGAAGATGAAAGAAAGAAAAGTTCTTAGAAAGAAAATAGTTCAATAAAATGATTTAGAAAATGGTAAAGCCGAAACAAAAATTCTCATGAAAACCAAAATCACAAAAAAGTAATTTAATATGATAATAGAAGTTAACAGCTACGTATACAATCGCCTCGTGGCGAACCAAAAGATTAATATAGGTTGGAATAGATGTAAGATGACCCAAGACTATGGAATTATACGATGTTACAAATGTTGCAAGTTCGGTCATTTTTCAAGGGAATGTACAAATGAATTGACGTGCCCTAGATGACCTGAAAATCACAACGAAATTAAATGCAAATCAAACACACTGAATTGTATAAACTGCCTAATAGCGAACAAAAAATTCAATCTACAACTACCCACCAATCACGAAGTTTGGAGTAAGAACTGCCTCACATTAAGTCGAGTAATAGAAGCACAACAAAAATGATATAACAATTCTATAGAATAGCAATCAATGATAGATAAATGTCCCAAGGCTACAGAATCCTCAAATGAAAAGTGGGTCAGCGGGTAATGAAGAACGTACCCCACTTAGGTACAGAATTTATAATCAGTCACAGGATACTGGATTCAGTCACCGACTTTACCTCCCCGAGTAGTCGTGTATCCATCCTATCTCTCAAATGCGCAAACAAGGGCTACAGTATAGTCAATGTACATGCCCCAATCAACCAGGACAACAGACGCAATCCAGACAGAACTGATAAATTCTGGGAAGACTTAGAAGATATTATCTCTAAGCTTCCAGAGAGGCACACCGTCATACTGCTTGGTGACTTCAATGCTCAATTGGGAAGAGAGAAAAAATACGGCGCATAAGCGAACCAACCGCAACGGAGAACGATTTAGGTGGATCTCTGTAGGACTTTTGGGTTGATCATGAAGTCTACAGCCTTCAAACACTTGCAAAGGAAGCAGAAGACGACTTGGATTTCACCTAATACCCACCTGGGTGAAATCCAGATAGATAGATAGATGTGGCCATTTCATGAAAATCTCAAAAGGAAATACAAAACGTGAAGGTACTAAGAAGCGCCAATCTTGACTCAGACCACTACCTCTCAAAGATCAAAATAAGACACCAATCTAGAAACACAAGATTACACAAAACCTCCAAAAGTGTAAGATTTGACGTCGAGCAACTCAATAACAGTCATGAACTAAGTCAGAAACTGAACAACACAGACCTAAACAACTGGGACCAACTGAAGGAGACTCTTGTCAAGGCGGCCAATGAACTCGCCCCTCTCGCTAGAAGAAGGAAGCATCCGTAGTGGACTGAAGACTGTGACAATGCAATAGCCCAAAGACAGATAGCCTGGATGAGGTGGAATTCTAAAAAGACCAAGGAAAATTGGCATAAATTTTTAGAACAAAGAAAGGTTACTGCCAAGATAATTCGAGGAACCAAACGAACCTTCACACAAAACCAACTAACCCAAATCGAAGAGAGCTTTGCTAAGAATAATTCCAGAGATTTCTGTGGAACCTTTAAGCAGGCACTCAGAAAATACGCTCCGCCAAGCCTCCACTTCAGAGACTCACAAGGCAAATGGGCATATAACGACAAGGACAACTGCCACCTTTAGGCTCAGTACCTTAAAAATCTACTCAACTGTAACCCACACAGCGAAGACTTCGACTATAAACAAACCACACCAAACCCGGACTTACTTCCCCCTTCATTGGAAGAAGTTGGCCAGATCATTCAACTTCTTAAGAATAATAAGGCAGCTGGAGAGGAGTCTATCATTGCTGAACTGTGGAAAGGTGCTGGAAACAATGCCGTGCCCATGCTAACCGAGATCATCCAGGACATCTGGGAAACAGAGAAATTACCACCCGATTGGAAATCTGCTTTGATCCATCCGCTTCACAAAAACGGAGATTTTGCGGATCTAAACAACTACCGTGGAATTTCTCTCGTCCCGGTAACATACAAGATTCTCTCGAAGGCTTTACAAACAAGGGCAGAAAATCAGTTGAATAGTCAACTGGGAGAATACCAGGGGGGCTTCAGTAAGACCCGATCCTGTGTTGAACAGATCCTCAATCTTAAAACTGTACTTGCATACTCCAAGATGAGAAACCGCAAGGTGGTCGAGAAAACCTAACCTTTGTTGATTTTAGGAAGGCCTACGATTTCATTGATAGAGAAACGCTTAACAAAGTACTCCAGGGACTAGCACTAGACAACAAAACCCGCAAACTAATCCTAGAAACTTTGACCAACACCCATTCCAAGGTTAAATTTAGAGGCGAGATTTCAGAAAGCTTCGAAATAAAAACTGGAGTGAGACAAGGAGATGGAATTTTCCCACTTCTCTTCAACTGTGTCCTTGAAAAAGTGATGATATAATGGTGCAAGGAACTGAACAATTTAGGTGGTCAGAGTAGTATCTACCTGGGACGTAAGAACGATGGATTGGTTGTAGATTGCCTGGCCTTTGCAGATGGGCCTTTGCAGACATGGCACTGTTTGCTGATTCTCTTGAGATGGCAACAATGCAGGTAAACTGCCTCAAAAAACAGGCTGCCAAAGAGGGTCTTCAAGTGTCGCTGGAGAAAACAGAATTCTTCACCAACATCAGATAAGCAAACAGAGAGATGTTCCTAGAACAGGGAAACATCAAGAGGACTGAGGAATTTAAGTATCTCGGCGAGTGGATTGAACCCAACTTATCAGAAAAATCATCATTATCCAAGAGAGTCAGCAAGTTAGAACTAGCCTATCGGCTGACTAAGAACACTTACAATAAGAAATGCTTGTCACGCAACCTGTAACTTACGCACTACACATCAGTCTTACGACCAGAAGCCCTGTATGCCATGGAGTGTATTTCCTTAAACCGAAGGAGTCTAATAGAGAAATTGGAAATCAGAGGGAGGAGAATCCTCAGGAAGATCCTAGGCCCGGTAGAGGAAGATTGGCAATTCCGAAGACGGCATAACTCTGAGCTCTACGAACATATTGAGATGCTCTCTGCCTGTGCAAGGAAAAGAATGGTAGCTTTCTATAGCCACGTTGCAAGATTGCCTCCAAACCGACTAACCAACCGTCTGTTCACCTTCTGGCAAAACAAGAAGCTTCGTACCACTTGGTTGACAGAGACCGAGAAGGATATTAAAGAACTGGGAATAACAGATCTCAAAAACAGACAGTCTGTGAGACGCACCCTGAAGGAATTCAGTGGATTTCAGGAAAAACCTCGAAGGAAAGGTACTCCCTGGACAGAAGAGAGAAAGGAATTACACCGACAGAAGATGCGACAATTCTGGGCAAAGGTCAAAGCCCAACAGTTGAACAAGCGTGGTCCAAAGTAGGCCTATTCGAAAGAAGAAGAAGATAGATAATTTTTTCTATCCTAAAGTATATAGCAATTCCACTGTAGGCTTCTTTGTTTGGTTTTTTTATAGATGCCATTCTTGTAATTCGATCACATTACACCTCTAACGATTTTGCGCTCTTTCTTCTCTATTTCTTCGAGGAATCCTTCGTTAGCATTTAGGGATAGGGTTTCAGCTGCATAAATAACTATTGGCTTCAGAACAGTTTCATAATGACGGAGTTTGGTATTTTTGGACAGGCATTATTTGTTGTAGATTGAGCGCGACGTTTGATAGGATATTTCGATTTTGCATACTAGTTCTTTAAGTGCTTCTTTGTCCAGTCCACTTTTCATGATGATTTCTCCCAGGTACTTAAATGTTTCCACTCGGTTGTTCCCCCCGTATTTTGTCTGGAGTTTTGCTGGGGCATCTTTGATGTTGGTCATTACTTCTGTTTTTTCAAATGATATCTGCAAGCCAGTTTATTCTGCAATTTCTTTTAGATGGTTGATTTTTATCCTAGCAGTTTCTATGTCGTTAGGCTAGTAGTAGTCTATTAAATAAGTCCACAAATACCGACACTTACGGCTTGGACCTGAGATTGCAATATCTGATGATCGTTTTGAGGTTGTGGACCTATTTGGCAGTTGAACGACCCTTTCTGAATACCCTTTGGTATTCGCCTATTTGATGCTCTACTTCAGCTTCTAATCTCTCCAGGACAGCAAGTGAGAAAATTTTGTAATGTACCTGTAAGAGGTATATTCCTCTATATTTGTTGACGTTTTATGTGAAATGGATGGATCAAGGCTGTTTTCCAATCTACTGGTAGGATTTCTTCTGTTCAAATTTGTTCTAGTTGCTTCTGCAAAATATCAACTGCTTCTTCAGGGTCACATTTACAAAATATGTTCTGCAACTACAGTGGTGCCTTATTGTTTTTGAGTCGAGCAATGTGACGTTTGATTTCATCTTTGTACGGTGATCTTGATTTTGGGTATCTGTGAATGTGTTCCTAGGTCTTGATGGAATTTTTGGGTTGATCGCAATTTAGTAGATTCTTAAAGTAGTCAGTTAGGATGTTACAGTTTTCTTCATTTCAGGTTGCCAGTGTACCGTCCTTTTTCTGGAAGCATAACGACGGAGGTTTATAGTCCGTAAGTTTCCTTTTGAACGTTCTGTAATACTTTCTGGTGTCGTTTCTGTTAAAGTTTTGGTTGATCTTCTCAATAAGTGAGTTTTTATTTTTAAGCTTCTCAGCTCGGATCACTTTAGCTGTCTGGGCTCGTTGAGCTTTGTAGGATTCTCAATCAGATTGCGATTTGTTGAATAATATTGTTTCCATGCATCGAGCCTTTTTTGAGAATTTTAACTCAGGTATCATTCCACCAGGCATGTTTCTTGTTTCTTTCTTGTTTCTTTTAATTTCAGCAATTTCTTTGGCGGCCTCAATCAGACGGTTTCTTGTGTTGCTAAAGTCAGAGTCAATTGGTCTAGCCTTTTCCGGGGACTCCGTTACTTTCTGTTGGAGTTTGTCATTGCCAAAGCGAAAAATATGTTTGGGTCTCCTGTTGGTGTTTGCAGGGACCGGTTTGAATTTAAATATGGACATGTAATGGTCTGAGGCCACGTTTACTCTTTTTTTAACCTTTACATTTATAATCTCAGGGCTGTTTTTCCGGTAAATCACGATGTGATCTATTTGGAACTCTCCGATGGTGTCGACAGGGGATCGCCTTGTTGTCTGCTATCAGATAATGTGGCCAAAGAGTGTTGAAATGATCTGGAGGTTATGATTTTCACAAATGGAGATCAATCTCTTGTCATTTTGATTGGTTGACTATTTACAATTTGCTATTGATCAGTTCCAATAAGTTGCGGTTTTCACAAAAACAACATTTAAGGGAAAAATAACTCGTGTAGTTTCGAAAATGACTAAAATGCTTCAATTAGTTATATTTAACATTATTTCTTCCTGTAGAATAATAATAATATTTATTGCAACAAAATAATGTAACAAAACTCTATCCAGCACAAAATCTTTCTGGCATCTTTTTATAGATTTAGGTAGAAACACAAACATGTCAACAAATAAATTGAACTAATATATCTGTTCCGTTATAGTTAATTTCTCATAAACGCTTAAAGTATGTTTAATTAAATATTTGGTTTGATATATTTCACTTCAGCTTGATAGATTTCACTTCAGCTTGATAAATCTAATAATTTACTGAGAATCTTGTTAATCCAAAGTTTACATCTTGAGAATTTCAGAGCTTCAAATTAATTTGGTTTAAGATCGTTGGAACTTGATCCCCTAATAAAACATTATATATTGATACGAATTAGAATTGTTTCTCATAAGATTGTAATTTGCTTCATAAAGATTATTTTTAAGTATTATCAAATAAAGAATATATAATAGGGCTAGAGCTATATTTATAATTTGTAAAATCTTAAATCTATAATAATACTCATTATAAATGTAATTATAATTAAATATTTGATTTATGTAAATTTGACTATGGTTTGGTGAGCCTATCACTTCGCTGACAATCTCGCTAATCCAAGCCTTGCTAAAGTTCACGTCTTGAGAATCTCTGAGCGCCAAATTAATTTCCTTCGAGATTGTTGAAACTTGATCGGTGACGTAAAGCGATGTTTATTAGTTGTTTAATGTTATTCCCGAGTTCCACGCATTTCAATTCCAATATTCGTTCAAGTGTTTCATTAAAAATTATTATTTACAAATTAACTATTGAATAAAACAAATAATTTCATATAATATATACGAGATATTAATTTTATTTTATTGCGAGAATATTTGTGTTTTTAATAGAAATTGAAAAATATTTTTTAGTACTATCTTTTAGTACTATATATATATATATATATATATATATATATATATATATATATATATATATATATATATATATATATATATATATATATATATATATATATATATATATATATATATATATATATATATATAGAATTGACATTGTTATATTATATTGATATTATATTATTAATTGTTCGGTGTTTCGTTTAAAATATTTTTCGTTTCTTCTTTGTCATTTATGAAGCAAATAATTTATTAGCAACGCATACAATATTTATAGAACTATCCAGTCCATATATCTGCCATTTTTTTGTTTTTAACCGCAAAATTCACGAAGGTGATCCGGGGGTTACGAGCTACAGTCAGTTCAGAATTCCGTAAACTCTATGCTATACGGCATAAACTCTCTTTGTATTTAAGCAGAGGTTCCAGTGGTATTTAATGTAGAATAGCCAGGTTTCGGTGCGGCAACGAGGAAAAGGGAAGAAGGTACTGGCTACAGGAAAGGGAGAATTTGTGTATCTTATGCGGAGAGGGTACTGATAGGTGGGTGGGTACATTGGATGGAAGAGTGCAAAGGGCTGACATGGAAAATACATAAGAAGAAAATGTGTAAAGATTGGGTGTCTTGCATGGACGAGTTGGGTAGCGGGTGGCCCGTAATGCGTGAAATTTTAGAGCGGAAGGGAGTGATTGTGAAAAGAGTTTAGGAAGTGAGAAAAGTTAGTGCGGACGAATACCGTACAAATTTACGTCCGAGTGACATGCTAGTAAGTCGTATGCGAGGTACTGACCAACTCAGACAAGACAGTAACTCTTATGATGTGATGAAAGGGTGCGAGTAGTTGCACTGCAGTAACTGACTAGGCCAGCTCAGATGCTATCTCGCACTGTGTAACCTCGGCATCATAATGTTTCAATATATTCGCTATTTAGTTAAATGTGACGGTAGCTTACAATATTTTGAATAACTATTGAATATTTTGAATTAGCTATTGAATAAAACAAATAATTTCATATAATATATACGAGATATTAATTTTATTTTATTGCGAGAATGTTTGTGTTTTTTGATAGAAATTAAAATGTTTTTTTAGTACTATCGATATATAGAATTGACATTATTGTATTATATTATTGTTATATGATATTATATTATTAATTGTTCGGTGTTTCATTTCAAATATTTTTTGTTTCTTCTTTGTCATTTGTGAAGCAAATAATTTAAAAAATACTATTTTTAACATAATTTCATACTATGATTTCACACATTTCGTAGTAGCTTCTAGAATAGGGTTGTCAAGTGTTGATCATGAAAAAGGAGGCCTTTTTTATAAACAAAAAATTGAACATTTTAAGTACAAAGTCGTCCTTCTTTTATTTCTCCGTTCAGACTATTGTATCTTATACTAAGTAGCTAGAACGTAATTACTCCATATACCTAGTCCAGGGATACCTTTATGTATCAACGTGCCATTTTTATTAAGAAATATTTAATTATGCCATAGTCGTGCCGTCAAATAATTTTGACTTACAGATTATTGGGAAAATAATAATACGTACTAAATTCTATCAACTCAAAACTCTATATTTTTTACTAAAACAATACTTTTTTTTAGAAAAGTAAGTAACATTATTGTGACTTCTGTTGTTGCAGATTTGATGACAAATTACTTATATTAGGGTTGTAAGGTGTTACTTTTCAAAAAATGTATGCTGAACTGTAGTCATCTGTCAAACGGTTTCTAAGCGAGTCTTTAATGTTTTCCTATCTGTAAATAATTACAGGCATAGGTCGATGAAAATATCGTTAAAATTACTATTTTACTAAGCCAGCTTTTTCACACCTTTAAATGTGTCTAGAAACGAATTCCATGTTTGCAAAATTGTTACTGGCATTTGTACTTATATTGTACTGTTTCAATTAATGCTAACTCTTTCCTTGTTTCAATACATTTTTGAACCCATATTGAACTAGATTGGAAATCAATCAGCTGCATTCCAAATTCTTCAATTTCCATCCAATCGAATTGGGACAAGTTCAGTTTATCAAATGAAGTCACATCAGGGTACATAATAAACTTTACTGTTTCCGATAATTCTTTGAACTGAGAAAATCTTGCTGAAAATTGCTTGATTGAAGAATCAATTACAGAAATAAATTCTTCTTGCTGTTCTTTCTTGCGCATAATGCCTTGGATCATGTTCATTGTTGCAGTCCAGGTGTCCTCTGAGTTAATCATTTGGTCGACTAGTCCTATGGCATCTAGGATCAGTTAATTTTTCTTCCTCTGGCTTCTCAAGTACATCTAAATCGTTGATATTTTTTTCAGGTTTGGGAAATACTTGTAGTTTTTTTGTTATAATATCGTTTCTGAAAACATGAAATTTAGCGTCAAATGCGCGAATGCCTTGAAGCTTTACTTCAATTCTTTGAAATGTTGGCATTTGTCTGTAAAAATACATCAATTAAGAAAGCCATATAACATCCAACATTTGGATATAACATAATAATAACATATTGTTCAATTTTTCCCTCATTTTGCAGATCACTCCGTACCGTAGTATTACTCGCGTTCGTTCGTAATATAATATTTCATAGTGAACTTTGTTATTTTGAACTAAAATGCAAATCGTTTTGATCGATGACGTGCCAAAAATATTCTGTCGCGTGCCATCAATTGCACGCGTGTCATTAGTTCGCCATCTCTGGCCTAGTCTATGACTATGAATCCAAATCAAAACACGTTTCCCTCATAAATCTGGGAACCCCTGTCTGAAGTCTGATTTTTGTGAAATTGAGATTATGTGGTCATTGTTTTTATAAGGTTGAAATTAATATTCCTTATCAGTTTCAGTTCTCCGCAACTGCTCTTTATCTCTTTAGTGACAAACATTCGTAAGTCTGCAATTGCTTTTGAATAAAAAGTAAAAAAAAAAATGTTTTTAAAAACTATAACAATAGTACCGTCCTTAGCATGTCCCGGTAACTACTTTTGGTGATATTGAAATATTCAGGTTCGAACAAACTACTCCAGTGACTCCGACAAAGCTCTACTTTTCGCAGAGCACTTCAAAAAATCATTTTCACCTTCAGACTCCCCTGACTTTGACAAACCTAACTTCGACCGAATAAATCACTGGTTTACTGACATCTTCAAGACAACCCCCCTCGATAGCTTTGATGAAATTTCACTTGAAGAATTACTTTCTGTCCTCTTCGGTGGTAAAATTCCTCCCCTGGATCCGAGTTAGTTACCATATACCTTATCAGACTCCTCTCCGAAGACATCCACTTCTTCATAACAAAAATTTTTTACTTCTGCCTCTTGAAACGTGGGTTTCCAAGTTGTTGGAAAGTCAACAAAATTATCACAATCCCTAAACCCGGCCAAAATAAATCCTTTCCCAGCAATTATCGACCAATCTCTCTCCTCCCGGTCCTTGGAAAATCCTTGAACATATCCTTAAAACCCGATTATGGAATTGCCTCTCTGACCACACCTCCAAATATCAATTCGATTTCAAGCCCTCCCATTCCACTCTCCATCCTCTATTCATCCTAACCAACAACATCCAATCCTCATACCTCCAAAATAAATAATCCGCAGCCCTCTTCCTGGACATCTATAAAGCATTTGATAGCGTCTAGCATGCCGGCGTTTTTTTCAAAATCGCTATTCAATGTCCCTCCTTACCTGATCCACATAACTAAAAGCTTCCTTTTCAACAGATCCCAAAAAGTGAAAATAAACTCTATCTCATCTCCCGCATTTTCCCTCTGCAAGGTCTCCATCAAGGCTCTCCACTTTACCCTCTGCAATACAACATTTACTGTCATGACATTTACAATTTCGACGTACTAAACAAATCCCACATTCACTTATCATCCTACAAAATACAATACGCTGACGACACTGCACTGAGTTCCCACAGCAACTCCCTCAAATCCATCGACCTATTCCAAAACCTTACCAACAAAACCCTTACATGGTTCAACCTGTGGAGATTATCTCAAAATCCATCCAAATACTCCTCATCCCTAACCACAACATATCCTTAAATTCACCTGACATCCACACATGATCCACCGACATACTGCCCTGCCTTCCAGCAGCATTAAATATCTGGGACTTTAGACTAAACAGAAATTCATAATAGATTCCAACTCACGTAAATCCCAAATAATGAAACGCTGCAAACACTTCAGAGCTTTAACATACGGCAACTAGGGCATTTCAACAAAGACCGCCTCGAGAATCTATAAATCAATTTGTCGTCACATTCTTGATTATGGACATGTAATAACTTCGACCAATAATTTATGCAGACAAACTCTTGAGGTCGCTGAACGTATCACATTACGCCTCATCGCCAAACTCCGACATCCTAACTACCCTCTCGATAGCCCCTCCAACGAACTCCTCTATAAACAAACCCAGGTCCCTCCACTCGCCGACAGACAAGACAGACTTAGGAAAAAGTTTAAAAATAACCCAATGACGTTCAAAATCATATACAAACTTTGCTTAAAACGACCAACTAGACATTCCATCAGAAAACACCCCCTAAAACTCTCCTTGAATCCTTAATCGACTGACACACACCCATCTTCATCGTGTTTTTTTATCGCATTTTGCTTTTTTTCTCAATTTATGTTCAATATATATGTTAACTTCCGGTTGAAAGACCAGTGGTCGTTGACCAATTGTTATATTTGTATTTATTTATAACAATAAAATTGTTTTATTATTATTATTCATGTTCGATTTTTCATTTTGGGGACTCACCTCGCCCGGTCACATAAGTGCGAGTTGCTAGCGTGAAATTTGACAGCTACTACACGTGTGTATTCGCATTTGTGCAATTTTGTCGCAAAATACACAACTGATCACAGTTCATACTGTAACAAAAGCAATTACAAAAACATTTGTGCTGAAATACTTCGTACTGAAAGTGCTGTACAAACAAAGAAGAAAAGAAGAACAATTAACCAATTTGAATCAGGTTAAAATAATTATAAAATAATTAACCAATTTAGATCAGGTATTGCAAAGGGAAGTGACAACCCACACAATATTTTTATTACGCATGCGTTAAAAGTACTATCTTGGCGCACGTTTTTTTTTGTGCGACAAATTCCATTTTTTGCTGTATTACCACATAACTTGGGTAACGCAAGCAAATATTCAATATCGCTAAGATACATTTAACAAAAACAATTAAATAAATAAAATAAACACAATCAAGACTTCATATATTAAAAAAGTGACGTGAAAGTTTTTTTCATTACAAAATCAAAATTAAAGAAAACGCTTTAAAATGAATGTAAATATAGTGATACCGGAGACTGACGAGAGTTCTTATGACGAATCCACACCACCGGAGACAATTAAAAAAGCAAATTCTTCATTTTTTATTCCATTTTTTTTTAATGGCCCCTGGATCCCAAACTTGTAAGATACGTCCCTCGCATGAGTAATAAAAAATATTATTGTATTGTCAATTGCCCTCTCGAGCGAATGTGCAGACCGTGCGCACATGTGATCACTTCGTTCGTACGCCCAATTTCGCTCTGGTGACCGATTGACAACTTACCGCCCTAGTTGCAAAATATATTAGGGGTACCGGAAAGTAATCCATTTTCTTTACAAAAAAGTTAAAAATCATTTATTACAATATTAACTCAAAATATAATTTCCTTCGTTTGAAATAACCTCTTGCCAACGTGTTACCAGAGTTTGAATACCCTTTTTGAGAAATTCAGGTGTCTTCTGAAAAAATAAGTTGAAGTCATTTTCGATGGCATCTTGATTCCTATATGTTTTATTCCGAATATGATGTTCTAATGATCTGAATAAGTGCTAATCCGATGGCGCCAGGTCTGGAGAATATGGCGGATGTGGCAAAACTTTCCAACCCATTTGTTTTAATTGTTGTTGGGTGTCTTTCGCAGAATGTGGTCTTGCATTATCGTGAAGCAAGATTACGTCTTTTCTGGTAACCAACGCCGGATGTTTTTGACTTAATTTCTCATTCAACCTGGTCAATTGTTGTCCGTATACTTCTCCAGTTATCGTTTGATCAGGTGGCAATAACTCATAATAAAGAACAAATTATTCGACGCTGTTGTTTGTGAATTTCGTTTAATTCATGCGGAACCCACACACCCTGACTATTGATTTTGCCAATCTTTTTTAAGTGTTCCTGAAAAGTTGACCAGGATACATAGAGCCTTTCAGACATTTCTTGAATGGTTAGTCGCGGATCTGAAAGACCACCAGGTCTTTTAAAGCGTCCTCTTCGAAATCACTATGTCTTCCACTTCGTGGATCATCTGAGAGATTGGTGTCACCTTCTCTAAACTTTCTGAACCAGAATTGGCATTTGTTTGCTGTTACGATCTTGCCGTATACTGCATTAATTGATTCCGCCGCAGCAGTAGCCTTTAACCCTTGATCAAAGAGAAATCGCATACAATGGCGCAGGTGTACTTCGTCTACTAATTGACTTGCAATTTTTAAACGGTTTATTCAAATAATCGAAACTCAGCAGAAAATGGTAGATTGACGTTTAGCCAACCAAAGTTATTTGACATAATCAGTTTACCTGCTGACAGAAACTAGTATAAGAGGTTGGAAGTCACAACATTAAAAAAAATGGATTATTTTCCGGTACCCCTAATACTATTATAGAACTATCCATTTTTGTTTTTAACCACAAAACGCACGGAAAATGAGAGGTCATGGTGTTACGAGCTACAGTTATTTCACAATACCGTACAAATTGACGTCCGAGTGGCATGCGAGCTGCTGGTTGTGGTGTGGTGGGAGAAGTCGAGTAAAAACTAAAATTGTTGTAGTATCTCGGATGCGAATACTGACCGACTCACAGATGACAATAACTCGTATGATGTGGTTAAAGGGTGCGAGTACTTGCACTGCAGTAACTGACTAAGCCAGCGCGAATGCTAACTCGCAATGTGTAACCTCGGCCTAATATTTCAATACATTCGCTATGTAGTTAAATGGGACGGCAGCTTACAATATTTTGAATTACACTACAACACTACTGCTCTGCTAACTAAATACTGGAACTAATCTTTCGACAGAAACTTTCAGAGCAAATCAAAATCTCTCTGTACCGTTACCTCAATCATGTACAATATCATGTAATACATGATAAAATTATTTTTAAAAGTAATAATTTTATTTTATATAAAAGGTTCGTGTATAAGGTGGAGTGGGATAAAACTGACCCAGAAATTGTAAAGTTTACTTTAAACTAATGTATTTTCTATCTTACAAAATCACTACGGCGAAATATAGCTTAAATATATTCAACCTGTTCTTAGCTCTGTATCTATATGTATTATCTATCTTACAAACTTACTACAACGAAATATAGCTTGAATATATAAATATGTTCGTAGCTCTATAATATTAAGTCTTATTAGGACTATGAACGAGGCGGTGGTGGCCTAGTAGTCAAGGTGTCAGACTACGGAGCCACAAGTTCCGGGTTCAAATCCTGGGTATGGAAAACATAAGCCACCGTTCTCCTGTAAATTGCTCTGGCATAGTCATCACAGTAAAAATCTGCCACGAAACCTCCCCTAATAGTGGCTCGCCAACCACGTTAAAAATTGTAAGGGCTCCTTCCACTTTTGTCTAAGAGTAAGACACCAAGCACAAGTGTAGGCTGTGAGAGGAGGTCTATGTCCTACTTAGGACTGTATCACCATTAGATATTTAGATGGGACAATGAACCAATCTCATGTTGAAACAACTAGAAATTTGTATGTTATTCCTAGAACCAGTCCATTTTCATGTAACTACCGGAGCTAGAGAAATAACATGTTTTTTAAATTAATTTATTTCTATTTAAATTAAG
Organism: Phosphuga atrata; assembly: GCA_944588485.1. Taxonomy (NCBI): domain Eukaryota; kingdom Metazoa; phylum Arthropoda; class Insecta; order Coleoptera; family Silphidae; genus Phosphuga; species Phosphuga atrata. The sequence goes on along the minus strand of OX155892.1, from coordinate 77,091,547 downwards.
TGAATAGCCATCTGCAGACGCGTTTCGAGGTCTATCTCTCATCGGTGCAGCTTTGCACTTTTGAATTATAAAATGGAATACACTTACATTAGCTTCAACACCATGTGCCGGAGTGTCGAGGTTAGATTTTGATTTGACATGTATGTAGAAAGACCTTAGACATTGAATAATAGGGAGAAACCTTACTAATTAGAGATACAATCGTACAAACTCTTTTCGTACTGTTGTCTATCTATTCCACTAAAACCTAATAATCTGAATGTTTTCATTTAGCGCATGGTTTATTCTTTAAGTTGCATTAATTTGGATTCAAAATATCCTTTGAAATGTATGATTTTCTGAATGAATTAAAAACAGTGCTGCCAGGACGGACTTACCCCAGTTCCGGGGCAAGTTCCTGTTTAAAAATTATTGAATCTTATTTCCTCGTATTATAGGGCGGAATTATTATTAGTAATAAATTAACAAAAAAATAATATCAAATTTTTATTCAATCATCGTCAAACATCTCTCAAAAACTGTTTTTTTTTTTCGATCCTTGCAGTTTCCACAAACCCAGTTTATGCAATTAATGCTCTGGATCCATCCTTTTTTATTATTGCAACAGAGAAAATCGCATTTACAAATGCTACATAAATTATTATCTTCTTTAAAAGAGGAATTAGGATTTTTTTCCTTGATGTTTTTGTCAGAAAACAATCGTAACTTCGTTTCTTCTGAAGTTATAACTTCCGCGCCTTTTGCAACTCTTTCCTTCTTTTTAACAATTTACTTGAAATGTTATACTTTCAAGCAGGATTCGGTCACTAATTGTATTTTTTGGTATTTTATAAACTCGTAATTTGTAGAATTTTCATATAATATTTATTCACACAAACTTTGTAATTGTTATTACTTTGGATTTTGTCGTATATTGAGGAGTTTTTATATTGAGTGTTAATATGAAAATGTAAATGTAAATGCTGAAAATTAAAATTTTATTAATTTATAATATTTTAGCCAACTTGGTTATTTATCCTAACTGCTATTTACATTTAAAAGTTCAGTAACAAAATCGTCTCCAAGAAAGATGAATAGACGACACAATTTATTGTACCTAAATATATTTTTATATAAGTAGTGAATAATATATTGTGTAGTAGTGAATATTTTAATGTTAAAATCAGATGGGCGATTTTTTTAAATCAATATTTTAGCATTTTTTCTTAAATGTTTTGTTCTGCTGGGCTCTACAGAAAATTTCTTCACAATTTAGAAAATGAAGATAGGCGATTTTCTACAGATAACGAGAATAATAAATGTATTTATTAATAATATATGTATCTATTAATAATAAATGTATTTATAAATAATATATGTATCTATTAATAATAAATGTATTTATTAATAACAAATGTATTTATTAATAATAAATGTATTTATTAACACTGAAATATATTTTTTTAATTTCAGGTGAAGTTCAAATAAGTACGTATCCGGGAAGAGTAATAGTGACCGAACCAAAAGACACGGTACAACCCCGAATAACAGTAGATAAGTACAACGCAAGACGTGTAGGCCTTGGGGAGGATGTGACACTGCCTTGCGTTGCCCAGGGGTATCCTATACCCAATTATTATTGGAAAAGAGAGCTGCAGGGGCAGAGTGTACCTGTTGCGCTCGGCGAGCGCCTCACCACACTTACAGCCGGACTGCTTAAGATCTCCAAGGTAGGTGGAAATATCACGACCGCATCGCTTTATCCCTCCACGTTTAAAAAGTGACATCGCATTCAAGAGTAGATTATTTAGGGGCGCTTTTCATGTTCGTTCGTTTCGTCGAGCAGAAAGGATTGCGTACTGGAAGATGTATTGTTTTTTAAATTTTTGTTGCAAAAAAAAATACGTCTTTTATAATGAAAGTGAGGACATATTAAAGTAAGATACATTTCTAGGCTCCACATCTTCTAATTGCGCTGTAATATTTCATCAGTATCTTTCTCTTTATATTAATCCCATTTTTTATAAACTTTAATAAACACGAATCTAATGAATTATGACTAGATATTATTTTTTGGTCCAATTTAAATTAGCGTTAATTAATTACACATTTGTCTTCTGGTACAAATACGGCAAACACTCGCCGGGATCGAACTCGAGACCTCCAGATTTCTAGTTAACGCTCAAACTCTGTAGAATACGAGGCCGACTCCGGATACTAGATACTATATTAATGTATCTATTTATTTATTTGATTTACATTTTTTTTCATTTCATAGACCCAGAAACTGAATGAATTATGAAGTATATTATTATAAATTAATTATAATTATTATAAATTCGAGGTCCGATGCTACTAGAAAAAAAAACAATAAATTGAGCACTTGCAAAGTGTGAAATGTACCCAAAATATATAAGCTTGAAAATAACTAATTTTGTTATTTACTGAGATATTTGCGTAGTTCTGGGGTTTACTTTTTAATCTCCGCTATACGGGTATGGGAAAAAATTAAGCGGGAGGCTACAAAGTGTTTTGTTCTCTTTACTAGGGGAAATGAAGTCTTAAAAATATCGACAATATCAAAAATAATTTTGCCAAATTTCGTTCTGGTGATTTTTGCTGATAGAGGGACAGCGCTCCGGTTACTCTTGATGAGGACCAAACCAAACAATCAATTTGAATTGATGCATTGAGCGCAAAAGCGGACTAACCCCAACACGTATAGAACTGAGTAATTTGGCAATTAGTCCACTATTGCACACAGACAATATAAAAAACATTCAATGCAGCACCTAAATTCATACTACCATCTAATGTGAGAAAATTTGGGTTAATTTACTTTATCTACTCGAACACCAAAATTAATCCCAATAACATTTTTAAGTAAATTATTGTATGTGAAGGATGCCATTATTATAAACGTGCGTAAAAGTATCCAAATCGTGCGTAAAAGTCCAATGTAAATCAAATGGAGATTCATTATTAAACAATTTCTGCTTGTTATTACTCTCGCGTTACTAAATAAAAAACATTGACGTAGTAACTTTTCTGAGGTATTTTAAAATTGAATTAATTTTTCTTATTTTGAATCAAGAAGTCTCAGCCTTTCGGATTTGAAGTCTTTTGTCTGTCAAAATAACAATATTTCGATTTTATCGAAAAAAAAACAATTATTTCTTTGTAGATTCAACAATATTTTAACATGCTTCGTAGATAAAATAATGTTTGATACACGTGTATGAAAGGCTTTTGTGCACAGTTGTATCCTAAACTACTATTTGCTAAAATAAAGTATATCAAAGGGGCAAACGCAAATTCAGAAAAATTGTGGCTTTTTCCGCTTTTGCGCTCAATGCCTCAATTCAACAAGTGACTAAAACTAATAATTTCGAGCATTTCGAGAAAAGCCAGTTGTTTTCCACCATACCATTGCAAGATCAAAACATCTTTGAGCACTAAACAATAGTATATTGTGCAACTAGTGCGGTAAGTTATCAATTGTACATGAAAGCGGAATTGGGCGTACGAACGAAGTGCTTATTTGCTCGAGAGGGCAAACTGAGTTGCAGATAATATTTTTTATTACTCATGCGAGGGGACGTATCTTACAAGTTTGGTGTCCAGGGGCCATTCAAAAAAATGGAATCAAAGATGAAGAATTTGGTTTTTCAATTGTCTCCTTTAGTGTGTATTCCTTATAAGAACTCTCGCCAGTCTGCGGTATCACCATCGAATTTACACTCATTTTAAAACGGTTTATTTTATTTTTATATTTATTTTGTAATGAAAAAAAAATTATATCACTTTCACGTCACTCTTTTAATATTGAGGTTTTGATTGTGTTTATTTCATTTTTTCAATTGTTTTTCTTAATGTAACTTAGCGGTTTTTATTGAATATTTTCGTGCGTTATCCAAGTTATGTGGTAATACAGCCAAAAACAGCCATTTGTCGCACTTAAAAACGGGCGCCAAGAAAGTACCTATCCCGCATAGGGTTTGGGATTACCCGGTCTGAGTCCGAGTCGAGCCGACGATTATTTTTCGGGTCCGGGTCCGGGTCCGAGTCCGGGTCTAATCCTTCTTTATTTCTTTCTCGCAATTTTAAGAATAACTCGATTTTTCGTGTTCACGCATGTGGCAAATCAAGCTATACTGTACGAACTTGCCGTTAAAATACCAAAGAAACTTGATGTTAAACACCAAAGAGACTTGACATTACATTTTAAAAATATTTCGTTAGTATTAACAAACACAATTTATGTGTTTAATAAGATGTATATACTATGTATGTACTATGTACTTTAATAAGATGCATGTAAATGTACTAGCAAAAATAAACTCACCTAAACTCAAATATAAGTATTTAATACATACCAGAGCAAGGGTCTGTGCAATATTCAAAGCTCTCAAGGCGGCGTTTGACAGAGTGGATAGAGAGAAAATGTTTGAATGGATGGGAGAATGCGGAGCAGACGGGTGGTTGGTGAAGAGGGTGGAAGAGATATATGGAAGAACAATAAACAAAGTGAGAGTGGTTCGAGACCAGTAGCGTCGCTAGAGTCCGTCAATCGGGCGAATGCCCGGGGCCCACGAGCTACGGGGGCTCCCAAAGAGGCTGTGCCCCCCCATTTTGAGCCCCCCCCTATTTTGCTGAAATTAAAACACGGAAGTTCAATTTTGTTTTTCTTTTATATTAATATATTATATTTCTTCTATACATATGTTCTATGTAACCTGATAACCTTTCTTGTATATATTAAAAATTAAAGAATTTATTTGTTTATTCACTGGGGGGAGGCACCAAATATATATGTCCGGGGCCTCAAAATCCAAACGACGGCGCTGTTCGAGACGACAAAGGGAGTAAGACAAGGTTTTCCCCTTAGCCCTTTATTATTTACGATATATATGGCAGATATGGAAAGAATGTTTAGGAAGGCACAAGCGGGAGGGTCTGTGATAGGTAGAGAGAAAGTATGGAGCCTGGCCTGGTAAGAGCGAAACGGAGATGAAAGAAATGATGTAAAGCCTAGGGAGGTATGTGAGGAAGAAAAACATAGAAGTGAATGTGGAAAACGAAAATGATGGTGTTTAGTAAGAAAAAGAGGAAGAATAATGAGAAGGAATTGAAGTGGGAAGGGGAAACAATAGAGCGAGTGAGAGAGTTTAAGTACCTAGGCTACATATTGAACGAGAGGGCCTCGGATAAAGGACATATGACAGAGTTAGCCAGGAATGCATACAAGGTAATGAAGTGTATTTGGGGATAGGAGAGAGCAAATGGGGAAGCGACTCAGAAGGAGGATGATGATGTTGTGAAAACATTCTGACAAGGCCGAACATTCAAAACCCGAGACTCGTCGAGTCTTAGATCGGGTATCGGGTACCGGGTATTTTCCCTTGGACTCGCCGAGTCCGAGTCCGGGTACTCGGACCCAAAAAACTCTTATCCCGCATGAGTAATAAAAAAATTTGTAGCTTGGCTCGTATGGGTTCGTTCCTACACTGTAGTCTGACTTCGTCGATGTAAGCTTTGGTGGTAAAATTATATATCGTAGATGTACTGCTGAAAGTGACCAAATCCAAAATTGGCAAAAAGATATTTTTCCCATCTCGTTTTAACGCCTGCTTCCTTTATGGAAAAATACTCCACACCAATATATGTAGCTAATCATAACCTTCTAACATGGGCAATAAATGACCAAAACTTTCAGATCAAAATCTCTAAGTTAAAAGTGCCAAGTTTGTCATTTCAGCCAATTTTTGACTTGATCACTTTTGGCAATACAGCCACTAACACCCATGGTTTTGCTGTGATACCACCAGTGAACAAAGGGTAAAATAAACTCGACTTATATATTCACCATTATTGAACAAACCGCTTTCGACAATCATAAATATTTCTTGTTCATTATTGTAACTATTTCGCAGCAAACAAAAAGAATAAACAGATATGACAAAAGATGTTATAACTGTATGAAATAAGCACCCACTTTATTTTTCATTAGCTACGTATGTTGGCTTGGAGAAATTTTTTCATAAATTTTTTACTTGATCACTTTTTACAATACAGCTACGATATGTTTAGGGTTTTTGGTTCGGATATATCCGAACCACAAAACCGCGGTTTTCTGCTCAAAAGCCGAAACCGCATAACCGTCATAAAGAACCGCGGTTTTCGGTTTTATCTAAAAATAAAATACATTGTATCAATTTATTACCGCAGAACACAGCTTATAAATGTATTCAACCTTTCCGAAGCTCTATAATATTATTGAAGCTCTATATATTGTTGCAACACAACATATATTTGTTTTATTCACTAGGACTTTAAAACTCTTCGTGACACTAAAACAAAAAACTAGATAAATAACATTGTTTTTTAAGAGTAAATGTTTCTATTTAACCCAAAGTCAATAGCCATCTGCAGACGCGTTTCGAGATCTAGGACTCATCAGTGCAGCTTTGCTCTTTTGAATTATAATATGGAATACACTTACATTAGTTTGAAAACCATGTGCTAGGCTGTTTTAGTGACACGAAAGTGTCGAAAGTCCTAGTGAATAACACAAATATCTGTTGTCTTTCAATATGAGACTTGTTTTATAGTCTTAAAAAGACTTAATAATATTATAGAGCTTCGGAAAGGTTAAATATATTTATATGTTCAACCTGAGTTCCGCTCTAATACGTTGGTATGATTGTATCTATAATTAGTTTAGTTTCACCCTATATTAAAATACATTGAATTAGTGCTCTTTCGAGCTACCATGTTTACAAGCTCCAAAAGTCTAAACTTATGTATTTGCTAGATTAGATTTTAAACATTTACTCACGTTGCGGTATAGAGACTTTTATGACAATTTATTGTTGTTTAGTTTAGTTTGCATCGTTGTATCATTGAAATATAACTTTTAATTGAAAATGTTAATTTCAATTGTTAATTGATTTTCAATGTAACTTAAAAGAATCTTTATCTCCAATAATCGTAACAACATTAGGCCGCGATGATTCTGTGAACATATTCACCGCACTTGGTGTAATAGGATTCTTGGAAAAGATTAAACTAACCAACCTAACCTAACATATTTACGGCTCAAGGTGTAATAGGATTCTTGGAAAAGATTAATTGGTTTGGATATAAGAAAAGCTTTAATGAAAAGTATCATGGAACGTTTGAAGACCCGTGAAAATATGGAATTAACAGAATTGGCTAGATGCTTATTAGATCCTTCGAAAGTTCCAACAAAGTTTAAATATTGGCCGAAAATCTTTTAGAACGATTTTATCCATTAAACAATAAGGTTTGAAGCTGACGATAAACCAAACTTTTCCTTGCAAGACGAAGTTAAAAAATCTATTCAAGAAGTATTAAGCAAAAGCACTTATATGAAAAAATCGCTATCCTAATTCTATGAAACAGGAGTTTGATGTTTCAAGCACTCTCTAGAATTCAAGCTACATCCATCTACGCAGAAAGAATTTTCCCTAAGCGTCAAGTATTTTATAAAACTAAGATCTCGTTTAAATATCACTACCATTACTACCAAAAGTTCTTAAAAACCGAACCCGAAACCGAAACCGCGGTTTTTAATTTTCAAAAACCGAAAACCGCTGTTTTGAAAAACTGCGGATATTCAGAAACGCTAGATATGTTATAAATATAATTTTATTCACAAATCTTGTTTGACCAGTGTTTTCACTATGATACCACCAGTCAACAAAGGTTAATCATGCTCGACTTATAAATTTACCATTATTGAACAAACCGCTTCGATAATCATAAACGTTTCTTGTTCATTATTGTAACTATTTCGCTACAAATAACAACAATAAACAGATAGGATAGGAGATGTTATAACTACATGAAATAAGCTCTAACTTTATTTTTCATAGCTACCAATCACATCAATTATTTGCATCGCTGGGTAATTCACACTCCAAAAAATAATGAAAAATGAATCGATTGCAATGAATTAATAAACGTATTTATTCAAACGATTTAGAAATCTGCGTACCATGGATGATGCTTACTAATACCGAATTTGTTTGAGAATTCCACACGGTTTAAATTAATTTCTAAGCCGTTACATAAATCTGAATATCAAATAAAATTCGAAACGATGTTAATCGATTGTATATCGCTGCACAATTAATCAATCGCAAAATCTCTCGAATTTTAATTACAAACAAATTTATATTCGCAAATAAAAAGATATGCTTGTTTTTATTGGCGCCCCTTTATCTAATATAATATTGCTTACAACGTTTATTTTCTCTCCGTCATTCGGCGCTTCCATTTTACAGCTAGTAAACTAATAAAGTATTACTTTGTGAGCACGTAGCAATTGTTAATCAAATATTTATTCCTATAAAAGTTTTTTTCTTTGTTAATAGAATTAATATTTTATAGGTGCGTCTTGAAGATAGGGGTGTCTACGTGTGTTTCGCTAACAACACGGCTGGGGAAGAAAGTGTCAGGGTTACTTTAGAAATAACATCGCCGCTTTCTGCCCATGTTCAACCGCAAGTCCAAGTTGTCGATGTTGGAAAAGAAGCTAATTTCCAGTGTATTGTGGGTGGTTATCCAATTTCTCAAATAAGTTGGCTCCACAATGGAAAGCCAATTGCTCCGGATAATAGAGTAGAAGTTATGGTCGAGCCTCCTCGTCTCACAATTAAACAGCTATCAAAGGATGATCGGGGGATGTATCAGTGTTTGGTGAGTAATAATTGGGATCAAGGTCAAGCGACTGCAGAACTAGATATGGGAGATGCGGGTCCAGAACTAGTATATTGGTTCTCCGAACAAACTTTACAGCCGGGGCCGACCGTCTCTTTGAAATGCGTGGCTTCCGGCAATCCACCGCCTCAATTCACTTGGACATTAGACGGGTTTCCCATCCCCGACCACCCTCGATTTCTAGTCGGGCAATATGTTACTATCCAGGATGATGTCATTAGTCACGTGAATATTACGAATATAAAAGCAGAAGACGGTGGTGAATATACGTGTACTGCACAAAATAGCGTCGGGAAAATATCCCACAGTGCAAGGGTTAATGTTTTCGGGCTTCCCTTTATTAGACAAATGCCAAAAATTACAGGAATTGCCGGTACAAGTTTAATAATCAAATGTCCTGTTGCTGGCTATCCCATTGAATCGATTTCTTGGGAAAGAGATGGACAAACTTTACCAGTTAACCGCAGACAGAGAGTATACGCAAACGGAACTTTAGTTATTGAACAAACACAAAGGAAAGAGGATGCAGGAACTTATACATGCCAAGCTCAAAATAGACAAAGAAATTCCTCGCGACGAGACGTCGAAGTTCAAGTTATCGGTGAGCTAAAAAATAATTCTGAAACTTTTAAACCCAAATTTAATATACTTTTTCTTTTAACAGTTCCGCCGAAAATCCTTCCCATAAATCCAATGACGGATCTACTCAGGGAAGGTATGCGCGCTGCGATAACGTGTCAAATAATGGAAGGCGATCTTCCGATTACATTCAGATGGGAACGGAACGGCAAGCCGGTTTCCAATAACGTGGCTCTCGGCACGGTTGTAAGAAGAATTGATGAATTTTCTTCATCGCTCATTATCGATCAGGTCTCTTCCGCTCATAGCGGAAACTACACTTGTATAGCCAGCAACGTAGCAGGTGCTGAAAGATATATTGTTCCTCTCACAGTTAATGGTAATTATAACTTTGTTTTATTATCGTAAACTTAACTTTAAGTACGCAAAAGTAAAAAACAATCAATAAAGTTTCAGACGAATGTTTTCTATCAGGATGCTCTTTATACATTGGATTTTATGTATTTTGTAAATTTATGTTATAAACATTTTATGCTAATTTCTTATATTTATTTTTCATAGAATTTATCAATTTTAACAATTCATTTCCAATAAAAATATGTACAATGATATATAACATATAACAATATACCTGCTGTTAACACAAAGAGCATATCCACTTTAAAACAAGTTTCTTTTCTGTTATTATTATTAGGTAATTTATTAAATTAAGTTTAATTACAGTAAATAATATATGTTCTAGGAGCCTACTTATTTAACTAAATATACATTTTAATATTTTCCTACTAATACCATCACACTTCGCCTGATTTGTTATTCAGATCTAAAATAACTTTTTCAATATGAATCCGCGTAATTGGATTTAGGAAAAAGTTTTCCTATTATTTTTTAATACAAAAGACTCACCTTGAATAGTTTGTACAATAAATTTTTGCAGCCAAATTTTAATCTACGCTACTAAGAAAGGAAACAACATTATTTGCAACTTGTTCCTATTATTAGTTATTTTAATATCATTTCAGATTAGATGATCCATATTATTTATTATTTACTCTATTATCTTTACCTAATTTGTTATTTGCAAAATTCCATCAAAATTTCAAGTAGAGTTATTATAATTTTCCATAACATTTGTTTTCGAATAATTTTTATAACTAATGTTATGAGCTTACTTAAAATAACAACAGTTTTTATATTCACTTTTCAGTACAATATTATTTTTGTTCAGTTGTCTGGTTTTATACAGTTTTTCTTTAGTTTGATAAGACTTAACTAAAGCAGGTAACAAAAGTAAACCAGTTCCAATTTTTACATATTACTTTTTTATACATACTTACATTTTGATTTACATTACTTACATTTATAAAAAATATGCAATACTTAATTAGTATTGCATATTTTTTATAATAGTTTCTATTGCATTATTTGGTTCATTATTGAATCTGTCAGGGCACTGTATCTACTTAGTTCTTCCTAATTAATTGTTGAGCCATTGCTCTTTGCTATGTGTGCTTTTGTTAAGTTACTAGATTAAAAGATTGGGTAGAGTTATATCATTCCCCATGTAATTATTTTCTAGTTCCGCCGAGGTGGACGATGGAGCCGAACGATTCGAATGTAGCCGCAGGACAAGAAGCAACATTAAATTGCCAGGCTGCTGGTTACCCGACGCCGGTAATTACATGGAAAAAAGCAGTCGGTATATTCCCCCAATTCCGTAATGAAATCAACTGATTTCTATCAAAATAACGCCCTTTCAGGTAGTCAACCGGGAGAATACAAAGACTTCTTGTTTGAACCGAACGTGCATCAATACCAAAACGGCTCGTTAAATTTCATGCACGTGTCGAAAGACAGCGAGGGACAATATCTTTGTGAAGCAAAAAATAATATCGGCACTGGAGTTAGCAAAGTTATTTTTTTGAAAGTCAATGGCAAGTAATGCTACAATATAAGTTTTATTCTCTACACTTTTTCAAATTTATTTAAAACGGTATTTTATTAATTTTATGTTACAGCTCCCGCGCATTTTCCACAAAAATCTAAACAAATACAGGTAGTTAAAGGGGAACAGGCGCATTTACAATGTTCGGCAATGGGTGACACTCCTATGGAAATAATGTGGAAAATGGGTGGACAACAAATTGCAAATGAAGCTGATCAAAGGTATAGTATAAGGGAGCAAACGTTAGCGGAAGGAATGGTATCGGAGTTGGGTATAGAGCGAACGATAAGGATGGATACGGGCGTATTCACGTGCTCCGCTTCGAACGCCTACGGACAAGATGAAATGAGCATCCAATTGATCGTACAAGAGATACCCGAGTTTCCTAAAAATGTCCGAGTCACCGAACAACAGAGCAGATCTATTGGCATTTCCTGGACGCAACCTCATGCCGGCAACAGTCCCATCAATAACTACATTGTACAATTTAAAGTGGGATCAGGTAACGTCGATATATTCTTTCCTTACAATTCTACATAATATTTAATTTAGAGTCTTGGCCAGCCCTACCATCCAAAGTATCAGTTCCCGGCTCGCAAACTTCAACTACCGTAGAAAATTTGCGACCGTCTCAAATATACCATTTGAGAATACTTGCTGAAAATCGTCTTGGCTTAAGTGAACCAAGTCAAGTTGTTCAAGTTAGTACTTTAGAAGAAGTTCCGGGCGGATCTCCTTTAGATGTTAGAGCTGAAGCTAAGAGTTCTTCAGAATTAGTTGTAACTTGGGAACCACCACCTAGGGAGACCTGGAATGGCAACTTATTAGGATATCATGTCGGATACCAAATACTTTCGAAAGATTCCAATGGACATGGAAGTTATACTTTTAAAAGTGTAGAAGTTAGACCACATTTTGGGGGAGAAGCTGTCCTACAAGGACTTCAGAAGTATGCTACATACAGTATTATAGTTCAGGTAAAAATTTATCCAGGTATTTTATTTCTATATAAATAATACAATTTGTAATACCATATATGGAGTAATTATATTAAATTGTTCGACCCATTTCTAATAGAAGACATTTTTAAAATAAAATTTTACGGATTTCAATTTTCATTTTTATCGGAAATGACTAGTTTAACCGCGCGCCAATTTATCTTCGAGAAAAGCTGCAGAAATTGCATCGAGACTTGCAACGAATTTTATCCGCAAAAGCACGTACAGTGTAACAAAACTGCACCGTATCTATTTTTCGTATATTGTGAAATTAAATATTGTTTTGATTACTTATTACCATCTTATAATTCATGAATTATTTTCATGAATTAGGCTTATAATAGTCGAGGATCTGGTCCGGCTAGTGATGCAGTAACTTCCAGGACGCTGGAGGACTCGCCCTCCGTTTCGCCAGAAAATCTGCAGTGTTCAGTCCTCAGCGCTCAAAGTCTCCACATATCATGGGAACCCCCTTTACCGGAAGGTCGTAACGGAGTCATCCAAGGCTACAAAGTAACTTACCACTCTATCGGGGAATGGTTTGGTAAATGTGATTGTACTAAAAGGAAACCACAAAGTTTTTTAATTAAAAATATTTTTTAAGATAATGATGATCAACAAACTAAAGTAATAACACTTTTACGCACAACAATACCTGGTTTAAGAAAGTACACAAATTATAGCATAACTGTCTTAGCTTATACGTCCTCGGGGGATGGTGTGCGGTCGGAGCCAGTTTATTGCCATACAGAAGAAGACGGTATGTGAAAGACTCAGGTGTTTAGGGATCTTTATAATTAATTGATAATATGTTGTAGTACCATCTGCTCCTGCAGAAATAAAAGCAGTCTTAAGTGCTTCAAATAAAATATTGGTGTCTTGGCTGCCACCGAAGTACAGTAATGGACCCTTAGTTGGTTACACGTTTTATATGAGCACTTTAGTAGATGGCAGAGAAGAAGGTACAAACAAGAGGGTCCTTAGTCCCAATACGGAAATGCACGAGACTACTAGACTACAAGACGCAGCTACTTGCCAATTTTGGGTCACCGCTTCTACCCGAGTAAGGGGATAATTATAAATTAATTAATCATGCGCTTAATGAATAATGCGCTGCAACTACAAGCTTATCAGAAACCGGATCGTGCAAAATTTATTTCGCCTATATACCCGCGGACGCGCTTCCAAACTTTTTGTAGATAGCATCATTAAAATTTATACAAACTATTTCAATATTATCGCAAAATCATATACCAAAATGCATGTAATATTTTTGCAAGCAACTTTAATATCAGCATATACGCCGGAGTGGAGGAGAAAACTTTGCCCCTTATTCTTGATCCTTGAGGCTGGAATTTTATTTTTTCGATAATGATTCTCTCTCTCTTAAATGTTTACTATATATTTAAAAATTATAACGTTAAATAGTAATATATACTTACTCTATTTTTAATTTTTCTATTTTATTAAATTTCTATTTTTGTTTCTTTTAATTTAGTGTTATGGTGAAACAGCAAAATATAATGCAAATTTTATTAAGTCAAAATTAATAACCCGAAGGCAAGAAAATCAATTTCACAAGCTTATCTTTATTTCTGATTAAAGGTTGGGGAAGGTGAGAGCACTCGCGTTATTACCGTGTCCTTATCGAAAACAGTTCCTGCAAGGATAGCATCGTTTGGTCGAGAGGTCATCAGTGCATGGAAGCAGGATATAACGCTTCCCTGTAAACGAGTTGGTAGCCCTTTGCCGAACCCCGTTTGGCGTTGGAACGATCAGCCCTTGGAAGTGGGCGGTCGCCGAACAATGACGTCGAACGCTACATTGGTTATAAAAGATGTCCAGAATGTTGATCAAGCGAATTATTCGTGTACCGTGGAAAACCAGTACGGTAAAGATGAAATTGTTTATAGTCTCAGGGTGCTTGTACCGCCAGAAGATCCGGTATTAACTGTCGTTGATGCTTTTACGGATAGTTTACATCTTAGATGGACCGATCAGAAAAACGGCGGTTCTCCTATACTTGGCTATGTAATAAATTATAAGAGGGATCATGGAGATTGGGAGGAATTGCAAATTTCGGCTAGAACCGATGAACATATGCTTAGAAATTTGTGGTGTGGAACAAGATACTTACTTTATATAACAGCTTATAATAGAATTGGTACTGGATTACCTTGTGACATCGTGACAACTCATACTAAAGGGACTGGTAATTATAAATTCTAAAATCATCAAAAGCAATAATAATCCGAATATATTATACATTTTTTTAGTTCCCGTTAAACCTAAGCAGTCACAGATGTTAACGATGAACGCAACAGTGGTAACGGTTTGGTTGGATTCGTGGGGGGATGGGGGTTGCGGTATCTTATACTTCGTCATAGAATACAGGGCGGGTCGTCATTCTTCGTGGATTATGGCTTCAAACCATATCAAACCGACTGAGAGAATATATAGCATAACGGAGTTATGGCCCGCCACTGAATATCAGCTGAAAGTAACCGCGCATAATAACGCAGGGGATTCACCCGCCATTTACAACTTCACCACATTAACTTTGCTAGGTGGTAGGTTTATTATCTTTCCAATCTATGTTAAGTGAACTAAATATATTACGTTTGTGAACTTGAACTAGCATTCAATAATAATATTCAAAATTTATTGAACTGGTGACTTTATTACATATAGAATAAATATGTATTTATATGAAACATTTCAAAATTATTTTCTTGTCGAATTAGATATTTTAAATTGAACAAAAATATAAATTAGCTTCAATTAATAAATTAAAATATTATATCAACTTAATTATTTATCTCTACTAAAAAGTTTCATAGTTTTAAATTTAGAATTAAGAAACTAAAGTCTAAAATAAAAATCGTCTCTCTTATCTGAATTTTTATCTTGGAATATTTTATATTGGAATGGTTAGTTTTAAAGTGGTATTTTGAAAGTGGCGTAAATCCATTTATTTTCGGATCGAGATATTGAAGAGCTTGCATTGGATTAAATTTAAAACATGCCATATGCTATATGGTAACATATAGCATAGTGGAATAATGTTTTTGGGTTTCTAAAGGTGCCAAATGTATCATCTCATGTAGCATAATTAACATTATTTAAAAAATAATACGTTTTTGATGGCTATAAACCACTTCCAAAATCATTGGAATGACGTTTTAAATTCTTAAGAAAGCTCAAGGTAAAACAAATGTTGCTTGAAATAAATAGTATATTTTGTAACTAGGGTGGTAGGTTATCAATTGGACACGCGAGCGTAATTGAGCGCACGAACGAAGTGAGTGTGCACATTCGCACGAGAGGGTAATTGACATACCGCCCGTGTTGCAAACAATATTTTTTATTACTCATGCGAAGGGATGCATCTGTTTGGGATCCAGGTGCCATCAAAAAAAAAGTAGAATCAAAAATGAAGAATTTGATATTTCAATTGTCTCCGGTGGTGTGGATTCGTCATAAGAACTCTCCTCAGTCTCCGGTATCACCATATAATTTACACTCATTTTAAAACGTTTTCTTTAATTTTTATTTTGTAATGAAAAAGAAATTCTATCACTTTCACGTCACTTTTTTTGATATTGAGGTCTTGATTGTGTTTGTTTTAGTTATTCAATTGTTTTTTAATGTTACCTAACGATATTGAATACTTTCCGTGCGTTGCCCAAGTTTTGTGGTAATACAACCAAAAGTGGTATTTCTCGTACTAAAAATCGTGCGCCAGGATAATACTTTTAATGCATGAGTAATAAAAAATTATACACTTTATATATACACTTAGATAAATGTATAATCTTTTCTGTTATAAACTCAAAAAATATTCAAATTTTATTTTTAGTTAAGAAATTGTTACATTAAAATAAATTAATTATTTTGATTAATTATTATCCAGTCTTTTTCAGTTTGTATATGGGGCAGGGATTTAAAAGAACTGTGTGCAGGTGGTATATAATGTAATACATCCATAGTCATTTGAAACTCTCACAATGAGACTTACGCCACTTTCAAAATAAACTTTTCCTCACTTCATTAGCCCAACAAATTTTCGTGTTACTATATCTTAATGATCTTAAATATATTAGTAACGTTAAAAGTTACTTCTGCGAAAATATTACTATTTAGGTAGCTACCTCGATTTTTTTTTTTAAATGGAATTATTCCACTTTCAAAATAAACGGTGCAATTATATAATAATCGAATAAAATGACGAGATAAATAAATGTACGTAATAATAAATCAATTTCATATTAAAACGCAAAGATTGGAACAAAACAGTAAAACTTTCTGCCAGCTCTATATTAAACTCGTGTAATTTATTTTCCAGTTGCTCCGGAATTATCTCCGCCAGTGTCGCATTCCGGCGATCACCCTTTTGCAAACGCCAGAGTCCTGGTTCCCATTATCTTATCGATACTTGTGTTAATCGCCCTGGTTGCCACCTTGTTCTGGCGCAGAAGTAATTTCGCAAAAACTTTTCACTTCACTTTATTGAGTTTTTGTACCGATTTGTTAGAGATAAGAAGAGATCGGGATAGACAAACGAGGACATTGGGTGAATCTCCTTCGATGGCCCAGATCCAGAACAAACAAAACAGGGACCAGCAATATTTGGCGGTGAGAGTCGGGCGGGGGCAGCAACCGATCGCGGTCGAAGACCCTTATAAAGCGGAATCGGCTGATTACATCGAGGATATCTGTCCATATGCGACTTTTCAACTTTCCAAACCAGCATACAGCGAAAGTTCTTATAGCGGGAATGTATACAGTGGACCGTACCATTCGGTACGAGGGTCTTTTGTTTATCATGATGTTAAACCTCCACCTATTGATAAGTTTAATTTAGGACATGTAAGTTTTCTATTTTTATTTCATTGAGTTTTGTATTCTCCTCTTTAAATTTTACGTTTTCTTCACTTTTTATTACCTCTCTTCTATTTGCAATTTCAATTTGTTTATCCTGCGAATGCCGTTTTTTCACAATTATTATTCGTACACTTTTCTTTATTTACCATAAAAGCTATGCAGAAAACCTTTGATGATAGTAGAGATTTTAAACGGAAGACCTTTTACCGTATTAAAATATTGATTTTACGCCTCTATATGTGCATCTACGTAAAATCAATAGGACTATATACCGGACGCTTTATAGGACCATGTTAAATTATCGACTAAATAAAAAATAATAGTTCCCATAAACAATAGCATTTAATAATAATACATAAATTTGCTGAAAACTGGATTTTTGCCGTTTTATTTCTTTTAAAACAGGTTTGATGGAAAAAAAAATAAGAAAGTGGTATTCATACTGCTTTTTATATCATACTGAAAATCAAATAAATATTTGCAGTTTTCATAAATATTTTAGTGTACTGTAATATGCTTTTAAATTTACACAAATAAAGACATATTATTTGAAATCAGTGGTGGGATTGAACCAGTTCGGGTGAAAAAGTTTTAAGATGTTGTCAGTTCGGATTTGAAGTCTGAGGAATGAGTGTACACAAGGAATGAGTGTAAGGTTAACTACTACTAATAATTCAGGCGAACCGTTTGAATAAAAGCTTGACAGCTAAGGCGGCTCAACCAGTTCGGTTGTAAATAATAGGTTTGTTCCAACAGCAGTTAAAACAGTCAGCAAACTGTCCGACACATGCGCAAAATTTAAAAACATTACCGATTGCAATATTACGCATGCGTCGGACAGTTTGCTGTGCATTTTGACTGCAGTTGGAACAAACCTATTATTAACAAACGAACTGGTTGAGCCGCCTTAGCTGTCAAGCTTTTGACAGACGCTTGCATCGGACGGTTTGCTAACCGTTTTGACTGCTGTTGGAACAAGCCTATTATCAGTTACTCTCTCAAAATTGAATCGATTCACACCAGTTCAGATAAACCGCTACTAAAAAAATTTTGAATCCCATCACTGTTTTAAATATAATTAATTAAAATTAATTAAAAAATTAAATATTGTTATACTGGGTGGCCCAAAAGTCAACATTCAATTTCATAGTCTATAAATTTGGTTTTAAATGAAAAAGGGAACTTTTATCTTAAGCTCTATTGACACTCTATGGCTCACAATCAGTAGTGCACAGACACTCAGTAGTGCGCAAACTTTTGCCTTTCGCGACCCCCCATTTCGCGTAAACATTTTGTTGCGACACCTGGATAGACAGTATACGTTATTTTGAATTTATTTTATCCTAAATGATGATGTGCTAGAAAAACGAGTGCTTGATAGTAAAAGTGTATAGACGCAGTGCATCTATAGATTTTATAGATTGTTGCGACAATGTTGCGAACTTAAATGGATCTCACGTTCTTTTTGGTTTTAAATGAAAAAGAGGACTTTCATCTTAAACTCTATTGACACTCTTATGGCTCAGTGGTGCTCAGACACTCAGTGCTGCAAAAACTTTTGCCTTTCGCGACCCCCCATTTCGTGTAAACATTTTGTTGCGACCCCTGGATAGACAGTAGACGTTATTTTGCATTTATTTTGAAATAATTTGGGACCCACTACAATTCTGTTGCGACCCCACGAGGGATCCCGACCCACGGTTTGAGCACCACTGCTCTATGGTACAGTATTTCAAAGGTAATATCCTACCAACGAAATTTTAATTGCTGGAATTATATTCTCTTCATTGCTTATTTATTTATTCGGATGGTAACTGATATCTAGCCTAGATAAAAGTACTTTAGTCGTTGCTCGTCTTAACGTTTCAGTCATCGCTTTCAAGAACATCATCTTTTTTATGGGGGCATAGGAAAGCACAATCTTGTTAATTTGGGAAGTGCCCCCCGGAATTGGTTTTCGTAAAACTTAAAGAAGTCGCTGTGCTGTAATTCTTACTGTTCAGGGTCTTCCAAATCTTCAACACCCGTCTAAATTCACATTGTACAAGGAAGACCACCGACAAATTATTGTGTAAAAATATTGACATAATCTTTTGGCGTTCTTAATAGGTCGACTTATTCATTTTGTATGCACAATCAATTTTGTAAGTTACTTTTACATAAGGGTCAAAATACCACTTGGATAAAACCATCACATTAACAAAAAAAAAACTATGCAATTAGGATGATGACTTTTGAGCCACCTAAGGCAAAATTTGCAATTGGTTTATCTACTTCTTATGTGTTACAGAGTAAGGAGCCAGAGTACACAAAAGTTAGGCGAAAAGGTGGAAGACTCAGGGATCCTCATTCAGAAAGTCAAGGTAGTTTAATAAAATGATTCATTTAATTTATATATATGTATATATATATATATATATATATATATATATATATATATATATTATGTGTGCCTTTATCCATACATCATCCCATAATTTATTGTTATAGACTATAGTCTTTCATTAAGACTAAGGGGCCATTGCTGCTCAAACCAAAAACGAAATTTCTTAATACAAAAATAAATTCCAGTGATAAAATAAAGTTAACAATTTCAGAATCTGATAATCTGGGCAGCACTGACTCAGAGGTGAAGAAGATATTAACGCTACACCTACCTATTTCAGAATACGATACACTCGGTAGCGACTCCGAAGGCGATGGCCGCACCACCAGCCAAGAGCTCATGTCCTTCACTCATCGAATGCGTGGTAATTCCTGCACATTTAACACAACCCCAACTTATTATTTTAATGCAGGTGGAGCGGAAGGGTCGTCTTCGTCCTCGGAAACGTCACCACCGTCCGGGAGCGTTAATAGAAAGGCTTATCCCACCAGGAAAGGCAAAGGGAAAGGTTTGCCCATGAATAAAAGGCATGTTAGAAGTAGCAGCGGTTATTCCAGTCACAACGATGAAACGACTTTTAGTATTTCGCACAGCTTCAACGATCGCATTCATCCGCCTACCAGATTTTCGGATATGAGTGAGCCAGAGTGTGAAAAGGCACACAAACACAGGGGGATGTCTCGATTAACTAGGGAGGCTTTTCAAATCAACGTTTAATTTTTTTCTATTTCAGGCAAACTGTTTTTTTTGTGGTTTCTGTTTCTAACAAACACAGTTCGTCAAAGATAATTTTGTCGGGGCCGTCTAATTAAAATCTGTTCATTTCTTAATTTCTTAAAATACTCATGTTTTTGAATTAGTTTTGAAACTCAAAAATCTTAGTTACATAATTTACAATTTTAAACGTTGAGCTATATTCAATGAGTGTAATATTTAACGGATTTCATTTAGAATATTTTTTTTTAATTTATTATTAAATATTTGATATTTATAATTTATCATTAAAAACAGCAACAGAAAACAATAAATAAACCCCTAAACGATGCCCTAACAAAAGAATATAAATTATGTGTATATTAAACTAACAAAAGGTAGTCTGTTCCCAATTTCCTTAAAACTATATTATATCAAATATTGCTGTATAACAAATATTTTTTTTAGATAAACTGACGCAAAGTACAATTTTTTACTAATTTGTTTTTCTAAGAAAAATAAGAATGTTGATGATAAGTGGTAGGTGCCTTTTGAGGGAGTTATTCGTTGTAAATATAAGTAAAATTAAATGAGAAACGAAATCTTCCCTGATTATCTTCCGAGAGTGGGATGATGTGCCAAAAAAACGAGAGCTTGATAATAAAAGTGTATAGACGCAGTGTATCTGTATGTTATAGATTTTATAGATTGTTACGATAATGTTACGAACTTAAATGGGTCTCACGTTCTAGTTAAGTGTCTTTCTAGCGATTATTCCTTACCAATGATGTTTTTGGGAGCGATAATCACTCATGAAACGAACACATCTCACAACATTTATAACTGTAAAAGATATAAACATTCATCTTTCCTGTAAAACTAAATTTAAACAAATAAAGAAAACGACTGTCATTTTTGGATATACCTTTTTATTGTATAAGAATGTCAAATGTAATAAATAACAATAAAATGTTGTGTTAACATTTATCTTTTATTATAGTAATATTTATGTTAATACTATTTGTATGTTTATTTATAAGTAGGTATAATCATTTACGTTTTGTAACCAGTGACAAATGTACATAATTTTCTTTATTTATTAACCTATTCGAAATAATGTTTAATAACTTTTTATTTAAAAATCATACTCTAAAATTGATACATATGATTTTGTAACATTTTATTAATTTTAAGATTTGTTTGTAGCTCCACTACTACACAACTGCCGGCATGCATACTGAACAGGGAAATCCACAGATACTGCCCGGTATCAGCTGACAAACGAATTAGAAACGGCTCTAGAGACAAAAGAAGTGGCGATATGTGTCTTCTTAGACATTGAATGTTCCTTTGACAACACCTCGCACGAGGTTGTCAAATCGGCTCTTGAAAGAAGAAATATCGGAGAACGGAATGGAATGAGGAATGCTGAGAACTAGAACATCGAAGTCACATGGGAAGCAACACCATCAGGATCTCTACAATTCGAGGGTACTCACAGGGAAGTGTGTTATCACTACTGATATGAAGCCTTGTAGTTAAATTACTGGCTAGGCTGAATGACCTATACATTAAACGTTAAGGTTACGTCGATTATATTGTCATCAACCCAGAAGAAAGTTTGTGGGAACGCTCTGCAAAATCGTACACACTGACCTCAAAGTAACTAATAGATGGTGTTAAATAATGGGACTAATACTACGCAAAAGCAAAACCTAGGTGATGCCCTTACCTAGGAAGAGAAGATTAAACTGGCTATAGCCCATAGTGTTGGATGCAGGGCACTAGAATTCAAGCAGGAGATAAAATATCTGTGTATTCTAGATTCTAGATATCAAACTCCTATTTAACGGGAAGTGGTGGGTAAAAATACGCGCTCTAATGGTGTGCAGAAATCTTGTGCTATCAAAAAAACGTTGTTTAAACTCCTGCGATGGATGTACACCATGATAGTGATATATCCGATCAGTTACGGGACAGTTGCGTGGGGAAGGAGAACCAAGCTGGTCTATATGAAGAAGCAGCTTAAATTAAGAGGATTCAAATACTGGATTGTCTGCATCACATGGGCGATGGGGTCATGCCCGACAGCAGCAATGCAACTGATGCTAGGTCTGACTCCGTTGCACCTTGTCGTGAAGTGGACCGACAGATCGGCGATTGTAAAGTTCAGCAAGGAAGGAATAGGCAAAGGTAAAATAATCGTAAAACAGCCTCGCTGCCAAGATCCCCTGGCTGGAAGTACCAAAAGACGAAATGGTATGTAAATACCATTTCGAGAAAAACTACACAGCAAGTTGTAGCAGTAAAGCCGTATGGAGCGACGAATCCTAAGCATACTACATTTAGTAAACTGTCATCAAGTGGTATACAGATGGTTCTAAGACGAAGGAAGTTATTTTTTTCCTTCCCCCAATGCGAATCGGGGCTATCGTTCAGCCCTACAAACACTGCAGTCCAGTGGCCTATTGTATTTCTCCACATTTTCGATGGTTCCTAAGCATCGGAGATCGGTTCATCCATTGGATGTTTGTTCGCATACAGAGAGTGTGTATGAGAAGGAGCACACAGTTGCTTTCTCACTTGCAATGATTCTTCAAAGTAATCTTTACCCTATTAATCATTTCCAATGAAAGTTATTTTGGTAGATTACTTCCCCTCATCATTAGTCCTCATCTTCTATTGATATGGTATGATTACTGTCCTTTATCATAGATATGGTACCAGTACAAGGTTGTTCTGAAAGTGTTCTAGACCTCCCTTTTACATTTGCTATGAAATGGTCCCAAACATTACATAATCCCTATCATTGTTAGGTCTGAAAATGCTTTTGTGTCATCTGTCAAGTTTTTCTCTGTGTAAAGTTGGTGCGTTTAGAATAAATGCGGACGGACATCGCACAAGGAAGGTATTGGTGTAGAAGTATTTCAAGTACTTCGAATCCTTGGGAATCTACCCAAGTATTTTCCAAACAGAGGTACATGGAATCGAAAGATTTGCACAATTTAACCTCAACAGGAACTATCGCAAAAAACGAATTGCTATCCTGCCGGATAGTTAAGCGACCATGAAGGTTATTAACTCATACACCATCAGATCCAAACTGGTATGGGACTGCATGGGAAAGCTAAACAAGCTTCCAGGTCTAAGACAATCCAAAGTAATGCCGGGATCTTTTAACCAGAAAAGAACAAAAGCTTCCCTGAAACTAAACAGGAATAAGCTTAGAATTCTGACAGGACACTGCAGACAGGACGGTGCAGAAACACCGACAAGACCCTTGGTCCAGAGTCTAGAAGATGTCAATTGCAGATTCTGCCACTCAGCAGAGGAAACTCCATACATCTGCTCAAGGACTATGGAGCACTGCACCATAAGACTGATGACCCTTGTGGCCCACTGCTTGAACTGCAGATCCTGAAATTCGTACAGGAATCACGACTAGAGGAGGCGCTCTAAATGGATAAGTATACCAACGATTAGAGGAAGAAGGTGGGGTACAATAGATCTATAAAGGTCGCAGTACAAGTCACCACCGAAATCTACAATGTAAAACGATATTTTATTCGATAATAAAAAGAAAATCTGGTCTTTTATTGATTAGATTTATTGATCAAGAATTATTAAATTATTTTTAAAACAAAAATAGTTTTTATTTAAAACATATTTTATTGTTGAATACAAAATCTACAACAGTTCATTCTGTTATGTCAAATGGTTCAAAGTCTGTTCTCAATCTAGCAACTAAATCTTCCTCATCTTCTCTTTTAAGAATACAATCCTTCCATTCAACGCGATCTTGAAGGTTCAAAATTGGCCCAGTGGCTAAAACTTCACGACCAAAATTTATTGGAAACTGTTTAGGTCCTTGAATTTTAGTATACAGTAACTCATTATTCGGTAGTTCCACAGCAAAGTAAGGAACGCCTGAGGGTAAAACTTGATCTAATCTGTTCTGAGACTCCAATTCTTGAAGCTCAAATCCATTACCTTCAGCTTCCTCCTACAAAAAATCAAGCAAAATTATAATATAATTGTTAAATTTAATTCTAATGTATCTTACTTTGAATATATCTTTTATTTCTTTAGTTGCTCCTGTGGGAATAGGCACCGCTTGTATTTGCATATGAGATGTTTTGAAATTCCTTTCAAAAAACACTGGAACTTTACCATTTCTTCCATAGAAACTTTTTAAGGCGCTTTTGAATTTTCCCATCTCTTCCAAAACATCAGTCTGAAGAGCTGTGGTACATTGGTGGTGCTCAATTGGACATATTAGAAAATGTTCTTCTACCAACCCACCTATAAATAAATTTCATATATTTAAAATTATCCTATGAAGATAATTTAGTTTGTAAAAATGAATATTCTTTATCGACCCATTTAATAGACGGTAATCCATTTTTGTGAAACCTAAACATTCATTTTTTTTCCAAAGTAAAAATATCTAATCTATTTTAAAAAGTTATAAGATTACCTTATTAAAAGATAAGATTACCTTTCGCGAGTGCTAAATATATGGATGTTCCTACAGTAATGACCAGATGCTTTTCAACAGAAGGACTAGCAAGACAAAACCAACATTTACTTTGATCAAAAGTAACTTTTTGTTTCTTTCGTTTGTTCTTGCCTTTGCCTTCCTCATTAGGAGCATTCATATCAAAGAAATATTGTTTTGAACCATCAACTTTCCTTTTTCGTTTATTAACTGAAACATTTTTAACTGTGATATACAACTAACAATTTATCATTATTTACCTTTTGCATCTAAATCTTCTAAATCATATGGACAGTTTGTTTCATCAGTTGTCTTTTGAAACAATTCAGATATCTTCATTTTTTCCACAGGAGTTAAACTAACAGCATAAATCCATTTTTCCTTTTTGGGATTACCAACTCTGGCTAAGCCTATAAATCTTGATGCAATGTCTAGATCACCATTATTATAATTTCTATATGGAGCCCTTTCATAGAATATCCCTTCAAAACCACTTACATGATACCTAGGTCGTAACTGTCCAGCCAACCAAGATGTTTGATATGCTGAAGATCTTACATCAAGTTTATCCTAAAAATAACAATCGGTATATATTATATAAGAATTATGATCTAGCTTTCTATTATTTGTGGTAAATAACTTGCATTTTTGGGATCATTTGAATTTATTCCAGAAGGCCATTGTGTTGTTAAAAGTATGTCAACTCCTTTGAAATTAGGATTTCCTCTGTAACATACGTCTCTTAAAGCTATTGCATCTTCTGATGTGTAATTATAATTCTCTGCTTTATTTTCTGTTGAAAGTCCACTTATGTATGCTATTTTTAATCCACCGGTACTCGTATATACGCCTCTTTTTCCTGCAATTTATTTAAAAAAATAATGTTAGCAGTGTATATCACACAATAGGGTATATTGTCATCATAATAAAATTAGAACAAAAAAATATGTATAATAGTATAATTCTGCTCATTTGGAAAAATATTAGATTTTTTGTTTAATTGTACAGAAAAGGCTTGAAAGACAAACAGACAAGACCATACTCTGTCCGGCGAGAGAATGCATCCCGTCTCGACAAGTTTAGCATTGTTCTGCGTATACCACCATTTTATTTCGTGTGCGGCGTTTAGTTGTCAGTATTTCGGCGCGTCCCTTGCCCTTCATAACAAGTACAACAGCATTCTCTCGGGGGACAGAGTATAGATAACGATACTTTTTTATGTGAGGTTTCAATACTGCTTATATGGGGTGTGCTCTTTTTTGGATATGATTTTTTTCTGTGATTTTTGTTATGGTGTCCCAGTCTTTCTTGGACTTCAAAAGTAGATCCATAAAATTTTTGGGTCGAGTTTTATGGATTTTTGTTCTAGCCGTTCCCATCTCGGACACTCGTATATCGTGAGTCACACTATCCACTTCACCATAGTAAACGCAGTCTGTGTCAGATGCCCTTCCGATATTACGGAGATAATCTCTAAAGCATCCGTGACCTCGTTTCGAGATACCGTTTGTTAGGCGCTGCATATACGTTAGATCGTAAGATTAGTTGTTCAAGGAGTTTTCCTACGCCAGGATGAATATAGGTCGGTATGATGGAGGTAAATCTGTGGGTTTGCCTCCCTTTTTGATGAGTACTAACATGGCTTGCTTCAATTTGTCTGGGAAGGGACCAGCCTGTAGACTCCTGTTGCAGGTACCAAAGTTTCAAAGTTTTGTGTCATTCGTTTTATGGCTTCCAGGGGGATCTTATCAGTGCCTGGGACTCTATTTTTGCGAGGCGGCTACTTGCTAGTTTAAGTTCTTCGTCGGTAAACAGCGGGGTATTAGAAACGGAGGGTTGTTCCTAGGTTGGATTAGGGTGGCTTGGAAATAGTGTTCCGGCTATTTCCAGCAATTTCTCCATCAGTAGTTGTAGATTAGGATGACGGATGGAGCCTTTTTGTAGCTAACTGGTAGGCTTGTCCCCTTGTATCCTACCCTATACTTTTACACAATTTTTCCCGTGTGATTTCTTTGACAGATTGATTTCCGTTCGGAGTTGCCTTTTTGCGGTTCATACTTCATATCTTGAGCTTTATCTGGGTTTTTGTTTTTTTTCACTAGCCGATGGTATCCTTCTTGCGGTAACACAGGTGGTTCTTACCTTTGCAATGGTGTCATTTCAGCAGTACACCCGTTTCTTCGTGGGATTACACATGCATTTTCGCATGCTTTGCTGAGGACTTTGATTAGACTTTATGGAGTTGATTTTTGGATTATTTAGTTAATTTTTCTCTGTCCAACATTTCTTCGCCAAGTGCCTATATTGTGGATTAGTATTTGTATTGGTGGGGGTCTTGAGTGTGATGCGCAATATATGGTCACCAGCGGCCACATAGCCTCTCCATCCCTACACGTGGTGCCCCTGTTACGCTGAACAACCTGGTGGAAGGTTTGGGTAACCAATCCCAGCGGGGAAACCAGGTCAGCAAGCAGAAGAGTGTTGGGGGGGGGTCTAGGTAGGGCTAGTACCTGGCGTAGCTGGGGAATAGCCTCCTAGACTGGGTAGGGACAGGGACGGGTTACCTATTATATGAATGGCGGCGGATTGAGACAGGCTCTCAAAAGTACAGCGGCGTTCCTCAGCCCTGAAAATTGGGGCTACTGCCTTTGCTAATTCAGGGCACTCACTCTCACTAGTTGTCCTTAGCTATCTGTGCCACTATAATCGGAGCCTGTACCTGTATCAGCAGGCGGGGTATTACGTACAAGCCCCCTGTTACTCTTTGCACAGTCACCCTCATTCACCATCGACCATCCCCACCCCTTCTTTCCGTCTCGCATCGGTTTGTAGAGCCACCAACAGGCCCATGAGCGGAGACGGCGATGGCAATGAGAGAAGGATCTTCGGCAACTAAGAATTCCCGACGACAACGACGATTGGTATTGGTGTATTAGGTTTGTTGTTGGTGTATTTGTCTTCTATGTTATAGGCTATATACCAATGGTCACTCAGCATTTCCATTACAATTTCCAAATTTATATCTAAGGTTTAGTGTAGAGAAGGTAGGGTCAATGATGGAGCATGCACTTCCTCTGACAAGTATGCATTGTTTCCCTTGGTTTAGCAAGGCCAGGTACAGTTCCGCTGCCCAATAGATCACCATATCACCTCTCTAGTCAATTCGAGGGCATCCCCAGTAGGGTGATTTGGCGTTGAGGTCTCCCCCGATGATGTTACCTATTTTCTTGTGGCGTCTTATAATGCAGCTTATTGCTCCAAGTGCTTCAGCCAGTCTTTCTATTGGTTCGTTGGGTGAAAAGTAGCAGGCATATATAGTGTAGAGTTGTGTCTCTACCCATACAAAGCCCAGTCCACTACTGGTTTTTTCTACCATAGTATTTATTATTATTATTATTATTAAATCATTTATTGTCCTCCATACAAAGAAATATACAATCTGATTAAATTACAAATTAAAAATATTACACATTAAATACAAATGTACACAAATGGAACAGAATGGAGAACAAAAGGACTTATTCAAGAAATTAACAAGAATTTCTCAATCTTCCATAAGCCCTTATTGTTATCTTTAGGTAAACCTTACACCGACTAACATAGTAAAAATAAGTAGACGAATATTAACGTTCATTTTTCTAAATGCTCACTCTATTTTGAACACTGTATTCTTTGCCTCTTAACATAATTTTTATACTGTTCAACGCTCGCTAGCCTTAACTCCATTGGTAGATTGTTAATGATGAACGTTATTTGGTAAGTGTACGAAGATTTAAACTTTGAGGTATGGTGTATAGGTGGAGTCAACAAGCCCTTGCTACGCATATAAATTGTATGAACGTCCGTTCTGAAGGTTATTTTGTTGTACAGATACCTGCGTAATTTGCAGTAAAGGATTTTTTTGAAAAGACATGTAAGATGAAATTTTCGAAGTTTTTCCATATTAATCCATTTGCATCGAATTTCCGTGGATATTTTTTGGCGAGGTCTTAGGCCATGTACAAATCTGATACACCTATTTTGTGCTCGTTGTATTCTGGCGCGGTCTGCATTATTAATGAAACTAGTATACACCGATTCAGGATAACTAAGCATTGACAAAACATAGGCAATCACTAGTTTCCTTTTTAAGTTTAAAGATAAGACATCACAATACATGATTAATGACTCTGATTGCTACATCTTAGTTACAGTCTGTATTCCAATTCCTGGTACTGCAGAGTTGTTGTTGGGCTCATTTACTAGAAGTATATACTATATCTATGTTGTGTTCTTTAGCCGTGGCTAATTGTAAGACAAGATCATGGGCTGCAGTAGTTTCCTCTCTCAATGTACCTCCAGCAACGCTTTTCTAAATTCTGGGCATATTGTAGAGCCTGATTGGTGTCCTTTTTTTCCTCTTGACATCCATTTGCTTGGTGGCCAGCCTTACCGCATCTCACGCACAAGTTTTGCCTATTGGGGCCTTTAGAGTTATTTGCATGATGCCCTGTATGCCAGCACTTGTAGCATCTTTCGATGTTAATCCTCTCCATCACTGTGCACTGAATCCATCCAATTTTTATTCTTACCTTGTCTATAAGTAAAGTATAATCTTGGTAATTCGGTGGTTGGTTAGTCGGACACGTTCAGTAATCCGGCGGTCTGGAAAAACACGTGTTTTTTCTTGTCGCCACGCCGCACCGGATACATATGAGTAAACATGCTCCCTCGTGCTCTTCCCGCCCTCCACTCTCTATCTACTCATATTGTTCGCCGCTCAATTACATTTTGTTTTGTATCTTGTGTAGTTATTGGCTTATCGTTTATCGAGTGTATTTAGTGTATATAGTTATTTAGTGTACAAAGTCAACCAAACGGAAACACGTTACTTTAAGTTATCAAAAACAGGAGATGTATCAAAAACAGGAGATCATCAATAATCTTGATAAAGGAGAACCCACGGCAAACCTCGCACGCACTTATGGCGTTGGAAGATCCACGATCTACGGCATCAAAGTCAACCGCGAGAAAATCTTCTAATTTGTCAGGACTGCTGAGGGGGACTCGAAGGAAAGAAAGATAGTTAAAACAGGTGATTATCCTTAAATGGAAAATGTTTTATTTACTTGGTTTATGCAAGATCGTGCCCGGCATACGCCATTGTCGGGAGATATCGAAAAGGCAAAACAAATTTACGAAAAAATAGCCAAGATGATTTTCGACCTAGCGATAGCGCACAGCTGGAGTAAATTCAAAAGCGACACCATTCAATGTTCTTGGAAAAAGGTCTGGCCAACACACCCTGCTTTTAAGTCTTAAAATCTGATCAACAATTCTGAGAAAGCTAATTGCACTATACAATCAATCGACTTGACAATCGACAATTTTTTTTTACAAAAGCTTTCCAGCAAATGGGAAGTGGATTTTACCCTGACAAACGATGGGATAAAACATTGACTTCAAGACACAAGCGAGGAAAATTTGCAGTCCCTTTGACCAAGAAATCCTCAGGCAAATTGTTCCACGAATTACGACAAAGCTAAAGATGACTTTAATGTTTCAACTCAGCGAACTGTAACCAATGGTGACGCATTTAACGCACTCAATGTTTGGATGAAATGGGCAGAAGAAAACGCCATAGCAAGTGCTGATGCGTTAGTGTTAAAAAAGTTGCAAGAGTGCGTTTTTGATAAAATGTATAAAGCAAATAAGCATAAATGATTATTTTGTATAATATGTTTTTAGTTTGTGTTCTTAGTATATACATATTTTTTATATGTACACATTGTATTCTTCTTGAAATACAATTGTACATAACATATGTAAAATTGTTATTTTTTCATTTAACTCCCGCTAATCCGGAATATTTTAATAATCCGGATTTAAAATTGTCTGCTCGCATATGTATCGGATTATCAAGATTATACTGTACTTGTGCTTGCTTCTGGGGGAGTGATATAGTTGCCGCCTTGCTATTACCATATGGTATGGTTGGATATTTTTGATTTTTACATTTTCACATGTACCTAATAC
This sequence comes from Phosphuga atrata, assembly GCA_944588485.1. NCBI lineage: Eukaryota > Metazoa > Arthropoda > Insecta > Coleoptera > Silphidae > Phosphuga > Phosphuga atrata. The sequence goes on along the minus strand of OX155892.1, from coordinate 77,060,825 downwards.
TAATTGAACAGCTTCTTCTATTTCGTTCTCTGAGGTTCGTATCTAGATCTTTTATGTGGATGGTGGTATCTGTGTTTCTTGCTCGAATTTCTGTCTAGCAGTTTTTTTTAAATAATTTCCTTTAAGACTTCCGCTTTTCCATCTTTCTATTCAAGTAGAAGCTCCCCATTTTGTGTCTGCCTCATCCCAGTTAGAAGTGATCCTGAGGATTCGGGGTGTACTTCTTTCTTGACTAGTCTGATGAGATCCGCGTATTATTTGTCTTTCGCCTTCAAAAATACCGCTTCTTGCGGATTTTTTGACGTTTGTCTTCTCTATTGCCAATTCTCCTTGTTTTTGTTGTTCCTACTGGGATTTCGGTACGGGGTGAATACACTCGAACGTCAATCTCTGAGTTAGCGAACTTGAATTCGATCATTCCTTTTAATGTCGGCGAAGACAACAATACTTTTGTTTTTCTGGGATCTGTACAGACAAGTGGAACTCCACCAATCATTCCGGAACATCGTTTAGCATGTTTTCAGAATGATGGTTCTAAATTTAATAAGTGTTTTTGCTCGTTAGCTGGTGTTTTAGCTTGGTTGCACTATCTGATTTTTTCTGTGGCGTTTCAGCCTGTCGGTCCTCTCCCAATTTGTTTAGTTATCCATCAAGTACCTTTAATGTCGGCCAAGACAACAATACTAGACAGAGAAGACTGGACAGAGAAGACAAGACTAAACAAACTATAGTCCATTTTTTTAAGAATGCAGCTTAGGGAAGATAGGGATTATTTGACCTATTTGACGTTCTCTGATTGGCTTAAATAGAGGAGAAGAATAGATAGAAGTTCACACGGACGATATTTACTTTTCCATCTCAACCTCTGTTCTCTCTTTCTTTTCACATACATTTGCAGCTGTTAGTTGTCAAAGGCTGCTGTGACAATTCACAATTGTCATTTGATCTATTTGTATCATTTAGATTTTTTGCATTTTTCTACATTTATTTGTTTGTATTTTATTACAATTGTTATTTGGTGTATTTAAACTGTATTTTTCAATACAAACAATAGTAGTATTCGTTTTTTCTTCGTCATGTAATTTTCATTTTTATAAGACCATGGCTGATAACGAGGTGCCCACTACCTAAACAGGTTTAAAGAAAAATCCGAAGGGAAAACTTTTAAAAAGTGGACACAAATTAATGGCCTGCAACAGTTATTTGGTCCAAAAAAGTAAGGGTACAACAAAAACTCAAGCTGTGGCACTCACTGCAGCAGCTGTTGTTCAATTTCTATAATTTTTATAATAAATTATTCAATAATAATAAGATATTCAATCAAACCATTAATAAATTACCAATTTTATATTCAAGTAACTATATATGATTTTAGCGCCAAATTGTGTAACTAGATAGAACATTTGTCTACACGATGATTCAGGTTTCTAGTTACTGCATTCTTAAAAAAATGGACTATAGACTAGACAGACAAGGCTGGATAAACTAGAGTGGACTAACAAGACTCGACATTTATTTATCTATTTAGCGTATGGCATTTAGACACATTTTCAAGAATATAACAAACTTATTGAATTTACCAACAAACATCAAGATTCTCTATATAGTCTATCGCTTCTGGAGTTGCAGTCAGGAAATCATCGCGGCAGCCTTCATACGTTCGAAAGTGGGGACATTCCTCTATTATGTGTTTGATCATTTGTACCTCTCCATAATTACATGAGGAGGATGGTAATTTTCCTCATTTGTTTAGGAAGTATGCACATCTGCCGTGTATATATGGGGTGTAAAGCTAGTTCGCCTCCTCGTGGTGCACCCTGGGTAACGCTAAATGGACTAGCACATATTGACAGTCAAATAATCTAAGGATCTCCTGAAAATACGACACACTAAACCAACAGCTACAGCTCTAAAGACTCGGCAGACAAGATAGTACAGACAGTACAGACAATACAGGACAGACAGTACAGATAAGACAGACAAGGCTATTGACAATTGGGGAAAGTATAGTAGATCAATTTTAATAAAGATATACGTGCAAATTTAAAACCCATGGTGGACAAAAGGAAAGAAATAAGTAAATTGGCGAGAGGAACACATATAATCAGGACAGGGAATTTTGAAAAAATCATAATAATGTTTATTTTGGAATTCTTCGACTTCTTCAAACAGACCTTCTTCGTCGAGTTCTTCAAACATAATAAGATCGTCTCTTACAACTATTATATGTTCCGCCAGAGTTTTCATTATTGCACTATACAATTTTTTCCCGATTTCCATATGTTCGTCTTTAATCACCGCAGAGGGTTCCCTCGCGATTTTATTATTTTCTAGAAGGAGCTGTTCACAATATACTAGCGCCGTTTTTAAGAGTATTTTCCACTCTTCACTAGTCTGGAAATTGGAATCAGGTTCACTTTCTTCGGTCATCGAAGGCCCCACCATATCACTGCCACGTGTAAAATCAGACGTCTCACAATTATTAATGACCGAAAGATAAAAACTATAAAGTAGATGACCAATGACGTATCGTAGTCGATGTTGAAAGATGCTTGAAGTCACTGATTACTGTAAACTAATAACTGAGCTTCTTGGCGAATTTGTTACAATTTATATTCCCTACCCAGGTACGATCTTCGAATTCATTTTTTATACTAATTGTAAGTGATTAGGATTGTAAAATTTCCATTACGTTATCTTGATATGTTTTACAAGAAACGTGGGTATTTTTGTAAAATCCTATACCCGGAAAGGGTTCGTAATCCTAATTGCACGACACAAATGATTACTACAAAAGATTTGAATAATACTTTATTTGCAATGCAGATAACGTAGAAATTAAGAGATTAAAAAAAAGAAATTGAAAATTTCCTGCATGATTTTTAAAAATTCCTTTTCCCGCTAAAAAAACAGTTATTACAATTAATTCCAAAATAAACAATATTCAAGACACATGAATTGGTAAAACATGTGAAATATTTGAAGAAAAAACGCAAGACCGCTGGCGGGTTCGAACCGGCGACCTCGCGCTTTTGAAGCGCGACTGTTAACGTTGCGCCACTCGCGTGTTGAATTTTTGTTAACGTATAATGCAGACGAACAAACTAAAAATAATTAATTTCTCAATTAATTAATTTCTCAATTAATTAATTTCTCGGAAACGGATAAGTATTGTGTCTTACTACTTGCACCTGTTATACTACTGGTCATCACCTACGTGTGTATTAAAAATTAATCGAATCGGTGATTTCCTTATCATACGGTCCCCTTGTAAGATTACGATAAAGCGACCAATAGGTCCTAACATTTGGTCGTGGCGCACTAATGGTTTTGAATGCGTTTTGGGGCTGTTTTATGACCGCTACGTGCTAGCAACTGTTTGTTACCACTAATGGTTTTAAATGCGTTTGTAAACAATGTAATATTTAAACTTACAAATTTTAGATATAAGTAAGAAGTTTAGATATAAGATATAAGTATTTATTTTCTGTAGTCGTAAATATTAAATATAGAAACAACTATGTGCACTTGGGGTTGGAATTCTTTTATTATTAGTGGGAGCAGGCAAATGGGAACGGGGAATAAGCCTTGCTGCTCTTAACAATATATAATTATCTTCAGTTTAAATCCATATTTCTTGCCACCAAGATACCAAAGTAATAGAAGTGTGTTGATAATAGAAGTGTTGACGTGTTCGTTTATTTATTCATTTTATTATGTCGAAAAAAACATATTTAAGTGGTTCACAAAAAAGAAAAAAAGTTGTAGCTCAAAAAGAAATAAGCAAGAAACTTCCTAAATTCACTTCATTTTTTACGGTTGAAGAAGCAATAGGCTAACTAATTCTTCACCTTCATCACCTCAAGATCGAAATACTTCTGAATATCAACTGGAAAAAGATCCTACATGTGACAAAAATGACCAACACACATCAGAAGCTCTCTACTTCAGGCTACTGTGAGTTAATAACTACAAGCTTGGAAAATGTATCACCTGATCCTGGTACAAATTTTAACAGATGAAATGCGTGCTATTTGGGTTCGAAAAGGGACAGAGTTTTTCCAAAATAAAAACTTGTGACTTCTGTGTGACTTTTTCAAAACTTCTACAAGTTTTCCAGATTCAAGCGGTAAAACAAAAACTAGATTAAGAAACTAGATTTTTAGAAAACTAGACTAAAAATATTTTCACCTGTAAATTGACAAATGGTGAGTCCTTAGAAAGAAAATGGCTCCTTTATACACCAACAAAATTAAATCTGTGTACTGTTATTGCTGCCATCTATTTAATACTACTACTGGACATAATTTGTGTACTCCAAATGGACATAAAGATTGGAAGCACATAAGTAACTTATTACTTGAGCATGAGAACAGTTTACAGCAGAGGGAATTAATGATAAATTATGTCGCAAGAAGCAAAACTATGGGACGAGTTGACAGTGAGTCAGTTCTAATATAATACCAAAGTCAATTATTTGAAGAATGTACTTAGAAGAATTGTTGCAGTAGCGAAATTTTTAGGATCTAGAGGTTTTGCTTCTCGTGGTGATAATGAGATATTGGGGTCTCATAATAACGGGAATTATTAGATGCTTAGAACTGTTTGAATTTGATCCTTTTCTTGCTGATCATATACGAAAGTATATGTATAGGAAATCGTAGAATAGGAATTACATCATATTTGTCTGCAAATATCTGTAATGAGTATATTAATATAAAGGGACAACAAGTTTTAAAATCAATTGTTAACGAAATAAAATCATCAAAATACTACTCTATAAGCGTGGATTCTACACCAGATCCCTCTGACATACTGACCAACTGACCTTCATCCTTAGATACGTAAAAGACAGAGAGCCTAATGAAAGATTTTTGCAGATTTTCTCCATGGATGAGCATAATGCAGAATACATAGCAGATACTATTTTAAACTTCCTTGAAAGCCTTGATATTAATATAAAAGATTGTCATGGGCAGAGTTATGATAATGCATCAAATATGGCTGGAAAGTATTCTGGTGTTCAGTCAAGATTAAAAGTAAAATGTAATTTTGCAATTTTTTTTCCCATGTGCAGCACATACACTAAATTTAGTAGGTGTTCAGGCTGTTGAATGTGTTTCCGAAGCTGTAGCATATTTTCAGTTTATCCGAGAATTATTAATTTTTTTCTTGGCTTCGACCAAACAATGGAAAATTATGACAGAGCATTTGGGCGCAAATAAAGTCCTGAAGACTCTCCCAAATACTAGAGGGTCTGCACATGATAATGCTATTAATGCCTTACAAAATGGTTATTTAAATATTTCTGAAGCTTTGTCCTCAATTGGAAGTGACATCAATCAACCAGGAGAAACAAGAAACGAAGCCCAAAGCCTAGCAAAAAAAAATGGAAGAAATGAATACTATTCTTTTAATGGAGATATGGAATGATCTTTTGGGAATTATGAATGAAACAAGCTTAAGTTTACAGAATAGCACTATTTCCATGGACGTTGCAACGAAACTTTACGCATCTCTGATCGATTATGTCAATAACGCACGCAATAAATTCGATCAGTACGAATCGGTTGCAAAACAAAAATGCTGACTATAAAGATACGTCTGAAAGAAAAAGAATTTGCAGTACACACGTCACTTTTTTTGAAGAATCATCAGAATCTTTACAGTTGAATGGCAAAAAAAAAATGTCATGTAGATACTTTTATTCCTATAATCGACACATTATATGCTCATTTAAAAAATCGTTTGGCAGCATACCAAGAAATTGACAATCGTTTTAGTTTTTTTTGTCAATTAATAACAATCAATACTGAGGAGCTGACAAAAAAATGCAATGAATTTGAAGAATTCTATCACGAAGACATTAACCCATCTTTGATCAATGGTGCGTATACGAACCATCTCAAAATGCACCATCAATTAATAAATTTTTATTGTATAATTTAATTTTTTGTTGGTGCTTCTAAGAGTAAACACAATAAACTTATTTTACATTTAGATTAAATAATTTTTTCCCATTAGTTACTATTGCAAATATAGGTAGCAGTGCCATTGGAAGTGCGCATAGGTAATGTTTGATTATTGTGCATGAAACGAAATAGCCGCTAAGATGTAAAGTGTGCCAATCAAACACAATTTATATGTGCAAAAAATGTAATGTGCATCTGCACTCAGAATGTTTTAACAAATATATTTAATTTTAAATACCCCTATTCGCCAACGGTGTGTATATGACCCACTCAATTTTTTTTACAGCAAATTTTTTTTGAATATTTTTTAGTAAAACTTTCTTGATAAACACCATTCTAATGCGTTTTATTTAAAACAAATCTAAAATATCATCTATTTCTATGCTTGGCCAAAGATGGGTTAATGCATATGAGTTCAAATCAGAATGTTTTCATTTAGGCGAGTATTTAAGGAGGTTCGAGCGAATCCCATGTTAAATATTTTTTTCAAGTTTAAGCTTTGAAACTTTTTATACATGAAGATCAGTACTTTATTTATGTCCTCTCAATATTTGAAAGTGATCCTCCGTTTAGTTTATCCGGAAAAAAAATAAAAAATGATGATTTTTCGAATCTTATACACGGTTCCTATGGCCGACAAGCTTCCGTCGCGTCTTTATTAATTTTTTTCGATATTAATTTCCCAACTTTAAGGAATAAAATACCATATACAATAAACTTAGATAATATTAAAACACGATAACATTAAAGAAATGTGATGTTCCTGATGTAATTATTTAAATAATTCAAGTTCAATTTTTTTGTTTTGAATCTTGTCTTCCATCTCATCTTGACAGATGGTTTGGCAACGTGGCGGTAACAGCTGATTTTGAGAAAAGAAAAACATAACACAAATATTTTGAACTTTTGAATGTCTGTGGAACTATTTGATAGAATATACTCCAGGTTTTTACATAGAATATCTATAATTTTTTGTCTTTTGGTAATTCGAGGTTTTTGGCCAACATATTGGGCTAATAAAATTCTGATCCCTTTACAACCAGGCGACTCAGAACACTGTTGTTGCCAGATCTTTTTATGTCACCTTATAAGTCAAAAATAACGAAGTCATTTAATAACTGTATTTTAATAAATAAATAATAATTACCAATTTCAAAATTTGTCATGTTATTATCAATAAAAATAATGAATTTTAACAAGTATTAGGATAATTGAAAATATAGAAAAATTCAAGCACTATTTTGACTCATTAGTTACACTCGAACCTCCTTAAAGAACATAGCAAAGGAATCAGCGGATTTGAGTATCTCAACCTTACATAAATTAATAAAGTCTGATAAATTAGAAGAAACTTTTCCAAATGTTGAAGTTGCTACAAGAATGTTCTTTGCTTAATGGTTACCAATTGTAGTGCAGAGCAATCATTTTCACAGCTAAAGAAAATAAAAAATGAATTACGAAAAACTATATTACAAAAACGATTAACTAATTTGTCAATTATGTGCATAGAAAGTGATATCTTTAAAAAAATGACTGAAGATATAATAGAAGATTTTGCACGACAAAAATCCTGAAAGAAACTATCGTAATCGTAACCATTTGAAACCAGTAGCATATATATCTAATTAATAACATATGTATATTTGATTTGTACCAATTAACCATAATAAATATAAGATCATAGCAGAAAAATGTTTTTGTCAATGTTTTTTTACTTTCCAATAGGGCCCCGAATTCTTGTGGGCCCAAGAGCCCTGGCATAGCCTAAGACGGCACTGTATATGTAATGTATAAATAAGTTTCTATATATAAATACCTAAATAATAAATATTATGACAAAGTTCAAAATCCTCTTCATTGTCAGGATAACAACTAATGTGTTCTTCTTTATTAGAACCTAAGATATATGTAGGAACTGAAACTTTCTTCACACCATTTGTATATGGATCAAATTCCTTGTTGTTGATTCCGAAGAAATTTCCAACGCAAAGTAAGAGATCAAAAGGTCCAGACTTCTTATTTATGTTCTCGACTTTATTAAATAAAGCGTTAAATTTGCCTTCTACATCCCCACACAGTAATCTAAAAATATAACATTCAATATAAACTTTTTGTACAAATATTTATGGTTATTTAATTTGTTTTAAAAATTGTTTGGATTGGCGCCAAAATTAGTGTCAGAGACGCCTATGGAAAGAAGAGTTGAATGTTGCTTTCAAACTTCTAAATTTGTATTTCAAACAGTTATAATCCATTGTGCAGCGTACGAAGAATAATTGTCGGCGATAAATATGGTAAGAGATATACCTACATTTTAACCTTATTTTCACTCATCGTGATTCTGGTAGATACAATTAGCCTAGTAATTTTCGTTTTTGGTTGATTTAAGATAATGCTCACATCTCGTTTAAACCCGAATTTAAAAATATTTAAATATAACCAACAACACAAGTAAATTATTAAAAAATATGTAGGTTATTGGAATGTTTTTAAATTTGTATGCAAAGCACATATTAGAGGTTATATTTTTAAATAGCACACAAATGGAGGACTTGCAAGAAAGTTTGTTGCTGGCTTCAGTGCATATTTGGGACAGGGTGGTGCTCAAAATTATTGTTTTGAGTAAATTGATTCTTATGACGCTTCATAAGTTACAAGGGGGTTTCTTTTATGGAGAATATGTTCTCTTTTAACATAATTCTTTTGCTTTCTATCTTTTTATTAGATATATTGATACTTCCAAATTAAAACATTGTAACTGCAAAATGCTCACTTTACAGGAGAAGTGTTTGAAAAATTCTGAGTGTTTCCTACCTCAATGTCATTCGACAGAACTAAAAATATATGTAAAATCTATTGCCAATATGATTTGCGGAGCTAATATAAATTTATCTATGTTGCTTTATGTTGTTTCTAAAGTTTGTTACAATTTCGATAATTTCCACTTTATTAGCTAAAAACATTGTAAGTGCACTTACGATGATTTTGCGTTTAAATACCAAAAATTGTAATGGACGATACGATTCCAAACTCAGCATGCGATCCCAAAAATAAAATTGTCCATTTCACAAAAAGTCCATTTTGTGTTTAAAAAAAATATGCTTAGAAACACCAAAACATTATTCTACTATGTTATCTACTACCAATATTTGTTAAATTTATCCAACGCAAACCCTTTAATATCTCGATTCGAACATAAATGGAGTTGGGTCACTTTCAAAATAAACGGCTCAATTATTTTTTTAATTTTATATTTAGTGATGTTTTTTTTGTTTGCGTTAATAAAATAAATATTGTAAAAATATTGTAAAAATATTGTAAAATATTGTAAATAAGTATTGTAAAAATAATTATGCTCGTTATTTTTTAATTACGTTAGGTATATAATATCCTATATTATAGGAAATAAAAATATAATTCTAAAACGTGTTTTTCATATAATTTATTTTATTAACGCAAACAAAAAAAACATCACTAAATATAAAATTAAAAAAATAATTGAGCCGTTTATTTTGAAAGTGACCCAACTCCATTTATGTTCGAATCGAGATATTAAAGGGTTTGCGTTGGATAAATTTAACAAATATGGGTAGTAGATAACATAGTAGAATAATGTTTTGGTGTTTCTAAGGGTGTGAAATTTATCACCCCAATTAGCATATTTAACTTTATTTAAGAAATAATATGCTTTTCATGGCTGTAAATGGACTTGGGCCACTTTCAAAATCAATGAAATTACGTTTCCAATTTTTAAGAAATCACAAGTCCATCCATACATAAAATAAATTTTCCTTGAAATAAAGATAAATGTATTAGTATATTACGTAACGAGAGTTCTAAGAATCATATTACGTACGAGCGGAACAGTTACCCGCGTATGACTACGACCCTCTTAGTTACACTACGTGAATATTAATTTTGTTTTATTAATTATTATTCAGTCTTGTCCAGTTTGTGCATGCGGTAGGAGTAAAAAATAATTATTGTGGGCAGGTGATATACAATGTGGTATACCAAAATTCTTGTATTTGAGGTTTGTGAGTGGTCTCGTAATTTTTTGTAGTTTTTTTATTTTCACATTGATTTATTTTACATTGATTCATAAGTTTTCTCTTGGGATATTTTAATATATTCATATTCTCATACAGTTTTTTTGCAATTTAATTAATTTGTTACAAACAAATTATTAACGAATTACTGAAAATTACAATGGTATATCAAGATGCCCATATGAATCCATTTGCAAAACAAAACTGAAATTTCAAATTAAATTGTTTATAATAAATTCATTGAACATTGATAATTCAACTGCTCATTTAATAATTAAACATATAGTTTACGAGATCACATAAACTTTAATTGCATATTTTCCATCGTTTGAAACTCTCAAATGGGCCTTCGCCACTTTCAAAATAAACCTTTTCATCACTTCATTAACACAGCAAATTTTGGTGTTACAAAATCTTAATGATTTTAAATATATTAGTAACAAGTTACTTCAGTATAAAAAGATCAAGTAAAAATCTAACTATTAAGGTAGCTAACTCAATATTTTTGAAAAATGGACTTGGGCCACTTTCAAAATAAAAGGCTCAATTATAACATAGGTAGAAACTATTCTAATTATTCAAAAAATTATTCATTCAGATTCAAAATCAATGGATTGTTATAGCTTTTAGGCATCACATTTTCATTTTGGACAACCGCAAACAATGATGTTCTGGTCTTCTTCGCTTGATTCAAGTTCATAAACCATAGATCTTCGTCCATTTCATATTTATAAGAAACTAGTTCAGGATTTTCTGCGTTCACAATTATTTCAGTTAATTTGTTCCAAGAAATTTTTGCTCCATTAGTGTTCTTGGTGAAATTCTTAAAACTGTTGATGCTAATTTTCTTGAAATCAAAAATATCATCCTGGTTCAGTTCTTAAATGATATATGGTTTTCCATCTACTTTTGCCATTTTAACAAGCATGATGAATTAATCTGGTGTGAATAAATCCACATGACGTTTCTTTTTACAATGAGAGCATGGACACTGTCATTTTCGTTCTGCGTGTGTCATTGTTCAAGATATCTATGCACAATGGAAATTTCATAATGCTTAGCGACATATGAGTACATGCTGACCAAAACTTTGTTTTTATTTTGCCCAACTGACTAAAATATACATTTCTTTTTACCCCTCTTGATTCTTGTTAAATAAAGATACAAACAACTTGAAATTTCGTTGGCACCTCTCTTTCCAATAGTTTTTGTTCCATATGTAACAAAATCTTTCTTTGTTTGCTAAATCTAAAATTGTAAAGTTAAAAACTGGTAATTTACATTTATAGTAAAATTGTATTACGCGCCTGTGGTAGTTGAATACCTTTTTGTAAGTCAAATCATGAAACATTTAAACTCTTGTCGATCTTTGCTCGATCCTCTTCCTTTTCCTTCCTCACTATCTCCTTCCTAGAAAGATGTTTATTTTGTTTCTCAACCATTTGTTGTGTCTTTTCTTCTGTAATTTCAAATAAATTGCAAATGTCACATTTATCTTTCTTTGGCGTATGGAAACCAATTAGAACTCATTATTGAAAATATCTCTGTATTGTCTTTCTGTAGCCATTCCTACATTGTCATTTTCTGTAACCCAAATTTTATATAATCTGTACATTTTTGCTATGGGTAAACCTACCTCAACATACAATTTGTTTGTTCGCTCCCGGCAATAGTGAGACGGTACTTTGGGAAATAACTCAATATGTTGACGAACACTTCGTTTAACTGTCTCTGGAATTATGTAAGTTCTGTTGAAATACGTCCCTCTTTTATCAGGTGAGACTGTGCCAGTACTAGATTTATCCATCTTCTTTAATGCAGTCATCACCCACATATCGGTTATGCTTAAAGTATTTAGAAACATTGTTTTGCACACAACTACTTTTTCTAAAGCGCTCTTTGGTCAACTGTAAGACAAACTTGAACGACTTCTAGACACTTTATCATTTTCTTTAACAGCAATTCTTTTCTTAGGAATACGCCATACACAACTTCCAACAAATGCAGATTGCCTATTATAATTAGCCATACTCGTTGTCAATTAGTCATACCGGAGTCGTTGCTCTTCGTTGAACTTACATGAATTACATTTTTTTCTACAGTTGTTGCTACAACCAGGTTTAATTTCCGTTCTCTTTTACAACTTTACCGCTTTTATTAATGTATTCTCGACCACCTCGTATTTTCGGTTTCTGAACATTTATCTTCCAGGTAGATGGATTCCTTTTCTTCGATTTCGTGTTATCTTGCCTGGGTAAAACTTCTGGCTTCCTCTCTAAGCCGTCTGTATTTTTTGTTGTATTATTTGCAGAAAAGTTAATTACATTTTCTTTAGTTTGCGAATGGTCAATGCGCTCCATGCGTCTAAGAGAAACATTGGATGTTGAAGAATCTGATTCAACGTCGGAGTTGCTTGGTTCATGTTCTGATACGTCGTTTTCATTGGGAGAACTGTTATTAGATGGGCCCATTTCTGTAAAGCTGCTGTTTTGAAGACATAAATCATTGCAGCTCTTAGTGGTAACTTCTTCCATAACTATTTCCGCGTCTAACATTTCATTGGGTGTGCCCATTTCTATAGGACTTATAGTGTTTTGAAGACTTAATTCACTCCAATTACTATTTGTAACTTCTTCCCTAACTTGTGTATCTGATATTGAGTTAATTTCACAAATAATATTAGACAATTATAGACATTTTGATTTATTTTTGTTTCAATCATATCCAGAACAGAGAAACGGTACTTTTAGTTATACTTTCACTAACAATATTTATTGCAGTAGGTAGCTTAACAACATTGTATCTAGCACGCACCAAAAAATTGTACCAGATAAAAACATTGTAACTAACAAAAATGCTGAAAATTCGAATAAAAAACTTGTAAGTGCGCTTACAATTTTAGTAGTGTCTTATATTATCAGCGCCCTATCATCGTAACATGCTATACAATCGTTTCTATGGAGAACACGAGCAATATGCCCATTGTAAAGTATTATACAATTAAAAATAAAACAAAAGGGAGATTTTATAGTACTTTACCGTATTTTTTACGTTTAAAGGCATAAGGTTTGTATTTACAATGAGAAAATATATTTATTTTTCTACTATTTGTATAAAAAAATTAAGCAATTCGATTAATATGAATTAAATTTTAGGATCTACTTATTCTGAAAGCATTAAAAAACGAAAATGGTCAAAATGTCAGTTACAATCTTTTAATTTGGAAGTATCGATATGTATTAAGATTGTTTCTTCACTTTTTTAAATTTGATTGGTAGAGTATAATTAAAATTATATTCTGATTGCCCATCAGATGTAGTAAGAATTGTAGCAATGTTAATGTTCTGTTGGTTGAAAAAACTTGTAGAACAGAATGTTAAGGTGCAGTCAGACTATGCAAGTGCTTTCAGAAAGCATTTACATTGTTAAAGCAAAACTTGCATAGTCTGACTGTTCGTGAAAGCACTTTCTAAATAATCTGTTGCCAGAAACACTTTCCGAAAGCGCATTCACTTGCATAGTCTGACTGCACTTTTATACTTAAAAACCTGTTTCACAAAAGCAACTAAATGGAGTGGAATATTTGGCACAATTATCTTGCAATGTATTTTCGCTTACTTATAAATGAAGTTTATTTTAAAATTTATCTTATTTATTTATCGTATAGCATATAATTCACATGGTAATAATAATATACTATAGTAAAACCTCTTTTGATGCGGTGGCTAGGGACCGTATAAAAGAAATCCTATAAAAAAATATTCGGAAATGTTATTATTTTATTTATTTAACACTTACATATAATAAACAACCTTGTATGATATACGACCTAAAATTTTATGCGGCAGACGGCATTAAGAAAGTCGCACTTAGAAAATACATTATTTACATTCTAACAAATTATATAATTAAACTAGACAGCAGTTTTCAAAATGTATATTAAATAATTCCCTGCTACTCGTCGCAATCCAAAACGCGCATCTTCTTGTCATGAATTGGTTCAAAATCGTTTTCAACGCTTGAAGATACTGAAATCGTATTTATTATTTTGTGGCACCCTAAAGTCAGTGATCAGTTTTTTAGACGACGCACAGTGGGGCCAAATGTATGAAATCTTGGCAAAAATTATTTTATCTAAGTTTTGAATATTAATTGATAAATACAACGTTTGTGAATAATAATACAAAATGTAATATGTAATTTTTTAAAACTATATATATGTACATGTCAAGAATTAACACGTTCATAAGGTTTGCGAAAAATCATTGAAGATCGCGGCGAGCGTATACATGTGCACACACGACACGGGTCATCCTGTTCAACATGTACCGCATGCTATCAAGCAGCCGCGATCTAGCATTTGTTTTCAGCGACTAGACTTGCCTGAAGCTGCTGAAGCTAAAGTTCATTTCAGAAGTAATCATCGCGGCTCAGATTTAATAGTTTTACCGGTATGGATGGCATCCTAACCTACAGGTCTCTTATATATATATATATATATATATATATATATATATATATATATATATATATATATATATATATATATATATATATATATACATATGATGTTTAGTAATATGTTATAATATTAACCCTTTGCACTCGTATGTCGCACCGTATGCGACAATATACATTTTACCGTTGCACTCGTATGTCGCACCGTTTGCGACAATATACATTTTACCGTTGCACTCGTATCTCGCACTGTACGCGACTTTATAACTACCTGTGTATGTACATCTTTTGTATAATTTGTACAATTTAGACTGTAGTGGTGCTCAGTTTGTGTATTTTTTACCGGTAGCGGTGTTATATTTGAAAATTTTGCAATATTCAAAATGCCTAAAATTTGGAAAAAAGCGATGACGAGTTTTATATGGATTCAAATGACGACGTAGAATTAGGTAGTGCTGGAAATAGTGACAGTGACCATGAAGAGGAACACGAAGAAGAAAGCAGCTGTGAAAGCGAAGAGGTTGAATTGAAAGGATTGTAGATTGTAGTTTTGGTGGTGACGACTTGTACTGCGACCTTTGTTGATTTATTGTACCCCACCCTCTTCTAAACGTTATAAACTAAACTTACCCATTCAGAGCGCCTCTTCAAGTATTGATTTCTTGGATCTGGGAATTAAAATGATGATGTCTTGCTTGGTCATCTAATTGATTAATCGGGGTGTTATGACTCGTGTTACGGAATCGGGAATGTGGTGTTAGAATCACGGATTCTAACCTTGTTCGAAGGACCAAATTTAAAAATCTTTGTGGTTTTTTTAACATTTATTTCAACTATATTAACAACAAAGAAAATGCACCGAAACGTTCGGTTTTGTGTCTTGAAAACACACTCTCCGAGGGTTTCATTATTTTTACTAAACTAAACTAAAACTACCCTTTCTCTCCACGGTAGGTGGGGAGGGGGCGACCAATAAGGACATTGTATGTTTTAAAAGGACTTAACACGGGGTTTTTTTCAATTAGATGACCAAGCAAGACATTATTATGTAGAAGAGGAGCCTCTGGAGAGCTTTCCAAACTCGACAAACCCGAGGACAGGTGAGGTAGGTGAACCCAAGAGACCTGAACCGACCCGGTACGGGGACAGGGAGCGTAAGGGCAGAGTCTCGGACTTTTGAACTCGAACAATTATGAACCAAGGGAGAATGTTACTCTTAATGATAATATCCCAAACAGAATTGATTTCACTTCCAGAGCCACACCTGAAGGGCCAGAAATCCCAGATAATTGTAAAAAAACTATAGATTTTTTTTTGTGCTTCACCAATAAACTTGTTGAAAAAAAATAGAGGAAGAAACCAATTTATACGCAAGAAAGGCTTGGAGTTGTCCTACATATGTGAACTATGACAGTTAGCAATCTTCCAGAATACTGGTCGCAAAATTTTAATGCGAAAATTTCATACTTGGAGCGATCTTTAGATCTTTAGAAGGGGACGCTTCATGCAAATATTTTGAATGCTCCATTTAAATCAAACTGATTTCAACGATCAGTCTTAGAGCAAGAACACAGAAAGTAAGTCACTATTTAGAATATGTACATAAACAATTCAGAGAACATTTTGTTCCATCGAGGGAAATTCCCCGGATGAATCAGTAGTAGGATTCAAAGGCAAAATTTGTTTTCTGACCTATAATCCGAATAAACCCACCAAGTGGGGAATTAGAGTATACGTTATACAGGCTATGTATATTCAATTGTACCTTATTATGGAAGCTTAATGTCAGAAGATTTGATCACGGCCTGATCTTCCCGAAAGTTCCAGGATTTCAACTATGCCAAAATTTATTAGTTAACAATCCATGTAGCAAAGAATGCCATATTTACACAGACAGATACTACACAAGTCTACCACTTGCAGATCAACTCTTGAAGATGAATATTCATATAGCAGGAACTATAGAAAATAATAGAAATTTTTTACCGGACACAATAAATAAACTTGTTTTTAATGAAAATAATACTCTTGCCTGCAGGTCTGACCATTTTTTAGTATTAGCGTGGAAAGACAAGAGAGTGGTCACACTCAGTAGCTTGGACGTTTCTGGAACTGAACCGGTAAATAGAAGAGTGCGTGTAGGTAACATGCAAGTGATAAATAAACCCAGTGTTATTGTTAATTACAATAAATATATGGGAGGTGTCGATCGTGCAGGCTGCTATTCTACATCATTTTGCTTCCTCAGAAAATCATCGAAATGGTGGCGAAAATTATTTTTGTCACCAAAATGAGAAAGCTATGACGCACCTAAAATTTTTTCGTGATTAATTGATGAATTATCAGCCGACCACCGTCAGGGATAAAAAAATCCAGATAGACCTGGGAAAATATGAAAGGTGGAAGACACGAAACAAGATATATTTGCAGTATATGTACTCGTAAGCCAGGACTGGTTGGAGACTGTTTCGAACACTATCATACAATGCAAAACTATTATAGTTTCGATAGTGTTAGTGATTGTACATATTTTATGACATTTGCGAATCTAGAGTAATATTGTTTTTGCTAGTATTTTTATGTTGTTATATATTATATTGTTTATGTAGTTTGATATATTTCTTATATTATTTTGGTGTTTTATGGTTGTATTGTATAATAGATACAACCAAATGTGTAATGGTGCATGCAACGGGTCTATATTTTCAACCCAAAATCTATATTTTTTATTTAGTGCATTATTATTTTGCTGATTGGCGTTCCTTTAATCATTACTTTTATTTGTATCATTATTATTTACATTGAGAGAACAAAATGTACTCACACCTATATATACCTATATAATAAATTTCAAGGGGATGAAACAATAGAAAAAAATGTGTATTTTTAATTTTACCTACTAAATGATCAACTGAGGTAATTATATTTTTGAGCAAGTGTTTTCATTTTGATCAAATATAAAAAAAAATTCCGAGTTGACAGAAGTCTTTGTAAATATAAATACGAGTGCAAAGGGTTAATTAACAAAGACGCGTACATGAGAATTACAATTAAAGGGTGTAACGTTTATTTATACGAATTTAGTTGACATCAGTGCATATCATGTTTGCAGTTGTATTTTGTTTTGTTTTTGCATTAGTTGTTCACGATTAATTTGAAAAAAAAGCTGCGCATGTTTGCGCCAATTGGAGATAATGCTGGTTTAGAGCGCAAAAGAATACCAAGTTTTCACGATTTTTTTGTGGAAAAATGGTTAGTGATATCAATGTTCTGTTTACATACATAGTTTATTTATACTTTCAACGTTATCCGTGAATTTTTAAAATTGCAAAACAATGTGAGTGGTCATGATATCTGCATCGGCGGCAGGCGTGTTTTTCACTGATTTGGTCTAACTGCTGACAGCGCAGAATCGAAGTAAAGTAAAATTTACGAAAAAATTCGTTGAAACACGTACAGTGTCCTAAAGACCCAATTCCGGATCTTGATAAAAATATTTCATTTTTATAGCTGATTTCAAGAAAAGATGGCAAAAACCTGGAACAGAAAACATGACAGGTTCTTATAAAAACTGGTTGGACACTTCCATAAATTTACATACATGTATATAGTTCAGAAAAAAATACATATTAAAGTTTGTATTGTAATTAAAAAGATTTGTACTTATCACTTTATAGTCAAAATTTAGCTCAAATAATTTTTGCCAAGAAATCATGCATTCGGCCCCACTGAGCGACGGCCGAGTGACCAGTTGTTTGTAAACGAGGGGTTATCCACTCGCCGAAATGTTGCAGATGTATTCGCAATTATCCTGATTTTTTGTTAATTCGAGGTACTCGAAGAAATTACTAGCGTAATGCATAAAAATATCACGTAATTATACTAATTCTTTGGTAATGCGAAGTACTGGGAGAAATCACAAGCGTAATGCGTAATAACGTCAGATAATTTTTGAAATTTTAAGGTACTGCTAAGTAATGTCACGTAAATGAGGGGAATTTTAAATAATTTCTTCTAATGCCCTGAACGTTAAGCCACGTACGCACGGTGTAGAAAACTAGCGTATAGTCCTACTATAGCTTGACTATGTGACCGTTTCGTATAGTCCAAAACTAACCGTATGTATGAACTATACGAAGAAGTCACAGCTATAGTCAAACTGTAGCAGGACTATAGTTTTTATACGCTTGTTTTCTATACCGTCTATTGTTACTACCTATAAAGATAGAAGTGCTAGTAATAAGACATTTCGTTCGTTAATCGTTTCGTTCGTTCATTAATTAGACAGACGTTCGTGGTATCGTCATTAAATATCAAGTGTGTTTAATTTTTATGCATTTATTGAAATCGGATTGAAATACAACAAAATTTGAACACTCTAAAGTGCTTTTTCACATGTTAGTATAGACGCTCTATAACCAGTTTTTTAAATTGTCAAACCCAGAAGCTCCACAGGGCCATACAAAATGAATCCATTTTCTATAATTGTAATATCTTCTTTTTTGGCCATATGAAGCTATCTAGTTTAGATTTATTTTTTAAAATAATAATATTTATAATATTTTTCTTGTTCTAATTTTATCTCGAATTTTATATTGTTTTACTGCGAGTCAATTCCGATTATAGAAGTCTTTGGCAAAGTCACTGCAAAGTAGGGTTTATACAAAAACCGACTTTTTGAAAAACCGGTTTTCGATTTCCAGATTTCCAAAACATCGGTTTTAACCGGTTTTCGAATATTTGTCAAAAAAATAGATTAGGGAAAATATTTTATTTTATTTACATAAAATAACAAAAACCGAAATCAATATCAAAGTCAAAATATAAAAAATAAAGATTACACGTTACTTATACAAAATAACGAAAATTGAAACAAAAATTTTAGCTTTCAGTATCTTTGGATCTGAAAGTTTTTCTTCGGGGTCTTCAAGAATTTTTTGAATGGATTTTTCCATGGCTTCCTTTAGAAAACCATTACTCTAATAAGTAGTTTCTTCGATTTGGTCTTAAAAATAATCGGTTTCCACATAAAAATTTCTAAATATTCTAGACAATATCTTTGCAGATAACTTAATAATTTCAGTTTTTGAAGCTAAAGAAAGTGCACTAATTTATGCACATTGCACAATCACTGGCCAACCCACCAACTCGTTGCATAGAATGAATAGCAAATCAAATAAGATAAAAAATAATTCTTACCTAATAATTTAATTTATTTTAAACTGGTTTTCTTAATTTAAAAACCTATTTTTATAGAAAATTTGTCACATTTGATTACTTGTTTTTTAAAACAGGGTTTGAAAAACCGTCAAACCCTATTGCAAAGTCTATTGCGTTTTCTAATTCACTGTCACTTTTATTCGTATAACTGTCTTCGTCTTCAGAAGTACAAATTTCTTCTGGATCATCATTCTCCTTTTTATTTGTTTTAGAGATCTAATTCTTTTTACGCGATGAATTCTATCTGATGATAGTCTACCAGATTTAGTACTGAACAACCAACTTAGGATAGATTTTATGACTGTCTTTGAAAAATTGCCCAACGTTCTGTATATTCATATTATAATTCATAGTATAAGTTCATATTTGCCCTCAAAGTTTCATATGGCAATCGGCCAGCAGTAATGAAATGGTGCAAAAAGTAGAGATGAGCATGGGACAAGCTTCTCGTTTCAAATCCCATCCCGTGTGACGGATCCCTGTCACTGTCCCAACACATTTTCGTCACACTGCCCCATCCCATAAACTTAAAATTTTCGTCCCATTCATCCCATCCCATCCCGGTCGCGCAGCCCGTCCCATTCATCCCATTTTCCCATACAGCAAACTATCTTTTTGGTTCAGACTCTCTTAACGATAATTCGTCCGAATTTAATGTTTCCGTAATTTCTATATCCGACAATGAGTAATCCTTTTTCATCGCAATCGTATCGTAAGACTTTTCAGGAACAACATCGTTGTCACAGAAATCTCCTAGGCTGAATATATTATGGAAGATTTTCGTATTGGCAAGATAAGCAGTTAATTATGCACGAACTAGATTATCAAAACTCGTCCCACTCCGTCCCATATAAAATTGTCGTCCCATCCCATCCCACGTGACGTTCATAGCACTCATCCCATCTCATGGGACGATGGGATGGGATAGGATGGGTGGATGTGATCCCATGCTCTTCTCTAGTGCAAAACCATTTTTTTCAGTTGATCCGGATATCGATTTCCTGTTTTGATTTTCCGTTGAGTTTCTTGTGACGGAGTTCTTTCAAAAAACATTTAAAAAATCCTGTAGTATTTTCTTTGCTAAATGATTTGAATATTTGCGTGTCACCAACGATATTTAGATTAGCTCGAAATTCTGCAAGTTCTAAAGGTTTTTTTAGTTGCGCTTTGTATTGTTTCACAAGTTTGACAAAGGTCAGTTATTTTATATTGCGTAACGTAAAAATTATTTATTACTTACTACATCGTTTCCTGTTTCTGAAGAAATATAATTTTTTGCGGCAGGATTCCAGGAAAAACCATTGTATTTAAGAACTTCCTCGGAGCTTCTCTCAGAGCTTCCCCAGAAAGAGTTTAGTAGAAACTCTGTCATATTGCGGGGCGGCGCATGACCACGCGCATGATGAGCTCATGCGGATGTAGAGGGGACGTAATATGGATGTAATTTGCGAATATAATGTGAACGTATTTCTGGGAATTGAAGAGTAATTGGGTATTTAAATCAATTTTTTTTTTGTCATAAATCGAAAGCTGATATATAAGTTTTATAACAAAACTCTTATTTGTTTTCTTTTTGTCGTTGTAATTAAAAAGTTATAACAAATTGAAAATATATTTTTAAACTCGGTACCGAAAACAGGCCGGTCGCGTTGTGACTTTAAATGGGTAATTTCTACCCGCGGCTGACTTTGTTGATACAGTAGCTGTGGTAGACATGTCAAATATGTCAAATATTAAAAGTTATCGTGCTTGTTTCGTACCATCGTGTAGGAGTACTACAAAAAGGACTTCTCAAAAAATGTTTTTAAATGTCCCACATTGTTAAACGTCGAAACCAATGGTTTTAAACAGTGCGCCGAAAAAATCCTCAAACGACGATTTTATAAAGAATGTTTATGTTAGAATGAAGTTTCATCCTTTCAACGTCACAAACAAATTATGGCGCGTTTGGAGTCACGTGATTATTTTCAAAATTATGTAAGTTTTAAATTGTTTATAATTAATTGCAAAAATTTTTTTTCGCGTCGCACATCCGACATCCGCATTATTTATAAAAAGGTTTAAAAATATATAAAAAAAAATAGATTTTTTTTTATTCAACAACCCAATTCCAGGAATCCAAGAGTACTTTATGTAATGTGGTGTAATCCTTACGTACTAGTAAGGAATGCAGAATAATGTGCAGTAATGCATCTGAATATTAACATAATATATTGCAAGAGTGGATGACCCCCACGTTTGTTAAGGTCACGATAGCGTGCATGATCTTAGCTATTTTTTGGAATTTCAAGCTTCTTTCGGTATTAGTGTCTATTTTAAGTTTCCATTTCTTTATAAATCAGGATCCCTGCATATATTTTATCTACTGTAATAGAATCCGGTTCTTCTTGTTCGTCTTCATAATCTATCAAATTGTTGATACTGTCACTATCATTTGGCAGTTTCGTCCTCAATCATTACGTCAAGCATAAAGTATGACGTTGAAAGTATCAATCAATGCCTTCTCCGCCGATGTTATATGTGCAGTACCTACTTTCGGATAATAACGTGGACGCGATCTCGATTACATTTCGATTAATGACACATTCAGGCCAGGTCGCTTTCCAGTAAGATATTAATGTGTGTTGTTATATTTGACCAATTGCTGCAGTAGTGTGGTTTATGCAATCTAAAATTAAGAATTTTATCCAAACTTCAGTCGGGTTAATCCATCGTTCTCTAGTTCTCTAAACCAGTGGTGCGTAAACTATTTTCATTTGCCACCCAATATTTTGTGTAAAATTTTATTGCGACCCCTGAATAGAAAGTAGTTCTAACTACTTTCTAGTTTTTAAATTTGTGTATATTTCATTTTAGTGCTACAGAATTTCGACTTCATAAGTCTATATCTTAAGAACGGTTACAGGTCATTATAAACAGATTGCGGCATCGTTTTCACAAAGTCATTTCCCTACGGATGCACTTAGATTTCCTTAAAATTTTTCTGCTCGGCCTACCAGATTTCACGAAATTTGGATCGATTTTGCTTATTATATCAAGACATATCTCGCGAACGGAAGTGGCTAGCAAAATATAATTTGTTTATTTACAACCAGCAGGAAAAATACTTTCAGAGACACTTTGAAACTGTCTATTCACTTGATAAATAATCATTTTAAGGAAGTACATTTTCTCGCATTTTCCGCAGATTTAACGATGTCATTACTTTTGGACGGCTTATCACAGAGACTTCTAGTTTCAGTATATCGATTCAGTAATTATTAATTGATTCTTGTAGCACTCTTCATAAGATACAAAACGGGTCTCTTTTAAGGAGATTTTAAGGATCTTTTTATTAGATATATGTATTGAGATTGTTTCTTCACTTTTTTAAATATGACTGATAGAGTATAATTAAATATATTCTGATTGCCCAACAGATGTAGTAAGAATTGTAGCAATGTTAACATTCTGTTGGTTGAAAAAACTTGTAGAACAGAATGTTAAGGTGCAGTCAGACTATGCAAGTGCTTTCAGAAAGCGTTTACATTGTCAAACCAAAACTTCGTTCGTGAAAGCATTTTCTAAATACTCTGTTGCTAGAAACACTTTCCGATAACGCATTCACTTCACGCAGAATCCTATTTAGTTGCTTTTGTGAAACGGGTTTCAGCGTTTCACAAAAGCAACTAAATAGGGTGGAATATTGGGCACTATTATCTTATCTTATCTTATTTGTCGTATAGCATATAATTCACATGGTAATAATAATACTACAGTAAAACCTCTTTTAGTTTATCGTACAAAAAAATTAAAATAGACAGTCAAGCACTGCCGACTGAAGTGAAAACTTTGGAATGAGTGTGTTTTTCTTTGAATTTATAAATTATTGTATGAAATTATTAACATTGGTCTAGTTTCACAGCTATTAACACTCCGAGTAATATTTACATTTTCACATTTATTTAATAATAAAAACATACTGGGTGTCCCATTTTAATCCGCCAGTAGCGATAATTCTGAAACATTGCATTGAATCAAAAAGTGTTCCAAATGAAAAGTTAATGGTTCTGAGGGGGACATCTGATGCCGTAGACTTTGCCCCCCCCCCCAGCCCCCCCGAGGGGGGCGGGAACAGGGGGCAACTTTAAAATCTTAAATGGAAACCCCTATTTTTTATTGCAGATTCTGATAGAGGGTTAAAAAGTATGTAAGTTTTATCCGAAACATTTTTTTTTATTGGTCGAGAGATGGCGCTGCAAATGTAAAAATTAGGTTTTTTGTCAATTAAATTGCGAAAATCGTCACGTAATTAACTGTTATTATTACTTAAGACTTACTCACAACCTTACAAGGTTGTTTTTTTTCGCAGCCTGCTCAAATACTACCCCCCCCCCCCCCCCCCCCCTACAAAGAAGTAATGTACTCAATAGCGATTGAGTACTTATTTTTCAAATTAAATAATGGTAAAATAATTCAAAAAAGAATGTCAGTTTTTTTTTCTGCTTAGTCCGGTTAAATGCCTTATTTGTACTTTTATCTGCGCTAAATGCCTTATTTGTACTTTGTATCATTTGATTATATTCTAAAAAAGGAACACATGGTAACCTAAATATGAAAGAAAAATTTTAGACTGAAATTTTTCTAAATAACGTATAAAACTGTACTGATCGATCGTCGTTTTATATTTTGTGGTATTGATTTTTCGATCATTAGACAAAGTCAAACTTAATACTTCATTCATAAATTCAATTACTGGTAGATTTTTGTAATGGGTTGATATCTGGGGGCACGGCAGTGCCCCCGCCAAGTCGAGCACTACCGTACTATCTTTTCTCGAAGCGACAAACGGCACTTTTGACCCCCCCTGTAATTTCGTCGTGGATAAAGTTGAATTTTTAGATATCACGAGACATACTATAACTGGCTATATTGCCAATATACCTAATAATTATGCATTATAGTTTTCGAATTATCGCTAGTAAAGTTTCTTAATTTTGTAAGTGACACACTCACCTACGATCAAAATTCTAAGGTACTTCTACCAATCTTACAAACTTCATATTTTGAATTTAGTTAGCCTTTAGTTAATCCCGAAATTTCAGGATCGATTAAATGGAAAATAATGATTATTTAAAAATTTTAAAATTTTGTCACTGATCATCAAAATTTTAAGGTACTTCTAGCAATCTTACAAACTTCAAATTTTGAATTTTAGTTAGCCTTTAGCCTATAACGGAAGGAAAAAATCAAAAATCCCGACATTTCATTATCCATTATATGACAAATAATGATTATTTAAAATTTTCCTAATTTTGTCACTGATCATCGAAATTCTAAGGTACTTCTAGCAATCTTAAAAACTTCAAATTTTTAATTTTAGTTACCCTTTAGCCTATAACGGAAGGAAAAAAACAAAAATCCCGAAATTTCATTATCCATTAAATGAAAAATAATGATTATTTAAAAATTTCTTAATTTTATCACAGATCATCAAAATTCTAAGGTACTTCCAGCAATCTTACAAAACTCCAAATTTTGAATTTTAGTTAGGCTTTATCCTATAAAGGAAGGAAAAAATCAAAAATCCTGAAATTTCATTATCGATAAAATGAAAAATAATGATTATTTAAAAATTTCTTAATTTTGTCACTGATCATCAAAATTCTAAGGTACTTCTAGCAATCTTACAAACTTCAAATTTTTAATTTTAGTTACCCTTTAGCCTATAACGGAAGGAAAAAATCAAAAATCATGAAATTTCATTATCCATTAAATGACAAATAAATATAATTACAAAATTTTTAATTTTGTCACCGAACATCAAAATTTTAAGGGTCTTCTAGCATTCTTACAAACACCAAATTTTTAATTCTAGTTAGCCTTTGGCCTATAACGGAAGGAAAAAATAAAAAATCCCGAAATTTCATTAACCATTAAATGAAAAATAATGATTATTTAAAAATTTCTTAATTTTGTCACCGATAGGTGTTTCTAGCAATCTTACAAACTTCAAATTTTGAATTTTAGTTAGCCTTTAGCATATAAAGGAAGGAAAAAAATAAAAATCCCGAAATTTCATTTTCTATTAAATGAAAAATAAGGATTATTAAAAATAATATTCAACGAACGCATCGCGCTGGTACGTATAGTTGCTAACTTTAAAATAGAGACAGGGAGTGGGCATTAAGTAAATCAGTAGCTGACGGACACGGTATATTACCCGAGAGAAAAAAAAGGAACATGACCTGAGAAATGAGATCCCATCACAAACATAAAATGTAAAAAATGCCAAGTCTCGTAACGCAGTTCTTTCACTAGAAAAAGTTGTGAGATCAAATGTCATGACCAAGTCAGTTATTTTAGTTAATTTGTATGGAAGCACCTATTCAGAAACTTTCTTATAAATTGTTATCTAATCAATTACCTATCAACATTTATAGTGACCTTATCAATATTAGACACCTTTATTTCTATTATAATTATAATGATTTGGCAATTGCACGGCAACGTAATAATAAAAGAATAATCTACTAATTCGATTCCTAAGTAAATGTAAACAGTAATAATAATAATAAGTTTATTTCAGTAAATACACATTTCGAAGGATCAAATACAAAATAGTTTTGCTTAGGTAACAGGTGATAATAAAAAAGAGAGTATCGTTGGTACCTGTACCAATGAGAAACATTGAATTACAGGCTAAGAATAAAGTATTTTAATTAGTAAAATATGTTGCCATGCAATTGCCAAGTCATTATAATTATAATAGAAATAAAGGTGTCTAATATTGATACGGGCACTATAAATGTGATTTTGAATAGATGCTTCCATACAAAATAACTAAAATAACTGACTTGGTCTTACATTTGATCTCACAACTTTTTATAGCGAAAGAACTACGTTTGCGAGACTTGGCATTTTTTACATTTTATGTTTTTGATGGGATTCATTTTACGGCTTGATATTTCCTTAGAAGCGCTACGTTCTGTCAACACTATTAACTCTTTCGCTGCGAATTACTTTTTTGAACTGATGTGATTGTGTGCTCAATATTCTCAACATTACATTATAGCCGAGCGGAATATTTTTATAACTCGAAGCCTCGGTATTTCAATTTTTAAAATTACAGTAATATAATAATAATAAAAATTACTATGCAGTATCCATAAATATAAGAAATATTTAATGAAAATTTGTTTAAACAGAAAATAAAAGTTTTATTAATTAAAACATTATTTTACAATACAAAAAATGCAATAAAAATACAATATAAGCTGTTTTAAAAGCAAATAACCATGAAATAGAAAAAAATTATTAACTCGGTTATATGTTCGCAAATAGAAATTTAGTTTTGAATGATAGACCTCGAAACAAGGAACCACGCATAAGCCAACATTACATTCTTTGCTTTGGTAACGCGACTGTTTTCGTGTATCTTTTTTGACACATACAACACATTTTCGTAAGCTTTTTTCTAACTTTGCCCCCACGCATTTCGATGGAAAATGTCATTGTGTTAGTCGTAATGGATTTTCTTCAGGTCTTCTGCCTCCACCTGATTTTGGTCTTTCGTGATGATACTTTTGTAATAATTCTCTTATCAATTCTAATTTATAACTTATTTCTTGTGACCCTCTTATGCAGACATCCAGTAAATGAAAAAAAAAACTTTTTGTACCACTTCGTACTTTTGCGGACTGATTTGATGGTGGTACAGGGTGGTAAAGAATTAGGAAAGTATGAAAATGCTTCCAGGGATAAGTACCAATATTTATTATTTTTTTACAAAAATTTTATAAAACAAAGTTGTTTATAAGCTAACGTAGAGTCTGAAATAGAAATTTTGAAATAAAAATCGAATTTTGAATAATAAAATAATAACAGAGATTTTTAATTATTTGCATTTTACAAAAACTTGATCGGATCATTGGCCCATATTTTATAGAGGGAAATTTAAACCAGCGCGTGTATTTGAAAATTTAGTCTTACCATTTCTTAATACATTACAGCCAGAAGTACGTAATAATTTGTTTTGGCAGCAAGAAGGCTGCCCTGCACATTGCACAGCCTTGGCCAGACAATGGTTACATGATCATTTTGGCGAAAGGTGGATAGGGAGGTTCGGCCAAAACCATTACCAAACTAGGTTGCCTGACCTTTCATTATTAGATTTCTTTTTGTGGGATGCCTTAAAACTAAAGATTTATCCAGATGATCTTCCACATAATAGGGAAATATTAATACAACGCATAGAAGAAGCAATTCATGATATGAATGTGCCGCGAACCATTCGTAAATTGTACGGTAGATTTATCAAGTTAGCGGAAAAGTGTGTCGAGTTGGGAGGTAGCTATGTAGAATAATTATTAAAAATTCGAATTTTTATTTCAATTTGTATTCAGACACTACGTTAGTTTATAAACAACTATATTTTATAAAATTTTTGAAAAAAAATAATAAATGATATAACTTATGCCTTGAAGCATTTTCAAACTTTCCTAATTTATTAACACCCTGTACATTTAATCTAAAATTTTCTTATCGTCCATTCATTGTCTCGACAAGCAGAACATTTTATAAAGAATAACTTGTGGCCGTAAAAGAGTACCTCAAGAATACCTCAATCCGCGGACACACAGTGTCCATTTTTTTTACAGAAGTGTAAAACAGAAGTAAAAGAGAGTTTACAGAAGTAACAAATGTGTGAGAGTATATATATATATATATATATATATATATATATATATATATATATATATATATATATATATATATATATATATATATATATATGTATATATATATATATATATATATATATATATATATATACATAATTTATTCAATATACATAATATTAACTACAGACATTATACATATTGTTAATTTATTCAGCGAATTAATTTTATTGCAAAATTAATTCGAATCAAAGAGAAGAATTATTTTGCAAAATGTAGTAGTTGGTTTATTATTTTCACGTGTGGTAATAAAAAACAAATCTACTAGACCTACTAGAAAACTAATAAATCTATATTTTTGTTGCTTTTCATAACAAATGTAACACAACCCTACCTCTCAATTAATTATATTGTCCTTAGCTTCTAAACAAGTTAAGCTATTGTTGATGTACCACCACTAGCACTTTCAGCTGTTGTTACCTTAGGAGTTGCACTATTAGCAATAAAATTGGTTTGTGAAATTTTACCATTTGGTATTACAGGATATAAATAGTGATTATTGGTGCAGCTAGCATTGTTAGTGACTGTTGATGTACTTTGACTGAAACTATAAGGTGTTACATTAGGTGTCAAATTATTAGCAGCAATTGTAGTTTGTAAATTTGTACCATTTGATACTGCAGGAGAACCAGTAATTATTAGTGTACTTTAAGTAGCATTATTAGTGTTTTTTTTATCTACTATGACTGAAACTATCAAATGTTGCTACATTAGGTATCGAACTATTGGTGTAGTTTCAGTAGCATTTCTAGTAATTGTTCATGTGCTACCTCTAGTATTATCAGTTGTGGTTAAATTGGGTGTTGCACCAGTAGGAACAATAGTGGTTTGTAAATTTGTTCCATTAGTTGTATCTTTGGTCCCTAATGTTGTTCCAACTCTTGTAATTGCAGATAGAGTTGTTGATCCTGCTAAGAATTTTAATAATTTTAGAATTTAGCTTTTTTCAAGGCAAGAGATGTAATACCATTTGTAGTTATTATTTGAGATGCACCAGTTGATGCAGCAGGAGAAGTAGAAATTATTGGAGTAGTTCCAATAGGATTATTAGTAGTTGCTGTTGTCACTGTGCCATCACTGGTACTACTGCCTAATGTTGTTTAACTATTTGTTGTTGGACCTGAAACTGTAGTGGATGTCCCTGATGTGGTCTATGTTTCAGTTGTATCATTGTTCCCTAATGTTCTTCCAACTGTTGTACTTCCTGAGGATGTCGTTGATCCTGCTAAGTATTATAATAATTACAGAATTTATAATTATTTTGAGGCAAGAGTATTAGTACTTGCTGTTGTTACTGTGCCATTACTGGTCCTTCCTGATGTTGTTGAACCTGTAACTGTAGTGGATGTCCCTGATGTGGTCTGTGTTTCAGTTGTTGTATCATTGGTCCTTAATGTTCTTCCAGCTGTTGTACTTCCAGAGGATGTCGCTGATCCTGCTAAGAATTATAATAATTACAGAATTTATTATTGCTTTGAGGCAAGAGAAAGTATACCAACTGTAGTTGTTATTGTTTGTGATGTGGGGCCAGTTGATACAGTGGGCGAAGCAGAAATTGTTTGTGTAGTATCTGTAGGAGTATTAGTACTTGCTGTTGTTACTGTGCCATTACTGGTACTTCCTGATGTTGTTTGACTATTTGTTGTTGAATTTGTAACTGTAGTGGATGTCACTGATGAGGTATTTGTTTCAGTTGTTGTATCATTGGTCCCTAATGTTGTTCCAACTGTTGTACTTACTGAGGATGTCGTTGACCCTGTTAAGAATTATAATAATTGCAGAATTTATTATTGGTTTGAGGCAAGAGAAAGTATACCATCTGTAGCTATTATTGTTTGTGATGTGGGGCCAGTTGATACAGTAGGCGAAGCAGAAATTGTTTGTGTAGTATCTGTAGAAGTATTAGTACTTGCTGTTGTTACTGTGCCATTACTGGTACTTTCTGATGTTGTTTGACTATTTGTTGTTGAATTTGTAACTGTAGTGGATGTCACTGATGAGGTCTGTGTCTCAGTTGTTGTGTCATTGGTCCCTAATGTTGTTCCAATTGTTGTAATTACTGAGGATGTCGTTGACCCTGTTAAGAATTATAATAATTGCAGAATTTATTATTGGTTTGAGGCAAGAGAAAATATACCATCTGTAGCTATTATTGTTTGTGATGTGGGGCCAGTTGATACAGTGGGTGAAGCAGAAATTGTTTGTGTAGTATCTGTAGGAGTATTAGTACTTGCTATTGTTACTGTGCCATTACTGGTACTTCCTGATGTTGTTTGACTATTTGTTGTTGAATTTGTAACTGTAGTGGATGTCACTGATGAGGTATGTGTTTCAGTTGTTGTATCATTGGTCCCTAATGTTGTTCCAACTGTTGTACTTACTGAGGATGTCGTTGACCCTGTTAAGAATTATAATAATTGCAGAATTTATTATTGGTTTGAGGCAAGAGAAAGTATACCATCTGTAGCTATTATTGTTTGTGATGTGAGGCCAGTTGATACAGTGGGCAAAGCAGAAATTGTTTGTGTAGTATCTGTAGGAGTATTAGTACTTGCTGTTGTTACTGTGCCATTACTGGTACTTCCTGATGTTGTTTGACTATTTGTTGTTGAATCTGTAACTGTAGTGGATGTCACTGATGAGGTATTTGTTTCAGTTGTTGTATCATTGGTCCCTAATGTTGTTCCAACTGTTGTACTTACTGAGGATGTCGTTGACCCTGTTATGAATTATAATAATTGCAGAATTTATTATTGGTTTGAGGCAAGAGAAAGTATACCATCTGTAGCTATTATTGCTTGTGATGTGGGGCCAGTTGATACAGTAGGCGAAGCAGAAATTGTTTGTGTAGTATCTGTAGGAGTATTAGTACTTGCTGTTGTTACTGTGCCATTACTGGTACTTTCTGATGTTGTTTGACTATTTGTTGTTGAATTTGTAACTGTAGTGGATGTCACTGATGAGGTCTGTGTCTCAGTTCTTGTGTCATTGGTCCCTAATGTTGTTCCAATTGTTGTACTTACTGAGGATGTCGTTGACCCTGTTAAGAATTATAATTATTGCAGAATTTATTATTGGTTTGAGGCAAGCGAAAGTATACCATCTGTAGTTATTATTGTTTGTGATGTGGGGCCAGTTGATACAGTGGGCGAAGCAGAAATTGTTCGTGTAGTATCTGTAGGAGTATTAGTACTTGCTATTGTTACTGTGCCATTACTGGTACTTCCTGATGTTGTTTGACTATTTGTTGTTGTATTTGTAACTGTAGTGGATGTCACTGATGAGGTATGTGTTTCAGTTGTTGTATCATTGGTCCCTAATGTTGTTCCAACTGTTGTACTTACTGAGGATGTCGTTGACCCTGTTAAGAATTATAATAATTGCAGAATTTATTATTGGTTTGAGGCAAGAGAAAGTATACCATCTGTAGCTATTATTGTTTGTGATGTGAGGCCAGTTGATACAGTGGGCAAAGCAGAAATTGTTTGTGTAGTATCTGTAGGAGTATTAGTACTTGCTGTTGTTACTGTGCCATTACTGGTACTTCCTGATGTTGTTTGACTATTTGTTGTTGAATTTGTAACTGTAGTGGATGTCACTGATGAGGTCTGTGTTTCAGTTGTTGGGTCATTGGTCCCTAATCTTGTTCCAACTGTTGTAATTACTGAGGATGTCGTTGACCCTGTTAAGAATTATAATAATTGCAGAATTTATTATTGGTTTGAGACAAGAAAAAGTATACCATCTGTAGCTATTATTGTTTGTGATGTGGGGCCAGTTGATACAGTGGGCGAAGCAGAAATTGTTTGTGTAGTATCTGTAGGAGTATTAGTACTTGCTGTTGTTACTGTGCCATTACTGGTACTTCCTGATGTTGTTTGACTATTTGTTGTTGAATCTGTAACTGTAGTGGATGTCACTGATGAGGTATTTGTTTCAGTTGTTGTATCATTGGTCCCTAATGTTGTTCCAACTGTTGTACTTACTGAGGATGTCGTTGACCCTGTTATGAATTATAATAATTGCAGAATTTATTATTGGTTTGAGGCAAGAGAAAGTATACCATCTGTAGCTATTATTGTTTGTGATGTGGGGCCAGTTGATACAGTGGGCGAAGCAGAAATTGTCTGTGTAGTATCTGTAGGAGTGTTAGTACTTGCTGTTGTTAATGTGCCATTACTGGTACTTCCTGATGTTGTTTGACTATTTGTTGTTGAATTTGTAACTGTAGTGGATGTCACTGATGAGGTCTGTGTTTCAGTTGTATCATTGGTCCCTAATGTTGTTGCAACTGTTGTACTTACTGAGGATGTCGTTGACCCTGTTAAGAATTATAATAATTGCATAATTTATTATTGGTTTGAGGCAAGAGAAAGTATACCATCTGTAGCTATTATTGTTTGTGATGTGGGGCCAGTCGATACAGTGGGCGAAGCAGAAATTGTTTGTGTAGTATCTGTAGGAGTATTAGTACTTGCTATTGTTACTGTGCCATTACTGGTACTTCCTGATGTTGTTTGACTATTTGTTGTTGAATTTGTAACTGTAGTGGATGTCACTGATGAGGTCTGTGTTTCAGTTGTTGTATCATTGGTCCCTAATGTTGTTCCAACTGTTGTACTTTCTGAGGATGTCGTTGACCCTGTTAAGAATTATAATAATTTCAGAATTTATTATTGGTTTGAGGCAAGAGAAAGTATACCATCTGTAGCTATTATTGTTTGTGATGTGGGGCCAGTTGATACAGTGGGCGAAGCAGAAATTGTTTGTGTAGTATCTGTAGGAGTGTTAGTACTTGCTGTTGTTAATGTGCCATTACTGGTACTTCCTGATGTTGTTTGACTATTTGTTGTTGAATTTGTAACTGTAGTGGATGTCACTGATGAGGTCTGTGTTTCAGTTGTTGTATCATTGGTCCCTAATGTTGTACCAACTGTTGTACTTACCGAGGATGTCGTTGACCCTGTTAAGAATTATAATAATTGCAGAATTTATTATTGGTTTGAGGCAAGAGAAAGTATACCATCTGTAGCTATTATTGTTTGTGATGTGGGGCCAGTTGATACAGTGGGCGAAGCAGAAATTGTTTGTGTAGTATCTTTAGGAGTGTTAGTACTTGCTGTTGTTAATGTGCCATTACTGGTACTTCCTGATGTTGTTTGACTATTTGTTGTTGAATTTGTAACTGTAGTGGATGTCACTGATGAGGTCTGTGTTTCAGTTGTTGTATCATTGGTCCCTAATGTTGTACCAACTGTTGTACTTACCGAGGATGTCGTTGACCCTGTTAAGAATTATAATAATTGCAGAATTTATTATTGGTTTGAGGCAAGAGAAAGTATACCATTTGTAGCTATTATTGTTTGTGATGTGGGGCCAGTTGATACAGTGGGCGAAGCAGAAATTGTTTGTGTAGTATCGGTAGGAGTATTAGTACTTGCTGTTGCTACTGTGCCATTACTGGTACTTCCTGATGTTGTTTGACTATTTGTTGTTGAATTTGTAACTGTAGTGGATGTCACTGATGAGGTCTGTGTTTCAGTTGTTGTATCATTGGTCCATAATGTTGTTCCAACTGTTGTACTTACTGAGGATGTCGTTGACCCTGTTAAGAATTATAATAATTGCAGAATTTATTATTGGTTTGAGGCAAGAGAAAGTATACCATCTGTAGCTATTATTGTTTGTGATGTGGGGCCAGTTGATACAGTGGGTGAAGCAGAAATTGTTTGTGTAGTATTGTTAGGAGTATTAGTACTTGCTGTTGTTACTGTGTCATTACTGGTACTTCCTGATGTTGTTTGACTATTTGTTGTTGAATTTGTAACTGTAGTGGATGTCACTGATGAGGTCTGTGTTTCAGTTGTTGTATCATTGGTCCCTAATGTTGTTCCAACTGATGTACTTTCTGAGGATGTCGTTGACCCTGTTAAGAATTATAATAATTTCAGAATTTATTGTTGGTTTGAGGCAAGAGAAAGTATACCATCTGTAGCTATTATTGTTTGTGATGTGGGGCCAGTTGATACAGTGGGCGAAGCAGAAATTGTTTGTGTAGTATCTGTAGGAGTGTTAGTACTTGCTGTTGTTAATGTGCCATTACTGGTACTTCCTGATGTTGTTTGACTATTTGTTGTTGAATTTGTAACTGTAGTGGATGTCACTGATGAGGTCTGTGTTTCAGTTGTTGTATCATTGGTCCCTAATGTTGTACCAACTGTTGTACTTACCGAGGATGTCGTTGACCCTGTTAAGAATTATAATAATTGCAGAATTTATTATTGGTTTGAGGCAAGAGAAAGTATACCATCTGTAGCTATTATTGTTTGTGATGTGGGGCCAGTTGATACAGTGGGCGAAGCAGAAATTGTTTGTGTAGTATCGGGTGGAGTATTAGTACTTGCTGTTGCTACTGTGCCATTACTGGTACTTCCTGATGTTGTTTGACTATTTGTTGTTGAACTTGTAACTGTAGTGGATGTCACTGATGAGGTCTGTGTTTCAGTTGTTGTATCATTGGTCCCTAATGTTGTTCCAACTGTTGTACTTACTGAGGATGTCGTTGACCCTGTTAAGAATTATAATAATTGCAGAATTTATTATTGGTTTGAGGCAAGAGAAAGTATACCATCTGTAGCTATTATTGTTTGTGATGTGGGGCCAGTTGATACAGTGGGCGAAGCAGAAATTGTTTGTGTAGTATCTGTAGGAGTGTTAGTACTTGCTGTTGTTAATGTGCCATTACTGGTACTTCCTGATGTTGTTTGACTATTGGTTGTTGAATTTGAAACTGTAGTGGATGTCACTGATGAGGTCTGTGTTTCAGTTGTTGTATCATTGGTCCCTAATGTTGTACCAACTGTTGTTCTTACCGAGGATGTCGTTGACCCTGTTAAGAATTATAATAATTGCAGAATTTATTATTGGTTTGAGGCAAGAGAAAGTATACCATTTGTAGCTATTATTGTTTGTGATGTGGGGCCAGTTGATACAGTGGGCGAAGCAGAAATTGTTTTTGTAGTATCGGTAGGAGTATTAGTACTTGCTGTTGCTACTGTGCCATTACTGGTACTTCCTGATGTTGTTTGACTATTTGTTGTTGAATTTGTAACTGTAGTGGATGTCACTGATGAGGTCTGTGTTTCAGTTGTTGTATCATTGGTCCCTAATGTTGTTCCAACTGTTGTACTTACCGAGGATGTCGTTGACCCTGTTAAGAATTATAATAATTGCAGAATTTATTATTGGTTTGAGGCAAGAGAAAGTATACCATCTGAAGCTATTATTGTTTGTGATGTGGGGCCAGTTGATAATGTGGGCGAAGCAGAAATTGTTTGTGTAGTATCTGTAGGAGTATTAGCACTTGCTGTTGTTACTGTGCCATTACTGGTACTTCCTGATGTTGTTTGACTATTTGTTGTTGAATTTGTAACTGTAGTGGATGTCACTGATGAGGTATTTGTTTCAGTTGTTGTATCATTGATCCCTAATGTTGTTCCAACTGTTGTACTTGCTGAGGATGTCGTTGACCCTGTTAAGAATTATAATAATTGCAGAATTTATTATTGGTTTGAGGCAAGAGAAAGTATACCATCTGTAGCTATTATTGTTTGTGATGTGGGGCCAGTTGATACAGTGGGCGAAACAGAAATTGTTTGTGTAGTATCTGTAGGAGTATTAGTACTTGCTGTTGTTACTGTGCCATTACCGGTACTTCCTGATGTTGTTTGACTATTTGTTGTTGAATTTGTAACTGTAGTGGATGTCACTGATGAGGTCTGTGTTTCAGTTGTTGTATCATTGGTCCCTAATGTTGTTCCAACTGTTGTACTTTCTGAGGATGTCGTTGACCCTGTTAAGAATTATAATAATTGCAGAATTTATTATTGGTTTGAGGCAAGAGAAAGTATACCATCTGTAGCTATTATTGTTTGTGATGTGGGGCCAGTTGATACAGTGGGCGAAGCAGAAATTGTTTGTGTAGTATCTGTAGGAGTGTTAGTACTTGCTGTTGTTAATGTGCCATTACTGGTACTTCCTGATGTTGTTTGACTATTTGTTGTTGAATTCGTAACTGTAGTGGATGTCACTGATGAGGTCTGTGTTTCAGTTGTTGTATCATTGGTCCCTAATGTTGTTCCAACTGTTGTACTTTCTGAGGATGTCGTTGACCCTGTTAAGAATTATAATAATTGCAGAATTTATTATTGGTTTGAGGCAAGAGAAAGTATACCATCTGTAGCTATTATTGTTTGTGATGTGGGGCCAGTTGATATAGTGGGCGAAGCAGAAATTGTTTGTGTAGTATCTGTAGGAGTGTTAGTACTTGCTGTTGTTAATGTGCCATTACTGGTACTTCCTGATGTTGTTTGACTATTTGTTGTTGAATTTGTAACTGTAGTGGATGTCACTGATGAGGTCTGTGTTTCAGTTGTTGTATCATTGGTCCCTAATGTTGTTCCAACTGTTGTACTTTCTGAGGATGTCGTTGACCCTGTTAAGAATAATAATAATTGCAGAATTTATTATTGGTTTGAGGCAAGAGAAAGTATACCATCTGTAGCTATTATTGTTTGTGATGTGGGGCCAGTTGATACAGTGGGCGAAGCAGAAATTGTTTGTGTAGTATCTGTAGGAGTGTTAGTACTTGCTGTTGTTAATGTGCCATTACTGGTACTTCCTGATGTTGTTTGACTATTTGTTGTTGAATTTGTAACTGTAGTGGATGTCATTGATGAGGTCTGTGTTTCAGTTGTTGTATCATTGGTCCCTAATGTTGTTCCAACTGTTGTACTTTCTGAGGATGTCGTTGACCCTGTTAAGAATTATAATAATTGCAGAATTTATTATTGGTTTGAGGCAAGAGAAAGTATACCATCTGTAGCTATTATTGTTTGTGATGTGGGGCCAGTTGATACAGTGGGCGAAGCAGAAATTGTTTGTGTAGTATCGGTTGGAGTATTAGTACTTGCTGTTGCTACTGTGCCATTACTGGTACTTCCTGAAGTTGTTTGACTATTTGTTGTTGAACTTGTAACTGTAGTGGATGTCACTGATGAGGTCTGTGTTTCAGTTGTTGTATCATTGGTCCCTAATGTTGTTCCAACTGTTGTACTTACTGAGGATGTCGTTGACCCTGTTAAGAATTATAATAATTGCAGAATTTATTATTGGTTTGAGGCAAGAGAAAGTATACCATCTGTAGCTATTATTGTTTGTGATGTGGGGCCAGTTGATACAGTGGGCGAAGCAGAAATTATTTGTGTAGTATCTGTAGGAGTATTAGTACTTCCTGTTGTTACTGTGCCATTACTGGTACTTCCTGATGTTGTTTGACTATTTGTTGTTGAGTTTGTAACTGTAGTGGATGTCACTGATGAGGTCTGTGTTTCAGTTGTTGGCTCATTGGTCCCTAATGTTGTTCCAACTGTTGTACTTACTGAGGATGTCGTTGACCCTGTTAAGAATTATAATAATTGCAGAATTTATTATTGGTTTGAGGCAAGAGAAAGTATACCATCTGTAGCTATTATTGTTTGTGATGTGGGGCCAGTTGATACAGTGGGCGAAGCAGAAATTGTTTGTGTAGTATCTGTAGGAGTGTTAGTACTTGCTGTTGTTAATGTGCCATTACTGGTACTTCCTGATGTTGTTTGACTATTGGTTGTTGAATTTGTAACTGTAGTGGATGTCACTGATGAGGTCTGTGTTTCAGTTGTTGTATCATTGTTCCCTAATGTTGTTCCAACTGTTGTACTTACCGAGGATGTCGTTGACCCTGTTAAGAATTATAATAATTGCAGAATTTATTATTGGTTTGAGGCAAGAGAAAGTATACCATCTGAAGCTATTATTGTTTGTGATGTGGTGCCAGTTGATAATGTGGGCGAAGCAGAAATTGTTTGTGTAGTATCTGTAGGAGTATTAGCATCTGCTGTTGTTACTGTGCCATTACTGGTACTTCCTGATGTTGTTTGACTATTTGTTGTTGAATTTGTAACTGTAGTGGATGTCACTGATGAGGTATTTGTTTCAGTTGTTGTATCATTGGTCCCTAATGTTGTTCCAACTGTTGTACTTTCTGAGGATTTCGTTGACCCTGTTAAGAATTATAATAATTGCAGAATTTATTATTGGTTTGAGGCAAGAGAAAGTATACCATCTGTAGCCATTATTGTTTGTGATGTGGGGCCAGTTGATACAGTGGGCGAAGCAGAAATTGTTTGTGTAGTATCTGTAGGAGTGTTAGTACTTGCTGTTGTTAATGTGCCATTACTGGTACTTCCTGATGTTGTTTGACTATTTGTTGTTGAATTTGTAACTGTAGTGGATGTAACTGATGAGATCTGTGTTTCAGTTGTTGTATCATTGGTCCCTAATGTTGTTCCAACTGTTGTACTTACTGAGGATGTCGTTGACCCTGTTAAGAATTATAATAATTGCAGAATTTATTATTGGTTTGAGGCAAGAGAAAGTATACCATCTGTAGCTATTATTGTTTGTGATGTGGGGCCAGTTGATACAGTGGGCGAAACAGAAATTGTTTGTGTAGTATCTGTAGGAGTATTAGTACTTTCTGTTGTTACTGTGCCATTACTGGTACTTCCTGATGTTGTTTGACTATTTGTTGTTGAATTTGTAACTGTAGTGGATGTCACTGATGAGGTCTGTGTTTCAGTTGTTGTATCATTGGTCCCTAATGTTGTTCCAACTGTTGTACTTACTGAGGATGTCGTTGACCCTGTTAAGAATTATAATAATTGCAGAATTTATTATTGGTTTGAGGCAAGAGAAAGTATACCATCTGTAGCTATTATTGTTTGTGATGTGGGGCCAGTTGATACAGTGGGCGAAGCAGAAATTGTTTGTGTAGTATTGTTAGGAGTATTAGTACTTGCTGTTGTTACTGTGTCATTACTGGTACTTCCTGATGTTGTTTGACTATTTGTTGTTGAATTTGTAACTGTAGTGGATGTCACTGATGAGGTCTGTGTTTCAGTTGTTGTATCATTGGTCCCTTATGTTGTTCCAACTGTTGTACTTACCGAGGATGTCGTTGACCCTTTTAAGAATAATAATAATTGCAGAATTTATTATTGGTTTGAGGCAAGAGAAAGTATACCATCTGAAGCTATTATTGTTTGTGATGTGGGGCCAGTTGATATTGTGGGCGAAGCAGAAATTGTTTGTGTAGTATCTGTAGGAGTATTAGCACTTGCTGTTGTTACTGTGCCATTACTGGTACTTCCTGATGTTGTTTGACTATTTGTTGTTGAATTTGTAACTGTAGTGGATGTCACTGATGAGGTATTTGTTTCAGTTGTTGTATCATTGGTCCCTAATGTTGTTCCAACTGTTGTACTTACTGAGGATGTCGTTGACCCTGTTAAGAATTATAATAATTGCAGAATTTATTATTGGTTTGAGGCAGGAGAAAGTATACCATCTGTAGCTTTTATTGTTTGTGATGTGGGGCCAGTTGATACAGTGGGCGAAACAGAAATTGTTTGTGTAGTATCTGTAGGAGTATTAGTACTTGCTGTTGTTACTGTGCCATTACTGGTACTTCCTGATGTTGTTTGACTATTCGTTGTTGAATTTGTAACTGTAGTGGATGTCACTGATGAGGTCTGTGTTTCAGTTGTTGTATCATTGGTCCCTAATGTTGTTCCAACTGTTGTACTTTCTGAGGATGTCGTTGACCCTGTTAAGAATTATAATAATTGCAGAATTTATTATTGGTTTGAGGCAAGAGAAAGTATACCATCTGTAGCTATTATTGTTTGTGATGTGGGGCCAGTTGATACAGTGGGCGAAGCAGAAATTGTTTGTGTAGTATCTGTAGGAGTGTTAGTACTTGCTGTTGTTAATGTGCCATTACTGGTACTTCCTGATGTTGTTTGACTATTTGTTGTTGAATTTGTAACTGTAGTGGATGTCACTGATGAGGTCTGTGTTTCAGTTGTTGTATCATTGGTCCCTAATGTTGTTTCAACTGTTGTATTTACTGAGGATGTCGTTGACCCTGTTAAGAATTATAATAATTGCAGAATTTATTATTGGTTTGAGGCAAGAGAAAGTATACCATCTGTAGCTATTATTGTTTGTGATGTGGGGCCAGTTGATACAGTGGGCGAAGCAGAAATTGTTTGTGTAGTATCTGTAGGAGTGTTAGTACTTGCTGTTGTTAATGTGCCATTACTGGTACTTCCTGATGTTGTTTGACTATTTGTTGTTGAATTTGTAACTGTAGTGGATGTCACTGATGAGGTCTGTGTTTCAGTTGTTGTATCATTGGTCCCTAATGTTGTTCCAACTGTTGTACTTTCTGAGGATGTCGTTGACCCTGTTAAGAATTATAATAATTGCAGAATTTATTATTGGTTTGAGGCAAGAGAAAGTATACCATCTGTAGCTATTATTGTTTGTGATGTGGGGCCAGTTGATACAGTGGGCGAAGCAGAAATTGTTTGTGTAGTATCTGTAGGAGTGTTAGTACTTGCTGTTGTTAATGTGCCATTACTGGTACTTCCTGATGTTGTTTGACTATTTGTTGTTGAATTTGTAACTGTAGTGGATGTAACTGATGAGGTCTGTGTTTCAGTTGTTGTATCATTGGTCCCTAATGTTGTTCCAACTGTTGTACTTACTGAGGATGTCGTTGACCGTGTTAAGAATTATTATAATTGCAGAATTTATTATTGGTTTGAGGCAAGAGAAAGTATACCATCTGTAGCTATTATTGTTTGTGATGTGGGGCCAGTTGATACAGTGGGTGAAGCAGAAATTGTTTGTGTAGTATTGTTAGGAGTATTAGTACTTGCTGTTGTTACTGTGTCATTACTGGTACTTCCTGATGTTGTTTGACTATTTTTTGTTGAATTTGTAACTGTAGTGGATGTCACTGATGAGGTCTGTGTTTCAGTTGTTGTATCATTGGTCCCTAATGTTGTTCCAACTGTTGTACTTACCGAGGATGTCGTTGACCCTGTTAAGAATTATAATAATTGCAGAATTTATTATTGGTTTGAGGCAAGAGGAAGTATACCATCTGTAGCTATTATTGTTTGTGATGTGGTTCAACCCATTTTTCATTTTCATTTTATTGAACTCGTAGTCCCTCTTTTATTAGATATCGCACCAGTAGTTATATTAGATGAACATGTAACTACCAGTGTTCCCTCTAATTTTGTGTGATCTGTGTGCGCACTTTTTTAAGTGTGTGCAGTTTTTTCCAAAACAAATAATTTTGTGCGGCAATTAAATGCGCATGTAGGGGTATACAGTACAGTGATCGGTCCTTTTACATAGTTATAGGTCACATAAATATAGTGGTTGTTCAGTTGATTTTTCATTAATTGGCCAATGCTTTATAATAAATAAAAATAATTAAAAAATATTTAGAATAGTCTTTTATAAAGTCCTACGATATGTCAGCTAAGTCTTGCCTGTGTAGTCTTGTCTACCTAGTATTGTATGTCTAGTCTTGTCTGTCTAGTCTTGCCTGTCTAGTCTTGTCTGCCCAATATTTCTGTCTCGTATTGTCTGTCTAGTCTTGTCAGTCTAGTCTTGTACGTCTTATCTTGTC
This sequence comes from Phosphuga atrata, assembly GCA_944588485.1. Taxonomy (NCBI): domain Eukaryota; kingdom Metazoa; phylum Arthropoda; class Insecta; order Coleoptera; family Silphidae; genus Phosphuga; species Phosphuga atrata. The sequence goes on along the minus strand of OX155892.1, from coordinate 77,018,818 downwards.
TGTCTAGTCTTGTCTGTCTAATCTTGTCTGTCTAGTCTCGTCTGTCTAGTCTTGTCGGTCTAGTCTTCTCTGTCCAATCCTTTCTGTCTAGTCCTGTCTGTCTATTTTCAATTTAAAATTCATTAGCTGTTCTTTTTCTTTCTCATTTTTAAAAGGTTAAAAAAATATAAGGATATTGAAAAAAAAAATTCTTTTAAAAATATTTAAAGGCTAAAGGCTATGATAAAGGTTGGTAATGATTTTGAGTTTAAATTTTAACAAAAATATTCAATTTTAACACTAATAAAAGATGATGCAATCTTTACGTATGGCGTACGAGCGTTATGGTAATTCTAGTTTTTCAAAGCCTAGTTTTTCATCAACTACAAATGCCTGCCATCAGTACCTATATACAAATACAGTTGGCGGTTTATTTAAATCTAAAACCAGATTTGATTAATTTAAAAAAAAAATTATATGGATTTCATAAACAGGTGCAATTTGATTTTCTGCGCGAAGAAAAAAAATTTGTGCGCGCGAATATTTTTCATGTGCGCGCTATATTTAAAACTTATGTGCGCGCGCACACGCGCACAGCTTAGAGGGAACACTGGTAACTACTGTTGTTATTCCTGATATATTCGTTAAACCAATTTTGATTCGATAGTATTTAATGTTGTATCAAATGCTATATAAATATATTGCTAAATTAGAATTAACTTTCTATAATTTAAATGAAAAACAATACACTTCTTCAAAGAAGACTTAAATAATTTTAAGTGGATAATTAAGTACTTATATATGTGCTTATTTATTAATGCTTAGTTGATATTAGGATTAGGTTAAATAAGTGCAAATTTAATTAAAATTTCAAATGTCTAATCTAATATTTAGTATAAACCAGTATTAATTAGATAAATACTACTTTTATATGAACATATTCAACACGCTATGTGCCAGTAATTGTAGAACCATTAGTTTTGTTATTAGCTAACCTTCTGCAGTTGTAATACTGATTTTAGTTGTACCATTTGATACTGCAAGGGAAGTAGTTATACTTGATGAACCTAAAGTTGTTCTCATTGTAGTAGGACTTGCAGTGCCTGTTAAAACATATTTATTACAGTTCCAATATATATTTTTAATAGGTATTAGTACTTGTTGTTGTTACTGTGCCATCACTGGTACTGCCTGATGTTGTTCCACTGTTTGTTGTTGAACCTGTAACTCTAGTGGATGTCCCTGATGTCGTCTGTGTTTCAGTTGTTGTATCATTTTTCCCTAATGTTGTTCCAACTGTTGTACTTCCAGAGGATGTCGTTGATGCTGCTAAGAATTATGATAATTACAGAATTTATTATTGTTTTGACGCAAGAGAAAGTATACCATCTGTAGTTGTTGATGTTTGAGATGTGGTGCTAGTTGATGCAGTGGGCGATGCAGAAATTGTTTGTTTAGTGCCTGTAGGAGTATTCGTACTTGCTGTTGTTACTGTGCTAACACTGGTACTGCCTGATGTTGTTTTACTGTTTGTTGTTGAACCTGTAACTGTAGTGGATGTCCTTGATGTGGTCTGTGTTTCAGTTGTTGTATCATTTTTCCCTAATGTTGTTCCAACTGTTGTACCTCCAGAGGATGTCGTTGATCCTGCTAAGAATTATAATAATTTCAGAATTTATTATTGTTTTGTAGCAAGAGAAAGTATAACATCTGTAGTAGTTATTGTTTGAGATGTGGTGATAGTTGATGCAATGAGCGAAATAGAAATTGTTTGTGTAGTACCTGTAGGAGTATTATTACCTGCTGTTGTTATTGTGCCATCACTGGTACTGCCAGATGCTGTTTCACTGTTTGTTGTTGAACCTGTAACGACAGTGGATGTCCCTGATGTGGTCTGTGATTCAGTTGTAGTATCATTGGTCCCTAATGTTGTTCCAACTGTTGTACTTCCAGAGGTTGTCCTTGATCCTGCTAACAATTATAATAATTACAGAATTTATTATTGTTTTGAGGCAAGAGAAAGTATATTATCTGTAGTTGTTGATGTTTGAGATGTGGTGCCAGTTGATGCAGTGGGCGATGCAGAATTTGTTTGTATAGTACCTGTAGGAGTATTAGTACTTGCTGTTGTTACTGTGCCAACACTGGTACTGCCAGATGTTGTTTCACTGTTTGTTATTGAATCTGTAACTGTAGTTGATCTCCCTGATGTGGTCTCTGTTTCAGTTGTTGTATCATTGGTCCCTAATGTTGTTCCAACTGTTGTACTTCCTGAGGATGTCGTTGATGCTGCTAAGAATTATAATAATTGCAGAATTTATTATTGTTTGGAGGCAAGGGAAAGTATACCAACTGTAGTTGTTGATATTTGAGATGTGGTACCAGTTGATGCAGAGGGCGATGCAGAAATTGTTTGTCTAGTACCTGTAGGAGTATTAGTACTTGCTGTTGTTACTGTGCCAACACTGGTACTGCCAGATGTTGTTTCACTGTTTGTTATTGAATCTGTAACTGTAGTTGATCTCCCTGATGTGGTCTCTGTTTCAGTTGTTGTATCATTGGTCCCTAATGTTGTTCCAACTGTTGTACTTACCGAGGATGTCGTTGACCCTGTTAAGAATTATAATAATTGCAGAATTTATTATTGGTTTGAGGCAAGAGGAAGTATACCATCTGTAGCTATTATTGTTTGTGATGTGGTTCAACCCATTTTTCATTTTCATTTTATTGAACTCGTAGTCCCTCTTTTATTAGATATCGCACCAGTAGTTATATTAGATGAACATGTAACTACCAGTGTTCCCTCTAATTTTGTGTGATCTGTGTGCGCACTTTTTTAAGTGTGTGCAGTTTTTTCCAAAACAAATAATTTTGTGCGGCAATTAAATGCGCATGTAGGGGTATACAGTACAGTGATCGGTCCTTTTACATAGTTATAGGTCACATAAATATAGTGGTTGTTCAGTTGATTTTTCATTAATTGGCCAATGCTTTATAATAAATAAAAATAATTAAAAAATATTTAGAATAGTCTTTTATAAAGTCCTACGATATGTCAGCTAAGTCTTGCCTGTGTAGTCTTGTCTACCTAGTATTGTATGTCTAGTCTTGTCTGTCTAGTCTTGCCTGTCTAGTCTTGTCTGCCCAATATTTCTGTCTCGTATTGTCTGTCTAGTCTTGTCAGTCTAGTCTTGTACGTCTTATCTTGTCTGTCTAGTCTTGTCTGTCTAATCTTGTCTGTCTAGTCTCGTCTGTCTAGTCTTGTCGGTCTAGTCTTCTCTGTCCAATCCTTTCTGTCTAGTCCTGTCTGTCTATTTTCAATTTAAAATTCATTAGCTGTTCTTTTTCTTTCTCATTTTTAAAAGGTTAAAAAAATATAAGGATATTGAAAAAAAAAATTCTTTTAAAATTATTTAAAGGCTAAATATGATAAAGGTTGGTAATGATTTAACTACTGTTGTTATTCCTGATATATTCGTTAAACCAATTTTGATTCGATAGTATTTAATGTTGTATCAAATGCTATATAAATATATTGCTAAATTAGAATTAACTTTCTATAATTTAAATGAAAAACAATACACTTCTTCAAAGAAGACTTAAATAATTTTAAGTGGATAATTAAGTACTTATATATGTGCTTATTTATTAATGCTTAGTTGATATTAGGATTAGGTTAAATAAGTGCAAATTTAATTAAAATTTCAAATGTCTAATCTATAATATGGTATAAACCAGTATTAATTAGATAAATACTACTTTTATATGAACATATTCAACACGCTATGTGCCAGTAATTGTAGAACCATTAGTTTTGTTATTAGCTAACCTTCTGCAGTTGTAATACTGATTTTAGTTGTACCATTTGATACTGCAAGGGAAGTAGTTATACTTGATGAACCTAAAGTTGTTCTCATTGTAGTAGGACTTGCAGTGCCTGTTAAAACATATTTATTACAGTTCCAATATATATTTTTAATAGGTATTAGTACTTGTTGTTGTTACTGTGCCATCACTGGTACTGCCTGATGTTGTTCCACTGTTTGTTGTTGAACCTGTAACTCTAGTGGATGTCCTTGATGTCGTCTGTGTTTCAGTTGTTGTATCATTTTTCCCTAATGTTGTTCCAACTGTTGTACTTCCAGAGGATGTCGTTGATGCTGCTAAGAATTATGATAATTACAGAATTTATTATTGTTTTGACGCAAGAGAAAGTATACCATCTGTAGTTGTTGATGTTTGAGATGTGGTGCTAGTTGATGCAGTGGGCGATGCAGAAATTGTTTGTTTAGTGCCTGTAGGAGTATTCGTACTTGCTGTTGTTACTGTGCTAACACTGGTACTGCCTGATGTTGTTTTACTGTTTGTTGTTGAACCTGTAACTGTAGTGGATGTCCTTGATGTGGTCTGTGTTTCAGTTGTTGTATCATTTTTCCCTAATGTTGTTCCAACTGTTGTACCTCCAGAGGATGTCGTTGATCCTGCTAAGAATTATAATAATTTCAGAATTTATTATTGTTTTGTAGCAAGAGAAAGTATAACATCTGTAGTAGTTATTGTTTGAGATGTGGTGATAGTTGATGCAATGAGCGAAATAGAAATTGTTTGTGTAGTACCTGTAGGAGTATTAGTACCTGCTGTTGTTATTGTGCCATCACTGGTACTGCCAGATGCTGTTTCACTGTTTGTTGTTGAACCTGTAACGACAGTGGATGTCCCTGATGTGGTCTGTGATTCAGTTGTAGTATCATTGGTCCCTAATGTTGTTCCAACTGTTGTACTTCCAGAGGTTGTCCTTGATCCTGCTAACAATTATAATAATTACAGAATTTATTATTGTTTTGAGGCAAGAGAAAGTATATTATCTGTAGTTGTTGATGTTTGAGATGTGGTGCCAGTTGATGCAGTGGGCGATGCAGAATTTGTTTGTATAGTACCTGTAGGAGTATTAGTACTTGCTGTTGTTACTGTGCCAACACTGGTACTGCCAGATGTTGTTTCACTGTTTGTTATTGAATCTGTAACTGTAGTTGATCTCCCTGATGTGGTCTCTGTTTCAGTTGTTGTATCATTGGTCCCTAATGTTGTTCCAACTGTTGTACTTCCTGAGGATGTCGTTGATGCTGCTAAGAATTATAATAATTGCAGAATTTATTATTGTTTGGAGGCAAGGGAAAGTATACCAACTGTAGTTGTTGATATTTGAGATGTGGTACCAGTTGATGCAGAGGGCGATGCAGAAATTGTTTGTCTAGTACTTGTAGGAGTATTAGTACCTGCTGTTGTTAATGTGCCAACACTGGTACTGTCGGATGTTGTTTCACTGTTTGTTGTTGAACCTGTAACTATAGTGGATTTCCCTGATGTGGTCTGTGTTTCAGTTGTTGTATCATTGGTCCCTAATGTTGTTCCAACTGTTGTACTTCCAGAGGATGTCGTTGATCCTGCTAAGAATTATAATAATTGCAGAATGTATTATTGTTTTGAGGCAAGAGAAAGTATACCAACTGTAGTTGTTGATGTTTGAGATGTGGTGCCAGTTGATGTAGAGGGCGATGCAGAAATTGTTTGTGTAGTACCTGTAGAAGTATTAGTACTTGCTGTTGTTACTGTGCCAACACTGGTACTGCCGGATGTTGTTTCACTGTTTGTTGTTGAACCTGTAACTGTTGTGGATGTCCCTGATGTGGTCTGTGTTTCAGTTGTTGTATCATTGGTCCCTAATGTTGGTACAACTGTTGTACTGCCAGAGGATGTTGTTGATCCTGCTAAGAATTATAATAATTGCAGAATTTATTATTGTTTTGAGGCAAGAGAAAGTATACCAACTGTAGTTGTTGATGTTTGAGATGTGGTGCCAGTTGATGCAGTGGGCGATGCAGAAATTGTTTGTGTAGTACCTGTAGGAGTCTTAGTACTTGCTGTTGTTACTGTGCCAACACTGGTACTGCCGGATGTTGTTCCACTGTTTGTTGTTGAACCTGTAACTGTAGTTGATGTCCCTGATGTGGTCTCTGTTTCAGTTGTTGTATCATTGGTCCCTAATGTTGTTCCAACTGTTGTACTTCCAGAGGATGTCGTTGATCCTGCTAAGAATTATAATATATACAGAATTTATTATTGTTTTGAGGCAAGAGAAAATATACTATCTGTAGTTGTTATTGTTTGGGATGTGGTGCCAGTTGATGCAGTGGGTGAAGCAGAATTTGTTTTTGTAGTACCTGTAGGACTATTAGTACTTGCTGTTGTTACTGTGCTATCACTGGTACTGCCTGATGTTGTTTCACTGTTTGTTGTTGAACCTGTAGCTGTGGTGGATGTCCCTGACGTGGTCTGTGTTTCAGTTGTTGTATCATTGGCCCCTAATGTTGATCCAACTGTTGTACTTCCAGAGCATGTCGTTGATGCTGCTAAGAATTATAATAATTACAGAATTTATTATTGTTTTGAGGCAATAGAAAGTATACCCTCTGTAGTTGTTGATGTTTGAGATGTGGTGCCAGTTGATGCAGTGGGCGATGCAGAAATTGTTTGTGTAGTAGCTGTAGGAGTATTAGTACTTGTTGTTGTGACTGTGCCAACACTGGTACTGCCTGATGTTGTTTCACTGTTTGTTGTTGAACCTGGAACTGTGGTGGATGTCCCTGATGTGGTCTGTGTTTCAGTTGTTGTATCATTGGCCCCTAATGTTGTTCCAACTGTTGTACTTCCAAAGGTTGTCGTTGATCCTGCTAAGAATTATAATAATTACAAAATTTATTTCTGTTTTGTGGCAAGAGAAAGTATACCATCTGTAGTTGTTGTTGTTTGAGATGTGGTTTCAGTTGATGCAGTGGGCGATGCAGAAATTGTTTGTGTAGTACCTGTAGAAGTATTAGTACTTGCTGTTGTTACTGTGCCAACACTGGTACTGCCTGATGTTGTTTCACTGTTTGTTGTTGAACCTGTAACTGTGGTGGATGTCCCTGATGTGGTCTGTGTTTCAGTTGTTGTATCATTGGCCCCTAATGTTGTTCCAACTGTTGTACTTACTGAGGATGTCGTTGACCCTGTTAAGAATTATAATAATTGCAGAATTTGTTATTGGTTTGAGGCAAGAGAAAGTATACCATCTGTAGCTATTATTGTTTGTGATGTGGGGCCAGTTGATACAGTGGGTGAAGCAGAAATTGTTTGTGTAGTATTGTTAGGAGTATTAGTACTTGCTGTTGTTACTGTGTCATTACTGGTACTTCCTGATGTTGTTTGACTATTTGTTGTTGAATTTGTAACTGTAGTGGATGTCACTGATGAGGTCTGTGTTTCAGTTGTTGTATCATTGGTACCTAATGTTGTTCCAACTGTTGTACTTGCTGAGGATGTCGTTGACCCTGTTAAGAATTATAATAATTGCAGAATTTATTATTGGTTTGAGGCAAGAGAAAGTATACCATCTGTAGCTATTATTGTTTGTGATGTGGGGCCAGTTGATACAGTGGGCGAAGCAGAAATTGTTTGTGTAGTATCTGTAGGAGTGTTAGTACTTGCTGTTGTTAATGTGCCATTACTGGTACTTCCTGATGTTGTTTGACTATTTGTTGTTGAATTTGTAACTGTAGTGGATGTCACTGATGAGGTCTGTGTTTCAGTTGTTGTATCATTGGTCCCTAATGTTGTTCCAACTGTTGTACTTTCTGAGGATGTCCTTGACCCTGTTAAGAATTATAATAATTTCAGAATTTATTATTGGTTTGAGGCAAGAGTAAGTATAGCATCTGTAGCTATTATTGTTTGTGATGTGGGGCCAGTTGATACAGTGGGCGAAGCAGAAATTGTTTGTGTAGTATCGGTTGGAGTATTAGTACTTGCTGTTGCTACTGTGCCATTACTGGTACTTCCTGATGTTGTTTGACTATTTGTTGTTGAACTTGTAACTGTAGTGGATGTCACTGATGAGGTCTGTGTTTCAGTTGTTGTATCATTGGTCCCTAATGTTGTTCCAACTGTTGTACTTCCAAAGGTTGTCGTTGATCCTGCTAAGAATTATAATAATTACAGAATTTATTTCTGTTTTGTGGCAAGAGAAAGTATACCATCTGTAGTTGTTGATGTTTGAGATGTGGTTTCAGTTGATGCAGTGGGCGATGCAGAAATTGTTTGTGTAGTACCTGTAGAAGTATTAGTACTTGCTGTTGTTACTGTGCCAACACTGGTACTGCCTGATGTTGTTTCACTGTTTGTTGTTGAACCTGTAACTGTGGTGGATGTCCCTGATGTGGTCTGTGTTTCAGTTGTTGTATCATTGGCCCCTAATGTTGTTCCAACTGTTGTACTTACTGAGGATGTCGTTGACCCTGTTAAGAATTATAATAATTGCAGAATTTATTATTGGTTTGAGGCAAGAGAAAGTATACCATCTGTAGCTATTATTGTTTGTGATGTGGGGCCAGTTGATACAGTGGGTGAAGCAGAAATTGTTTGTGTAGTATTGTTAGGAGTATTAGTACTTGCTGTTGTTACTGTGTCATTACTGGTACTTCCTGATGTTGTTTGACTATTTGTTGTTGAATTTGTAACTGTAGTGGATGTCACTGATGAGGTCTGTGTTTCAGTTGTTGTATCATTGGTCCCTAATGTTGTTCCAACTGTTGTACTTGCTGAGGATGTCGTTGACCCTGTTAAGAATTATAATAATTGCAGAATTTATTATTGGTTTGAGGCAAGAGAAAGTATACCATCTGTAGCTATTATTGTTTGTGATGTGGGGCCAGTTGATACAGTGGGCGAAGCAGAAATTGTTTGTGTAGTATCTGTAGGAGTGTTAGTACTTCCTGTTGTTAATGTGCCATTACTGGTACTTCCTGATGTTGTTTGACTATTTGTTGTTGAATTTGTAACTGTAGTGGATGTCACTGATAAGGTCTGTGTTTCAGTTGTTGTATCATTGGTCCCTAATGTTGTTCCAACTGTTGTACTTTCTGAGGATGTCGTTGACCCTGTTAAGAATTATAATAATTTCAGAATTTATTATTGGTTTGAGGCAAGAGAAAGTATACCATCTGTAGCTATTATTGTTTGTGATGTGGGGCCAGTTGATACAGTGGGTGAAGCAGAAATTGTTTGTGTAGTATTGTTAGGAGTATTAGTACTTGCTGTTGTTACTGTGTCATTACTGGTACTTCCTGATGTTGTTTGACTATTTGTTGTTGAATTTGTAACTGTAGTGGATGTCACTGATGAGGTCTGTGTTTCAGTTGTTGTATCATTGGTCCCTAATGTTGTTCCAACTGTTGTACTTGCTGAGGATGTCGTTGACCCTGTTAAGAATTATAATAATTGCAGAATTTATTATTGGTTTGAGGCAAGAGAAAGTATACCATCTGTAGCTATTATTGTTTGTGATGTGGGGCCAGTTGATACAGTGGGCGAAGCAGAAATTGTTTGTGTAGTATCTGTAGGAGTGTTAGTACTTCCTGTTGTTAATGTGCCATTACTGGTACTTCCTGATGTTGTTTGACTATTTGTTGTTGAATTTGTAACTGTAGTGGATGTCACTGATAAGGTCTGTGTTTCAGTTGTTGTATCATTGGTCCCTAATGTTGTTCCAACTGTTGTACTTTCTGAGGATGTCGTTGACCCTGTTAAGAATTATAATAATTTCAGAATTTATTATTGGTTTGAGGCAAGAGAAAGTATACCATCTGTAGCTATTATTGTTTGTGATGTGGGGCCAGTTGATACAGTGGGCGAAGCAGAAATTGTTTGTGTAGTATCTGTAGGAGTGTTAGTACTTGCTGTTGTTAATGTGCCATTACTGGTACTTCCTGATGTTGTTTGACTATTTGTTGTTGAATTTGTAACTGTAGTGGATGTCACTGATGAGGTCTGTGTTTCAGTTGTTGTATCATTGGTCCCTAATGTTGTACCAACTGTTGTACTTACCGAGGATGTCGTTGACCCTGTTAAGAATTATAATAATTGCAGAATTTATTATTGGTTTGAGGCAAGAGAAAGTATACCATCTGTAGCTATTATTGTTTGTGATGTGGGGCCAGTTGATACAGTGGGCGAAGCAGAAATTGTTTGTGTAGTATCGGTTGGAGTATTAGTACTTGCTGTTGCTACTGTGCCATTACTGGTACTTCCTGATGTTGTTTGACTATTTGTTGTTAAACTTGTAACTGTAGTGGATGTCACTGATGAGGTCTGTGTTTCAGTTGTTGTATCATTGGTCCCTAATGTTGTTCCAACTGTTGTACTTACTGAGGATGTCGTTGACCCTGTTAAGAATTATAATAATTGCAGAATTTATTATTGGTTTGAGGCAAGAGAAAGTATACCATCTGTAGCTATTATTGTTTGTGATGTGGGGCCAGTTGATACAGTGGGCGAAGCAGAAATTGTTTGTGTAGTATCGGTAGGAGTATTAGTACTTGCTGTTGCTACTGTGCCATTACTGGTACTTCCTGATGTTGTTTGACTATTTGTTGTTGAGTTTGTAACTGTAATTGGATGTCACTGATGAGGTCTGTGTTTCAGTTGTTGTATCATTGGTCCCTAATGTTGTTCCAACTGTTGTACTTACTGAGGATGTCGTTGACCGTGTTAAGAATTATAATAATTGCAGAATTTATTATTGGTTTGAGGCAAGAGAAAGTATACCATCTGTAGCTATTATTGTTTGTGATGTGGGGCCAGTTGATACAGTGGGCGAAGCAGAAATTGTTTGTGTAATATCGGTTGGAGTATTAGTACTTGCTGTTGCTACTGTGCCATTACTGGTACTTCCTGATGTTGTTTGACTATTTGTTGTTAAACTTGTAACTGTAGTGGATGTCACTGATGAGGTCTGTGTTTCAGTTGTTGTATCATTGGTCCCTAATGTTGTTCCAACTGTTGTACTTACTGAGGATGTCGTTGACCCTGTTAAGAATTATAATAATTGCAGAATTTATTATTGGTTTGAGGCAAGAGAAAGTATACCATCTGTAGCTATTATTGTTTGTGATGTGGGGCCAGTTGATACAGTGGGCGAAGCAGAAATTGTTTGTGTAGTATCGGTAGGAGTATTAGTACTTGCTGTTGCTACTGTGCCATTACTGGTACTTCCTGATGTTGTTTGACTATTTGTTGTTGAGTTTGTAACTGTAATTGGATGTCACTGATGAGGTCTGTGTTTCAGTTGTTGTATCATTGGTCCCTAATGTTGTTCCAACTGTTGTACTTACTGAGGATGTCGTTGACCGTGTTAAGAATTATAATAATTGCAGAATTTATTATTGGTTTGAGGCAAGAGAAAGTATACCATCTGTAGCTATTATTGTTTGTGATGTGGGGCCAGTTGATACAGTGGGCGAAGCAGAAATTGTTTGTGTAGTATCTGTAGGAGTGTTAGTACTTGCTGTTGTTAATGTGCCATTACTGGTACTTCCTGATGTTGTTTGACTATTGGTTGTTGAATTTGTAACTGTAGTGGATGTCACTGATGAGGTCTGTGTTTCAGTTATTGTATCATTGGTCCCTAATGTTGTACCAACTGTTGTACTTACCGAGGATGTCGTTGACCCTGTTAAGAATTATAATAATTGCAGAATTTATTATTGGTTTGAGGCAAGAGAAAGTATACCATTTGTAGCTATTATTGTTTGTGATGTGGGGCCAGTTGATACAGTGGGCGAAGCAGAAATTGTTTGTGTAGTATCGGTAGGAGTATTAGTACTTGCTGTTGCTACTGTGCCATTACTGGTACTTCCTGATGTTGTTTGACTATTTGTTGTTGAATTTGTAACTGTAGTGGATGTCACTGATGAGGTCTGTGTTTCAGTTGTTGTATCATTGGTCCCTAATGTTGTTCCAACTGTTGTACTTACCGAGGATGTCGTTGACCCTGTTAAGAATTATAATAATTGCAGAATTTATTATTGGTTTGAGGCAAGACAAAGTATACCATCTGAAGCTATTATTGTTTGTTATGTGGGGCCAGTTGATAATGTGGGCGAAGCAGAAATTGTTTGTGTAGTATCTGTAGGAGTATTAGCACTTGCTGTTGTTACTGTGCCATTACTGGTACTTCCTGATGTTGTTTGACTATTTGTTGTTGAATTTGTAACTGTAGTGTTTGTCACTGATGAGGTATTTGTTTCAGTTGTTGTATCATTGATCCCTAATGTTGTTCCAACTGTTGTACTTACTGAGGATGTCGTTGACCCTGTTAAGAATTATAATAATTGCAGAATTTATTATTGGTTTGAGGCAAGAGAAAGTATACCATCTGTAGCTATTATTGTTTGTGATGTGGGGCCAGTTGATACAGTGGGCGAAACAGAAATTGTTTGTGTAGTATCTGTAGGAGTATTAGTACTTGCTGTTGTTACTGTGCCATTACCGGTACTTCCTGATGTTGTTTGACTATTTGTTGTTGAATTTGTAACTGTAGTGGATGTCACTGATGAGGTCTGTGTTTCAGTTGTTGTATCATTGGTCCCTAATGTTGTTCCAACTGTTGTACTTTCTGAGGATGTCGTTGACCCTGTTAAGAATTATAATAATTGCAGAATTTATTATTGGTTTGAGGCAAGAGAAAGGATACCATCTGTAGCTATTATTTTTTGTGATGTGGGGCCAGTTGATACAGTGGGCGAAGCAGAAATTGTTTGTGTAGTATCTGTAGGAGTGTTAGTACTTGCTGTTGTTAATGTGCCATTACTGGTACTTCCTGATGTTGTTTGACTATTTGTTGTTGAATTTGTAACTGTAGTGGATGTCACTGATGAGGTCTGTGTTTCAGTTGTTGTATCATTGGTCCCTAATGTTGTTCCAACTGTTGTACTTTCTGAGGATGTCGTTGACCCTGTTAAGAATTATAATAATTGCAGAATTTATTATTGGTTTGAGGCAAGAGAAAGTATACCATCTGTAGCTATTATTGTTTATGATGTGGGGCCAGTTGATACAGTGGGCGAAGCAGAAATTGTTTGTGTAGTATCTGTAGGAGTGTTAGTACTTGCTGTTGTTAATGTGCCATTACTGGTACTTCCTGATGTTGTTTGACTATTTGTTGTTGAATTTGTAACTGTAGTGGATGTCACTGATGAGGTCTGTGTTTCAGTTGTTGTATCATTGGTCCCTAATGTTGTTCCAACTGTTGTACTTTCTGAGGATGACGTTGACCCTGTTAAGAATTATAATAATTGCAGAATTTATTATTGGTTTGAGGCAAGAGAAAGTATACCATCTGTAGCTATTATTGTTTGTGATGTGGGGCCAGTTGATACAGTGGGCGAAGCAGAAATTGTTTGTGTAGTATCTGTAGGAGTGTTAGTACTTGCTGTTGTTAATGTGCCATTACTGGTACTTCCTGATGTTGTTTGACTATTTGTTGTTGAATTTGTAACTGTAGTGGATGTCACTGATGAGGTCTGTGTTTCAGTTGTTGTATCATTGGTCCCTAATGTTGTACCAACTGTTGTACTTACCGAGGATGTCGTTGACCCTGTTAAGAATTATAATAATTGCAGAATTTATTATTGGTTTGAGGCAAGAGAAAGTATACCATCTGTAGCTATTATTGTTTGTGATGTGGGGCCAGTTGATACAGTGGGCGAAGCAGAAATTGTTTGTGTAGTATCGGTTGGAGTATTAGTACTTGCTGTTGCTACTGTGCCATTACTGGTACTTCCTGATGTTGTTTGACTATTTGTTGTTGAACTTGTAACTGTAGTGGATGTCACTGATGAGGTCTGTGTTTCAGTTGTTGTATCATTGGTCCCTAATGTTGTTCCAACTGTTGTACTTACTGAGGATGTCGTTGACCCTGTTAAGAATTATAATAATTGCAGAATTTATTATTGGTTTGAGGCAAGAGAAAGTATACCATCTGTAGCTATTATTGTTTGTGATGTGGGGCCAGTTGATACAGTGGGCGAAGCAGAAATTATTTGTGTAGTATCTGTAGGAGTATTAGTACTTGCTGTTGTTACTGTGCCATTACTGGTACTTCCTGATGTTGTTTGACTATTTGTTGTTGAGTTTGTAACTGTAGTGGATGTCACTGATGAGGTCTGTGTTTCAGTTGTTGTATCATTGATCCCTAATGTTGTTCCAACTGTTGTACTTACTGAGGATGTCGTTGACCCTGTTAAGAATTATAATAATTGCAGAATTTATTATTGGTTTGAGGCAAGAGAAAGTATACCATCTGTAGCTATTATTGTTTGTGATGTGGGGCCAGTTGATACAGTGGGCGAAACAGAAATTGTTTGTGTAGTATCTGTAGGAGTATTAGTACTTGCTGTTGTTACTGTGCCATTACTGGTACTTCCTGATGTTGTTTGACTATTTGTTGTTGAATTTGTAACTGTAGTGGATGTCACTGATGAGGTCTGTGTTACAGTTGTTGTATCATTGGTCCCTAATGTTGTTCCAACTGTTGTACTTGCTGAGGATGTCGTTGACCCTGTTAAGAATTATAATAATTGCAGAATTTATTATTGGTTTGAGGCAAGAGAAAGTATACCATCTGTAGCTATTATTGTTTGTGATGTGGGGCCAGTTGATACAGTGGGCGAAGCAGAAATTGTTTGTGTAGTATCTGTAGGAGTGTTAGTACTTGCTGTTGTTAATGTGCCATTACTGGTACTTCCTGATGTTGTTTGACTATTTGTTGTTGAATTTGTAACTGTAGTGGATGTAACTGATGAGGTCTGTGTTTCAGTTGTTGTATCATTGGTCCCTAATGTTGTTCCAACTGTTGTACTTACTGAGGATGTCGTTGACCCTGTTAAGAATTATAATAATTGCAGAATTTATTATTGGTTTGAGGCAAGAGAAAGTATACCATCTGTAGCTATTATTGTTTGTGATGTGGGGCCAGTTGATACAGTGGGCGAAACAGAAATTGTTTGTGTAGTATCTGTAGGAGTATTAGTACTTTCTGTTGTTACTGTGCCATTACTGGTACTTCCTGATGTTGTTTGACTATTTGTTGTTGAATTTGTAACTGTAGTGGATGTCACTGATGAGGTCTGTGTTTCAGTTGTTGTATCATTGGTCCCTAATGTTGTTCCAACTGTTGTACTTACTGAGGATGTCGTTGACCCTGTTAAGAATTATAATAATTGCAGAATTTATTATTGGTTTGAGGCAAGAGAAAGTATACCATCTGTAGCTATTATTGTTTGTGATGTGGGGCCAGTTGATACAGTGGGCGAAGCAGAAATTGTTTGTGTAGTATTGTTAGGAGTATTAGTACTTGCTGTTGTTACTGTGTCATTACTGGTACTTCCTGATGTTGTTTGACTATTTGTTGTTGAATTTGTAACTGTAGTGGATGTCACTGATGAGGTCTGTGTTTCAGTTGTTGTATCATTGGTCCCTAATGTTGTTCCAACTGTTGTACTTACCGAGGATGTCGTTGACCCTGTTAAGAATTATAATAATTGCAGAATTTATTATTGGTTTGAGGCAAGAGAAAGTATACCATCTGAAGCTATTATTGTTTGTGATGTGGGGCCAGTTGATACAGTGGGCGAAGCAGAAATTATTTGTGTAGTATCTGTAGGAGTATTAGTACTTGCTGTTGTTACTGTGCCATTACTGGTACTTCCTGATGTTGTTTGACTATTTGTTGTTGAGTTTGTAACTGTAGTGGATGTCACTGATGAGGTCTGTGTTTCAGTTGTTGTATCATTGATCCCTAATGTTGTTCCAACTGTTGTACTTACTGAGGATGTCGTTGACCCTGTTAAGAATTATAATAATTGCAGAATTTATTATTGGTTTGAGGCAAGAGAAAGTATACCATCTGTAGCTATTATTGTTTGTGATGTGGGGCCAGTTGATACAGTGGGCGAAACAGAAATTGTTTGTGTAGTATCTGTAGGAGTATTAGTACTTGCTGTTGTTACTGTGCCATTACTGGTACTTCCTGATGTTGTTTGACTATTTGTTGTTGAATTTGTAACTGTAGTGGATGTCACTGATGAGGTCTGTGTTACAGTTGTTGTATCATTGGTCCCTAATGTTGTTCCAACTGTTGTACTTGCTGAGGATGTCGTTGACCCTGTTAAGAATTATAATAATTGCAGAATTTATTATTGGTTTGAGGCAAGAGAAAGTATACCATCTGTAGCTATTATTGTTTGTGATGTGGGGCCAGTTGATACAGTGGGCGAAGCAGAAATTGTTTGTGTAGTATCTGTAGGAGTGTTAGTACTTGCTGTTGTTAATGTGCCATTACTGGTACTTCCTGATGTTGTTTGACTATTTGTTGTTGAATTTGTAACTGTAGTGGATGTAACTGATGAGGTCTGTGTTTCAGTTGTTGTATCATTGGTCCCTAATGTTGTTCCAACTGTTGTACTTACTGAGGATGTCGTTGACCCTGTTAAGAATTATAATAATTGCAGAATTTATTATTGGTTTGAGGCAAGAGAAAGTATACCATCTGTAGCTATTATTGTTTGTGATGTGGGGCCAGTTGATACAGTGGGCGAAACAGAAATTGTTTGTGTAGTATCTGTAGGAGTATTAGTACTTTCTGTTGTTACTGTGCCATTACTGGTACTTCCTGATGTTGTTTGACTATTTGTTGTTGAATTTGTAACTGTAGTGGATGTCACTGATGAGGTCTGTGTTTCAGTTGTTGTATCATTGGTCCCTAATGTTGTTCCAACTGTTGTACTTACTGAGGATGTCGTTGACCCTGTTAAGAATTATAATAATTGCAGAATTTATTATTGGTTTGAGGCAAGAGAAAGTATACCATCTGTAGCTATTATTGTTTGTGATGTGGGGCCAGTTGATACAGTGGGCGAAGCAGAAATTGTTTGTGTAGTATTGTTAGGAGTATTAGTACTTGCTGTTGTTACTGTGTCATTACTGGTACTTCCTGATGTTGTTTGACTATTTGTTGTTGAATTTGTAACTGTAGTGGATGTCACTGATGAGGTCTGTGTTTCAGTTGTTGTATCATTGGTCCCTAATGTTGTTCCAACTGTTGTACTTACCGAGGATGTCGTTGACCCTGTTAAGAATTATAATAATTGCAGAATTTATTATTGGTTTGAGGCAAGAGAAAGTATACCATCTGAAGCTATTATTGTTTGTGATGTGGGGCCAGTTGATATTGTGGGCGAAGCAGAAATTGTTTGTGTAGTATCTGTAGGAGTATTAGCACTTGCTGTTGTTACTGTGCCATTACTGGTACTTCCTGATGTTGTTTGACTATTTGTTGTTGAATTTGTAACTGTAGTGGATGTCACTGATGAGGTCTGTGTTTCAGTTGTTGTATCATTGGTCCCTAATGTTGTTTCAACTGTTGTATTTACTGAGGATGTCGTTGACCCTGTTAAGAATTATAATAATTGCAGAATTTATTATTGGTTTGAGGCAAGAGAAAGTATACCATCTGTAGCTATTATTGTTTGTGATGTGGGGCCAGTTGATACAGTGGGCGAAGCAGAAATTGTTTGTGTAGTATCTGTAGGAGTGTTAGTACTTGCTGTTGTTAATGTGCCATTACTGGTACTTCCTGATGTTGTTTGACTATTTGTTGTTGAATTTGTAACTGTAGTGGATGTAACTGATGAGGTCTGTGTTTCAGTTGTTGTATCATTGGTCCCTAATGTTGTTCCAACTGTTGTACTTACTGAGGATGTCGTTGACCGTGTTAAGAATTATTATAATTGCAGAATTTATTATTGGTTTGAGGCAAGAGAAAGTATACCATCTGTAGCTATTATTGTTTGTGATGTGGGGCCAGTTGATACAGTGGGCGAAGCAGAAATTGTTTGTGTAGTATCTGTAGGAGTGTTAGTACTTGCTGTTGTTAATGTGCCATTACTGGTACTTCCTGATGTTGTTTGACTATTTGTTGTTGAATTTGTAACTGTAGTGGATGTAACTGATGAGGTCTGTGTTTCAGTTGTTGTATCATTGGTCCCTAATGTTGTTCCAACTGTTGTACTTACTGAGGATGTCGTTGACCGTGTTAAGAATTATTATAATTGCAGAATTTATTATTGGTTTGAGGCAAGAGAAAGTATACCATCTGTAGCTATTATTGTTTGTGATGTGGGGCCAGTTGATACAGTGGGTGAAGCAGAAATTGTTTGTGTAGTATTGTTAGGAGTATTAGTACTTGCTGTTGTTACTGTGTCATTACTGGTACTTCCTGATGTTGTTTGACTATTTGTTGTTGAATTTGTAACTGTAGTGGATGTCACTGATGAGGTCTGTGTTTCAGTTGTTGTATCATTGGTCCCTAATGTTGTTCCAACTGTTGTACTTACCGAGGATGTCGTTGACCCTGTTAAGAATTATAATAATTGCAGAATTTATTATTGGTTTGAGGCAAGAGGAAGTATACCATCTGTAGCTATTATTGTTTGTGATGTGGTTCAACCCATTTTTCATTTTCATTTTATTGAACTAGTAGTCCCTCTTTTATTAGATATCGCACCAGTAGTTATATTAGATGAACATGTAACTACCAGTGTTCCCTCTAATTTTGTGTGATCTGTGTGCGCACTTTTTTAAGTGTGTGCAGTTTTTTCCAAAACAAATAATTTTGTGCGGCAATTAAATGCGCATGTAGGGGTATACAGTAGAGTGATCGGTCCTTTTACATAGTTATAGGTCACATAAATATAGTGGTTGTTTAGTTGATTTTTCATTAATTGGCCAATGCTTTATAATAAATAAAAATAATTAAAAAATATTTAGAATAGTCTTTTATAAAGTCCTACGATATGTCAGCTAAGTCTTGCCTGTGTAGTCTTGTCTACCTAGTATTGTATGTCTAGTCTTGTCTGTCTAGTCTTGCCTGTCTAGTCTTGTCTGCCCAATATTTCTGTCTCGTATTGTCTGTCTAGTCTTGTCAGTCTAGTCTTGTACGTCTTATCTTGTCTGTCTAGTCTTGTCTGTCTAATCTTGTCTGTCTAGTCTCGTCTGTCTAGTCTTGTCGGTCTAGTCTTCTCTGTCCAATCCTTTCTGTCTAGTCCTGTCTGTCTATTTTCAATTTAAAATTCATTAGCTGTTCTTTTTCTTTCTCATTTTTAAAAGGTTAAAAAAATATAAGGATATTGAAAAAAAAAATTCTTTTAAAAATATTTAAAGGCTAAATATGATAAAGGTTGGTAATGATTTTGAGTTTAAATTTTAACAAAAATATTCAATTTTAACACTAATAAAAGATGATGCAATCTTTACGTATGGCGTACGAGCGTTATGGTAATTCTAGTTTTTCAAAGCCTAGTTTTTCATCAACTACAAATGCCTGCCATCAGTACCTATATACAAATACAGTTGGCGGTTTATTATATACTGTTGTTTATTTACTGTTGTATACCTGATATATTCGTTAAACCAATTTTGATTCGATAGTATTTAATGTTGTATCAAATGCTATATAAATATATTGCTAAATTAGAATTAACTTTCTATAATTTAAATGAAAAACAATACACTTCTTCAAAGAAGACTTAAATAATTTTAAGTGGATAATTAAGTACTTATATATGTGCTTATTTATTAATGCTTAGTTGATATTAGGATTAGGTTAAATAAGTGCAAATTTAATTAAAATTTCAAATGTCTAATCTAATATTTAGTATAAACCAGTATTAATTAGATAAATACTACTTTTATATGAACATATTCAACACGCTATGTGCCAGTAATTGTAGAACCATTAGTTTTGTTATTAGCTAACCTTCTGCAGTTGTAATACTGATTTTAGTTGTACCATTTGATACTGCAAGGGAAGTAGTTATACTTGATGAACCTAAAGTTGTTCTCATTGTAGTAGGACTTGCAGTGCCTGTTAAAACATATTTATTACAGTTCCAATATATATTTTTAATAGGTATTAGTACTTGTTGTTGTTACTGTGCCATCACTGGTACTGCCTGATGTTGTTCCACTGTTTGTTGTTGAACCTGTAACTCTAGTGGATGTCCCTGATGTCGTCTGTGTTTCAGTTGTTGTATCATTTTTCCCTAATGTTGTTCCAACTGTTGTACTTCCAGAGGATGTCGTTGATGCTGCTAAGAATTATGATAATTACAGAATTTATTATTGTTTTGACGCAAGAGAAAGTATACCATCTGTAGTTGTTGATGTTTGAGATGTGGTGCTAGTTGATGCAGTGGGCGATGCAGAAATTGTTTGTTTAGTGCCTGTAGGAGTATTAGTACTTGTTGTTGTTACTGTGCCGTCACTGGTGCTGGCTGATGTTGTTTCACTGTTTGTTGTTGAACCTGTAACTGTAGTGGATGTCCCTGATGTGGTCTGTGTTTCAGTTGTTGTATCATTTTTCCCTAATGTTGTTCCAACTGTTGTACTTCCAGAGGATGTCGTTGATGCTGCTAAGAATTATGATAATTACAGAATTTATTATTGTTTTGACGCAAGAGAAAGTATACCCTCTGTAGTTGTTGATGTTTGAGATGTGGTGCCAGTTGATGCAGTGGGCGATGCAGAAATTGTTTGTGTAGTAGCTGTAGGAGTATTAGTACTTGTTGTTGTGACTGTGCCAACACTGGTACTGCCTGATGTTGTTTCACTGTTTGTTGTTGAACCTGTAACTGTGGTGGATGTCCCTGATGTGGTCTGTGTTTCAGTTGTTGTATCATTGGCCCCTAATGTTGTTCCAACTGTTGTACTTCCAAAGGTTGTCGTTGATCCTGCTAAGAATTATAATAATTACAGAATTTATTTCTGTTTTGTGGCAAGAGAAAGTATACCATCTGTAGTTGTTAATGTTTGAGATGTGGTTTCAGTTGATGCAGTGGGCGATGCAGAAATTGTTTGTGTAGTACCTGTAGAAGTATTAGTACTTGCTGTTGTTACTGTGCCAACACTGGTACTGCCTGATGTTGTTTCACTGTTTGTTGTTGAACCTGTAACTGTGGTGGATGTCCCTGATGTGGTCTGTGTTTCAGTTGTTGTATCATTGGCCCCTAATGTTGTTCCAACTGTTGTACTTCCAGAGGTTGTCGTTGTTCCTGCTAAGAATTTTAATAATTGCAGAATGTATTATTGTTTTGAGGCAAGAGAAAGTATACCAACTGTAGTTGTTGATGTTTGAGATGTGGTGCCAGTTGATGTAGAGGGCGATGCAGAAATTGTTTGTGTAGTACCTGTAGAAGTATTAGTACTTGCTGTTGTTACTGTGCCAACACTGGTACTGCCGGATGTTGTTTCACTGTTTGTTGTTGAACCTGTAACTATAGTGGATGTCCCTGATGTTGTCTGTGTTTCAGTTGTTGTATCATTGGTCCCTAATGTTGTTCCAACTGTTGTACTTCCAGAGGATGTCGTTGATGCTGCTAAGAATTATAATAATTACAGAATTTATTATTCTTTTGAGGCAATAGAAAGTATACCCTCTGCAGTTGTTGATGTTTGAGATGTGGTGCCAGTTGATGCAGTGGGCGATGCAGAAATTGTTTGTGTAGTAGCTGTAGGAGTATTAGTACTTGTTGTTGTGACTGTGCCTACACTGGTACTGCCTGATGTTGTTTCACTGTTTGTTGTTGAACCTGTAACTGTGGTGGATGTCCCTGATGTGGTCTGTGTTTCAGTTGTTGTATCATTGGCCCCTAATGTTGTTCCAACTGTTGTACTTCCAAAGGTTGTCGTTGATCCTGCTAAGAATTATAATAATTACAGAATTTATTTTTGTTTTGTGGCAAGAGAAAGTATACCATCTGTAGTTGTTGATGTTTGAGATGTGGTGCCAGTTGATGCAGTGGGCGATGCCGAAATTGTTTGTGTAGTACCTGTAGAAGTATTAGTACTTGCTGTTGTTACTGTGCCAACACTGGTACTGCCTGATGTTGTTTCACTGTTTGTTGTTGAACCTGTAACTGTGGTGGATGTCCCTGATGTGGTCTGTGTTTCAGTTGTTGTATCATTGGCCCCTAATGTTGTTCCAACTGTTGTATTTTCAGAGGTTGTCGTTGGTCCTGCTAAGAATTATAATAATTACAGAATTTATTATTGTTTTTTAGGCAAGTGAAAGTATAGTATCCGTAGTTGTTGATGTTTGAGATGTGGTGCCAGTTGATGCAGTGGGTGATGCAGAAATTGTTTGTGTAGTACCTGTAGGAGTATTAGTACTTGCTGTTGTTACTGTGCTATCACTGGTACTGCCTGATGTTGTTTCACTGTTTGTTGTTGAACCTGTAACTGTGGTGGATGTCCCTGATGTGGTCTGTGTTTCAGTTGTTGTATCATTGGCCCCTAATGTTGTTCCAACTGTTGTACTTCCAAAGGTTGTCGTTGATCCTGCTAAGAATTATAATAATTACAGAATTTATTTTTGTTTTGTGGCAAGAGAAAGTATACCATCTGTAGTTGTTGATGTTTGAGATGTGGTGCCAGTTGATGCAGTGGGCGATGCCGAAATTGTTTGTGTAGTACCTGTAGAAGTATTAGTACTTGCTGTTGTTACTGTGCCAACACTGGTACTGCCTGATGTTGTTTCACTGTTTGTTGTTGAACCTGTAACTGTGGTGGATGTCCCTGATGTGGTCTGTGTTTCAGTTGTTGTATCATTGGCCCCTAATGTTGTTCCAACTGTTGTATTTTCAGAGGTTGTCGTTGGTCCTGCTAAGAATTATAATAATTACAGAATTTATTATTGTTTTTTAGGCAAGTGAAAGTATAGTATCCGTAGTTGTTGATGTTTGAGATGTGGTGCCAGTTGATGCAGTGGGTGATGCAGAAATTGTTTGTGTAGTACCTGTAGGAGTATTAGTACTTGCTGTTGTTACTGTGCTATCACTGGTACTGCCTGATGTTGTTTCACTGTTTGTTGTTGAACCTGTAGCTGTCGTGGATGTCCCTGATGTGGTCTGTGTTTCAGTTGTTGTATCATTTGTCCCTAATGTGGTTCCAACTGTTGTACTTCCAGAAGATGTCGTTGATTCTGCTAAGAATTATAATAATTACAGAATTTGTTATTGTTTTGAGGCAAGAGAATGTATATCATCTGTAGTTGTTATTGTTTGAGATGTGGTGCCAGTTGATGCAGTGGGCGAAGTAGAAATTGTTTGTGTAGTACCTGTAGGAGTATTAGTACTTGCTGTTGTTACTGTGCCATCACTGGTACTGCCTGATGTTGTTTCACTGTTTGTTGTTGAACCTGTAACTGTGGTGGATGTCCCTGATGTGGTCTGTGTTTCAGTTGTTGTATCATTGGCCCCTAATGTTGTTCCAACTGTTGTAGCTCCAGAGGATGTCGTTGATCCTGCTAAGAATTATAATAATTTCAGAATTTATTATTGTTTTGTAGCAAGAGAAAATATAACATATGTAGTAGTTATTGTTTGAGATGTGGTGATAGTTGATGCAATGAGCGAAATAGAAATTGTTTGTGTAGTACCTGTAGGAGTATTAGTACCTGCTGTTGTTATTGTGCCATCACTGGTACTGCCAGATGCTGTTTCACTGTTTGTTGTTGAACCTGTAACGACAGTGGATGTCCCTGATGTGGTCTGTGATTCAGTTGTAGTATAATTGGTCCCTAATGTTGTTCCAACTGTTGTACTTCCAGAGGTTGTCCTTGATCCTGCTAACAATTATAATAATTACAGAATTTATTATTGTTTTGAGGCAAGAGAAAGTATATTATCTGTAGTTGTTGATGTTTGAGATGTGGTGCCAGTTGATGCAGTGGGCGATGCAGAATTTGTTTGTATAGTACCTGTAGGAGTATTAGTACTTGCTGTTGTTACTGTGCCAACACTGGTACTGCCGGATGTTGTTTCACTGTTTGTTATTGAATCTGTAACTGTAGTTGATCTCCCTGATGTGGTCTCTGTTTCAGTTGTTGTATCATTGGTCCCTAATGTTGTTCCAACTGTTGTACTTCCTGAGGATGTCGTTGATGCTGCTAAGAATTATAATAATTGCAGAATTTATTATTGTTTGGAGGCAAGGGAAAGTATACCAACTGTAGTTGTTGATATTTGAGATGTGGTACCAGTTGATGCAGAGGGCGATGCAGAAATTGTTTGTCTAGTACCTGTAGGAGTATTAGTACCTGTTGTTGTTAATGTGCCAACACTGGTACTGCCGGATGTTGTTTCACTGTTTGTTGTTGAACCTGTAACTATAGTGGATTTCCCTGATGTGGTCTGTGTTTCAGTTGTTGTATCATTGGTCCCTAATGTTGTTCCAACTGTTGTACTTCCAGAGGATGTCGTTGATCCTGCTAAGAATTATAATAATTGCAGAATGTATTATTGTTTTGAGGCAAGAGAAAGTATACCAACTGTAGTTGTTGATGTTTGAGATGTGGTGCCAGTTGATGTAGAGGGCGATGCAGAAATTGTTTGTGTAGTACCTGTAGAAGTATTAGTACTTGTTGTTGTTACTGTGCCGTCACTGGTGCTGGCTGATGTTGTTTCACTGTTTGTTGTTGAACCTGTAACTGTAGTGGATGTCCCTGATGTGGTCTGTGTTTCAGTTGTTGTATCATTTTTCCCTAATGTTGTTCCAACTGTTGTACTTCCAGAGGATGTCGTTGATGCTGCTAAGAATTATGATAATTACAGAATTTATTATTGTTTTGAGGCAAGAGAAAGTATATTATCTGTAGTTGTTGATGTTTGAGATGTGGTGCCAGTTGATGCAGTGGGCGATGCAGAATTTGTTTGTATAGTACCTGTAGAAGTATTAGTACTTGCTGTTGTTACTGTGCCAACACTGGTATTGCCGGATGTTGTTTCACTGTTTGTTGTTGAACCTGTAACTGTAGTGGATGTCCCTGATGTGGTCTGTGTTTCAGTTGTTGTATCATTGTTCCCTAATGTTGTTCCAACTGTTGTACTTCCAGAGGATGTTGTTGATCCTGCTAAGAATTATAATAATTGCAGAATTTATTATTGTTTTGAGGCAAGAGAAAGTATACCAACTGTAGTTGTTGATGTTTGAGATGTGGTGCCAGTTGATGCAGTGGGCGATGCAGAAATTGTTTGTGTAGTACCTGTAGGAGTCTTAGTACTTGCTGTTGTTACTGTGCCAACACTGGTACTGCCGGATGTTGTTCCACTGTTTGTTGTTGAACCTGTAACTGTAGTTGATGTCCCTGATGTGGTCTCTGTTTCAGTTGTTGTATCATTGGTCCCTAATGTTGTTCCAACTGTTGTACTTCCAGAGGATGTCGTTGATCCTGCTAAGAATTATAATATATACAGAATTTATTATTGTTTTGAGGCAAGAGAAAATATACTATCTGTAGTTGTTATTGTTTGGGATGTGGTGCCAGTTGATGCAGTGGGTGAAGCAGAATTTGTTTTTGTAGTACCTGTAGGACTATTAGTACTTGCTGTTGTTACTGTGCTGTCACTGGTACTGCCTGATGTTGTTTCACTGTTTGTTGTTGAACCTGTAGCTGTCGTGGATGTCCCTGACGTGGTCTGTGTTTCAGTTGTTGTATCATTGGCCCCTAATGTTGATCCAACTGTTGTACTTCCAGAGGATGTCGTTGATGCTGCTAAGAATTATAATAATTACAGAATTTATTATTGTTTTGAGGCAATAGAAAGTATACCCTCTGTAGTTGTTGATGTTTGAGATGTGGTGCCAGTTGATGCAGTGGGCGATGCAGAAATTCTTTGTGTAGTAGCTGTAGGAGTATTAGTACTTGTTGTTGTGACTGTGCCAACACTGGTACTGCCTGATGTTGTTTCACTGTTTGTTGTTGAACCTGTAACTGTGGTGGATGTCCCTGATGTGGTCTGTGTTTCAGTTGTTGTATCATTGGCCCCTAATGTTGTTCCAACTGTTGTACTTCCAAAGGTTGTCGTTGATCCTGCTAAGAATTATAATAATTACAGAATTTATTTCTGTTTTGTGGCAAGAGAAAGTATACCATCTGTAGTTGTTGATGTTTGAGATGTGGTTTCAGTTGATGCAGTGGGCGATGCAGAAATTGTTTGTGTAGTACCTGTAGAAGTATTAGTACTTGTTGTTGTGACTGTGCCTACACTGGTACTGCCTGATGTTGTTTCACTGTTTGTTGTTGAACCTGTAACTGTGGTGGATGTCCCTGATGTGGTCTGTGTTTCAGTTGTTGTATCATTGGCCCCTAATGTTGTTCCAACTGTTGTACTTCCAAAGGTTGTTGTTGATCCTGCTAAGAATTATAATAATTACAGAATTTATTTTTGTTTTGTGGCAAGAGAAAGTATACCATCTGTAGTTGTTGATGTTTGAGATGTGGTGCCAGTTGATGCAGTGGGCGATGCCGAAATTGTTTGTGTAGTACCTGTAGAAGTATTAGTACTTGCTGTTGTTACTGTGCCAACACTGGTACTGCCTGATGTTGTTTCACTGTTTGTTGTTGAACCTGTAACTGTGGTGGATGTCCCTGATGTGGTCTGTGTTTCAGTTGTTGTATCATTGGCCCCTAATGTTGTTCCAACTGTTGTACTTTCAGAGGTTGTCGTTGGTCCTGCTAAGAATTATAATAATTACAGAATTTATTATTGTTTTTTAGGCAAGTGAAAGTATAGTATCCGTAGTTGTTGATGTTTGAGATGTGGTGCCAGTTGATGCAGTGGGTTATGCAGAAATTGTTTGTGTAGTACCTGTAGGAGTATTAGTACTTGCTGTTGTTACTGTGCTATCACTGGTACTGCCTGATGTTGTTTCACTGTTTGTTGTTGAACCTGTAGCTGTCGTGGATGTCCCTGATGTGGTCTGTGTTTCAGTTGTTGTATCATTGGTCCCTAATGTGGTTCCAACTGTTGTACTTCCAGAAGATGTCGTTGATTCTGCTAAGAATTATAATAATTACAGAATTTGTTATTGTTTTGAGGCAAGAGAATGTATATCATCTGTAGTTGTTATTGTTTGAGATGTGGTGCCAGTTGATGCAGTGGGCGAAGTAGAAATTGTTTGTGTAGTACCTGTAGGAGTATTAGTACTTGCTGTTGTTACTGTGCCATCACTGGTACTGCCAGATGTTGTTTCACTGTTTGTTGTTGAACCTGTAGCTGTAGTGGATGGCCCTGATGTGGTCTGTGTTTCAGTTGTTGTATCATTGGTCCGTAATGTTGTTCCAACTGTTGTACTTCTAAAGGTTGTCGTTGATCCTGCTAAGAATTATAATAATTACAGAATTTATTTCTGTTTTGTGGCAAGAGAGTATACCATCTGTAGTTTTGATGTTTGAGATGTGGTTTCAGTTGATGCAGTGGGCGATGCAGAAATTGTTTGTGTAGTACCTGTAGAAGTATTAGTACTTGTTGTTGTGACTGTGCCTACACTGGTACTGCCTGATGTTGTTTCACTGTTTGTTGTTGAACCTGTAACTGTGGTGGATGTCCCTGATGTGGTCTGTGTTTCAGTTGTTGTATCATTGGCCCCTAATGTTGTTCCAACTGTTGTACTTCCAAAGGTTGTCGTTGATCCTGCTAAGAATTATAATAATTACAGAATTTATTTTTGTTTTGTGGCAAGAGAAAGTATACCATCTGTAGTTGTTGATGTTTGAGATGTGGTGCCAGTTGATGCAGTGGGCGATGCCGAAATTGTTTGTGTAGTACCTGTAGAAGTATTAGTACTTGCTGTTGTTACTGTGCCAACACTGGTACTGCCTGATGTTGTTTCACTGTTTGTTGTTGAACCTGTAACTGTGGTGGATGTCCCTGATGTGGTCTGTGTTTCAGTTGTTGTATCATTGGCCCCTAATGTTGTTCCAACTGTTGTACTTTCAGAGGTTGTCGTTGGTCCTGCTAAGAATTATAATAATTACAGAATTTATTATTGTTTTTTAGGCAAGTGAAAGTATAGTATCCGTAGTTGTTGATGTTTGAGATGTGGTGCCAGTTGATGCAGTGGGTTATGCAGAAATTGTTTGTGTAGTACCTGTAGGAGTATTAGTACTTGCTGTTGTTACTGTGCTATCACTGGTACTGCCTGATGTTGTTTCACTGTTTGTTGTTGAACCTGTAGCTGTCGTGGATGTCCCTGATGTGGTCTGTGTTTCAGTTGTTGTATCATTGGTCCCTAATGTGGTTCCAACTGTTGTACTTCCAGAAGATGTCGTTGATTCTGCTAAGAATTATAATAATTACAGAATTTGTTATTGTTTTGACGCAAGAGAATGTATATCATCTGTAGTTGTTATTGTTTGAGATGTGGTGCCAGTTGATGCAGTGGGCGAAGTAGAAATTGTTTGTGTAGTACCTGTAGGAGTATTAGTACTTGCTGTTGTTACTGTGCCATCACTGGTACTGCCAGATGTTGTTTCACTGTTTGTTGTTGAACCTGTAGCTGTAGTGGATGGCCCTGATGTGGTCTGTGTTTCAGTTGTTGTATCATTGGTCCGTAATGTTGTTCCAACTGTTGTACTTCCAAAGGTTGTCGTTGATCCTGCTAAGAATTATAATAATTACAGAATTTATTTCTGTTTTGTGGCAAGAGAGTATACCATCTGTAGTTGTTGATGTTTGAGATGTGGTTTCAGTTGATGCAGTGGGCGATGCAGAAATTGTTTGTGTAGTACCTGTAGAAGTATTAGTACTTGTTGTTGTGACTGTGCCTACACTGGTACTGCCTGATGTTGTTTCACTGTTTGTTGTTGAACCTGTAACTGTGGTGGATGTCCCTGATGTGGTCTGTGTTTCAGTTGTTGTATCATTGGCCCCTAATGTTGTTCCAACTGTTGTACTTCCAAAGGTTGTCGTTGATCCTGCTAAGAATTATAATAATTACAGAATTTATTTTTGTTTTGTGGCAAGAGAAAGTATACCATCTGTAGTTGTTGATGTTTGAGATGTGGTGCCAGTTGATGCAGTGGGCGATGCCGAAATTGTTTGTGTAGTACCTGTAGAAGTATTAGTACTTGCTGTTGTTACTGTGCCAACACTGGTACTGCCTGATGTTGTTTCACTGTTTGTTGTTGAACCTGTAACTGTGGTGGATGTCCCTGATGTGGTCTGTGTTTCAGTTGTTGTATCATTGGCCCCTAATGTTGTTCCAACTGTTGTACTTTCAGAGGTTGTCGTTGGTCCTGCTAAGAATTATAATAATTACAGAATTTATTATTGTTTTTTAGGCAAGTGAAAGTATAGTATCCGTAGTTGTTGATGTTTGAGATGTGGTGCCAGTTGATGCAGTGGGTTATGCAGAAATTGTTTGTGTAGTACCTGTAGGAGTATTAGTACTTGCTGTTGTGACTGTGCTATCACTGGTACTGCCTGATGTTGTTTCACTGTTTGTTGTTGAACCTGTAGCTGTCGTGGATGTCCCTGATGTGGTCTGTGTTTCAGTTGTTGTATCATTGGTCCCTAATGTGGTTCCAACTGTTGTACTTCCAGAAGATGTCGTTGATTCTGCTAAGAATTATAATAATTACAGAATTTGTTATTGTTTTGACGCAAGAGAATGTATATCATCTGTAGTTGTTATTGTTTGAGATGTGGTGCCAGTTGATGCAGTGGGCGAAGTAGAAATTGTTTGTGTAGTACCTGTAGGAGTATTAGTACTTGCTGTTGTTACTGTGCCATCACTGGTACTGCCAGATGTTGTTTCACTGTTTGTTGTTGATCCTGT
The DNA here is from genome assembly GCA_944588485.1 of Phosphuga atrata. NCBI lineage: Eukaryota > Metazoa > Arthropoda > Insecta > Coleoptera > Silphidae > Phosphuga > Phosphuga atrata. The sequence goes on along the minus strand of OX155892.1, from coordinate 76,989,289 downwards.
AGCTGTAGTGGATGGCCCTGATGTGGTCTGTGTTTCAGTTGTTGTATCATTGGTCCGTAATGTTGTTCCAACTGTTGTACTTCCAGAGGATGTCGTTGATGCTGCTAAGAATTATAATAATTACAGAATTTATTATTGTTTTGAGGCAATAGAAAGTATACCCTCTGCAGTTGTTGATGTTTGAGATGTGGTGCCAGTTGATGCAGTGGGCGATGCAGAAATTGTTTGTGTAGTAGCTGTAGGAGTATTAGTACTTGTTGTTGTGACTGTGCCTACACTGGTACTGCCTGATGTTGTTTCACTGTTTGTTGTTGAACCTGTAACTGTGGTGGATGTCCCTGATGTGGTCTGTGTTTCAGTTGTTGTATCATTGGCCCCTAATGTTGTTCCAACTGTTGTACTTCCAAAGGTTGTCGTTGATCCTGCTAAGAATTATAATAATTACAGAATTTATTTTTGTTTTGTGGCAAGAGAAAGTATACCATCTGTAGTTGTTGATGTTTGAGATGTGGTTTCAGTTGATGCAGTGGGCGATGCAGAAATTGTTTGTGTAGTACCTGTAGAAGTATTAGTACTTGCTGTTGTTACTGTGCCAACACTGGTACTGCCTGATGTTGTTTCACTGTTTGTTGTTGAACCTGTAACTGTGGTGGATGTCCCTGATGTGGTCTGTGTTTCAGTTGTTGTATCATTGGTCCCTAATGTTGTTCCAACTGTTGTACTTCCAGAGGATGTCGTTGATGCTGCTAAGAATTATAATAATTACAGAATTTATTATTGTTTTGAGGCAATAGAAAGTATACCCTCTGCAGTTGTTGATGTTTGAGATGTGGTGCCAGTTGATGCAGTGGGCGATGCAGAAATTGTTTGTGTAGTAGCTGTAGGAGTATTAGTACTTGTTGTTGTGACTGTGCCTACACTGGTACTGCCTGATGGTTTTTCACTGTTTGTTGTTGAACCTGTAACTGTGGTGGATGTCCCTGATGTGGTCTGTGTTTCAGTTGTTGTATCATTGGCCCCTAATGTTGTTCCAACTGTTGTACTTCCAAAGGTTGTCGTTGATCCTGCTAAGAATTATAATAATTACAGAATTTATTTTTGTTTTGTGGCAAGAGAAAGTATACCATCTGTAGTTGTTGATGTTTGAGATGTGGTGCCAGTTGATGCAGTGGGCGATGCCGAAATTGTTTGTGTAGTACCTGTAGAAGTATTAGTACTTGCTGTTGTTACTGTGCCAACACTGGTACTGCCTGATGTTGTTTCACTGTTTGTTGTTGAACCTGTAACTGTGGTGGATGTCCCTGATGTGGTCTGTGTTTCAGTTGTTGTATCATTGGTCCCTAATGTTGTTCCAACTGTTGTACTTCTAGAGGATGTTGTTGATCCTGCTAAGAATTATAATAATTGCAGAATTTATTATTGTTTTGAGGCAAGAGAAAGTATACCAACTGTAGTTGTTGATGTTTGAGATGTGGTGCCAGTTGATGCAGTGGGCGATGCAGAAATTATTTGTGTAGTACCTGTAGGAGTCTTAGTACTTGCTGTTGTTACTGTGCCAACACTGGTACTGCCGGATGTTGTTCCACTGTTTGTTGTTGAACCTGTAACTGTAGTTGATGTCCCTGATGTGGTCTCTGTTTCAGTTGTTGTATCATTGGTCCCTAATGTTGTTCCAACTGTTGTACTTCCAGAGGATGTCGTTGATCCTGCTAAGAATTATAATATATACAGAATTTATTATTGTTTTGAGGCAAGAGAAAATATACTATCTGTAGTTGTTATTGTTTGGGATGTGGTGCCAGTTGATGCAGTGGGTGAAGCAGAATTTGTTTTTGTAGTACCTGTAGGACTATTAGTACTTGCTGTTGTTACTGTGCTATCACTGGTACTGCCTGATGTTGTTTCACTGTTTGTTGTTGAACCTGTAGCTGTGGTGGATGTCCCTGACGTGGTCTGTGTTTCAGTTGTTGTATCATTGGCCCCTAATGTTGATCCAACTGTTGTACTTCCAGAGGATGTCGTTGATGCTGCTAAGAATTATAATAATTACAGAATTTATTATTGTTTTGAGGCAATAGAAAGTATACCCTCTGTAGTTGTTGATGTTTGAGATGTGGTGCCAGTTGATGCAGTGGGCGATGCAGAAATTGTTTGTGTAGTAGCTGTAGGAGTATTAGTACTTGTTGTTGTGACTGTGCCAACACTGGTACTGCCTGATGTTGTTTCACTGTTTGTTGTTGAACCTGTAACTGTGGTGGATGTCCCTGATGTGGTCTGTGTTTCAGTTGTTGTATCATTGGCCCCTAATGTTGTTCCAACTGTTGTACTTCCAAAGGTTGTCGTTGATCCTGCTAATAATTATAATAATTACAGAATTTATTTCTGTTTTGTGGCAAGAGAAAGTATACCATCTGTAGTTGTTGATGTTTGAGATGTGGTTTCAGTTGATGCAGTGGGCGATGCAGAAATTGTTTGTGTAGTACCTGTAGAAGTATTAGTACTTGCTGTTGTTACTGTGCCAACACTGGTACTGCCTGATGTTGTTTCACTGTTTGTTGTTGAACCTGTAACTGTGGTGGATGTCCCTGATGTGGTCTGTGTTTCAGTTGTTGTATCATTGGTCCCTAATGTTGTTCCAACTGTTGTACTTCCAGAGGATGTCGTTGATGCTGCTAAGAATTATAATAATTACAGAATTTATTATTGTTTTGAGGCAATAGAAAGTATACCCTCTGCAGTTGTTGATGTTTGAGATGTGGTGCCAGTTGATGCAGTGGGCGATGCAGAAATTGTTTGTGTAGTAGCTGTAGGAGTATTAGTACTTGTTGTTGTGACTGTGCCAACACTGGTACTGCCTGATGTTGTTTCACTGTTTGTTGTTGAACCTGTAACTGTGGTGGATGTCCCTGATGTGGTCTGTGTTTCAGTTGTTGTATCATTGGCCCCTAATGTTGTTCCAACTGTTGTACTTTCAGAGGTTGTCGTTGGTCCTGCTAAGAATTATAATAATTACAGAATTTATTATTGTTTTTTAGGCAAGTGAAAGTATAGTATCCGTAGTTGTTGATGTTTGAGATGTGGTGCCAGTTGATGCAGTGGGTGATGCAGAAATTGTTTGTGTAGTACCTGTAGGAGTATTAGTACTTGCTGTTGTTACTGTGCTATCACTGGTACTGCCTGATGTTGTTTCACTGTTTGTTGTTGAACCTGTAGCTGTCGTGGATGTCCCTGATGTGGTCTGTGTTTCAGTTGTTGTATCATTGGTCCCTAATGTGGTTCCAACTGTTGTACTTCCAGAAGATGTCGTTGATTCTGCTAAGAATTATAATAATTACAGAATTTGTTATTGGTTTGAGGCAAGAGAAAGTATACCATCTGTAGCTATTATTGTTTGTGATGAGGGACCAGTTGATACAGTGGGCGAAGCAGAAATTTTTTGTTAGTGATCATGGGCGTAGCTGGGGGGGGGGGGTTGGGGGTTTAACCCATTTTTCATTTTCATTTTATTGAACTAGTAGTCCCTCTTTTATTAGATATCGCACCAGTAGTTATATTAGATGAACATGTAACTACCAGTGTTCCCTCTAATTTTGTGTGATCTGTGTGCGCACTTTTTTAAGTGTGTGCAGTTTTTTCCAAAACAAATAATTTTGTGCGGCAATTAAATGCGCATGTAGGGGTATACAGTACAGTGATCGGTCCTTTTACATAGTTATAGGTCACATAAATATAGTGGTTGTTCAGTTGATTTTTCATTAATTGGCCAATGCTTTATAATAAATAAAAATAATTAAAAAATATTTAGAATAGTCTTTTATAAAGTCCTACGATATGTCAGCTAAGTCTTGCCTGTGTAGTCTTGTCTACCTAGTATTGTATGTCTAGTCTTGTCTGTCTAGTCTTGCCTGTCTAGTCTTGTCTGCCCAATATTTCTGTCTCGTATTGTCTGTCTAGTCTTGTCAGTCTAGTCTTGTACGTCTTATCTTGTCTGTCTAGTCTTGTCTGTCTAATCTTGTCTGTCTAGTCTCGTCTGTCTAGTCTTGTCGGTCTAGTCTTCTCTGTCCAATCCTTTCTGTCTAGTCCTGTCTGTCTATTTTCAATTTAAAATTCATTAGCTGTTCTTTTTCTTTCTCATTTTTAAAAGGTTAAAAAAATATAAGGATATTGAAAAAAAAAATTCTTTTAAAATTATTTAAAGGCTAAATATGATAAAGGTTGGTAATGATTTAACTACTGTTGTTATTCCTGATATATTCGTTAAACCAATTTTGATTCGATAGTATTTAATGTTGTATCAAATGCTATATAAATATATTGCTAAATTAGAATTAACTTTCTATAATTTAAATGAAAAACAATACACTTCTTCAAAGAAGACTTAAATAATTTTAAGTGGATAATTAAGTACTTATATATGTGCTTATTTATTAATGCTTAGTTGATATTAGGATTAGGTTAAATAAGTGCAAATTTAATTAAAATTTCAAATGTCTAATCTAATATTTAGTATAAACCAGTATTAATTAGATAAATACTACTTTTATATGAACATATTCAACACGCTATGTGCCAGTAATTGTAGAACCATTAGTTTTGTTATTAGCTAACCTTCTGCAGTTGTAATACTGATTTTAGTTGTACCATTTGATACTGCAAGGGAAGTAGTTATACTTGATGAACCTAAAGTTGTTCTCATTGTAGTAGGACTTGCAGTGCCTGTTAAAACATATTTATTACAGTTCCAATATATATTTTTAATAGGTATTAGTACTTGTTGTTGTTACTGTGCCATCACTGGTACTGCCTGATGTTGTTCCACTGTTTGTTGTTGAACCTGTAACTCTAGTGGATGTCCCTGATGTCGTCTGTGTTTCAGTTGTTGTATCATTTTTCCCTAATGTTGTTCCAACTGTTGTACTTCCAGAGGATGTCGTTGATGCTGCTAAGAATTATAATAATTACAGAATTTATTATTGTTTTGAGGCAAGAGAAAGTATATTATCTGTAGTTGTTGATGTTTGAGATGTGGTGCCAGTTGATGCAGTGGGCGATGCAGAATTTGTTTGTATAGTACCTGTAGAAGTATTAGTACTTGCTGTTGTTACTGTGCCAACACTGGTACTGCCGGATGTTGTTTCACTGTTTGTTGTTGAACCTGTAACTGCAGTGGATGTCCCTGATGTGGTCTGTGTTTCAGTTGTTGTATCATTGGTCCCTAATGTTGTTCCAACTGTTGTACTTCCAGAGGATGTTGTTGATCCTGCTAAGAATTATAATAATTGCAGAATTTATTATTGTTTTGAGGCAAGAGAAAGTATACCAACTGTAGTTGTTGATGTTTGAGATGTGGTGCCAGTTGATGCAGTGGGCGATGCAGAAATTGTTTGTGTAGTACCTGTAGGAGTCTTAGTACTTGCTGTTGTTACTGTGCCAACACTGGTACTGCCGGATGTTGTTCCACTGTTTGTTGTTGAACCTGTAACTGTAGTTGATGTCCCTGATGTGGTCTCTGTTTCAGTTGTTGTATCATTGGTCCCTAATGTTGTTCCAACTGTTGTACTTCCAGAGGATGTCGTTGATCCTGCTAAGAATTATAATATATACAGAATTTATTATTGTTTTGAGGCAAGAGAAAATATACTATCTGTAGTTGTTATTGTTTGGGATGTGGTGCCAGTTGATGCAGTGGGTGAAGCAGAATTTGTTTTTGTAGTACCTGTAGGACTATTAGTACTTGCTGTTGTTACTGTGCTGTCACTGGTACTGCCTGATGTTGTTTCACTGTTTGTTGTTGAACCTGTAGCTGTCGTGGATGTCCCTGACGTGGTCTGTGTTTCAGTTGTTGTATCATTGGCCCCTAATGTTGTTCCAACTGTTGTACTTCCAAAGGTTGTCGTTGATCCTGCTAAGAATTATAATAATTACAGAATTTATTTCTGTTTTGTGGCAAGAGAAAGTATACCATCTGTAGTTGTTGATGTTTGAGATGTGGTTTCAGTTGATGCAGTGGGCGATGCAGAAATTGTTTGTGTAGTACCTGTAGAAGTATTAGTACTTGTTGTTGTGACTGTGCCTACACTGGTACTGCCTGATGTTGTTTCACTGTTTGTTGTTGAACCTGTAACTGTGGTGGATGTCCCTGATGTGGTCTGTGTTTCAGTTGTTGTATCATTGGCCCCTAATGTTGTTCCAACTGTTGTACTTCCAAAGGTTGTCGTTGATCCTGCTAAGAATTATAATAATTACAGAATTTATTTTTGTTTTGTGGCAAGAGAAAGTATACCATCTGTAGTTGTTGATGTTTGAGATGTGGTGCCAGTTGATGCAGTGGGCGATGCCGAAATTGTTTGTGTAGTACCTGTAGAAGTATTAGTACTTGCTGTTGTTACTGTGCCAACACTGGTACTGCCTGATGTTGTTTCACTGTTTGTTGTTGAACCTGTAACTGTGGTGGATGTCCCTGATGTAGTCTGTGTTTCAGTTGTTGTATCATTGGCCCCTAATGTTGTTCCAACTGTTGTACTTTCAGAGGTTGTCGTTGGTCCTGCTAAGAATTATAATAATTACAGAATTTGTTATTGTTTTGAGGCAAGAGAATGTATATCATCTGTAGTTGTTATTGTTTGAGATGTGGTGCCAGTTGATGCAGTGGGCGAAGTAGAAATTGTTTGTGTAGTACCTGTAGGAGTATTAGTACTTGCTGTTGTTACTGTGCCATCACTGGTACTGCCAGATGTTGTTTCACTGTTTGTTGTTGAACCTGTAGCTGTAGTGGATGGCCCTGATGTGGTCTGTGTTTCAGTTGTTGTATCATTGGTCCGTAATGTTGTTCCAACTGTTGTACTTCCAAAGGTTGTCGTTGATCCTGCTAAGAATTATAATAATTACAGAATTTATTTCTGTTTTGTGGCAAGAGAGTATACCATCTGTAGTTGTTGATGTTTGAGATGTGGTTTCAGTTGATGCAGTGGGCGATGCCGAAATTGTTTGTGTAGTACCTGTAGAAGTATTAGTACTTGCTGTTGTTACTGTGCCTACACTGGTACTGCCTGATGTTGTTTCACTGTTTGTTGTTGAACCTGTAACTGTGGTGGATGTCCCTGATGTGGTCTGTGTTTCAGTTGTTGTATCATTGGCCCCTAATGTTGTTCCAACTGTTGTACTTTCAGAGGTTGTCGTTGGTCCTGCTAAGAATTATAATAATTACAGAATTTATTATTGTTTTTTAGGCAAGTGAAAGTATAGTATCCGTAGTTGTTGATGTTTGAGATGTGGTGCCAGTTGATGCAGTGGGTTATGCAGAAATTGTTTGTGTAGTACCTGTAGGAGTATTAGTACTTGCTGTTGTTACTGTGCTATCACTGGTACTGCCTGATGTTGTTTCACTGTTTGTTGTTGAACCTGTAGCTGTCGTGGATGTCCCTGATGTGGTCTGTGTTTCAGTTGTTGTATCATTGGTCCCTAATGTGGTTCCAACTGTTGTACTTCCAGAAGATGTCGTTGATTCTGCTAAGAATTATAATAATTACAGAATTTGTTATTGTTTTGACGCAAGAGAATGTATATCATCTGTAGTTGTTATTGTTTGAGATGTGGTGCCAGTTGATGCAGTGGGCGAAGTAGAAATTGTTTGTGTAGTACCTGTAGGAGTATTAGTACTTGCTGTTGTTACTGTGCCATCACTGGTACTGACAGATGTTGTTTCACTGTTTGTTGTTGATCCTGTAGCTGTAGTGGATGGCCCTGATGTGGTCTGTGTTTCAGTTGTTGTATCATTGGTCCGTAATGTTGTTCCAACTGTTGTACTTCCAGAGGATGTCGTTGATGCTGCTAAGAATTATAATAATTACAGAATTTATTATTGTTTTGAGGCAATAGAAAGTATACCCTCTGCAGTTGTTGATGTTTGAGATGTGGTGCCAGTTGATGCAGTGGGCGATGCAGAAATTGTTTGTGTAGTAGCTGTAGGAGTATTAGTACTTGTTGTTGTGACTGTGCCTACACTGGTACTGCCTGATGGTTTTTCACTGTTTGTTGTTGAACCTGTAACTGTGGTGGATGTCCCTGATGTGGTCTGTGTTTCAGTTGTTGTATCATTGGCCCCTAATGTTGTTCCAACTGTTGTACTTCCAAAGGTTGTCGTTGATCCTGCTAAGAATTATAATAATTACAGAATTTATTTTTGTTTTGTGGCAAGAGAAAGTATACCATCTGTAGTTGTTGATGTTTGAGATGTGGTGCCAGTTGATGCAGTGGGCGATGCCGAAATTGTTTGTGTAGTACCTGTAGAAGTATTAGTACTTGCTGTTGTTACTGTGCCAACACTGGTACTGCCTGATGTTGTTTCACTGTTTGTTGTTGAACCTGTAACTGTGGTGGATGTCCCTGATGTGGTCTGTGTTTCAGTTGTTGTATCATTGGCCCCTAATGTTGTTCCAACTGTTGTACTTTCAGAGGTTGTCGTTGGTCCTGCTAAGAATTATAATAATTACAGAATTTATTATTGTTTTTTAGGCAAGTGAAAGTATAGTATCCGTAGTTGTTGATGTTTGAGATGTGGTGCCAGTTGATGCAGTGGGTTATGCAGAAATTGTTTGTGTAGTACCTGTAGGAGTATTAGTACTTGCTGTTGTTACTGTGCCAACACTGGTACTGCCTGATGTTGTTTCACTGTTTGTTGTTGAACCTGTAACTGTGGTGGATGTCCCTGATGTGGTCTGTGTTTCAGTTGTTGTATCATTGGTCCCTAATGTTGTTCCAACTGTTGTACTTCTAGAGGATGTTGTTGATCCTGCTAAGAATTATAATAATTGCAGAATTTATTATTGTTTTGAGGCAAGAGAAAGTATACCAACTGTAGTTGTTGATGTTTGAGATGTGGTGCCAGTTGATGCAGTGGGCGATGCAGAAATTGTTTGTGTAGTACCTGTAGGAGTCTTAGTACTTGCTGTTGTTACTGTGCCAACACTGGTACTGCCGGATGTTGTTCCACTGTTTGTTGTTGAACCTGTAACTGTAGTTGATGTCCCTGATGTGGTCTCTGTTTCAGTTGTTGTATCATTGGTCCCTAATGTTGTTCCAACTGTTGTACTTCTAGAGGATGTCGTTGATCCTGCTAAGAATTATAATATATACAGAATTTATTATTGTTTTGAGGCAAGAGAAAATATACTATCTGTAGTTGTTATTGTTTGGGATGTGGTGCCAGTTGATGCAGTGGGTGAAGCAGAATTTGTTTTTGTAGTACCTGTAGGCCTATTAGTACTTGCTGTTGTTACTGTGCTATCACTGGTACTGCCTGATGTTGTTTCACTGTTTGTTGTTGAACCTGTAGCTGTGGTGGATGTCCCTGACGTGGTCTGTGTTTCAGTTGTTGTATCATTGGCCCCTAATGTTGAACCAACTGTTGTACTTCCAGAGGATGTCGTTGATGCTGCTAAGAATTATAATAATTACAGAATTTATTATTGTTTTGTGGCAAGAGAAAGTATACCCTCTGTAGTTGTTGATGTTTGAGATGTGGTGCCAGTTGATGCAGTGGGCGATGCAGAAATTGTTTGTGTAGTAGCTGTAGGAGTATTAGTACTTGTTGTTGTGACTGTGCCAACACTGGTACTGCCTGATGTTGTTTCACTGTTTGTTGTTGAACCTGTAACTGTGGTGGATGTCCCTGATGTGGTCTGTGTTTCAGTTGTTGTATCATTGGCCCCTAATGTTGTTCCAACTGTTGTACTTCCAAAGGTTGTCGTTGATCCTGCTAAGAATTATAATAATTACAGAATTTATTTTTGTTTTGTGGCAAGAGAAAGTATACCATCTGTAGTTGTTGATGTTTGAGATGTGGTTTCAGTTGATGCAGTGGGCGATGCAGAAATTGTTTGTGTAGTACCTGTAGAAGTATTAGTACTTGCTGTTGTTACTGTGCCAACACTGGTACTGCCTGATGTTGTTTCACTGTTTGTTGTTGAACCTGTAACTGTGGTGGATGTCCCTGATGTGGTCTGTGTTTCAGTTGTTGTATCATTGGTCCCTAATGTTGTTCCAACTGTTGTACTTCCAGAGGATGTCGTTGATGCTGCTAAGAATTATAATAATTACAGAATTTATTATTGTTTTGAGGCAATAGAAAGTATACCCTCTGCAGTTGTTGATGTTTGAGATGTGGTGCCAGTTGATGCAGTGGGCGATGCAGAAATTGTTTGTGTAGTAGCTGTAGGAGTATTAGTACTTGTTGTTGTGACTGTGCCTACACTGGTACTGCCTGATGGTTTTTCACTGTTTGTTGTTGAACCTGTAACTGTGGTGGATGTCCCTGATGTGGTCTGTGTTTCAGTTGTTGTATCATTGGCCCCTAATGTTGTTCCAACTGTTGTACTTCCAAAGGTTGTCGTTGATCCTGCTAAGAATTATAATAATTACAGAATTTATTTTTGTTTTGTGGCAAGAGAAAGTATACCATCTGTAGTTGTTGATGTTTGAGATGTGGTGCCAGTTGATGCAGTGGGCGATGCCGAAATTGTTTGTGTAGTACCTGTAGAAGTATTAGTACTTGCTGTTGTTACTGTGCCAACACTGGTACTGCCTGATGTTGTTTCACTGTTTGTTGTTGAACCTGTAACTGTGGTGGATGTCCCTGATGTGGTCTGTGTTTCAGTTGTTGTATCATTGGCCCCTAATGTTGTTCCAACTGTTGTACTTTCAGAGGTTGTCGTTGGTCCTGCTAAGAATTATAATAATTACAGAATTTATTATTGTTTTTTAGGCAAGTGAAAGTATAGTATCCGTAGTTGTTGATGTTTGAGATGTGGTGCCAGTTGATGCAGTGGGTTATGCAGAAATTGTTTGTGTAGTACCTGTAGGAGTATTAGTACTTGCTGTTGTTACTGTGCTATCACTGGTACTGCCTGATGTTGTTTCACTGTTTGTTGTTGAACCTGTAGCTGTCGTGGATGTCCCTGATGTGGTCTGTGTTTCAGTTGTTGTATCATTGGTCCCTAATGTGGTTCCAACTGTTGTACTTCCAGAAGATGTCGTTGATTCTGCTAAGAATTATAATAATTACAGAATTTGTTATTGTTTTGACGCAAGAGAATGTATATCATCTGTAGTTGTTATTGTTTGAGATGTGGTGCCAGTTGATGCAGTGGGCGAAGTAGAAATTGTTTGTGTAGTACCTGTAGGAGTATTAGTACTTGCTGTTGTTACTGTGCCATCACTGGTACTGCCAGATGTTGTTTCACTGTTTGTTGTTGATCCTGTAGCTGTAGTGGATGGCCCTGATGTGGTCTGTGTTTCAGTTGTTGTATCATTGGTCCGTAATGTTGTTCCAACTGTTGTACTTCCAGAGGATGTCGTTGATGCTGCTAAGAATTATAATAATTACAGAATTTATTATTGTTTTGAGGCAATAGAAAGTATACCCTCTGCAGTTGTTGATGTTTGAGATGTGGTGCCAGTTGATGCAGTGGGCGATGCAGAAATTGTTTGTGTAGTAGCTGTAGGAGTATTAGTACTTGTTGTTGTGACTGTGCCTACACTGGTACTGCCTGATGGTTTTTCACTGTTTGTTGTTGAACCTGTAACTGTGGTGGATGTCCCTGATGTGGTCTGTGTTTCAGTTGTTGTATCATTGGCCCCTAATGTTGTTCCAACTGTTGTACTTTCAGAGGTTGTCGTTGGTCCTGCTAAGAATTATAATAATTACAGAATTTATTATTGTTTTTTAGGCAAGTGAAAGTATAGTATCCGTAGTTGTTGATGTTTGAGATGTGGTGCCAGTTGATGCAGTGGGTGAAGCAGAATTTGTTTTTGTAGTACCTGTAGGACTATTAGTACTTGCTGTTGTTACTGTGCTGTCACTGGTACTGCCTGATGTTGTTTCACTGTTTGTTGTTGAACCTGTAGCTGTCGTGGATGTCCCTGACGTGGTCTGTGTTTCAGTTGTTGTATCATTGGCCCCTAATGTTGTTCCAACTGTTGTACTTCCAAAGGTTGTCGTTGATCCTGCTAAGAATTATAATAATTACAGAATTTATTTCTGTTTTGTGGCAAGAGAAAGTATACCATCTGTAGTTGTTGATGTTTGAGATGTGGTTTCAGTTGATGCAGTGGGCGATGCAGAAATTGTTTGTGTAGTACCTGTAGAAGTATTAGTACTTGTTGTTGTGACTGTGCCTACACTGGTACTGCCTGATGTTGTTTCACTGTTTGTTGTTGAACCTGTAACTGTGGTGGATGTCCCTGATGTGGTCTGTGTTTCAGTTGTTGTATCATTGGCCCCTAATGTTGTTCCAACTGTTGTACTTCCAAAGGTTGTCGTTGATCCTGCTAAGAATTATAATAATTACAGAATTTATTTTTGTTTTGTGGCAAGAGAAAGTATACCATCTGTAGTTGTTGATGTTTGAGATGTGGTGCCAGTTGATGCAGTGGGTGATGCCGAAATTGTTGGTGTAGTACCTGTAGAAGTATTAGTACTTGCTGTTGTTACTGTGCCAACACTGGTACTGCCTGATGTTGTTTCACTGTTTGTTCTTGAACCTGTAACTGTGGTGGATGTCCCTGATGTAGTCTGTGTTTCAGTTGTTGTATCATTGGCCCCTAATGTTGTTCCAACTGTTGTACTTTCAGAGGTTGTCGTTGGTCCTGCTAAGAATTATAATAATTACAGAATTTATTATTGTTTTTTAGGCAAGTGAAAGTATAGTATCCGTAGTTGTTGATGTTTGAGATGTGGTGCCAGTTGATGCAGTGGGTTATGCAGAAATTGTTTGTGTAGTACCTGTAGGAGTATTAGTACTTGCTGTTGTTACTGTGCTATTACTGGTACTGCCTGATGTTGTTTCACTGTTTGTTGTTGAACCTGTAGCTGTCGTGGATGTCCCTGATGTGGTCTGTGTTTCAGTTGTTGTATCATTGGTCCCTAATGTGGTTCCAACTGTTGTACTTCCAGAAGATGTCGTTGATTCTGCTAAGAATTATAATAATTACAGAATTTGTTATTGTTTTGAGGCAAGAGAATGTATATCATCTGTAGTTGTTATTGTTTGAGATGTGGTGCCAGTTGATGCAGTGGGCGAAGTAGAAATTGTTTGTGTAGTACCTGTAGGAGTATTAGTACTTGCTGTTGTTACTGTGCCATCACTGGTACTGCCAGATGTTGTTTCACTGTTTGTTGTTGAACCTGTAGCTGTAGTGGATGGCCCTGATGTGGTCTGTGTTTCAGTTGTTGTATCATTGGTCCGTAATGTTGTTCCAACTGTTGTACTTCCAAAGGTTGTCGTTGATCCTGCTAAGAATTATAATAATTACAGAATTTATTTCTGTTTTGTGGCAAGAGAGTATACCATCTGTAGTTTTTGATGTTTGAGATGTGGTTTCAGTTGATGCAGTGGGCGATGCAGAAATTGTTTGTGTAGTACCTGTAGAAGTATTAGTACTTGTTGTTGTGACTGTGCCTACACTGGTACTGCCTGATGTTGTTTCACTGTTTGTTGTTGAACCTGTAACTGTGGTGGATGTCCCTGATGTGGTCTGTGTTTCAGTTGTTGTATCATTGGCCCCTAATGTTGTTCCAACTGTTGTACTTTCAGAGGTTGTCGTTGGTCCTGCTAAGAATTATAATAATTACAGAATTTATTATTGTTTTTTAGGCAAGTGAAAGTATAGTATCCGTAGTTGTTGATGTTTGAGATGTGGTGCCAGTTGATGCAGTGGGTTATGCAGAAATTGTTTGTGTAGTACCTGTAGGACTATTAGTACTTGCTGTTGTTACTGTGCTATCACTGGTACTGCCTGATGTTGTTTCACTGTTTGTTGTTGAACCTGTAGCTGTCGTGGATGTCCCTGATGTGGTCTGTGTTTCAGTTGTTGTATCATTGGTCCCTAATGTGGTTCCAACTGTTGTACTTCCAGAAGATGTCGTTGATTCTGCTAAGAATTATAATAATTACAGAATTTGTTATTGTTTTGACGCAAGAGAATGTATATCATCTGTAGTTGTTATTGTTTGAGATGTGGTGCCAGTTGATGCAGTGGGCGAAGTAGAAATTGTTTGTGTAGTACCTGTAGGACTATTAGTACTTGCTGTTGTTACTGTGCCATCACTGGTACTGACAGATGTTGTTTCACTGTTTGTTGTTGATCCTGTAGCTGTAGTGGATGGCCCTGATGTGGTCTGTGTTTCAGTTGTTGTATCATTGGTCCGTAATGTTGTTCCAACTGTTGTACTTCCAGAGGATGTCGTTGATGCTGCTAAGAATTATAATAATTACAGAATGTATTATTGTTTTGAGGCAATAGAAAGTATACCCTCTGCAGTTGTTGATGTTTGAGATGTGGTGCCAGTTGATGCAGTGGGCGATGCAGAAATTGTTTGTGTAGTAGCTGTAGGAGTATTAGTACTTGTTGTTGTGACTGTGCCTACACTGGTACTGCCTGATGGTTTTTCACTGTTTGTTGTTGAACCTGTAACTGTGGTGGATGTCCCTGATGTGGTCTGTGTTTCAGTTGTTGTATCATTGGCCCCTAATGTTGTTCCAACTGTTGTACTTCCAAAGGTTGTCGTTGATCCTGCTAAGAATTATAATAATTACAGAATTTATTTTTGTTTTGTGGCAAGAGAAAGTATACCATCTGTAGTTGTTGATGTTTGAGATGTGGTGCCAGTTGATGCAGTGGGCGATGCCGAAATTGTTTGTGTAGTACCTGTAGAAGTATTAGTACTTGCTGTTGTTACTGTGCCAACACTGGTACTGCCTGATGTTGTTTCACTGTTTGTTGTTGAACCTGTAACTGTGGTGGATGTCCCTGATGTGGTCTGTGTTTCAGTTGTTGTATCATTGGCCCCTAATGTTGTTCCAACTGTTGTACTTTCAGAGGTTGTCGTTGGTCCTGCTAAGAATTATAATAATTACAGAATTTATTATTGTTTTTTAGGCAAGTGAAAGTATAGTATCCGTAGTTGTTGATGTTTGAGATGTGGTGCCAGTTGATGCAGTGGGTTATGCAGAAATTGTTTGTGTAGTACCTGTAGGAGTATTAGTACTTGCTGTTGTTACTGTGCCAACACTGGTACTGCCTGATGTTGTTTCACTGTTTGTTGTTGAACCTGTAACTGTGGTGGATGTCCCTGATGTGGTCTGTGTTTCAGTTGTTGTATCATTGGTCCCTAATGTTGTTCCAACTGTTGTACTTCTAGAGGATGTTGTTGATCCTGCTAAGAATTATAATAATTGCAGAATTTATTATTGTTTTGAGGCAAGAGAAAGTATACCAACTGTAGTTGTTGATGTTTGAGATGTGGTGCCAGTTGATGCAGTGGGCGATGCAGAAATTGTTTGTGTAGTACCTGTAGGAGTCTTAGTACTTGCTGTTGTTACTGTGCCAACACTGGTACTGCCGGATGTTGTTCCACTGTTTGTTGTTGAACCTGTAACTGTAGTTGATGTCCCTGATGTGGTCTCTGTTTCAGTTGTTGTATCATTGGTCCCTAATGTTGTTCCAACTGTTGTACTTCTAGAGGATGTCGTTGATCCTGCTAAGAATTATAATATATACAGAATTTATTATTGTTTTGAGGCAAGAGAAAATATACTATCTGTAGTTGTTATTGTTTGGGATGTGGTGCCAGTTGATGCAGTGGGTGAAGCAGAATTTGTTTTTGTAGTACCTGTAGGCCTATTAGTACTTGCTGTTGTTACTGTGCTATCACTGGTACTGCCTGATGTTGTTTCACTGTTTGTTGTTGAACCTGTAGCTGTGGTGGATGTCCCTGACGTGGTCTGTGTTTCAGTTGTTGTATCATTGGCCCCTAATGTTGAACCAACTGTTGTACTTCCAGAGGATGTCGTTGATGCTGCTAAGAATTATAATAATTACAGAATTTATTATTGTTTTGAGGCAATAGAAAGTATACCCTCTGTAGTTGTTGATGTTTGAGATGTGGTGCCAGTTGATGCAGTGGGCGATGCAGAAATTGTTTGTGTAGTAGCTGTAGGAGTATTAGTACTTGTTGTTGTGACTGTGCCAACACTGGTACTGCCTGATGTTGTTTCACTGTTTGTTGTTGAACCTGTAACTGTGGTGGATGTCCCTGATGTGGTCTGTGTTTCAGTTGTTGTATCATTGGCCCCTAATGTTGTTCCAACTGTTGTACTTCCAAAGGTTGTCGTTGATCCTGCTAAGAATTATAATAATTACAGAATTTATTTCTGTTTTGTGGCAAGAGAAAGTATACCATCTGTAGTTGTTGATGTTTGAGATGTGGTTTCAGTTGATGCAGTGGGCGATGCAGAAATTGTTTGTGTAGTACCTGTAGAAGTATTAGTACTTGCTGTTGTTACTGTGCCAACACTGGTACTGCCTGATGTTGTTTCACTGTTTGTTGTTGAACCTGTAACTGTGGTGGATGTCCCTGATGTGGTCTGTGTTTCAGTTGTTGTATCATTGGCCCCTAATGTTGTTCCAACTGTTGTACTTCCAAAGGTTGTCGTTGATCCTGCTAAGAATTATAATAATTTCAGAATTTATTTCTGTTTTGTGGCAAGAGAAAGTATACCATCTGTAGTTGTTGATGTTTGAGATGTGGTTTCAGTTGATGCAGTGGGCGATGCAGAAATTGTTTGTGTAGTACCTGTAGAAGTATTAGTACTTGCTGTTGTTACTGTGCCAACACTGGTACTGCCTGATGTTGTTTCACTGTTTGTTGTTGAACCTGTAACTGTGGTGGATGTCCCTGATGTGGTCTGTGTTTCAGTTGTTGTATCATTGGTCCCTAATGTTGTTCCAACTGTTGTACTTCCAGAGGATGTCGTTGATGCTGCTAAGAATTATAATAATTACAGAATTTATTATTGTTTTGAGGCAATAGAAAGTATACCCTCTGCAGTTGTTGATGTTTGAGATGTGGTGCCAGTTGATGCAGTGGGCGATGCAGAAATTGTTTGTGTAGTAGCTGTAGGAGTATTAGTACTTGTTGTTGTGACTGTGCCTACACTGGTACTGCCTGATGTTGTTTCACTGTTTGTTGTTGAACCTGTAACTGTGGTGGATGTCCCTGATGTGGTCTGTGTTTCAGTTGTTGTATCATTGGCCCCTAATGTTGTTCCAACTGTTGTACTTCCAAAGGTTGTCGTTGATCCTGCTAAGAATTATAATAATTACAGAATTTATTATTGTTTTGAGGCAAGAGAAAGTATACCATCTGTAGTTGTTGATGTTTGAGATGTGGTTTCAGTTGATGCAGTGGGCGATGCAGAAATTGTTTGTGTAGTACCTGTAGAAGTATTAGTACTTGCTGTTGTTACTGTGCCAACACTGGTACTGCCTGATGTTGTTTCACTGTTTGTTGTTGAACCTGTAACTGTGGTGGATGTCCCTGATGTGGTCTGTGTTTCAGTTGTTGTATCATTGGTCCCTAATGTTGTTCCAACTGTTGTACTTCCAGAGGATGTCGTTGATGCTGCTAAGAATTATAATAATTACAGAATTTATTATTGTTTTGAGGCAATAGAAAGTATACCCTCTGCAGTTGTTGATGTTTGAGATGTGGTGCCAGTTGATGCAGTGGGCGATGCAGAAATTGTTTGTGTAGTAGCTGTAGGAGTATTAGTACTTGTTGTTGTGACTGTGCCTACACTGGTACTGCCTGATGGTTTTTCACTGTTTGTTGTTGAACCTGTAACTGTGGTGGATGTCCCTGATGTGGTCTGTGTTTCAGTTGTTGTATCATTGGCCCCTAATGTTGTTCCAACTGTTGTACTTCCAAAGGTTGTCGTTGATCCTGCTAAGAATTATAATAATTACAGAATTTATTTTTGTTTTGTGGCAAGAGAAAGTATACCATCTGTAGTTGTTGATGTTTGAGATGTGGTGCCAGTTGATGCAGTGGGCGATGCCGAAATTGTTTGTGTAGTACCTGTAGAAGTATTAGTACTTGCTGTTGTTACTGTGCCAACACTGGTACTGCCTGATGTTGTTTCACTGTTTGTTGTTGAACCTGTAACTGTGGTGGATGTCCCTGATGTGGTCTGTGTTTCAGTTGTTGTATCATTGGTCCCTAATGTTGTTCCAACTGTTGTACTTCCAAAGGTTGTCGTTGATCCTGCTAAGAATTATAATAATTACAGAATTTATTTCGGTTTTGTGGCAAGAGAAAGTATACCATCTGTAGTTGTTGATGTTTGAGATGTGGTGCCAGTTGATGCAGTGGGCGATGCCGAAATTGTTTGTGTAGTACCTGTAGAAGTATTAGTACTTGCTGTTGTTACTGTGCCAACACTGGTACTGCCTGATGTTGTTTCACTGTTTGTTGTTGAACCTGTAACTGTGGTGGATGTCCCTGATGTGGTCTGTGTTTCAGTTGTTGTATCATTGGCCCCTAATGTTGTTCCAACTGTTGTACTTTCAGAGGTTGTTGTTGGTCCTGCTAAGAATTATAATAATTACAGAATTTATTATTGTTTTTTAGGCAAGTGAAAGTATAGTATCCGTAGTTGTTGATGTTTGAGATGTGGTGCCAGTTGATGCAGTGGGTTATGCAGAAATTGTTTGTGTAGTACCTGTAGGAGTATTAGTACTTGCTGTTGTTACTGTGCTATCACTGGTACTGCCTGATGTTGTTTCACTGTTTGTTGTTGAACCTGTAGCTGTCGTGGATGTCCCTGATGTGGTCTGTGTTTCAGTTGTTGTATCATTGGTCCCTAATGTGGTTCCAACTGTTGTACTTCCAGAAGATGTCGTTGATTCTGCTAAGAATTATAATAATTACAGAATTTGTTATTGTTTTGACGCAAGAGAATGTATATCATCTGTAGTTGTTATTGTTTGAGATGTGGTGCCAGTTGATGCAGTGGGCGAAGTAGAAATTGTTTGTGTAGTACCTGTAGGAGTATTAGTACTTGCTGTTGTTACTGTGCCATCACTGGTACTGCCAGATGTTGTTTCACTGTTTGTTGTTGAACCTGTAGCTGTAGTGGTTGACCCTGATGTGGTCTGTGTTTCAGTTGTTGTATCATTGGTCCGTAATGTTGTTCCAACTGTTGTACTTCCAAAGGTTGTCGTTGATCCTGCTAAGAATTATAATAATTACAGAATTTATTTCTGTTTTGTGGCAAGAGAGTATACCATCTGTAGTTGTTGATGTTTGAGATGTGGTTTCAGTTGATGCAGTGGGCGATGCAGAAATTGTTTGTGTAGTACCTGTAGAAGTATTAGTACTTGTTGTTGTGACTGTGCCTACACTGGTACTGCCTGATGTTGTTTCACTGTTTGTTGTTGAACCTGTAACTGTGGTGGATGTCCCTGATGTGGTCTGTGTTTCAGTTGTTGTATCATTGGCCCCTAATGTTGTTCCAACTGTTGTACTTCCAAAGGTTGTCGTTGATCCTGCTAAGAATTATAATAATTACAGAATTTATTTTTGTTTTGTGGCAAGAGAAAGTTTACCATCTGTAGTTGTTGATGTTTGAGATGTGGTGCCAGTTGATGCAGTGGGCGATGCCGAAATTGTTTGTGTAGTACCTGTAGAAGTATTAGTACTTGCTGTTGTTACTGTGCCAACACTGGTACTGCCTGATGTTGTTTCACTGTTTGTTGTTGAACCTGTAACTGTGGTGGATGTCCCTGATGTGGTCTGTGTTTCAGTTGTTGTATCATTGGCCCCTAATGTTGTTCCAACTGTTGTACTTTCAGAGGTTGTCGTTGGTCCTGCTAAGAATTATAATAATTACAGAATTTATTATTGTTTTTTAGGCAAGTGAAAGTATAGTATCCGTAGTTGTTGATGTTTGAGATGTGGTGCCAGTTGATGCAGTGGGTTATGCAGAAATTGTTTGTGTAGTACCTGTAGGAGTATTAGTACTTGCTGTTGTTACTGTGCTATCACTGGTACTGCCTGATGTTGTTTCACTGTTTGTTGTTGAACCTGTAGCTGTCGTGGATGTCCCTGATGTGGTCTGTGTTTCAGTTGTTGTATCATTGGTCCGTAATGTTGTTCCAACTGTTGTATCATTCCAAAGGATGTCGTTGATGCTGCTAAGAATTATAATAATTACAGAATTTATTATTGTTTTGAGGCAATAGAAAGTATACCCTCTGCAGTTGTTGATGTTTGAGATGTGGTGCCAGTTGATGCAGTGGGCGATGCAGAAATTGTTTGTGTAGTAGCTGTAGGAGTATTAGTACTTGTTGTTGTGACTGTGCCTACACTGGTACTGCCTGATGGTTTTTCACTGTTTGTTGTTGAACCTGTAACTGTGGTGGATGTCCCTGATGTGGTCTGTGTTTCAGTTGTTGTATCATTGGCCCCTAATGTTGTTCCAACTGTTGTACTTCCAAAGGTTGTCGTTGATCCTGCTAAGAATTATAATAATTACAGAATTTATTTTTGTTTTGTGGCAAGAGAAAGTATACCATCTGTAGTTGTTGATGTTTGAGATGTGGTGCCAGTTGATGCAGTGGGCGATGCCGAAATTGTTTGTGTAGTACCTGTAGAAGTATTAGTACTTGCTGTTGTTACTGTGCCAACACTGGTACTGCCTGATGTTGTTTCACTGTTTGTTGTTGAACCTGTAACTGTGGTGGATGTCCCTGATGTGGTCTGTGTTTCAGTTGTTGTATCATTGGCCCCTAATGTTGTTCCAACTGTTGTACTTTCAGAGGTTGTCGTTGGTCCTGCTAAGAATTATAATAATTACAGAATTTATTATTGTTTTTTAGGCAAGTGAAAGTATAGTATCCGTAGTTGTTGATGTTTGAGATGTGGTGCCAGTTGATGCAGTGGGTTATGCAGAAATTGTTTGTGTAGTATCTGTAGGAGTATTAGTACTTGCTGTTGTTACTGTGCCATTACTGGTACTGCCTGATGTTGTTTCACTGTTTGTTGTTGAACCTGTAACTGTGGTGGATGTCCCTGATGTGGTCTGTGTTTCAGTTGTTGTATCATTGGTCCCTAATGTTGTTCCAACTGTTGTACTTCTAGAGGATGTTGTTGATCCTGCTAAGAATTATAATAATTGCAGAATTTATTATTGTTTTGAGGCAAGAGAAAGTATACCAACTGTAGTTGTTGATGTTTGAGATGTGGTGCCAGTTGATGCAGTGGGCGATGCAGAAATTATTTGTGTAGTACCTGTAGGAGTCTTAGTACTTGCTGTTGTTACTGTGCCAACACTGGTACTGCCGGATGTTGTTCCACTGTTTGTTGTTGAACCTGTAACTGTAGTTGATGTCCCTGATGTGGTCTCTGTTTCAGTTGTTGTATCATTGGTCCCTAATGTTGTTCCAACTGTTGTACTTCCAGAGGATGTCGTTGATCCTGCTAAGAATTATAATATATACAGAATTTATTATTGTTTTGAGGCAAGAGAAAATATACTATCTGTAGTTGTTATTGTTTGGGATGTGGTGCCAGTTGATGCAGTGGGTGAAGCAGAATTTGTTTTTGTAGTACCTGTAGGACTATTAGTACTTGCTGTTGTTACTGTGCTATCACTGGTACTGCCTGATGTTGTTTCACTGTTTGTTGTTGAACCTGTAGCTGTGGTGGATGTCCCTGACGTGGTCTGTGTTTCAGTTGTTGTATCATTGGCCCCTAATGTTGATCCAACTGTTGTACTTCCAGAGGATGTCGTTGATGCTGCTAAGAATTATAATAATTACAGAATTTATTATTGTTTTGAGGCAATAGAAAGTATACCCTCTGTAGTTGTTGATGTTTGAGATGTGGTGCCAGTTGATGCAGTGGGCGATGCAGAAATTGTTTGTGTAGTAGCTGTAGGAGTATTAGTACTTGTTGTTGTGACTGTGCCAACACTGGTACTGCCTGATGTTGTTTCACTGTTTGTTGTTGAACCTGTAACTGTGGTGGATGTCCCTGATGTGGTCTGTGTTTCAGTTGTTGTATCATTGGCCCCTAATGTTGTTCCAACTGTTGTACTTCCAAAGGTTGTCGTTGATCCTGCTAATAATTATAATAATTACAGAATTTATTTCTGTTTTGTGGCAAGAGAAAGTATACCATCTGTAGTTGTTGATGTTTGAGATGTGGTTTCAGTTGATGCAGTGGGCGATGCAGAAATTGTTTGTGTAGTACCTGTAGAAGTATTAGTACTTGCTGTTGTTACTGTGCCAACACTGGTACTGCCTGATGTTGTTTCACTGTTTGTTGTTGAACCTGTAACTGTGGTGGATGTCCCTGATGTGGTCTGTGTTTCAGTTGTTGTATCATTGGTCCCTAATGTTGTTCCAACTGTTGTACTTCCAGAGGATGTCGTTGATGCTGCTAAGAATTATAATAATTACAGAATTTATTATTGTTTTGAGGCAATAGAAAGTATACCCTCTGCAGTTGTTGATGTTTGAGATGTGGTGCCAGTTGATGCAGTGGGCGATGCAGAAATTGTTTGTGTAGTAGCTGTAGGAGTATTAGTACTTGTTGTTGTGACTGTGCCAACACTGGTACTGCCTGATGTTGTTTCACTGTTTGTTGTTGAACCTGTAACTGTGGTGGATGTCCCTGATGTGGTCTGTGTTTCAGTTGTTGTATCATTGGCCCCTAATGTTGTTCCAACTGTTGTACTTTCAGAGGTTGTCGTTGGTCCTGCTAAGAATTATAATAATTACAGAATTTATTATTGTTTTTTAGGCAAGTGAAAGTATAGTATCCGTAGTTGTTGATGTTTGAGATGTGGTGCCAGTTGATGCAGTGGGTGATGCAGAAATTGTTTGTGTAGTACCTGTAGGAGTATTAGTACTTGCTGTTGTTACTGTGCTATCACTGGTACTGCCTGATGTTGTTTCACTGTTTGTTGTTGAACCTGTAGCTGTCGTGGATGTCCCTGATGTGGTCTGTGTTTCAGTTGTTGTATCATTGGTCCCTAATGTGGTTCCAACTGTTGTACTTCCAGAAGATGTCGTTGATTCTGCTAAGAATTATAATAATTACAGAATTTGTTATTGGTTTGAGGCAAGAGAAAGTATACCATCTGTAGCTATTATTGTTTGTGATGAGGGACCAGTTGATACAGTGGGCGAAGCAGAAATTTTTTGTTAGTGATCATGGGCGTAGCTGTGGGGGGGGGGGGGGGGGGTGGGGGTTTAACCCATTTTTCATTTTCATTTTATTGAACTAGTAGTCCCTCTTTTATTAGATATCGCACCAGTAGTTATATTAGATGAACATGTAACTACCAGTGTTCCCTCTAATTTTGTGTGATCTGTGTGCGCACTTTTTTAAGTGTGTGCAGTTTTTTCCAAAACAAATAATTTTGTGCGGCAATTAAATGCGCATGTAGGGGTATACAGTACAGTGATCGGTCCTTTTACATAGTTATAGGTCACATAAATATAGTGGTTGTTCAGTTGATTTTTCATTAATTGGCCAATGCTTTATAATAAATAAAAATAATTAAAAAATATTTAGAATAGTCTTTTATAAAGTCCTACGATATGTCAGCTAAGTCTTGCCTGTGTAGTCTTGTCTACCTAGTATTGTATGTCTAGTCTTGTCTGTCTAGTCTTGCCTGTCTAGTCTTGTCTGCCCAATATTTCTGTCTCGTATTGTCTGTCTAGTCTTGTCAGTCTAGTCTTGTACGTCTTATATTGTCTGTCTAGTCTTGTCTGTCTAATCTTGTCTGTCTAGTCTCGTCTGTCTAGTCTTGTCGGTCTAGTCTTCTCTGTCCAATCCTTTCTGTCTAGTCCTGTCTGTCTATTTTCAATTTAAAATTCATTAGCTGTTCTTTTTCTTTCTCATTTTTAAAAGGTTAAAAAAATATAAGGATATTGAAAAAAAAAATTCTTTTAAAATTATTTAAAGGCTAAATATGATAAAGGTTGGTAATGATTTAACTACTGTTGTTATTCCTGATATATTCGTTAAACCAATTTTGATTCGATAGTATTTAATGTTGTATCAAATGCTATATAAATATATTGCTAAATTAGAATTAACTTTCTATAATTTAAATGAAAAACAATACACTTCTTCAAAGAAGACTTAAATAATTTTAAGTGGATAATTAAGTACTTATATATGTGCTTATTTATTAATGCTTAGTTGATATTAGGATTAGGTTAAATAAGTGCAAATTTAATTAAAATTTCAAATGTCTAATCTAATATTTAGTATAAACCAGTATTAATTAGATAAATACTACTTTTATATGAACATATTCAACACGCTATGTGCCAGTAATTGTAGAACCATTAGTTTTGTTATTAGCTAACCTTCTGCAGTTGTAATACTGATTTTAGTTGTACCATTTGATACTGCAAGGGAAGTAGTTATACTTGATGAACCTAAAGTTGTTCTCATTGTAGTAGGACTTGCAGTGCCTGTTAAAACATATTTATTACAGTTCCAATATATATTTTTAATAGGTATTAGTACTTGTTGTTGTTACTGTGCCATCACTGGTACTGCCTGATGTTGTTCCACTGTTTGTTGTTGAACCTGTAACTCTAGTGGATGTCCCTGATGTCGTCTGTGTTTCAGTTGTTGTATCATTTTTCCCTAATGTTGTTCCAACTGTTGTACTTCCAGAGGATGTCGTTGATGCTGCTAAGAATTATAATAATTACAGAATTTATTATTGTTTTGAGGCAAGAGAAAGTATATTATCTGTAGTTGTTGATGTTTGAGATGTGGTGCCAGTTGATGCAGTGGGCGATGCAGAATTTGTTTGTATAGTACCTGTAGAAGTATTAGTACTTGCTGTTGTTACTGTGCCAACACTGGTACTGCCGGATGTTGTTTCACTGTTTGTTGTTGAACCTGTAACTGCAGTGGATGTCCCTGATGTGGTCTGTGTTTCAGTTGTTGTATCATTGGTCCCTAATGTTGTTCCAACTGTTGTACTTCCAGAGGATGTTGTTGATCCTGCTAAGAATTATAATAATTGCAGAATTTATTATTGTTTTGAGGCAAGAGAAAGTATACCAACTGTAGTTGTTGATGTTTGAGATGTGGTGCCAGTTGATGCAGTGGGCGATGCAGAAATTGTTTGTGTAGTACCTGTAGGAGTCTTAGTACTTGCTGTTGTTACTGTGCCAACACTGGTACTGCCGGATGTTGTTCCACTGTTTGTTGTTGAACCTGTAACTGTAGTTGATGTCCCTGATGTGGTCTCTGTTTCAGTTGTTGTATCATTGGTCCCTAATGTTGTTCCAACTGTTGTACTTCCAGAGGATGTCGTTGATCCTGCTAAGAATTATAATATATACAGAATTTATTATTGTTTTGAGGCAAGAGAAAATATACTATCTGTAGTTGTTATTGTTTGGGATGTGGTGCCAGTTGATGCAGTGGGTGAAGCAGAATTTGTTTTTGTAGTACCTGTAGGACTATTAGTACTTGCTGTTGTTACTGTGCTGTCACTGGTACTGCCTGATGTTGTTTCACTGTTTGTTGTTGAACCTGTAGCTGTCGTGGATGTCCCTGACGTGGTCTGTGTTTCAGTTGTTGTATCATTGGCCCCTAATGTTGTTCCAACTGTTGTACTTCCAAAGGTTGTCGTTGATCCTGCTAAGAATTATAATAATTACAGAATTTATTTCTGTTTTGTGGCAAGAGAAAGTATACCATCTGTAGTTGTTGATGTTTGAGATGTGGTTTCAGTTGATGCAGTGGGCGATGCAGAAATTGTTTGTGTAGTACCTGTAGAAGTATTAGTACTTGTTGTTGTGACTGTGCCTACACTGGTACTGCCTGATGTTGTTTCACTGTTTGTTGTTGAACCTGTAACTGTGGTGGATGTCCCTGATGTGGTCTGTGTTTCAGTTGTTGTATCATTGGCCCCTAATGTTGTTCCAACTGTTGTACTTCCAAAGGTTGTCGTTGATCCTGCTAAGAATTATAATAATTACAGAATTTATTTTTGTTTTGTGGCAAGAGAAAGTATACCATCTGTAGTTGTTGATGTTTGAGATGTGGTGCCAGTTGATGCAGTGGGCGATGCCGAAATTGTTTGTGTAGTACCTGTAGAAGTATTAGTACTTGCTGTTGTTACTGTGCCAACACTGGTACTGCCTGATGTTGTTTCACTGTTTGTTGTTGAACCTGTAACTGTGGTGGATGTCCCTGATGTAGTCTGTGTTTCAGTTGTTGTATCATTGGCCCCTAATGTTGTTCCAACTGTTGTACTTTCAGAGGTTGTCGTTGGTCCTGCTAAGAATTATAATAATTACAGAATTTGTTATTGTTTTGAGGCAAGAGAATGTATATCATCTGTAGTTGTTATTGTTTGAGATGTGGTGCCAGTTGATGCAGTGGGCGAAGTAGAAATTGTTTGTGTAGTACCTGTAGGAGTATTAGTACTTGCTGTTGTTACTGTGCCATCACTGGTACTGCCAGATGTTGTTTCACTGTTTGTTGTTGAACCTGTAGCTGTAGTGGATGGCCCTGATGTGGTCTGTGTTTCAGTTGTTGTATCATTGGTCCGTAATGTTGTTCCAACTGTTGTACTTCCAAAGGTTGTCGTTGATCCTGCTAAGAATTATAATAATTACAGAATTTATTTCTGTTTTGTGGCAAGAGAGTATACCATCTGTAGTTGTTGATGTTTGAGATGTGGTTTCAGTTGATGCAGTGGGCGATGCAGAAATTGTTTGTGTAGTACCTGTAGAAGTATTAGTACTTGTTGTTGTGACTGTGCCTACACTGGTACTGCCTGATGTTGTTTCACTGTTTGTTGTTGAACCTGTAACTGTGGTGGATGTCCCTGATGTGGTCTGTGTTTCAGTTGTTGTATCATTGGCCCCTAATGTTGTTCCAACTGTTGTACTTTCAGAGGTTGTCGTTGGTCCTGCTAAGAATTATAATAATTACAGAATTTATTATTGTTTTTTAGGCAAGTGAAAGTATAGTATCCGTAGTTGTTGATGTTTGAGATGTGGTGCCAGTTGATGCAGTGGGTTATGCAGAAATTGTTTGTGTAGTACCTGTAGGAGTATTAGTACTTGCTGTTGTTACTGTGCTATCACTGGTACTGCCTGATGTTGTTTCACTGTTTGTTGTTGAACCTGTAGCTGTCGTGGATGTCCCTGATGTGGTCTGTGTTTCAGTTGTTGTATCATTGGTCCCTAATGTGGTTCCAACTGTTGTACTTCCAGAAGATGTCGTTGATTCTGCTAAGAATTATAATAATTACAGAATTTGTTATTGTTTTGACGCAAGAGAATGTATATCATCTGTAGTTGTTATTGTTTGAGATGTGGTGCCAGTTGATGCAGTGGGCGAAGTAGAAATTGTTTGTGTAGTACCTGTAGGAGTATTAGTACTTGCTGTTGTTACTGTGCCATCACTGGTACTGACAGATGTTGTTTCACTGTTTGTTGTTGATCCTGTAGCTGTAGTGGATGGCCCTGATGTGGTCTGTGTTTCAGTTGTTGTATCATTGGTCCGTAATGTTGTTCCAACTGTTGTACTTCCAGAGGATGTCGTTGATGCTGCTAAGAATTATAATAATTACAGAATTTATTATTGTTTTGAGGCAATAGAAAGTATACCCTCTGCAGTTGTTGATGTTTGAGATGTGGTGCCAGTTGATGCAGTGGGCGATGCAGAAATTGTTTGTGTAGTAGCTGTAGGAGTATTAGTACTTGTTGTTGTGACTGTGCCTACACTGGTACTGCCTGATGGTGTTTCACTGTTTGTTGTTGAACCTGTAACTGTGGTGGATGTCCCTGATGTGGTCTGTGTTTCAGTTGTTGTATCATTGGCCCCTAATGTTGTTCCAACTGTTGTACTTCCAAAGGTTGTCGTTGATCCTGCTAAGAATTATAATAATTACAGAATTTATTTTTGTTTTGTGGCAAGAGAAAGTATACCATCTGTAGTTGTTGATGTTTGAGATGTGGTGCCAGTTGATGCAGTGGGCGATGCCGAAATTGTTTGTGTAGTACCTGTAGAAGTATTAGTACTTGCTGTTGTTACTGTGCCAACACTGGTACTGCCTGATGTTGTTTCACTGTTTGTTGTTGAACCTGTAACTGTGGTGGATGTCCCTGATGTGGTCTGTGTTTCAGTTGTTGTATCATTGGCCCCTAATGTTGTTCCAACTGTTGTACTTTCAGAGGTTGTCGTTGGTCCTGCTAAGAATTATAATAATTACAGAATTTATTATTGTTTTTTAGGCAAGTGAAAGTATAGTATCCGTAGTTGTTGATGTTTGAGATGTGGTGCCAGTTGATGCAGTGGGTTATGCAGAAATTGTTTGTGTAGTACCTGTAGGAGTATTAGTACTTGCTGTTGTTACTGTGCCAACACTGGTACTGCCTGATGTTGTTTCACTGTTTGTTGTTGAACCTGTAACTGTGGTGGATGTCCCTGATGTGGTCTGTGTTTCAGTTGTTGTATCATTGGTCCCTAATGTTGTTCCAACTGTTGTACTTCTAGAGGATGTTGTTGATCCTGCTAAGAATTATAATAATTGCAGAATTTATTATTGTTTTGAGGCAAGAGAAAGTATACCAACTGTAGTTGTTGATGTTTGAGATGTGGTGCCAGTTGATGCAGTGGGCGATGCAGAAATTGTTTGTGTAGTACCTGTAGGAGTCTTAGTACTTGCTGTTGTTACTGTGCCAACACTGGTACTGCCGGATGTTGTTCCACTGTTTGTTGTTGAACCTGTAACTGTAGTTGATGTCCCTGATGTGGTCTCTGTTTCAGTTGTTGTATCATTGGTCCCTAATGTTGTTCCAACTGTTGTACTTCTAGAGGATGTCGTTGATCCTGCTAAGAATTATAATATATACAGAATTTATTATTGTTTTGAGGCAAGAGAAAATATACTATCTGTAGTTGTTATTGTTTGGGATGTGGTGCCAGTTGATGCAGTGGGTGAAGCAGAATTTGTTTTTGTAGTACCTGTAGGCCTATTAGTACTTGCTGTTGTTACTGTGCTATCACTGGTACTGCCTGATGTTGTTTCACTGTTTGTTGTTGAACCTGTAGCTGTGGTGGATGTCCCTGATGTGGTCTGTGTTTCAGTTGTTGTATCATTGGCCCCTAATGTTGAACCAACTGTTGTACTTCCAGAGGATGTCGTTGATGCTGCTAAGAATTATAATAATTACAGAATTTATTATTGTTTTGAGGCAATAGAAAGTATACCCTCTGTAGTTGTTGATGTTTGAGATGTGGTGCCAGTTGATGCAGTGGGCGATGCAGAAATTGTTTGTGTAGTAGCTGTAGGAGTATTAGTACTTGTTGTTGTGACTGTGCCAACACTGGTACTGCCTGATGTTGTTTCACTGTTTGTTGTTGAACCTGTAACTGTGGTGGATGTCCCTGATGTGGTCTGTGTTTCAGTTGTTGTATCATTGGCCCCTAATGTTGTTCCAACTGTTGTACTTCCAAAGGTTGTCGTTGATCCTGCTAAGAATTATAATAATTACAGAATTTATTTTTGTTTTGTGGCAAGAGAAAGTATACCATCTGTAGTTGTTGATGTTTGAGATGTGGTTTCAGTTGATGCAGTGGGCGATGCAGAAATTGTTTGTGTAGTACCTGTAGAAGTATTAGTACTTGCTGTTGTTACTGTGCCAACACTGGTACTGCCTGATGTTGTTTCACTGTTTGTTGTTGAACCTGTAACTGTGGTGGATGTCCCTGATGTGGTCTGTGTTTCAGTTGTTGTATCATTGGTCCCTAATGTTGTTCCAACTGTTGTACTTCCAGAGGATGTCGTTGATGCTGCTAAGAATTATAATAATTACAGAATTTATTATTGTTTTGAGGCAATAGAAAGTATACCCTCTGCAGTTGTTGATGTTTGAGATGTGGTGCCAGTTGATGCAGTGGGCGATGCAGAAATTGTTTGTGTAGTAGCTGTAGGAGTATTAGTACTTGTTGTTGTGACTGTGCCTACACTGGTACTGCCTGATGGTTTTTCACTGTTTGTTGTTGAACCTGTAACTGTGGTGGATGTCCCTGATGTGGTCTGTGTTTCAGTTGTTGTATCATTGGCCCCTAATGTTGTTCCAACTGTTGTACTTCCAAAGGTTGTCGTTGATCCTGCTAAGAATTATAATAATTACAGAATTTATTTTTGTTTTGTGGCAAGAGAAAGTATACCATCTGTAGTTGTTGATGTTTGAGATGTGGTGCCAGTTGATGCAGTGGGCGATGCCGAAATTGTTTGTGTAGTACCTGTAGAAGTATTAGTACTTGCTGTTGTTACTGTGCCAACACTGGTACTGCCTGATGTTGTTTCACTGTTTGTTGTTGAACCTGTAACTGTGGTGGATGTCCCTGATGTGGTCTGTGTTTCAGTTGTTGTATCATTGGCCCCTAATGTTGTTCCAACTGTTGTACTTTCAGAGGTTGTCGTTGGTCCTGCTAAGAATTATAATAATTACAGAATTTATTATTGTTTTTTAGGCAAGTGAAAGTATAGTATCCGTAGTTGTTGATGTTTGAGATGTGGTGCCAGTTGATGCAGTGGGTTATGCAGAAATTGTTTGTGTAGTACCTGTAGGAGTATTAGTACTTGCTGTTGTTACTGTGCTATCACTGGTACTGCCTGATGTTGTTTCACTGTTTGTTGTTGAACCTGTAGCTGTCGTGGATGTCCCTGATGTGGTCTGTGTTTCAGTTGTTGTATCATTGGTCCCTAATGTGGTTCCAACTGTTGTACTTCCAGAAGATGTCGTTGATTCTGCTAAGAATTATAATAATTACAGAATTTGTTATTGTTTTGACGCAAGAGAATGTATATCATCTGTAGTTGTTATTGTTTGAGATGTGGTGCCAGTTGATGCAGTGGGCGAAGTAGAAATTGTTTGTGTAGTACCTGTAGGAGTATTAGTACTTGCTGTTGTTACTGTGCCATCACTGGTACTGCCAGATGTTGTTTCACTGTTTGTTGTTGATCCTGTAGCTGTAGTGGATGGCCCTGATGTGGTCTGTGTTTCAGTTGTTGTATCATTGGTCCGTAATGTTGTTCCAACTGTTGTACTTCCAGAGGATGTCGTTGATGCTGCTAAGAATTATAATAATTACAGAATTTATTATTGTTTTGAGGCAATAGAAAGTATACCCTCTGCAGTTGTTGATGTTTGAGATGTGGTGCCAGTTGATGCAGTGGGCGATGCAGAAATTGTTTGTGTAGTAGCTGTAGGAGTATTAGTACTTGTTGTTGTGACTGTGCCTACACTGGTACTGCCTGATGGTTTTTCACTGTTTGTTGTTGAACCTGTAACTGTGGTGGATGTCCCTGATGTGGTCTGTGTTTCAGTTGTTGTATCATTGGCCCCTAATGTTGTTCCAACTGTTGTACTTTCAGAGGTTGTCGTTGGTCCTGCTAAGAATTATAATAATTACAGAATTTATTATTGTTTTTTAGGCAAGTGAAAGTATAGTATCCGTAGTTGTTGATGTTTGAGATGTGGTGCCAGTTGATGCAGTGGGTTATGCAGAAATTGTTTGTGTAGTACCTGTAGGAGTATTAGTACTTGCTGTTGTTACTGTGCCAACACTGGTACTGCCTGATGTTGTTTCACTGTTTGTTGTTGAACCTGTAACTGTGGTGGATGTCCCTGATGTGGTCTGTGTTTCAGTTGTTGTATCATTGGTCCCTAATGTTGTTCCAACTGTTGTACTTCTAGAGGATGTTGTTGATCCTGCTAAGAATTATAATAATTGCAGAATTTATTATTGTTTTGAGGCAAGAGAAAGTATACCAACTGTAGTTGTTGATGTTTGAGATGTGGTGCCAGTTGATGCAGTGGGCGATGCAGAAATTATTTGTGTAGTACCTGTAGGAGTCTTAGTACTTGCTGTTGTTACTGTGCCAACACTGGTACTGCCGGATGTTGTTCCACTGTTTGTTGTTGAACCTGTAACTGTAGTTGATGTCCCTGATGTGGTCTCTGTTTCAGTTGTTGTATCATTGGTCCCTAATGTTGTTCCAACTGTTGTACTTCCAGAGGATGTCGTTGATCCTGCTAAGAATTATAATATATACAGAATTTATTATTGTTTTGAGGCAAGAGAAAATATACTATCTGTAGTTGTTATTGTTTGGGATGTGGTGCCAGTTGATGCAGTGGGTGAAGCAGAATTTGTTTTTGTAGTACCTGTAGGACTATTAGTACTTGCTGTTGTTACTGTGCTATCACTGGTACTGCCTGATGTTGTTTCACTGTTTGTTGTTGAACCTGTAGCTGTGGTGGATGTCCCTGACGTGGTCTGTGTTTCAGTTGTTGTATCATTGACCCCTAATGTTGATCCAACTGTTGTACTTCCAGAGGATGTCGTTGATGCTGCTAAGAATTATAATAATTACAGAATTTATTATTGTTTTGAGGCAATAGAAAGTATACCCTCTGTAGTTGTTGATGTTTGAGATGTGGTGCCAGTTGATGCAGTGGGCGATGCAGAAATTGTTTGTGTAGTAGCTGTAGGAGTATTAGTACTTGTTGTTGTGACAGTGCCAACACTGGTACTGCCTGATGTTGTTTCACTGTTTGTTGTTGAACCTGTAACTGTGGTGGATGTCCCTGATGTGGTCTGTGTTTCAGTTGTTGTATCATTGGCCCCTAATGTTGTTCCAACTGTTGTACTTCCAAAGGTTGTCGTTGATCCTGCTAATAATTATAATAATTACAGAATTTATTTCTGTTTTGTGGCAAGAGAAAGTATACCATCTGTAGTTGTTGATGTTTGAGATGTGGTTTCAGTTGATGCAGTGGGCGATGCAGAAATTGTTTGTGTAGTACCTGTAGAAGTATTAGTACTTGCTGTTGTTACTGTGCCAACACTGGTACTGCCTGATGTTGTTTCACTGTTTGTTGTTGAACCTGTAACTGTGGTGGATGTCCCTGATGTGGTCTGTGTTTCAGTTGTTGTATCATTGGTCCCTAATGTTGTTCCAACTGTTGTACTTCCAGAGGATGTCGTTGATGCTGCTAAGAATTATAATAATTACAGAATTTATTATTGTTTTGAGGCAATAGAAAGTATACCCTCTGCAGTTGTTGATGTTTGAGATGTGGTGCCAGTTGATGCAGTGGGCGATGCAGAAATTGTTTGTGTAGTAGCTGTAGGAGTATTAGTACTTGTTGTTGTGACTGTGCCAACACTGGTACTGCCTGATGTTGTTTCACTGTTTGTTGTTGAACCTGTAACTGTGGTGGATGTCCCTGATGTGGTCTGTGTTTCAGTTGTTGTATCATTGGCCCCTAATGTTGTTCCAACTGTTGTACTTTCAGAGGTTGTCGTTGGTCCTGCTAAGAATTATAATAATTACAGAATTTATTATTGTTTTTTAGGCAAGTGAAAGTATAGTATCCGTAGTTGTTGATGTTTGAGATGTGGTGCCAGTTGATGCAGTGGGTGATGCAGAAATTGTTTGTGTAGTACCTGTAGGAGTATTAGTACTTGCTGTTGTTACTGTGCTATCACTGGTACTGCCTGATGTTGTTTCACTGTTTGTTGTTGAACCTGTAGCTGTCGTGGATGTCCCTGATGTGGTCTGTGTTTCAGTTGTTGTATCATTGGTCCCTAATGTGGTTCCAACTGTTGTACTTCCAGAAGATGTCGTTGATTCTGCTAAGAATTATAATAATTACAGAATTTGTTATTGGTTTGAGGCAAGAGAAAGTATACCATCTGTAGCTATTATTGTTTGTGATGAGGGACCAGTTGATACAGTGGGCGAAGCAGAAATTTTTTGTTAGTGATCATGGGCGTAGCTGTGGGGGGGGGGGGGGGGTTGGGGGTTTAACCCATTTTTCATTTTCATTTTATTGAACTAGTAGTCCCTCTTTTATTAGATATCGCACCAGTAGTTATATTAGATGAACATGTAACTACCAGTGTTCCCTCTAATTTTGTGTGATCTGTGTGCGCACTTTTTTAAGTGTGTGCAGTTTTTTCCAAAACAAATAATT
This sequence comes from Phosphuga atrata, assembly GCA_944588485.1. NCBI lineage: Eukaryota > Metazoa > Arthropoda > Insecta > Coleoptera > Silphidae > Phosphuga > Phosphuga atrata. The sequence goes on along the minus strand of OX155892.1, from coordinate 76,955,398 downwards.
TTGTGCGGCAATTAAATGCGCATGTAGGGGTATACAGTACAGTGATCGGTCCTTTTACATAGTTATAGGTCACATAAATATAGTGGTTGTTCAGTTGATTTTTCATTAATTGGCCAATGCTTTATAATAAATAAAAATAATTAAAAAATATTTAGAATAGTCTTTTATAAAGTCCTACGATATGTCAGCTAAGTCTTGCCTGTGTAGTCTTGTCTACCTAGTATTGTATGTCTAGTCTTGTCTGTCTAGTCTTGCCTGTCTAGTCTTGTCTGCCCAATATTTCTGTCTCGTATTGTCTGTCTAGTCTTGTCAGTCTAGTCTTGTACGTCTTATCTTGTCTGTCTAGTCTTGTCTGTCTAATCTTGTCTGTCTAGTCTCGTCTGTCTAGTCTTGTAGGTCTAGTCTTCTCTGTCCAATCCTTTCTGTCTAGTCCTGTCTGTCTATTTTCAATTTAAAATTCATTAGCTGTTCTTTTTCTTTCTCATTTTTAAAAGGTTAAAAAAATATAAGGATATTGAAAAAAAAAATTCTTTTAAAATTATTTAAAGGCTAAATATGATAAAGGTTGGTAATGATTTAACTACTGTTGTTATTCCTGATATATTCGTTAAACCAATTTTGATTCGATAGTATTTAATGTTGTATCAAATGCTATATAAATATATTGCTAAATTAGAATTAACTTTCTATAATTTAAATGAAAAACAATACACTTCTTCAAAGAAGACTTAAATAATTTTAAGTGGATAATTAAGTACTTATATATGTGCTTATTTATTAATGCTTAGTTGATATTAGGATTAGGTTAAATAAGTGCAAATTTAATTAAAATTTCAAATGTCTAATCTAATATTTAGTATAAACCAGTATTAATTAGATAAATACTACTTTTATATGAACATATTCAACACGCTATGTGCCAGTAATTGTAGAACCATTAGTTTTGTTATTAGCTAACCTTCTGCAGTTGTAATACTGATTTTAGTTGTACCATTTGATACTGCAAGGGAAGTAGTTATACTTGATGAACCTAAAGTTGTTCTCATTGTAGTAGGACTTGCAGTGCCTGTTAAAACATATTTATTACAGTTCCAATATATATTTTTAATAGGTATTAGTACTTGTTGTTGTTACTGTGCCATCACTGGTACTGCCTGATGTTGTTCCACTGTTTGTTGTTGAACCTGTAACTCTAGTGGATGTCCCTGATGTCGTCTGTGTTTCAGTTGTTGTATCATTTTTCCCTAATGTTGTTCCAACTGTTGTACTTCCAGAGGATGTCGTTGATGCTGCTAAGAATTATAATAATTACAGAATTTATTATTGTTTTGAGGCAAGAGAAAGTATATTATCTGTAGTTGTTGATGTTTGAGATGTGGTGCCAGTTGATGCAGTGGGCGATGCAGAATTTGTTTGTATAGTACCTGTAGAAGTATTAGTACTTGCTGTTGTTACTGTGCCAACACTGGTACTGCCGGATGTTGTTTCACTGTTTGTTGTTGAACCTGTAACTGCAGTGGATGTCCCTGATGTGGTCTGTGTTTCAGTTGTTGTATCATTGGTCCCTAATGTTGTTCCAACTGTTGTACTTCCAGAGGATGTCGTTGATCCTGCTAAGAATTATAATAATTGCAGAATTTATTATTGTTTTGAGGCAAGAGAAAGTATACCAACTGTAGTTGTTGATGTTTGAGATGTGGTGCCAGTTGATGCAGTGGGCGATGCAGAAATTGTTTGTGTAGTACCTGTAGGAGTCTTAGTACTTGCTGTTGTTACTGTGCTATCACTGGTACTGCCTGATGTTGTTCCACTGTTTGTTGTTGAACCTGTAACTGTAGTTGATGTCCCTGATGTGGTCTCTGTTTCAGTTGTTGTATCATTGGTCCCTAATGTTGTTCCAACTGTTGTACTTCTAGAGGATGTCGTTGATCCTGCTAAGAATTATAATATATACAGAATTTATTATTGTTTTGAGGCAAGAGAAAATATACTATCTGTAGTTGTTATTGTTTGGGATGTGGTGCCAGTTGATGCAGTGGGTGAAGCAGAATTTGTTTTTGTAGTACCTGTAGGACTATTAGTACTTGCTGTTGTTACTGTGCTGTCACTGGTACTGCCTGATGTTGTTTCACTGTTTGTTGTTGAACCTGTAGCTGTCGTGGATGTCCCTGACGTGGTCTGTGTTTCAGTTGTTGTATCATTGGCCCCTAATGTTGTTCCAACTGTTGTACTTCCAAAGGTTGTCGTTGATCCTGCTAAGAATTATAATAATTACAGAATTTATTTCTGTTTTGTGGCAAGAGAAAGTATACCATCTGTAGTTGTTGATGTTTGAGATGTGGTTTCAGTTGATGCAGTGGGCGATGCAGAAATTGTTTGTGTAGTACCTGTAGAAGTATTAGTACTTGTTGTTGTGACTGTGCCTACACTGGTACTGCCTGATGTTGTTTCACTGTTTGTTGTTGAACCTGTAACTGTGGTGGATGTCCCTGATGTGGTCTGTGTTTCAGTTGTTGTATCATTGGCCCCTAATGTTGTTCCAACTGTTGTACTTCCAAAGGTTGTCGTTGATCCTGCTAAGAATTATAATAATTACAGAATTTATTTTTGTTTTGTGGCAAGAGAAAGTATACCATCTGTAGTTGTTGATGTTTGAGATGTGGTGCCAGTTGATGCAGTGGGCGATGCCGAAATTGTTTGTGTAGTACCTGTAGAAGTATTAGTACTTGCTGTTGTTACTGTGCCAACACTGGTACTGCCTGATGTTGTTTCACTGTTTGTTGTTGAACCTGTAACTGTGGTGGATGTCCCTGATGTAGTCTGTGTTTCAGTTGTTGTATCATTGGCCCCTAATGTTGTTCCAACTGTTGTACTTTCAGAGGTTGTCGTTGGTCCTGCTAAGAATTATAATAATTACAGAATTTATTATTGTTTTTTAGGCAAGTGAAAGTATAGTATCCGTAGTTGTTGATGTTTGAGATGTGGTGCCAGTTGATGCAGTGGGTTATGCAGAAATTGTTTGTGTAGTACCTGTAGGAGTATTAGTACTTGCTGTTGTTACTGTGCTATCACTGGTACTGCCTGATGTTGTTTCACTGTTTGTTGTTGAACCTGTAGCTGTCGTGGATGTCCCTGATGTGGTCTGTGTTTCAGTTGTTGTATCATTGGTCCCTAATGTGGTTCCAACTGTTGTACTTCCAGAAGATGTCGTTGATTCTGCTAAGAATTATAATAATTACAGAATTTGTTATTGTTTTGAGGCAAGAGAATGTATATCATCTGTAGTTGTTATTGTTTGAGATGTGGTGCCAGTTGATGCAGTGGGCGAAGTAGAAATTGTTTGTGTAGTACCTGTAGGAGTATTAGTACTTGCTGTTGTTACTGTGCCATCACTGGTACTGCCAGATGTTGTTTCACTGTTTGTTGTTGAACCTGTAGCTGTAGTGGATGGCCCTGATGTGGTCTGTGTTTCAGTTGTTGTATCATTGGTCCGTAATGTTGTTCCAACTGTTGTACTTCCAAAGGTTGTCGTTGATCCTGCTAAGAATTATAATAATTACAGAATTTATTTCTGTTTTGTGGCAAGAGAGTATACCATCTGTAGTTGTTGATGTTTGAGATGTGGTTTCAGTTGATGCAGTGGGCGATGCAGAAATTGTTTGTGTAGTACCTGTAGAAGTATTAGTACTTGTTGTTGTGACTGTGCCTACACTGGTACTGCCTGATGTTGTTTCACTGTTTGTTGTTGAACCTGTAACTGTGGTGGATGTCCCTGATGTGGTCTGTGTTTCAGTTGTTGTATCATTGGCCCCTAATGTTGTTCCAACTGTTGTACTTTCAGAGGTTGTCGTTGGTCCTGCTAAGAATTATAATAATTACAGAATTTATTATTGTTTTTTAGGCAAGTGAAAGTATAGTATCCGTAGTTGTTGATGTTTGAGATGTGGTGCCAGTTGATGCAGTGGGTTATGCAGAAATTGTTTGTGTAGTACCTGTAGGAGTATTAGTACTTGCTGTTGTTACTGTGCTATCACTGGTACTGCCTGATGTTGTTTCACTGTTTGTTGTTGAACCTGTAGCTGTCGTGGATGTCCCTGATGTGGTCTGTGTTTCAGTTGTTGTATCATTGGTCCCTAATGTGGTTCCAACTGTTGTACTTCCAGAAGATGTCGTTGATTCTGCTAAGAATTATAATAATTACAGAATTTGTTATTGTTTTGACGCAAGAGAATGTATATCATCTGTAGTTGTTATTGTTTGAGATGTGGTGCCAGTTGATGCAGTGGGCGATGCAGAAATTGTTTGTGTAGTACCTGTAGGAGTCTTAGTACTTGCTGTTGTTACTGTGCCAACACTGGTACTGCCGGATGTTGTTCCACTGTTTGTTGTTGAACCTGTAACTGTAGTTGATGTCCCTGATGTGGTCTGTGTTTCAGTTGTTGTATCATTGGTCCGTAATGTTGTTCCAACTGTTGTACTTCCAAAGGTTGTCGTTGATCCTGCTAAGAATTATAATAATTACAGAATTTATTTCTGTTTTGTGGCAAGAGAGTATACCATCTGTAGTTGTTGATGTTTGAGATGTGGTTTCAGTTGATGCAGTGGGCGATGCAGAAATTGTTTGTGTAGTACCTGTAGAAGTATTAGTACTTGTTGTTGTGACTGTGCCTACACTGGTACTGCCTGATGTTGTTTCACTGTTTGTTGTTGAACCTGTAACTGTGGTGGATGTCCCTGATGTGGTCTGTGTTTCAGTTGTTGTATCATTGGCCCCTAATGTTGTTCCAACTGTTGTACTTTCAGAGGTTGTCGTTGGTCCTGCTAAGAATTATAATAATTACAGAATTTATTATTGTTTTTTAGGCAAGTGAAAGTATAGTATCCGTAGTTGTTGATGTTTGAGATGTGGTGCCAGTTGATGCAGTGGGTTATGCAGAAATTGTTTGTGTAGTACCTGTAGGAGTATTAGTACTTGCTGTTGTTACTGTGCTATCACTGGTACTGCCTGATGTTGTTTCACTGTTTGTTGTTGAACCTGTAGCTGTCGTGGATGTCCCTGATGTGGTCTGTGTTTCAGTTGTTGTATCATTGGTCCCTAATGTGGTTCCAACTGTTGTACTTCCAGAAGATGTCGTTGATTCTGCTAAGAATTATAATAATTACAGAATTTGTTATTGTTTTGACGCAAGAGAATGTATATCATCTGTAGTTGTTATTGTTTGAGATGTGGTGCCAGTTGATGCAGTGGGCGAAGTAGAAATTGTTTGTGTAGTACCTGTAGGAGTATTAGTACTTGCTGTTGTTACTGTGCCATCACTGGTACTGACAGATGTTGTTTCACTGTTTGTTGTTGATCCTGTAGCTGTAGTGGATGGCCCTGATGTGGTCTGTGTTTCAGTTGTTGTATCATTGGTCCGTAATGTTGTTCCAACTGTTGTACTTCCAGAGGATGTCGTTGATGCTGCTAAGAATTATAATAATTACAGAATTTATTATTGTTTTGAGGCAATAGAAAGTATACCCTCTGCAGTTGTTGATGTTTGAGATGTGGTGCCAGTTGATGCAGTGGGCGATGCAGAAATTGTTTGTGTAGTAGCTGTAGGAGTATTAGTACTTGTTGTTGTGACTGTGCCTACACTGGTACTGCCTGATGGTTTTTCACTGTTTGTTGTTGAACCTGTAACTGTGGTGGATGTCCCTGATGTGGTCTGTGTTTCAGTTGTTGTATCATTGGCCCCTAATGTTGTTCCAACTGTTGTACTTCCAAAGGTTGTCGTTGATCCTGCTAAGAATTATAATAATTACAGAATTTATTATTGTTTTTTAGGCAAGTGAAAGTATAGTATCCGTAGTTGTTGATGTTTGGGATGTGGTGCCAGTTGATGCAGTGGGTGAAGCAGAATTTGTTTTTGTAGTACCTGTAGGCCTATTAGTACTTGCTGTTGTTACTGTGCTATCACTGGTACTGCCTGATGTTGTTTCACTGTTTGTTGTTGAACCTGTAGCTGTGGTGGATGTCCCTGACGTGGTCTGTGTTTCAGTTGTTGTATCATTGGCCCCTAATGTTGAACCAACTGTTGTACTTCCAGAGGATGTCGTTGATGCTGCTAAGAATTATAATAATTACAGAATTTATTATTGTTTTGAGGCAATAGAAAGTATACCCTCTGTAGTTGTTGATGTTTGAGATGTGGTGCCAGTTGATGCAGTGGGCGATGCAGAAATTGTTTGTGTAGTAGCTGTAGGAGTATTAGTACTTGTTGTTGTGACTGTGCCAACACTGGTACTGCCTGATGTTGTTTCACTGTTTGTTGTTGAACCTGTAACTGTGGTGGATGTCCCTGATGTGGTCTGTGTTTCAGTTGTTGTATCATTGGCCCCTAATGTTGTTCCAACTGTTGTACTTCCAAAGGTTGTCGTTGATCCTGCTAAGAATTATAATAATTACAGAATTTATTTTTGTTTTGTGGCAAGAGAAAGTATACCATCTGTAGTTGTTGATGTTTGAGATGTGGTTTCAGTTGATGCAGTGGGCGATGCAGAAATTGTTTGTGTAGTACCTGTAGAAGTATTAGTACTTGCTGTTGTTACTGTGCCAACACTGGTACTGCCTGATGTTGTTTCACTGTTTGTTGTTGAACCTGTAACTGTGGTGGATGTCCCTGATGTGGTCTGTGTTTCAGTTGTTGTATCATTGGTCCCTAATGTTGTTCCAACTGTTGTACTTCCAGAGGATGTCGTTGATGCTGCTAAGAATTATAATAATTACAGAATTTATTATTGTTTTGAGGCAATAGAAAGTATACCCTCTGCAGTTGTTGATGTTTGAGATGTGGTGCCAGTTGATGCAGTGGGCGATGCAGAAATTGTTTGTGTAGTAGCTGTAGGAGTATTAGTACTTGTTGTTGTGACTGTGCCTACACTGGTACTGCCTGATGGTTTTTCACTGTTTGTTGTTGAACCTGTAACTGTGGTGGATGTCCCTGATGTGGTCTGTGTTTCAGTTGTTGTATCATTGGCCCCTAATGTTGTTCCAACTGTTGTACTTCCAAAGGTTGTCGTTGATCCTGCTAAGAATTATAATAATTACAGAATTTATTTTTGTTTTGTGGCAAGAGAAAGTATACCATCTGTAGTTGTTGATGTTTGAGATGTGGTGCCAGTTGATGCAGTGGGCGATGCCGAAATTGTTTGTGTAGTACCTGTAGAAGTATTAGTACTTGCTGTTGTTACTGTGCCAACACTGGTACTGCCTGATGTTGTTTCACTGTTTGTTGTTGAACCTGTAACTGTGGTGGATGTCCCTGATGTGGTCTGTGTTTCAGTTGTTGTATCATTGGCCCCTAATGTTGTTCCAACTGTTGTACTTTCAGAGGTTGTCGTTGGTCCTGCTAAGAATTATAATAATTACAGAATTTATTATTGTTTTTTAGGCAAGTGAAAGTATAGTATCCGTAGTTGTTGATGTTTGAGATGTGGTGCCAGTTGATGCAGTGGGTTATGCAGAAATTGTTTGTGTAGTACCTGTAGGAGTATTAGTACTTGCTGTTGTTACTGTGCCAACACTGGTACTGCCTGATGTTGTTTCACTGTTTGTTGTTGAACCTGTAACTGTGGTGGATGTCCCTGATGTGGTCTGTGTTTCAGTTGTTGTATCATTGGTCCCTAATGTTGTTCCAACTGTTGTACTTCTAGAGGATGTTGTTGATCCTGCTAAGAATTATAATAATTGCAGAATTTATTATTGTTTTGAGGCAAGAGAAAGTATACCCTCTGTAGTTGTTGATGTTTGAGATGTGGTGCCAGTTGATGCAGTGGGCGATGCAGAAATTGTTTGTGTAGTAGCTGTAGGAGTATTAGTACTTGTTGTTGTGACTGTGCCAACACTGGTACTGCCTGATGTTGTTTCACTGTTTGTTGTTGAACCTGTAACTGTGGTGGATGTCCCTGATGTGGTCTGTGTTTCAGTTGTTGTATCATTGGCCCCTAATGTTGTTCCAACTGTTGTACTTCCAAAGGTTGTCGTTGATCCTGCTAAGAATTATAATATATACAGAATTTATTATTGTTTTGAGGCAAGAGAAAATATACTATCTGTAGTTGTTATTGTTTGGGATGTGGTGCCAGTTGATGCAGTGGGTGAAGCAGAATTTGTTTTTGTAGTACCTGTAGGCCTATTAGTACTTGCTGTTGTTACTGTGCTATCACTGGTACTGCCTGATGTTGTTTCACTGTTTGTTGTTGAACCTGTAGCTGTGGTGGATGTCCCTGACGTGGTCTGTGTTTCAGTTGTTGTATCATTGGCCCCTAATGTTGAACCAACTGTTGTACTTCCAGAGGATGTCGTTGATGCTGCTAAGAATTATAATAATTACAGAATTTATTATTGTTTTGAGGCAATAGAAAGTATACCCTCTGTAGTTGTTGATGTTTGAGATGTGGTGCCAGTTGATGCAGTGGGCGATGCAGAAATTGTTTGTGTAGTAGCTGTAGGAGTATTAGTACTTGTTGTTGTGACTGTGCCAACACTGGTACTGCCTGATGTTGTTTCACTGTTTGTTGTTGAACCTGTAACTGTGGTGGATGTCCCTGATGTGGTCTGTGTTTCAGTTGTTGTATCATTGGCCCCTAATGTTGTTCCAACTGTTGTACTTCCAAAGGTTGTCGTTGATCCTGCTAAGAATTATAATAATTACAGAATTTATTTTTGTTTTGTGGCAAGAGAAAGTATACCATCTGTAGTTGTTGATGTTTGAGATGTGGTTTCAGTTGATGCAGTGGGCGATGCAGAAATTGTTTGTGTAGTACCTGTAGAAGTATTAGTACTTGCTGTTGTTACTGTGCCAACACTGGTACTGCCTGATGTTGTTTCACTGTTTGTTGTTGAACCTGTAACTGTGGTGGATGTCCCTGATGTGGTCTGTGTTTCAGTTGTTGTATCATTGGTCCCTAATGTTGTTCCAACTGTTGTACTTCCAGAGGATGTCGTTGATGCTGCTAAGAATTATAATAATTACAGAATTTATTATTGTTTTGAGGCAATAGAAAGTATACCCTCTGCAGTTGTTGATGTTTGAGATGTGGTGCCAGTTGATGCAGTGGGCGATGCAGAAATTGTTTGTGTAGTAGCTGTAGGAGTATTAGTACTTGTTGTTGTGACTGTGCCTACACTGGTACTGCCTGATGGTTTTTCACTGTTTGTTGTTGAACCTGTAGCTGTGGTGGATGTCCCTGATGTGGTCTGTGTTTCAGTTGTTGTATCATTGGCCCCTAATGTTGTTCCAACTGTTGTACTTCCAAAGGTTGTCGTTGATCCTGCTAAGAATTATAATAATTACAGAATTTATTTTTGTTTTGTGGCAAGAGAAAGTATACCATCTGTAGTTGTTGATGTTTGAGATGTGGTGCCAGTTGATGCAGTGGGCGATGCCGAAATTGTTTGTGTAGTACCTGTAGAAGTATTAGTACTTGCTGTTGTTACTGTGCCAACACTGGTACTGCCTGATGTTGTTTCACTGTTTGTTGTTGAACCTGTAACTGTGGTGGATGTCCCTGATGTGGTCTGTGTTTCAGTTGTTGTATCATTGGCCCCTAATGTTGTTCCAACTGTTGTACTTTCAGAGGTTGTCGTTGGTCCTGCTAAGAATTATAATAATTACAGAATTTATTATTGTTTTTTAGGCAAGTGAAAGTATAGTATCCGTAGTTGTTGATGTTTGAGATGTGGTGCCAGTTGATGCAGTGGGTTATGCAGAAATTGTTTGTGTAGTACCTGTAGGAGTATTAGTACTTGCTGTTGTTACTGTGCCAACACTGGTACTGCCTGATGTTGTTTCACTGTTTGTTGTTGAACCTGTAACTGTGGTGGATGTCCCTGATGTGGTCTGTGTTTCAGTTGTTGTATCATTGGTCCCTAATGTTGTTCCAACTGTTGTACTTCTAGAGGATGTTGTTGATCCTGCTAAGAATTATAATAATTGCAGAATTTATTATTGTTTTGAGGCAAGAGAAAGTATACCCTCTGTAGTTGTTGATGTTTGAGATGTGGTGCCAGTTGATGCAGTGGGCGATGCAGAAATTGTTTGTGTAGTAGCTGTAGGAGTATTAGTACTTGTTGTTGTGACTGTGCCAACACTGGTACTGCCTGATGTTGTTTCACTGTTTGTTGTTGAACCTGTAACTGTGGTGGATGTCCCTGATGTGGTCTGTGTTTCAGTTGTTGTATCATTAGCCCCTAATGTTGTTCCAACTGTTGTACTTCCAAAGGTTGTCGTTGATCCTGCTAAGAATTATAATAATTACAGAATTTATTTCTGTTTTGTGGCAAGAGAAAGTATACCATCTGTAGTTGTTGATGTTTGAGATGTGGTTTCAGTTGATGCAGTGGGCGATGCCGAAATTGTTTGTGTAGTACCTGTAGAAGTATTAGTACTTGCTGTTGTTACTGTGCCAACACTGGTACTGCCTGATGTTGTTTCACTGTTTGTTGTTGAACCTGTAACTGTGGTGGATGTCCCTGATGTGGTCTGTGTTTCAGTTGTTGTATCATTGGCCCCTAATGTTGTTCCAACTGTTGTACTTTCAGAGGTTGTCGTTGGTCCTGCTAAGAATTATAATAATTACAGAATTTATTATTGTTTTTTAGGCAAGTGAAAGTATAGTATCCGTAGTTGTTGATGTTTGAGATGTGGTGCCAGTTGATGCAGTGGGTTATGCAGAAATTGTTTGTGTAGTACCTGTAGGAGTATTAGTACTTGCTGTTGTTACTGTGCCAACACTGGTACTGCCTGATGTTGTTTCACTGTTTGTTGTTGAACCTGTAACTGTGGTGGATGTCCCTGATGTGGTCTGTGTTTCAGTTGTTGTATCATTGGTCCCTAATGTTGTTCCAACTGTTGTACTTCTAGAGGTTGTTGTTGATCCTGCTAAGAATTATAATAATTGCAGAATTTATTTTTGTTTTGTGGCAAGAGAAAGTATACCATCTGTAGTTGTTGATGTTTGAGATGTGGTGCCAGTTGATGCAGTGGGCGATGCAGAAATTGTTTGTGTAGTAGCTGTAGGAGTATTAGTACTTGTTGTTGTGACTGTGCCAACACTGGTACTGCCTGATGTTGTTTCACTGTTTGTTGTTGAACCTGTAACTGTGGTGGATGTCCCTGATGTGGTCTGTGTTTCAGTTGTTGTATCATTGGCCCCTAATGTTGTTCCAACTGTTGTACTTCCAAAGGTTGTCGTTGATCCTGCTAAGAATTATAATAATTACAGAATTTATTTCTGTTTTGTGGCAAGAGAAAGTATACCATCTGTAGTTGTTGATGTTTGAGATGTGGTTTCAGTTGATGCAGTGGGCGATGCAGAAATTGTTTGTGTAGTACCTGTAGAAGTATTAGTACTTGCTGTTGTTACTGTGCCAACACTGGTACTGCCTGATGTTGTTTCACTGTTTGTTGTTGAACCTGTAACTGTGGTGGATGTCCCTGATGTGGTCTGTGTTTCAGTTGTTGTATCATTGGTCCCTAATGTTGTTCCAACTGTTGTACTTCCAGAGGATGTCGTTGATGCTGCTAAGAATTATAATAATTACAGAATTTATTATTGTTTTGAGGCAATAGAAAGTATACCCTCTGCAGTTGTTGATGTTTGAGATGTGGTGCCAGTTGATGCAGTGGGCGATGCAGAAATTGTTTGTGTAGTAGCTGTAGGAGTATTAGTACTTGTTGTTGTGACTGTGCCTACACTGGTACTGCCTGATGTTGTTTCACTGTTTGTTGTTGAACCTGTAACTGTGGTGGATGTCCCTGATGTGGTCTGTGTTTCAGTTGTTGTATCATTGGCCCCTAATGTTGTTCCAACTGTTGTACTTCCAAAGGTTGTCGTTGATCCTGCTAAGAATTATAATAATTACAGAATTTATTTTTGTTTTGTGGCAAGAGAAAGTATACCATCTGTAGTTGTTGATGTTTGAGATGTGGTGCCAGTTGATGCAGTGGGCGATGCCGAAATTGTTTGTGTAGTACCTGTAGAAGTATTAGTACTTGCTGTTGTTACTGTGCCAACACTGGTACTGCCTGATGTTGTTTCACTGTTTGTTGTTGAACCTGTAACTGTGGTGGATGTCCCTGATGTGGTCTGTGTTTCAGTTGTTGTATCATTGGCCCCTAATGTTGTTCCAACTGTTGTACTTTCAGAGGTTGTCGTTGGTCCTGCTAAGAATTATAATAATTACAGAATTTATTATTGTTTTTTAGGCAAGTGAAAGTATAGTATCCGTAGTTGTTGATGTTTGAGATGTGGTGCCAGTTGATGCAGTGGGTTATGCAGAAATTGTTTGTGTAGTACCTGTAGGAGTATTAGTACTTGCTGTTGTTACTGTGCCAACACTGGTACTGCCTGATGTTGTTTCACTGTTTGTTGTTGAACCTGTAACTGTGGTGGATGTCCCTGATGTGGTCTGTGTTTCAGTTGTTGTATCATTGGTCCCTAATGTTGTTCCAACTGTTGTACTTCTAGAGGATGTTGTTGATCCTGCTAAGAATTATAATAATTGCAGAATTTATTATTGTTTTGAGGCAAGAGAAAGTATACCATCTGTAGTTGTTGATGTTTGAGATGTGGTGCCAGTTGATGCAGTGGGCGATGCAGAAATTGTTTGTGTAGTAGCTGTAGGAGTATTAGTACTTGTTGTTGTGACTGTGCCAACACTGGTACTGCCTGATGTTGTTTCACTGTTTGTTGTTGAACCTGTAACTGTGGTGGATGTCCCTGATGTGGTCTGTGTTTCAGTTGTTGTATCATTGGCCCCTAATGTTGTTCCAACTGTTGTACTTCCAAAGGTTGTCGTTGATCCTGCTAAGAATTATAATAATTACAGAATTTATTTCTGTTTTGTGGCAAGAGAAAGTATACCATCTGTAGTTGTTGATGTTTGAGATGTGGTTTCAGTTGATGCAGTGGGCGATGCCGAAATTGTTTGTGTAGTACCTGTAGAAGTATTAGTACTTGCTGTTGTTACTGTGCCAACACTGGTACTGCCTGATGTTGTTTCACTGTTTGTTGTTGAACCTGTAACTGTGGTGGATGTCCCTGATGTGGTCTGTGTTTCAGTTGTTGTATCATTGGCCCCTAATGTTGTTCCAACTGTTGTACTTTCAGAGGTTGTCGTTGATCCTGCTAAGAATTATAATAATTACAGAATTTATTATTGTTTTTTAGGCAAGTGAAAGTATAGTATCCGTAGTTGTTGATGTTTGAGATGTGGTGCCAGTTGATGCAGTGGGTGATGCAGAAATTGTTTGTGTAGTACCTGTAGGAGTATTAGTACTTGCTGTTGTTACTGTGCCAACACTGGTACTGCCTGATGTTGTTTCACTGTTTGTTGTTGAACCTGTAACTGTGGTGGATGTCCCTGATGTGGTCTGTGTTTCAGTTGTTGTATCATTGGTCCCTAATGTTGTTCCAACTGTTGTACTTCTAGAGGATGTTGTTGATCCTGCTAAGAATTATAATAATTACAGAATTTATTATTGTTTTGAGGCAAGAGAAAGTATACCATCTGTAGTTGTTGATGTTTGAGATGTGGTGCCAGTTGATGCAGTGGGCGATGCAGAAATTGTTTGTGTAGTAGCTGTAGGAGTATTAGTACTTGTTGTTGTGACTGTGCCAACACTGGTACTGCCTGATGTTGTTTCACTGTTTGTTGTTGAACCTGTAACTGTGGTGGATGTCCCTGATGTGGTCTGTGTTTCAGTTGTTGTATCATTGGCCCCTAATGTTGTTCCAACTGTTGTACTTCCAAAGGTTGTCGTTGATCCTGCTAAGAATTATAATAATTACAGAATTTATTTCTGTTTTGTGGCAAGAGAAAGTATACCATCTGTAGTTGTTGATGTTTGAGATGTGGTTTCAGTTGATGCAGTGGGCGATGCAGAAATTGTTTGTGTAGTACCTGTAGAAGTATTAGTACTTGCTGTTGTTACTGTGCCAACACTGGTACTGCCTGATGTTGTTTCACTGTTTGTTGTTGAACCTGTAACTGTGGTGGATGTCCCTGATGTGGTCTGTGTTTCAGTTGTTGTATCATTGGTCCCTAATGTTGTTCCAACTGTTGTACTTCCAGAGGATGTCGTTGATGCTGCTAAGAATTATAATAATTACAGAATTTATTATTGTTTTGAGGCAATAGAAAGTATACCCTCTGCAGTTGTTGATGTTTGAGATGTGGTGCCAGTTGATGCAGTGGGCGATGCAGAAATTGTTTGTGTAGTAGCTGTAGGAGTATTAGTACTTGTTGTTGTGACTGTGCCTACACTGGTACTGCCTGATGTTGTTTCACTGTTTGTTGTTGAACCTGTAACTGTGGTGGATGTCCCTGATGTGGTCTGTGTTTCAGTTGTTGTATCATTGGCCCCTAATGTTGTTCCAACTGTTGTACTTCCAAAGGTTGTCGTTGATCCTGCTAAGAATTATAATAATTACAGAATTTATTTTTGTTTTGAGGCAAGAGAAAGTATACCATCTGTAGTTGTTGATGTTTGAGATGTGGTGCCAGTTGATGCAGTGGGCGATGCCGAAATTGTTTGTGTAGTACCTGTAGAAGTATTAGTACTTGCTGTTGTTACTGTGCCAACACTGGTACTGCCTGATGTTGTTTCACTGTTTGTTGTTGAACCTGTAACTGTGGTGGATGTCCCTGATGTGGTCTGTGTTTCAGTTGTTGTATCATTGGCCCCTAATGTTGTTCCAACTGTTGTACTTTCAGAGGTTGTCGTTGGTCCTGCTAAGAATTATAATAATTACAGAATTTATTATTGTTTTTTAGGCAAGTGAAAGTATAGTATCCGTAGTTGTTGATGTTTGAGATGTGGTGCCAGTTGATGCAGTGGGTGATGCAGAAATTGTTTGTGTAGTACCTGTAGGAGTATTAGTACTTGCTGTTGTTACTGTGCTATCACTGGTACTGCCTGATGTTGTTTCACTGTTTGTTGTTGAACCTGTAGCTGTCGTGGATGTCCCTGATGTGGTCTGTGTTTCAGTTGTTGTATCATTGGTCCCTAATGTGGTTCCAACTGTTGTACTTCCAGAAGATGTCGTTGATTCTGCTAAGAATTATAATAATTACAGAATTTGTTATTGGTTTGAGGCAAGAGAAAGTATACCATCTGTAGCTATTATTGTTTGTGATGAGGGACCAGTTGATACAGTGGGCGAAGCAGAAATTTTTTGTTAGTGATCATGGGCGTAGCTGACGGGGGGGGGGGGGGGGGGGGGTTCAACCCATTTTTCATTTTCATTTTATTGAACTAGTAGTCCCTCTTTTATTAGATATCGCACCAGTAGTTATATTAGATGAACATGTAACTACCAGTGTTCCCTCTAATTTTGTGTGATCTGTGTGCGCACTTTTTTAAGTGTGTGCAGTTTTTTCCAAAACAAATAATTTTGTGCGGCAATTAAATGCGCATGTAGGGGTATACAGTACAGTGATCGGTCCTTTTACATAGTTATAGGTCACATAAATATAGTGGTTGTTCAGTTGATTTTTCATTAATTGGCCAATGCTTTATAATAAATAAAAATAATTAAAAAATATTTAGAATAGTCTTTTATAAAGTCCTACGATATGTCAGCTAAGTCTTGCCTGTGTAGTCTTGTCTACCTAGTATTGTATGTCTAGTCTTGTCTGTCTAGTCTTGCCTGTCTAGTCTTGTCTGCCCAATATTTCTGTCTCGTATTGTCTGTCTAGTCTTGTCAGTCTAGTCTTGTACGTCTTATCTTGTCTGTCTAGTCTTGTCTGTCTAATCTTGTCTGTCTAGTCTCGTCTGTCTAGTCTTGTCGGTCTAGTCTTCTCTGTCCAATCCTTTCTGTCTAGTCCTGTCTGTCTATTTTCAATTTAAAATTCATTAGCTGTTCTTTTTCTTTCTCATTTTTAAAAGGTTAAAAAAATATAAGGATATTGAAAAAAAAAATTCTTTTAAAATTATTTAAAGGCTAAATATGATAAAGGTTGGTAATGATTTTGAGTTTAAATTTTAACAAAAATATACAATTTTAACACTAATAAAAGATGATGCAATCTTTACGTATGGCGTACGAGCGTTATGGTAATTCTAGTTTTTCATAGCCTAGTTTTTCATCAACTACAAATGCCTGCCATCAGTACCTATATACAAATACAGTTGGCGGTTTATTTAAATCTAAAACCAGATTTGATTAATTTAAAAAAAAATTATATGGATTTCATAAACAGGTGCAATTTGATTTTCTGCGCGAAGAAAAAAAATTTGTGCGCGCGAATATTTTTCATGTGCGCGCTATATTTAAAACTTATGTGCGCGCGCACACGCGCACAGCTTAGAGGGAACACTGGTAACTACTGTTGTTATTCCTGATATATTCGTTAAACCAATTTTGATTCGATAGTATTTAATGTTGTATCAAATGCTATATAAATATATTGCTAAATTAGAATTAACTTTCTATAATTTAAATGAAAAACAATACACTTCTTCAAAGAAGACTTAAATAATTTTAAGTGGATAATTAAGTACTTATATATGTGCTTATTTATTAATGCTTAGTTGATATTAGGATTAGGTTAAATAAGTGCAAATTTAATTAAAATTTCAAATGTCTAATCTAATATTTAGTATAAACCAGTATTAATTAGATAAATACTACTTTTATATGAACATATTCAACACGCTATGTGCCAGTAATTGTAGAACCATTAGTTTTGTTATTAGCTAACCTTCTGCAGTTGTAATACTGATTTTAGTTGTACCATTTGATACTGCAAGGGAAGTAGTTATACTTGATGAACCTAAAGTTGTTCTCATTGTAGTAGGACTTGCAGTGCCTGTTAAAACATATTTATTACAGTTCCAATATATATTTTTAATAGGTATTAGTACTTGTTGTTGTTACTGTGCCATCACTGGTACTGCCTGATGTTGTTCCACTGTTTGTTGTTGAACCTGTAACTCTAGTGGATGTCCCTGATGTCGTCTGTGTTTCAGTTGTTGTATCATTTTTCCCTAATGTTGTTCCAACTGTTGTACTTCCAGAGGATGTCGTTGATGCTGCTAAGAATTATGATAATTACAGAATTTATTATTGTTTTGACGCAAGAGAAAGTATACCATCTGTAGTTGTTGATGTTTGAGATGTGGTGCTAGTTGATGCAGTGGGCGATGCAGAAATTGTTTGTTTAGTGCCTGTAGGAGTATTAGTACTTGTTGTTGTTACTGTGCCGTCACTGGTGCTGGCTGATGTTGTTTCACTGTTTGTTGTTGAACCTGTAACTGTAGTGGATGTCCCTGATGTGGTCTGTGTTTCAGTTGTTGTATCATTTTTCCCTAATGTTGTTCCAACTGTTGTACTTCCAGAGGATGTCGTTGATGCTGCTAAGAATTATAATAATTACAGAATTTATTATTGTTTTTTAGGCAAGTGAAAGTAGAGTATCCGTAGTTGTTGATGTTTGAGATGTGGTGCCAGTTGATGCAGTGGGTTATGCAGAAATTGTTTGTGTAGTACCTGTAGGAGTATTAGTACTTGCTGTTGTTACTGTGCTATCACTGGTACTGCCTGATGTTGTTTCACTGTTTGTTGTTGAACCTGTAGCTGTCGTGGATGTCCCTGATGTGGTCTGTGTTTCAGTTGTTGTATCATTGGTCCCTAATGTGGTTCCAACTGTTGTACTTCCAGAAGATGTCGTTGATTCTGCTAAGAATTATAATAATTACAGAATTTGTTATTGTTTTGAGGCAAGAGAATGTATATCATCTGTAGTTGTTATTGTTTGAGATGTGGTGCCAGTTGATGCAGTGGGCGAAGTAGAAATTGTTTGTGTAGTACCTGTAGGAGTATTAGTACTTGCTGTTGTTACTGTGCCATCACTGGTACTGCCAGATGTTGTTTTACTGTTTGTTGTTGAACCTGTAGCTGTAGTGGATGGCCCTGATGTGGTCTGTGTTTCAGTTGTTGTATCATTGGTCCGTAATGTTGTTCCAACTGTTGTACTTCCAGAGGATGTCGTTGATGCTGCTAAGAATTAAAACAATTACAGAATTTATTATTGTTTTGAGGCAATAGAAAGTATACCCTCTGCAGTTGTTGATGTTTGAGATGTGGTGCCAGTTGATGCAGTGGGCGATGCAGAAATTGTTTGTGTAGTAGCTGTAGGAGTATTAGTACTTGTTGTTGTGACTGTGCCTACACTGGTACTGCCTGATGGTTTTTCACTGTTTGTTGTTGAACCTGTAACTGTGGTGGATGTCCCTGATGTGGTCTGTGTTTCAGTTGTTGTATCATTGGCCCCTAATGTTGTTCCAACTGTTGTACTTCCAAAGGTTGTCGTTGATCCTGCTAAGAATTATAATAATTACAGAATTTATTTTTGTTTTGTGGCAAGAGAAAGTATACCATCTGTAGTTGTTGATGTTTGAGATGTGGTGCCAGTTGATGCAGTGGGCGATGCCGAAATTGTTTGTGTAGTACCTGTAGGAGTATTAGTACTTGCTGTTGTTACTGTGCCAACACTGGTACTGCCTGATGTTGTTTCACTGTTTGTTGTTGAACCTGTAACTGTGGTGGATGTCCCTGATGTGGTCTGTGTTTCAGTTGTTGTATCATTGGCCCCTAATGTTGTTCCAACTGTTGTACTTTCAGAGGTTGTCGTTGGTCCTGCTAAGAATTATAATAATTACAGAATTTATTATTGTTTTTTAGGCAAGTGAAAGTATAGTATCCGTAGTTGTTGATGTTTGAGATGTGGTGCCAGTTGATTCAGTGGGTTATGCAGAAATTGTTTGTGTAGTACCTGTAGGAGTATTAGTACTTGCTGTTGTTACTGTGCCAACACTGGTACTGCCTGATGTTGTTTCACTGTTTGTTGTTGAACCTGTAACTGTGGTGGATGTCCCTGATGTGGTCTGTGTTTCAGTTGTTGTATCATTGGTCCCTAATGTTGTTCCAACTGTTGTACTTCCAGAGGATGTTGTTGATCCTGCTAAGAATTATAATAATTGCAGAATTTATTACTGTTTTGAGGCAAGAGAAAGTATACCAACTGTAGTTGTTGATGTTTGAGATGTGGTGCCAGTTGATGCAGTGGGCGATGCAGAAATTGTTTGTGTAGTACCTGTAGGAGTCTTAGTACTTGCTGTTGTAACTGTGCCAACACTGGTACTGCCGGATGTTGTTCCACTGTTTGTTGTTGAACCTGTAACTGTAGTTGATGTCCCTGATGTGGTCTCTGTTTCAGTTGTTGTGTCATTGGTCCCTAATGTTGTTCCAACTGTTGTACTTCCAGAGGATGTCGTTGATCCTGCTAAGAATTATAATATATACAGAATTTATTATTGTTTTGAGGCAAGAGAAAATATACTATCTGTAGTTGTTATTGTTTGGGATGTGGTGCCAGTTGATGCAGTGGGTGAAGCAGAATTTGTTTTTGTAGTACCTGTAGGACTATTAGTACTTGCTGTTGTTACTGTGCTATCACTGGTACTGCCTGATGTTGTTTCACTGTTTGTTGTTGAACCTGTAGCTGTGGTGGATGTCCCTGACGTGGTCTGTGTTTCAGTTGTTGTATCATTGGCCCCTAATGTTGATCCAACTCTTGTACTTCCAGAGGATGTCGTTGATGCTGCTAAGAATTATAATAATTACAGAATTTATTATTGTTTTGAGGCAATAGAAAGTATACCCTCTGTAGTTGTTGATGTTTGAGATGTGGTGCCAGTTGATGCAGTGGGCGATGCAGAAATTGTTTGTGTAGTAGCTGTAGGAGTATTAGTACTTGTTGTTGTGACTGTGTCAACACTGGTACTGCCTGATGTTGTTTCACTGTTTGTTGTTGAACCTGTAACTGTGGTGGATGTCCCTGATGTGGTCTGTGTTTCAGTTGTTGTATCATTGGCCCCTAATGTTGTTCCAACTGTTGTACTTCCAAAGGTTGTCGTTGATCCTGCTAAGAATTATAATAATTACAGAATTTATTTCTGTTTTGTGGCAAGAGAAAGTATACCATCTGTAGTTGTTGATGTTTGAGATGTGGTTTCAGTTGATGCAGTGGGCGATGCAGAAATTGTTTGTGTAGTACCTGTAGAAGTATTAGTACTTGCTGTTGTTACTGTGCCAACACTGGTACTGCCTGATGTTGTTTCACTGTTTGTTGTTGAACCTGTAACTGTGGTGGATGTCCCTGATGTGGTCTGTGTTTCAGTTGTTGTATCATTGGTCCCTAATGTTGTTCCAACTGTTGTACTTCCAGAGGATGTCGTTGATGCTGCTAAGAATTATAATAATTACAGAATTTATTATTGTTTTGAGGCAATAGAAAGTATACCCTCTGCAGTTGTTGATGTTTGAGATGTGGTTTCAGTTGATGCAGTGGGCGATGCAGAAATTGTTTGTGTAGTACCTGTAGAAGTATTAGTACTTGCTGTTGTTACTGTGCCAACACTGGTACTGCCTGATGTTGTTTCACTGTTTGTTGTTGAACCTGTAACTGTGGTGGATGTCCCTGATGTGGTCTGTGTTTCAGTTGTTGTATCATTGGTCCCTAATGTGGTTCCAACTGTTGTACTTCCAGAAGATGTCGTTGATTCTGCTAAGAATTATAATAATTACAGAATTTGTTATTGGTTTGAGGCAAGAGAAAGTATACCATCTGTAGCTATTATTGTTTGTGATGAGGGACCAGTTGATACAGTGGGCGAAGCAGAATTTTTTTGTTAGTGATCATGGGCGTAGCTGGGGGGGGGGGGGGGTTGGGGGTTTAACCCATTTTTCATTTTCATTTTATTGAACTAGTAGTCCCTCTTTTATTAGATATCGCACCAGTAGTTATATTAGATGAACATGTAACTACCAGTGTTCCCTCTAATTTTGTGTGATCTGTGTGCGCACTTTTTTAAGTGTGTGCAGTTTTTTCCAAAACAAATAATTTTGTGCGGCAATTAAATGCGCATGTAGGGGTATACAGTACAGTGATCGGTCCTTTTACGTAGTTATAGGTCACATAAATATAGTGGTTGTTCAGTTGATTTTTCATTAATTGGCCAATGCTTTATAATAAATAAAAATAATTAAAAAATATTTAGAATAGTCTTTTATAAAGTCCTACGATATGTCAGCTAAGTCTTGCCTGTGTAGTCTTGTCTACCTAGTATTGTATGTCTAGTCTTGTCTGTCTAGTCTTGCCTGTCTAGTCTTGTCTGCCCAATATTTCTGTCTCGTATTGTCTGTCTAGTCTTGTCAGTCTAGTCTTGTACGTCTTATCTTGTCTGTCTAGTCTTGTCTGTCTAATCTTGTCTGTCTAGTCTCGTCTGTCTAGTCTTGTCGGTCTAGTCTTCTCTGTCCAATCCTTTCTGTCTAGTCCTGTCTGTCTATTTTCAATTTAAAATTCATTAGCTGTTCTTTTTCTTTCTCATTTTTAAAAGGTTAAAAAAATATAAGGATATTGAAAAAAAAAATTCTTTTAAAATTATTTAAAGGCTAAATATGATAAAGGTTGGTAATGATTTTGAGTTTAAATTTTAACAAAAATATTCAATTTTAACACTAATAAAAGATGATGCAATCTTTACGTATGGCGTACGAGCGTTATGGTAATTCTAGTTTTTCAAAGCCTAGTTTTTCATCAACTACAAATGCCTGCCATCAGTACCTATATACAAATACAGTTGGCGGTTTATTTAAATCTAAAACCAGATTTAATTAATTTAAAAAAAAATTATATGGATTTCATAAACAGGTGCAATTTGATTTTCTGCGCGAAGAAAAAAAATTTGTGCGCGCGAATATTTTTCATGTGCGCGCTATATTTAAAACTTATGTGCGCGCGCACACGCGCACAGCTTAGAGGGAACACTGGTAACTACTGTTGTTATTCCTGATATATTCGTTAAACCAATTTTGATTCGATAGTATTTAATGTTGTATCAAATGCTATATAAATATATTGCTAAATTAGAATTAACTTTCTATAATTTAAATGAAAAACAATACACTTCTTCAAAGAAGACTTAAATAATTCCGGCAGAATTTATTATTGTTTTGAGGCAAGAGAAAATATACTATCTGTAGTTGTTATTGTTTGGGATGTGGTGCCAGTTGATGCAGTGGGTGAAGCAGAATTTGTTTTTGTAGTACCTGTAGGACTATTAGTACTTGCTGTTGTTACTGTGCTATCACTGGTACTGCCTGATGTTGTTTCACTGTTTGTTGTTGAACCTGTAGCTGTGGTGGATGTCCCTGACGTGGTCTGTGTTTCAGTTGTTGTATCATTGGCCCCTAATGTTGATCCAACTGTTGTACTTCCAGAGGATGTCGTTGATGCTGCTAAGAATTATAATAATTACAGAATTTATTATTGTTTTGAGGCAATAGAAAGTATACCCTCTGTAGTTGTTGATGTTTGAGATGTGGTGCCAGTTGATGCAGTGGGCGATGCAGAAATTGTTTGTGTAGTAGCTGTAGGAGTATTAGTACTTGTTGTTGTGACTGTGCCAACACTGGTACTGCCTGATGTTGTTTCACTGTTTGTTGTTGAACCTGTAACTGTGGTGGATGTCCCTGATGTGGTCTGTGTTTCAGTTGTTGTATCATTGGCCCCTAATGTTGTTCCAACTGTTGTACTTCCAAAGGTTGTCGTTGATCCTGCTAAGAATTATAATAATTACAGAATTTATTTTTGTTTTGTGGCAAGAGAAAGTATACCATCTGTAGTTGTTGATGTTTGAGATGTGGTGCCAGTTGATGCAGTGCGCGATGCCGAAATTGTTTGTGTAGTACCTGTAGAAGTATTAGTACTTGCTGTTGTTACTGTGCCAACACTGGTACTGCCTGATGTTGTTTCACTGTTTGTTGTTGAACCTGTAACTGTGGTGGATGTCCCTGATGTGGTCTGTGTTTCAGTTGTTGTATCATTGGCCCCTAATGTTGTTCCAACTGTTGTACTTTCAGAGGTTGTCGTTGGTCCTGCTAAGAATTATAATAATTACAGAATTTATTATTGTTTTTTAGGCAAGTGAAAGTATAGTATCCGTAGTTGTTGATGTTTGAGATGTGGTGCCAGTTGATGCAGTGGGTTATGCAGAAATTGTTTGTGTAGTACCTGTAGGAGTATTAGTACTTGCTGTTGTTACTGTGCTATCACTGGTACTGCCTGATGTTGTTTCACTGTTTGTTGTTGAACCTGTAGCTGTCGTGGATGTCCCTGATGTGGTCTGTGTTTCAGTTGTTGTATCATTGGTCCCTAATGTGGTTCCAACTGTTGTACTTCCAGAAGATGTCGTTGATTCTGCTAAGAATTATAATAATTACAGAATTTGTTATTGTTTTGAGGCAAGAGAATGTATATCATCTGTAGTTGTTATTGTTTGAGATGTGGTGCCAGTTGATGCAGTGGGCGAAGTAGAAATTGTTTGTGTAGTACCTGTAGGAGTATTAGTACTTGCTGTTGTTACTGTGCCATCACTGGTACTGCCAGATGTTGTTTCACTGTTTGTTGTTGAACCTGTAGCTGTAGTGGATGGCCCTGATGTGGTC
Source organism: Phosphuga atrata (assembly GCA_944588485.1). NCBI lineage: Eukaryota > Metazoa > Arthropoda > Insecta > Coleoptera > Silphidae > Phosphuga > Phosphuga atrata. The sequence continues at coordinate 76,931,839 of OX155892.1, read as the reverse complement.
TGTGTTTCAGTTGTTGTATCATTGGTCCGTAATGTTGTTCCAACTGTTGTACTTCCAGAGGATGTCGTTGATGCTGCTAAGAATTATAATAATTACAGAATTTATTATTGTTTTGAGGCAATAGAAAGTATACCCTCTGCAGTTGTTGATGTTTGAGATGTGGTGCCAGTTGATGCAGTGGGCGATGCAGAAATTGTTTGTGTAGTAGCTGTAGGAGTATTAGTACTTGTTGTTGTGACTGTGCCTACACTGGTACTGCCTGATGGTTTTTCACTGTTTGTTGTTGAACCTGTAACTGTGGTGGATGTCCCTGATGTGGTCTGTGTTTCAGTTGTTGTATCATTGGCCCCTAATGTTGTTCCAACTGTTGTACTTCCAGAGGATGTCGTTGATCCTGCTAAGAATTATAATAATTACAGAATTTATTTTTGTTTTGTGGCAAGAGAAAGTATACCATCTGTAGTTGTTGATGTTTGAGATGTGGTGCCAGTTGATGCAGTGGGCGATGCCGAAATTGTTTGTGTAGTACCTGTAGAAGTATTAGTACTTGCTGTTGTTACTGTGCCAACACTGGTACTGCCTGATGTTGTTTCACTGTTTGTTGTTGAACCTGTAACTGTGGTGGATGTCCCTGATGTGGTCTGTGTTTCAGTTGTTGTATCATTGGCCCCTAATGTTGTTCCAACTGTTGTACTTTCAGAGGTTGTCGTTGGTCCTGCTAAGAATTATAATAATTACAGAATTTATTATTGTTTTTTAGGCAAGTGAAAGTATAGTATCCGTAGTTGTTGATGTTTGAGATGTGGTGCCAGTTGATGCAGTGGGTTATGCAGAAATTGTTTGTGTAGTACCTGTAGGAGTATTAGTACTTGCTGTTGTTACTGTGCTATCACTGGTACTGCCTGATGTTGTTTCACTGTTTGTTGTTGAACCTGTAGCTGTCGTGGATGTCCCTGATGTGGTCTGTGTTTCAGTTGTTGTATCATTGGTCCCTAATGTGGTTCCAACTGTTGTACTTCCAGAAGATGTCGTTGATTCTGCTAAGAATTATAATAATTACAGAATTTGTTATTGTTTTGAGGCAAGAGAATGTATATCATCTGTAGTTGTTATTGTTTGAGATGTGGTGCCAGTTGATGCAGTGGGCGAAGTAGAAATTGTTTGTGTAGTACCTGTAGGAGTATTAGTACTTGCTGTTGTTACTGTGCCATCACTGGTACTGCCAGATGTTGTTTCACTGTTTGTTGTTGAACCTGTAGCTGTAGTGGATGGCCCTGATGTGGTCTGTGTTTCAGTTGTTGTATCATTGGTCCGTAATGTTGTTCCAACTGTTGTACTTCCAGAGGATGTCGTTGATCCTGCTAAAAATTATAGTAATTGCAGAATTTTTGGTTGTTTTGAGGCAAAAGGTAAGATACCTGTAGTAGAAGTAGAATCTGTTATTGTAGTTTCAGTAGTACTCATAGTACCTGGTGTTGTACTCTGTGTTGTTGGACTTGTAATTGCAGTAGTTGTTTCTGTTGTTGTATTTGATTCAATTGTACTTAGTGTAGAACGAATTGTTGTAATAGTAGATAAAGTTGTTGAATCTATTAACATTTACAATTGTAGAGGCAGTAGTTGTTTGGGTAGCTAATTGGTACCTGTAGTACTAATAGTCGTTTGAGATGTTGTTGGTTCTGTTGTTAAGGTAGTAGTTATGTTATCATTAGGACAGCTGGTATCCTTAAGACAATTTATAGTCAAATCATATTTTTTTAGCCTCAGAACGCAATTAAAATTACAATTATTTCGATTTTTTAAATTGGGATGTGTAAATTGTAATCCAGGATTTGTACAATTTATTCCTGCTATCGTACCATTTGATTCGTCCAGCTTCAATGTGGTAATAAGTGGTTTTCGAATGCATAATTGTTTAGATGGGTCATAAGAAGCACCAGGTGGACATTGTATTAAGTAAATATTGTTTCTGTTGCATTTTAAATACAAATTCTTTTTTCTAATATTCGGATGTGGGATTAAACCGAACTGTTTATTAAAACACCGAGCTCTTTGAATAACGGCTAATAACTTTTCTCCACCGCCGGGAATGGGTTGACATTTATTTTTTTTATTTCTATCAAATATTGTTCCTTTATCACAATCAATTCTGAAAGCTCTCAATCTTCCACGTCTAGTTATCCTACATTCATAGTAATACGTTAGTGATAATCTTGAAATAATTTCACCATTTCTGCTACATTGAATGCGTCTCCCATTTTGGCCCTGATAATAAATGTTCTCTTTTAAAAGTTGTTATTATAAGATAGAAATTACTTACAACGTGTTTACAAATAACAATATATATTTACCCAAAAAATATATATTTTTAATTTTCACTTACCACATCTGTTCCTGTATTTTGACAATAAGCTAAATGAATAGTCCACATATATAGAATCAAAATAACAATATTCATTTTGAACTGTTGAGATCTTCGATATTATTTGCGGTATATATAAATGCATTATAAAATGAAATCGTTTTAAATTAACGATAGTAAATTTTTTATAACATCACGTATTTTGATAGGTGTAATACAGCGATTGAAATTTACGTGCTTCTCTAGTTAATACATAAAACATATCTAGAGTTTCTCAATATATTTATTGCAATTTGTATGTACAGGTATAAAACTTAATTGCTAAAAATTAACTTGGAATTTGAAACAGATACGTGTTAAACAGCGGTGCTTTGGATATACAAAATTTTCTTAAAACTATGAATCAATATTTAAATATAATATGTTATGTGCATGTGGCTAAATTAAAGTATTTGACGAATGTATTTTTAAATCAAAATCACAAATTACTTAATATGAGCTGCATTTTAGTTTGATAAAATAGGCAGTGGTTACATTCGCAAATTATCGATAATTACCGTCGACAAATTCTAAACATTGTTGTTTTTAAGCGGCTCTGTAAATACCAAATCAAAGTCGAGTAAAATAATTAGACTAGACACTAAATATGTACTTATATGGTACTCTGATAATTCATCGATAATTTGATTTGTGCTAATAAATACCTATATATAGTTAAAATTACTTAATCTATTGAACAATATTTTACAACATTTTTCAAACTCTAATCCTTCTTACACACTTAAATAAGATTTTATCAAAGAGCTAACCAAAATTATTTGTGTTGTGGTCCAGGCGAGTGACGTCTTTTTTGAGAGACCGCAATACTTCTTAAACTGCGCGATCTTTCGAAAAGGGAAGGATCTGTATAAATTGGTTCACTAGGATCTTCAAATGGTCCTCCAGGAGCAGGCAATGAACATTCTAAATCAGAATCCTTAGCTAAATTGGGAAATGCTCTAGGTCTCCCAAATCCACAAAATGGTTTTTGAAAACCATTACCAAATATAGATATACCTGAGGATATACCACTACTCCGTGTTGTTGGATAATTTGAAGATAAATGGGATGAAGCCCGGTCGGCTATGATATTCTTATGCATCACGGACCAATATCTCCGATATGCTAAGCCAGCTAATAAGGATATCGTAATTAGAATTGCTGCTAATGCTAAAATGGCGCTTATTAGGCCATGGTATTCTCCGCTTGTTATACAGACCGTTTCAGATAAAGGAACCGCTCTTCTTGCTTCCTGCTGCAATTCCTCCCTCGATTCAAATACTTCGATCATTTCTCTAACATATTCCGGAGCTTCGGTCTCTTTAGTTTCTTCTGAATTTTCAGGAGCCGGAAATGAAACGGTCGTGTCATTCCCTATTGCATTTTCATCTTCTATTGTTAACGTGTTATTGCTTTCCAATTCTAAAGTTCCATTAACATCACGTTTTCTTCTCCCAAAAGATGGTTCCGATCGACCACTTTGCGATTGACAGTAAGCTGGTTGGCAGCCATCCCTGCAAGTTCTCACTGTTGCTTCAAATACTAAAAAGTTAGATTCTGGAATTTTGAACGCATTGAAACGGGCTTCTAAACTGTCTCCACTTCGTCCTCGATCTAATTCTGGGAACACATAGCTATCGACTGGACATCTAAATAAATAAAAGTATTATTAAATATTTACTTACATCAAATTTCCCAACATACCCAAATCTGTCAATTAATTGCACTGATCTTCCTGAATATGGATCCCTTGCAACTACGTTTGTAGCAAATATATCTTGTACATAATTGTAACCATCTTGTGCTTCTAATCTAAATGTTAATGGGTCCCCAACTGCTATAGTAGTAGTAGGTCTGCCTTGATATAATATCATTAATCGAACCTTCGAACTCAAGCTATTTTCGGCCGGTAGATATTCGATGGGAATAGGACTACCAGAACTGCTTTAATTTAAAATGGGGATTTTATTTTACCATCCATATGTAGAACTGTTTAAAAACTCACCCTGCTCCTATAAAACCTGATGAAACTACAGCTTCTCCAGGTCCTCTAAATAAACATGTCAAATTAAATCTTTTATCTTTTCCTGTTTGAACATAGTCACTGAATTGAACTACTACAATATTAGTCATAGTATCTCCATAACGTTGTGTTCCGCACTCTGGATAACCCTGTGCGCCACTTATTCGTAAAACATTTAAAGTGCCGCCATTTCCCCGAAAGAAACAACGATCGTAGAATCCGTAAGTGTAAATTCTTCCGTAAAAGCCATCTGGTGTTCGTAACGTAAATTCCATGCCATCTTCATTACACACTTGGGTAACTATAAATAATAATATTTATTATATAAACAAAATTTGAATACGCTACAAGCCCTACCATCAAGACAATCACCATCAGCTCCCTGTCTGCTGTTTGATCGCTCATAATACTCAAAATTTCCAGTATTTTCAAAATATTGTGGATTATTTATTTCTCCCAAATCTCTTGAATCTCTGTCACTCAATTCGCAATTTTCCCTTTCTGTGTCGTATGACGGTGGTCCTTCCCTAAAAAATTCTCATTTATAAATTATTTTCCTAATGTTATTACCATTTAGAAATTATTCCAACTACCTGAAATTAAATGATCTACACACAAATTCCCTTGTTTCCACACATTCTCTTTGACAGTGGTTTAAAGATGTAGCAACAATAAAACGTCTAACATAATCTTTTCGTATTCTCTGTCTTGCGCCAACCTGCTTAAAATTTTCTCCTTCGTCACATCTAGAACTGTAAGGTCTTCCACCAATAGGTCCTCCACCTATTCCTCCACCTGGCAATCCATCATAAATTGGTCCATCAGGACCCGGTGAAAACGGTCGTCTATTACCTCCCTCCAAAGCTGGTCTGTCGTCATAAGGCCTACCGTTTGGTCGCCTATCCGGTCTAAAAAACCATCGACTACCTCCATCTTTCTCATCACCGTAGTAACTTACACCATTTCTGTTTCCACCAAACCTTCCCCCACTAAATCTATCACGATTTCCATATCTATCGCCAAATCTATCCCTATCACCGTATCTATCCCTCACTGGATACCTATCCCTATCCCCGTAATAATCACCATATCGGTCTCTTTCTCCAAATTTGTCATCATATCTATCGCCGCGATGACTACCCGGTCTTATTGCTGGTCGATAACGATCTTCTCCTCTATTACCATATTTACCACCGGGTGGGTATTTATCTCCATCGCGTTCCCCTGGACCATATCTATAAAATCCTGGTCCATAACGATCACCCCCTGATCCATAACGATCACCCTCTGGTCCATATCGATCAGGTGGTGTAAATCTATCTGATGTCGGTCGATATCTATCTGTGCTTGGACCGTATTTATCTAACGTGGTACCTCTATCAGCTGGTAAATATCTATCACTAGGAGTGAAACGATCGCTAGGTCCATAACGGTCATAACCTCTATCGCCTGGCCCATAACGATCTCCAGATCCTCGCCCACCAAATCGATCTCCTGGACTATATCTATCTCTACCACCGTACTTTGAACCACTACCGTATCTCTCTCCATCGCCAAATCTATCCCCACCATATCTATTGCTTCCACCAAATCGATCACCACCACCGTAACGTTCATTGCCGCCAAGTCTATCGCTTCCACCATATCTATCACCTCCTCCATATCTATCACTTCCTCCATATCTGTCACTACCTCCATATCTGTCGCCACCACCATATCTGTCGCCACCTCCATATCTATCCCCACCTCCATATCTGTCCCCACCTCCATATCTATCACTTCCTCCATATCTGTCGCCACCTCCATATCTATCCCCACCTCCATATCTGTCCCCACCTCCATATCTATCACTTCCTCCATATCTGTCACCTCCGTATCTATCACCTCCATATCGATCTCCTCCATATCTATCACCCCCGTATCTATCTCCAGGAGGATATCTACGATCGGGATATCTATTTGAAGGAAAGCGATCACCAGGTGGATATCTATCTCCTGGTAAATATCTATCACCTCCTGTTGGATATCTTTCTGGTCCTATAGGATATCTCTCTCCGTCAGGATACCTATCGGGCTTTCCAGGTGGAGGATATCTATCATCGCCTGGAGGGTATCTATCATCGCCTGGTATTCTATTTGGATCATAACCAGGATACTTATCAGGCGGAAAACGACCTGGAGGATAGCGATCACCTGGCCTATTGGATGGCCTGCTACCAGGATATCGATCATCTGGACGATAATTTGTATCTCCAGGTCTCTGACCAGAGCCACTGTCACCATCGTTACCAACTGTTAAATAAATGATAATATTATTTGAATGCATGTAAATATTAACTTTACTTACGCATTAAATTTTCATAGTAATCATAGTCCGCGTCATAAATAATTCGCATTCCATCTTTTTGGTTATATCTACTTAATCTGCATGTACGATATCTTTCACTGTAAACTGCAGATCGGCATTGAAAGCTGGGTTGTCTTAAACATTCGTCTAAACATTCACTTAGTGATCTTCCAGATATCTCTGAATGGTGTTCTCCGCCTAGTCTACTATTTCTATATCTTTGAAAGGCAGTATCTGGTCTTTTACCAGTAAACAGATGAGAGGTTACAGAGTTATCAGGGTATTCAGATCCCCGAGCTGCAATAGACAATTCTACTAATATAAAATATAATATAAAACAAACAAATTACACTTACGACTATCAAGACATGCAAAATCATAGAAATGATGCGTAGGACTACTACTAACACCAATATCATCTTTTTGGGAGATGGAGTCTTCTTCAGAAACAGTACACTGTTTGGTCATTTCATCATATTCTATAGATCTACAAAAATATTTTTCTGCACGTACGCACATAGCTTGACAATCCTCAAGCGTTATATTGCTGAATAAATCCACTTCAAATGGACCTCCTAGTCGTTTATTTTCTTCTTTAATAAATACTGCCAATCCATCGCACCTTCTTTCAGCTAGAAATAGGTTATACATGAAATTGAATCATTATTATTTTATTTTATATATATTACCATTTAAGCAAGTATTTTCAAGATAATCGGAACTAGGATCATCTTCTAATAATTCCGGATGGGTTCTTCTGGTAAACCTGCTTAAAGTACACATTCTCATACCGGAATCAAACGAAGCAGATCTGCATACAAAACTAAATTCATTGAGACATTTATCTTCGCATTCACTACGATTTGAAGCAGGTACTTCTTTGAGATCAGCTGCCGGCAGTTTCAGTTTTTTTCGGGGGTGTCTTTCAAAAATATATCTCCGATTTGGGCATTCCCTCTCAGGTCTATTAGCTGTAAATAAAATATATGGATGAATGTATGTAATTAATAATTTACAAAATAATATTACAAGATATGCAAACTTCCGTAAAATGAACGCTATTAGGAACGAGCATTAAATTTCCAATTCCTTCTGGAGCAGCTTGTTCCCTAGTCAAATAACATGTGGATTCTTCATACTCGGGCCCTCCATTAAATGTAGCTATACGACTTCCTGGTTGGAAATCAAATGAAGTGCATGTTCTTACAATATTATTGGAAGCTCGATCTCTTAAGCAAAGGTCTTGACACTTTTCTAGGACCATAAAAGGAGGAGCAGTGTCTCTAACAATATCGTCATCAAATCCTTGCAATTGGGTATTTGGCAATCGCTCATACATTACTTTACCATTCATAGATCCAGAACCACAAGAAGTTTGAGCTATAATTAATTGTCAAATATAAATTTAAAAAATTAAAAATGTAATAGGGATGTACCTTTAGTCATCATTTTTAGGACAGTAAGTACAGTGATTGCTTGCACCATGCTGGGAATGTAGGGATAATTTTTCATTTTGATCCAGTGTCGAAATGTTTTAAGTGTAAGCGTTCACTATCTGGACATAATTTATCCTGTCTGAAAAATAAATTTAGTATAGATTATGTGTGCTATTCCCACTATTAATATTAAATTGGTTTTTGGTATATACCATCGTCAGATAAAAGTGAATACAACTAATAGAACACAGATTTACGTGTTAGTTGCGGGGACGGTCAAACAAAGCGGCCGGATATCAGCATCCTGGTCAAAATAAGCTCATGGTGCATATTCTATATGTCCATCGGTCAAGCGTACCCATGCGTAACTTCCAATGACACATTCCAAACAACTCTCTGCTTAATTTTTGATTTTTTATTATTTCGTACTATTTATAGTAGTACCATTTCAATGACCTTAAGAATTATTATATTAATGTGCCTAAATTAAATAATCTCAATATTTATTAATTTTAGAATTGAAAGTAGGAGATTATCATTACGATATCTTCAAATCTGTCAGTAGCTGGAATTACACGAATATCTTCTTTAATCAAGATATCCGTGTAATTCCAGCTAGTAACAGATTTGAAGATATCGTCATGATAATCTCCTACTTTCAATTCTATTATTAATTTGGTTCAAACCATGACATCTCATTTTAAACTTTATTAATCATGTTGTGTTTTATATTTAATTTTAATATAGTTATTTAATTATTACAGAATGCTTTAAGGACTGTTGGATGCCGCGTCTTTCGCGAAGCTTCCAAGATTATTACTTCTAGCTCCAGACCATTACACCACTCCGTTTTCCATGGAGAAACTGACGATGAAATTGAAAATAGGTAATATGTCGTTCTATCTTATACGAACGCGTCTGCAGATGGCTATTCACTTGTTAATCGAAAGACATTATCTTAAAAAACAATGTTATTTTTCTGGTTTTCGTTGAGTGGTGGACTGAAAGCTAGTAAATAACTGGCAAATTTCACATGAGATTTGTTTTGGTAGTCCTAAAAAGACTCAATAATGTTATAGAGCTCCGGAAATGTTTTATATTTATATTTATCCGAATATATTTATAAATTCAGGCTGTGTTTCGACTTTATTAAGTTTATACGATTATGTTTAATGTAGTATGGTTTTATCAATATTAAATTATACGATCATCATTTTACAGGCATTGTATAATTAGAAAAAGTTTAAATATTTCTAGTTACCTGGGCACATTAAGATATACATTGATGACTTGATATAAATAATATTTTTTTAGATTTGTTGAATTCTTCAATAGAACAGATTTGGATGGTTGGGACGTCCGACAAGGCATGAATGATATAATGGCCTTTGATTTTGTACCAGATCCCAAAGTTGTTGTAGCAGCTTTGTGTGCTTGTCGTCGCGTTAATGATTTTGCTATCACAGTGCGATTCTTGGAGGCCGTAAAGGATAAGTGTGGCAGTCATGAAAAGGAAATTTATCCTTACATAATCCAAGAAATTGCACCCGTACTCTGTGAACTTGGAATTGAAACTCCTGAAGCTATGGGATATGGGAAGCCAGAATTATGCCTTAAAAGTGTATATGATATTCATTAAGTATTTCGTACTAATGATTAATGAAAATTACCGTTTTGAGATTATATTGAATTAATATTATTGCGTTTTTATAAGAATTTCATAAAGAATTTTCAAATATCTTCTAAATAAAAGTAAATTTAGAAATTAAAATTGTCATTATATTTCTGTCTTGAACCAACAGGTAGGGCTTTAACTGGTATTTTTATAGTTTTTTCTTTTCTTAGCGGATATTAAAGTCTTAGGAATGACGCGTTAGGTATGTTTGGTTCTGAAAGGAACCAAACGTACCTAACGTTAGTTTGATTTTGAAAGGAACAAATTTCACAGTGTTTTGACGAAATAACATTCGTCATTTTCAGAATATTTCAAAATAATTTTCAATAACAAGTAGGATTAAACATAGCCTCAAGGATTTAAATTTCTTCACAAGTATCTTAAAGGTATATCTTTAAGCCCATAATGATTTCATATAAGTGTTATTGCTAGAAAATCCGAAGATAGACTGGCTATCAATCGGTCTAGTGTTAAGATAAGCGAAGATATCATTTTTAGCAGTAAAATCACTATCTATTCATATGTAAATATAAATGTTAAATAAAACATTTTTATGTAAAAATTCCCCCTTGAAATCATATATTTACATAATGAAATTCTATTTCACAAATTCGTTTATATTAACTAAAAATAAAACATTCGAGAATATTTACTGCTTTCAAGTATAAAAGGTTGTTTCATTTTCACGTCAGAATAAAATCTTTCCTCGAAAAGTAAAAATGTAAGTATTTTTTAAAATAACATTGTGTTATCTGTTGCTTATAATTATTGTCAGAGATAAAACATTTTCAAATATTATTTATGACGCAAACAATTTTTTTTTTTTAAACGAAAACGTTTTTTTTTACTTACTGTTAGGATAATAATATTCCTTAGTAAAAATATGTACTTGTAGTAACACCCAAGTAGGAGAAATCGCCTTGCGAAACCAATAAATATTCCCAGAATAGCAACCCCAACCAATTAAAAAAAAATAGGCCAAACTAACTTCACTCCAAATCCATTAAAATATTTTGAAGTTATCAATTGCAAAACCGCCGAAATACTAATTACTAAATTTCAACACGATGGTATATAGATATACCCCCAGGATTAACCACCTCCACCTCCACCAATTTTCAAAGTGCATCATCCTATTCTTTACAATAAAATAATTAATTACTTACAAGTGTCGCCCTTATTGCTGCTATCAGTATCACCTATGATCACGTACTGATCTCTACATGCTGATGGTGATGGGGGCCTTGTTACCTCCGGATATGCCTTTGTCCCCAGCTTCCGGGAAAGCAGTTCGGGTCACTGGATGGTCATTATACACATACACACACATATTCATCTCAATCATTTGTGAAAAAAATATATAAAAAAACCGATATAATAATGCGTTGCTTAATGTAATTGCTATATGAACGGTATATTGGTGAAGGCGCCTTCGACTTTTAAATATCATTTTAAATAAAGATTATATTTATTATAAAAAGAAAGCAATTTAAAATATTGGTCTTAAAAATAACAAAACTATATAGAATAGATCAAACAACGTAAATAAACAATTTATAGTATAATACTGAAAGAAAAAGCAGAATTGACGTTAAGAACATCTTATTGTTAGATGTTTTCAAGAAGAGAAATAAAACGATATAGGCGGGCAAGATCGTACAGAATAATCTTGAAATGCAGATAATATTAAATAAACTATAAATAAAATCTCTGTCACTCTTCGTATAAGTTTTATTTCAAAGAGATTGTTTAAAGCTTGCGTATAGATTTTGAAAGCAAGAAATTTTCGCACGGGCGCGCGGGCGTTTTAAAGATACAACTTGAAAACGATTGTGTACGACTTGTGTACGACAACTTGAAAACGATTCCGCAATTCTTTTTTATACCAATCTTATCTTATACCAATTTCTAACCATTTTCTATCTGTAACCAATTTCGTGATGTCGGCTTGTCCTCGTGATCGCGAGAAATTCAATTTGAAATTTCGCAATGACAAACCGTGTTTTCTTATTAATCACATTCATCAATTTTTTGGACTTGTTGAGTTGTTTTAGTATCAAACTTGGTTTGATGTGAGATCTAGTTTGGAAGGAAATTAAACCAAACCGAAAACGCTCAATTTTTCTATCGATTTTTTGTATGAAAATTTTGAAAAATTGTATCGTGATTATAAACATGATGATAAATCTGAAGTATTGAAAACCATTCTCGTGTTAATTTTGCTCTACGATTTCCAAACGTTAGAAATCTCATAAACGAAAGAAACTAGTTTCTCTACTCGAACCACGTTTTTCTTAGTGCGGATCCTTTATTATCACTATTTATATTTTTTATCCGTACCACCGCTTGAGAATCCCACCTCATCTTGTTTTGTATGTCTGTATTCTCATATAATATGCAAACATCGATATTTCCAATAAATTTTAATCCAAATCTCGGAATCCTGTTAATAGTTTAAAAATATTTACCACTGCATTATAAACTTGTATGAAAATGATATACTTTTGTATGAAAATGATACACATAATCAAAAAAGAATTACTTATGTCATTTTTATCAAACATAAAAAACCTATTACTAGAAGTATGATTATTATCTATATAATTATAATATTCTTTGACGTAAATATATTTGAATAATATTTTTTTTGACCTTTGTTATCTAGGCCATGCATCAGAATACTTTTATTATGTAAATTTGTGGAGCATATTCCCTCTGTTCTATTTCACTGCTCTCTTCGCTGCTTTTTGTGCTATTTTTAATTGCATGGTAATCAATTTCGTGAAATTACGGAATGACGCCTACCCGAGGACGGAACCTTGGGGTCGTTTAACCGGTACAAATTTGGGTTTTGTTTTGAATATTGTTGTCTTTACAGCGGATGTGCGGATTTATAGATCATGGTGATTACATTAAATTTCGGATAATTGTTTTTTTATTGTCTAGAAAAGGGGATGTAATTTTTATTATTTCGGGAAATGTTTTATGATGGACAAAGTTTTTCAATCAGATTCGAGTTTATTCACAGTGTTTTTATGATTTGATTTCAGTTTATTCACATCATTTTTGTGCATTTGATTGAGGGTATTCATATTATTTTTAACCCTTTCGCTGCGAATTACTTTTTTGAACTGATGTGATTGTGTGCTCAATATTTTGAACATTTACATTATAGCCCGTGCGGAACACTTTTATAACTTTGTATTATTTGCAATAATTTTCAAATATTGCCGAATTTTCAAAAACCAAAATTTTGAAAAAAAATTAAAATTTGTTTCCAAAAATTGCCAAATTTTCTAAAACCAAAATCTCTAGTCGAAGCACATTCTGTTTTTTTTTTTGTTGATTTCAGTGGACACACTGAAAAATTCTTTTGTTTTATGTCAAAATTGAACGAAAACGAAAATCTTAATTCAAAGCAAATTTTGTTTTTTTTTTTGTTGATTTGAGTGGACAAACTTTGCTAAATTCTTTTGTTTTGTGTCAAAATTGAACGAAAACGACAAAATAATTTGCAAAAATTGTCAAATTTTCAAAAACCAAAATCTTTATAGGAAACAAAATTTGTTTTATTTTTGTTAATTTGAATGGACAAACCTGGCAAAACTCTTTTGTTTTGTGTCAAAATTGGACGAAATGGTCAAAACAAGTTGCAAAAATTGCCAAATTTTCTAATAACCAAAATCTCTATTCGAAGCAAAAACTACAATATATAGTTTCAACTATGAGAAGAGATTTTTTCAGCTCGAATCCACATTTCATCTTCAAATTTACGTTGAAACAACCTCATGTTGCGACAACTTCATGTTGAAACCACTTCCTGTTGCGACAACTTCATGTTGAAACCACTTCCTGTTGCGACAACTTCATGTTGAAACCACTTCATGTTGCGGCTTCGTATTGCGACAACTTCAAGTTGCAACAACTTCATTTTGAACTTGAATTAGACTACTAACTTAATAATAATTAAGTGGACCATGGAAAGCACAATCTAATACATCTAGTCCAATTCAGTTAGCATTGTAGATAATTCATTAAATTAACTACATTTTAATGACTACATAGACAGGACAAGAAAGACACAAGACTAGATGAAGACAAGAATGAGATAAGACTGGATAAGACTAGACAAGACTGGACAAGAATAGACAAGACTAGACAAGATTATACAAGACTAGATACGGCTAGATATGACTAGATAAGATTAGACAAGACTAGACAAAAAAAATTAAAACATAAATATATGGCTATCCGCATAGTTAACAATTATTTTTTTGGGATTTTGTGAAATATTCATCTTTCCAGCGATAAGACCCTAGGTGCAGGGATCCAAGACCCCTAGGTGAGTCCCGAATCTTTCACCCAGGGCAACGCAACGCTCCAATCAGAGTGTATGTATTTATTAATCTCTTTGCTATGTTTCAAAAAGCCACAATTAATTCATGAAGTCTGTAGACTGCTATAGCCGTCCATAGTATCTGACCGCCCAATCAATTGGACTACTATAACAGTCCATAGCACCTGGGCGTCAAATCAATTGAACTTCTATAGCAATCCATAGCAGCGAAAGGGTTAATTATTTAAAATATTTTTAAAATAAGCCGAGAATGATGTTTTTCGGGAAGGTTTACTACTTTTTTTCTTCTATTAGCTTCGCAAATGTGAATGTGTGAATTATTTGTGTGAAATAATTTGTACGCGCGATTTATGAATTTTAGCAAATCTATCTCAAGAAAGTAAACATTTAGTAAAACGAAAATTTTAAAAGAAATCATTTCAGCAAGGTTTAACTGAAGAAATTGTAGGAAAATTCAATCCTGATTTGTGGAAAAATTACAGCTCTGACTTTGGACCGAACCTTGCGGAGCTGAAGAATTTAACGAAAAATTTCAACTTTTTGCAATAGTTGTTTGAATGGGAAACCGCGAAACCAGAAATAAATCGGGTGTTGGGAACTGTAGACGGAAGGATTTTAGATTTCGGTCCCGAACAGATAATACCACGGGAAGACTGTCGAAAAGTCTGTATAAAAGAGCCTTGGGAAAACTCGAATTTGGAAAATTTGCCATATTTCTTTTGCCATATGCCTTTTGTAAAACTAACTCTGGCAAAATTTGGAACCGGAAATTTGTCCGATTTTCCATGGAGAATTCTTTTGAATTTTTACAATTATATACGTTCACCTCAGCGGCTTAGCTACAACTTTTGCCGCCCGGGGCGGTCCAATTTGCCGTCCTTTCTAAGTCAATCAATTGTTGTTTTTTATAAATCAATAAACATAAATATGGAAGTCCGTGGATTTCAGGAAAAAGCCCGAAGGAAAGATACCCCCTGGACAGAAGAGAGAAAGGAGTTACACCGGCAGAAGATACGACAATACTGGGCAAAGATCAAAGCCCAACAGTTGAACAAGCCTGGTCCAAAGTAGGCCCATTCGAAACAAGAAGAAGAAATGTAAATAAATATTTGTAATTGAGATAAGCTAGCGGTGGGGACTTTTTTACTATTAGATGCCATATTTAAATTGGGCAATGATAGAGGAGGCCGCTTAAGTTGATAGGTATACCTAAATTCAACTTTTATGTGAGACAAAACATATACCTGATTTATAAAAAATTCCATAAAATATGTTTTCTTCTTTTTGTTGTTGTCTACTTTTGACCACGCTTGTTCAACTGTTGGGCTTTGATCTTTGCCCAGTATTGTCGCATCTTCTGCCAGTGTAACTCCTTTCTCTCTTCTGTACAGTTTCTCATTTCTACCTTTCCTTCGGGGGTTTTCCTGAAATCCACGGACTTCCTTCAGGGTGCGTCTCACAGACTGTCTGTTTTGGAGATCTGTTATTCCCAGTTCTTTAATATCCTTCTCGGTTTCTGTCAACCAAGTGGTACGAACCTTCTTGTTTTGCTAGAAGGTGAACAGGCGGTTGGTTAGTCGGTTTGGAGGCAATCTTGCAACATAGCCATAGAAAGCTACCCTTCTTTTCCTTGCACAGGTAAGGTTTCCTTCTTTTCCGAGAGCCTCTGAATATGTTCGTAGAGCTCAGAGCTATGTTGCCTTAGAAATTCCCCATCTTCCATTACCGGGCCTAGGATCTTCCTGAGGATTCTCCTATCTCTGACTTCCAATTTTTCTACCATACCTCTTTCGTTTCAAGAAAAGACACTTCATGCCATACAGGGCTTCTGGCCGTAAGACTGATGTGTAGTGCTTAAGTTTCATGTTACATGACAAGCATATCTTGTTGTATGTGTTCTTAGTCAGTCTATAGGCTTGTTCTAACTTGTTGACTCTCATGGATGCTCTAATGATGCTCTTTCTGATAAGTTGGGTTCAATCTATTCGCCGAGATACTTAAATTTCTTAGTTCTCTTGATGTTTCCCTGCTCTAGTAACATCTCTCTGTTTGCTTCTTTGATGTTGGTGAAGAATTCTGTTTTCTCCAGCGACACTTGAAGACCCACTTTGGCAGCCTGTTTTCTGGGGCAATTTACCTGATGTTGCCATCTCAAGAGAATCACCAATCAGTGCCATGTCATCTGTAAAGACCAGGCAATCTACAACCAGTCCATCGTTCTTACGTCCCAGGTAGATACCACTCTGAAGACCCAAGTTGATCAGTTCCTTGAGCCATTCTCTCATAACCTTTTCAAGGACACAGTTGAAGAAAAGTGGGGAAAGTCCATCTCCTTGTCTCACTCCAGTTTTTATTTCTAAGCTTTTTGAGATATCGCCTCTAAATTTAACCTTGGAATGGGTATTGGTCAAGCGTTCTAGGATGAGTCTGCGGGTTTTGTTGTCCAGCCCTAGTTCCTGTAGTACTTCCTAAAATCAACAAAGGTGACGACCACCTAGCGGTTTCTCATCTTGGAGTATGCAGGTACAGTTTTAAGATTGAGGATCTGCAACACAGAATCGGGTCTTCCTGAATAACCTGCCTTATTATTCTTAATAAGTTGAATGATCTGGCCAACTTCTTCCTATGAAGGAGGCAGCGAGTCCGGGTTTGGTGTGGTTTGTTTATAGTCGAAGTCTTCGCTACGTGGATCACAGTAGATTTTTAAGTACATAGAACTTCTACTCGAAGTCGGCACCATTGATGTCCGTATCCGAACAAAATTTTTAGAGATAATATTTTCAACCCCACAGTATTGGAAATCATATAGTAATTTATAATTCGTAGAAATCGAATTATTTATAATTCGTTATTTATCGAATAAACTAATGAATTGAATAAGTGGTTTTTTACAACTAATAAGTAATAAATTTAAAAAATGCCGCCCCAAAATATGTGCCGCCCGGTGCTACGCCACTAGTTCACCTATATATTTATACCTTTCATATTATATATGTTCACCTATGTAATTGCGCGGCCTGCATAGTGTTAAGTTTGTCGATGTAAAATCTAAAAATCTTATTAGAATATGCCATCTTGGTGGCTGAAATTTACTTGTGAAATACACTTTTGTCTCAACTTAATCTTTTACGCGAACATATGCAAATCTTTATCGATAATTCACCTCAGAATTTACACTAATTTCTAATTCCTGAGAACGACTGATATACAGAGAGAATATAAGCACGCTGTCTCGTACAGCAGCAATTTTTGGAAGGAATTATCATTGTTATTAGGGTTTGACGGTTTTTCAAACCCGGTATTAAAAAAACGGTTTTTTAAAATAAATTTGTTACTTTTGGAAACCGGTTTTTAAACTTAGAAAACCGGTTTTAAAGAATTCAAATTACATTAGAATTAGTTTTTACATAACTTTTACATAATTTGTTTTGCTTTTCATTGTATGCTAACCTAACCGACTTATTTTATGTTAGTACGTCACGAGTCTCGACAGGCTCGCTAAATATTTTAAAGTGGAAACAGGAAAGAAAAATATAAAGTCATAGTTGATAAAAATTTCTTCTCTCAAAATTTAATGTAAAATAAAAAGTTCTGGCTTCTGTCTAATGGGATTTTAAATAAAATACAGGGTATTAAAATAATCCATATTTTCTTTCTCAACGTTTCCTCATAAATTATGTGTTTATGAAGTTCAGTGGATATTTTTAATTTTTTTAAATCCTATTTTCTTAGGAGAAATTAAAGTTAGTTATATAAAGATAAATACTATTTGAAATTTTTATTTGTCTTTTAGTTATTTTGAATGTTTTGTATTTGTAATTTTTTTTCTATTTATTTTTACTGAAATTGATATTGTTTTTTGTTATTAAATATAAAAAACCTAAAATATTTTTCCTTATTCTATTTTTTTGACAAAAATTCGAAAACCGGCTAAAACCGTTTTTTTGAAAATCTGGAATTCGAAAACCGGTTTTTCAAAAAGTCGGTTTTTGTATAAACCCTAATTGTTATCTTCTTTTGGTCCATTATTTCGACCTAACATCTCTTTTAATCTCAGTATCTACATTTATATTAATCAAATGAGTTATACTTTCATGTAGAACACGTATTTAAAATTCAATATATAAACTTAAATATAAATTAATTGACTAAAGAAAAACAATAATTCCAATAATATTAATATCTTTATAAATACACTCTGTGACATAAAAAATGCACATGTGACATAAACACCAAAAAGGGGTAGGAATTTTTGGACCAAACTTGGCAGAAATGTTTTACTAGTCAAAGGTGATTAAAATTTCAACGGAATTAAACAGAAGATGTTTTTTATTAATAACGTGTTGGACCAATCCTATTAGTTTCACACTTCCACCCTTCTGAGCATGTATTCTACCAGGTTGTTGATTTCTCCTTGAGCTATTGCTTCCCAGGCAATCTGTGGCTCATGCTGGAGAGTTTCTAGTGTCTGTGGTGGATGGGCTAATTGCTTGAGTCTTCTACCCATCATTTCCCACATATATTCTGGGTTGGGTGGTCTGGGATGGGTGAAAGGTCGCTCTTTAGCGACTTTTAGCCTCTTTAAAGCGCTCCATAGAATGCCTTGCAATATAGGGACGGGCATTATTCTGTTGGAAAATCGGTGGATGATTGATCGGTGGATGACATTCATCGGTGGGATGAATACCAACTGAGACCTGCTTCCATAAACAATAGCACCCCATACCATAACCCCCACTGTGTGGTGCATATGCCGCTCAACAGGAAATTGCACATGGTGACGTTCTCCACGTCTACGTCTGACCCTCATGCGACCATCGTGCATTCCCAAGCAGTCAGGATTCGTTAATGAAGACCACTATATGTCATTCCACGTCCCAATCCAGTCGCAAGGTACATCTCTCCAAACGTTGCTGTTGATGACGAGCCGTGATCAGAAGCACCAGAAGTGGTCGATAGGATAGCAAAGCTATAATTCGTCGGCAAACTGTACGTAGGGTTACAGGACGTCCTCGGTTTCCAACGCATTGATCGACTATTGATCTTGTACTCGAGAATCGGTCTCTTAATGCCATTAATCGGAGATGGCGGTCGTGGACCACATTTGTCTGTCTTGGCCGTCCACTTCCTCTTCTACAACGTTCTTGACCTTTTGCAGACTATGCTTGATAAGACCGTACTACAGAGGATTGGTTACGCTTAAGACGATTAGCAATTTCTCTGAATGAAAAAGCCAATAATGCGACCTCTGTCGAATTCAGTAGGTTGTCGATAATTTGCACGTTACCGTACTCTAGGCATAATCGCAACCTCAAAACACAAAGAAGATCTGAAATAGAAAATAATTGCAACCAAAACCAATATCGAAATCGACTTAATGTTACAAGAAATGCACCGTCACCGTCAAATTTGCCATGGCTACTGGATTATTTTGAATGAAATTTTAATCAATTACTATCTTTGACTAGTTAAACATTTCTGCCAAGTTTGGTCCAGACATTCCTACCCCTTTTTAGTGTTGCATTTTTTATGTCACGAGTATACTTTAATAGTGAAATTAAGTTGTTGATAGATAAGTATATACTTTTAAATATCTGCATTGTTTGATTGGCATAAAAGTAAGGCTGTTGCATAGATATTGAATGGGTTCTCTCCATTTGTATTGTGTATAAAAAAATATTCCTATATTTATATTTTAATAGCAGCGATTGAATATTTAATTAATATAATGAATAGTCAGTCGTTCTGGGTTGGAGCCAATTATGATTTTTTTAAATTTTTGATTGATGTTTAAACGAAAAATAGAAAAATAAATGTTGTTTCAATTCGATTAGGTCAAAACGCGCCTGATGCATTTAAAACCACAATAATGATGATTATTATATCCATGAAATATAACAATTCATATATGTAGAGCATAAATATAATAGCGTTTTTGAATCGTTATCATAACAGTTTGTTTCACGAGCAACTATTTTAAAACGAAAGCAAATAACATGTTAATTTTCAAATATTTGTTTGCGAGTTTATCAAATTATGCGTCAATGAGTTATCGACAAATTTTATTTATTCATATTTTTAATCACTTCATATAAGGACAAATTATTTTTTGTTAATTTGTAACACTAGTGGAATGTGGCATAAATACAAATTATATATTCAATTTTAATTTAGGATTGAATTGACTTTTAACTGAAATTTATAATTTAAGAAAGTTATTTTGTATATATAGGGTGTTACATAAACATGCGGCAAAAATTCACGGGGTTATACCTTGGCCCATTCCAAGAATATTTTGTCGTATGATGATTTCGGAAAAATCCTTTGTTTCGAAGATACCGGGTGAATAAAAATTCGCGACAACATAACATTTTATTATCAAAAAGGGGGTGCAATTTAGTTAGCGTCCGTAGCAGAAGGCTACACGTGCACCCTGGGTAACGCTAAATGAACTAGAGTGATTGGCAGTCAGACTATCTTCGGATCTCCTGACTATTTAGTACATATGGAAACGGACCAACCCACCAGTCCTCCTAAGGACTATTTTACAAGAAATCTCGTAGATATAACCCAGATTTGCCAAATAAATATTGTAGGCATTCTATTGTAGCCGATCTTAGTGTCAATACTTATCGAGAATTTTAAGAGAAAATAACATTGACTTGGTAACAGTCCAGGAAACCCACCTATCGCATGAAAATCAGGCACGATCAAGAGCTAAAATACCTCTATACGATATCATCGGTATTACCTACCACCATATATGTGGCTTAATAACCTACACACGAAGTTTAATAGAAAATGTTACATTGATTTCCTCTACAGCTCAGGATGACGTGCATACAATTGCAGTCAAAATTGGAGAAATGAACGTAGTAAACATCTATAAGCCACCAGCTATCACTTAGACACATTAAACTCTCTAAAAGTTGATTTCTTATAAACACTGGAAAATATGTCAGAAAATGGATAAAATTACCTGGGAAACTTTCTTACCGACATACTAAACAGCGGTTCTCTCCCCAGGGATTTTAAACGAGCAAAGATAGCTCTTTTAAAACCAGTCAAACCGAAGAACATGGCTGAAAGGCCCATCTCGTTACTAAGTTCATGTTACAAACTCCTGGAAAGAATGATGCTTGAAAGAATTGGTGGCAGAATAAACCAATGCGTTCCAATTGAACAAGCTGGATTTCGCCCTGGCCGCAACTGCACAGACCAGGTACTAAGCCTGACAACGTTTATTGAGGCTGGATTCCAGGAATACCTTAAGACGTTAAGCGGTATTTATTGACCTCACCGCGGCCTATGACACAGTCTGGAGAGATGGCCTACTTTATAAATTCCTCCGAGTGATACCCGACAAAAGGCTGGGTCGGCTCCTGAACAACATGCTGTGTGACAGATCACTACGGGTGGAAATAGGTGACTTATCCAGCAAGGTGAGAAGACTGCAAAATGTCCTACCACAGGGACTACTACCAGGTACTGGCTCCTGTGCCGGTTAACCTATACACATCTGATATGCCAGAAACAATATCAAAAGATAAAAACGGAAAGAATAAAGACGGAACAAAGCTTGAATATATAAATATACTCAACCTTTCCGGAACTCTATAATACTAATGAGTCTTTTTAGGACTACCAAAAACAAATCTCGTATGAAATTTGTCAGTTATTCTATAGCTTTCAGTCCACCTTCGTGGCACTCAACAAAAACCATAAAAATAACATTGATTTTTAAGATCATGTCTTTCCGATACCTTGAGTGGATAGCCATCTGTGGACGCGTTTCGAGATTTATCTCTCATCAGCACAGCTTTGCTTCCATGAACAATATTTTGTAAATCACTCACTTGAAAACCCATGTGTTGGTTAGGGTTAGATGTTTTTAATTTTGACATTTTGTGAGAGAGACATGAACTTAGCAGGTTATTGATATAAATGATAAATTTTGAATTGGAGATAAACTTAATAAAGACGGAACAAAGCTTGAATATATAAATATACTCAACCTTTCCGTATCGGAAAGACATGATCTTAAAAATCAATGTTATTTTTATGGTTTTTGTTGAGTGCCACGAAGGTGGACTGAAAGCTATAGAATAACTGACAAATTTCATACGAGATTTGTTTTTGGTAGTCCTAAAAAGACTCATTAGTATTATAGAGTTCCGGAAAGGTTGAGTATATTTATATATTCAAGCTTTGTTCCGTCTTTATTAAGTTTATCTGATTATCTATAATGTGTATTAAGTTTATCTGATTATCTATAATAATCTATGATTATCTATAATGTGGTGGCTGAATAGCCACCACATCGCTAAGATTGACACCCAACTTAATAATACAATGCCAATCACGGGATGCATTAGGTCAACATCAACATACTGGCTTCCAATACTCAGCAATATCCCTCCCCCAAGCCTCCAACGACATTAATTCGCCAATATAAGAAGATTGCTAGAAACGTGCAACTGCCTATACACGACGACTTTGCCAGCGCAACCTCCCGTAGACTGAGATCCCGCGAACCAGCGATTAGGTCGGCAGAAGAACTCTACGCCGAAAACCTCATTCTAAATAAAAAATGGACGGAGCAATGGATGGAATCAACACCACCGGACATTCATAGGAATCTACCAGCCAACAAAGTGCCTAATGGATTTGACCTACCCCGACAAACTTGGAAGACTGCGAACCGAATACGAACCGGCCATGGCAGATGTGCTGACGCGCTGCACAAATGGGGAAAGCTGCCGTCTGCCAAATGCGATTGTGGGGCCGCACGCCAAAGTGTTTCCCATATGCTGCAAGACTGCGAGCAGAGGGCATACGGAGGGGACGTGTTGGACATGCTAACGTTATCGCCGGATGCAACCGACTGGATTCAAGGCTTGGACATACACTGTTATATCTCTTAAATTGTCGATCTATATTTATATTGATTTATGTTTGTTTTAATTTTAAACCATGTGTACGCCACGCCATACGATAAACAAATAAATTATCAAAAATACATACATGTAAAGTTGCTCAATCTACAATAAATGTTCATAATTCGCATATGTTCATAATGTCTATATTCTAAATGACTTCCTCCAGCCTGAATACAAGCATTCAATCTTCTCGTCATTGAGTGCCGAACTCTTTCAAACACACCAGGGTTGTTTCTAATTGAGTTACACCCAGCAATTATCCGATTTCGCAATTCGTCCAAATTCTTCTCTGGAGTAGCGTAAACTAATGACTTCAGATAGCCCCATAAGAAATAATCCAGGGGGTTTAAGTCTGGGGATCGAGCAGACCATGCGTGTGGCCCACCTCGACCAATCCAGCGATCTCCATATGTTGCTGTTAAAAAATCACGAGCAACCAAACTGAAATGTGGTAGTGCACCATCGTGCATAAACCACATTTCTTGTCGCCAATGGTACATCCTGCATAAACTCGGGCAGTGTTTCTTCTCGCAGTAAGTCTTGCTTTTTTTTTCTCTCTAACCAATGTGGGTTCAGGGGGGTTAGCCCTTAAAACATTGCGGCCCATTGGCCTATTGTATTTCCCCACATTGTTTTGTTCATGCAAATAGATCCAGTCCCTCTATTAGGTCCAGGATTCTATGTGCCATGTTTATCACGGGGACTCTCTCAGCTGTAATATCAAGCTTGTGTCTCCTACGTGCAATTGCTTCACAGTGGAAGATTATATGGGCGGCGGTTTCGTCCTTCTCATAGCATAACCTGCATAAAGGTTCATCTTTCCAGATACCAATTTTATGCAGGTGTTCTCGTAGAGGGCAGTGTCCTGTATGTAGGCCTACCACAATTGCGATCTGCTTCCTTGGCAGTTGCAGGATTTCAGCAGTTAGAGTTTCCGATGGTTTAGCTACCATTCGTTTGCTGTGTGTTAGACCATTCAAATTGACCCAATGTAGACGGTGCTTAGTTGCTACCCATTTACAGATTTTATTTCGGGTCGTGGTCTTTGTAATGTAGGGTCCGCTTTCAGCAATGATGTTTGCCTTGCAGGCTCCAAAGTGTCCAAACTGTCTTGGATTTGATTTCGTGACACGCTAGAGCATTAATCGCAGCCTGACTGTCCCTTAAAAATGCGGATGTTTCTACTTTTGTAGTCCATTCTCAAATTTTCACGGGCACAGGCCATGATAGCGTGTATTTCTGCTTCGAATGCTGTGGCTTGTGTCCCCGGGGTACAGATAAGCTGCACCCGAAGGACAGTCCATAGATTCCTGCACCAGTACCACTGTCCTTCTTGGAGCCGTCTGTATACCAGTCCAGTCCTCTTCGGCAAATGGTTATTTGATTGCCTTCTGTCCATCGTAGATGTGTTTCGAAGGGTAGCTCGAATGACAGCCTTTTAGGCATCGAATCCCCCTCTATATTGAGGTACGGTTCTGATATGACATTCGTTATCATTGTGTGTCCTGACCTCGCCAGAGATTCCCATGTGCCATTGCATATGCATCTGAAAGCTCCCATCCTTGCCTCGCCCATGATAAAGATATCCAGGGGAGGAAGGCCTAGGATCACCTCCAGAGCCGCATTTGGGGCGGTTTTCATCGTTCCCGTAATTGCTAAACAGGCCAGTCTTTGAACATAGGAGAGTTCTTTGATGGCCTGTTTTTGCTTCACTTTGGTCCACCATACTGTGGAGCCATATGTCAAAATGGGTCTAACTACCATATTAACTACCATAGTAAGTCTTGCTGGTAGCAATACCGGTCCAATTAGATAGTCACCCACAATTCCAACCCACAAACCAAACATTCACGAAGAACTGGTTGAAATCGTTGAAATATTGACATACCTCAGGTAGATTTTCATTTGCCCACACATGGTTGTTATGAAAATTTCTTATTGCATTTCTTGAGAAACTAGCTTCATCGGTGAAAAGAATTTGTGTCAGAAATTGAGGGATTAGAACTAATGTTTGCAAAAGCCAATTGACATAACGTAATACGTGGACGATAATCGGCAGGTAGTCGTGCCTGAACACGTTGAATGTGGTATGGATACAACAAATTGCATAGAATTTTCCAAACTGTCCAATGACATTCATTCAAAGTATTGCCAATTTGTGGTGTAGAAGTACGTGGTTCTTCCCCTATCATATCCAGCACATTATTTTCACTAATCTTCCTAATAATGCCCTCCATTTCGTTTCAATGTGCCTGTTTCACGAGGACGTCGATGAATGTTTTCGAAGATTTTTCGGTCGGGCATATTACCGCTAGGAAAACGTTCAGTGTGCAATCGTCTAGCTTGTAAAGAAATTTCCATCAGCAAATCCATACATGAAATGCGTGTAACTCAGCACAGCGTTCATATATATCATTAGTTCTCAAACTGGGTGCCGCGGCACCCTGGTGTGCCGCGAGCGTATGCCTGCGGTGCCGCAGCAATAATCAAGAAATGTAAAAAAATGAAATGTAAAAAAAAGAGGAGGCAAACGAATTTGAGTTCCTACCTTTATTGCAGAATTATGGAGAATTGGCTAAAATCTGGGTCTTTAAAACGGAAAGGTGATGAACCATGGGCGTAGCCAGGATTTAGTTTCGGGGGAAGTTTTATGACCAGGATTTAGTTTCAGGGGGGTTTAAGAAAATACAGTAACAGAAATGCACCAATTTACTTTCTAAACTGACACACAAGGGTTTCTAAACTTCACATCTGCCATGCTCTCTTGAAGAGAGCCGTCTCGACTCGTCTCTTTATTTCAATATAACATTTATGTATATATCTTTCATATTTCGGGGGTTGGGGTTTTGAACACCCCCCCCCCCTGGCTACGCCCATGTGATGAACTCACTAAAGCTTCTGAAGCTACTGATTCAATGACAACCAGCATCGGAGGAGGAGACGAATTATACCAGCAGACACCTGCGAGTCTAAATCATTCAAGTTCGTCTTCCTCAGTTCGCGATAACACAACTCACGACCAAAAGATAATCCGGGGAAAATAAGGAAATATGGTCCTAGCTACCTCGCATTGTTAGGCTTTGTTTCTTTTGGGAACGAAGAGGCACCGGAAGTGCATTGCGTTACTTGTCATAAAATTGTTGCTAACAGCTGCTTGGTTCCATCCAAATTAAAAAGACATCTGGAATGCAATCATTCTGATTTAGTATATCAAGGCGAAGAAATCTTCGAAGAAAACCCCGCGCTTTATCTCTTCAGGCAGGGTCATCTAAGGTAGAGAGAATTCTTTTAAATTAAAATGGAAACGCAACTGAAGCTTCATTTATTGTCAGTTCAGACATAGCAAAATCTGCAAAGCCCCATACTATTGAAGAGACTGATTAAACCTTGCGTGAAGCATGTTGTAACTTGCATTTTAAGTCCAGACATAGCCAAGAAGATTGATAATTTGCAACTCTCAAATAGCTCCATTAGCAAGCGAATTTACACAATTTCAGAGTCTGTACAGCTGTTCCCCCTTGATGAAAGTACCGACGTTACGGCTGTTTATTTTTTGTGTTTATAAGGGATCCATTCGAAATGCTAACAGAAGAAGAATGTTTGATGAGTGAATAGCTTGAAACTTACACCATTGGCGAGGAAATTTTCAAAGTTATCGACAAATATATACAGAAAAATGATTTGAAATGGAGCAATTGTGTTGACCTTTGAAGCAATGGAGAGGCTACAATGGTTGGAAAAGTAAAGGGAGTCGTTTCTAAAATGAAGTAAGTGGTAGACAATGCCACCACCAGCCACTATGTCACACATCGACATTCTCTGGCAACGATAAGGATGCCACAAGATTTAAAAGTCGAATTGGAAAACTAA
Organism: Phosphuga atrata; assembly: GCA_944588485.1. Taxonomy (NCBI): domain Eukaryota; kingdom Metazoa; phylum Arthropoda; class Insecta; order Coleoptera; family Silphidae; genus Phosphuga; species Phosphuga atrata. The sequence goes on along the minus strand of OX155892.1, from coordinate 76,904,791 downwards.
ATTAAACCGCTACTTCTCTCAATGTTGCATTCCCAACATACGCTTACATTAAAATCAGGTACAAGAGCAAACACTCTGCATCAACTGATTTGAGGATGAAATTAACCAAACTTCCGATAAACTTAAAGGGAATAATAAAAAAAATTATTCATCTCAATAAAGACAATTGAGCATTAAATTTGTATTGTTTTTTTTTTATTTTCTTAAGTTTTCAAACCGTTTTTAGGGTATCTGTGTAGTGAAATATTTGTAGCCCGACAAGGGTGCCGCGAGATCTTTTTAGCTCGATAAGGGTGCTGCGGCAAAAAAAGTTTGAGAAACACTGGTATACATGGTAGTGGACATCACTTACTATTAAAGGCAAGCCAAACTCGTTAATGTTTTATACTTGACAAACTCATTGGCTTATGCCATACTTTACTTATTTACATTAATGATTTACATTAATGATTTCAACAAACTTAAAATATGGTTGTCGCAAATTTTGTTCACCCTTTATCTTCGAAACAAAGGGGTTTTTCAGAAATCATCATCGGCCAAAGACATGATCATATTGTGCACTGTATATAGGAATTTTCTAATTATAGAGAAATAATTTGTAGACATAAAATATATACTTAATGCTGTATAGTAGTAAATTGCGATCTATAGATAGAATCAGTATTTATATATTTCTAAAAATATATTTATCGTGTTTTGTTCAAAGATAAAACTACTACCTCCTAATTAGAATGATATAATAATATCTTCCTTTGCGTGAGTAAAAATAAGAAGGATAAATTTAACAAAAATATACCAATAAGTGTTTTACAGCCTTTTAAAAATTAAATAAACCAAACAATTAAATGGAATATTAAATACAACTTATACCACAGGGTCACATTTTATAATTGGGTTGGTTCAAAAATAATTGCGGTTTATATCATTTTAAGTTTGGCGCAGATTTTGACCGTTACCGTTATCTTGCGTATTGTTGAATAATACATTATTGGAAACAATGCAATTGGCACTACCTTAATTCTTTAAACAAAACGTGATGAATTGAATTGATGGACATAACACCAAAAATTATTAATTGAAAAAATTAGTCTCGCACATTTTCTTCGTTAGAGTTTATTAGTGAATGTATAAGTCAACACTGATTCAAAAAATGTCTTTGGAAGTCTAGATTTTCAGGAGAGTCGTGAACATCTTTTAAACAAAGATGTGCTAAAAACCATAAAATGGGTAAATCGGTGCCGCAAAAACCAAACGTCAAGCAATTCGGCCATACAAAGTGTGCTCTTTTCCGTTACAAAAAATATCGCTTCCTTTAGCGTATTGCCATATGTTGCTAGTTTCATTAAATTCTGTGAATAAATAAAGAAATCACCTGGGCCGTCAGGTTTAAAAAGAATTTATTTCATTCAAATAGGTTGGCCTAATATATACATTGATTCTAAATCAAAATCTTAACTTAAATAAATCAGCATGAAAATAATATACCATAAAATTAAAAATAATGAAAAGCAAAACAAATCATTTCATTTTTACATCTAACATTATTATTGGTGAAGATATTTCCTAATTCTCTTTTTGAATATCGTTAGAGTTTGGCCAAATTTAATTTCATTTGGTAGTGCGTTGTAATCATTAAAACCTTTGAAAAACAACGATTTCATTGAATTTTGTCTGTTTGTTTTTCTGATAAATATATTTGCATTATTTCTGGTGTTATATTGATGTACTTCAAAATGTAATGTAATGTAAGGACGTGAAAAAATAATCGATTTTCATATTAATCGATTATTTCTTTCATATAATCGATTTTCAATAAATCGATTATGTAAATTACACGCTTTAATCGATTTTTGCGACGCATGAAAATACGCAATTAAGTTCACCCACATGAATAAGTCGATCAAAAGACGGCGGCATTTGTATGTATGTAAAAGAGTTTCGTTTCTTTTCAACAGTTTTCTTTCTTTGGAGAGTGTCAATAATGATTTAACAATAAAAATGTCTTGTGAAACATCTAAAAGTGGCTGGCGGAAGTATTTTATAATGAAGAAGGATAATAGCACAATGCAAAAACTGACCGAAATAATTAAAAACATGTTCCTAGTAATACTACAAAAAATACATATGAAGCGAAAACTCCCACTGTCCTACAGGCTAACCAGGTATCACAAATTAATATATTGTATAATGGAATTAGCATGGTCCCTATGACAGCAAAATTCTGTAAAGTTTAGTTTTCTTGCGTGAGTCATAGGTTTTATAACTTCAACATTTCAATTAAAATCAAACGTGTCATGGTAGAATTGACGTTGATGGTGACGAATTGGTGGAGATGGTGAATACGTTTTTAAAAATTAATAGACTGAAATTAATAGAATAGGAATAAATATTTGAAACTAACCTAAACATCTTAATTCAGTGAGCAATTTACCGGCCTGAAACTCCGCTAAACATCTTATGAATACTTTGTCTTCGTAGGTCATACTACGAAATTCTCTTTTCATGGCTCATAAATTTCTAAAGTAATTAAGAAAAACTTTGTCAGGTTCTGAACGAAACGTAATGAAGGCAAACAATGTTTTTGTATATGAGGGCTAAAGCGTGTCAGATCAAGCATTGGAGCTTCTGTTTCGAAAATTTTAGCATTCGCCTCAAGGTGGATATAAAAATTATTAAATAACTCAGAACATAGCAAAAATGATATGCCAGGGTAGTCTACCCTACAGTATGGTAGAAGGAGTAGGTTTCAAAAAAATAATGAAAACTGTAGCTTCTTTGTACAAGATTTCGTGCTGTAATACTATCACAGATCTCATAGATACCAAATATGAAGAAAAAAAATCCTTGTCATACAAAAATTACGATTAGTGAAAAACGTCTGTCTCGAAATAGATTAATGGAAAACAGTTGAGGAGTTTTTTAGGCGTGACAGTGCACTTTATAGAAAACTTTGAAATGAAGTCAACCAACATTGTATGTGAACCACTTCACTATCACCATACAGGAGAGTATTTGTCAGAAACGATGTTAAGATTGGGGGTTGTCTCACGAAAAAAATGTAAGCGTTACTACTGACAATGGCAGTAACATAGTATTGAAATGTCTTTTGGTCGAGCAAAACATGTTCGGTGCTTAGCATATACACTTAACTAACTTGGTGGTCGAAAATTCTGTAAATACAACTGATATCAAACTTTTTCGGACAGAGTCCGCACAATCGGGATTTGGTTCCACCAAAGTGGTGTTGGCGCTGAAGAATTGCGACAAGCGCAAATGCTTCAAAATGTTTCCGAAGGAAAATTGAAATATTTCATTGGGGACGTATCCACAAGATGGAACTCGCAATTACATATGATAGAACGTTTCGTGTTAATGAGCAGCACTATAGGATTTGTTTTAGTAAGTCACTCAAATGAGCCCAAATGCTCACAGCAAACGAAATTGTTGTGCTAAAAGAAATTTAAAAAAATTTAAAGCTTTTTCAAAATGTCAGGAAAGAAATGAGGGCGAAAAAATATGTTACAGCTAGCAAAGCCATAACGATTATCAAATGTTTAAAAATCTGTTAGACGCAATAACGCAAACGAGTGATTTCGCAAACCAATTGAAAATTCCTTGCAAACAGAATTAAATAAAAGATTCGAAAAAATCCAAAACGTGCACCTTTTTTCGGTTGCAACATTTTTGGATCCTAGATTCAAAAAAATATATTTAGATGAGGCAGTATCCTTGTAACAAACAATAAATTATATCAACAGATATGAACTTGAATTCCAGGAATGATGATATTCTAGTAGCGCCTAATTATGAATCATTTGTATCATCAGGAGCGGCTGTCGAAAAATAATGTCAGTTAACATGTCAATAGCCAAAAATACAGAATTACTTATATATTGCGGCACCGTTATCAAATCTCAAGGCAGATGCCCTCAATATATGGAGAAGTTTTGAAGGAACTTTCCCTAACCAAACCGAATTGGCTCTAAAACCTCTTTATGATGGCCAATTCCGCGCCAGCCGAAAGATTATTTTCCAAAGCGGGGAATATTGTCAAGAAAACACGATACCGTATTCTAGGAAAAGCATTATTTTAGTTTTGAAACCAGAAGTTCGTCGATATACTTATACTTATCATTTTATTTGATTTTTATTCTGAATTTTTTTTAATACTATACAAATCTCTTAGTTCTATTACTATATATGAAAGCAGGCATTTTTTTCGAATACAAAAAATCATTTTTTTTTAACAAAAATCGATTATTTAATCGATTAACATCGATTTTTCCTAAATCGATTAATTATGAAAAGCAAAAAATCGATTTTTAAGAAATCGATTTTTTTCGCTAAATGTCACATCCCTAATGTAATGTACTCATGGAAATAGGAGCAAGTAAGATCATTATAGTCCGGGAGGTAGCGTTGCATTTTAGGTAGTGTTTTTACGCCAATCGATTCACATCTGTTTCAATAGATCTCGAATGACTAATACGTGAACCAAGCGTCAGCTGACGCACCCGCGGTGGGTATGGGTGTGGGAGGTTGCGAAAGTGGTATAAAAAAATAAAAATCTAAGTAATAGTACGCAGGCTGAAACTTTTTTTCATAAATCAGTCAGCTGCATGGTGGACGGGGGATTATGCGTCAGCTGGTCGCATGAACTTGTAAAAAAAACACTAAAATAAAGTTATAAGCAGAAATGCTTTGCAGAAATTATTCGTTATAAGTAGTATCGCTATCGTAATCGTTATCTGATGATTTCTCATCAGAACTGTCCTCTATTAGACTGTTCTCTTCATCTTCTTCGATTTCTTGAGCTCGATCCTCTTCACCATCATCATGAAAATTAGGCTACCAAAAATATATACACTCAAAGAAAGTATCACCGACAAAGTTACATACCGGCCATATTGCTGCTATCCGTTATACTGGTGACTGATGGAGGTACTTGATCTCCCTCGAACCATTTGAAGACATATTTCTCCTCTTTTTCTTCCCATCCCCAGTCAGTGGGAGATAATTGTGAAGGGTCTAGAAGGTGAGCATGGCTCCAAAGGTGTGCTATATATGACGTGCGCAAGTAAATGCTGGCGTAGCTCGGATTGACATGGTGGGAAGATTGCCCCATCGATACGGTTTTTCCACTTAAGCATATCGTTCTTCTCATTAATTTGATATTTTTTAATGAACGTAGCAACTCGTGTAGCGTTGACATTATGTATCCCTTTAAATCCGTACAGACTACAAATAAATTCTTCAAGCGTTATGAAGATCTCGTCTAATGTACAATATGGGATGTTCGCAATATTACCCAATGCTTTCATATATGCCTCAGATTTTCTCAACAATTGTAGAGGCTTCTTTTTCCCTTTCCTGTAAAATGCAGGATTTAAATCACAGCCTGTGAGGGCATGGAACCCTGGCAATGCAGTACATAAATTGTTTCCCAATTTTGTATGTAATTTCGTAACATCAACGAATCTTTGGGAATTCCCGGAACCAATGTGCATTGTAATTTTCAAAACATTTTGAATAGTATTCATATTGCCGAGCATTATAATACAAATATCCGTGTCTGAGCATGAATACTTATGAGCATGATTACTTATGGTAACGTGAGCATCGAAATCTAACTTGCAAACGTGGAATATAATTTTTGTATCAGCTTCTTCGTGGGCTGGACAAGATAAATTATAATCGACGGTTCTTATAACTTCATTACTTTGTACTTCATATTTATAACAAAACTCGTTGTTCACATAGATCGTTTTAGAGCCTATGTAGCTAGCCATATAATTATTTTTCCAGTCGTCGCAAAGAAATTCCACTAAGGCAGCTTTGAAATAAATGTTCTTCAATTCGTTAGAAAAATTAGTTGAGCGTACTTGATCAGGGCTATTTATATGATATTGTTGACCTCTCACCCTGCCTCTTAACAAATGCTCGTTATCTTTAATCGATGGCGAAAAGTAACGATCGAATGTGATTATAATAATGCGCGCATTGTTTTTATTGAACATTTGAATCAGCTTTTTCGAAATATTCCCAAATGTAGAAGGAACGTCTTTCAATGCATGGAGCATGAAAAAACCATCATAAATGAGTACGTCACATCTTTGTGGTGTATTGCTATCAGTTTCTTTTTCTTGAATTCAAATTCAAATTTCTTTCTAATGCTTCAATATTTTTAATCTTCATTGCGTTAGCTGACGGTTTTTCCACCGCTAACCACGCAGCTGATTGTTGTTTTCGTACTTTTAATTATCTAAACAATCATCTAGTTAAATTTCATAAGCGTACTATAACTTTATTTTAGTGTTTTTTTACAAGTTCAAGCGACCAGCTGACGCATAATCCCCCGTCCAGGTCAGTATGATGTCAAGTATTTATTAAAAAAGTTTCAGCCGGCGTACTATTACTTAAATTTTTTTTTTTTACCACTTTCGCAACCTCCCACACCCACACCCACCGCTACTTGAGCAGCTGACGGTCGGTTTACTTATTAGTCATATAAGATCAACTATCGATGTGAACATGAGCCGGCTTACTATGACTTTTGTATTTGCAACGCTACCTCCCGGACTATTAAGTATTTTATATATAAATACCATGGTGCCGACTCCTTTTCTTACAGAAAGCCATTGGAGGGAATTGAACATTGTATCAATAGGCGATTTAAACCGAGGGATGTGAATAATCTTAATGTTAACATTAAGATTATTCGCATCCCTCGGTTTTGGAGCTTTTGTAATTGAAACAATTTATTCAAGTTGAGAACATATATAACACAGAGGAGCAATAATCAAAATGGGTTTGGATAATTGTTCTATATGTAGTGATTTTCGTTTCCATTGATAGGTTACTAGAGATTCTTGAGAGAAAATATACCTTTTTAGTTATATTTTTTTTAAATATAATCAAAATCGTTTTCAAAAGTCAACTGACTGTACAATTCCAATTGCCTAGATATTTAATATTATTCACAAATTCAATATCTACATCATCAATTGAGAGTTTCAAGTTATTTTGATTTTTTATTGATATTGATATATTTTTGAATTTATATTTTGTTGTAATCAGCATAGCTTTAGTTTTTAAAATATTCATTTATCATTTCAATTTATCAAGTTTCATATATTTGTCGACTTCTGCAAGTACCACATTCATATTACTGAGGGCTTTATCCAGATTTGTATCACTACATGCAGCAGACCCGCAGCTGGGCGCTTCACCGCCTGCGTGCAAAACTGACAATCCGCCCCCTCTTTACCTTCATGCTTACTCTCCGTATTAGGCTTTTAGAGAGGAATTTGATGCTGGTTAGTTGTTATGGCAGTGCATAAAAAAGGAACAATTTTAATTATAAAACAATTTATTTTAATATCTATAATAAAACTTAGATGTAGCTACTTGAATGATTTTAGAAAATTGAACTTTTCTTACTTTTAAACTTGCGAAATCTGCGACTATTTGTTTTTTATTCAAACTATCTAATACTTCAGATTCTATCGAAATAAATAAATTAAATAAATAAATAAATTAGTCAGTCTTTGTTGATGTATAGTTGATCTTAAATAATTTTTAATCAACTTTAACTTATAAAAAGATTTCCAGATGCAACTGTAACTGGTAGAGTAAGATATCGCACCTCGAACAGAAAAGTGACACAAGTGCGAAATGGTGGATGAAAAATCGCCATTTTTTTAACTGAAAATTGAATATCTAGGATGATATCTAGGATATCTTTTTTCGTCTGAGCAGATTTTCAACAGAAAGATGGCAGATAAACAGTTGTTCTTAGAAATCAGTAATTCGCTCTTGTGTCACTTTTCTGTTGGATGTGCGATATATTCTTAATGCTATATGTGTGTTTGTAAATGTGGATATTAAATTATTATTCAATATCCACTTTAAAAGTGGATCCATATAATTATATTGATCACTAGATTGATTTATTTCAAAATGCAACTTCAAATCTTTTTCATTGTACAATACAATACCGTCAATATCGGCTTTATTCCTTGAATCGTCTTTGAGTTTTAGATGTAAATCTTTGCAATGTTTCATCAATTCTTCGTTAGGGTTAGTAAATAATAAAGTATTGAAAAAGCCAAACACGTTGTCTAAAATGTTCAAGTCTTGAAACCTATTTTTAAGGACATTAATGTTTGATCTAAGGTTCTAAAAAAACTCTACTTTGTAATTGTTTTTAGGATCTAATATAACTTCGCATTGTTCATAGTGGAATTGTGCTGGTTTTTAGTATTTTTTGGTGAAAAGTCTGTTTCTGCATTTAGTTTATATGCCATTGTTTCCGTACCTTCTTGTAAAATCATTGTAAAGTATTCATCCGTGCGATAATTTGTAAATTTATCGATCAAATTATTTAGCAAATGTATGCATATTGGAGTATGAATCGTGGGACTTTGCATCAATTTAGTTAAATAATTAATTTCGGATGATATTATAAAGGAAGTAAAGTGAAGAAACTAAAGGTCGGATATAAGAACATGCAAATGGTAGAAGTATCAGAGAGTGTATTTGCTGATGACCTGGTAATATATGCGAAAAACGAACAAGATCTGCAATATAACCTGAATATATGGAAAAATGCACTAATAGAAAAAAAAACTGAGAATTAATGCAGGAAAACCCAAGGTAATGGTGATAGGAAAGGAAGACTTGGAAATATCAATAAAATTAGATGGAAAAAAACTAGAGCAAGTGCAAACATTTAAATATTTGGGAGTGAAAATTCACAAAAATGGAAAGATGGACGCAGAAATAAAATGATAGACTGGAAAGTGCTGCTAGGTTATATAATTCACTGAACAACGCCTTCATAAGGAAAAAAGAAATATCCAGCAAATCAAAAATTACGGTATTCAAAGCTATTTTTAAACCCGTATTAACCTACGGAAGCGAGAGCTGGGTGTTATCCAAACAAGCAAAAAGCAAGATCCAAGCAATGGAAATGAGGTACCTACGAGGAGTGAAGGGGATTACACGAAAAGATTGAATCAGAAATGACTTAGTAAGAGAAGAACTGGAAGTAGAACCCATCATAGAAAGCATCAAAAGACAACAATTAAAATGGTTTGGACACCTAGTGAGGATGAAGGAGGAAAGATCAACAAAACAAATATGGCAGACGAGACCACACAAGCGCAGAGCAAGGGGCAGACCAAGAAAAACATGGGATGAGGCGGTGACAGAAACTTTAAGCGAGAAGGGACTGTCGTGGAACGAGGGAAAAGGGATCAGTAAGGGCAGAAAGGAATGGGCTAGATTAGTCCACAACTAATATGAGTTTGTCATTTATGTAATACTGTACCTGAGTCTATATAGATTATTACCTTAACATCTAACGGTACTCCAAGGTTTGGAATAAAAAAAAAATAATAATTTCGTTCAAAATTTCTTACCAGACTACAACAGAGCAAATAAATAAAAATAAATAATAAATTTAAAATTTTTAAACTTAAATTTAAATTTTTAACTTTTTTCTTTAAAGCAAGCGAATGCGCTTTATGAGTTGTGACATTATCCCAATCAGATGTATTTTCAGATAATTCGAACAGAGCATCAAATACTTCATCTAAGTGATACCGTAATGGTTATATTGCGTCAATTCTACTGGACCATCGCGTAGCACTCAATGATTTTATTTTTAAATCCGATAAATATTTGCAAATGATGAACCACGTTTTTTTATATGATGAAAAGAAAACATAGATTTCTTGAAAAAGTCGAAAAAATTTACAGTTCGGAAACTCGAAACAAAGGGAATTAAACCGAAAACTGATCTTCTTAGTCCGGGAGAGAAAATCTGCCTCTTAACTTGCTACACCTCCACCTTATCACCTCGGTTCTAAAGTGAGTTCTAATCGTTTTAAATACAAATATCTCACAAATATTAAATAACATCGTTTGGACGCACGCTTAATAGGCGAGAGATTCCGCTTTCCGCTAGCTATAGATACTGTACTACTACTGTACGTAAAACTATCGCCCGGTATGGCAGAAAACGTTTTCGATTATTTTCTAAAAAAATACAAATTGGCAAATTATGACAATATGTTCGTTAAGGAGATTTCTTTATTTGCCGCTCTCTTGAAAGTGCCGCCCTTGAGCGGTGCACGCCCTGCACGCCCGGTCCCGGCGGGTCAGACATACAGCGATAATTTGAGATTTTATCATTTATTTGCCAGAAATATTGCAAAATTGTTATTAATAATATAACTAATAAATGTAGCAAATTTCATTAAATTCTGTTAGTAAATAAAGAAATCCCCTTATCTGTAAGATTTAAGCGATAATTTGAGATTTTAAAATTGTCATTTATTTGCCAAAAATGTTGCAACTTTGCAAAATTGTTATTAATAATATAACTAAGATGGACGCGGCAGAAACCTAAAATCCAGGCGCGTCTGTTCTCGTATCGAGCGGCGTTCTGGTCAGCGTCTGTTTTCCCATGTGAGGGGCGGCTGCTTTGATAGCTCTAGGACTTACAATCTTAGTTCTAATCTCGCAAAGTATAACCTACTTTGCCCAGTCTAATGATTAGACAGTTGTTGCGTTATGGAAAGTCTATTCAATATTGAAACTACTCCAGGTGGTAGCTCGATAGAGGAATCCACCGTCACGACCAGTGACGCAAGCGGGCCGAAGGGTTCTGGAGACCCTGCACTACAACGCAAGGGGAAGTCGGAGTCCCCTGGAAATCATAAACTCAAGACAAACGCCAAAAAAATTACTGGTTTGGAACTCAAAATGTGCAATCACTACTTAAAGTGGGGAAACTCAAAGAGATAACGAAAACTATGGGAGAACGTGATATTAAGGTCATGGTCATTCAGGAAACAAGGTACAAAGATATACAAGGATATACAAAGGGAAACCAGCGATGAAAGTAGCTAATACAAAATCCCTACCGCTTCTTGGAACAGCGTTTATAGTAGACAAGTCCTTAATAGATTCTGTGATAGGCTTTGAAAGTTCATCACCAAGACTGTCACTTCTGCACTTAGGGTGTGGCAACAGGACCTACACTCTCATAAATGCTCACATCCCGATCAACGAAGATCGCAAGAATCCAGACAAAGTCGAACAGTTCTGGGAAGAGCTAGAAGATCAGATGTCTTGGATACCAAAGAAAAACATCAAGGTACTAATGGGTGACTTCAATGCGCAGATCGGGAAGGAGAGAAAATATCTGAAGATGGTAGGAGAATATCCCGCACATAAACGTACCAATAGAAATGGCGAGAGACTCTTAAAACTTTGTCGAGCCTTTAATCTACAGCTTATGTCAACGACTTTTAAGCATTTACCCAGGAAACAAAAGACATGGCGATCCCCCAATCCTCTATTGGGAGAATTTCAGATCGACCACGTCGCCATTTCTACGATGGGAAAGAGAGAAATCATGAATGTGAAAGTAGCAAGGGGAGCAGAAGTAGACTCCGATCACTACCTGACCAGAATTAAACTGGAGTTTTTACCAACCAGGAAAAGAACACGGAGAGAAAATATCCCGCGATATGATGTCGGAAAATTAAAATCCAATAATGCGGCAAGGGCAAGTTACCGAGATGAACTGAAGTGCCTTGCGTCAGAAAATTGGGATGTAATCCGAGACAAGATCCAAAGCGCTGCTGGAAGAGCGATTGCTCAGACAAAGCGAATAAGACAAAATTGGTGGAATGCAGAATGTGACGACGCACTGAAACGCCGGAAAGAGGCATGGAAAAAATGGAGCTCAACGAAACGAGATGATGATCTATTAATCTTCCGAAATCAGACGAAACATACAGCCCGGACTTTCATAAGGACTAAGAGACAATATGAACAAGATCAACTAAAGAAAACGAAGGAAGATTTCCAAATGAACAATACACAGAACTTTTATCGGACGTTCAAATCGCGCTTAAGGGGTTATCAGGCACCAGGAATTTGCATCAAGAATGAAGAAGGGATGATAGGAATGACCGATAAGCAAAACTGTGACATCCTTTCCAGATATTTCGACTCACTGCTTAACTGTGATGGTCCGCAAGAAAACCTGAGAATGGAACCACCAGAAGTATCTTCTCCCAATTCATTGCCTCCTGACGGAGACGAAATTTTCCTGATTATTCAAGGACTTAAGGCAAACAAAGTTGCTGGTGCAGATGGTATCGTCGCTGAACTCCTACAACTCGGATCTGCGGGAGTCGTAAAATCTTTCACTCGGTTACTTGAGAATATATGGATAACTGAGAGGATCCCTGCTGACTGGCAAATGGCTTTGATCCATCCCCTTCATAAAAAAGGTGATAAGATGGACGTTAATAATTATAGAGGCATCTCTCTTGTTTCAGTTCCTTACAAGATTTTATCGAGAGCGTTACTAACAAGAATAGAAGGGTTATTAGATTCTGAATTGGGTGAATACCAAGCTGGTTTTCGAAAAGGAAGATCTTGCGCGGATCAAATCTTCAACCTGCGGAATATCATAAAGTACAGGATGTTGGGACAGAATAAATATGTCGCCGTCTTTGTGGACTTCCGGAAGGCCTATGACTCCATTGACCGAGAAACCTTATTGGCAATTCTCGAAGAATTTGGATTGGACAACAAGACGAGGAATCTAATTCAACAGACGATTAGCAATACTTTCTACAAAATAAAGTTCCGGGGGGAGTTGTCAGAGCCGTTCGAAATCAATACTGGCGTACGACAAGGCGACGGGCTTTCGCCAATATTATTCAACTGCGTCTTAAAAAAAGATATTCGAGAATGGACAAAGGGAATTTCGGATAAAGAGGCTTTCAGGTTAGGGAGAGGTAAAGAAAGTATAAGAACGGATTGTTTGGCATTCGCCGACGATGTTGTGATACTCACTACCGGTGTTGAAACAGCGATTAAAAGAACTGAAGAATTCCAGATGATAGCCAAGAAGACTGGGCTTCAAATTTCTTTTGAGAAGACTGTCTTCATGACCAACATCAAAGACGCTCCTCTCCACTTGGAGTTGAGAGACGCCAAGATAAAGCGAGTTACGTGTTTTAAGTATTTGGGAGAAAAATTACAGGACAATGGGTCGGATAAGGATGAAGCAGGCAAAGAGCGGGCGAGAAGAATGGAAATGGCTTATCAACTTACGAAGGATACTTTTAACAAAAATGATCTATCCTTTGGGGCTAAATTCCGACACCTAGATACTGTTGTCAAACCTGAATGTCTATAGCAGCAGAAATACTAGACATGATTGGTAAGGGTGGCCTCGAAGACATCCGGGGGAAAGAAAGGAAAATGCTCCGAAAAATCCTAGGTCCAAATATCAAGGATGGAGAGAGGATACTAAAACCTAATAAAAAATTATACCTGAAGACAGAAGGAATTGTAGCCCAAATGAGAAAGTGGAGAATACAGTTTTATGGGCACTTAGTGAGGATGAACAGTACCAGACTGACGAATAGGATTTTTGAATTCTTCAGGAAGAGGAAGACGGAGCCGAAATGGTTTCGGGAAGTGAGATTGGACTTGGATCGTATGGGGATGAAAAAAGAAGACATAATGGACAGAAAGAGATTTAGGCGACTAATTAAGGAGTTTACAGGTTTCCAGGAGACAGGGGAATTGTCAGTGAGAAAAGGAAGATCTTACACGGAGGAACAGAAGAATGAAGTGGGAGAGAGGATGAAGAGATATTGTCAGAGAGTGAGGACAAAAAATAATGTAAAAACTGTCAAACGTGGTCCATAATTGGCCGTAACCAATATAAAAAAATATAACTAAGAAATGTTGCAAATTTCATTAAATTCTGTTAATAAATAAAGAAATCCCCGTATCTGTCAGATTTAAGCGATCATTTGAGATTTGTAAAATTGTCATTAATTTGCCAAAAGTGTTGAAACTTATATCACATATTGTCGTACGTGAAAATTTGATTCTCTGGTGGTGGTGATACAGCAAATGACAATTTTTTTTGCACTAACCAAATACAACTCTTTCTCAAGGTTTTATAAAATTATAATTATATATTAGAGAGTATTTTACAAAATAAACACTATCGACATTTTTAGTGCTTTGGAATCGCTCACACAATATGCATTGGTCATTAGTCATATTAAAACTTGCATAATTGGTATTAAAATCATCTTGAAAATGATTTTCGCAACTGAAGAAAACGTTTTATTCGTTTTTTTATGAGTCTACTTTAAACTGTATTATCTCAGTGAATACTTATTTATTCAATATAATCGAAATAAGCGCCATGTGAATCAGTGCACTTTTGCCAACGTAACACGAGCCGATCAATTGCGTCGACATAAAAATTAGGTGCTCGGGATTCAATGAAGTAGACAAAGGCCGTTTTTGCCTGGTCCTGATTACAAAGTTATCGAAGTGCTTGAAAAGATGATGAGGCAGAAGTTAGACGCTCAATTCGTTTAATTTTCGGACGGTGATTTGTGAAACGTGCGGAAACGCGTTGTCTTGTTGTCATAGAGCAGGATCGGACCTCTTCTGTTGACCGGTGCCGGCTGCTGCCGACGCAATTTTCGGAACAGTTAGTCGATGTCCTCGCAATAGGACTCAGGTCTGATGATTTAGCCCGGTTGCAGAAAGTTATAGTGAATCTCACCAGCCGCTGACCATCATAGAGTAACCTTGTTTTTTTTGTGGGTTTTCGCCTTTGGGAAGTGCCTGGGTGGCTCATCGGTGTCCAACCACTCTCCTGAACGTCTCCTGTTGTCATAGAGGATCCAATTCTCATCACACGTGACGATCCGGGCCAAAAATGTATCGTGACAATTTCTGTCAATCGTTCAAATCGTGGGGCACCCACTTTTCGATCTTTTTGACCTTTCCAATACGTTTTAAACCATCTAAAAACGCATGGGAGCTGACGCCCAGTCCTTCCGCCATCCGACGCACCATTTGTGATGGGTCAGTCTCCACCAGGGTCCTCAAATCCTCGTCCTGGATTACTGTAGGTCGACCACTTCGGGGCTCATCTTCGAGGTTAAAATCTCTGGAAGAAAATTTCGCAAACCAACGTCGAACAGTGCGTTCATTAATACTATCATTGCCAAATTCCTGGTAAATTTTTCAAGCTGTTTCGGCAACGCTTTGGTACAATTTGAATTCGTAGAGAATCATATACATAATATCAGACATCATATAGTAATAAGCTGAAAAGAAGCAAAAAATTTAAATTTGAAAAAAAATTAATAGCATCAATGTATCTTTACAAGATTCAAGTACTCAAGATTCTTGTAAAATATTCACAAGAATAAATATTTATTGAGATATGCAGCTACAAAATACATAACATTAAAATGGACAAAACTTTTGAAACAACCTAGTAGCGCATTATTTCCAATTTTAATGTTTTAGCGTGCAATGAAATTAAATCTAAACAACATGGATCGTCCTTCAGGACCTTAAGACCCTGGTGAAACACAACAAGGTTACACTTGCTTGTGTGCCGAGCCACGAGGGACTGCTAGGAAATGAAATGTCGGACAAGTTAGTATAAGATGGAACTAACAAAGAAAACATTAGTGCTAAGAGGGACTTCTACATTACTAAAACCATGGCCCGAAACAAAATATGTAAATGGGTAGCAACTAAGTACCGTCTACAGTTAGACAAAATGAACGGTCAGAAACACAGCAAACGAATTCTAGAAAATTTTGCGTACGCTTTAACTGCTGTAATCCCGCAACTTTCATGGAAACAGATTTCAATGGTGGCAGGTTAAAATCGCAATATTCGTGATATAGTTCCCAGTACTAGACGGTTCACCGTCTATCATCTATATCAGAGTCGATAATAATGTGATAAAATAATGTAATCTGAAGTGTAGGTTGAGAAATATTGAGGCTGGGATTGCGATCCCAGATCGCGATAATTATTGATTGTCTAAACCAGAGGTTCTCAAACTTTTCGAAGTCGGGGAACACTAAACTCTGATATATTTTTAAGCGGAACATCTACAATCTACAATACATCATAAATGTTAAAACAGGGGGGGGGGGGTGAGGCGTTTAGCTAACCTTTTATCATCATTATTATTGCAACAATCATCATTTCTCGATTTTTTGTTTCAAAACAAGTAATTCATTTTTTAATATCAACACACAATTTGTACCTGATACCCAATACCTGAGATATTCAACATACCTCACTTCGGTCTGAAGAATTAAACACTCATAATCTGATTCCATCGATGAAGAAAGTTGTTTGATAATTCAGTTCTTTATCGGTCTCATTTTAATAAAAATAGCCATGGCAAATACTTTGTCAAATAAAGGCTGATTCTCATATACGCGACATTCAGCTACGCGACGTCACGCGACACGCCTGTCAAAAAACGATTACATTGTTTTAAATGGGCATGTTCTCACTATGGCTACGCGACAGCTACGCGACGTGCCCACTTAAAACAATGTAATCATTATTTGACAGGCGATGTCGCACGACGTAACGTAGCTGAGTGTCGCGCATATGGAAATCGACCTTTAGTCTTCTAATTTCTTGCGCATTGTTTTTATGACGGGTACTTCTCGGTGCAAGAAACAATGATGAAATATTATATTTGAATTTATGGTTTTAGCTAAAGTCACAATTCCTTTCATTGATCTCATCATGGACGCTGCTCCTTCGGCACAAATACCGCCACAATGATCCCATAATAATTTTAAAACATTCAAATGCATTCTTATTCCATCAAATAAGTCCTGACTAGTTGAACAACCCAAAAGTTCTTTGCAGCATAAAAATTGTTTTATTATCTCTTATTCATAAATAAATCGTCTAAAGCCTAAGAGCTGAGCCTTACCACTTATACCAGTTGATTCGTCTACTTGTAATGCAGAAGACATATTAACAAGCTTGCCTGCGTATATTCTTTCAATTTTGTAGGACATTAATTCTTCTACGAATCAGACAGCGGAATCTTCAAAATTTACTTCTTTGCTTCTCCGCCAAACACAATTGTCACTATTTCACAGCAGGCAGGCAAAATGAGAGATTCTGCTATCGTGTGTGGCTTTAATTTTAGTCCTACAAACTCGACAATTTTATACCACGCAAGTTGTTTTTTCATTTACTTACTTTCATTGTTTTTTTCAAATTATTCCCTTTGTTTGCCTTACATTTCTAAGAGTCTTTAAATATATTCTCTTTTTTTTTCTGAAAAGAATTTTATGTTCAGTTGCGAAACGACGCCTTTATTTAACGGGCACAATTGCCCTATTGGCAAGTTTCTTGCCGAATACAATGCAGAGCAATCTGTATTTCCGGTCCAGGTAAATCCAAATTTTAAGTATTCTTGGTCATACGAGAATTAAAATTTGAACTGCATATGAGTCACATTTAACGCGAATATAAACTAACCTAACCTAGCGAATTGTAGAATTGGATTAAGCAGAATTTTGATAATTGCAATAATATTTTTTAATATTGATTTTTTCGCGGAACACTTAAAGGTGCAATGCGGAACACCAGTGTTCCGCGGAACACGGTTTTATAACCCCTGGTCTAAACCTTGCCTTACGGAAATGTACGGTATGATGGCCCACGTTTCATTAAATAAAGTAGTTTTAAAGCGCTCTAAAGTTCAATAAAGCACCCAGCTCAGCAAAACGGTAATTAACAATTGTTGAGGAATTTCTTGGCACTGGTAGTTACTTCATGAACATTTTGAAAACATTTGTTTTTTATTTACGTTTTGATTTTTGGTACTGTATATTGTGGCGAATGGTGTATTTATCTATATATTATTAATGTAAAAACATATATGACTAAAAACGTGTTTTTAATTTGGTGTTTTTAATGTGGCTTTTCGTAATAAAACAATATTATCAAAATTAACATGCCACTTATATTTCAAAGCTAAGTAAACGAATAGAAATCACATGATACACTAATGATCGCAAATTAACATTTAATGAATTCCAAGCTATATTTTATAAACTGATAAACCCGATAAGACACGCATAATAACTTGTATTTTTGTAACTTTCCTATGCTCTATATTAAATGTCCATCTAATACAAATTACAAAAATATATTTGGTCAATAAAAAAATATTTACAATGTTTTATTATATTTTTTTGTATAATAAAAGAAATTATTTTTGTTATGTTTGTTTATTATATTTACAGCGTTTAGAAAAGGAGATTATTTTCCATTGTATGGCTTTGTAGCTATTATTTATTATCTGAAAGTATTATATGTGCAATAAAAATTAGAACTACTTAAAATAATTAAATACCCGGCATAAAACGAGTTCTGTTTAAACAGCAATACGGTGTATACATCATAACAAATTCACCAGCGCAATTTGGTTTCTATTAGCACAGTTTTAATTAAACTATTTTTAACAGAAAAGTTTCCTCTTCATATTTAATTATTTCATTAAAAACATAATTTTAGCGTTAAACTTTTCTTAAAAATCGTGTATCCAAGGACTCTATCTATTTTTAAACTATGTATGTAATTTAACATATTTGTTAGAATAATTGTTCGTACATTTTCAAATAATACCCAACAATTAAAAAAACATTTCTAACTTATACGTTCAGAATTAAATAGAATATTTTACTAGGTGAGACAAACGAGTCTACATGCACGAGTTGACAAACAAAACTAGATACACTAAAACGGGACAGACACGACTAGACAGACAAGACTAGACAGGCAAGACTAGACAGACCAGACTAAACAGACAAGACTAGACAGACAAGACTGGACAGACAAGACTAGACAGACAACACTAGACAAACAAGACTAGACAGACAAGACTAGACAGACAAGACTAGACAGACAAGACTAGACAGACAAGACTAGACAGACAAGACTAGACAGACAAGACTAGACAGACAAGACTAGACAGACAAGACTAGACAGACAAGACTAGACAGACAAGATTAGACAGGCATGACTAGACAGACACGACTAGACAGACAAGATTAGACAGACAAGACTAGACAGACAAGACTAGACAGGCAAGACTAGACAGACAATACTAGACAGACAAGAGTAGACAGACAATACTAGACAGACAAGACTAATTTCACTTAAAAGTTCACTTAAAATTAAAAGGAATTTCACTTAAAATTAATGATACATTGATTGAAGATCCACACAGCATAGCCACTACCTTTAATCATTATTTTAAAAATGCAGCAGAATTGGTTACTCTGCAAATGACAGGAACAGATGCCACATACCAACACATTCCTCACAATCCGCACACTATTTATGTGCCGGATTACTGCGAAAGTGAAATGGAAGAGATTATAGGAAAATTAAAAACTAAACATACCTCAGGCACCGATGGATTACCTTGCAAAATTATCAAAGAATTTAGATACGAACTGTTATCACCAATAACACATATAATAAACCACTCATTCTCTACGGAAGAAGTTCCTACGGTACTGAAAACATCATTAATAATTCCTATATACAAATCTGGCGATAAAACGGACATCAAAAACTATAGACCAATATCACTGCTATCTGTATTATCGAAGATATTTGAATATATTATGTTGAATAGGCTAACACCATTTGTAAACAAATACAAGTTAATTCCTGAACACCAGCATGGATTCCAAAAAAATAAATCTACGGAAACTGCCATGGTACACCTGTATAACAAAATACTGGAAGAAGTTGATTGTGGGAAATGTCCCATAGGCATTTTCTGCGATCTCACCAAGGCATTTGACTGTGTTTCACATAGTCAATTGATTAGCAAACTTAACATCCATGGTATTAGAGGGAAGGCAGGTAACTGGATACAATCATACCTCAAGGACAGAACACAGATAGTCAAGATATCAAAGGGTAGCAAAAGTGCACAATCTCCACCCCTGAGCACTCGCATTGGACTACCACAAGGCAGTGTACTTTCTCCGTTACTTTTTTCACTATACTTAGCGGATATAACCAAGTATATAGCGGAATATCACTGCACTCTATACGCAGATGATTCCAGCTTCATTATCTCTCACGGTGATCAGGTAGATAATGAAGTACACGCACATATACTTCTAGAATCCATAAATAAATGGTTTGCAGCGAATAACATGTTCTTGAATGGCTCGAAAACAAATTATATGATCTTTAGACCACAGAGAAGGTCTTGTAGGGCAGTATCATTAACAATGGAAAATATTGAATTAAAGCAAGCCAACAAAGTTAAATTTTTAGGAATATACGTAGAAGATACATTGGGGTGGACAAATCACATAGATTACACCATCAAAAAAATTAACAAGAAAGCTTATTTAATAAGATCAATACGAAAAATTGTTAACTTGTCAGCTATTTTAACAATATATTATGCAGAAGTCCAATCAATATTAAAGTATGGAATCTTAGTATGGGGCTCATCAACATACGCTAAACAACTATTGCCAATATATTGCCCAGAAACGAGTAATAAGAGCTATTAAGGGAATTGACGTTAGAGAGTCCTGCAAATCCCACTTCCAAACATTAAAAATTTTAACATTACCATCACTCTATATACTAGAAATGGCATGTTTCATACATAGGCAAAAACATCTCCTAAAACTCGCCAGAGACCAACACAATTATTTCACAAGGGGGCATTCAAATCTATACCCTGGAAGGGTAAATCTCTCTATCTGCAAGGGGCCGTACCAATTGGGGATAGAGATATTCAATAGGCTACCGAAAAATATTAAAGAAGAATGTAAATACCAGTGCTTCAAGAAACAATTAAAAGAACATTTAATCATACAAGCTCTATACTCACTGAAGGAGTGAGATACTGAAACTTTCTTTTTTCTTTTGACATTTCCCAGAATTTTTGTTATTTTTATTTTATGGGTGAATAAAATTTTGATTTTGATTTTTTTGATTTTGACTAGACAGACAAGACAAGACAAACAAGACTAGACACACAAGACTAGACAGACAAGACTAGACAGACTAGGCAGACAAGACTAGACTAGTTAAGATAACCCTGTGCTGGATGAATGTAGAGAGCCAAAAGCCCAGAGTGTAAGGGGCCGGAGGCATCAGAAAGGCAGAACCCGTACTGGTGAGGAAGGCAGAGGGTGTTTTTTATGCCCCGATGGTGAATGTCCTTAAGAAGGAAATGAATATGGAGGATATAAATGTAAGGGGCATGAGGAAAACCCTAGCTGGGGACCTCATCCTCCGAGTGTAAGATGATGGGGAACAGAAGCGACTGTGAAGTGTCCTTGTTAGGGGCATGGATGAGGCTACCACCACCGATGAGGTGAAAGGAGCCATTCAGAAGGCGGTTGAATGTAAGGAATGGAAGTCTCTCATTCCAAATATGTACTGGAAGTCTCTCCGCACCGTGCGCGGAGGCGCCAGTATGGCAGTAGTCAAAAAAAAAAAGTTGGCAACATCATATGCCTGAGTGACTGAAGACAATAAGCCGATCAGATGCTACAGATTCCTTGGCTTCGGGCACCTGGCGGCAGCATGCAAGGGAGTAGGGAGAAAGAATGCGTGTTTGCGATGTGATGAAAGAGGCTAAAAAAAGAGGCTAAGTGCTTCGTGTGCGGAGTGAATGGGCGGACTCTAGGGGCTGCCCTGTGTACAGTAAACTGTGCAGTGAGAGTATGCAAGGGATGTCCCAAAGAAACCGAATATGCTAGTATTGCAGACGAACTCAAATAGGAGTGCGGCTGCAATGGAGCTGGTATGGAAGACAGGAGAGTGGATGTAACCATTGTCTCTGCGCCAAATCTTCGGATTATTGGTAACGGAGGCCGGCACATGGACCAGTGTAACAATGTTGCTGCGAGGATTTTCCAGTCGAAAAATCCTATGGTTAAGTATGGATGTGGAAATGGATAGGTGTGGATTGAATGGGAAAACTGGGTCCTGTATGGGTGCTACATCTCGCCTAACATATTGTTAGAGCAGTTTAAAGCATTTATGGATGAGCTAAGGACAACTGAGTAATGAAAAAAGTAATGAAAAGCTAGTCCAAAGAGATTGTTGTAGGGGATTTCAACGCCAAGTCCGCTTGGTCCGCTTTCATAGACATCACTTTTAGCACCTCACGAATTGCAGGCAGGGTTAAAGGATTCTCTTCGACGTACGAGAGGATGTTTCTGAGAGACCGGTTGCAATTGGAACGAATGGATGGATAGTGGACAAGAGTCTACTCGAAAGATTGGGAGACGTCATGAAAGAGCTGGCTGAAAGGACAGGCCCCGAAAATAGACTGCGGAGGTCATGCGAAGCAGTTCTTCACGGGGCCTGTGATGATGGTGTTTTAGAGAAAACGGAGGGGAGCTAAGAGGCTGCAAGCTAGTTTACTGGTATAGACAGACAAGTCTAGAGAGACAAGACTACAGTTGTTAGACAGGAGTTGTCTACAGTGGTGGAGGACTGTACTTTCTCTGACCATAGGTTAATTTTGCTAAATAACGACAGCAGCAACAGTACAGAAAGAATTAAATATAGGATTGGTCGAAAATTTTCGCAAGAAAATAAAACGCGGTTTGAGAAATTACTTAGAGAATAGACATGGTACGACATCCTTAACAATGGCAACTGTAGTGAGAAAGCCATGTCATTTATAAACACTCAATTTTATTTTAATAAAAGTTTCCCTCTTACGCAGATGAAAACTGGATCACGACAGAAGCTAAGATCTCAAGCCGAGAGTTGGAAGATCTGTATATACTACAACTAAAATATCCAGAATTGCGGGTACTTTATTTGAAAAAAAAGTACATCCATAGAAAATTAATTTAAAACACAAAAAGGCTTTTTTTTAGAAACATTATTTCAAAAGCCGATAACAAGCAAAAAGCAACTTGGCAAATTATCAATGGTCAAACAAATAAAATTATTAAATGTGGGCAAGTAGAAACAAAAGATGGTAACTGTCTACCCGATAAAATTGCAGGTGTGTATAACGAGTTCTTTACAAGAGCTCCAGAGGAAATCCTTGAGAACATTCCTCAAACCAGTGTGACTAACAATCACATTCCATTTATTGAGGAAACTATTTATCTAGAGGATTTCTCAGAAAATGAATTATTATATATTCTAGATAAAAATCTAAAAAATATACACTCACACGATGGCCTGCCGTGTCGTTTATTTAAGGAGAACTTAAAATATTTGGCAAAACCGCTCCTTAATATAATAAACTCTTCTTTTGATGAAGAAGAATTTCCTTCCATCTTAAAAGTAGCCACGATCGCACCTATCCACTAAAATGGAGACAAGAGGATCCTTAACAACTACAGACCTATTGCCTTAATTTATGTGCTCGCCAAAATCTTAGACTATTGCTTCTTACATAGACTCAAACCATTTATTACGAAGCACAAAATTGTCCCTGCAGAACAACATGGCTTCCAAAGTGGAAAATCCACCAATACGGCGATCCAAGCTTGTACAATAAAATCCTTAGTGAAATAGATAGAGGAAATTATCCAATAGGAGTTTTTTGCGACCTCAGCAAAGCATTTGACTGCGTAAATCACAAACTACTTCTCGACAAGTTATATAGGTACGGATTGAGAGGGAAAGCGGGAAACTGGCCGACATCATTTTTGAATAATCGATCCCAATTCTTAAGAATTCAGGCGCATAAGAGAAACGGAGTGTCACCAGAAATAGTCACACAATTATGGGTACCCCAAGGAAGTGTTCTTTCACCGACACTATTCATTCTATTCCTGGCAGATTTAGTAGCGTATACACAAGGTTGTAGCTGTACGCTATATGCCGATGATGCCAGCTTCTTAATATCGCAGAATACTGTGCAAGCCTCTCAATTAGAGGCAAACAGTGCAATGAAACATATTTCTAAATGGTTTTCCGTTAATAAGCTGTTTTTTAACTTGCAAAAAACAGAATTCATGGTATTCCAAACTAGCAGGAACGAGTGCAACAAACATTTCTATAAAAGTACAAAATGTTGAAATAAATAGAGTCCAAACATCGAAATTTCTGGGTCTTGTAATAGAAGAACATCTGTTATGGCATAACACTATCGAAAACCTATGCAAATCGATTGATAAAAGAACCTTTTGTATTCGCTATCTACGAAAATTTATGACACCTGAAGAGCTACTCATTTATTACTTTGCGGAAATTCAGTCGCTGCTTGCGTATGGAATAATAGCTTGGGGGACATCTTCAGAACTACCGAGAATCCAGAAAGGTCAGAAAAGAGTTATTCGTGCTCTACTTGGTATACCTAAATATGCCTCATGGAAAATCCATTTCAAACACCTAAATATACTTACGGTATTTGGTTTGTATTTGCTAGAACTAACATGCTATATATACAAAACAAAAGTAAAAATACCCAAAAATGAGGATAAGCACAAATATCTCACACGTGGACACATGAAGCTATATACCCCAAAAATAAGACTTGTTATGTGCAGCAAGGCACCAGATGTTTATGGAATCAATATATAGCTCCCAATAAGTATCACGCAAGAAACTTCTTATAAGAACTTTAGAAATAATATGAGAAATCTCCTAATTTCAATATGTCCATATAATTATCAAGATGAAGTATGTTGATTATATCAATATCTTATAATGACGTACCCATATGCATCTTTTGTATATATCTAGTGGTTAATAAATTGATTTGATTTGATTTGATTTGACTAGACAGACAAGACTAGACAGACAAGACTAGACAGACAAGACTAGACAGACAAGACTAGACAGACAAGACTAGACGGACAAGACTAGACAGACAAGACTATACAGATAATACTAGACAGACGAGACTAGACAGACAAGTCAGACTAGACTGGACAGACACCAGAATACTTGAGAAAGATGATAGACGGCTTCTTGAGCGACCGAAGGTTGATATACCACACGGACCAAGGTATGAGGTAACGGCGTGTGTACCGCAAGGATCGGTTTTTGCACCATTCTTGTGGAACGTTTTGTACAATGGCTTGCTAAACCTCGACTTGACTAGAACAGCGACAATAGTTGGGTTTGCGCATGAGGCAGCAATGGTGGCGACTGCAAAGGAAATAAACACATCGGAACTAGCAACTAACAGAAGCCTGCGACCGGCAAGTAACTGGTTAAAAGAAAAGGGTTTAAAAATATCAGTTGATAAAACAGAAGCGATTCTCATCACGGACAAGAGGCTATTCACACCACCGAAACTCTTTCTGGAAGGACAAAATATCCCCTTATCGAAACCATTGAAGTACCTCGGCGTCCAACTGTGCGGTACGCAGACCATGTAACTTGTATAATGTATGACCATAGTAGCCATGTACTTGTTTACTTTTAAACAGCGAAAAACACAACGTCTATAGTGACTACTGCTCTGGTGCGGTTGATGCCGAACATTGGGGGCTGAGGGAATTGAAACAGAAAATACTTAACAATGTGGAAACCTCAGAAATGCTCTACGCGGCGGAAATATGGGTCGACGTAACGATAAAAGTAGGAGCAGGAAAACAATTGTTGGTGTACAGAGAAGAAGTGCTCTAATTTCCCTAGTAATTTCCCCCTCGGCGTTGGTACTAGCAACACACCCAATAGACTTACTGATTCGAGAGAAACAGGAAGTCTACGACGAGCTACAACAGCACAGAGCGAGAAACGACGTAAATCATTAGGGCGGGCGCCATGGAGAAAGCGCGCCAGAGACTCATGGACCGATGGCAGACAAGATGGGATAGCGATACTGGAGGACGATGGACACACAGCCTTATGCCTAACGTGACACCATGGTACGACAGGACGTACATCTGAGTTACCATCTTACTCAGGCGCGTACTGGCCATGCGTACTTCAACGCATACCTCAAGCAGTTCCATAAAAGGAACCTCGCGGAGTGTCTCTACTGCGGGACGACACACATCCCGGACGCAGCACACTATCTTCATTTGTCCAGAATCAGAGAATGGCAGAACTCGACTCGAGGAGACATTAGGCGGTACAAGACTGTAAGAACAGAATATCATGGAAGTTATGATAGAAAGTGAGCACAACTGGGACGCGGTACACGCTTGCATCACCGGAATCGTGAAGCAAATGGATATGGAATGGAAAGCGAACATAGTAGCGCACGACACTCAAGGATCACTGCATAGACTACTAGACATGACAAAACGATCGAAAAATAATTACACGATTGCACAACTAATGAGACAGAAAACTAAAGACGAACAAGAGATGAGGAAAGGACAACAAGAACAAAAGAAGTAAATAGACCAATGAAGCACCACCTACCTGAAGCAATGCCCACGAAGTTCCTGGTGGAGTGAAGTGTGGAACCAGATGAGGGGTTTTGGTGGGCATGCTGGTCACGAATCTCTCGATCAGAGAACCCCACACTACACGGGAACGAAGACCCCTGTGTGCACTAATGCATTTCCCCTCTTCCCGGGATTAAAAAAAATTAGACAGACAAAAATACAACAGACAAGAGAATGCAGATTATGTAGATAAGACTCAACACTTGGCTATATTCCGTAGACTAGGCTAAACGGACTATACCGTCATGATTATCTAGACAGACAAGACTATTTTGGGGAAATAAGACTACACTCCACAGATAGGACTAGACTTGTCTATTTGGATTTGTCACCGACAAATAGGCGAACGAGAAATATCTATATAGCGTTTAAACGAATGTGTCTAATCTTCAAATCTTACAGTATTAACTTTTTTATGTTTAATCTTTCATATCTAATCATTACTAAATAAACCACTTATTCTAGTTACATTATAAAATAGCATCCATGAGATATTATTCTGATAAACAATTAGTAAATACATTGATTTTCACATTTTTACTTTGTCTGCAAAATATTATTGGCTACATTTAAGAAACATGAATATGGATTTCAAAACGAGAACGTCCGAATTAGTGGTTGTATTGATCTGGCTCAAGAGCAAGGGACTGTGCAGAACAGGTGGTTATAATACCCCTAGTTATTTCCCCTCGCCGCTTTGTATTTATCAACTCTTGCAAAATTGCGTGCTACGTGACCAAATACATGTAACTCAGTTTTACAATATTATACACCAAAATAAAGAGCGAATGCAATACAAACAAGATAACGCAATAAATCAAAATCGTTTATCTCGTACTAAATCCATTAAAACTTAATATAAAACCAATGTCAAATTAAATATACACAACTATTATTTTAAATGTAAATATATTTTGTACAAAACTGCTGTTAGTCGTAAAATCTTTTAAACACAAAGCCGAGAAATGTATAAAAGGCGATTACAAACAAAATTTAACACAACTTTTCTCCGTTTCCAGGTATTTTAACTTGTTTCTTTTCCAACTAATCCGTATTGCTAAGAAATATTACTTATTTTATTATACCGATAATAAAATAGGTACGAGCTTATTATATTTGTGAAAATAAAATGCATATTTGAAACAACTAAACAAATTGTAGGTTTTTCCCTCAGTGTTAAAATTATATACATTTCCTTATTTTTAATAAAACACAAAACGTTTATAAACAATTTTAATATGCGCTTCGTGACTCATATAATTAATTTTCAATCACGCCATTAATATGTGTTGATTTAAACTTCACAATACCTAGTTGCATAAGAATTAATAATTATAAATTATATTTAAATATGTATATTGAATATGGTTGTTGATCAATTATTTCGTATATAAACGTTTAATTAAATTAAAAGGCTTTTTTACGATTTTAGAAATGGAAAGGTTCTTTTATTTAATCAGCCAAAACAAATATTTTTGAGCACAACAATGTCTAATGCATTTTTTATAGAGCAACATAAGTACAATATACAATAGGTGTTTTTATTATTGTTAGTTTATTTTGTTAAAAAATAGCTATTTTTAACTTTTGTTTAAACAAAGCGTATGAACAAATTTAAATTAAAATTGAACTTAAAAACGAAACGTAAAAAATATTAAATAAAGTCGGTTATTTGATAATACTATTAAGAACATTGAATAATGAGTAAATCAAGTTTTTTATTTAAATTATTCATACGAAATCACCCACATCTCAATCTTCTTTAACCTTTAACTATACACCACATGTGTTACTATGTGACGGTGTATTCGCGGTGTTTTGTATACAGCACATGTGTCACTATGTGATTAACTACATATTTTATTGTATGGGGATGAGAAAATATATCGTCTTCATAAATTATTCTATTTATTAGGAATATAACTATAAATTAATATAATTGATTTTAAACAAAGAAAGAGTAATAAGATTTTACCGGTGTGAAACTGGCAATAACTTTCAGCAATAAATTTTTTTATTTCAAAAGGCTATAACATTCTTATTGATAGGGATTTTTCAAAATTTTCTTCACAGAACTGTTGCACAGTTAGTCACCTCATAAAATATTCCAACTAAATTTTAATTTTCTTTTTACACATAGGCATAATAATCATAAGCATTTAAAAAAAATTGCAAAAATAATTGCATTTGACGATGACTTGTGTGCACTCACTCGACGCAGCACTGTTTTATTGCTCGACCGTCAAATTGCTCTAAATTTTAAGTTTTCTCACATTTTATTTCATTTCCTACTAGGGGATGAATATATCTACTTAACTTAACTGTAATAATTTCACTTGACGATGACTTAAAATTTTAAGTCATCGTCAAATGCAATTATTCTTACGATTTTTTTTAAATGCTTAGACAGTCATGCAGATATATTCGTCCCCTAGTAGGAAATGAAAGAAAATGTTAGAAAAGTTAAAATTTAGAGCAATTTGACGGTCGAGCAATAAAACAGTGCTGCGTCGAGTGAGTGCATTTTAAGTCATCGTCAAAAGCAATTATTTTTGCGATTTTTTTTTTAAATGCTTATACAGTTACGTAGATATATTCATACCCTAGTAGGAAATGAAAGAAAATGTTAGAAAAGTTAAAATTAAGAGCAATTTGACGGTCGAGCAATAAAACAGTGCTGCGTCGAGTGAGTGCATTTTAAGTCATCGTCAAATGCAATTATTTTTGCAATTTTTTTCAAATGCTTATACAGTTACGTAGATATATTCATACCCTAGTAGGAAATGAAAGAAAATGTTAGAAAAGTTAAAATTTAGAGCAATTTGACGGTCCAGCAATAAAACAGTGCTGCGTCGAGCTGGTATATTTTAAGTCTTGGTGAAATTTTATTATTTGTACGATTTTTTTTAATGCTTCGATAGATAAGTAGATAAATTTATCCCATAGTGGGAATTAAAAGAAAATGTGAGAAAATGTAAAATTTACTTCTATTTACCCCTATTGCAATAAAACAGTGCCCGGCGAACGAATGTGGGGTGGAATACATTTACTTTAGCGAATTTTTGCAAAAGCTTTTACACATATCTAGGTACATTTATTCACTAGTGATGTGCGAAAGAAAATTTGAGAAAAGTTAAAATTTACTGCAATTTGACGTTCTGGCTATGAAACGGTGCTACGTGGAGCAGCTGCATTTTAAGTTTGGTCGTTATTCAATTGTTTTTTTATATTGCGAAAAATGTTTTATTTCATTGTTAGGTACATTCATTCTCTAGTGATATTTAAAAGAAAAATTGAGAAATGTTGAAAATTACTACCTCTGGATTTTTCTATTAAATGGCAACTGCGTGGAATGCACTGTTTTAAATAATCGCTGTGCACTTATTATTTGGAATTTTGGAAAAATTCCTTCTTGAGAAATGAAGGAAATATAATGTGGCCTAATAGAGGGTGGAAATTATGTTGGAAAATTTTGGAAAATAATACACTGTGACGTTCCGCGTTTAAGAAGTAAGTAAATGTGAATATTTGTTGATCTTTAATATGATTATTATGCCTATGTGTAAAAAGGAAATTAAATTTTGTTGGAATATTTTATGAGGTGACTTACTGTGCAACAGTTCTGCGAAGAAAATTTTGAAAAATCCCTATCAATAAGAAAGTTATAGTCTTTTGAAATACAAATTTTAAGCAAAATTTTTATTACTGAAAGTTATTGCCAGTTTCACACCGGTAAGATTTTACATAATTTTTTATGCGCCTTATTCGCTGCTTCGTTCGCCATTTTTGCATGAATCCAACATTGGTAATATGTTGTTTGTGTACTGATTTATTGCAACTGCCGCAGATGATTGTAGTAAGTCTATTAATTTTCCTCTCTCTCCAAGGGTGCTAAATTCCTAAGTAGAACCTGGACCTCCTCCCACTACCTACATTATTTTTCCTACAACAGATAAAAATTTTGCTCGTATTTTTTTAGGCGGCTACTCTTCACTCCGTTCTTCTGTTCCCTTGCATTTTATTCGGAAATATTACTTGGCAATGACTCCATAGTGGCACGTTCAGAAATATGCGACTTCATCAAAACTAGATAACTTTGAAAAATTTTCTTCGGTGCTTGTAACCTGCACTAATATGAGTAGCATTATGAAGCAGTTGACTATTGATGGCCGCTATATTTATCAGTTGGAACAATATAGCCAATGGTCATATCCTTGTTCTTCTAGATACAGAATATAGCCTTTGGCGCCGTTATATTGTAATATTATGTCAGGTTTCTTCGACATTGGATCTATAGCCCAATCCTTCCACGATTTATTTTTCTGCACTCAGCATGGTGTAGGGCTCATCTGGTTGATTTCCGCAATAGACTTCCAAATTCGATACATATAATATTTTCGCATCACATATTACAAGAACGTTCAACCCATTCTTCTTCTTCATATGCCGTCTTCCTTAACGAAGGTTGGCGATAACTGCTTTAAACGCTATCTCTTGCAGCGTGAAATATTTGTTAAACACTGAGGTTAGTCCACTCTCTGATATTTCTCAGCTAAGATTTCTTTTTTCTTCCTATGCTTTTTCTTCCTTATATTCTTCTCTGCATGATTACTTGTAGGATGGAGTATTTGTCATTACGAAGTATGTGGCCAATATATGCTGTTTTTTCTGATTTTGACGATTGTCATCAGTTTTCTGCCGTGTCCAATTCTTCTTAGTACTTCATCATTTGTGGTTCTAGCAGTCCAAGGAATTTTAATTTTGCGTCTGTAGAGCCACATTTCAAATGCCTCCGATCTTTTTATGGATTGTGCTTTTAGCGTCCAAGTTTCTACCCCATATAACAGCTGAGACTATACATAACATTCAGAAACCTTAATCACATGGCTAACTTAATTTCTTATTTGTGAACATTGACCTGTATTTTATAAATCCTTTCTGGGCTATTTCTATTACTTGACTATTATTCAGGTAATAATAGTCAGGTAATTTCTATTACCTGACTTTTATCACCTCATCTTGATGCAATTGGGAATTTAGGGTTGCTCTCAGGTATTTATATTTGTCGACCTTCTCTAACTGTTTACTCTTCATTGTAAGTTGTATGTTGTCAATTGAAGTTTTTGAGATGACCATGTTTTTAGTTTTACTTATGTTTATTGTTAGCCCCATTTTTTTGCTTTCCCTATTAATGCTATCTAAAAGGATTTGTAGGTTAATAATATTAGGTAAATAATACCGTCATTGCAAACAACGCATCTCTAGTTCCCATTCCGCTTCTAAATCCGAACTGTGTTCACATTTTTTATATATAGGTTGGATAACTTTCAGTAAAACTTTCAATGTGTGGCTCATGAATGAATCGGCAAGTCATCGCAAGACAGCATAGTTTTCTTGGGTATAGGTAATAGGACGGATTTTAACCATTCGTTTGGTATTTGGCCCTCATTATATATTTATTAAATACTTTGGTTAGACACTCTATATTTTTATCATCGAAGATTTTCATTAGTTCGGTTGGAATTTCGTCAGGCCCTAGAGCTCTGATACTTTAGAGTTTTTAATTGTGTTTTCTACTTCTGATTTCAGAATGTGTAAATTATTATCATCCCTGTCATCGGTTGGTGCTATTTCGTTTATTTCTTCTCTGTTGTCTCCAAATAAGACTTTTATGTATTCTTCCCATTTCGTTCTTTTGTCTTTTTTCTGACAACTGAAGTTCTCCATTTGAATTACCAGTAGTATTCACTTCAGTGTGTTGCCAGTAATCTTTTTCAGTTGCTTGTGTGGGTTTCCTGTGCCGTGTTTCAAGTTCATCTCTATTTCTTGGCATTTTTTTCCATCCAGCGTTCTTTAGCCTCCTTAATCATAACCGATTTCCCAAATTTTCCAAAGAACTCAAATTTTCAATTTGATTATATTTTTGTTTATTTGTATTTTTATATTCATCTATAAGGAGTATAATATCTGGTGTCATCCAAACATTTTTTGCAATTTGTTTCTGTCTTCCAAACGTTTCAACTGCGTTTATTACAGATGCCTTCATTTCTTTCCAGGCACTGTTGATATCTTTTGTTGTAGCTGCAAGGAAGGTTTGTGCTATTGCTTAATTTATTTGTTGCTGACAGGTTTCACTCTCGAGTTTTGTCTAGTTCTCAAAAACTAGATAAATCTAGTTTTTTTTTTCTGTTTTCTCAATTTTATTTTAATGTTGGCTAGAAGTACATTGTGGTCTGAATCTGCATCAGCACTGGAGTAGGTTTTTGCGCTTTGAATTCTATTTCGAAATCTTTTGTTAATAAGGACGTAATCAATTTGCTTTCTTATCAAGTTATTTTCGTTTTTATATATTATTATATTCGTCTCCAGGCGCAGTCCATGTATAAAGTCTCCTTGGGCGTAATTTTAAAAGGTGTTTGTGATGACTAGTTCTTTTTCTTGACAATATTATACTAACCGTTCTCCTCTTTCATTTCTTACTCCTAATCCATAATTCCCTACAATGTCGTCCACTTTTCCTTTTCCAACCTTGGCGTTGAAGCATTATTATGTTGACTTCGTGCTTTCTTATGTTTTTAGTTAAAGCTTCTAAATCTGAAAAAAACGCCTCTATCTCATTATCGGTGCTGTCAGAGGTTGGGGCATAAATATGAATTATATTTATGTTTGAAAGGTGGACTTTTAACTGTACCAAAACTATTCGTTCATTATAGGGAACGAAGTTATAGACACAAGAGTGTAGCTTTTTTTAATCATGATACCCACACCGTTTTTGTGTTCTCCAGTACTATACTTCCCGAGTAGTAAAGAACCATGCCATCATGGTAGCATTGTCCACCACTTGGCCATCTCACCTCGCTAAGGCCTAGAATATCAATTCCTTGTCTGTTCATTTCCAATGAAACTATTGCATGTTTCAACCCATACTTCGTAGGTTTATTTGATATATTTTGTACAAAAGCACAGCGTCCTTGTATCAACTTTTCGTCCAAAAGGTATCAACTTTTCGTCCATAAATTCGCCCTCGAACTAGATAATTTTTCCTTTTTTTTCGAATTCATCCATCTTATTGCAGCCATCTTATCAACCTGCTTTCTTTGGTTCCTTGTACTTTTATCATCGAATACAAAAATAGCACCCACTTTACTGAAAATGGTTTTCAGAGATTTTTTATACCAACTAGTCATTCTATCTTTAGCAATAAAGTGATTGTTATTTTCATACTCTACTTCGAAATCATATCGGATTCATTACCTTCAATTTCTGATTCAAAGTCATATTCGTTTTCCTCTATGTATTTGTCATTAAAGCTATCAACAACATCATCCGGTATTTTTTTCCGAATCGGAATCGCAAATCGCTCCTCCAATTCCGCTGGTGTTAATCTATTTGGGTTTGTAAAATTTATTTTAATCCTAAAATTTAATGAAAATTTTGTAGACTCGACAACACCTTTATTCCATAAACAATGGAGAATCCAAATATGTAGATCAATGTTAAAACATTATCTTGATTATACTTATATAACGGCTTGGATTTTTTGCGTACAATAAATAGTTTGAAAAAATAGTTTAAAAAATGTTTTTTTTTACAAAAAATAGCTGTAAAAATACAAAATTGGGTTTATTCATACAAAAAGCGATTAATTCATACAAAAAAAGGTTACTTCGTCCAAAATAAAATATAAACACCCAATAATCGATTGATTCTTACTAATAATGATGGTTTAGTACAATAATTGATGGATTTGTATAAAATAAAATCAACTCGCCCAAAAAAAGGTTTAATTGTTCACAAAAAGGTTGATCCATCCAAAATTTGATTGCTCTTTGTAAACAATTTTTTTATACAAAATACAATTATTTCTTCCAAATAAAAGAATTTTACAAACAACGACTTCATTCCTTCAAATTTTATTTCTAACTAACGCAGCGTATAACGAAAGAGAGAGCGCAAACACATCAGTCTTACTACCATAAGCACAGTATGCCATGGAGTGTCTTTCCTTGAACCGAATAGGTCTGGTAGAGAAATTGTAAATCAGAGAGAGGAGAATAATCAGGAAGATCCTAGGCCCGGTAAAGGAAGATGGGGAATTCCGAAGACGACATAACTTTGAGCTCTACAAACATATTGAGAGGCTCTCTTTCCTCTGTGCAAGGAAAAGAAGGGTAGCTTTCTATGGCCACGTTGCAAGATTGCCTCCAAACCGACTAACCAAAAGTCTGTTCACATTCTGGAAAAACAAGAAGGTACCACTTGCTTGACAGAAACCGAGAAGGATATAAAAGAAGTGGGAATAAGAGATCTCCAAAACAGACATTCTGTGAGATGCACCCTGAAGGAAGTTCGTGGATTTCAGGAAAAACCGTGAAGGAAGTCCGTGGATTTCAGGAAAAACCCCGAATGAAAAGTAGTCCCTGGGCAGAAGATAGAAAGGAGCTACACCTGCAAAAGATGCGACAATACTGGGCAAAGATCAAAGCCCAACAGTTGAACAAGCGTAGTCCAAAGTTGGCCTATTGGAAAGAAGAAGAAAGAGCGCGCGGTATATAAATATACACTGAGAGAAAGAGAAAGAAACTAACGCGGCGTATAAAGTTTTCTGCCAAATCACTCATATCGAGACCTCCCTAAAGGAACTTAGTTCCAAAAATAGAAAGTAACCGACGACTGTTTAAGCAAGAAGCTTTCTTGTTCTTTCTTGGTCTTGCTGCCGCCTTGCTTAAAAATGTGAGATAGAAATCCGAGAGAAACGGAAAACGGATGATTTTACAATAAATATAATTCAAAGTTATTTATTGTCATATTTGGCCTTTAGTAATTTTACAGTGTTAACTCTGATACATAATTTATTTCCGAGCTAATCCACTCATCTATAAGGTAAACAGTTTTTTCCTTTCAGTATTTTTATGCACACCTATGTATGTATATCTATGTATACACATTATATTATAAAAGTGTGAAGATTATTAAATACACTCGTAAATATGCATTTTGCACTTATTAAGTAAAATAAAAAACCTTTTTTGAGTGAATTGCGGATATGTTTAACGATTCAATCGATCATTGTAAGAAAAAATCATAGTTTGTACGAAAAAAACAATTATTGGATGATTACATTTTATTTTGGATGAATTAACCTTTTTTGGATGAAGTAATTTATTTTGTACAAAGTAACCGAATTTTGGATTGATTTATTTATTTTGTATTTATCCAGCTATTTATTGTAGAATTTCATCCATTTATTGTATGTTGAGCTTTGTATACTTCTAATCGAATATTGGATGAATAAATTTTAAGCGTTATATGACTACGGTGTATTTTGTACACCAAACTGGACGCAGGAACAAACTGGCACAGGAACAACAGTACGAAAAAAAGCAGTTCAACGAGTCGTTACCAAAAAAATATTCCGTGAGCATTTAGTAGACGCATGGGGTGTAGATTACGTGGAGCAGTATAGGTGAGGAGAACCACACCGTGATGCGACAGCATTTCTTGAAATATTGATAGTTAAAAGTTAAATCTAAACTTCATTACATTTATTTCATGAGAAGCGTAATCTCGAATATTGGTTATAATATATGTAAAACAATATTATTCTGTGACGAGGAATAATGAATTAATAAATAACACATGCGTAGTCGATTACTAACAATGTGTGTTTGATTACATTTGTTGTTTCCAACTGAGTGATTAGGGATTTACAATACACCTTATAGTAATAAAATGAAAATACAAAGATAACATTGACGTGTTTCCAGCAAAAAAAATCAAAACGACACACTATATAAATTCAAAGAAAATAAAATTTAACTAATTTCAATGGACATAAGGATTAGAGTTTTAATATTAATCAATCTTTTTTTATCATGTTATCTTAGTATCAGTTATCATTTTAATAAAGCTTAAAAATAACGTTCAGAAAATCAACGAACATAAACACATACACCAAAAAAAAATGCATTTATCATATGATTAATTACGTAACTTATAAATATTCGCAAATCCCAGATAAAAATAATAATATAAATAAAAAATATTGTTTATATGTATATCGATATATGGTTATCGATAGAATATCGATCCACAAAATAAATAAACATTGCGTATATATTATCACTGGGTGAAATTATTTCTTTAAATATTTTCGTGAGATAATAAATATAAAAAGTTAGTAAAAATAATTAGGTAACATTAAATACGAAATTGAGATAATTCAGTATATTTTTTAATATTCATGCGGGATAAGTACTATCTTCGCGCCCGTTTTTTGTGCGACAAATGGCTGTTTTTGTCAATTCAATTATTACCACATAACTTACGTAATACGTAACCTGCTATAAAATAAATCATTTTTATATACCAGACACGTATGTACAGATTCTTGAAATTAAATGTTTTATTATACAGGGCCAGCGCCAAAATTAAAGCATGATGAATATACATCTTTGTTAATGAACCAATATCAATTAGATTACATATATTAAAGCTTAAGATTTGTTTGACTAGTGTGGAAAATCTTTTGAAGGAGCAGCTTCGCAAATGCGAACTCATTTGATTGTATAATTTATAATAGTCGATGTTTGACGTTTGAATTTCGGCACGAATATTGTCCTTGGGGTCCTCAGTATACGTGTATAGATAGGTGTAATTAGCGGTGATGTTTTAAGCATGGATTTTCTGTGCCCCAAAAACGACAAATTTGCTTATCAATAGAGCAATTTAAATGAAAATGAAACTTAAATAGATGTCAAACGTGATATGATAGAAGGTTACACTACTTGAACGTTACTAACCGAAAATACATATTTTCTTTTTCCTTCTTCTCCCCATGGTTTTTCTTCTGATACAAAGTTGAGGCTGTTTGGAATTTTCACGTCACTTCACGAGGACTTACCTCGGATTAGTGATCTTTGGTCCCTTTGTTCAATTTCTGTAGACTTAGCTCTATTAGGCTCATAGTCTATTTATTATGAATCGTGTTCCATATTCAAACAGAAGGTTGTGCAAATGTCTTGATTGTGCATATTTCGCTAATCGGTCACATCAACAGTAGAAGCAAATCAAGAAATAGTTATATTAGCGATAGTCTTTAAAATTCCGTGGACAAAATTATCATTATATATAATATCTCATATCTCTAATCATCCTCCAGTAATGATACGAGAAGGAATGCTAAGGCTTTATTTGAAAGGGTTTAGTGGACATGGGGTTTAGTAATAAGGGTTTAGTGACGTTGTCTGAACTCACCGCATTCGTTTCACCGCGGAATCTTCATCGTAGAAACTTTCACCGCAGGAACGTTCGCTGCTGAGCAGTTTCACCTGTATCAATTTATCTTCCTATATTTTTGTTTATGTATTTTTTTAACTAGATGAGTTGAAATTGCCGAACTGTGAAACTGCTCGGCGGTGAACGTTCCTGCGGTGACAGTTCCTATGGTGAAGATTCCGCGGTGAAACGAATGCACTGAACGTTATTTGAAATACGCAGAATGCTATCTCAACACATTCCATAGATGCAACTACAACATTATTCTCGAGAATTTTCGCTAATTTTTAATTCCCGTAAAATATACAGCTGCAACGTGGCTGAAAGATCAAAGACGATATCCAGTTCTTGTATTTATATGTATTATTATTATAAAGCTGCATTCAAACCAAAACCACTGAACCACTAAAAACCTAAACCTCACCATCTCATATTTTTTTGAAACACATAGTAGGTGTATTATTGTGTCAAATTTGAAGAAAATGCGATGATGAGATGGTAATTATGAAAATGATCTTTTTCCGTGTTTTCATGACATGACGTCTTGATCTGCTAAATGAAACTCAAGAAGAACAAGCCATGCATAAGATATAATTTTAATTTTGCTTCAAAATTGCAACACTCGTGATTGACGATTTATTGAATCAACGAATCAACGTTTAATGATTAAAAGGTATGTTGAAACTATCTGTTGAAACAATGAGTAGTATTTTATAAAATAATTTTTTGAAAAATGAGAGGATCAACAGTTTGATTTTTGGTCGTCACTATACAATAGAACGCGTGTGTTAATAGTATATTTTGTAACTAGGGCGGAAAGTTGTCAATTTCACTTGCCCCGAGAGCGAAATTGGGCGCACGAACGTGAGCCCGCATATTCGCTCGAGAGAGCAATTGACAATACCGCCTATTTTACAAACAATATTTTTTATTACCCATTTAAAAGAAATTAAACAAGAGATAAAGACATTTTGTAACAATAATGTGTTGGACCACTCCTATTACTTTCACACTCCCGCACCTTTCGGGGTATACATTCCACCAGGTTGTCGATTTCCACCTGAGGTATTTCGTCCAAGGCAATCTGTAGTTCAAGCCGAAGAGCTTCTAGTATCTGTGGAGGATGGACTATTTGCTTGAGTCTTCTACCCATCATGTCCCACACATGTTCGATAGGCGAAAGGTCGGGAGATCTGGGTGGCCACGGCAAGATTGTCGTTAGCCTCTTGAAGCGCTTCATAGAATGCCTTGAAATGTGAGGAGACGCATTATTCTGTTGGAAAATCTGGTCCTCCAGCTACTGAAGGAATTTAAGGATATGGGGTTCTACCACTTCATCGACATATCGGTGGGCATTCATATAGCACCGGATAAATACCAACTAAGACCTGCTTCCATAAACAATAGCACCCCATACAATAACCCCCACTGTGTGGTGCACATGCCGCTCAAAAGAAAACTGCACATGTCGACGTTCTCTGCGTCTACGTCTGATCCTCAGGCAACCATCGTGCATTCCCAAGCAGAATTGGGATTCGACACTGAAGACCACTCTATGCCATTCCACGTCCCAATCCAGTCGCAAGGTACACTACTCCAAACGTTGCTGTCGATGACGAGCCGTCAGCGGAAGCACAATATGTGGTCGATAGGACTGCAAGTCAAAAGTTCTAACTCGTCGGTAAACTGTACGGAGGGTAAAAACCATTGACGGCTATTGATTTTGTACGCGAGAATCGGTCTCTTAATGCATTAATCGGAGATGGTGGTCCTGGAGCTCATTTGTCTCTTTTGGCCATCCACTTCCTCTTCTACGACTTCTTGACCTTCTGTAGACCATGCTTGATAACCAGACCATTTTATGTCACAGAGTATATTATTTCAAAAGTGCGATTACTCCAGAGCAAGGAAAGAGAGCAAATATTCTTAATAATGTTAAATAAAATATGAGAAAAGAGACAAATGCCAACAGACTGAGAAAAGGCTGTGATTTTCCCGATACATCAGAAGATAATAGAATTTGCAGTAATTTTAGAGGGATATCATTACTATGCACAACAGCTAAAATTTAGGATGCAATATTAGAGAACAAATTAAGAATGGAGCATTCACAAAGCGGATTTAGAGGAGGACACTCAACCCAAGACCATATCTTCACAATAAGGTAAATTACGAGAAACTTACCAAAACAGGGCACAATTTTATACCTTGATAAAGTTTTTAACAAATAACCGCGGAACAAGATGTGGAAAATATTACAGAAAATACAGATTATCAAACATTTAATTGAGGTAATAAAAAGTATATACATCTACAACTACATAAGAACAAGAAACGAAACATCTAATGAATGCACCACAAAGGACTAAGACAAGGAGGCACATTAAGCCTATTATTATTTATAATTTTCTTGGACAACATAATGGAGATGAAGGATAAAACCAAAAAAATGGAAGTAGAACACCACAACCTATAACAAATTACCATAGCCGAGTGCGCATTTACAGACGAACTTGTATATTAGAAAAAAAATGAAAAAATGTTGTAATACTACAATAACCTGTGGAATGAGGAACTAAATAAGCATAATGTAACCATAAATATAGCCAAAACAAAAACAATGGTGACCTCGAAGGAAGAAAGCAATGAATAAAAAATAAATAGGAGAGCAATTGAACAGGTAGAAACATTTACATATCTAGGACACACATAGAATAACAAAGGAAACTTGAAACACGAAATTAATAACAACAACTACGGTACTATGCTAAGAATAAAAAGAAATAAAAATACTCTATCTGTCCCAAATTATGTGTCCCATTTCCGTATTTCCTGAAACTTAACGTTGTCACGAAATTTCAATTACAATTTTGTATTCAATCGAGTTACTTACGTCAAAATAGACATTGTGTGTTGTCAAAACGTTTGAACACGTCAGCTCAAATTTTGGGTAGTTATTTAAAAATCACACGCTATCTTGCCAATTCTAAAAATGCCGACGTGGCCACTTAATGAACGTTGGAGAAGTTTCTGATGCACCAAAGAGAAAAAGGCCTGATCTAAAAAAAACATTATTTGCTAGAGGCATGTGTAAATGGTAAACTTAAACATAAATCATTAAAGGTTTCAGCCGCTCGGTATTCTGTAACGGAGAACACTATAAGTCAAATTTGCCATTCGAGGACAACAATCTTTACTTGAAGGAACAGTAATGCAATGTATGCAAATGAATGAATGCAAATGTAATTTCACAAGAGTCGGCACGAAAAATCGTAGATATAGAAAAGATATAGAGTACTTCTACTGAAAGATGGTCGTTGCTACTGGGTTTTATACTGGGTACGATAATAATCCTTCTAGTTGTGTTAAGTTATTATGTAAGATGTTTCATTAAGTTGGAATTATACGAGGGTTGGGGCATAAGTCAAGGCAACTATTTTTACAAGGCTAACTATTTCTACAAGGCTAACTTTTTCTTGAAGATACCAGTCCGGTTGGAAAATGTGACATATACAGCCGAAAGGACAAGGTCTTAACTACATGTGTGGACAATGAATAGCACTGAAATATCGTAATACAATAATTTATTACGATAGTATACAGGGGAAAATATGGACTTCTATATAACACAGTACACATAACACAGTACACATAAAGTTGGCATGACAAACCTGGGCCTAAAACCCTCAATGTAGTCCCCTGCTAGTGTCACCACACACTGCTAACGATGTGGGAGGCACTGAATACCATCAGCCTCAGCATTTGCCGCACCATGTGTGAATCGGGTCATCTGTTGGCGCACCGCATTAGCAATGTCCTCTCGTGTTGCAAACCGCCTACCACGTATTGGTTCCTTAATCTTGGGAATGAGATCAAAGTCACAGGGCGAAAGGTCAGGAGAGTACGGTGGGTGCTCCAATTCTTCCCATCCCTAACATCGGAGTAGCTACCGTACACACCCTGCTTTATGTGGTCTTGCATTGTCGTGCAGGATTATTGCACTGTCCACAAGATCCGGGCGTATATCCCGAACGCCACGTCGTAACTGTCGCACCAGGAAGTCCCTATGGTACTGTGTGGTGACTGTTCTGCCATGCGGAACAAAGTGGCAAACAATGACACCCCTGA
The DNA here is from genome assembly GCA_944588485.1 of Phosphuga atrata. Lineage (NCBI taxonomy): Eukaryota > Metazoa > Arthropoda > Insecta > Coleoptera > Silphidae > Phosphuga > Phosphuga atrata. The sequence continues at coordinate 76,863,107 of OX155892.1, read as the reverse complement.
CGTCATATGCGACGATCACCATAAATTTGACTGGGGAGGATGGCGACGGAACTGTTGCTGCCTTGGTGATCCAGGATGTCGCCACTCCGCTGACCAGAACCATCTGTTGTTCTGCATACACACTATGTCTGCAGAACTTCAACACGACACATATACGTTTGTGATACGTTCAAATATCTACAAAAAAAAATTGTTGCCGTGACTTGGCCCAACACTCGTATGTTGATCCATAGGTTTCACTCCCATAAAACATTTTGTTTCAAAACGGACACATATTTTGGGACTTAAATTTTCACCAAATCAGCCACTTATTATGGGACAGAGGTAGTATTAAACAACAAGAAGGAAATGGGTATCAACCTAGCCCTTATAAAAACAGAGATTGTTCTTCTGGCTGAGAGGTACAAGTTGCGTAATATAAGAACAGAAGTAGAAGGAATGCTGGTCCAGAGTGTTAAATCCTTTGGGACACACATAAGCAAAGACTTAAGAATGACAACACATATTAAGAGGACATGCGAGAAGGCTAATATTACCGTGATGGCTTTGGCAAGAATCATGCCAAATATTGGAGGGCCGAGATCGAGGAGCCGTATAATTCTTATTTAAGTAGGGTGTTCAATACTCCTATACGGGGCTCCTATATGGACGCAAGAACTACTCCACAAGAAATACGGGGGAATGCTGGAGATCATAAATAGAAAGATATAAATAGAAAGAAACGTGTTGCAGCAGCATACAGGACCGCCTTCACCATGGACGTACTTGCCATAGCAGACATACCGCCTAAGTTACGCGTCCAGGATAGAGTCGCTATCCACAAGAGAAGAAGGCAATTAAAACCGGTAGCCAGAAAATTTATATTGAACGCCTGGCAACAAAAATGGACACGGTTTGAAGGATGGAATACAACGTTTATTAAGGATGTTCATAGATGGAGTAATAGAAAGTGGGGAGATCGAGACTACCACTCAACCCAGGCAACGACAGGACATGGCGTATCCAGCAAATACCTAAAGAGAATTGGGAAGAGCGAGACCGACCAATGCTGGTATTGCGGACCAGAGGTGGTGGACTTTCCAGAACACACTGTGTTCCAATGCCCTATAATAAGATATGGTACCATATAATAAGAGTTGCCCACAGCATATGTCAAGTTGAAGTTAAGAAAGAAAACACTGCAGCACTGCTACTGGAGTTGAAGGACGGCTGGGACGCAGTAACAGCGATGCTGTGGGAAATTATGAGAGGGAAGAAGACCGAAGAGCGTAAAAGGAAATCCGTGAGTGATGGAGCCTAATGGAGAGAAGTATACCTCGTCCTTTTTTTATGACGGGAATAATGAAAACCGCCCCAACTGCGGCTCTGGAGGTGATCCTACGCCTTCCTTCACTGGATATCTTTATCATGGGCGAGGCAAAGATGGGAGCTTTCAGATGCATATGCAATGGCACATGGGAATCTCTGGCGAGGTCAGGACACACCATGATAAAGAATGTCATATCAGAACCGTACCTCAATATAGAGGGGGATTCGATGCCTAAAAGGCTGTCATTCGATCTACCCTTCAAAACACTTCTACGATGGACAGAAGGCAATGATATAACCACTTGCCAAGGAGGACTGGATTGGTATACAGACGGCTCCAAGAAGGACAGTGGTATTGGTGCAGGAATCTATGGACTGTCCATGGGGTGCAGCCTATCTGTACCTCTGAGGACACATGCCACAGCATTCCAAGCAGAAATACACGCTATCATGGTCTGTGCCCGTGAAAATTTGAGAATGAACTACATAAGTAGAAACATCCTCATTTTACGGACAGTCAGGCTGCGATTAATGCTCTAGCGTGTCACGAAATCAAATCCAAGACAGTTTGGAAGTCTTCAGGATCTAAAAGCCCTGGCAAAGCATAACAAGGTCACACTCGCTTGGGTGCCTGCTGAAAGCGGACCCTACATTACCAAGACCACGACCCGAAATAAAATCTGTAAATGGATAGCAACTAAGCACCGTCTACAGTGGGTCAATTTGAATGGTCTGACACACAGCAAACGAATGGTAGCTAAACCAAGAAACTGTAACTGCTGAAATCCTGCAACTGCCAAGGAAGCAGATCGCAATTGTGGTAGGCCTACTTACAGGACACTGCCCTCTACGAGAACACCTACATAAAATGGGTATCTGGAAGGATGAACCTTTATGCAGGTTATGCTATGAGGAAGACGAAACCGCCGCCCATATAATCTTCCACTGTGAAGCAATTGCACGTAGGAGACACAAGCTTGATATTACAGCTGAGAGAGCTGGTGAAAAACATGGCACATAGAATCCTGGGCCTAATAGAGGGACTGGATATATTTGCATGAACAAAACAATGTAGGGAAATACAATAGGCCAATGGGCCGTAGTGTTTTAAGGGCTAACCCCCCTGGACCCACATTGGTTAGAGGAAAAAAAAATACCTCGTCCTTCTAGTTCACCTCGAAGTAACACTTAACCCCTTGACATACAAATAAAATGCGCGTTGACGTGTCCATAAACATGTGATCTTATCACATATACATGACGTGATAGAGACGTTATTGTATGTCAAGGGGTTAATGGCAGTTCCGCGGCGACGCGGGAAGTTCTTATTGAAGAAGATCTTATTGGTGTACATTGTACATACTCTGTACCAATTAAAAAATCAAGTATTAAACAAAAAACAAACAAGAAAGAAACGAAAATGTCACTGTACAAAACAATATACAGACCAATACTATTATTTGAGAGTGAAACCTGGACTACGAGCGAGATTTTATACTTTCTATACCATTTCTATATTTCTATACCAAAGAATAAAAAGCAGAATATTTGGAAGGCAAAAACAACAAAAAATACTAGAAGAAGATCACAAAAAACATGGATGAACAATTTAGCAAAAATATTAAATAAGAACAATATCTGCTGGCAATAAACAGAAAGAACAGCGAAAAATAGAAAACAATGGAAAGATGTTATAAAAAATGTTGAATAAATATATACATATATTGTATAAATTAATTAATAAATTTATATATATATATATATATATATATATATATATATATATATATATATATATATATATATATGTATGTATATAAGTATGCGTCTAACGGTTGACCCGCACGGACGCATATATCTCTTGAGAATGGCGAATGTTAGTTCGCCGAAACGTCGAGAATCCGGTTCTTTTCAGAGCCAACCCTCAGCATCAACGCGGAATCCCCGAGAAAACAATACAACACAGGTATCTATCCGCGAAAACCTCAAATACAACATATATATACAAGCGAACTTCCCTAAGTCAAATTACCATAGTTCATGAAAAAAATTCGAGTTATAGAAATACGTAACTACAAAATGAGTATGTATATATTTATAAACAAAAAAGAAATATGTATACATTATTAATATGATGTTATATAATTATAATTTGTTTTTTAATGCCAGCCATTCTGAAACAATTTTTTATGGTTGCTTGCTGAACATCGATGCCCCACGCTTTTGTTAAGTTTGCAACAACATCCCATAAAGTAATATGTTCGGGTGATTGTCTTCCAGGGCAATATAGTTTTTCTCAGAATTCTTCTGTAGTGCAAATTTATATTGTTAATAATTCTTTGGTCCATAGGTTGTAACTTTGACGTCATGTTTGGCGGAGAAAAACAACACGAATCGAATTTAGCTGCTTGGTAATTTTTGGAAGTAACGGACAGTTATCCACAAATAGCAAGATATTATAAAACGTTTATATATATTACGTTTTTCAGCATTGAATTTCTTGTCTAAACTAGAAACCCATTCTTCATAAATTGCGCTTGTCATCCAAACTTTTTTGTTGTTCTGTATGTGACTGGTAAAAAACGTGTACCTTTAAAGCATTCCGGATTTTTTGAGTTTACACACAGTTTCAGTTTTCCAGTACCCACACATATTTGCTCCCGTCATGGTGGTGATTCTTTTTTGCTGTGTTTTCCACCGAAGCACTTTCGTCTATAAATTTTAACGTTTTATTCGACAAATTCATCATTTAAAAAATAAGCCCATCTCGTCCTCGTTAAAAATGTCTTTTTCCTGACAGGATGCTAAAAGTTCCGGCAAGATATTGTTGCACCACTAGTAGTCAATATCCGGCATCATAAATTTTGGAAAATACGCGGCGGTTAAAAAATTTATAATAAATTTAAGTTATAGAGATTATTTTGTATGTAAAATTTTACCATTGTACAAATTTTTACTACGAGTTATGGAAAAATTCGAGTTATGGAAGTTATTTTATGTGTAAAATGCTATCTAAACGTATGAATTTCTAAAAATATTCCAGTTAAAAATTGGAGTTTTATATATATATATATATATATATATATATATATATATATATATATATTAATGCCCAATTAGGCAGGGAAGGAAAATTCAGAGACACATGAGGAAAACACACTGCCCAAAAGAGGACAAATAAGAATGGGTATAAGAATAAACTTCTGCAGGAATTTCGACCTCAAAATCATGTCAACGCAATTCCAGAAACCACACAACAAACTACGGACTTAGAAATCTCCCAACAACGCCCTAGGAGAATTTCAGATTGACCACCGACATCCAAGAAAAACACCAGAGAAATTATGAATGTTAGGGACAAGGAAAGAATTTTTCGAAACCGATCATCATCTCCTACAAATCAAAGTGAAATTTATACCCTACAGACAAATCAAGAGAACCAACAGAACTTTCAGAACAGACCCAGAGTACCTACAAGAGTACTTAAACAAGAAAGAAATCACAGAAAAAATTAAGAAAATTGAGAGTAACAATTGGACAGAACTGTCAGGTAAAATGAAAGAATTGTTAAAATTAGGGCAACCACCGAGAAAAGGGAAACACAGATGGTGGAACATGGCATGCGACAGAGCTATAGAAGACAGAAGACAAGCCTGTAAAAAAATTAACAGCCACAGAATACCCGAAAAAATGGGGCGAATTTAACAAGATACAGAAGGTCTCCTGCAAAATAATCCGCAGAGAAAAAAGATGTTATGAAAACAACATGTTGCAGGAGATAGAAGAGGACTTCAACAAAAACAACACACGAAATTTTTACAGAATATTCAGGGAAAATATGACAGGATATCAACCACCGAGCTTATGCTTCAAAAGACAAGACGGATCATTGGAGACAAACCCTAAAAAGAACTGTGAAATATTAGCAAAATACTTTGAGAAACTACTCAACTGTGGAAAACCAACACAGAAACTACAGTTCGAAAAGCCAGAACCTAACCTGGATTGTAAACTCCCAACATACGAAGAAATTGTGAACATAATAAAATTCTGTTCATATCCCTGTTAAATCGGCTAGAACCTCAGATAGACCCACAGATAGGAGAATACCAAGGAGGGTTCAGGAAAGAAAGATCATGCAGTGAACAGATCTTGCGCTTGAGAATAATACTAACAACGAGAAAAACCACGAAAACCACAGTAATATTTGTAGACTTCAAGAAGGCCTACGACTCCATAGATAGAGAAACACTCTTCAACACATTGAAAGAAATGAAGGTGGACAACAAGACCAGAAATGTAATCCAGGAAACACTAACAAATACCACATCAAAATTGAAGTTCATGGGAGGGGTCTCGGAACCATTTGAAATCAAGACAGGGTTGAGACAGGGAGATGGCCTCTCACCCATTCTATTTAATTCAGTTTTAGAGAAAATAATCAGGACATGGGAAAAAGCTCTAGAGACACTCCACGAAATCTCATCCAAAACAGGGCTACAATTCTGCGAAAAAAACACAATACATGGACACAAAATCCGCAGACAAACAAAAAACAAAACCCACTGATAACCAAGTATGGAAAAAAAACATTATCGATAATTATATATATATATATATATATATATATATATATATATATATATATATATATATATATATATATATAAACCCTTAAATATATCAATTTTAAAATGTCCAAATGTTTCAAAAGAAGCGGTTCCTATAACTTAAAATACGTACAATTAGTCGGATATTAAATATTGAGCTGTTACCTTTATTGCCAACTTTCCACAAACCCTTTTTGTTTTACGCTCCTTTGTTATACCTACTTATAAGTAACTACTTACTATTAAGTAACTGTTTATAAAAAAGCAAAATATTCAATTCGTCAAGCGTGATTAAAACGTTTACTTTCTTCTACTCAAAATTTTGTGACGGAAATGTCATTTTGACATTGGAAAAATTGTTTTTTAAGCATTTTCTCGCCTAGAAACGATTTCATTTTTTTAAGACAATTGATGTAATGTGTTTAATCAACATAACAAGTAATCCAAACAAAAGTTTAAAAAATGAAGTATCAATTTTCTTAAACGTGTTCACATTATCACATTATAAATATGAAAACCGAAAATTCAGCAAAATCGAATTTCTGGTAGCATAGTTAGATGAAGTTTGTATCTTATGTGTACGAGATTATCGAGCACGTGGGCACGATATCTCTCTTATATTTTCGCGGCGTCTCTGTTTAATGGTTGGTTTATAAACAGAGGTCGGGGGAAACCGTCTTCACTCCAGTCTTTACTACGTTATAGAGTAGTCGTATTTCCAATACAATGTTTACAAAATCGGTGAAACTAGCCGCGTGTCGTTCCAGCCGTGAATTTGCCAGGCGACATATTAGCAAAACTTCCAGTACTCCAAATAGTGATGCCATTACATCTAGACAACAAATACAAAATGCTACCAATGAACAGCTTCGTCAGGAGAGCAAATGGGTCAGACTTAGCAAGCACAATAACAATAGGTGAGTTTGGGTCAATGACTTCTTGCTCTTGCGTTCTTTGCAGTTCTCTTGGTTATGCGTACGTGACGTTCCGAACGTCGTCTACCAAAACAAAAACACACCCCATCATATGTTCTGTGTTTACATCTTTTACATTTACAATAAGCCATAAAAATAGAGGAAATTATATTAAGTGGAAATTAATAAGCATATAATCAAATCAATAAATTATCAATGATAAAATACTTCAACCTAATGTCGCAAATATCCATTTAGTTTATTAATTGCTTGAATCTATTGCCTCATTCTACCAAATCGAAAATTCAAAATAAAATTAACATTTAAATCAAGAAATTCAAATTATGTGTATATGTTAGTATGTATATTAAATTTAAAATATTTAAAAAACAAAAAATTTTAATTATGAAAGTCAAATTATGTGTTCGTTACAAAAAAAAGTACAAAATGTAGTTAATCTGTATTTTCACTAGTTAATGTATGTATACTTGTACGTGAATTTTTAGACAAAATATTTGATTAATATGATCCGCACCATATCCATGACGAGGGATAAATTATTTAAAGCTTGAATATGATTCTAAAAATCCATTTTATCCATTTTATATTTATCAATTAATATCTGTTTATTATTGTTTTCATTTGATAATTCTTCACGAACTAAATTTCCTTCATTATATTCACTCGATAATTCTTCCCTACCTACCTATATTTTCACCAATATTTAATTCTGTAAATATGAGCTCTACATTTTCTATTTTATCTTTACTGAATACTGAAATGATGTTACATTTCAGTATTTATCAGCTGTATAATTTCGCTGAATAATAAATATGATGACGCAAGCAAGCCCAACTTTTGCCATTTGTCCATACATTTTGTTATCTTATTCTTTCATGTAAGGCACGATGTTTCATAAATTATACAAAACCAAATGTTTTTCTACAGTTTTTAGTTTTATTGTCAAATATCCATGTAGCTAACAAGTTTTCTACATCTTGGTTATCACGTTCTACATTGCCTTGGGAATAACTATGTGTAGCTGACATGGTGTAGGTTTTCCTGAATGATTTTAAATTCAGACCATGTAATGTTCAGATTATCGATCATATTGTTGTCCATTGTCCGATTGTAAAATGGTTATATTTAGTAAGAATCGAATAAATTAGTGTTAACAACTTAATAAAATATTAACAAAATTAACAACTAATTAATATTTAAGAATAAATGTCCTAAAGCGAGATATAAATCTTTATTCTATTTTTAAAATCATCTTCTAATAAAATAGTCTTAAAACGTAATTAACACCCCCTTGACATACGAATAAAATGCGCGTTGACGTATCCATATACATGCGATCTTATCATATATACATGGCGTCTTAAGGTATGTCCACACTAGGCAACAAATTGGTGGCAACATGTTGCCAACACTTTTACATGGCAACATGAAGTTGCTTCAATTGTATCTGGTTACATGTTGTCTGTGATGTTGTGCGTCCACACCATTCAAATGTTGAAAATGTTGTCAACCAGTCATATGTTGAAAATGGACGTAAAAGCTACTGGTGTTTGTGCTGCTTATATTGTGATAGCTGCCGGTTCACAAAAACGAAATAGATAGTTTGGTCCAGGAATATTTAATTTCTTCACCACCACTATTCTCCATCACTTTTTTGAATTATAAACTATAATTATAATAAAGAATTAATGAATATTATTATAACAAAAACGAAGTAGGTAAGCTAACCTGCACAAATGAAACCTCAACCACTTTGATTCACGCAAAATGTTGTCAACACTGTCCACTCTGAGCCATGTTACCGATATAAGAGCGATGTTACCCGTATAAAACGGAATACACGGATACAAGTAACAAAATTCTTTGATGTAAGCCCCCAAATGTTGACGAGTATCCATCAACATGTTGCCTGTTTACAGCAACATGTTGTCAACATTGTGTTGACAACATGTTGCCAACAATTTGTTGCCCAGTGTGGACCTAGCTTTAGAGACGTCATTGTTTGTCAAGGGTTTAAACGTCCCATCATATCTTCTTTTCATGTTAAAAGACTTCCTACGTGACAGAAACTTTTGTATTAAAGTCAATCTAGCACACTAACTTTTTTACCTCTCTTCAAGGTGTTCCCCAAGGTTTACCATTATCACCCCTACTTTACAACTCGTTCTGTCACGACATCTTTAATATAGACCTCATCTCTCCCAATTTCATAAAGCTTCCCTACATTCTGATCCATCCTCATCCCTTCCTCATTTCAGATGCCAAATCACTTTTAAAAGCAATCATTAACTTCACTCACAAATCACTTACAAATGATACAATCAATTGGAATGGTTCCGCAAATGGAGACTAGGTCCTAACCCTTAGAAATGTCAACTACTTTCACCCTTCCATCGGATCTCTATTAACTCTCCACATATTAAGGTTGGCCTTACTATAGTTAACCCCACACCTACAATCAAATATTTAGGCAACACTTTCGAAAGCATTTATTAGTTTTCCACGAAGACTGCGACGACAATTTACAAGACTATTAGCAGACCGACCTTCGACTATGGACGCATTATTTGGACGAATACCAACATAACGCCTGGATGTACTTTCGAAATTGCAGAAAGAACCGCAATGAGAACTATCACAAAAAGGCGTCATTCAAACAATCCCTCCAATACACTCCTATACGAAAGAAATAAAATCACACCAATCCTGGACAGACTTGACATAATACAACAAAAGTTTAAAGACCAGGTCAAAACAGAGACATCCTGGACCAACTATGTAAATAACGGAACAACAGATTGTATCCCAGAAAACATCCGCCTTGTTCACTTATGGAAGCTGTTTATGATGAGCATGATTTACAACCACAATTGTTTATATTTATTTATTTATTTTGTGTTGTATTTGTGTTTACGTGACCACCCCAAATATCTCGGTTACCTTTAGAGTGACGTAAAAAATGTCAATAGGAAATTTTATTGATTTCGAAGGACTAACACAGTGGTTAAAATTATTTTTTTTCATAGGAGTCATAGTATATGCGTCCTCAAGGTCATCAATGGTTTTTCAAATGGAAACATGTTATTTATTTATCGAGACATTGTAGGCACTATTCAGACAAATCCAGCGACCCATAATATCATGACCTTGAAATGATTTGACAAGTGTATCCATTGAAAATAACTTTGAAAAAAAAAAACTAACATTGAAATAACCGTATCGAAAATGGTATTGTACAGTCAAGCAGAGAAAGTCGATTTGATTCAGATTTATGATGAGACTAGCAGAAAAACTTTATGCACAACGTTATGCTAACAGAAATCATCTTTCCCGTCGATGTTTCGATCGAATTATTCATTTATTCCGTGAAACGGGCAGTGTTAATCCACGCAAAAAGAAACGTCGCAAAACTGAAACAAACGAAGAAGCAGAGATTGCCGTTCTAGCTGCAGTTGTTCATGATCCGCAATCAAGTAGGCGGAAAATTTTGTTAATAGAGTTCAGTTCTGTGAATGTGCTCTGCGTCAGTTACATGTAAATCCGATTTTTTTCGAGGACGTTTTGTTTACTGCGAGTCAGTCAACTGGACAGCTGAATACGCATAAGATGCACTATGGGTCAATAGACAATCCAAAGTGGCTCCGGAAAATTGTGCACCAGCGTCCTTGGAGTGTTAATGTATCGTATGGCATAATTGAGGACCGGATTATTGGACCAATTTTCAAAGACGGCAATTTGAATGGAAGAAAATACGTCGAGTTTTTGAACAATACTTTAGGAGAATTACTACAAGGCATCCCGTTAGCACAGCGATGCCGCATGTGACTTTTAATGATTGTTGTAATGAATTGTTGTAATGAGTGGTATGAACAAGATGGCTGTCGGGCCATTGGGCAGTTATAGCAAGTGACGTGTAAACCGAAAATTTCCCAGACGCTGGATTGGGAGAGATGCAGTAATCCCTTGGCCTACTGGTTCGCCGGATTTAACGCTACTTGATTTTTTCCTATGGAGAGTTATAAAGGATCGTTTTTACCATGATGTTTCGACGACGCCGGCTAACATGCGAGAACGAATTAGAAGAGCCTGTGCCGCTATCACACAGGAATGATATCATAGGTCGCTGAATTCGTCTGAATAGTGGCTACAATGTCTTGATAAACAAATAACATGTTCACATTTGAAAAACCATTGATGACCCCGAGGATGCATAAACTATAACCTTGACAAAAAATTATTTTTGACCACTCTAAAGTCGTTCTATTTCGTCACTTTTTTCTCTTTTGTCTCTTTTCGTCGCTCTAAAGGTAACGGAGATATTTAGGGTGGTCACGTTAAATGGCCCTCCCTGTATATATTCCCACAAATTCTGTAATGTGCAGCGCCGAAAGACATAAGGTCGCCTTATTATTATTATTATTATTAAAATAGTCTTATGAATAAATACTTTTATCCACAATTGTACCACAATTGTAAATGCCCATTATTGTACAGTTCGTGGACTATGTAAATACATCATACCACACACACACGTTGATACTATTTTTAAATATAGTACTCAGTGATTTCCAAACAATCATTAAACGTCACATCATTCACATAGAAGCTGTCATTCATTTCGTTTTTTCACGTTTAAATCTAACGAAAACTACAAATACGTACTAAATAAAAAGGTAACCATTATGAATGTATTTCTTTTCATTTCTATCAAGTTAAATAAGGTCGAAATTGTTACATCAAGCATATTTTTCTTATTAAACAGATGCAAATTAGTGTGGTCGTAGATAAAGTATAGTACATAATTCGAGTTGTAAGGCAATTGTGTACTCGCGGAATTACGTTCTGCTCGTAATATGCTTCTTACAACTCTCATTACGAAATATACTATTAATTAAATTTCATTACAGAATTTCTAATTTATCTAGTGCAACTATTTATAAATTCATGTTTGTATATTTTGTCTATATGGTTTATTTATTGTATGCATTTACTAGAAACTGTAGACATTTACTAGTGACTATACATTATATATAAACATTATGTACATTATATGTATGCACCAACCGACAAATGCATAATAGTAATAATACATTTTTGTTAGCATATAATTGGATTATAATTGCTCTAATCCACAGGTTTCTAAACTTAGAATGGGGCCGGATTAGGGGGTCTGACGAAAAGTATTATTGAAATCTTATTTGAATATTAATTTACATTGTGTGTGAAAGCAAATATTGTTTATATTGAAATTTATAATGAGAAATAAAGGGCGGATGAAAATCTTTAGAGCGCTGGATTCGGCCCGTGGGTCGCAGTTTGGTGACCAATGTCTAATCATCATGTTATATGAGGGTGTCGAAACTAATTCGATTCGCAGACATATCATGCAATTATAAGCAGCATTCATGACCTAACCGTCTTGGAAGACTAAAAAATACAAGCTTATTTGTCTAAATCACTGGTTTCCAAAATGGGCTATAATGCCCTAAGAAATTCGAAGAAAGGTGGGAAAAGAATTCAATATCGTATTGTTCAGCTTCCCCCGCATCTTGATCATTATCACCAAATGTATGTAGATGCGTCCTTAAAGTTTTTCAAATTTTGATTTGCACCCATTGTTACTGGTCCATCGTCTCTATCCTATACGCACATGGAAATTATAACCTGATTCCTTTTGCTTTAACCCCCGGTGACATGAAAATAGATTATGATGTATTATGTTATTATTGTTCATTTGTGCTTGTCATTTATATAATGTACAAATGTAGGGCAATCTTGCGACTCCAATTCTGGTATTAGCTTAATGTGCTTTTTGAGTAATAACGTTGTAAAGCCGACGTGCTATATCATGATTTTTTCTCGAATTGATATTGGATTAGAACCGATATCTCTACTTTTCGATGTTATAAAAATAATTATAAATCAATACCAATAAAATAAAAGTCCATGTACATATTGTACACGTTAAATTTTGTTTAATGTTTCTAGAAAGTTTCAAAATTCAAAAACAGGTTTTGTATTAATTACATGAATCTTTTTACTTGTCGCTTATTTTTGATATATTTACTAATTAGTGAATATGTAAAAGAATAAGCATTATTGGAAATTTAAAATTTTGTTTAAAAGTTTTGATACAGATTGTGTACATTTCAAGGATGCAATGTCATCTTCTTTTTAAAATGAATCACCAATTTTAATTTAGGCCTTTGGAAAATATCCACAGAAAAGTTCATAATTTTAAAATTTTTAAATTACACTAACTTTTCTGAGTTTGATTTTGAAGAGAAGATGGCCCTTGGAAAGTACAGTTTGTAAGTTTGAACTATACTTGCCATACTATGCAAACGATGGTACAAGTTTGGGACACTGTACAAGCAACACTATACAAAGTAGGTAAATGAGAAATTATAGGTGGGTCAAGTTAGTCACAAGCTAGTGTAAACTAGTAGTATGACAAATATAGCTGGGATAAACTAATAATATCACGAGAATGTCACAAGCTTTACAACGTTTTTTTCTTCAAGAAATATCGAAAAATGTACTTACTTAACACGTTGGCCGCCGATAAGATTTTCATAAAATGTCCAAAAAGTGTTTTTACGTTTTTAGGTTTAATTTAAAATAAGTTCGAAATAAGTTATTTTATGCTTTTGAAATTATTTTTTTTTGTGTGAATTAAAGTGTTTGTTTTATGTGTCGGCCACCGGAGGTCGATGCGCGCGACGGCGCCTCGATTATTTCAACCAAAATATCACATTTATGCTCCTACTTCCTAGTAGGAGCAACAATCAAACAAGAAGCAGAGGCAGAAAAGATTAAAATGAAAGACACAACACAAGAAGTAATAAAAGTGTACAAACTAAAAGACCAAGAAACACGGAAACAATACCAGAAACTAACTAAAACAAGAAGCAGAAAAAATGGAAAAATCGAAATACGAGAATGCAGAGGAAACATGGAAAGATTTCAAAAATATGCTAACAAATGCAGCGAAAGAGGCCTGTGGTACAATAATAACCAACATGAAGAAAAAACAAACGAACTGGTGGACTGAAGAACTGAAAAATGAAATAAAACTGAAAAAAAAGTTATGGTAAGGATACCTACAAAGCAAAACTACGACAGATTATGAAAGATACACCTCACAAAGAAGAAACGTAAAAAACAGTGTGAAACAAGCAAAGGAAGCATCATGGGAACAATTCGGAAAGAAAATGGAAAACAACCGCACAGAAAACCAAAAAGTATTCTACAGCGTAATAAGAAGAAACAGAAAAGAAAAAATAATTAAGATACAACAAATAATGAACAAAGACGGGAATATACTGACAGGAGACGAAGAAATACCGGAAAGATGGAGGCAACACTTTGAGGAGCTGCTGGGCAAGGAAGAGTTTCCCGAAGAAAGAGACGAGGTACAACAAACGAAACAGCAGAAGAAATCTGGAAAAGAAAACCAAAATGAAGAAGAAACAACAGAAGAAAAAATAACACCAGAAGAAGTAAACAAGGCATTAAGAAAACTGAAGTTGGGAAAAGCACCGGGAATGGACAACATCAAAAACGAACAACTAAAATACATGGGAAACGAAGGATTTGTACAATTAACAAGACTATTAAATGAAGTATGGGAATCAGAAAAAAATCCCAAAGACTGGCAAACAGCAGCAATAATACCAATATGGAAGAAAGGAGATACAAAGGAATGTAGTAACTACAGAGGAGTTTCCCTATTATGTGCAACAGAGAAGATATACGAGGACATACTGGAAAAAAGAATAAGACAAAAAGTAGAAAGAAACCTAGAACCTTCGCAGAGCGGATTCAGAAGAGTACATTACACAATAGATCACTTATTCACAATCAGGAACCTAATCGATGAACTAAGAGAACACCAGAAACAAATATATATATAGCATACATAGATCTAGAAAAAGCTTTCGACAAAGTAAATAGAGAATACGTATGGCAGGAACTAAAAGAACAACAAGTAGAAGAAAAACTGATAAAGGCAATAAAAAGCATATATACTAGAACAGAAAACTGTATAAGAACCGGTAACCTGAAGTCCAAGAATTTCACAACGACAAAAGGTCTAAAACAAGGAGGAGCGCTAAGCCCATGCCTATTTATATTAGCTATTGATGCGGTAATGAAAAACAAAAGAGAAAACAAAAAAAAACACAGATAGGATACAAAAACCTAAAAGCACATGAAATCACAGAATGCATATTTGTAGACGATGTAGCACTAATAGCGAAAAACACCAAGGACCTAGAAACAAACATAAAGATATGGACCAAAGAACTCGCAAAAGCAGGACTAAAAATCAACACAGAAAAAACTAAAATAATGAAAATAGGAGAAGGGAAAGAAACGGAAGAAATAAAAATAAGTAACACAAAAATAGAGCACATCGAACAAATTAAATACCTAGGACAAATAATAGACAACAAAGGGGAACTCGAAGTTGAAATAAACAACAGACTACAAGCAGCAACAAGAACCTTCCAGACGATCCAAAGGGTAATACTAAACAACAAGAAGATATCGAGAAAAACAAAACTAATAATATATAAAGTAGTATTAATCCCAACACTGCTATATGGATGCGAAACATGGACGCTAAATAGGAGACAAAAAAGCAAGATACTGACACTAGAGATGAAGTATCTAAGAAAAGTATACGGAGTAACCTGAAAAGACAGAGTCAGAAACGTGGACATAAGAAGAGATCTAGAAATAAGAGAACTAAACAAGATAATAGAAGACACACAGCTGCAACGGCTGGGACACCTACACAGAAGAGAAGACACCAACCAAACAAAACTAATATGGCAAACAAAAATAACGGGCAAAAGGAAAGTGGGAAGACCAAAAAAAAATGGGACAAATATGTCGAAAATATCATGGAAAGGAGAGGAATCTCTAACGCCCAGATGAGGGAAACCATAAAAAACAAAAAAAAACTGGAACAAAATAATAATAGAAAAAACATGAAATAGACCAACAATAACATTCTACACCTGAAAGGGTAGAAGAAATTTTATTATAATAATAATAATAATATCACATTTATGAGTACAGTATAATCTAGATAATCCGGCGATCGGTTAATCCGACACGTTCAGTAATCCGGCGCTCTGGGGAAACACATGTTTTTTTTACGCTGTCCCGCGCCGAATATAAACCTCGCGCACAGGAGAAATCTGGTCGACACACCCTGCTTTTAACTCTGAAAACTTTGACGATTGACGATTCGGACCAAGCTAACTCCACTCTACAATTGTCTTACTATTTACTAAGTTTGTACATATTTTTTTGTATGTACTCGTTTACCTATATAGATACATATTTTATTCTTTCTGAAATACAATTGTACATAAAATATGTAAAATTTAAAAAAAAAATTGTTTTCTTCTAATCCTGATAATCCATTTTTTTTTTGATAATCCGGCGGTTGTCTGGTCTCATATGCGTCGAATCATCAAGATTATACTGTATATCTTTTAGAACTATAAAGATATCTTAATAAATCGATGTAAAATAGATAAGGATAATTTTCGCCAAGTTAATAGTAGTTTACACAGATCGCGTGGCCAGTGGCACAAAATGACATTCTAAAATTAGGTTTGTCATGTGAGCCACCGGTGGACGACACGGCCTAATTGGAATACCTTAGTGTCGGCCAACGGTGGCTGATACGGCGGTCAACGTGTTAATGAAAGAAACATATTTACGACTTTCTTCTATCCATTTCTAGGATATAATTTTACCATTATAGAACTTTCTTGTTCAATACAAGAATAATTAAATTTCGTACTTTTTTCATAGTTGATACACAGAAATCTATATTTCTAATATAAATTATTAAACGACAAAACGACATACACATTTTATAAAGTGGTCGTTATACAGTGGTCGTAATTCAACAAAAAACAATTCGACGTTTAACATTTTCGTTTGCGTAACTCGTGCATACTCGATAATAACATTTTCTAAATAGAATACAAACATAACATTAAATATAATTAAACAACAAACATGTTTCATTTAAAAATAATTTTATTTGAAATTTTGTCACATAAATATATTTTTATGTACTTATTCTGTACAAACTTTCTTATCAGAATATAGTTCATACAAATGATAAAATCTCGGTAAACATAACAAGTACTTTGCGATTTACATAGTAACACTACATATTTTCTCGCACATAACTTAACGACACAAGAAATGAAAATCATCTTGACCGTAAAATAAATATTTTCAATTTGATGTATGTATATTGTTCTGTTTGCACTAGATTTATTAGCTTCGAGTCATGGTCTTTGTAATTGTTTAAATAATAATTAATTCATACAGGAAAACAAGGAGTAATTAAGTTATACATATTTTTTATTTTAGTTAAATTAATATGAATAAGTATATAAAATTAGGAGAAATTATTATAAGAATTTCCATATTACAAGAAAAGAATTAAGAAATTACTATGAGTGAATTAGAAAACATTTCTTCATTCTTTTCTTCTAATATGAATATACTTTATTTCATTTTTAAATTTTCTATTAACCAACTGATTTTGTTGTAATTTACCGACAAATATTTTAAGAGTATTTCTAAAAATTTTAGAAATATGGAAAACTGTATAGTAATAAACCAGCAACTTATTACCAACTCAAACAATATATTCAATATTGAATAAATCAACAAAATGTTATTAATAGCTCGCATTTGTAAGACTGATGGAGGTAGTCGATTAATAATTCGCGATCCTCTTAAAAAAATTAAATTATGCTGTTATTAAGTTCTTACAAAAATACTGTAATTACCCATATTTAAGCGAATTATATTTTGTCTGCGTTTATGTGAAAATAATATGTTCGTTTTAAATAGAATCTAATAATTACTGTTTTTGAAAGTTGAACGACCCACAAAATATATAATAGTGAAATTTAAAAAAAAGTGTAACGTAACTAATTGTCGCTAAAAATTGTTACACCCTTTCAGGTCTTTGAGCGACAAATCCATTATGTTCAACCTTTTGTACTTCATTCAAAAACTATTAATATCAATAGGAAATTGGCTAACAATTACGGGTATTAACAAAAGGGACAGTTATTTTGTTTCCAATTTAACACGAAAATTCGACAACACATTTTCGTTAAAAAAATACTAATAACGTAATTAAAAAAAATAAATATGCTCTAAAAATAATTTTACTGTTATTGTACGAAAGTTTTATTTGTTTTAAATTTTTTGTTTCCACAAATAATATTCAGTTATATTATTAAACTTTGTTTATAAAGTTGAAACTAGACAACAAAAATATCTATACCACATTTATATGCAACTTTTTTGCATATTCCAAAATTTTGCATATTCCCATACATATATTATAAATATTTACGTTTTTTTCAGGGCTTTGTCTACTCTTCAAACCAAAATAACTCCTTCTCCAAATATTTCTTTGGTATCCAAAGATGAGAGTCGTGAATTCATGGCCGTCTTCCCTGACATAGTCCGAGATTTGACGGACGTTGGCAGACATACTGATATTCCAGAAGTTACTAAATGGTACACAAAGGTATTACAATATAATGTTCCAAATGGCAAAAAGAACAGAGGATTAGTTGTCGTTGGTGCCTACAAAATGTTAGAGGATCCCAAAAATCTTACACCTGAAAATATTAGGCTAGCCAATATTCTGGGCTGGTGTGTTGAAATGGTAAGAATCATTTAAATATAAAATTTATAATCTAACAAATTTATTATTGGTGAAACCATACTAATTATAGATACAATCATATAAACTTACTTAGGACGAATTGTAGCCTGAATATATAAATAAATTAGCCTGAATATATTTAGTAGCCTGAATATATTAATTCAACCTGTTCATAGCGATATAGTTTTAAGTCTTATTAAGAGTTCAAAACAAATTCCATCTTGAAACAACCACTTCTGGCTAATGCCACGCAGGATATTGAATTATACAACAGATTTACGAGTTATTACCAGCCCACAGTACATTTTCATGTCACTTATTTATCTAGTACTCGTTAAGTAATATGAAAATGTACTAGGGGCTGGTAGTTAAAGGCAGATACCATTATATAATACAATATCCTGCGTGGAATTAACCAGAGAAGTTTCAATGTGGGATTTGTTTTGTAGTTTTAATGAGACTCAATATTAGCTACGAACAAGATGAATATATTTATATATTCAGGCTACATTTCGCCCCTAACAAGTTTATAACAAATTTATAATTAAGAAGTGGCTGCGCTTCTTGATTTACACAAGCAGTCGCGCTGTTATATGGTCTACGACATGTTTAAATCATAAATAATGAATACATAAATAATTTTTACTTCATTTTAATGATGTTATGCGCAGATTTTCACAATACTACGCAGGCCAATACAATATTAATAAAAATATAATATTTTATGATTTATTTTTTCAATCCATTGCAAATTCGTATGAATAAAACAAATCTTATTTGCGCCACAGTCAAGATAAATAAGTATTGTAAAATGAATTGTAAAATTAGAAATTCTCAAACAAAGCCGTAATCCATCAGTTTATCTCCTTAACCTAATCTTTTCTCAACTTTTTAATGCAACGCAATCGTCTTCAAATGCGTTCCTATCTAAAAAGCTACCTCCGCTCCCTACTAAAACTCTTGGTACATATTCAATCTCATCAATTTGTAATCCACTTAAAAATGACCAACTGTCGACACTCGATTCGTGTATAGTGTGTAAAGTTATATAACTTCACAAGTTATATAATATTATCACATAAATTATTAGTAAAAACATTGTGAATTTTTCAATTCATAGAATGGATCACCGCGTAGTAACGGCCGTAACCATCCTTTTCAATAAGTAATTCTAATTGACTTCTTATCAACTCAAGTTTGAATATTTATGACTTGATAAGGTTCAGCGAAAAAATCAGAAATAAAAAATTTAACCGGAATGAAGCTCGCTGCTAGAATATAGACGAGTATGACCGTTTGACTTTGTGAATAGAGTGGAAAACTGACCAACCAATTAATAAATCTAATTTCTAATCAAACATCTTTATTGTTAAGAACACGATGACTGATGTGAATTGAACCACTACATGCTTTCTGGAAGTTAAATTAATAAAAATAAAGGATTTCATCATAATGCCGATTAGTCTCGTTTTGATAATAAAATAATCTTTTATTTATATTTAACATTTGTTTAGTATCAGTTATTAATATTTATCCTAATTTAAATTGGATTTATATGATATAATAATCTATAAAATACATATTTACTCGCTTTATTTAACGATAATTAAAGAAGTTTTGAAACACAGATAAAGTTATATGTCTGTAATTGCGTAACATGAATAATCTAATACGTCTATTGAGATATATGTGTAATAGATCAGTTATTCTTTTTGTTTGAAAATATGAATCTATTTAGATTTTAAATTTATGTTGAAATAGTATCAATAACATTTAAGTTTTTATTTGAATTTAAATTGCTTTAAAAAAATGATTGAATGCTCTATATAGCCGCATTCAAAATCAGGTTTGCGGTAATACATATCTAAGTATTAATGGATTAGCTTGACTATTAAATATGATTTCGTTAGTTAGTATATGAATAATTCAAAATAGTGTTACGCAAGAATTTGTAATTTAGTGTGCCATAATTGCCATACTTGATATTGCAGCGATTTGTAGTTAAGGAGAGAATTAAACACTGAAGACACAATTTTGTACTTGCTTTATTACAATAAATTGGCTTTGAAAAAAAGGAGTGTTTATCTTGGAGTTATCGTATTTTGAACATTTATAACGAGATATAAAAATAAAATCTCTTTTATTATTATTTATTTATTTACCTAAGTCACCTACGGACCCCGCGTTACAAATTCTATTTTATTAAATGTTGGTTATTATTATCCCTATTGTTTATTATTTTTTATATATTATTGGCAATGGGAAATAAATTTCTTTTATAATTTAATAATTTATTTGCCTTACTAGTTTCGATGTGAAAACTAACATCTTAATCATAGGCTCTAAATTGTTTCTATTAAATTAAAAATTATTATGTTTTATGATGTTATAAATGATTATATAAGTTTTGAATGAAATTTGATGTTTAAATAAATAAACAAATTATATTTAATTTAATTAATTTGTTTATTTATTTAAACATCAAATTTCATTTAAAATTTATATAATCATTTATAACATCATAAAACATAAAACATAATAATTTTTAATTTAATAGAAACAATTTAGAGCCTATGATTAAGATGTTAGTTTTCACATCGAAACTAGTAAGACAAATAAATTATTAAATTATAAAAGAAATTTATTTCCCATTACCAATAATATATAAAAAAAAATTCTATTTTATATTTTGTTTTTTCTTCTTTCTTTTCTCTAAGGCTGTTCTTCCTGCTGCCATTTTCGAAAGATTTTCCGCTGTTAGTTTCTTGTTGGTCTTAGTTTTTGGAGCCTCCTAAAAAACCTTAAATTCATTTATTGCCTTTCTGTACTTATCCCTGTTCATTGAGTCCATTTCTGTAAGTTTAAAATTCTGTGAGGTCTTTCTTTATTCCTTCCAACCAAGAGTTGGGTGTTTTCCTTTGTTGACTCATGTTGAAGATTTTTTTTTGTTAATCTGCTATCATCCATTCTCACCGGGTGACCGAAGAACATCGGCCTTCGCTTTCTCCTATCTGTTGTGAGCGGTTTAATAAATTGATAGATCTTTTCATTGCTCATCTTTACACATTTTTCGCCAATTTTGTTGTATCCACCAAGAATCTTTCTCAGAATTACTCTTTCTTTCTTCTCGAGCTCCTCTAGTAGTCCTTTATTCTTGAGGGAGAGTGTTTCTGCTGCATATTGTACTTCTGTTTTAGTAACTGTGCTGTAGTGTAATAACTTTGCATTGCGTGATAAACATTGTTTGTTATACAACTTCTGTGTTATAATTTGTGCCTTCTGAAATTCACTATTCGAAGTTTGACAGCTTCTTTTTCTATTCCAGTGTCCGCTATTGTTTCTCTCAAATATTTAAAGTGTTTGACCCTATTGATGCATCAATATTTGTGTATAGTTCCTTAATTTCCTTAAATTTGTTAGAAAATTAAGGAACTACACACAAATATTGGATGCATTTCAATGATGCAAAATCACTTTTATATGAAAATGAAATATAATTTTTCTATAATTTAAATATTCAAATCATATAATTAATTTTCTCCTTAATTATCTGCTTAACAGTTATTACAGTCACTTAAATATATTATATACGATAACGTTTGAATAAGCTTTTCCAATCAAAAATCAATTAAATAGGAAACGTGTATCAAGCATACGTCATACATCCCTTAACATATTTTTTGTTATTTTTTTGCACAGACTTTGCACATGATTTTTTTTAAATCTGCCTTTTGCAAAAGTTTTGTGTTACAATAAGTTAGTCAGAAACTGCGCAATAAAAAGAAAACAGTGTATTTGTTCGCTACACTTTGATTTTAAATTTTATCTGCATTAATAATAAAATATTAACAGATATTCGAAATATCTGTAATAAATATTTTTTTTTCTATAATGAACATTAGTTTTAACTTAAAATAAGTTGTAATACGATTGTAATATCGTATTTAGAAAATGATTGAATATTATATATGTCTACATTTAAAATCAGGTTTTCGGTTTTACGACGTTAATAAATTGATCATTAAATTTTGAAATATAAATCGAATAGACAATGACACGGATGGTCGAAACACACATATTATTAGTCGTCTGACAGGATTAGACCGGTGGGAGAAGACTGGACAAAAACAAGACCAGTTTGCTAAAGTAAACACTTAGAAAGACCATTTACAATATCAAAAAACAAAACAAAATTAACACTACGTTGTATGCGATGCAGCACTTGCATTACAATTTACTGTTTTTCTTTCAAAATTATTTCCGAGTTAATCTCTATTTAATAACCGAAAATTGTAGGTAAAGTCAATGTCAAGGATTTTGTTCTCATACGTCTTCTTTTCGCTCTGGATTAACGATTCAAGGTCTTTTATGGAATTACATAACCAGAAAGTAGTCGGCTCCAATGTTAATCAAAATATAATTATCTCTGCAATTCATTCTGAAATTATTCGAAATAATTATTAGTCAATTGATTTTTTCACTTACTGGCAAATAATTACATAATTATGCATACTATTTAATTTATGTGTATAACTTCGAATGCTGTAAGAAACTTACAACTGCATTTAAAAAAAACTGACTTGTTTCTTTTTTAGAAACACCACAGTAACGCATTTTTTGTGTTTAATTTGTACATTCACTCATTTTGTGTACTTGCTGTAAATTGCCATAAATTGGCTTGCTTGCTTGGCTTGAGGAGCTTATAGTTCGATTTTGTTTCTTCAACTAGATTTTTCAGTCGTAAATTTAAATATGCATTAATCAAAACATCCATTTGTCATTTGTATAGTTGTTTTTAACACATATGTAGGTACACAATTGTACACAATTTAAAAGAAAGATTACCGACCAAGAAATCATCGTCCATTGGAGGGAATGGCGGTCCTAGGAATTAAGATTTATTTCATTTTGAGTCTTGGAGTGAGAGATTTTAGAATTCAGTTGAGAAGATCCGAAACTGATGAATAAAGATTAGTACTAATCGTTAGGAAGTCGGTATACTTTTCTTATGGTCCCTCGAATGGAAGAATTGGGAAAATTTGCTACTGGGTGTATAGGATCGTTTGGCAAAACAGTGAAATTTAATATGTTATGGAATTTTGAAAAATGGGATCGAGTTTTTCTTTTGAGATATCGCTGAATTTGAGTAAATGTTCTCATTTGTCTCTTATATTCGAATAATTATTCCATACATCAAATCAAATCCCTACATCAAATCAAATAAAAAAAATCAAATATTGTTTATTTCAATTATGTAAGCTAGAAAATTAATCTAAACCAGAGGTTCCCAAACTTCTTTTTCTTATAGATCACTTTAAAAAAATTCCTGGTTTCGGTGGACCCCCTGCTGCTACATTTCTACCATTTTCCCAAAACTCGTAAAAGTAACGTAACGTAACTTCAACAACACAAATCAACAATTAAAAAAATATTCATAATTTTAATATAGACCTTTTTACGGATAGACCTTTTTACGGTTAGTGAAGCTCATGCGCGTCCGCAATGTTTAGAAGGGGGAATATGAAAGTTTCGGGCCTTTTTTAAATCTCACCTTCAGCTGCGAAGCTCGAATAGCTCCTTTTGTAATACCATATTCGCCACGTCCGTTTCATCAAATGGATTTATGATCCATAGTGGTATTTCCAGCGTCAGAATAACTTCAAATCTATTTTTGAAGTCATCACGCAGGGCATATAAATGTTGAACGTATGTCTGAATATCCTCATATTCGCGCCGACTAATATTTTGCTTATTAAATTTTCCAAGAAAAGCCGAAATTACACCCTTTGTTTTTTATTAAATTTAGGCTGTCCCCTTGTAACTACAAGTTAATGTTATTAAATGTTTTAACAAATCTGTCAAATACGCGATGTCTACTTTCATTTTGATCAGGTTTTCTTTTAAATCTGGATATCCACTTTCCAGAAACTCTAAAACTGATTCAAAAGTGAGTAAAATCTAGTTAAACATGCACCTTTCTACAACCAGCGTACTTCAGTATTTAAGAGCAATCTTGCATCATTTTCGTCGCACAATTGTACAAATAAACAGGTATTGACCCTATCATAAAATATGCAAATGAAATATTTTTGGAACTGTTCGGGGTTTACGATGGGGGATTATAGCAATGACACTGCCCTAAAATATTCGAACGAAATATTTTTGGAACTGCTCAGAGATTATAAAGCCTCAATACGACCTTTTTTCACCGATATACAGCTTGTCAAAAATCACCGAAAAATTTAGATTTCTATTAGCTCTTTGAATTTTGTTGAGTAGTATATTATCTGCCTACATTGATAGGTAAAGCTAAGCCAACATTTTGGTTCTATGCTATCGAAACCATATAAATTTTGGTGGACCTAAACTTACAATTTATGAACCCCCATTTTTTTTCACCGCAACGTAGACCCCCGTAGAGTCTCCCGTGGACCCCTGGGGTCCACCTGGACTTTGGGAATCACTGATCTAAACTAAATGAAATATGTCATAAATACAAATACCACAAGAAAAATAGAAAATTAATTCTTTATAAGTATAGTATAACAAATATATAAATCAATAATTAATTATCTTTTTTGGAACTCTTCAAATAAGAATTTGAGGAGTTTGTGTTTGATTTGAGTGAATTCGACTGAGGTCGTATTATTGGCTTACGTGAAGGTGGTTTCACATTTAGAGAAATTGCTAACCGTCTTAACCGTAAAAAATCCTCTGTAGAACGGTGTTATGAAGCATGGTATACAGAAGGTCAAGAAAGTCTCAGAAGAAGAAGTGAACGGGCAAGACAGACAAATGTGGTTCAGGACCGCCATCTCCGATTAATGGCATTAAGAAACCGATTCTCGAGTATAATATCAATAGCCGATCAATGGTTTGGAAACGAAGGACGTCTTGTAACCCTTGGTACAGTTTACCGACGAATTAGAGCTTTTGGCTTGCAGTCCTATCGACCACATCTTGTGCTTCCGCTGACTGCTCGTCATCGACAGCAACGTTTGGTGTAGTGTACCTTGCGACTGGACTGGGACTGGAATGGCATATAGTGGTCTTTGGTGACGAATCCCGATTCTGCTTGGGAATGCACGATGGTCGCATGAGGGTTAGACGTAGACGTGGAGAACGTCGCCATGTGCAATTTTATGTTGAACGGCATGTGCCCCACACAGTGGAGGTTATGGTATGGGGTACTATTTTTTATGGAAGCAAGTCTCAGTTGGTATTCATTCGAGGCAATATAAATGCCCACCGATATGTAGATGAAGTGGTAGAACCTCATATCCTTACATTCCTCCAGGAGTTGGAGGACTCGATTTTCCAACAGCATAATATCCGTCCCCACATTTCAAGGCTATGGAGCGCTTCGAATAGGCTAACGTAAATATCTTGCCGTGGCCATCCAGATCTTTCGACCTTTCGCCCATCGAATATGTGTGGGACATGATGGATAGACGACTCAAGCAATTATCCCGTCCTCCACAGACACTATAAACTCTCCAACATGAACTACAGATTGAACTACATGAACTACAGATTCTAGGCATTGCCTCTTTCGAATATCGCCAGAGATGCAATACCTCAGGGAGAAATCGGCGACCTGGTGGAATCCATGCCCAGAAGGGGGAGTGTGAAACTAATAATGATGATCCAACACATTTTTAATAAAAAATGCCTCTATCTTTTGTTTAATTTCTTTGAAATTTTAAACAATAACTATCTTTGATTAGTAAAACATTTCTGCCAAATGTGGTCCAAAAATTCCTACCTCTTCTTGATATTGCATTTTTTATGTCAAAGAGTATATTTGATTGTCTAAATCTTCAACTACAAGACTGTCTGAATTGCATGTTGTTTATTATTCACAAAGCTTGTTTTTGTATAATAAATATGTTATGGGTATCAGTTATTACCCCAGAATGCAATACCGAATCGGAGGTGGCTGTGAAAAGTTGCTTAGCAAACTGATCTTAGTATTTCTGGATCTACATTTTGTTTGAGTATTCGTAGGGCAAATACTGCTTTATTATGTTTGGTCGCCAGTTGTGAAGTTTGTGTGGACCAGTACAGTGTTACTATCAATGTGTATCTATCTATACCTAGAAATCTGACGTAATCTTTTAATAGCAGTGTCTCCTTTCGCAATTTAATTTCCTCGGGATAGTTTTTTCGGCAGAGATTTGTTTTGAATATAATGATATTTGTTTTTTTTTTCTTCATAATTAACTTATTTTTACAAACCAATGAATCCTCTACTGTTTTATTCATTAGCAGCAGAGTAGTGTTGTTTGCATACTATATTATTTCATGTTCTTCTTTTATTGTATTTTCGGACAGGTTGTTTATGTACAATGTAAAAAGCTGTGGACCCATAACGTTGCCTTGTGGGCACCCATAGGTGGGCACAGTTAATCCAAAAGTTAACTTCGTTAATCGTTAACTCGTTAATAAAAAAGTTCGTTAATCGTTAAAGCGTTAAAATTTCGAAAATTTAACGCAAGTTAAAGTTAAACGTTCAAAGTTAAGCAACCTTTTGGGATAGGATACATTGGTAAATAAAACAAAAATAAGTAGATAGATTAATTGATTTAATTATTACAAGCGAAAGTAGCGACCCGCCCTGGTTTCGTACGTTTAGCAGAACATATACGCACCTACTATGGAAGACTAACTTATATGGCAGAAAAAGGCTTTTTATTGTATTATTCATCATCTTGGATTGGTCCGAGTATTCTACGCAATACTTTCCTCTCAAAGATATCTATTTTTGTTGCCACTGGTGTGTCAAGTCCCAGGTTTTGTAGCCATATGTGGGTATTGGTCTGATAATTGTTTTGTACATCCTTATTTTTGTGTTTCTGTGCACGTGTTTTGATCGGAAGATATGTGCGAGAGCGAAGTATGCTCCATTTGCCGCTGTGGTTCTGGCTCTTATTTCTTCTTCTTCGCTTCCGTTGTTTTCTAGGGTCACCCCTAGATACTCCTCTCTCACCCCTAGATCCCTTCCTCTTGTGTTGTTATCGCCATTGCCGTTGTTCTTGATTGCGTTAGCACTTTAGTCTTTGTTACGTTAATTTTTAGCCATATATGTCCCTGGCTACTTCCTTCAGGAGGGTGTACGCTTTTCCTTCTGCGGCTTTGGTTCGGCTGTCCTCCTCGGTGGTGTAGTTGACAACATACCCGCCTTTCAATGCGGGAATCCTGGTCGGGGAGACAACAACTAGGGCGGTTTTCACTAACCGTCCGGGCTGCCCACCCTGAATGAATGCAAAATATGCGATACCGGGGTGGCGCATACTAAAAGCAAAGGTGGAGGTGGATCATCGGCGTATGCCGCTAGCTGAACAGTTTTGTTAGTGAGTTAGTTGTTTCTTCCGATAGCGGATTTTCCGACTACCGGTTCGAGCGCCAGGATGAAGAGGGTCGGTGCAAATCCATCTCCCTGCTTCAGTTCCTGCGCGTATGTGAATTCTTCAGTTAGTTGTTCTTGTATGCGCACTTTTGCCGTACACTTTTCCATGGTCATGCGTACAAGTCTTGCCAGTTTCCCTGGTATGACGAGTTCCTTAAGAGTCGTGTACAAGTTTGTGCGATTGACCGAATCGTAAGCTTGTTTGAAGTCCACAAATATGTTGTACACAGCTTATTGCATTTGTTTTACATAGCGCATTTGAACATGAACATTTTTACGGTGAATAGTTGGTCAGTTGTGGACCTGCCTGGTCTGAACCCGAGTTGACGCTGCTTTTACTTTTTCTTCAAACTTCATATATTTGGATGCATGCGTCCTTTTCACATGTTGTTTAAGATGATTAAGACTAGACATGTGAGCCTTTATTGTACAAACTTTAGGCAAACGCAGTTTGCATTCATAAATCGACTTATGTTCTCCAAGTTTTGATTGTAATAGAAAGTAATCACTCAAGTACGGCCAAGGATTTGATTCAGCTTCACTTTCAGAGCTTTGCGTGCTTTGAGTAGAAGTAGTAGTGTTCATGATGTACACTTGTAAATGTTACACCATCAGTTATTTCCAGCAATAACCAACTCAAACGAAAAAGATAAATATATGAAGATTGATAAAATATAAATGAAGTCGGTTAAAAATGATGCAAACGCTAAAATCTCAGGTTATAATAACTTATCGTATTCACTGGCACGGAGAAAATAATCAACAGGGTCACTTTATTTTTTCAAACAAAATATGACAACATGTCAACAAACAACCAATGTAACGGACTAAAGTTAACGGAAGTTCAATTTAACGGAAGTTAACAAGAGCGTTAACATTTTCTTGAGTTAACTTTAAAGTTAATCAGTTAAGCATTTTGTTAACTTCGTTAATTAACGGTTAACGGATTAACGAGTTAATGCCCACCTATGGGTATACCAATATGTATTGTTCTCGCGTCGTATTCCACGTGACCTTGGGCTGTATCAATTTTAATTGTCTCTTTTCGGTCACTAAGAAACGAGTTAATGAATTCTAAGGCCTTTTCACGAAGTCTATATTTTTCTAATTTTATGAGCAAAATCTTATGATCATGTGCCTTTGTGAAGTCCAATAATATTCCAGATGGGATTGTGAGTTATTTCAATATTCCTAGTTATATTTGTAATAAGGCTGAACTTGCAGTATCAATATTCACACCTTTAGTAAATCCATGCTGTTTAGTACAAAGGATGTATTTATCTAAAAAGCTTATTAATCAGCGTCAGCATCTTCACTAATACATCGTTATGTTACCAAAGTATTTTTTTAATATTTTCAAATACAGTTTTATCGAGAATTGCTAATTGATAGGTGAAATGATTTCTTCAGTCTATTTGACTTTTTCACTTCCACTTTTTCACTGATATGTTATCATTGATTGCAATAACGATTAATAAATAATTAAATGTATTCATTAATTAATTTTCCACGTGGTTACTAATATTTCATGTTTTGGGCTGTCGGTACTTTTTTCATATTCGCTCGTTCATTAATTCTCGTCATTGCAAAATATAATGCAATCGATGATGTTATAGCAGTGCAAAGGTGGAATTAATCAAATTGACTAGAAAACATTTCACCTATGTGATCTCACCTTCAAAAGAAGTTGAGATCACAAAACCCCAAATCTTAAGTTTGTAAACAAAGAACGAACATGAAAAAAGTAATCCTTTTTATAAAAATAAAATATACGTGTTATAAAAAGAAAATAATATTAATTTAAAAAAAATGTTATACGGTGATTTTCTTGATCTACAAAAGCAAAAATATGTGAGCACGATAAAAACCTGACTAGTTAGACTTTATTGCGGTCGTTCTAAAACAATGAAAGTATAAATTATACAAATTATATTTTATTTTCAAAACAAGTCAACATAACCATTGTGCGTTTGATTATTTATTTTGCATTTATATTACATAATTTTCATTATAATGAACTTGATGTGATAAAACTATTATTAATAATACCATATATCCTTATCAGAATAACACGCCTCAATTGTGTGCCGGTTATATAATCATGAATTGGTTTGGTCTACATATTTAACTTTTCAATGCGAGAGGAGCAAGTTGAGGGACAAAAACAAACAAAAATGTTTTGATTTGATAAAACTTATGTTCGCATTCTCTTTACACTTTTGGAAAAATGAGGTCATTTCTATAAATATATCTATAAAGTGTACACAATGCGTAAAGGAAATGATGAATTTAATAGTAATATTATTCTTAAATAAAGAAATTTGTTATCAATTTCATCTTTAAAAAATCATTATTACGCATAATAATATTAAAAGCTATTTAACTGTCTTTGGAGTGGAATGTAAATAAAATATTATAATTAATTAAATCAACCACATGTGAATATTTTTGTTTTGCTGAGAAAGTCCTTGAACTTCTTTCTATATGCGTTGTACTGCGCAATTAAAAACACCTATCTATTGTTTTTTTGTTTAATTTGAATTTTTAAAGGCGATTTCCATAATTATTTTATAGGTGGAATTTAGGATTTTTTTTATTTCGTTTTAAAAATATTCGATAAACAGGATTTCTTGAAAACAAACAACTTTGTAGTATATAAATATTAGAAATTTAGAATAAACTTATTAGGTTTGGCTTTTAACTAAGCCATTTTGTTTACTACTTATTACACATAAAATTGAATTTTTTTTTTATGCTTTTATATACATTTCTCAGATCATTGTTTGTCACAATTAAGTTTTTTCAACAAAATTAAAACAAAAAAGTAAATTACGTTCAAATGGAATTTTATATTTTTCTTCTTTAACATAATTTTAACTGTTTACTTATGTTTTAATATAACAACTTTAATATTGTGTGTTTTCAAAATAACTAATTAAATTTAAAACAACAAACTTTTTTTAAAAAACATTTTAATTTAACCAAAATGGTTTTAGTTTTCCTCTCAATTTTCCTATTTGATTCTTAGATAACCTCAACATATCATGTTACTCTATCAATACTCATTGTTTATTTTGTTGGCTAATCAAATACCGGTTTTGCAGAAAGCCGTCTTCAACTTAAAGAATATATTAAAATTGTATAAACTTGACTGAACTTTAAAGCATTATATACGGCTCGGCACGTACGCAGTTTCTATAACGCATAATGCTGCGTATATATTTAAACTTCACTTATTGGTAAACTATTTATTAACGAGTATTAGCCGAGCGACTCTAATTACTATTTGTTTGCTGAAGGTAAATATATGAGGGCTAATTCGATTCAAAATACATATACCATTCTATTAAAACGGCCTCGAGAGCCAGATCACGCCATTTCGTTAAAAAAAAAACATTGGTAGAAAATGTAATGCGAAATAAAAACCTGAATTTTTGCATTCCATGGGTATACTTTTTTATTTATTTGCATGCAGATAACATAAATTCTATTTTTTCGATTATACATATAATAAACTAAACATAAATACAATTGGAAACTAAATGTGTTACAGATCGTAAAGCTTATACTTTTTTTTTAAATAAATAGCAAATATAACCGATTAAATAAATAATCTATTAAGCATAAGAATATATTGCACTTCTGGTTAGTTGACCCATAACTATTATTACTTTATTTTTTGCCTTTTTCAATTTTACGATTTTTTTGGTTTTAATTTTATTTCACTTTATTCTGGTTCATTCAGCCTTAGACGAGCAAAGTCTTCGAAAACGATGTTATCGTCGTCGTCGTTAGCATAGCAGCTATTCTCATAGCGAGATCTCTCAATCGATTTCATTTTCTTTAAAGCATGAGCCTTCTCTTTCTCAATTGTTCCGGGAGCTGGATGAAGAAGTTTCAATGGCACATCAGTGCTAAGCTCTCCTCCAAGAGTTCCACAATTTAGTTTTACTCTTAGAGAGTAGGAAATAACTATACCAATAGCTTCAGCTGGACATTTACCTTCAGGCACCATAGTCGAACTGGCCAAATTGACGTCATCCTCCTTTAGATGTCCATCTAAAGCGATTCCGCGACGGTCCTTATTACTTGCGGCTAATGGTATCATGTAGACGCATTTCGTGAAGGATGCGCCTGGAGTGATTGGGCAACCCTCTCGGGTTTCCAAACTTGCAACGTATTTTGAAAATTGCGCGTTTACCATAGTAACTTCACAATGTTGCACAACGTAGACCTTGATATTCTTAACGGATTTTCGAGAGTTGTTAGATATAACAACGTTAGCGCCAATCTTTTCCCCATGGTAGTAAATTTCCTTATCTAGGGTTACCTCCAGGTTAATCTTACCGTTAGAGAAAGTAAATCCTTTGGAAACCAACGAACTAGGCAATCTTCTTCCACGGGATATAGGAGCAAATTGGAGTTTCTTGATAGCCAACGAAACGGTGCTTCTCTTATGACCTTTATCATCAGCATTTTCTCCAACGTATATTTTAACAGTATAGTCAACTCCCAAGGGTTTTCCAGTATCATCTTCGCCGGGTTGAAGCGTGACAGAGCAGGGTGCCATTTCGGGGAACTTGTAGGTAAATGGGTACGCATTCGGACCCATCTTTTTGATGAGTTTATCTTGAATTGGAGAAAGTTCAGGCTTTTCATTCTTGCTTCCAGGAACGATTTGGCCAGATGCAATTATCATTTCTTTGCTGAACTTGACTCCCATAACCTCGTCCTCTTCTCGGCCATAGCGGTACGTAGTGACCACTTGGCCGTAGACTCTTCTTCCACGTAGATAGTCATCCTCAACGACAATGACTCCATCGATAGGGTCAATGTGGTCAAAGTGATCGATGAAATCTCTCTTGCCTAGGTAGACCGTAAGTTTACCATTCGGGGTGGTTTTTTTGAAAACTTTCACAGATACCACCATTTACGCTTTGGTTGTTTAAGTTTTTAACGATGAGTTTCGTTGAGTAGACGAAAAGTTGTTACAATTGCGAGGGTGTTCTCACCAGAAGTGATATCTTTTAGTAGCCGGCATCCCCTTATAAAGAGTATCCGTACGGTTTCTTTTCCACGTGTTTTAATTTAATTTGTAAGAAAATAATTGGATTTAAATAATCTTATTGACGTAAAATGTTACCTTATATAATCTTATTACACGATTTTCAAAATTATTTGCTGAATTATTGATTGTTTTATATCTATTTTTCAGTTACAAGCATTCCTATTAGTTGTTGATGATATTATGGATTCATCAGAAACTCGCAGAGGTGTACCATGCTGGTATAAAACTCCAGGTGTTGGATTACTCGGAATAAACGATAGCATTTTGTTATATGAAGGTGTCTATTCCATCCTAAGGAGGCATTTGTCAGGCCACCCATGCTATGTACCTGTAATGGAACTCTTCCATGATGTTTCAATGAAAACCGCGATGGGACAATCACTTGACACAATTTTCTCCACAAAAGATGGAAGACCTAACTTAGATGCCTTTACAATGAAGCGGTATAATTCAATCGTAAAGTATAAAACGGCCTACTATTCCTTCCAATTACCGGTCACACTAGCTATGTATTTGGCTGGAAAATATGACCCAGAAATGCATAGACAAACTAAAACTATCTTATTAGAAATGGGACACTTCTTCCAGGTTCAGGTATGTTTGAATTTGAACTCTAGCAATATATTAAGATTAAATCCGATTTTATTTTTATAGGATGATTTCTTAGATTGTTTTGGTGAAAGGTCCGCTACCGGTAAAGAAGGATCTGATATTCGTGAAGGTAAATGTTCTTGGTTAGTTGTAGTAGCTCTCCAACGTGCAACTTCTGCTCAAAGAAAACTCCTAGAAGAACATTATGGAAGACCAGAAGAAGCCTCTGTCCAAGCTGTTCGTAATTTGTATGAGGAACTAGGCTTGCCAAATACTTACTCGATTTACGAAGAAGAGAGCTACAATCTGATTCGTACCCATGTCCATCAAATTTCCAAAGGCTTACCTCATAATTTGTTCTTTAAATTTATGGATAAGATTTATAAGAGGGAGTGTTAGATCATATAATTTATATTTTTCTACAAGTAGTATTACTTTTTTTACATAACTGTATGTGTGATATTTGAATGATATGACTTTGTCATAAGAAGTTACTTAGTTTAAATTGTTAAATTAGGTTTAATAATTGAAGTACTATACTCATTATTGTAATTTTCGGCAAGGTGAATATATGTATTGTGTTTATTATTGCATAAAAGGTATAAAATGTTGGAAGTAATATAATAGTTATGTTACTTTTAATTGTTTTTTTTATTAGGTGCTTTGATAGTAACTGTATAAAAAATATAATAAATAATAATATAACATAGATGTATAATTAATAGGATGGTTGCCACGGGAGTATAGATGTGTAACTTTATTAAACGTTTGAAATATAGCATAAATTTTGGGGAAGTAAAGAAATAAAACTGAACGTCCACGCTTTGACCAGACATGAAACACATAATAGTGTATTTATTATACAAGCGGATAAAATTAAGGTTAATGAGCGTATTGATAAATACACGACAGAAACGTATATTAACCATTTATAGCAGAGTTTAGCCAGGCGGCCCAAAACAAAACCGACTTTTTTTAAATGACTGCTCTGCAGCATTTGAGCAGATGTATGATGTTTCCTCTGCGTCTCTTATCCTCCTCTTTTTTTTTAACTTATTTGAATAAGTCTATGCCCCTGAGGTATTTTCTAAGTCTGCAGTGTGCCGTCAGGACTCCTTTCAGAATTCTAAGCTTGTTCCTGTTTAGTTTCAGGCAAGTTTTTGTTCTTTTCGGGTTAAAAGATCCCAGCATTACTTTGCATTTTCTTAGCCCTGGGAATTCTTTTCAAGTTTTCATCCATTGTTCTCTTATTTCTTCATCTAAACTTTTGTGGGTTGTGTTCATGCTCATACCGCAAAAGGGTTCTGGACCTATAAAGGTATTACTGGATCTTTTGTTTGTTAGGTGATCAGCTTCTTCGTTTCCATGTATATCAGTGTGTCTTGGTACACTGTTGCATTATTTTCTCTACCGAGCTTGTTTAGCTTTTCCACACAGTCCCATACCAGTTTGAATCTGATAGTGTATGAGCTAATGAACTGATAGCTGCTTGGCCATCTGACAGGATAGCAATTCGTTTTTTTGTGATAGTTCCAGTCGAGGTTAAATTGTGCACATCTTTTAATTGCATGTACCTTTGCTTGGAATATACTTGGGTAGATTCACATGGATTAAAAGTATTTGATACGACGTCCTAACACTCCTGCACCAATATCTTCCTTTGCCTTCGAACCATCCATATACCACTTGATAGCACTTTGTTCTACGTTATATGATGGGGATTCGTCGCTACAATCTGCTTTACTAATACACATTGCTGTGTTGTTTTTTCTCGATATGGTATTTACGATTTCGTCTTTTGAATTTTTTCAGTTTAGTATCAGTTTCTAAAAATACTGGATCGATTCTGATAGTCTTTTTATTATATTCCTAAAGTTGTTTAAAAATATAGAAATTAGAATTATTATTATTTGAATTATTATTAGAATTATTATTAATATATTATTATTTGTAGCACTAGTTGTCTGTCTGTTTATTTGGGCATTGCTTTCCAATAGAGCCTTTAGTTTCGTTAGCATTCTGCACTTGTTTCTTGGGCCTTGTGTCGTGTTTTTTAATAATATTTTCTAAATTATAGCAATATTCTACCATCGCTACATGAACAGCAGCAACCATTTGTACCTTCGAATAGCTAATTCTCAAGTTTTATAACATTTTTTAACTTGTCCAGCCAACCAAAAAACGCAGAAAACTTTTGGGGTTGATTAGTATACGTCCCGATATTGGAACTCCTTGGGCTCTTTTCTCTTAGAACTAATTCGACGTGATTCAAGTTGAAAAATATTCTTTTTCTGTTCTATAGTCTAAATATTGCGTTTATGCCTTTGATTTGAACCGGTACACTGTATTTTGTTAACTAAAGTAATAATAAGAGGCGTTTGCCAGCCATAGATCGGTCACTTGTTGACCAGGCAGAAATTTAGGCACGGAAAATCTGTCGCCCGGATTAGCACGCCCTGTGCACGTTTGATCGGTGTTCAACTGTATCGTATTTTTAAAAACTAAACAAAAATAAAATTTGAGTCAATTATTAAAATTTTTTTTTCAAATTATTTTAGTTTACATTTCAGTTCATTATCATTTTTTAATAGCATTGAATTGAAAAATTCACTATGTTTTTACCACACCTAGACTAAGTAAAAATGTTATACAACTTGTTATTCACAGTAATATAAATTTCTACACATACCACTTTAGTTTCGACGTTTGACGGTCATTTTCAAGTGGTCATTTTCAAGGTCATTTTTTAATAGTTTTGCATCGAATTGCATTGTTCCAATTCCATTTTGCTTAAGCGTATTTTTTTAATCATATTCATGAAGAAATAAGGAGTAATATTTCATAGAGAGACATTAATTTATTTATTTATTTATGTATTTACCAGAAGTAACCATCTATACATAAAACGTACAACAAAAAAAGAGAAAAAGATCAAATTATACTGATAAAATTACAAATATAAAAAATAAGAATACAAAAAAGCACAATTAGAGAGAAACTACATGTCATGGGGAATAAAAGGAAAATATAATTGTTAACATGTTCATAAACACTTATATATATTACACTATATATATATATATATATATATATATATATATATATATATATATATATATATATATAACGTTGGCAAAATATCGACATTAGTTGTTTTATTAAAAAAAATCCTGTTTAGAAATTTTATAAAATAATTGTTCGAAAAATTAGAGGATCAACAGTTTATTTTTTAGTCATGATGAAACAAAACTACGCTTGTACTGGTATGTAAATAGTATATTAAAGAACGAGTTCAATAGTAGCGATTTTTCAGCCCGCGTCCAAGTTTACAAAAAGAAGATAGTGAGGAGTTTTCTAATGGACAAGTGCAAAAACAGCCTTATGAAATAGTTTTTTATACTATTTTTTCTATTTTGCGCCCTTTTATGCCATTTCTAAATAAAAAAATCGCCCATACATATTTAGAAAATTGTATGGTGATTGGTAACTTGCACTTACGATTCCTTTCTTTTTAATGCAAATAAATATTATGGATTAGTGACAATAATTTAATATGCAATACATATTAGAAAATTAGACATATACGATGTTATTAAAATTTAAACTTTTTTCGAAAATCGAATGAAACGTAAATCTACTGTACAATAAATCATTTTTATTCACCAGACACGTATGTACAGATTTTTGAAAATAATTGTTTTATTATACAGGGCCAGCGCCAAAATTAAGGCATGATGAATATACATCTTTGTTAATGAACCAATATCAAATAGATTACATATAACAAATGCTTAAGATTTATTTGACTAGTGTGGAAAATCTCTTGAAGGAGCCGCTTCGCAATGGCGAGCTCATTTGATTGTATAATTTATAATGTGTTGTTCGAATTTCGGCACGAATATTGTCCTTGGTGTATACGTGTGTAGATAGGTGTAATTAGCGCTGCTGTTTATGCTCAAAACATCAGCGCTAATTTTCTGTGCTCCAAAAACGACAAATTTGCTTATCAATGGAGCAATTTAAATGAAAATGAAACAAATATGTCAAACGTGATATGATAGAAGGTTACAACATTTCTTGAACGTTACTAACCGATTCAAAATCTTCGAATATCTCAATACTAAGAAATTACATACTCCTATTTACTTTTTTTCTTTCTTCCTAAGATTTTTCCTCTAATACAAAGTTGAGGCTGTTTGGATTTTTGGCGTCTTACCTCGGAATGTGATTTTTTGTTTAATTCCTGTAGACTATTAATCGTGTTCCAATTTCAAACAGAAGGTTGTGCAAGTGTCTTGATTGTGCCAATTTCGCTAATCGACCACACAACCAACAATAGAATAAAATCAAGAAATAGTTATATTACTGATAGTCTTTAAAACTCCATAGACAAAATTATTGAAGTGATTTGGGTGAGAAGTGGATCAACAGTTTGTTTTTTGGTCAACATGAAACAAAAGTATGCGTGTAGCGGTGTGTAAATAGTATACCAAAGAACGAGTTCAATAAGCGCAATTTTTCAGCACGCGTCCAAGTTTACAGAAAGAAGAGCGTAGCGAGGCGTTTTTTAATGGACATGTGCGAAAAGAGCCTTATGAATGAGTTTTTTATATAACTTTTTCTAGTTTGCGCCCTTTTATGCCATTTCTAAACAAAAAAATCGCCCATACATATTTAGAAAATTAAATGGTGGTTGGTAACACTGATAATTTATATTTCACTGACATTTGAAATTAGTAAATAAATTATAAATTACACAATATCAATATGAGTGAAAAATTGTCATGTACCCCACCTGTAAATACAGTGAGCAATTTGTTGCCGAACAAATCACGTCGGCAATATGAAAAACAATAGGGTATATGTAATGAGTGGTGCAATGACAATAATATAACAGTAGTATTAGATAATGTTTTACTCGCTTACTTCGAACTACAACGTAAGAAGTACAAACCAACAAGTTTTTGGACGACATATTCTATGCTGAGATCCTGTTTAAGTATATATAAATATGTAGATGTTAGGGTTAGAGTACAAAATCGGCAAATGTAAACATTTACCGGTATATGTATACATCTACCAATTTGATAGGTAAATGTAAGTTTAAATTTGAGATCAGCTTCATATATCTACTTTTACCGGTAAAAGTACACAGTACAGTGTAGTACAGTGGAGATGTTGATTTTCTTGATGTCTTCCAAGGTTTCCTTTACCCAGTTGGTTATCACTGTATTAGTCGTCACTATGTTAAAAATCTTCTTAGACAGTCTGTTTTCATTCATCCTATGTATGTGTCCATAGAATTTTGCCCTTCTTTTCCTGATGTTCTTTGTAATCGTCTCTGTCTGTTCGTACAGTTCTTTTGTTGGTCTTTTTATCCAGATCCCCTCTTTCTGAACCAGCTCGTAGACCTATCTTAGTATTTTCCTCTCTTGTTTTTCTATCTCCTGGATTTTCGTTCGTCCCTTGAATGCCGTTGTTTCTGAGGCGTAACAGGCCTGTGGTAAAACTACTGTATTATGGTGTCTTAATTTGGCATTGATAGAGATGATACTCCTTTTGTTGTAGTTGTTCCATGTAAGTGTGTATGCTTTTTGTAGTTTTGTGATCTTTTCTTCATTGGATTTTGAGTTCAGTCCTGTTTGCTGTATAATCTCTCCCAGGTATTTGAAATTTTCTACTTGTGTTGTCTGTTGTCTTTCCTTACTTAGTTATCAGTGGGGTCTTTCAATTTTGTGTCCATGTACTGTGTTTTTTGTATGAGATTTGCAGCCCTGCTATGGCTGAGATTTCGTGTTGTGTCTCTAGAGATTCTTTGGCTTCTATTCTATTATATATTATGATGGATATATCATCAGTAGAGGTCGGAACTTTAGGTTTTTGCCTATTTTTTTCTTTATAGGCAGATGGAAAAGATAAGCAAATAAATCTGTTTTACATGAATCTCTATCGTTTTACGCTAGTTTTAAAAAACCTATTTTGCTGTTTTAAATTTATACTGCCTAAAAGATACATAATGAGCTCTTATAGCGCCTATTTGTGACCTAAAATAGTGAAAAATTGTTTATTTCATAAATTCTTAGTCTGTATGAAATTACGGTATTATGGTACCACTTGGCATCAGCAAACCTGTTCTTCTCGTGTTTGTGAATCCTAAGTTTACAATGTTGTAATAAAAACCAGGACTGGACATCTGTGCCATTAGCGCGCATTCCAAAACGTGCCCTTTGTCCCACGTTTTGGATAAATGTAATTGTTTTATAGTTTGTCCAGAAACTTAACGATTTGCCATTGCCACCCGAACCAATTATCACAAGATTGAATACTTGGCTAGAAGCGGCATTTTATTACTGCAACAATTTTGATGCTATGAAAAAGGTTTGTTTTTATGTGCTCCCATTTGGTCAACCAAACTTTTTATTTTCTTAGGTTGTAATGGAATTTTACTGTAGCGGTGCAGAGTCTATACGCAAGGCACAACATTGTTTTAAAAATAGAGACATTAAAAATGATTTGGCATATATTTCATCCAATTTTCACATTTTACCAGAAACAATTACAAAATTGGAAAAAACTGGAACCCCATTAACAGAGTCTGTATCATTGGTGGACAATGTTTAAACATTTGAAAAACATTTATTAAAACATTTGAAAACTGCACCAGGAAAAGTGCATTTTTAAAACTTGAGGCTGTTCTAAAAAATCCACACTTTTCTATTTTACGAAATGTAGGAAAAATTTTAAGTGGCGAAAATGTTTCGCTTCCTGAAAACATAACGCCAGAAACAGCGGTAATGTTGAAATATGCACCGGTAACGTCATGCGATGTTGAACGTTCTTTTTCCGCATATAAAATGGTTTTATCTCACAGAAGGCAAAGCCTTACACCAGGCAATTTAGAAAAAATTATGGTAGTTTATTGCAACAGCAAATATGACACCGAAACAAACAATAATAATTAAGAAATGTTTTTTTACTTTTGTTTACATTTTATAAGTATTGTTTTTTTTATTCTTTATAGAATTTAAGTAATTCATTTTGTGCAATATATAGATGGGCAAAGCACATAAAGGTTTAAATAAAATACTTTTGAACTTCTGCATTTTTTTATAAATTTTAATAAAAAATATAACCTATTTTCAGCGAACATTTTTGGAAACCTACATATCTTTCTTATCTTTATAGAACCTATTAAAAACCTATTTTGTGTTTTTTGACAACCTAATAACCTACCTATTCTAACAATTTTTAATGCATAAAGTTCCGAGCTTTAATCATCAGCGAATGCCAAACATTTCATGTTGACGGTTCTATCCTTGTGTCTCCCCATCTTTACTCCACTGACTCATTTTTCCCATGTTCAGACTATTTTCTCTACAACTGAATTAAATATAATGAGTGAGAGGCCCTGTCTCACTCCTGTCTTATTTCAAATGGTTCCGAGCATGATCTACCCTTCCTGAACCCTCCTTGGTATTCTCCTATCTGTCGATCTATCTGAGCTTGTAGCCGATTTAACAGGGCTTTGGACAGAATTTTGTATATCCCAAGTAGTAGTGAAATTTCTCATAGAGTTACCTACCGTTCACCCCGTATAATTATTAAACACTTTAAGTGTCTTTAAACACTCTGTATATTGTGTATATCTGTGCTTCGTAAGCTGAAAGGAGTTGTTATTCTCACAATGTGTGGGAATGCCGAGTTGCTTAAAGGCGACAAATCCGTTATGTACAACCTTTTGTACTTCATTCAAAAACTATTAATGTCAATAGGATATTGGCTAACAATTACGGATATTAACAAAAGGGACAGTTATTTTGTTTCCACTTTAACACGAAAATTGAACAATACACATTTTCGTTAAAAAAATACTAGTAACGTAATTAAAAAAATTGTTTATGCTCTAAAAATAATTTTATTATTATTGTTCGAAAGTTTTATTTGTGTTTTACACTTTTTGTTTCCACCTATAATATTCAGTTATATTATTAAACTTTGTTTATAACGTTGAAACTAGATAACAAAAACATCTAAACTACCTTTATATGCATATTTTCTTGCATATTCCAATATGTGTCTATATTATAAATATTTACGTTTTTCAGGGCTTTGTCTAGTCTTCAAACTAAAATAACTCCTTCTCCAAACATTTCTTTGGTATCCAAAGATGAGAGTCGTGAATTCATGGCCGTTTTCCCCGATATAGTACGAGATTTGACGGACGCTAGCAGACATACTGATATTCCAGAAGTTACTAAATGGTACACTAAGGTATTACAATATAATGTTCCAAATGTCAAAATGAACAGAGGATTAGTTCTCGTTAGTGCCTACAAAATGTTCGAGGAACCCAAAAATCTTACACCTGAAAATATTAGGCTAGCCAATATTCTGGGCTGGTGTATTGAACTGGTAAGAATCATTTAAATATAAAATTTATATTCTACAATATATAATATATAACAAATTAATTCTTGTTGAAACCATACTAATTATGCATACAATCATATAAACTTATTTAGGACGAAATGTAGCCTGAATATATAAATATATTCAACCTGTTCATAGCTCTATAATATTAAGTCTTATAAAGACTTCAAAACAAATTCCATCTTGAAACAACTACTTCTGGCTAATGCCACGCAGGATATTGAATTTTACAACAGGTATTTACGTGTTATTACCAGCCCACAGCACATTTTCATGTCACTTATTTATCTAGTACTCGTTGAGTGATATGAAAATGTACTGGGGGCTGGTAATAACAGGCAAATACCGTTGTTTAATTCAATATCCTGCGTGGAATTAACCGGGGAAGTTTAAATATGGGATTTGTTTTGTAGTTTTAATGAGACTCAATATTAGCTACGAACAGGATGAATATATTTAAATATTCAGGCTACATTTAGCCCCTAACAAGTTTATAAAAAATTTATAATTAAGAAGTGGGGTGCTCTTCTTGATTTAAACAAGCAGTGGCGCTGTTGTATGGTCTACGACATGTTTAAGGCCTAGGCTGCACTGCGGCTAAACCGCCGCAGTTTTTATTCGCGTGATTTTGTGACTCAAGTATGCTAATACAAGCGGCCTCACTTGCGGTTTTTGCCCGCGACTCATTTTTCCCATAGCGTACTGTGTGTTTCTCGAGCAGTTGTACTGGTTAGCGTTCGCGGAAAAAATCGGTGGTGCGGCCTCGGCCTAAATCATAAATAATGAATAAATAATCTCTACTTAATGATTTTATGCGCAGATTTTTACAATAATACGTAGGGCAATACAATATTAACAAAACATAATAAATAAAAATAAAATTTTATGATTTATTTTATCAATCCATTGCAAATTCGTATGAATAAAACAAATCTTATTTGCGCCACGTCATGATATATAAGTAATGTAAAATGAATTGTAAAATTATAAATTCTCGAACAAAGCCGTAATGCATCAGTTAATCTCCTTAACCTAATCTTTTCTCAACTTTTTAATCCAACGCAATCGTTTCCAAATACGTTCTCAGAAACACACACCCACCTCCGCTCCCTACCAAAACTCTTGGTACCAATTCAATCTAATCAATTTGTAATCCACTTGAAAATGAGCTTCAACAGACGAAACTCGATTCGTGTAAAGTGTGTAGAGCTATATAACTTCACAAGTTATATAATATCACATAAATTAGTAGTAAAAACATAGTGAATTTTTCAATTCATAGAATGGATCACCGCGTAGTAACGGTCGTAGCCATCCTTTTCAAGAAGTAATGCTAATTGACTTCTTATCAACTTAAGTTTGAATATTTATGACTTGATAAGGTTCAGCGAAAAAATCAGAACTAAAAAATATAACCGGAGGGAAGCTCGCTGCCAGAATATAGACGCGTAGGACCGTTGGACTTTGTGAATAGGGTGGAAAACTGACCAACTAATTAATAAATCCAATTTCTAATCAGACTTCTTTGTTATTGAGAAAACGATGACTGATGTGAATTGAACCACTACATGCTTTTTGGAAGTTAAATTAATGAAAATAAAGGATTTCATTATAATGCCGATTAGTCTCGTTTTGATAATAAAATAATCTTTTATATATATTTAACATTTACTTAGTATCAGTTATTAATATTTATTCTAATTTAAATTTGGTTTATATGATATAATAATCTATAAAATACATATTTACTCGCTTTATTTAACGATAATTAAGGAAGTTTTGAAACACAGATAAAGTTATATGTCTGTAATTGCGTAACATAAATAATCTAATACGTCTATATAGATATATGTTTAATAGATCAGATATTGTTTTTGTTTGAAATTAAGTTTTTATTTGAATTTAAATTGCTTTAAAAAATGATTGAATGTTCTGTATAGTATATGTTCTATATAGCATTCAAAATCAGGTTTTCGGTAAAACATATCTTAAGTATTAATGGATTAGGTTGACTATTAAATATGATTTCGTTCGGTTTCTCATGAAATCTCTGTATTTTATTTCACTTATGGGTAAAAACTTTTTATATGCATAATCTGGTAGTTTGAACTCAATGTTAGTAACAGGAATACAACAATTACTTAGAATCCTAGTTTTCTCCCAAGTGACATTGTAATTTTCTCTGTGCCGTACCACAGGACCAAGTTCTTTGGAAACCATTACTTCCCTTTGCTTTTGAATTGGGATCTTACATTTCTTCATGAATTTTCCTGGGAGAATATTCTCTTACGACTTCTCCTGGAGCAATTTTAATAACTTTGAAAGGTGACGGTTTTGCTCTTGAACTTTTAAACAGTTCATACCAATGAAATGGCAATTCTAATTTAGTTTTAAGATTAATCAACCCCATATTCTTATCGCACTCAAGATAGCTGTGCTCTCTTATGAGAAATATTATTTTTAAGGAGTCGAGTAAATTTAATTCATGAATGATAGTATGTATGAAACTAAGCATGGTAAAATTTTTGTTTTGACGCCAA
Source organism: Phosphuga atrata (assembly GCA_944588485.1). Lineage (NCBI taxonomy): Eukaryota > Metazoa > Arthropoda > Insecta > Coleoptera > Silphidae > Phosphuga > Phosphuga atrata. The sequence continues at coordinate 76,818,488 of OX155892.1, read as the reverse complement.
CAGGAACTACAAAATGTAACAAGATACTTACTTACTGCGTTGTCCATGTGTTTAGTAATAAAATCAAATAAAAACGAAACCTCTTCATAAGATCCTTTCTTGGTACATGGGTTCAGGATGGGAATCAAAATAAGACTATCCAGTCCCCAGATTATGAATATTGAATGTGTAGATAGATAATTGTCTCTTGTAATAAACATAATTTGTTGTCTAGAAAATCTTTTTGATTTCTACTTTGTTTTTTGGTTCTCCTTTTCCTTTCATAAAAAACATGAGCTGTTTTAATTCGCCAAGTTTCTTTTCTTCCTCAAGTATCTTAGACTTGTCTAAATAAATATCACAGAAGCTTCATGTATGCATTCTCGGATAGCCAAAAGCTATGTTAAGCTTTGTGTTAAAGATATATAGTTTTTTATTTTCATTGTCTTTTGAAAACATCTTGTACATTTTCTTTATTGTCAAGTCTTCTGATAAGTAAATTTTCCTGTTGTCTTTTAACACTTATGTCAATACCCAGCCGTTACAACGTTGTTCAATACCCGGGGTACCCGGGTACCCGCATGGGTTTTTCATTCAATAAAATAATTTTAATACCGGGAGACTTTCACATTACAACTTGGAATTACCCATAGAGTATTCCACTACCCGAAAAACCCTATTTCTATAAATAAAACCGACGGGTGTGCAAAGTATGAAATAAAAATATGGTGGATGCGACGCCGAAAATTCATATCCACTGAAAGGTCAAATTTACACTGGTTAAATAACAACTGGCCGTGAAATAAATCAAGGTGAAAGAGGAGTAAAAGATTTAGTTGCAAAATATAAAGGAGAATGAAATATTACAATGGATAATTTTTTTAATACTTTACCTTTGGCAAAGCATTGATTGTCATGGAACCTAACATTTGTAAGAACATTGAAAAAATATATATACATAGCTAGAATGTATATATATATTTTTAGACATGCTAGCATCTAAAGATCGAGAAGAATTCTTTTCTCTATTTGGATTTATCACCGAAAAAGTTACTCTATGCTCTTATGTTCCTAAAAAAAAAGAAAGTTGTTTTCTATCTACGATGCACTCAGATGCAGCAATGTACAGCGAAGACAAAAAAAAGAAACCAGAAATTGTTCAGTATTATAATAAAACAAAAATTGGTGTAAATATAATGGATCAGATGATGCTGGGTTGTTATACAACCCACAGACTAACCAACGGCCTCTCGCATTTTTTTAAATATTTTGGATATTGCCAGTCTTGCCAGCTACATCATTTATAATCTAAATAAAAAAATGATAAAGAAAGACAAACGAACGCCGATTATTTTTACGAAAATTAAGTGAAGAATTATGTATGCCAGCGATTCAAGAACGATTTCAAAATATGCAAATTATGAGAAAAAGTCAGGCGGGTCTACTGAACAGTCAGATTCCATTGGACGAAATGTTTTTGTAGGATTATGTCATATTTGTTACCAGGGTGTCTGGTAACAAATGTAAAAAAACGGAAAAAAATCGTGTAAAGAATGTAACAAACCAGTTTGCGATGAACATTCAGAAGCAATTGTAAAATGTGTTGCATGTTTCCAATAATAAATTGAATTTAAAAATATTTTATGGATAATTTATAATAAGTTTTATAATAAAATTATTTAAAAGCTAAATAAATCCGTTTATTTATATATTAAGTAATATTTTTTATCTCTAGAAATAAGTTTCGTTATTTTTCGTTAAATACAAAAGATATGTAAGTAAGAACATGTAAAAGGGTACCCGGGTATTGACATAAGTGTTAAACTGCTACCGTTGAAAGAATTAATATGATTTAAAACTTGTACTTTTATCTCTGGTGCAATTTTTTGTGGTTTTCATGCCCTCCTCTTTTGATCTACAGGAGCTTTACCTGTTGTTTTCAAGCTTCTTTGCAGATATTCCACCTTTTCCTTGGTAACACCATGTAATGAAATGAATGCTTTGAAACGCAGGGGCACATTTTTAATATTTTTGTCTTAATTTTTAACACGTACTTTATGCCGTTATTAAGCCGTATGCAGTTGTATTAAAACTATCCTCACCTTCCAATTTTCTACTTCTTCTTCGTTGGACATTACAAACATTTATAAGCCCCGACAAATAAAAGTTCTGTTCACTGACACTACACAATGAATTGAAATACTGAATAATGTACCTTCATAATGAGCCTTGAACAGTTACATAGTGCCCCAGTTCATGAGAAGAAATGCGCAACTTTTTGAAAACATTGTTTACGAATTTTAAATTAAAATTGCAACGCAAACAAACAATGTAAATAAAGGAAGAAAAGTCAAAGAACTCTTAACTTAAAAATCACTAGTTAACAACTGTCAATTTTTGGACTATCCTCCTTTACCCGTATGTCATGGACATCCCTGTTCTTTTCGCTTGGGGCATATATAAAAACGTATTTATAGCGACATTTGTTGAGTATTTGTAAAAACTAGACATTTGTTATGCAATTACCATAGACATAGATTTGTTACCAATACAAAACAAAAAAAACGAAAAAAACGTTTGAAAGAAGAGGGCTTTGTCTGTACCCTTCATATATGCTATTGCAGCGATTTTTAGTAAAGGAGAAAATCAAACACTGAAAACACAATTTTGTACTTGCTTAAATAAATTTAAAAACTCTTTTATAAGAAAATGAAATATAATTTTACTATAATTTAAATATTCAAATCATATAATTAATTTTGTCCTTAATTATCTGCTTAAGAGTTATTACAGACACCTAAATATATACGATAACGTTTTACTAACATTTTCCAAACAAAAATCAATTAAACAAGAAACGTGTATCACGCATACGTCACATACCTTAATTAACATATTTTTTGTTTTATTTTTGCATGGACTTTGCACATGATTTTTTTTTAATCTGCATTTTGTAAAAGTTTGTGTTATAATAAATTACTCAGAAACTGCGCAATAAACAGAAAACAGTGGATTTTTTCGCTATGATTTTAATTCGCATCTGCATTAATAATTACAATTAAATATTAACAAATATTCGAAATATCCGTAATAAATAAAGTTTTTTTTGTCTATAATGAACAATAGTTTTAACTTAAAATAAATGTCGAATAATCAATATCGTATTTAAAAATATGATTGAATATAGAATTTTATTTTTTTTTAGAAACAACACAGTAACGTAATTTTTGTCTTGAATTTGTACATTTTTTCGAAAAAAAAACTTAATTTGTGTACATAAATTGGCTTGCTTGGCTTACTACAATAAGAAAAACCTTCAGTTATAGCTGGTAGTTTGTTGATTAAGTTATTTATTTTGGTTGGTTGAAAACAAACATAAGATACGTTATGTTATGTTTTTTGTTGCTGCGAGGCTGTATTCACATCTTGAATCATAAGCTTATAGTTCGATTTTTTTCTTTAATTAACTAGATTTTTCACTCGTTAATTTAACCTTTTCGGAGCCGGGCTACAAAAAAATACGTTTCAGGCCGTCTGGGGTAACTATGATACCCCACTGGAATACTAATTTATTATTTTTACAGTCAGGACATAAAAATGTTTTACTTTCTTCTCTGTGTACTCATGTAGTACATGCTCAAGACTCATGTAGTACATGCAAAAAAACCATTTGCAACAGGTTTTTTTGCATGTACTACATGAGTCTTTCTATCCCTTGATCTGGTACAAAAACTGCATCTTCAATTTGTATAATGTTCAATCTCTCCAGCAGGATTTTCAGGAACTGTGGCATTGCTGTTCATCAGAAATAAATCTATTGCAGTTATTAGAGTTTTGTGAAAAATTTGAATATTTTGTTTCCTGTTTTCCTGTTTACAACGCTTGGGAGTGCAAGTTCTTGTACCAAGTTTTGTAAAAATGGCCCTCGCCTACTTCGATCATTTCCTAATTCACACAAACTTACTACTACAAAGCAAAGTAAAATACTAACACTAACCTAAAATTAGAATTGGTTCACATATTCAGCCAACCGGTGACACGATGAGACATAAATTGTGTACGTAGGATTCGATACACTGCAGACCGTACGTGGTAACATAGGTACCACACATAATAAATTTCAGTTTTTCGTGTAAAATTTGAAATTAAATTGATTATTTTTATTAGAAAAGGGCCTACTAATATACATTTTAGGATTTCCTGGAGGAAAAAAAATAAATAAAAAAAAGTTGGAAAGTTATTTAAAAAAAAAACTGCATCTGGGTTACCCAAAATACCCAGCTCGGCCACGGAAAGGTTAAATATGCGTTAATCAAAACGTCCATTTGTCATTTGTATAGCTGTTTTTAACACACAATAGTCCACAATTTAAAAGCAGGAGGATTGCGGATCAAGAAATCATCGTCCCTTGGAGAGAATGGAGGTCCTAGGAATTAAGATTTATTACATTTTGAGTCTTGGAGTGAGAGATTTTAGAATTCAGTTGAGAAGATTAGAAACCGATTAGTAAAGAATAGTACCAATCGTTAGGAAGTCGGTATAGTGTTCTTATAGTCCCTCGAATGGAAAAATTGGAGAAATTTCCTGCTGGGTGTATATGATCGTTTGGCAAAGCAGTGAAATTTAACATGTTATAAAATTTTGAAAAGTGGGATCGATTTTTTCTTTTAGAGATATCGCTGAATTTGAATAGGGTAAATTTTCTCATTTGTCTCTTACACTCGAATAATGATTACCAATCCCTACATCAAATCAAATCAAATAAAAAAAATCAAATATTGTTTATTTCAATAATTATGTAAGCTAGAAAATGCATCTAAACCAGAGGTTCCCAAACTTCTTTTTCTCGTAGACCACTTTTAAAATTTTTCTGGTTTCGCTGGACCCCCTGCTGATACATTTCGACCATATTCCCAAAACTCGTGAACGTTTAGGGTACGTTACGTTCTCTTCAACAACGCAAATCAACAATTAAAAGAAAATAGTCATATTTTTAATGGAAGGGATGTACTTGATGGATAAACCTTTTTACGGTTAGTTAAGCGCATGCGCGTCCGCAATGTTTAGAAGGCGGGAATAAGAAAGTTTCGGGCACATTTTGTTATTTTCACTGGTTATACGTCAAAAAAGTGCCTGAAAACATTGCGGAAATTGACACATGCGCACTAAAAAATTTCAACTATGAAAAGGTCTATATGGTCATGGATTTATGATCCATGGTGGTAATTCCAGCGTCAGAATAACTTCAAATCTATTTTTCAAGTCATCGTGCAGGGCATATAAATGTTGAACGTATGTTTGAATATCCTCATCAAGACCTTCTGCCTGTGACAAGTTTGGAAACTGAGAATTCGCGCCGACTAATATTTGCTTATAGTATATTACGTAACGAGAGTAGTAAGAAGCATATTACGTATGAGTGGAACAGTTACGCACTCCCCGCTACGTGGGTCGTGCATAATTCCGCGATTACGTAATTGCCTTTTAACTCAAGTTATGTAATATACTTTATCTACACGACCACACTAATTTGTTTCTGTTTAATAAGTAAAATATATTTGATGTTACAATTTTATTTCTTATTAGGTACATTATTTACTCTACGACCACACAAATTTGTTCCTGTTTAATAAGAAAAATATATTTAATGTAACAAATTTATTTCTTTCAAACAAACAGTTGTATTTTCATATATAACTAAAATCATCAAACTATTTATAATTATTGTAGTTTATTCTTGGGAAAAGGAATTCATTTTAATAAAACAACTGATGTCGATATTTTGCCAACGTTTTGGTCTTTTTTATTCTGACCTTCTTCAGGACTTATATCTATTTAGTAGGCATTAATGAAATTAAACATAAAAAATATTTATTATTAAGAATAAATTCTGAACATGTTAACTTTTATATAGATGACAAATCCATCCAACTTTACTTCATAGATGAATTTGTTGAATAGTACTGCTTAATGTGGTATTATTACTGCATGATATTACTTGTATTATTACTGCTTGATGTGAAATTATTGTTTATTGCAGAAGAAATTTTTGTAGCAACATCATTTTGATTTTTCATTGAGCTGTCTATCGTAGCTGTCTATCGTAGACGCATTGAGCTGTCTATAGACATTGAGCTGTCTATAGCCTTCTGCTACTGCAGACGAATGCCAGCCACCATGCCTTTTTAGTAACAATAAATTACCACCGGAATCCACAAGAATGGTGGCTGACGAACATCTGAAACAATGTTCTGTATAAAGATTTGCTTCCGGCAAATGAAGATAATCAGCGATTTGTTTAGGAATACAGCCAATTCTATTTAATCCAACTCATTGCTTAGTGCATTTCTAATTTCGATAATTTAGAAAAAAAAGGCTGATCATTGTCCATTTTTTTGTGCGAGTAGTTTAATATATTTTTTGCAGGTTTGGTAAAATTCTTTAGGTACCACAAAAGATCTTTGAGTTTTTGTTTTAGAATCAGGAATTTTAACGATCAAAGATTTTCCGGTGTCTTCTATATGGCAGGGTTTGATATTTTGTAGTACTCGTTGCACCTCAAGCACCACTAATGCCAATGATAAGAATTACCTAAAATTATATAAAAAAATATAAAGATATCACTTCTGGTGAAAGGTATTTCTGGTATTTTAGTAAGAAAATAATTGGATTTAAATAATCTTATTGACGTAAAATATTACCTTATATAATCTTATTACATGATTTTCAAAATTATTTGCTGATTTATTAATTGTTTTATAATTATTTTCAGTTACATGCATTCCTATTGGTTGTTGATGATATTATGGATTCATCAGAAATTCGCATGGGTGCACCATGCTGGTATAAAACTCCAGGTGTTGGATTAAACGCTATAAGCGATAGCATTTTGTTACTTGAAGGTGTCTATTCCATCCTAAGGAGACATTTGTCAGGCCACCCATGCCATGTACCTGTATTGGAACTCTTCCATGATATTAATATAAAAACCGCGATTGGACAAACACTCGATACAATTTTCTCCACAAAAGATGGAAGACCTAACTTAGATGCCTTTACAATGAAGCGTTACAATTCAATCGTAAAGTATAAAACGGCCTACTGTGCCTGCCAATTACCGGTCACACTAGCTATGTATTTGGCTGGGAAATATGACCCAGAAATGCATAGACAAACTAAAACTATCTTATTAGAAATGGGACACTTGCTCCAAGTTCAAGTATGTTTGAATTTGAACTCTAGCAAGATATTGAGATTTAATCCAATTTTATTTATATAGGATGATTTCTTAGATTGTTTTGGTGAAAGATCCGCTACCGGTAAAGACGGATCGGATGATATTCGTGAAGGTAAATGTTCTTGGTTAGTTGTAGTCGCTCTTCAACGTGCAACTTCTACCCAAAGAAAAGTCCTAGAAGAACATTATGGAAGACCAGAAGCAGCCTCTATTCAAGCGGTCCGTAATTTGTATGAGGAACTAAGCTTGCCAAATACTTACTCAATTTACAAAGAAGAGAGCTACAATCTGATTCGTACCCATATCCAACAAATTTCCAAAGGCTTACCTCATAATTTGTTCTTTAAATTTTTGGATATGATTTATAAGAGGGAGGGTTAGATCATATCATATATATTTTTCTACAAGTAGTATTAATTTTTCTACATAACTGTATGTGTGATATTTGAATAATATAAAATATATGACTGTGTCATAAGAATTTACTTAGTTTAAACTGTTTAATTTAGGTATAATATTTCAATTACTATACTCAATATTGTAATTTTCGGCAAGGTAAATATATATTGTGTTTATTATTGCATAAAAGGTATAAAATGTTAAGAGTAATATAATAAATATGTTACTTTTAAAATTGTTATTTTTTATTAGGTGCTTAGTAACTGTATACTAGTACATGTGGATCGTATTTTTCGGAATGGAATAGTTTTTGTGGATGGAACAGTTGAAAAGAATGGAATATGTGGTAAAGGTGGAATAATTGATGAGGGTGAAATTGTGATATGAATTTTGACATTTGTATATGAAAGAGTAATCAGAATTGCGAGCTGCGCGATTCTTGTAGAAAGCGCATCAGCTAAGGTTGTATGAGTTGCAAGATGTACAACTCCTACTGCACAAAATATCAACTAATAATTCATCCGTCTCAAATGATTTTAATGCTGTCAGGTTTTTAAAATAATATTATCAAACACTTTTGAGGTGTACTTAATCATATAATGTTACCAATTGTCTGAAATCAAAGTGACTTTAATTTAAGGAGTGATATTAGAAATGAAAAGTTCCCAACGTTCATAAAAAGGTTACTATATCTAACGATGTGATATTAGTTACTAAGGTGTACAACATGGACGATACAAAATCAGCTGTGGAGTAAAAAGTTACTGAAAATCTCACTAAAACTTTCATAACCTTTAAATTGATTAAGTGACATTAATGTTGTCAACTTTGACGTTCAACATAACCAATATATTGTTTTAATCAACTTGGTATCTTGTGTTTTTGAGTTACCAACATACTCAAACATAATCTCACCAACTATTTGTTAAAGTTACATTGTTGTCTTTTTTTTTTCGTCAAAATTGCAAGCCTTCACCTCATCATATATAGTAACCTCCTTTTATGAAGGTTGGCAACTCTTGATTTCCAATATCACTCCTCCAATTATAGTAAGTTTGCTTTTAGACAATTAGCAACACTTATGTTACTAAAAGTTTCACAAAAAAAAATAATAACCAATAAATTACTCAACTGACGTTAATGTCAACTTTGATTTAATTTTGTATTTATAATTTATAATTATGTATTTCTTTATTTAAAAAATCCAGTGTCAAGGTTATCGGCCATGAAAATACCGAAATGGTCAAATTGTTTCAAATCTATGATCTTAATAGATCTGAAAGAGTTTTTATTATATCGATTGCAGTTTTCGAGTTGTTGCTATTTGAATCCATTAGTATCAGTTCCGGTTTGACTTCGAGGGATGCGTATGTGGTCTGGATTTCTATGGCGAGAAACCTAATCTACGGGGGTTAAACCAACGGTCCTTTTTCACATTGACCTATATTGAATCGAGATCTCGCGCTGCCGCGCCCTCGATCTTCATCAGATAAATCAAGACCACACACACGCTGCCGCGCATTTGTGGTCTTGATTTATCTGATCTGATGGGGTGAATCAAAACCAGATTAGTCAAGACCAGATATATCAAGACCACATACGCGCTGCCGCGGGTATGTGGTCTTGGTCAGAAAAATAAATTCTGTGTTAAGGCTATCGGCCACGAGAATACGAAATTTCAATAGAAAGATCTATAAGCTACGCCGAACTGAAAGAATTTTGAATACAACTGTCCAAGTTTTCAAACTATAGTTATTTGAATGTCTTACCTCGTGCGCGACTTTGAGTTTGAGGGGCGGCGACTGCCGCCAGATAAAATATTTTGCAAAACTAACTGAAGGATATCATAGACTGACTAATTCTCTACAAATGTGTGAAATTTTATTGTTCCACGTTGTGTGAAACTTACTAAAATAATTTTCCCCTTCTCTGAATTTCGTTTTTGATTTTTTTCATTTATAAAAAAAAAATTCGGCCAAACGGTTCGCTTTGGAAAGATGAAAATGACACAACATTTAGATGAAAATGAGCTCTTTAAAATAGCGCTAAATGCATGTTTCTTAGACTCCGGAAAATTGGACAAAAAAATATATTTGCAAGTTTTCAATGAATATTTCTTTATTAAAACAATTATGTGTCCAGGCTATCGGCCATGAAAATACCAAAACGTCAATTTCAATAGAAAAATGTATAATCTATATAGATCTGAAAGAAATTTTAATACATCTCTTGCAGTTTTCATTTTATAGCTATTTGAATTTATTAATTTCTGTTACGCTCGAGTTTGAGGGGCGGCGGCTGCCGCCAGATTAAATATTTTTCAAAGTTAACTGGGGGATATCATAGACTGACTAATTCTCTACAAATTTGTCAAATTTTGTTGTTCCACGTTGGGTGAAACTTACTAAAATATTTTTTTCAACAAATCCAGACATGTCAATCACGAATTCCGATCAAAAACGAACACGAAAATTTCAAAATATTCAAAAATTGCAAAAAAATATATTAATCCTTGAAGGATTTAAATGAAACTTTTACTGAATGTGGGTATCCACCAGAAGTAACTGCTGATAAAATTTGAACGATCCCACTCCAATGGGGACGGCGTGAGGAATTATTTTTGAATAAAACCTTATTTGCAAATTACTCGTCAACGCCTCAAGGTGGAAAATTATAACCGTGATATCCGTATGTAAGACGTCGGTGTCTACAAAAAAGTATTCTTTGAAAATTTTGTTAAAACCTTCAGCTTGGTCGCAAAAGTTAAAAATATAGAATTGAAAAAATTTTAGAAGGTAAATTGAGGTCCAAATTGAGAAACGAAATTCAGAGAAGGGGGTCCTTCTCTGAATTTCGTTTCTCAATTTACATGGATTTAAATGGCTCTTCCGCCAAAACGGTTCGCTTTGGAAAAATGAAAATGACACAACTTTTAGATGAAAATCTGCTCTATAAAATAGCGCTAAATGCATGTTTCTTAGACTCCGGAAAATTGGACAAAAAATATACTTGCAAGTTTTCAATAAATATTTCTTTATTAGACAGGATTATGTGCCCAGGCTATCGGCCACGAAGATACCAAAACGTCAATTTCAATAGAAATACGTATAATATATATATAGATCTGAAAGAAATTTCAATATATATCTTGCAGATTACACTTTATAGTTATTTGAATTTAATAATTTCTGCTATGTTCGAGTTTGAGGGGCGGCGGCCGCCGCCAGATAAAATATTTTGCAAAACTAACTAAGAGATATCATAGACTGACTAATTCTCTACAAATGTGTGAAATTTTATCGTTCCACGTGGTGTAAAACTTACAAAAATAATTTTTCAACAAATCCAGACATGTCAAACAGGAATTCCGATCAAAACCGAACGCGAAAATTTCAAAATATTCAAAAATTGCGAAAAAATATATTAATCCTTAAAGGATTTCAATGAAATTTATGCTGAATGTGGGTATCCACCAGAGGTATGAGTTGACAAAATTAGAACGCTCCCACTCCAATGGGGACGTCGTGAAGAATGATTTTCTCGTCAACAATTTTATGGAAATATCTCGTCAACGCCTCAAGATGGAAAATTATAACCGGGATATCAGTATGTAAGACGTCGGTGTCTACAAAAAAGTATTCTTTGCAAATTTTGTAAAAACCTTCGGTTTGGTCGCAAAAGTAAAAAATATAAAATTGAAAAAATTTTAGAAGGGGTACCCCTTCTCTGAATTTCGTCACTCAATTTATACGGGTTTAAATGGGCTCTTGCGCCAAAACGGTTCGCATTGGAAAATGAAAATGACACAACATTTAGATGAAAATCTGCTCTATAAAATAGCGTTAAATGCATATTTCTTAGACTCCGGAAAATTGGACAAAAAAAATATTTGGAAGAATTTCTTTATTAAAAAAATCCTGTGTCAAGTCTATCGACCACAAATATGTCAATTTCAATAGAAACATGTACACTCTATATAAAACTTATGTAAACTACATAAAACTTTATGGGTTTGTTAAAAGAAAGTTAAAAGAAAGTTAAAAGAACTATAGATCTGTGTTAAAATTATTTCATCCATAGGCCTCAATGAGCACTATTCGATTTTAAAAAGAAAAACCGGATAAATTTAGAGATGGCTTTTTCTTCAGCCGTCAAGTGGTAGAACTGATCGTTTTTCAACAATAACTCTTTTGTTATACATGCTAGAAAGTCGCGGAATACACTTTTAGATTCCAAAAAATTAAATGTGCAATTTTTAACTATTCTTGTAGGAAAGTCGTAATTCTCACCGTTTGGAAAATGGATTTTAAATCACCAGATGACCCAAAAACTTACATCGTCCCCCATGTAAAATTAGCCGAATTTTCAGAATGTCCAATCAGAAATTTGTAAAACAATAGTTTTCTTTTATAAAATCAGTAAAAACTCTAATCAAATATGGCCGAGCTTACTTTTACTCAAGTAAGAGTGTGAATTTGCAAGAATATTCAATTGTTTCTAATGTAGAATTTTCCAACTTTAACAAATCTGAGAAATACAATTTTCGCGGACATCATTCACCACGGAAAATGGAAGGATACTTCTGTGGGGCGGAGTTGACTATGCAACCGTTGCTAGCCATCCCGAATCCTGGCAAATGAATTGCATTTCAAAAAAATCCTGGTAAAACGGTTTGCAAAGGAATTATAAAATTTGCTCCGCTGGTAGAGGAAAGTTAACTCTATCGATTCATGCTAGAAGAATTTATTAGAAATGTAGGGAAATGAAAAACGCAAATGTTTGAAAATCAAGTAAACAGTTGGAGGGAGATTTCAAACGTTGGCCACGTCTGGACCGTCAGCCGCAGAAAATTCATGCAGCATATTTTAATAGAACTTGATGAGTTGTATTCGAATTTGAATCGAAAATGCCGATAAATATTGAAAGGCTGTTCCTTCCGCAGTGAAATGGTAATACTGCAAGTTTTTCGCCAATAACTCAGTTGCTATACATCCGAGGAAGACGCGTGTTGTACCGTTGGAATCTAAATTCAATTTAAAAGCTCCAATTATTCTAAAAAAAAACTCGTAAATATTGCGGTTTATGAAATAAATTTTTAAATTCAAATGTGAACGGAAGCAACTGTTTCTGATGTAAAATGGTCTGAATTTTAAGAATCTGATAAAATAAAAGTGTAAAATCTTTGCTTTCTTGTAGAAATTTGTGAAAAAATGGGAATTTTGACGTTGCTATGTGTTGCTAATCAAGAGCCAGAGTCGCCGAAATCAGCAATTTAGAGATTTCAAGATATCTCTTTGAATTTGATTTGAATTTCAACCTAACAATGAGCGAAAAATTAGAATTTTGATTTAAATTCTTTTTTTAAATTTTATCTTCTCATAATTACACGAATAATCATAAACGAATAAACTTCAACAATGACATTTGCACATAACCTGAGCGAAAATAGTGTCAGAATGATCAGCTGTAAGTGTAAATTGGCGATTCAGCGGCAAGCAATGGTCGTAGTATTTTTGACCTGGAGTGCGAATCCGTTGATGGATTAGAGAAATTCAAACGCCATACTGTTGGCCTTTTCACCGGGCATGCACTTGTTGGACTGGAAATGTAAATTTTCTTTTTCGCTTTTCCGTTTGAAGAGGTGAAAAAAAAGTGACATCGCGAATTGGGGCCTGCGGAACGTCCCCGGAGGTGTTATGCGCCGAGACTGGTGTCGTTCGAAAGCAGACACGTGGGGCTATAATCCCTGAAAAGAGCAATACAATTCTAAAACATTTCACCGAATATTGAAGGTTTCAATTTGCTCAATTTTGAAAAAATCGTTTCGAGTTTGGACGGGCGTCGAGACCCCCAAATGCGATCGAGCGATGCGTCGTTCCTATCGCCTTATAGACCCTTTCGTTCTATATTCAGAAACCACCACCGCGACGCCCTGCTATTTAATTTAGCGAATCCCAGAGGATTCTCGCGTACATCTGCAAAATATGGTTTTTCGGGCCTCCCGGCGCCATCCGGCACGCAATCGCAATTAAACTCCAAAACAAACTTAAAGACACTATGCCGAATCGATTGGTGCCGGTCCGGTCCCGATCCGACTGTTGGGTATTCCAGGAGAGGGATCCCAGCAAATTAGGTGAAAAAAACAGCGCGTTTTTCCGATGTTTGTGTTAAAATTTACCCAGAGCGGGAATAGGATGCCGCAGGTCTCAGAATCTTCTACCGCCCGTTGCGGGTAAACATCTCGCATCGAACGAACCGGTTTGGAGACACGGCGCTCTTCAATCAAGAGTACGGCGTCCACAGATGTGATGAAAAAAACGGTTTTTTTTCGCTTACATTTTCCGCCGCACTGGGTGAACCGACGGTCGCGTACTTTACCGCATGATGTCAAAAAACGTGAAATCGACGCGGCAATAGGAAGCAGTAAAAAAATCGAGCCGCGGACCAAAATTGCTCCTCAAAAGTGATAGAAACGATCTCCTGTTTTTGGCACCTGGAGGACGCCGTGTGGGACTTGCGAGCGGCAGACAGACACGGGTCGAAGGCCCGTTCAGTTTTACAACAGAAAATGACAATTTCCCGTTTGGACGCGCAAGAGGAACGGAGTTTTTACGGAAAAAGTGAAAAATTTAAAACGCACCTACAGCCGCCCCCTGCGGGGGCGGAACTTGGTAAGGCTCGTCAAAAAAAACCTAATTTTTTGTTCAATTCATTGGAAAAAATTCAAGACGTAAACCGCATTTTTTGACAATTTTTCTTAATTTTCAAAAAATCTTGACTTTTGACCCCCTTCGAGTTCAGTGACGGTACCTTACTCGATTAGTATATTTCAAAAATACAAAAAAAATATAATAATATAACATAGATGTGTAATTAATTGAATGGCTGCGACGGGAGTATAGATGTTTAACTTTATTAAATGTTTTGAAATATAAAATTTTGTGCAAGTAAAGAAATAAAACTGAACGAACATTAACGCTTTGACCAGACATGAAACATAATAGTTATTTGTTATACAAAGGGATAAAATTAAGGTGTAATGAGCGTATTGTTAAATACACGAAACAAACGTATATTAATCTTAACCATTTATAGCCGAGGTTTTTTAAATTAATTTATTCATTTTTTTTTAATTAATTTATTTCAATGGCATAAATCAATGAAGAAGTTTAACAAAGCCGTAAACCTTTATACAAATATTTCTATGAGTAGAAAGGAAATATTTTAAAATACATGGAAAAATACAAATGAGGAAGGAATACTAACTAAATAAAGCTTTTTTATTCTTATGCTATAGTAACAGACTTATGGCCTAAAACGAATTCTTCCAATGGCCCAGAGAAACAAAAAGGTTGAAAGAGAAAAAACACACCTAATTTAAACAATCTATAGATACTTGCCGCTACTTGCTATTTTTAAATGGCAAAGTTGATTGTTTTCAAAAATTTTCCAAAATATTTTACACCTATTAGTATATTTTCCACCTATTATTTTCTACCTGTTTTTTCAAACTATTAGGCCACGATATTACCCCCTTTTTTAAGAAAACTTTTTCCAAATAACAAAAATGCAGTTATCATTTAAAAATGGACGTTTTGAGCATATACCATTTTACACAAATAAAAAATTAAATTTAAAAATTAAAAAATTTTTGTTTCAAATATCACAAAATTAATTATTTTTCGAAATTCCCATCCAGAGACACATCAAAATCCAGCTTCTGGTTGTAACAGTTTTATTACCAGAACAACTAATTGTAGAAATTCTTAACTTTCTAGAATATGCTTTCGCACATGAAAAGAATGCATACCTACATACACAAAATTAAATGCATTCCAATTGGGGTTTGAAATTGCATTGTTTTATTGCCCTATCGAGAATTGGCAGTAAACTAAAAAAAATCCCACATTCATTTACTAGACTAGACAACAATATACAAGTTCGGATTGCACTAGTATAAATACGATAAGAAAATTTGTTTAAATTTTAGAATCAGTTAAATAAATAAAATATGTCAATACGTAATTTTCAATTTGCATTATTGAAATTGTTAATAAAACATAACACATTGCAGTCCTTTGACGTACTAATACGTTTTCTTTATCTGAAATATAGTTTTTAGAATTCCACTTCACCTAGGCTGTCTGTCTTTGGGCTATTGCATTGTCTCAGTCCATCACGGATGCTTCCTTCTTCTAGCGAGAGGGGCGAGTTCATTGGCCACCTTGACAAGAGTCTGCTTCAGTTGGTCCCAGCTGTTTAGATCTGTATTGTTCAGTCGCTGACTTACTTTTTGAATGTTCTTAATTTACTCTACGTCAAATCTTACCATTTTGGAGGTTCTGTGTAATCTAGTGTTTCTAGGCTGGAGTCTTATTTTGATCCTTGAGAGGTAGTGGTCTGAGACCAGATTGGTGCCTCTTAGTACCTTCACGTTTTGCATTTCCTTTTGAGATTTTCGTGAAATGGCCACATGATCTATCTGAAATTCACCCAGGTTGGTATTAGGTGAAATCCAATGTTCTGCTTCCTTGGCAACTGTTTGAAGGCTGTAGACTTCATAGCAACCCAAAAGACCTACACAGATCCACCAATCGTTCTTCGTTGAGGTTGGCTCGCTTATGCGCCGGATAATTGCCGGGATAATTTGCTCTCTTTTCAATTGAGGATTGAACTCACCAAGCAGTATGACAGTATGCCTCTCTGGAAGTTTAGAGATAATATCTTCTAAGACTTCCCAGAATTTATCAGTTCTGTCTGGATTGCGTCTGTCGTCCTGGTTGATTGTGGCATGTACATTGACGTTGACTGAATTCAGTATCCTGTGACTGATTATAAATCCTGTACCTCAGTGGGGTACGTTCTTCATCACCCGGTGACCCACTTTTCCTTTGAGGATTCTGTAGCCTAGGGACTTGAAGGCATGTTCGTCCGTAAATCTGGTTTCCTGTACTGCTGTCAGTATTATGTTGTGTCGTGTTAGTGAATCAGTCAAATGTTGCGAAGAAGCTTTGCCGTCTTGGTCTGAGTTTACGTCCGGTGATTTCAGGATGCTCCGACTCATCCTTAAAGCATGTTGGTGCAGACTCACCAGAATCCGAAGGTCCGCTAACGTCACCATAGGTGACGGTGGATTGGGTACCACCTGGGTTAGTGTATTTAGCGAAATTTTCCTTCATGCCCAGTTAAAGAATTTTCTTCGTGGAACAATGGTGAGCCACTGTCCAAGATACTACCCAAGTTGTTAGATTGGGAGGCTTATTATTCGGGGTTGTCAGCCCTAGACAGGTTGCCTTCACTAGGGCTAAGGAATCCTGCCCACCCCACTCTTCCCAGGTGCTAGGCTCTGTGCCATTGTTTACCAAAGATGTTCAAGGGGTACATATCATTGTATTACTATATATAATAATATGTACCTTATCTTATTGATCTTATTCTTTTTATAATATCGTAGTTTATTCTTGGGAAATTGATTTATTAATAAAACAACTAATGTCGATATTTTGCCAACGTTTCGGTCTTTTATTCTGACCTTCTTCAGGGTTAATTTCTATTTTATTAATACATAATTCTTGATATTGATAAAAATAACACAAAAAGAAATATTAGTGAAATGATCCAGATTTAAAGAAATTTAAAAAAATAACACCATTAATTACAGAGAAGACACGATGGGCCTTCTTAGTATCTTTTACAATAGTCTCTTATAACTTTAATAAAATAATAACTCTAATTTACACTAACACAATAACTTTTCAAAATTAACACACAATATAACAGAAACATAACTAACATCCATTCAAACACAAAAATAGCATTTATCATGTCAATTAAATTTAAAACAAAAAAATAATAATTATTAGTTTTTGTCAATTATCATCTATATTGAAGTTAACATGTTCAGACCTTAAACTTAATAATTTATGTATAATTTCATTAATACCTACTAGATAGATATAAGGTATGAGAGTTATTTAATAATGTTGTAATTATTTTTGTTTAAATTTTGATCTTGTAGCCCTGAAGAAGGTCCGAATAAAAGACCGAAACGTTGGCAAAATATCGATATTAGTTGTTTTATTAAAAAAATTCCTTTTCCCAAGAATAAACTACAAGATGTTTAGATATTTTATAAAATAATTTTTGAAGTACGCGTGAACAGGTGTGTAAATAGTATATTAAAGAACGAGTTCAATAAGCGCGATTTTTCAGCACGCGTCCAAGTTTACAAAAAGAGGAGCGTAGCGAGGAGTTTTCTAATGAACAAGTGCGAAAAGAGCCATATGATCGAGTTTTTTTATACTATTTTGCGCCCTTTTATGTCATTTCTAAATGAAAAAATCGCCCATACATATTTAGAAAATTATATGGTGGTTAGTACTTGCACTTACGATTCCTTTTTTGGAGTCCTCCTTTAATGCAAATAAATAATATGGATTAGTGACAATAATTTAATATGCATATATGCAATACATATTATTAGAATATTAAACACATATGGAATTATTAAAATTTAAACTATTCTAAAATCAAATTAAACGTGAACCTATTGTACAATAAACCATTTTCATTCTCCAGTCACGTATTTACAGATTTTTGAAAATAATTATTTTATTATACAGGGCCAGCGCCAAAATTAAGACATGATGAATATCTTTGTTAATGAACCAATACCAATTATATTATATATAATAAGTGGTTAAGATATGTTTGACTAGTGTGGAAAATCTTTTGAAGGAGCCGCAAAGGCGAACTCATTTGATTGTATAATTTATATTAGTCGATGTTTGACCGCCGAATTTAGGCACGAATATTGTCCTTGGGGTCCTCAGTATACGTGTGTAGATAGGTGTAATTATCGCTCATGTTTTAAGTATGGATTTTCTGTGCCCCAAAAACGTCAAATTTGCTTATCAATGGAGCAATTTAAATGAAAATTAAACTTAAATAGATGTAAAACGTGTTATGATAGAAGGTTACAACATTGCTTGAACGTTACTAACCGAATCATAATCTTCGAATATCTCAATACTAAGAAAATACATATTTATTTATTTTCTTTCTTCTCCCTAAGGTTTTTCCTGTGATAAAAAGTTGTTTGGATTTTGGGCGTCACTTCGCTAGGTCACCTCAGATTCTGTTTTTTTGTTCTTTTGTTTAATTCCTGTAGACAGCTCTGTTACGCTCATACTCTATTAACCGTGTTCCAAATTCAAACAGAAGGTTGTGCAAGTGTCTTGATTGTGCCTATTGCGCTAATCGGCCACACCAACAATAGAATGAAATCAAGAAATAGTTATATTACTGATAGTCTTTAAAACTCCATAGACACAATTATTGAAGTTATTTGGGTGAGAAGTGGATCAACCTCTAATCATTTTGCAATTAGAGGATCAACAGTTTGTTTTTTGGTCAACATGAAACAAAGGTATGCGTGTAGCGGTGTGTAAATAGTATATTAAAGAACAATAATAAAGAAATAAGAGTTCAATAAGCGCGATTTTTCAGCACGCGTCCAAGTTTACAAAAAGAAGAGCGTAGCGAGAAGTTATCTAATGGACAAGTGCGAAAGAGCCTTATGAACGAGTTTTTTATACTATTTTTTCTAGTTTGCGACCTTTTATGCCATTTCTAAACAAAAAAATCGCCCATACATATTTAGAAAATTGTATGGTAGTTGGTAACACTGACAATTTATATTTCACTGACATTTGAAATTAGTAAATAAATTATAAATTGCACAATATCAATATGAGTGAAAAATTGTCATGTACCCCACCTGAAATTCGGCAAATTGCTGCAAATACAGTGAGCAATTTGTTGCCGAACAAATCACGTCCGCAATATGAAAAAAAATACGGTATATGTAATGAGTGGTGCAATGACAATAATATAACAGTAGTATTAGAAAATGCTTTACTCGCTTACTTCGAACTACAACGTAAGAAGTACAAACTTACAAGTTTATGGACGACATATTCTATGCTGAGATCCTGTTTAAGTATATATAATTATGTAGATGTTACGGTAAAAGTACAAAATCGGCAAATGTAAACATTTACCGGTATATGTATATATCTACCAATTTGATAGGTAAATGTAAGTTTAAATTTGAGATCAGCTTCATATATCTACTTTTAACGGTAAAAGTACACATTTTTCAACGTATATAGGTAAAAGTTAAAAATAATAAACATAAATAAAATATACTTGTGTATTAAGGTTAAAATGTATTTGAAAAAAATTATATTATTTTATTATACATAAAAACATTTAATACATTTTGAACATAATCTATTTAAAAGAAGATTATAAGAATATGTTCATTATATCTTATTCGTTACACCTTTCATTATAATTTTATCCGCTTGTATAATTTTTTTTTTTTAACTGAAATTCGAAATACAATATTTATGAGACCTATTTACACCCAAAAAAGTAAATATTAGGTGTTTAAAAACCTCTATACATTTGCCAACATCATTAGGTATTGTAAGTTGAACTTACATTCCTCCCTCTGTTTTCTCTTATTTCCTCCCTCTGTCCCAAATTTAGTGTCCCATTTCTGTATTTCTTGTAACTTTACGTTGTCTCGAAATTTCACTTACAATTTTGTATTCCATCAAGTTACTTACGTCAAATAGACATTGTGTGTAAATGTAAGTTGAACTTAGATTTACCAACCAAGAAGGTATATGTGTACATATTCCGGTAAATATGTACATTTTCTAAACTACCTATTTTTACCGTAACATAGACATATCAAAATATGACAAATTGCAGGCTTTATTAAAACGGATATCTCAGGGACTATGGACCTAAAAAGTCAAAGATTTTAGAAGATATTCATAAATTTATAAGGAACGCAGATGATAAGTTTAACTTGGCTATGAAGGTGGGTGAATTTGTATGTATATCGCAGCTTTGTATGTAACGTTTAATGTTATTAATAATAGTAAATGCAATATGGGAAAAGAGACAAATTCCAAACGATTGGGAAAAGGATGTGATTTTCCCCATACATAAGGAAGATAATATAATCTGCAGTAACTTTAGGAGGATATCGTTTGAGGAAAATTACAGAAAAGGAAAGTTACAGAAAACCTACCAAAAGAAATTATTACAAATTATTAAACATTTAATTGAGGCAATAAAAAGTATATACAACAAGACATCTACAACTACAAAAGAACAAGAAACGAAACATCTAATGAATTCACCACAAGGGACTAAGACAAGAAGACACACTAAGCCCTAAGTTATTATTTATAATTTTCTTAGACAACATAATGAGGAGGATAAGGCATAAAACCAAGAAAATGGAAGTAGGACACCACAACCTAAGAAGAATTACAATAGTAGAGTGCGCATTTACAGACGCCCTTGCTATATTAGAAGAAAATGAAGAAATGTTGTAGTAACCTATGGAATGAGGAATGTAATAAGCATAATATAACCATAAATATGGCCAAAATAAAAACAATGGTGTCTCGAAGGAAGAAGTACCAATGAATATAAAAATAAATAGGAGAGCAATTGAACAGCTAGAAAAAATTACATATCTAGGACAGGCATTGAATAACAAAAGAAACTTAAAACACGAAATTAATAACTGAATATCGAAAACAACTACGCTACTATGCTAAGAATAAACAGAAATAAAAATACTTCCTCTGTCCCAAATTTAGTGTCCCATTTCCGTATTTCTTGAAACTTTCTCGAAATTATTCGATCTGAATCGGCGGCCCGCCATCGATTCTGCGCGACGTCCCGTCCACTTTTCGCCGCTCGCCCTCGAACTCGCGTAACGGCGGCCAAAGAGGCGGTTGCGGACTTCGCATCGGCGTTTTGGACGCAGCTCGTGAACGGAGCGCCGCAGGAGGCCGCGGGAGGTATCAAAACACGCGCAGCGTCGAGGAGGGGTTCGGTGCCGAAATGATTCGCGTCTACTCGAAAAACTGGACGTAAAAGTTGGAAAAGTATAACAGCGCCCACCTCGAAGTAATGCTTAATGGCAGTTCCGCGGCGACGCGGGATGTCTAGCAGAAGATCTTATTGGTGCACATACTATGTACCAATTAAAAAATGGAGTATTAAACAACGAACAAACAAGCGAAACTAAACGAAAATGTCACTGTATAAAACAATATACAGACCAATACTATTATATCGCAGTGAAACATGGACTAAGGACCAAAGAATAAAAAGCAGAATACTGGTCGCAGAAATGAGATACTTGAGAAGAATAAAAGGGGCTACCAGAGTAAATAGAATAAGAAAGGAACATATCAGAACAAGATTGCAAATAGGAGGTATACAAACTACTTTATAGAAAAAACAGGTTGCTTGGTTCGGATACAATAATTTCAGAAGACAGTCAAACAAAAAGGATTTGGAAGGCAAGAACAACAAAAATGAATACTGGAGGAAGGCCACAAAAAAACATGGTCGAACAACTTAGCAAAATATTAAATAAGAACAATATATGCTGGCAAGAAGCAGAAAGGACTGCAAGAAATAGAAAAAGATGCAACGATGTTATAAACAATGTTGATGAATAAAAATATACATGTATTCTATAAATTAATTAATAAATTTGTGTATTTATATATATATATATATATATATATATATATATATATATATATATATATATATATATATATGTGTGTGTGTGTGTGTGTGTGTGTGTTGTATTGTTTTCTCGGGGATTCCGCGTTGATGCTGAGGGTTGGCTCTGAAAAGAACGTTCACATGTTCCGCAAGGTATTTCGTAAATTCCATGGGATTCTAACGGGATGGTGTCTTTAACGCTGCGTAGCATGGAGGATATTTTCTGGTTAGGTTTAAAAATGGTGTCGATGTTGTGTCTTTTAAGGATTCTGGCGATTTTGTCAGTTGATCCATGAACATATGGTAGGTATGCTGTGCTAACGGGTTTCTGGCGTTCTTCAGTTCTAGGGCTACTGTTCTCTGTACGACGGAAAGCTCTGGATATTAAGCTGTTTGGATATCCATTTGAAGAAAGAGCTTCTCGTAAGTTCCTCAATTCTTTCGGTAAGTTAAGCTGGTCGGCTAGTCTTTTGGATCGGGTGGTCAGATTGTTGACTACAGATGCTAGTTGTTTGGGATGATGGTGCGAAGAAGCGTTCAGATATCTGTCTGTGTGGGTTGGTTTCCGGTACACAGTGTGACTCAAAGTGCCGTCAGGTTTCTTCTGTACCAAAACATACAAGAAAGGAAGTCGTTGATGCTTTTCCATCTCCATTGTCAATTTAATTTGGTCGTGTTGGGAGTTAAGATGGTTAAATTAATTAAGATTAAGTAATTAAGTAAAATTAATTAATTAAGATGGAATTTGTCCAGCTCTGGTCTGCCGTGGAGCCAGATTACAAACGTGTCGTCAACATATCTTAACCAGAGTGTGGGTTTAAGTGTGGCTGATGAGATTGCCTTTTCCTCAAAATCTGTAAGAAATATGTTGGCTATTATTGGGGATAGAGGTGAACCCATTGGTGCTCCTAGGACTTGTTTGTATATTTGACCATCGTACCTAAAGTATGTATTCTTTAAACAATGTTCTGCCAGATCTGATACATACTTTTCTGGTTTTAATTTTGATCTTATGATGTTTAAGGCCTCAGGGACCGGTACTTTTGTGAATAAAGATACAATGTCAAAGCTCACAAAGTTATATACTCGAGCTTACGGGAATGTGTTTATTCCCTTTATCAAGACAACTACAACAATTTTATTTATTAGTTAACTTACATGCTCTTTAGACAGGTTTTATATAAATACTTACTAACGTGAGGTTAACCATAAAAAGCAGCTTCATGAACAATACTGAACAACTTTTAAAAAATAACAGTGTTAATCCTTCATATATAAATACTTTAACAGATTAAAAAATTAAAAAACAAAATGATATTTGAAAAATTAATAAATTTAAAACAAAATGCAAAAATTGAAAAAGTAAAAATAAAATAAAAACAACAAATAACATTTTATGAGAAAGACAAAGAAGATGATGTTTTAGTTTTAGCAAGTAATCATAGATAATACTGAGATTAGTAACATCTGTTTTCTTGTTCATACTATTTTCCTCGTTTTTGATGTAAAACATTTCCTTAAAAATTCTTTAATGGTAATTGTTTTCGGCGCATAACACTCTTACTTTGTCAAAATCCATGGCATGTTTGTTCATAATGTTATGTTCCGAAAGGGCACATGATATTTTCTTTAATTTGCTATTTTCTATATACTACGTTTGTATGAAATATCCAGTCATTAAAAACTATCTTCAAGCATATATACTATATATAGTCTTCTTTTGCAAGTCCACTTGCAAAAGAAGCGGTTCCTATAACCTAAATTACTTATTGTTAGATATTAAATGTCGAGCTGTTACCTTTTTTGCCAACTTTCCACAAACCCTTTTTGTTTTACGCTCCTTATTAAGTTATTCCTACTTATAAGTAACTACATTTTTATTAATACTTTTTATTAATACTTAATAAATATTAAATTATTAATAAATATTAAATAAATATTTATAAGTAAGAAAAATATTCTATTCGTCAAACGTGATTAAAACGTTTACTTTCTTCTACTCAAAATTTAGTGACGGAAATGTCATTTTGACATTGGAAAAATTGTTTTGTAAACATTTTCTCGCCTAGAAACAATTTCATTTTCTAAGACAATTGATGTAATGTATTATTATTATAATCAACATAACAAGTCTTCTTAAACGTGTTAAGTGACACATTATAAATATGAAAACCGAAAATTCAGCAAAATCGAATTTCTGGTAGATGAGTTAGTTGAAGTTTGTATCTTATGTGTACGAGAGTATCCAGCACATGGGCACGTATCTCTTATATTTTCGCGGCGTCCCTCTTTAATGGTTGGTTTATAAACAGAGGTCGGGGGAAACCGTCTACACTCCAGTCTTTACTACGTTATAGAGTAGTCGTATTTCCAATACAATGTTTACAAAATCGGTAAAACTAGCCGCGTGTCGTTCCAGCCGTGAATTTGCCAGTCGTCATATTAGCAAAACTTCCAGTTCTCAAAATAGTGGTGCTATTACATCGAGACAACAAATACCGAATGCCACCAATGAACAGCTTCGTCAGGAAAGCAAATGGGTCAGACTTAGCAAGCATAATTACAATAGGTGAGTGTGGGTCAATAGGTAAGTGTGGACTTCTTGCTCTTGCTTTCTTTGCAGTACTCTCTGTCGAACGTACGTGACTTTCCGAACGTCGTCTATCAAAGCAAAAACACACCCCATCATATGTTCTGTGTTTACATATTTTACATTTACAATAAGCTATCAAAATAGAGAAAACTAGTACATATGGATCGATTTTTTTGAAATGGAATAGTTATTGTGGATGGAAGAGTTGAAAAGAATGTAATAGTTGTTAAAGGTGGAATAATTGATGAGGGTGAAATTCTGTAATGAATTTTGACACTTGTGGCGCTTTCAGCGCCATATGATATATGTGGAACCTGAAGGATATGAAAGAGTAAGCAGAATTGCGAGCTGCGCGATTCTTGCAGTAAGCGCATCAGCTTAGGTTGTATGAGTTGCAAGTTGTACAACACACAATATTAACTAATAATCCATTCGTCTCAAATGATTTTAATGCTGTCAGGTTTGTAATAGTTATTTACATATAGAGGGCCGGAGGTAAGATTACGCCCGCCGCCGAAGTTTGAGGCCCGACGGAGGAGGACATTTATGAGGCGAAGGGCGTAATCTTCCTCCGGCCCGAGGCATGTACAACGTTTTACGCACAACTGCACAAAAACCTACAAAATTTAATTAAAAATGGTTAAAAACGATGAAAAAAAATACGACGGTGATTTAAATTCACAGCTCGTCACTTAGGTTATTTGTTGCTAAGAAAAAAAAACAAAAATTATTGTAAACAAAAATTTTCATAATTTCGGAATGGAACTAAGCGCTGAATTCCCTCCGAAATATTAATGGAAGCTAATGAAGCTGTATTGGGTTTGATCCCAAGCAAGTCTAAAGACCGATATGAAACGGGGTTTTCATCTTGGGAAGTTTTAAGATGATGGATCTTGATGCGGGTCTTTCAATGATTTGGCCCACTGGCCGGTAAAATTTAGACGGGTGTAATGTCCAATTTTCGGCCCTAGTAACTAATTGTAAGATGTAAAGGAACAATTTTGTTGCAGTTGTGCGTAAAATAATATAATCAAACACTTTTGAGATGTACTTAATCATATAGTGTTGCCAATTGTCTAAAATCAAAGTGACTTTAATTTAAGGAGTGATATTAGAAATGAAAACCTGTCAACATTCATACAAAAAGTTACTATATCTAACGATGTGATATTAGTTACTAAGGTGTACAACATGGACGATAAAAAATCAGCTGTGGTCTAAAAGTTACCGAAAATCTCACTAAAACTTTCATAACTTTTAAATAAATTAAATGACATTGATGTTATCAACTTTAACGTTCAATATAACCAACATATTGTTTTAATCAAGTTGGTATCTTGTGTTGTTGAGTTACCAACATACTCAAACATAATCTCACCAACTAATTGTGGAAGTTACGTTGTTGTTGTCAAGTTTGAGAGATAACATAACCAAGTCAGAAAAAGTCAGCTGTTAAGCCTTTTTTTGGTCAAAGTTGTAAGGCTTAGTTACTAACGTCACTCCATCATATATAGTAACCTCATTTTATGAAAGTTGGCAACTCTTGATTTCCAATATCACTCCTCGGATTATATTAAGTTTGCATTTA
This sequence comes from Phosphuga atrata, assembly GCA_944588485.1. Taxonomy (NCBI): domain Eukaryota; kingdom Metazoa; phylum Arthropoda; class Insecta; order Coleoptera; family Silphidae; genus Phosphuga; species Phosphuga atrata. Next base: position 76,792,079 of record OX155892.1, on the reverse strand, counting down.
AACTATTATCAACACAGCAAAATTATGTTACTAAAAGTTTCACAAAAAAAACAATAACCAATAAATTTCTCAACGTTAATTTCTGACGTTAATGTCAACTTTGACTTGATTTTCATGTATTTCTTTATTTAAAAAATCCAGTGTCAAGGTTATTGACCATGAAAATTCCAAACTGTTCAAATGCTTCCATAGAAATATCTATGATATTAATATATCTGAAAGAGTATTTCTGAGTATATAAGAATATATAGATCTCTATTAGTATCAGTTCCGGTTTTACTTCGAGGGATGCGTATGTGGTCTGGATTTATATGGCGTTTATATGGATTTATCTAGGTTAAACCAACATTCAGCTTTACAGCTTTATCTCATTTTTTATTTTTCTGCCGCTTTGCGGTATGCAACCCAACTTAAGTTAGGCTAACAGACTTTGCCACTTTAGCTTATTTTAGATTGAGGTGTTCTAACCTAACCTAGGTTTAATAACACCTCTTGCTACTTTATTTTATTATGGATCGAGAGGTCACGCGGCCAGAAGGTTTGATCTGGAAGGATAAAATGCACACTTTTTAGAAAAAAAATCTGCTTTATCGAGCAGTGTTATACGCAAGTTTGGTAGGAATTACAAAAAGCTTTGAAGAATTTCAATATATAGTTTTTTAATTAAATCCTGCGGCAAGGCTATCGGCGCCAAAGATACCAAAACGAAAATAGAAAATGTAAAATCTATATAGAACTGAAAGATTTTTTTTTAATTGTACCGGCAACGGGCCTTTCCGAAGAAGGCTTTTCATAGAAATTAGTTTTACGCTAGGGTCGTTGGTTGCTATAATAACCAAACGAATCCTAAAAATATTTTGTCTGTTTTATTATAGGGTTAATACTGTAATCACCCGAACGGTTTTTCAGAAATATTTTCGTGGAATATTTTACAACAGGGTCATTACAGTAATCGTCGAACAAATGCTAAAAGATTTATTATTTATGTTTTATGGTAGGATTGATTATAATCTTCGAAAGATTTCTAAAAGATTTAATATTTGTGTTTTATAATAGGATTAATATTACAATTTTCTAACGATACAAATCTAAGAAAAATTAGTTTGCGACAGCAGCGAAGAAAAACAATCCCCAATAAAACGGGTCCAGATACCTGAAGGACCATATAAAAACGCTCCCCACCGAAACACTGACATAAACAAGACGACGGAACAGCTGAGCGGAAGGCTCACGACCGTCAGAAAGCAAAGGACACATGAACACTGACAGTTAACCGGCAAAGTTCGATATAGCAGTTCACCGAGTTCAGTTCAACAAGTTCATCAAGTTCAGTTCACCGGAACTGTTCACCCAAGCCGCAGACACGCCAATAAATTTATAGTAGGTTGCAGCTCCGCGAATCCGTTGTTATTTTGTTATAGTGTTATTTAGTGTCATTTAATTATTGTAAATATATTTCCTCTTATTACTAAACGTGAGTGATAAATTTATTTCTAACACATATCACCCACAAAACTTTTCAAGCTATAGTCATTTGATAAAAAGTATGGTATGCGACTGTTAATACATAGTATTTATACTTACTCTGAATTAAAAAATTAACTACGGTTTTAGCACCAATTGCGTGTAATTAGTTGTAAAAACGTAGTAAATTTTTCAATTCAAAGTATCGTTATTAGAAATTATTACTCTCCGTAATGGTATGAATTTGAGGGCAGAAGTTTGAGGCCAGAATCGCGAAGATATCAAAATATCAATGTCTATAGAAAAATGTATGGTCTATATCACTACGATACTCACTATGCAGCCCGCGGGCCGCATACGGCCCTCGGAACGATTTTTTGCGGCCCTCGGCTGTTAGGGAAATAAATAAAAACGTAAGGATAAGGCTCACTATGAGTTTTAGAAAGTAGTTGAAAAGGACCAAATTCCTAACCTAATAATTTACTGTGCTCAGAAAGTCTAGTGTGTTTTTTTTCTACATATGTGTGTGAATCGACATTCAGTAAGCTAAAGTTTATAAAAAACAAGTACTGATCCAGGTTAACGAGTGGAAACGTTGACAACATTTTGAGAATATCAGTTTCTTCCCAACCTGCTAATCTGGATGCTATATTAGAGAGCTGTGAAAGATTTCGCCCATCAACTTCAAAGAATTAACGAATTCAAGTATGCCTAGAGCTAAGTAAAAGACAAGTATACACAAGACAATATATATATACATATAGTAATATGTAAAACAGTTATTTTACTTATGTAATAAACAAAATGTGACATATATTACATTTTTTACTAGCGGCCCTCAGGAAAATCTGATAAAAACAATTAGACTCTCTAAAAAATCCTATTGAGGACCCCTGGTCTATATAGAACTGAAAGAATTATGTAAAAATAGAGCTATAGAAATAGAGAAAACTATATTAAGTGGAAATTAATAAGCATATAATCAAATCAATAAATTATCAATGATGATAATAAACTTTAACTCACAATTAATGTCGCAAATATCCTTCCAGTTTATTAATAGCTTGAATTTATTGCCTGATTCTACTAAATCAGAAATATTAAAAATTAACATTTAATTCAAGAAATTCAAATTATGTGTATATGTTACATTATACTACTAAATTAAAAAAAAAAAAAATTATGAAAGGAAAATTAAGTGTTCGGTACAAAAAAAGTATAAAAAGTATTTAATGTGTATTTCCACTAGTTAATGTATGTATACTTCTACCTGAATTTTTAGACATTTTAAGTATCATTTGAGTAATAAGAACACTATATCCACGGCGATGGATGAATTAGTTAAAGCTTGAATATGATTCATTTTACACATTTTATATTTATTATTTAATATCTGTTTATTATTGTTTTCATTTGATAATTCTTCACGAACTAAATTACCGTCATCATATTCACTCGATATTTCTTCCCTAACTATATTTTCATCAATATTTAATTCTGTAATTATCAGCTCTACATTTTCTATTTCATCTTTAACATCATTTCAAGTTCGTCCTCAGTATTTATCAGCTGTATAATGTTGCTGAATAATAAATTTGTTGACACAAGCCCAACTTTTGCCATTTCTACATCTTTGTTAGCACATTCTACATTACCTTAGGAATGACTATTTGTAGCTGACATGGTGTAGGTTTTCCTGAGTGATTTTAAATTCAGACCATGCAGTTTTCAGATTATCGATCATATTGTTATAAAATTCATATCTATTGTCCGATTGTAAATGGTTTTATCTACGACCACTATTGTCAATGCCCATTATTGTATGTAACAGTCCGCGATTAATGATAAGTTATGGTTGATAACACACACGTGCGTTTGGTTTACGATTCGTGGATTGGTTGAGAGCTGCTACTATTGTTAAATATAGGGTTAAACTGGAGTGCTCATAGATATAGGCAACCAAATGTACGGATTTTGCGGATGCAAGACACATAGGAGTAGGGAAAATAAATTTGAAGGGGGTATATAAAAATTGTTTAAATTATTGAAATTATTTTCGAGTCGAGAGGTCGCGCTACCGCGCGATATGTGGTCTTGATTTATCTGATGCTAATATAACCTAATCCAACCATCCATTTTGTTCAAGTCTGTAGCTACGGTGGCGTTTTTTACGCGCCACTGGAGGTTTTATGTCAATTTCCGTTAGTTTGAATTGTGGCACGGGGCGCTGAACGTATTCACATAGAAGCTGTCATACATTTCGTTTTTTCACGTTTAAATCTAACGAAAACTAAAAATGAGTACTAAATAATAAGGTATGTAACCATTAAGAATGTACCATGTGTGCGGGACCTAACCGACACAGAGAACAAGGAAGTCAGCCCGGATTCCCGGGAAGACGACCTTGACCCACACTCGTAGCAGTCCAGCCATGTCTACGGAGGCAGAGGTAGATGTTCTTGTAGGGACAGAGGAGGACTTGCCGCCTCCTGTCACAAAACAAGAATAACCAGCAGGCGCACCAAAATAGCCCAAGTGAACATCCATCATGCCAAGGCAGCTTCAGCTGTGATGGCTAGAATGTTCACCAAGCAGCACTTAGGGCTAGCGCTGCTTCAAGAACCCTGGACCTACGGAGGTAAGATCAGAGGCCTTAGCAACAGGGAATGTAAGTTGGTATGGGACAGCCGTGAGGTCTCCCCTAGAACTTGCATTATGGTAAGAAAGGGCATAAATTACTTATGTCTTTCAGAATTTTTAACGCGGGATTTAGTTCCGATTCAGGCCCTCATCAAGACCGAGGGTATCCACCGCGAAGTAGTGATCGCATCAGCATACTTCCCTGGCGATGGTAACAGCATACCACCCATTGAAGTACAAAAGCTGGTGGAACACTGTAGTGGCCTATGTTTAGTTCCCAACTAAAAGAAAACCTAGAGCAGGTGACAGTGCGGAGTAGTATCAAACACTACACCGTGCTGCAGTAGGCTGTAGGAGAAATAAATGTAGCAATCACCACGGCATTTGAATCCAGCTGCCCGGTAAAAACCGTGAAGGAGCATAAGGACGAAAAATGGTGGAACAAAAATTTGTCTACATTAAGAGCAAAAGTACGTAGGCTTTTCAACAAAGTCAAGCAATACGGAAATTGGCTAGAATACTCCGAGGTGCATACCTCCTACAACAAAGAGATCAGAAGGGCAAAAAGGGAAAACTTTAGGACCTTCTGTGAAAACATAGAATCTACGCCGATGGCAGCTAGACTGCACAAAGCACTAGCGAAGGATAGAGTGGAAATGACAACCATTTAGAAACCCATTTTCCGGGATGTGTGGACGGACTAGTTCCTGCCTTCCTACAAAAGGGAGAGAGAGAACTAATGCCGTATCTTCTAAATATCTTTAGAAGTAGCTTAGCGCACGGATATATACCGGAGCTATGGAGAAGGGCTAAGGTGGTATTTATACCGAAGGTGGGGAAGAAAGACACCACTGAACCGAAGTCATTTAGACCCATTAGTCTAACATCTTTTATGTTAAAGACAATGGAGAAGGTGATTGATAATTACCTTAGGACTATAGTGCTGGTAGGTACACCACTACTCAGGAGTCAGCATGCTTACAGAGCAGGGAAATCCACAGAAACCGCCCTATATCAGCTGACAAACGAAATAGAAGCAGCACTAGAGACAAAGGAAGTAGCGATATGTTCCTTCTTGGATATAGAGAGAGCAACATATTTGACAACACCTCACACGAGGCTGTCAGGGCGGCCCTCGAAAGAAGGAATATCGACAGCACTATCTCAAAGTGGATGGGAGAAATGTTGAGAATTAGAACGGCGGAGACACAAGTGGGAAAAGACACCATTAAGATCCCCACAACTCGAGGGTGCCCACAGGGAGGTGTACTATCACCGCTAATGTGGAGCCTGGTAGTTGATGAACTACTGGTTAGGCTAAACGACCTAGACATCAAATGTCAAGGTTACGCCGATGACATAGTCATAATGGCTAGAGGGAAATTTGAGGGAACGCTCTGTGAAATTGTTCAGAGAGGCCTCAACGTAACTAGTAGATGGTGTCAAACAGTGGGACTGAAACTCAACCAGAGCAAAACCACAGTGCATTTACTAGAAAGAGAAAACTAAACTGCCTACATCCCATACTCATAGATGGGAAGACAGTAGAATACCAACAGGAGATAAGGTATCTGGGTATCACACTAGATATCAAACTCCTATGGAATAGGCACGCTGAGGCAGCGGTAGGTAAAGCCAAACGCGCCCTAATGGTGTGCAGAAATCTGGCAGGAAAAACGTAGGGTTGTAACCCCACTATCCTGCGATGGATGTACATCATGATAGTGAGACCTGCAATCACTTATGGGGCAGTTGCGTGGGGAAGTAGAATCAAGCTGGCCTCTATGAGGAAACAGCTTGAGAAGATTCAAAGACTGGCGTGTGTCTGCATCACGGGGTCGATGGGGTCGTGTCCGACAGCAGCATTGGAGCTGCTGCTGGATCTGACTCCGCTGCACCTTGTAGTGGAAAGGGCCGCCAGATCGGCGATCATAAGGTTCAGCAAGGAAGGAATGGGCAGAGGTAAAATAATCGGCAGCAGAGACCCAGAGCCAAGATCCCCTTGCTGGAAGTACCAAAAGACGAAATAATATGCAAATACCATTTCGAGAAAAACTACACAGCAATGTGCAGTAGTAAAGCCGATTGGAGCGACGAATCCTCAGCATACCACATAGAGCAAAATGCCATCAAGTGGTATACAGATGGTTTGAAGACAATAGAAGGTACTAGTGCAGGAGTGTTTGGACCTCGTACCAGGTACTTCGAATCCATGGGAACATCCCCAAGTATCTTCCAAGCAGAGGTACACGCAATAGAAAGATGTGCACAGTTAATGGTGCTAAAACCTCGACAGGAATTATCGCAAAAAACGAATTGCTATCCTGTCAGACAGCCAAGCAGCCATTAAGGCCATTAGCTCATACACCATCAGATCCAAACTGGTATGAGACTGTGTGGGGAACCTGAACAAGCTTGGCAGGGATAATAAAGTAACGCTATACTGGGTACCAGGACACACTGGTATAGACGGAAACGAAGAAGCCGATCACCTAGCAAACAAGGGATCCAGTAGCCCCTTTATAGGTCCGGAACCCTTTTGCGGCATGAGTGTCAACACCATCCACAAAAGTTTAGATAAAAAAACAAGAGGAAAATGGATGAAAACCTGGAAAAAACTTCCAGGGCTAAGGCAATCCAAAGTGATGCTGGGATCTTTTAACCAGAAGAGAACAAAAGCTTGCCTGAAACTAAGCAGGAACAAGCTTAGAATTCTGACAGGAGTCCTGACGGGACACTGCAGACTTAGGAAACATCTCAAGGCCCTAGGCCTAGAGGAGGATGACGGATGCAGATTCTGTGGCTTAGCAGAGGAAACCCCCATACATCTGTTCAAAGACTGCGGAGCATTACTCCGCAAGAGACAGCTGTACCTTGGGGCTCACTGCTTGAACACAGAGGAGCTGCAGGTCCTGAGTCCCACCCAAATCCTGGAATTCCTAAAGGAATCAGGATTAGAGGAGGCGCTCTAAATGGGTAAGTACACCAACACTTGGAGGAGGAGGGTGGGGTGCAATAGATCTATAAAGGTCGCAGAACAAGTCGTCACCACTATATCTACAATCTACAATAAGAATGTATTTCTTTTCATTTCTGTAAAGTTAAATAATGTCGAGTAACAGTTATATATGAAAATACAACTCTTTGTTTATTATAATGTTAAATAATGTAACTAACAAGAAATAAATTTATTACATCAAACATATTTTTCTTATCAAACAGAAACAAATTAGTGTGGTAGTAGATAAAGTATAGTACATAATTCGAGTTGTAAGGCAATTACGTACTCGCGGAATTACGCACTCCTCGCTACGTCGTGCGTAACTATTCCGCTCGCACGTAAAATGCTTCTTACAACTCTCGTCACGTAATATACTAATATTTAGTAAGAATCGAATACATTAGTAAGTCTCTTTAAGCTGTTCCCCAAGGTTTACCATTATCACCCCTACTTTACAACTCGTTCTGCCACGACATCTTTAATATGGACCTCAACTCACCCAATCTCATATGCCGACGACACGGCCCTCATTTCACATGACAAATCTCTTCCATAAAACAATCATTAACTTACAATCACTTACAAATGATACAATCAATTAGTTCAACAAATGAAGACTAGGCCCTAACCGTTTTACCCTTTCACCAGATCACTATTAACTCTCCATATATGTATTAAGGTTGGCCTTACTATAGTTAACCCCACACCTACAATCAAATATTTAGGCCACACTTTCAACGGAGCATTAAATTTAAGATTCATGTAAAAGATCGCAAACACGAAATAACCAAAGGACCAAAACGCGTTAGGTCACTGACCTTATATAATCAGCGGATTTCCAGGAAGACTGCGACGATAATTTACAAGACCATTCGCAGACCGATCTTGAACTATGGACACATTATTTGGACGAACACCAACATATCGACTGGACGTACCATATAAATTGCCGAAAGAACCGCACTGAGAACTATCACAAAAATTCGTATTGGAATTTCTATATTACAAGAAAAGAATTAAGAAATTACTATGAGTGAATTAGAAAACATTTCTTCATTCTTTTCTTCTAATATGAATATACTTTATTTCATTTTTTAATTTTCTATTAACCAACTGATTTTGTTGTAATTTACTGACAAATATTTTAAAAAATATTTTGAGTAAATATATTTAGAGTATTTCTAAAAAAAATAGAAAAATGGAAAAGTGTATACTAATAAACCAGCAACTTATTACCAACTCAAACAATATATTCAATATTGAATAAATCAACAAAATGTTATTAATAGCTCCCATTTGTTAGACTGATAGAGGTAGTCATTTGATTCATAATTCGCGATCCTCTTAAAAGAAAATGCGGTTATTAAGTTCTTACAAAAATACTGTAATTACCCATATTTAAGCGAATTATATTTTGTCTGCATTTATGTGAAAATAATATGTTCGTTTTAAATAGAATCTAATAATTAATTAAACGACCTATTAATTAAACGACCCACCGAATCTATTAATTAAACGACCCACAAAATACATAATCGTGAAATTAAAAAAAAAAATAACGTAACTAATTGTCACACCCTTTTGATAAAACCCCAAAAATTGTTACACCTTTCAGGTCTTTGAGCGACAAATCCGTTATGTACAACCTTTTGTACTTCATTCAAAAACTATTAATGTCAATAGAATTTTGGCTAACAATTACGGATATTAACAAAAGGGACAGTTATTTTGTTTCCAATTTAACACGAAAATTTCAACAATACACATTTTCGTTAAAAAAATACTAATAACGTAATTAAAAAAATTGTTTATGCTCCAAAAATTATTTTATGATTATTGTTCAAAAGTTTTATTTGTTGTTCATTATTTGTTTCCACCTATAATATTCAGTTATATTATTAAACTTTGTTTATAAAGTTTAAACTAGATAACAAAAACATCTAAACTACTTCTAAACTTTTTACATATTCCAATATGTGTCTATATTATAAATATTTACGTTTTACAGGGCATTGTCTACTCTTCAAACCAAAATAACTTCTTCTCCAAACATTTCTTTGGTATCCAAAGATGAGAGTCGTGAATTCACGGCCGTTTTCCCGGATATAGTCCGAGATTTGACGGACGCTAGCAGACATACTGATATTCCAGAAGTTACTAAATGGTACACAAAGGTATTACAATATAATGTTCCAAATGGCAAAAAGAACAGAGGCTTAATTCTCGTTAGTGCCTACAAAATGTTTGAGGATCCCAAAAATTTTACACCTGAAAATATTAGGCTGGCCAATATTCTGGGCTGGTGTGTTGAACTGGTAAGAATCATTTAAATATAAAATTTATATTCTAACAAATTAATTGTTGTTGAAACCATACTAATTATTCATACAATCATATAAACTTATTTAGGACAAAATGTAGCCTGAATATTTAAATATATTCAACCTGTTGATAGCTCTATAATATTAAGTCCTAATAAGACTTCAAAACAAAATCCATCTTGAAACAACTATTTCTGGCTAATACCACTCAGGATATTGAATTATACAACAGGTATTTACGTGTTATTACCAGCCCACAGCACATTTTCATGTTACTTATTTATCTAGTACTCGTTTAGTGATATGAAAATGTACTGGGGGCTGGTAATAACAGGCAAATACCCTTGTTTAACTCAATATCCTTCGTGAAATTAACCAGGGAAGTTTCAATATGGGATTTGTTTTGTAGTTTTAATGAGACTCAATATTAGCTACGAACAGGATAAATATAGTTAAATATGCAGGCTACATTTCGCCCCTAACAAGTTTATAACAAATTTATAATTAAGAAGTGGGTGCGCTTCTTGATTTACACAAGCAGTCGCGCTGTTGTATGGTCTACGACATGTTTAAGGCCTAGGCTGCACTGCGGCTAAACCGTCGCGTTTTTTAATCAGGTGATTTTGTGACTCAAGTAAGCTAATACAAGCGGCCTCACTTGCGGATTTTGCCCGCGACTGATTTTTCCCATAGCGTACTGTGTGTTTCTCGAGCGGTTATACCGGTTAGCGTTCGCGGGAAAAATCCGTAGTGCGGCCTCGGCCTAAACCATAAATAATGAATACATAAATAATCTTTACATCATTTTAATGATTTTATGCGGCGATTTTTACCATAATACGTAGGGCAATACGATATTAACAAAAACATAATATTTTATGATATATTTTATCAATCCATTGCAAATTCGTATGAATAAAACAAATCTTATTTGTGCCACAAACATGATAAATAAGTAATGTATAATGAATTGTAAAATTATAAATTCACAAACAAAGCCGTAATCCATCATTGGTGCACATATTATTTTGATTTTTCATTGGTTCACATAATAGTAAATACATCTACTGTCATCACGTTTGGATCTGGGAAGCGAGAACAAAATCTAGGGCATTTTCGATTCAACCTTGATGTAAAAAAGGTCAATTGAGAAAATTACAAACTTTATTGATTTTTTCAAATGACTCTTTACATAGCTGCCATTCAGTATCTATATTAGTGATTCTCGATGCTAAACCAGCCTCTTTATTCATAACTGACGGGATGTATGACGCGTAAATCCAGATTTTTCTCCTCTCGCACCATTGCCGGACCTCTATTGCTAATGCATTTAAGTGGGGATATTGAATGCCGCCTGTCCTATTGATATAGGAAATTGCAGACGTATTATCAATTCTTAAGAGAATTTTGCTGTCTGATACTTTGTTCGCGAAACATCTTAGACCAAAGAACGCTGCTAATACTTGTAGATAGTTTATGATAAATTTTCTTTCCTCTTTCGTCCAGAAACCATGAGCGTTTACGTCATTACAGGGTGCACTCCACCCGGTCAGAAATGCATCTGAAGATATCTCAAGTTTAAACTGAAGTGGTCTATTTAGGTTAGAACCTGTTGGTGTACTTATTATCCACCAATACAGTTCTTCCATTATTAGTTTATTGACATAATTTCTACTGTCGTAGTCGTTGTCACTTAAAATTAAGGCTAGTTATTTTTGCCTTTCTACTCTTTTACAGTAGATGGATCCATATGCCACCCCTGGGCAAGCTGCCGTCTGTCAATACAAGTCTAAAATCTACTGATTTTATAATAAAAGCAAAGCATTTGCATATCTGACTTGGTGTTTGTGAACTTTTTTGGTGGTTTATGACAAGGCCCAATTGTTCCAACATGCTTTTCACCAAATTTGGTGAATTTTTACAGGATTCATACGAATTTACCACAATTAATAGATCATCAAGTTAAATAATTGATAAAGTACCTAGTTGTCTGTATAAACAAAAGGACTTGTGCATAAACCAAGGGGAAGGCATAAAAAACTGAAGAGCTGCCTCTTAAATTAAAATTTTTAAAATAGGAATAATGTAGTAAATTTCTTTCTAGTAAATTTCTAGATCTATCGAACACATATATGGTCCAATAGATGTCAAGTGTTTGGTGAACTTAATATCTTCCATTTTTAAAATGGATAGTATCAATAAATGTGTTTAGATTTTTTTTAAATTAATAATAAATCTACTGGAGCCATCTGGCTTGTCAACTAAGAACAAAGAGGAAATGAATTCATTATCTTCATTTTGACAAGGCTCTATTACATTTTTAGCTAAGAGCTTATTTATTTCATGCCTACTTTTTATAATACCATTTTTAGCCAAATTTTGGTCTCTTAGTGGTTTTGTTTGATATGGATTTCTCTGGACGGTATTTTATAACCCTTCAGACAATCTAGGACAAATTTATCCTAGGTAATTTATTCCTAGTTTTGCGTAAAGTATATTAGACAGCCTGCTGACTCATCTACTTCTTTAGGGGCTGCTGGTGATTTGATGACCGACTCGATGCTTCTGTCGTATTTTACCTCTTTCATTGAGGTTTTGTTTTTATTGGAATTTCCTTTTTAGAGTTAGAATGCTCTCCTAGCATTAGTTGCTTCTACGTCTTCAGTAAGAGCTATTTCTTGCTTTTTGGAAGAAATTTATCGGAATATTATCCAGATTTTCTTCTAAAAAATGAAATTGTTTTATAATATAGACCTTTATTGTAAGTATTTTTGTAACTTCGTCTAATGGACAGTTTGTCGTATGGACTGTTAATCGTATGAACAGTTTGTTGTATGGACAGTTTGTCTTACAGACAGTTTGTCGTTTGGACGGTTTGTCGTTTGGACAGTTTGTCGTATTGACAGTTTGTCATATGGGCAATTTTTCGTATTAACAGTTTGTCGTATAGACAGCTCTTTGTACATGTTATTTCTGTACAAAGACATACTTAAGTGTGAATGAATCACCACACTTAAAGATTCTTTATGTAAGTATCTCATATGGAGGTTCAATACTTTTATGTGATACTGGTTTCATATGAAAACTCATACATCTTTTATGTTGTACAGACAGTTTGTCGTATAGACAGTTTGTCGTATAGACAGTTTGTCGTATAAACTGTTTGTCGTAGACAGTTTATCAAATGGACAGTCTGTCATATAGACAGTTTTTGTACATGTTGTTTTTGTACAAGAAAAAAACATACTTAAGTGTGAATGAATCACCACACTTAAGCATTTTTCAAGTAAGTGTCTCGTATGGAGACTAAATACTCTTTATGTGATACTGGTTTCATATGGAAACTCATATATCTTTTTTGTTCTACAGACAGTTTGTCGTATGGACAGTTTGTCGTATAGACAGTTTGTCATATAGACAGTTTTTGTACAAAAACATACTTAAGTGTAAATGAACACTTAAGCATTTTTTAAGTAAATGTCTCGTATGGAGACTAAATACTTTTTATGTGTGTGATACTGGTTTCGTGTGGAAACTCATATACCATTGTTATACAGACAGTTTGTGACCTGGACAATTTGTCGTATTATACAGTTTTTGTACATGTTGTTTTTGTGTAAAAACATAGTTAAGTGTGAATGAATGAACACACTTAAACATTTGTTAAGTAAGTGTCTCGTATGGAGACTAAATACTTTTATTTATGTGATATAGGTTTCGTGTGGAAACTCAAATATCTTTGTGATGCAGACAGTTTGTCATATAATCAGTTTGTTGTATAGGCAGTTTGTCGTCTGGACATTTTGTCATATAGACAGTTTTTGTACAAATTGTTTTTATGCAAAAACACACTTAAATGTGTTAGAAGCAACACACTTAAGCATTTTTTAAGTAAATGTCTCGTATGGAGGCTAAATACTTTTTTGTTAAAATATTTCGTACGGAAACTCATATATCTTTTTTGTAATAGAGGCAGTTTGTCATTTGCACAGTCTGTCATGTAAACAGTTTGTCATATAGACCGTTTGTCGTATGGACAGTTTGTTATATAGACAGTTTTTTGTACATGTTGCTTTTGTACAAAGAAAAAATAAAAAAACATATTTAAGTGTGAATGAATCCACACTTAATCATTATTGAATTGTCTCGTAAGGAGGCTAAATACTTTTTATGTGATACCTGCATTTCCATTATGATTTTTATCAGTGGTTTTTATTTAATTCTGCCAGTTTACAAATGATGTTTTTGAGGTTATCGATCTGTTTTCCAATTTTTTCCAGTCTTCCATCCGTTTTTTGTTTTTTCCTATCCCTTTTCGTGATCGTGAACATAATTTTCTCTTCTTCTTATCTCCTGACATTTAAACCTTCTATTCTTATTTAGATTTGGTAATTTTTTATACTAAGAGTACTCAGTACGTGTGAAACGTCAAACACAACGAACAAATATGACTGTACAGGTCAGGGCCGGCTAGTCCACACTAGCCTAGGCGCCAAATTTCAAACTCTAAAAAGTGTGAAATGTAAGCAATGACGAGCATACTACAAATCATCGAGAACGAGACGTGTAATATAATGAACTTCAACAGACGAAACTCGATTCGTCTAAAGTGTATAGAGCTATATGTATATAGCTATTATATAGCTATAACTTCACAGTTATATAATATCACATAAATTAGTAGTAAAAACATATTGAATTTTTCAATTCATAGAAAGGATCACCGCGTAGTAACGGTCGTAACCATCCTTTTCAAGAAGTAATGCTAATTGACTTCTTATCAACTTAAGTTTGAATATTTATGACTTGATAAGGTTCAGCGAAAAAATCAGAACTAAAAAATATAACCGGAGGGAAGCTCGCTGCCATAATATAGACGCGTAGGACCGTTTGACTTTGTGAATAGGGTGGAAAACTGACCAACTAATTAATAAATCCAATTTCTAATCAAACATCCTTGTTATTAAGAAAACGATGACTGATGTGAATTGAACCACTACATGCTTTTTCGAAGTTAAATTAATAACAATAAAGGATTTCATTATAATGCCGATTAGTCTCGTTTTGATAATAAAATAATCTTTTATATGTATTTAACATTTATTAATATTTATTCAAATTGAAATTCGGTTTATATGATATAATAATCTATAAAATACATATTTACTTGCTTTATTTAACGATAATTAAGGAAGTTTTGAATCACAGATAAAGTTATATGTCTGTAATTGCGTAATATAAATATCTAATACGTCTATTGAGATATATGTTTAATAGATCAGTTATTGTTTTTCTTTGAAATTATGAAGCTATTTAAATGTTTAATTTATGTAGAAATAGTATACATAATGTTTAAGTTTTTATTTGAATTTAAATTGCTTTAAAAAATTATTGAATGTTCTATATAGCTGCATTCAAAATCAGGTTTTCGGTAATACATATCTTAAGTATTGATGGATTAGGTTGACAAAATAGCGTTAAGCAAAAATTTATGATTTAGTGTTCCATAATTGCCATATATGATATTGCAGCGGTTTGTAGTTAAGGAGAAAATCAAACACTGAAAACGCAATTTTGTACTTGCTTAAATAAATATAAAAACTCTTTTATATGAAAATGAAATATAATTTTACTATAATTTAAATTTTCAAATCATATAATTAATGTTCTACTTAATTATCTGCTTAAGCGGTTACAGACACCTAAATATATACGATAATGTTTTAATAACATTTTCCAATAAAAAAACAATTAAACAGGAAACGTGTATCAAGCAGACGTCACATACCTTAGTTAACATATTTTTTGTTATTTTTTTGCATGGACTTTGCACATGATTTTTCTTTATCTGTATTTTGTAAAAGTTTGTGTTTGTGTAATAAATTACTCAGAAACTGCACAATAAATAGAAAACTGGGGATTTTTCGCTATGCTTTGATTTTAAATCGTATCTGCATTAATAATTACAATTAAATATTAAAAAATATTCGAAATATCCGTAATAAATAAGTAAATAATTTTTTTTTCTATAATGAAGATTAGTTTTAACTTAAAATAAATTGTAAATGTCGAATAATTAATACCGTATTAAAAAAAAATGATTGAATATAGAATTTTATTCTTTTTTAGAAACAACACAGTAACGAAATTTTTGTGTTGAATTGGTACATTTTTTCGAAAAAAAAAACTCGTTTTGTGTACATAAATTTGCCATAAATTGGCTTGCTTGGCTTACTACGATAAGAAAGACCTTCAGGTATAGCTGGTAGTTTGTTGATTAAGTTATTTATTTTGGTTGGTTGAAAACAAATATAAGAGACGTATGTTATGTTTTTTATTGCTGCGAGGCCGTATTCACATCTTGAATCATAAGAAGCTTATAGTTCGATTTTTTTCTTTAACTAGATTTTTCAGTCGTTAATTTAAATATGCGTTAATCAAAACGTCCATTTGTCATTTGTATAGCTGTTAACACACGATAGTCCACAATTTAAAAGCAGGAGGATTGCGGATTTTCCTGGTTTCGGTGGATCCCCTGCTGCTACATTTCTACCATATTCCCAAAACCCGTAAACGTAACGTACCGTAACTTCAACAACGCAAATCAACAATTAAAAAAAATAGTCATATTTTTAATGGAAAGGTACTTGGTGGTAGATGTACTTGGTGGTATGGATAGACCTTTTTACAGTTAGTTAAGCGCTTGCGCGTCCGCAATGTTTAGAAGGCGGGAAGATGAAAGTTTCGGGCACATTTTGTTATTTTCAATGGTTATACGTCAAAAAAATGCCCGAAACCATTTTTTGTTTTTTTTTTAATTGGCGCATGCGCACACAAAAATTTCAACTATGAAAAGGTCTATGGAAGCAAATTATCAATATTTGGCATCAGTTTTGTAAGGAATAACCACAAATCTCCCCGTTCTGTGATGTTCAACCTCCTTTTTTTGTTACTAGGTTTGTAACGACACGAAATCTGTTTTCAACAAAGCTATCGAGAGAAAAGCTATCAAAAGTTTTCTCGCTATTTCCCACAGCCCAGGATGTTTTTCGGGTATTTCTGCCAGCAGCTAAAATGTTTGATAGCCTTTTTTAAATCTCACCTTCAGCTGCTCATTTGTGCTAAGCTCGAATAACTCCTTTTGTAATACCATATTCGCCACGTCCGTTTCATCAAATGGATTTATAATCCATGGTGGTAGTTCCTGCGTCAGAATATCTTCAAATCTATTTTTGAAGTCATCATGCATCGACTAATATTTTGCTTATTAAATTTTCCAAGAAAAGCCGAAATTACACCCTTTGTTTTTATTAAATTTAGGCTGTCGCCTTGTAACTGCGTAAAAGTGAATGTGATTATATCGATGATAATGATTATAGTATATTACGTAACGAGAGTAGTAAGAAGCATATTACGGTTCCAGTGGAACAGTTAAAAACCTTATAACTCGAGTTATGTACTATACTTTATTTACGACCACACTAATTTGTTTCTGTTCAATAAGTAAAATATGTTTGATGTTACAAATTTATTTCTTATTAGATACATTATTTTATCTACGACCACACAAATTTGTTCCTGTTTAATAAGAAAAATATATTTAATGTAACAAATTTATTTCTTTCAAACAAACAGTTATATTTTCATATATAACTAAAATCATCAAACTATTTATAATTATTGTAGTTTATTCTTGGGAAAAGGAATTTATTTTAATAAATCAACTGATGTCGATGTTTTGACAACGTTTTGGTCTTTTTTATACTGGCCTTCAGGGCTCTTACTATTTAGTAGGTATTAATGAAATTAAGCATAAAAAATATAAATTAATAAGATTAAATTCTGAACATGTTAACTTTTATATAGATGACAAAACCATCCAACTTTATTTCATAGATGAATTTGTTGAATAGTACTGCTTGATGTGGTATTATTACTGCATGATGTACTTTGTTATTACTGCTAGTATTGTTACTGCTAGAAGTGAAATTATTGTTTATTGCAGAAGATAAATTTTTGTAGCAACATCATTTTGATTTTTCATTGAGAAGTCTACATAGCCTTCTGCTACTGCAGACGAAAGCCAGCCACCATGCCTTTTTAGTAACAATAAATCACCATCGGAATCCACAAGAATGGTGGCTGACGAACGTCTGAAACAATGTCCTGTACAAAGATTTGCTTCCGGCAAATGAAGATAATCAACGATTTGTTTAGGAATAGAGCCAATTTTATTTAATCCAAGACATTGCTTAGTGCATTTCTCATTTAGATAATTTAGAAAAAAGGCTGATGATCATTGTCCATTTTTTGTGGGCGTAGGTTAATATATTTTTTGCATGTTTGGTAAAATTCTTTAGGTACCACAAAAGATCTTTGAGTTTTTGTTTTAGAATCAAGAATTTTAACGATCAAAGATTTTTCGGTTTATTCTAAATGGCAGGGTTTGATATTTTGTAGTTCTCGTTGCACTTCAAGCACCAATAATGCCAATGATAAGAATTACCTGAAATTATATAAAAAATATATAAAGATATCACTTCTGGTGAAAGGTATTTCTGGTATTTTAGTAAGAAAATAATTGGATTTAAATAAACTTATTGACATAAAATATTACCTTATATAATATTATTACACGATTTTCAAAATTATTTGCTGAATTATTGATTGTTTTATATCTATTTTCCAGTTTCAAGCATTCCTATTGGTTCTTGATGATATTATGGATTCATCAGAAAGTCGCAGAGGTGCACCATGCTGGTATAAAACTCCAGGTGTTGGATTAAACGCAATAAGCGATGGCATTTTGTTACTTGAAGGTGTCTATTCCATCCTAAGGAGATATTTGTCAGGTCACCCATGCCATGTACCTGTAATGGAACTCTTCCATGATATTACCATGAAAACCGCGATGGGACAAACACTCGATACAATTTTCTCCACAACAGATGGAAGACCTTACTTAGATGCCTTTACAATGAAGCGTTACAATTCAATCGTAAAGTATAAAACGGCCTACGGTTCCTTCCAATTACCGGTCACACTAGCTATGTATTTGGCTGGAAAATATGACCCAGAAATGCATAGCCAAACTAAAACTATCTTATTAGAAATGGGACACTTGTTCCAAGTTCAAGTATGTTTGAATTTGAACTGTAGCAAGATATTAAGATTTAATCCAATTTTATTTGTATAGGATGATTTCTTAGATTGTTTTGGTGAAATATCCGCAACCGGTAAAGAGGGATCTGATATTCGTGAAGGTAAATGTTCTTGGTTAGTTGTAGTAGCTCTCCAACGTGCAACTTCTACCCAAAGAAAAGTCCTAGAAGAACATTATGGAAGACCAGAAGAAGCCTCTATTCAAGCGGTTCGTAATTTGTATGAGGAACTAGGCTTGCCAAATACTTACTCAATTTACCAAGAAGAGAGCTACAATCTGATTCGTACCCATGTCCAGCAAATTTCCAAAGGCTTACCTCATAATTTGTTCTTTAAATTTTTGGATAAGATTTATAAGAGGGAGGGTTAGATCATATCATTTATATTTTTCTACATGTAGTATTACTTTTTCTACATAACTGTATGTGTGATATTTGAATGATATGACTGTGTCATAAGAATTTACTTAGTTTAAACTGTTTAATTTAGGTTTAATATTTGAATTACTATAATCAATATTGTAATTTTCGGCAAGGTAAATATGTATTATGTTTATTATTGCATAAAAGGTATAAAATGTTAAGTGTAATAAATAATAATTATGTTAATTTTAAAATTGTTATTTTGTATTAGGTGCTTTGATAGTAACTGTATAAAATACAAAAAAATATATAATAAATGGTGTAATTAATAGGATGGTTGCGACGGGAGTATAGATGTTTAACGTTATGAAATGTTTTGATATAAAATTTTGTGCAAGTAAAGAAATAAAACTGAGCGAACATTAAAGCTTTGACCAGACATGAAACACATAATAGTTATTTATTATACAAGGGGGAAAAAATAAGGTTTAATAAGCGTATTGTTAAATGCACGAAACAAACGTATATTAATCTTAACCATTTATAGCCGAGGTGTGAACAAGCACCGCATGCTGCCCAAAATCAAACCGACTTTTTTTTTTAATTAATTTATTTCAATGGCATAAACCAATGAAGAAGTTTACCAAAGCCATAAACCTTTATACAAATATTTCTATGAGTAGAAAGGAAATATTTTAAAATACATGGAAATATATAAATGAGGAAGGAATACTAACTAAATAAAGCTTTTTTACTCTTATGCTATAGTAACAGACTTATGGCCTAAAACGAATTCTTCCAATAGCCCAGGTTGAAAAAGGTTGAAAGACACAAAACACCCCTAATTTAAACAATCTATAAATACTTGCCGCCTGTATTTTTAAACGGAAAAATCGATTGTTTTCAAAAAATTTCCAAAATATTTTCCACCAACTATTAGGTCCCCGTTTATATTTACATTAACCCCTTTATTTAAGAAAACATTTTCCAAATAACAAAAGTGCAGTTATCATTTAAAAATGGACGTTTTGAGCAGATATCATTTTACACAAATATAGCAAAGCAGTTGGACTTGTTGGACAAATTTTAAATTTTTATTTCAAATATCACAAAATTTATTATTTTTCGAAATTCCCATCCAGAGACACATCCAAATTTAAAATCCAGCTTCTTGATGTAACAGGTTTATTACCAGAACAACAAATTGTAGAAATTCTTAACTTTCTCAAATATGCTTTTGCACATCAAAAGAATACACCTACCTAGACATATATCAAAGCTTTACACAAAATTAAATGCATTCCAATTGGGGTTTGAAATTGTATTGTTTTATTACCCTATCGACAATTGGCAGTAAACTAAAAAAATCCCACATTCATTTACTAGACTAGACAACATTATACAAGTTCGGATCGCACAAGTATAAATACGACAAGAAAATTTGTTTAAATTTTAGAATCAGTTAAATAAATAGAATATGTCAATACGTAATTTTCAATTTGCATTATTGAAATTGTTAATAAAATATAACACATTGCAGTCCGTTGACGTACTAATACGTTTTCTTTATCTGAAATATAGTAGATGACGACGTAGAAGTACATACGTCAATTTATAATAAAGGTATATGAACCATTGACGTAACTGCAGATTGTTTTTTTATTTTATCAATCTCTATCTTTTCGTGAAGAAATCCGACTGAAAAACTTTTGACAGTTTCCCGTATCGTACGCGAATGTTTTGATGGAACGTAATTGGAAAATCGGTTTGATTTCCTGGGGTTTAAACAATTTTTTGTTTTGAAAATCTTTGGTTTTGCTGAAAATATTGAGTTTTTCCTCGATATTTCGGGAAACTGTTACCGGAGCTAGTTCTTTGGACTAGACCAGGGGTCTCCAAAGGCCATACTGATTACTCCAGTAAGTTCCGAGGGCCAAAACCATATTATCATTGTTGCCGGTGGTAAAAAGTGAAATAGTCCACTGATGAAAAAAAACGTCCGAAAAAGTACGCAACGTTTAAAAAAGTCTGCAAATCGAAAAATTCGAAGCTATGAAGCGCGGAATGAAATCGCAGCAATCTTCATTTACAAAACTCAAAACTGAACAAGAGGCTGCAACTCGTGGCAGCTTTCGTGTGGCTCTTGAAATAGCAAAACGTGAAAAACCATTCAACGATGGAGAAATGATCAAAGAATGCATAATTGCAGTATCCGAAGAAATGTGCCCTGAAAAGGTAAATTTAATTAAAAAATGTCAGCAAACACTGTGGCTCGAAGGGTAGAAAACATCGCTGAAAATATATCCTCTCAACTGTTCGACAAAAATGGACATGTTGAGTGTTTTTTTTTGGCCTTGGATGAGTCAACGGATGTGTCAGATACTGCTCAGGTGTTGATTTATATTCGAGGAGTAGATAAAAGCTATGAAGTGCATGAAGAACTTCTTGATATGTATAGTATTCATGGCACAACTACTGGTACAGATATTTTTAAAGGAGTTGAAATGACCATTAATCAAAAGAACCTTCGATGGAAAAACTTGAAATGTATTACAACTCATGGAGGCAAAAACATGAGTGGGAAAGATAAAGGAGTGGTCGCTCTTGTGTCAAAGGCTGTAGAAAATGACGGTGGTTCAAAACCATTAGTCTTACATTGTATCATTCATCAACAGTCTTTGTGCGGAAAAGGTTTGGATATGTCTGAAGTTCTGAAACCAGTCATATCAACTGTTAATTTTATCAGATCTTTTGGGCTGAATCACCGACAATTCCGACAATTTATTGAAGAGATTGGAGAAAATGACTTACCTTATCATACTGCCGTACGTTGGCTTAGTTGTCGGAAAGTCCTTCAGCGCTTTTTTGAACTTCGAGCAGTGATCGAAATTTTTTTGAATGAAAAGCATCGTCCTCTTACTGAATTACAAAACAACGCATGGCTGTGGAAGTTAGCATTCTATGTTGATTTGACAAAACATGTGAACGAACTGAATTTGAGATTGCAAGGAGAAAACCAGCATCTTCCTGATTTATACACTAATATCAAATCAATCCGGAAGATATTGATACTGTTTCAATCACAACTACGAAGTAAATGTTTTTCACATTTTAAAACATGTGAAATATTCAGCCACACCACTGAGACTGAGTTTCCTATCGATTTTGCAATCGAAACTTCGAGTGCTTTGAAAATAAATTTTGATACTCGTTTCTTGGACTTTGATGCCATTGCGAATCAAATTAAGATTTTTCAGAATCCTTTTAATACTGACATTGAAACCCTAGCCCCGGAACTTCAAATGGAAATGATTGATCTACAGTGCAGTGATATAATTAAGAACAAATATCAAAACTCATCTTTGTTGGAATTTTATAAGTCTTCCACTGACACAATTTGATAATTTGCATAAATTTGCTCGTGGGCTGTTTTCTGTTTTTGGTACTACTTATTTGTTTGAGAAGAACTTCTCCAAAATGAAGTACACAAAAAAATGTTTACAGATCTAAATTAACTGATGAGTATCTTAAATCTCTTTTAATAATTGGTACAAGTAAAATTAGTCCACAACTACAAACTATTGTCAGTGGAAAATCTCAATTACATAAATCTCGTTAGTATTTCATATGTCATTATGCTTGTTATAAGTTATGTTTTTATTTAAAATGTATAAAATGTTAGTTGGATTCATTTCAATAATTTGTTAGTTATTATATACTGAAGTTAAATTTTCTGCATATTATACATGTCTTTACTCATTACAATTCTATGTTTCTTTATCCAACTTATCACAAAAACAATAACAATAAGCCTACAACAATGTTTTGAGTAGTTAGCCCATGACCATATCAATGTAGATGTCATATTAATAATTATTCAACATAAAATTAGAATACTTCAGTAAACTAAATTTAATTTGCTATAAAAAATATGTTCTCTAAAAGGAGTTTTCAAGTATGCTAGCTCTCCGCGGGCCGGACAAAATCTGTCCGCGGGCCGGACGTGGCCCTCGGGCCGTAGTTTGGAGACCCCTGGACTAGACCATGGGGAAATGAGAGATTTCCCCAAGAGAGGGAAAGATTTTCCTCTATTTTCGAAAAAAATTTTAGGTACATTTTGTAACAGACTATGATGAACAGAATACGCCATTGGAATTTAAATTTTGCCTTGATTTTGGGGCAAAGTATGAGAAGTTTTTTACAAAATTTTCAGAAATACCGTTATATGGATTATGGACTAAACTTTGAGAAACTGAAGAAGTTGTTGGTAGATTTGGAGATTCCCCAAGATTTTCAAAAAAAATGATACTTTGATTTTGATACACGAAAAATTCTTAAATTCTACTTGATTTTTTGAAAAACTACAGCTAGCATTTTGTAGCGAATCTTGAAGAACTAAAGAATGTTCCGAAAAATTTTGCATCAAGCGAAACCAAAACGATCTGGTTTTAGATTTGAATCCCGAGCGGAGGAGGATTTTTTCGAAAAAATCATCAGAAAGACGCAAGAAAGACCCTATGAGAAACTTTAATTCAGAAAATTTGCCATTTGCTCCTTGCTCTCGGAAAAACTAACCCTAATTGTATTTTGACCCAGAAAACTTGCAAATTTGCCTTTGAGATCGCGCGGCCTTTATAGGGTTAAAGTGAAATTTTGCTAAATTTTCTGACCTTTAAAATATTTATTATTCAATAATAAAATATTGTTTTGTGAACAGAGAAGTGTTTTCAGATAATATTATTATTAGATATAAACTAATCTATATACGCTATAGAATAAGTACACAATCATATTTTTAAATAACATACTTTGGTGTTTTGACTATATATGTATGTTTATATAGATTAACCTTATCAGACAAATACATGTTTCGCTAATGACAAATACATGTTTAGATATTGGTGATGAAAATTGTACTAAAATCAACATTAAAGACAGTGAGAATGATTAACGTGTTTATGACACACTTATTTATTTATTATTTATTAAAAATACACAGTGCGTAAGTATAAGTAATATTCCATATACAAATAATATTAAATCGAAAAACGTTATTCCTGTAAATTCAGCATGCAGCTATATTTTCAAATTATAATTGGTTCAAAATACAAAATTTAAATAGTTATTGTTATTCACATATTTGTATTGTCATTTTGTTAATGTAGAATTAATTCAAAGATGTTGCAGCAAATTCTAGTCTCATTGTACGACTTTTTAGTCGACTCCAATTGGTATAACAATATTTCACAAACATTTGTGTACTAGGAAATAACGCAGGCAACTTCGTTGTCACGTAATATACTACAGGTATTTAAATTTTCTGAATGTATAACTGAAAATAATGCAGGAAACTTATTTAATTAAAATAATTGTTCAGACACAAGCTGGATTGCTTTATCAACATTTACAGCTAGAATGAACTATATACATTTTAAATAACTATATGACTATATACAATTCAGATGAAATCTTTAAAGGATTAAAAATACAAATCTATTATATGAGAGTTTAACCTGGTAACCGAGGAAATAAACTCAAAGTCACTTTTCACTTGTTGCTTTTGACTAAATATTTCATGATATATTTAGAGAATACATTAAGGAAGTGTTTCCAATTTACAAACATTAAACAAATTGAAATAATTATTTCGCGGTATGATAATTTTTAAAACAATTCCATGCATGACGCATAACGATGTTTCGTCATACCCTATTAACAGATTAAGTGATGATTAATATTGTTGATCATTAAAATAAATCTAATGTTTTTATTTGAAACTTAAACTAATTAGAATAATCAATATGAGAATATTGTAGTCTTGTCTAGTTTATCAATATGATAATATTCTAGTCTTGTCTAGTATATCTTAGTACAATCTATTTTTGTCTGTCTAGTTTAAGTCAAAATTCAAATTCAGAATTTATTTATCGATTAATGCAATATGTACATTAAGATAACGTCAAAAAGAGAAAACAAATTAAAAATAAAGATCTTCTTCTCAATCGTATCGCTCGTCTCCGAGCATCGTGGCAATGGTATGACCTAGGGATCATATTTGTTGTAATTGTTGTTTCCATTTTTCCCTGTTTTCAGCAGCTTTTGTGCAATCGTGTACAGTTGCGCCTATGGCTTTGGATATTTGATCCACATATCGTTCTCTAAAAGGAGTTTTCAAGTATGCTAGCTCTCCGCTTGATGCAAAATTTTGCATCAAGCGAAACCAAAACGATCTGGTTTTAGATTTGAATCCCGAGCGGAGGAGGAGTTTTTCGAAAAAATCATCAGAAAGACGCAAGAAAGACCCTATGAGAAACTTTAATTAAGAAAATTTGCCATTTGCTCTTTGCTCTCGGAAAAACTAACCCTAATTGTATTTTGACCCAGAAAACTTGCAAATTTGCAGAATTTTCACCTTTGACATCGCGCGGCCTTTATAGGGTTAAAGTGAAATTTTGCTAAATTTTCTGACCTTTAAAATATTTATTATTCAATAATAAAATATTGTTTTGTGAACAGAGAAGTGTCTTCAGATATTATTATTATTAGATATAAACTAATCTATATACGCTATAGAATAAGTACACAATCATATTTTTAAATTACATATTTTGGTGTTGACTTATACTATTGACTATATATGTATGTTTATATAGATTAACCTTATCAGACAAATACATGTTTCGCTAATGACAAATACATGTTTAGATATTGGTGATGAAAATTGTACTAAAATTAACATTAAAAACAGTGAGAATGATTAACGTGTTTATGACACACTTATTTATTTATTATTTATTAAAAATACACAGTGCGTAAACTACCATAAGTAATATTCCATATACAAATAATATTAAATCGAAAAACGTTATTCCTGTAAATTCAGCATGCAGCTATATTTTCAAATTATAAAAATTATTATTTGGTGATCTTCCTCGTGGTCTCTTAGCCTCTATCTTTCCTTGGACTATCAATTTCTCAAGTGAGTCGTCCTTTCTTCGCATTATGTGACCGAAATATCTTAGGATGCACTTTTGGATAGTTTTGCTCAGTCGATCGACGATGTTAAGTTCTCGTAGAATGGATTCATTAGTACGTTTTTCCGTCCATGATATCCTGAGCATGCATCTCCAGGTGTACATTTCAAACGTCAGCCATTTTTAGTGTCCAGAATTCCGCAGCGTATGTGACTATAGGAAATATAAGTGTCTTTATAACTGCCATCTTGGTTCCTTTAGAAATGCTGTGATCCTTCCAAATGCGTGAAAGATTGGCAATGGCGACTTTGCCCATAGCTATTCTTCTCCTTATTTCCTTTTCACATACACAAACTCCTTTACTACATCGATTCCATCAATATGCGTTGGGCTTTGCAGTCTTTCTTGGGATCGGTCTATTATCTTTATTTTGTTTTTTTTTTATTCATTTCAAGGCCCACCTCTCCGCTGATTTCTTTCACCTTCTGGAGCAGGTTCTTGATCTCTTCTTCCATACTTCCCAGCAATGTTGTATCATCTGCGTACCGTAAATTTGATATTTTGCTGCCTCCTATAGATATTCTTCCATTCCAGTTGTGAGTTGCCTTGCGGACTATCCATTCTCCGTAGAGATTGAATAAAATAGGTGAAAGGATGCACCCCTGACGAACTCCTTTGTATACTCTAAAGGGGTCACTGAGGCAATCTTCTATTCTGACCTGTGCTTCTGCAGATTGATATACGTTGGCGGTGAGGCTAATAAGATGTCTAGGTACTCCCATCTCCGACATAACCGTCCATAATTTGCTCCATTTTACTTGATCGAATGCCTTTTTGAAGTCAATAAAACAGGGGTATCCAAGTTTGTTGAACTCCCTTAGTTTTTCAATTATCTGTCTGACGTTCAAGATATGCTCTCGCTTGTCTCGTCCCGGCATGAAACCTGCTTGTTCTTGTAAGATTTGGGGGTGTATGTATGCTTTTAACCTGTCGTGAAGTATATGTAACAATGTTTTGCTGACGTGTGATATTAAGGATATCGTTCTGTAATTTGAACATTGGCACGAATACTGAGGTTGAGTTGGCCACAGTATATGCAGGAGACTTATCATATTTTCAACAGACACGCCAATCATTTCTGCCATTATTCCGTCAGGTCCTGTAGATTTTCTAGGTTTTAGCTTTTTGAGATCCCACTCCACCTCGGATTTTAGGATTTCTGGTTCTTGGTCTTCTGAGTTTGGGATTTAAGGTGGGTTGTCTCCTGGTTGATCTTCGAACAAGTTTTGACAGTATTCTCACCTCCTATCTAATTGCAACCTCTGTTTTCTCCGTTATTACTTCTCCTTGCTCGTTTTCTACAATTATCGTTCGCGATTTGAAGTCTCTGGTTATCTCTCTGATTTTGTCAAAAAGGTCTCTGGATGCATTTTTTTATGATGGTCATCGATTTCTCTGCATATTGTCGATATATAGCCGTTTTTGTCTTCTTTACACATTTTCCTAATATCTTTGGATAGTTTACTGTAGCCTTCACGTCCGTCTTCGTTGTTCAAGCCATTTTATTTTAGTTCCTTTCTTTCTTGAATAGCCTCCCATGTTCTGTCTGTTATCCACGTTTTTCTTCTTTCGGGTTTGTGGTTGAATTCATTAGCCATTTTTAACATTTCCGAATTCATCCTCTTCCAAAGTTGGTTCTCGTCCATTTGTTTGGTGTTTCCGCTGTTTAGTGTTTAGGAGTTTTTCGGAGAGTCTGGTTCTATATTCGGTGTTATTGTGTAAGTCCCACCTATTTTTAGACATAGAGGGATGGTTTTGGAGTTTTCAGTTTTAATTTTATCCTATAAGTAGCTGATGATCGGTTCCGCAGTCAGTTCTGCGGATATACTTGTTCTCCATCTTTGTGGTATCAGCAGGAAATCTATTTGATTTCTATACCTATCACCGGGTGACCTCCACGTATATAGTCGCCATGGGTTATGTGTGAACATTGTGTTCATGATGGTCATATTCTTGTCAGCGCAGAATGACAATAGGCGCTCCCCTCTCTCATTTCTGTCTCCAAGGCCCCATTTTCCTAGTATGTTTTCAAAGTCGTCTTTTGTTGTTTGAATGGGACCAACTTTCGCGTTGAAGTCACCGATTATTATTGTGATCTCTCGTTCTGGTATTCTAGCTGTTTCCTTTAGGATGTCCGAATGGAATTCCTCAATTTCTTCATCGGATGCGTCTGAAGTATGGGCATATATTTGGAGGATGTTGAGCTTTGTAGGTGTTGTGTTAAGTTTTATAGACATTATTCTGCTGCTTACGCAGTTATACCCTAATACTGATGATATGTATTTCGGGCTAACCAGAAATGCTACACCGTGTTTGCTATCTGTTTCATGTCCTGAGTAGTACATTGCCATTTTCTGTTCTGAAGTGGCTATGTCCTTTAAAGTGGTTTTTAAAATTTTTTGGTCATCATGATACAATAGTACGCGTGTGCGAATAGTATTTTGTAACTAGGGCGGTAAGTTGGGTGCGAAAGTGGGCGCACGAACGAAATAAGTGCGCACATTCGCTCGAGAAGGCAATTGACAATACCGCCCGTGTTACAAACAATATTTTTTATTACTCATGCGAGGGGATGTATCTTACAAGTTTTGGGTCTAGGGGCCAACCAAAAAAAAATGCAAGAAAAAACGAAGAATTTGCTTTTTCAATTGTCTCCGGTGGTGTGGATTCGTCATAAGAACTCTCCTCAGTCTACTGTATCACCATAGAATTTACACTCATTTTAAAACGTTTTCCTTAATTTTTATTATTATTTTGTAATGAAAAAAAAATCCGGCACTTTTATGTCACTTTTTTAATATCGAGGTCTTGTTTTTGTTCATTTTATTTTTATTGATTTGTTTTTTCTAATGTAACCTAGGCATAGTTAATATTTGCGTGCGTTATATTATTATTACCCAGGTTATGTGGAAAGACAATGCGAAGTGGCATTTCTCGTATTAAAAAACGTGCTTCAGGAAGTACTTCGCACGCATGAGTAATAAAAAATAATTAAACATTGCGTAGATATTATCACTGGGTGGGTGTCTCAAATTATCTCATTTATTATTAACATTTTCGTGAGATAAAAAGTTAGTAACAATAAATAGGTGGCATTAAATAAGAAAATATTGCAATATTCTTCTATAAAATTATCACTTAAATTTTTACCATTGACAGGACCATGTAACGCACAAGTAATTAAACTCAAACAATTTTTTATTTAGTATATTTAAATTTCATTAAACATACCAATATTATCCCGCTATGTTCACATGATTTTGCAAAACTTTTTATAAATGCAAATAAATATTATGGATTAGTGACAATAATTTAATATGCAATACATAATATTAGAATATTAGATACTTGAAATTATTAAAATTTAAACTTTTTTTCGATAATCTAATGAAACGTAAACCTACTGTACAATAAATCATTTTTATTCACCAGACACGTATGTACAGATTTGCGGCCGCAATGGGGTCTTTCCACGTCAACTTAAAACAGAGTCAAAACCTCCTTTCTTTAATAAACTTCTCGGTTTCTGTCAACCAAGTGGTACGAACCTTTTTCTTTTGCCAGAAGGTGAACAGACGGTTGGTTAGTCGGTTCGAAGGCAATCTTGCAACGTGGTTATCGAAAGCTACCCTTCTTTTCCTTGCACAGTCAGAGAGTCATCTCAATATGTTCGTTGAGTTCATAGTTATGCTGCCTTCGGAATTCCCCATCTTCCTTTGCCGGGCCTAGGATCCTCCTGAGGATTCTCCTCTCTCTGATTTCCAATTTATCAACCAGACCTCTTCTGTTCAAGGAAAGACACTCCATGGCATACAGGGCTTATGATCCTAAGACTAATGAGTAGTGCCTAAGTTTCAGGTTGCGTGCCAGGCATTTCTTGTTGTAAGTGTTCTTAGTCAGTCGATAGGCTAGTTCTAACTTGTTGACTATCTTGGATAATGATGCTCTTTCTGATAAGTTGGGTTCAATCCATTCGCCGAGATACTTAAATTTCTCAGTCCTCTTGATGTTTCCCTGCTCTAGTAACATCTCCCTGTTTGCTTTTCTGATGTTGGTGAAGAATTCTGTATCCTCCAGCGACACTAGAAGACCCACTTTGGCAGCCTGTTTTCTGAGGCAATTTACCTGCATTGTTATCATCTCAAGCGAATCAGCAAACAGTGCCATATCATCTGCAAAGGCCAGGCAATCTACAACCAGTCCATCGCTCTTACGTCCTAGGTAGATACCACTTTGAGCATCCAAGTTGATCAGTTCCTTGCGCCATTCCCCCATAATATTTTCAAGGACACAGTTGAAGAGAAGTGGGGAAAGTCCATCTCCTTGTCTCACTCCAGTTTTTATTTTGAAGCTTTCTGAAATCTCGACTCTACATTTAACCTTGGAATGGGTGTTGGTAAAAGTTTCTAGGATGAGTCTGCGGGTTTTGTTGTCTAGCCCTAGTTGCTGGAGTACTTTGTTAAGCGTTTCTCTATCAATGGAATTGTAGGCCTTCCCAAAATCAACAAAGGTGACAACCACCTTGCGGTTTCTCATCTTGGAGTACGCAAGTGCAGTTTTAAGATTGAGGATCTGTTCAACACAGGATCGCGCCTTCCTGAAGCTACCCTGGTATTCTTCCAGTTGACTGTTCAGCTGATTTTCTGCCCTTGTTTGTAACGCCTTCGAGAATATCTTGTATGTTACCGGGACTAGAGAAATTCCACAGTAGTTGTTTAGATCAGTAAAATCTCCCTTTTTGTGAAGCGGATGGATCAGAGCAGATTTCCTATCGGGTGGTAATTTCTCTGTTTCCCAGATGTCCTGGATGATCTCGGTTAGCTTTCGCACGGCATTTTTTCCAGCACCTTTCCACATTTCAGCAACGATAGAGTCCTCTCCAGCTGCCTTATTATTCTTAAGAAATTGAATGATCTGGCCAACTTCTTCCAATGAAGGGGCAACGAGTACAGCAAAGCTAAAGGCTGCAGTTGTCCTTGTTTTTATAAGCCAGTTTGCCTTGTGAGTCTCTGAAGTGAAGGCTTGAGTGTCTGCTTGAAGGTTCCAAAGAAATCTCTGGAGTTATTCTGAACAAAGCTCTCTTCAACTTGGATTGGTTGGTTTTGTGTGAAGGTCCGCTTGGTTCTTCGATTTATTTTGGCTGTAAGCTTTCTTTCTCCAAAAAATGTATGCCAATTTTCCTTGGTCTTTTTAGAATTCCACTTCACCCAGGATGTCTGTCTTTGGGTAATTGCATTGTCACAGTCTTCAGTCCATCACGGATGGTTCCTTCTTCTAGCAAGAGAGGCTAGTTCATTGGCCGCCTTGACAAGAGTCTCCTTCAGTTGGTCCCAGCTGTTTAGATCTGCATTGTTTAGTCTCTGACTTACTTCTTGACTGTTCTTAACTCGCTCTACATCAAATCTTACAATTTTGGAGGTTCTGTGTAATCTAGTGTTTCTAGGCTGGAGTCGTATTTTGATCTTTGAGAGGTAGTGGTCTGAGTCCAAATTGGCGCCTCTTAGTACCTTCACGTTTTGTATTTCCTTTTGTGATTTTCGTGAAATGGTCACATGATCTATCTGAAATTCACCCAGGTTGGTATTAGGTGAAATCCAAGTCTTCTGCATCCTTGGCAAGTGTTTGAAGGCTGTAGACTTCATGAGCAACCCAAAAGTCCTACACAGATCCACCAATCGTTCTCCGTTGAGGTTGGTTCGCTTATGCGCCGGATAATTGCCCACTATGTTTCTGTATTTTTGCTCTCTTCCCAATTGAGCATTGAAGTCACCAATCAGTATGACGGTGTGCCTCTCTGGAAGTTTAGAGATAATATCTTCCAAGACTTTCCAGAATTTATCAGTTCTGTCTGGATTGCGTCTGTTGTCCTGGTTGAGTGGGGCATGTACATTGACTATACTGTAGCCCTTGTTTGCATATTTGAGAGAGAGGATGGATACACGACTGCTCGGGGAGGTAAAGTCGGTGACTGAATCCAGTATCCTGTGACTGATTATAAATCTTGTACCTAAGTGGGGTACGTTCTTCATTACCCGCTGACCCACTTTTCCTTTGAGGATTCTGTAGCCTAGGGACTTGAAGGCATGTTCGTCCGTAAATCTGGTTTACTGTACTGCTGTCAGTATTATGTTGTGTCGTGTTAGTGAATCAGTCAAATGTTTCAGTTTACCCACTTTTAGCAGTGAGTTGGCATTCAATGTTGCGAAGAAGCTTTGCCGTCATGGTCTGAGTTTACGTCCGGTGATTTCAGGATGCTCCGACTCATCCATAAAGCATGTTGGTGCGGAGTCCCCAGTAACCGAAGTTCCGCTAACGTCACCATAGGTGACGGTGGATTGGTTACCACCTGGGTTAGTGTATTTAGCGAAATTTTCCTTCATGCCCAGTTAAAGAATATTCTTCGTGGGACAATGGCGAGCCACTATCCAAGATACTACCCAAGTTGTTAGCTTAGTAGACTTATTATTCGGGGTTGTCACCCCTAGGCAGGTTGCCTTCACTACGGCTAAGGAATCCGGTCCACCCCACTCTTCCTAGGTGCTAAGCTCTGAGCCATTGTTTACCAAAGATGTTCAAGCGGTACATATTATTGTATTACTAAATATAATAATATGTACCTTATCATATTGATCTTATCCTTTTCATAATATTGTAGTTTATTCTTGGAAAAATGATTTATTAATAAAAACAACTAATGTCGATATTTTGCCAACGTTTCTGTCTTTTATTCTGACCTTCTTCAGGGTTAATTTCTATTTTATTAAAACATAATTCTTGATATTGATAAAAATAACACAAGAAGAAATATTAGTGAAATGATCCAGATTAAAACAAATTTAAAAAAATAACACCATTAATTACAGAGAAGACACGATGGGCCTTAATATCTTTCACAATAGTCTCTTATAACCTTAATAAAATAATAACTCTAATTTATACTAACACAATAACTTTCCAAAATTAACACACAATATAACAGAAACATAACTAACAACCATTCAAACACAAAAATAGCATTTATCATGTCAATTAAATTTAAAACAAAAAATAATAATATATAATATATATATATATATATATATATATATATATATATATAATAAATATATATAATATTGAAGTCAACATGGTCTGAACATGGTCTGATCATTTGGCAAAATATCGACATTAGTTGTTTTTATTAATAAATCATTTTCCCAAGAATAAACTACAATATTCTAAAAAGGATAAGATCAATAAGATAAGGTACATATTATTATATTTAGTAATACAATAATATGTACCCCTTGAACATCTTTGGTAAACAATGGCACAGAGCTTAGCACCTGGGAAGAGTGGGGTGGACAGGATTCCTTAGCCGTAGTGAAGGCAACCTGCCTAAGGGTGACAACCCCGAATAATAAGTCTCCTAACCTAACAACTTGGGTAGTATCTTGGACAGTGGCTCGCCATTGTCCCACGAAGAATATTCTTTAACTGGGCATGAAGGACAATTTCGCTAAATGCACTTAGCCAGGTGATAACCAATCCACCGTCACCTATGGAGACGTTAGCGGACCTTCGGATTCTGGCGACTCCGCACCAACATGCTTTAAGGATGAGTCGGAGCATCCTGAAATCACCGGACGTGATTAATCTTAATAATTTATGTTTAATTTCATTAATACCTACTAAATAGATATAAGTAGAGTTATATAATAATTAATAATGTTGTAATTGTTTTTGTTCAAATTTTTATCTTGTAGCCCTGAAGAAGGTAAAATAGACAAGTGCGAAAAGAGCCTTGTGAACGAGTTTTGCATACTATTTTTTCTATTTTGCGCCCTTTTATGCGATTTCTAAATAAAAAAATCGCCCATACATATTTAGAAAATTATATGGTGGTTGGTAACTTGCACTCACGATTCCTTTCTTTTTAATGCAAATAAATAGTATGGATTAGTGACAATAATTTAATACGCAATACATATTATTAGAATATTAGACACTTATATGGTATTATCAAAATTTAAACTTTTTTTTCTAAAATCAAATGAAACGTAAACCTACTGTACAATAAACCATTTTCATTCACCAGACACGTATTTAAAGATTTTTGAAAATAATTATTTTATTATACAGGTCCAGCACCAAAATTAAGGCAAGATGAACATCTTTCTTAATGAACCAATACCAATTATATTACATATAATAAATGGTTAAGATTTGTTTGACTAATGTGGAAAATCTTTTGAAAGAGCCGCCTCGCAAAGGCGAACTCATTTAATTGTATAATTTATAATAGTCGATGTTTGACGTTCGAATTTAGGCACGAATATTGTCATTGGGGTCCTCAGTATACGTGTGTAGATAGGTGTAATTATCGCTCATGTTTTAAGTATGGATTTTCTGTGCCCCAAAAACGTCAAATTTGCTTATCAAAGGAGCAATTTAAATGAAAATTAAATTTAAATAGATGTAAAACGTGATATGATAGAAGGTTACAACATTGCTTGAACGTTACTAACCGAATCATAATCTTGGAATATCTCGATACTAAGAAAATACATATTTACTTATTTTCTTTCTTCTCCCTAATATTTTTCCTCTGATACAAAGTTGAGGCTGTTTGGATTTTTGGCATCACTTCGCTAGGTCTTACCTCGGATTCTGATTTTTTGTTCGTTTGTTTAATTCCTGTAGACTTAGCTCTGTTACGCTCATACTCTATTAATCGTGTTCCAAATTCAAACAGAAGGTTGTGCAAGTGTCTTGATTGTGCCTATTTCGCTAATCGGCCACACCAACAATAGAATGAAATCAAGAAATAGTTATATTACTGATAGTCTTTAAAACTCCATAGACAAAATTATTGAAGTTATTTGGGTGAGAAGTGGATTAACCTCTAATCATTCTGCAATTATAAATAAATAAACAGTTTGTTTTTTTGGTCAACATGAAACAAAAGTACGCGTGTACCGGTGTGTAAATGGTATATTAAAGAACGAGTTCAATAAGCGCGATTTTTCAGCACGCGTCCAAGTTTCCAAAAAGAAGAGCGTAGCAGAGAAGTTTTCTAATGCACGAAGTGCGAAAAGAGCCTTATGAACGAGTTTTTTATACTATTTTTTCTAGTTTTGCGCCCTTTTATGCCATTTCTGGACAAAAAAATCGCCCATACATATTTAGAAAATTGTATGGTGGTTGGTAACACTGATAATTTATATTTCACTAACATTTGAAATTAGTAAATAAATTATAAATTACACAATATCAATATGAGTGAAAAATTGTCAAGCAAATTCCTGTAAGAAGACGATCATTAAAGCTCAATCTTAGGAAATTCCAAATTGATTTAATAATCCAAAAGTTTTGTCATTAGATTCAAAATGTTTGATAAACCGGGATAATTTTTCCAAACCGCCACAATACAAACCAAGTGCATATGATACAAACAAGAAAATAAACGAAAATGTCACTGTATAAAACAATATACAGACCAATACTATTATATGCGAGTGAAACATGGATTACGAACCAAAGAATAAAAAGCAGAATACAGGTCGCAGAAATGAGATACTTGAGAAGAATAAAAGAGGTTTCAAGAGTAAATAGAATAAGAAAGGAACAGATCAGAACAAGATTGCAAATAGGAGGTATGCAAACTACTTTATAGAAAAAACAGTTTGCTTGGTTCGGATACAATAATTTCAAGACAGTCAAACAAAAAGGATTTGTAAGCCAAGAACTACAAAAAAGAATAGTGGAGGAACGCCACAAAAAACATGGGCGAACAACTTAGCAAAAATATTAAATAAGAACAATATATGCTGGCAAGAAGCAGAAAGAACAGCACGAAATAGAAAACAATGCAACGATGTTATAAACAATGTTGAATAAATATACACATGTATTCTATAAATTAATTAATAAATTTGTATAAATATATATATATATATATATATATATATATATATATATATATATATATATATATTGTCTTGGAATCCACTCTTGCCACGAATTTGAAGAAGTAGGTCATTTCTTAATTCAGACACATAAAATTAAACAAATTATTAAATGTCATTTTTAAATAGCTGTCTGTAGTCTTGAGGTTATATCGCATTGTTTTTAGTGTTAAGTTCAACAATTTCATTAGTTATAAATAAAACGCCTTCTCATCAATTTAGCACTGATTAATTTTATAGTGTTGTGAATTATAAAATTAACAAAGAAGAACAAACATTACAACAGATGTTGAATGTGTTGTCACATGAATACACAAATTAATTCTCCATTTTATGTTATTTCTACACATCTTACTTAATGGTGAATGGGAATACAGTATTGACCCGTGCATTGAAGAATTTAGGCAACATTTTCCTATGGCTGTATTTAATAGGAATCAGTTTAGAAGGCAGGTATTACGATCATTTGATTGCTTTCGTAGTACTAGTAACATTAACAACAAATCAAGATGTGGAAGGCCTCATATTAATAATGAGAATATTATAAAAAACATCAGAAATGCTTGGACTGCATTTCTGATGTTGTTTCTAATATTCTCATTATTAATATGAGGCCTTCCACATCTTGATTTGTAGTAGTGATTAGTAATGATACTTGATTTGTATTGACGTAGTAGTAGTACTTCAATTAGGAGACTAGCTCAACAACAGTTGAATTAAAGTTGTGCTACAACTCACAGGATTATTCATCAAGATCTTCACATGAAACCATATACATTGCAAATTTTTAAGTGGAACTTTTACCACTCGATTATAATAAAAGACTACTGTCAGTGGTTCAATGAAAATATGAGCGACGATTATAATAAAATAATATGATTATAATAAAAGCCTACTGTCAGTGGTTCAATGAAAATATGAGCAACGAAGTGTTAAATTTAACTTTTTTCACTGATGAAGCCTGGTTTCATCTAAACAGATACATTAATTCCCAAAACATGCGCATGTG
The DNA here is from genome assembly GCA_944588485.1 of Phosphuga atrata. Taxonomy (NCBI): domain Eukaryota; kingdom Metazoa; phylum Arthropoda; class Insecta; order Coleoptera; family Silphidae; genus Phosphuga; species Phosphuga atrata. The sequence goes on along the minus strand of OX155892.1, from coordinate 76,755,139 downwards.
GAGTGTTGACAACCCACATTTTTTAGAGAGACCCCACTGCATCCAATCAAAGTTGGTGTGTGGTTAGCAATGTCAAGACACGAATTATCAGTTGAATATTTTTGTATGGTAATTTAAACGCTACCACTTATAGAGCCACTATTTTGCAACAATTTATTAATGAACTTCATGATGATGAACTCGAAAATGGCTTTTTTCAACAAGATTCTGCTAGACCGCACATTGCCTGTGAAACATTAAATTATCTTACGGAATTTTTCGATGACAGGCTAATAAGCAAAGTCCGATTTCCACCACGTTCATGTGATTTAACTCCTCCGGACTTTTTTTCCATATTTAAAAAATTCAGCAGTCCAGTGCATACAGTAGAAAATCTGCGAAACAATGTAATAAGAAAATGTGAAGAGTTAGACAACACAGTATTACAAAATGTGTTCGATAACATAAAACAGCGAATTAATTTGTGTATTTGTGAAAATGGAAATGTGAAATCTATTGTAATGTTTGTTCTTCTTTGTTAATTTTATAATTCACAACACTATAAAATAAATTAGTGTTAAATTTATGAGAAGGTGTTTTATTTATAACTAATGAAATTGTTGAACTTAACACTAAAAACAATGCGACATAACCTCAAGACCAATGACAGCTACTTAAAAGTGACATTTGATAATTATTTTAATTTTGTGTCAATTAAGAAATGACCTACTTTTTCAAATTCATGGCAAGGGTGTATTCTAAGACTTGGAATTCACGTATATATATATATATATATATATATATATATATATAAATATATAACCCTAATATGTATATATATATATATATATATATATATATATATATATATATATATATATATATATATATATATATATATATATATATCGATTTTAAAAAGTCCACTTTCAAAAGAAGCGGTTATTATAACTTAAATTACTTATAGTTAGATATTAAAACTACTTACTATTAAATAACTATTTATAAGTAAGGAAAATATTCAATTCGTCGAACGAGTTTAAAACGTTTACTTTCTTCTACTCAAAATTTAGTTACCTAAATGTCATTTTGACATTGGAAAAATTGTTTTGTAAACATTTTATGGCCTAGAAACAATTTATTTTTTTATAAGACAAATGATTTAACATATAATCAACATAAAAAGTAATCGAAACAAAAGTTTTAAAAATGAAATATCAAGTTTCTTAAACGTGTATACAGATTATAAATATGAAAACCGAAAATTCAGCAAAATCGAGTTTCTGGTAGCATAGTTAGATGAAGTTTGTATCTTATGTGTACGAGATTATCGAGCACGTGGGCACGATATCTCTCTTATATTTTCGTGGCGTCTCTGTTTAATGGTTGGTTTATAAACAGAGGTCGGGGGAAACCGTCTTCACTCCAGTTGACTCCAGTCTTTACTACGTTATAGAGTAGTCGTATTTCCAATACAATGTTTACAAAATCGGTGAAACTAGCCGCGTGTCGTTCCAGCCGTGAATTTGCCAGGCGTCATATTAGCAAAACTTCCAGTACTCCAAATAGTGATGCCATTACATCGAGACAACAAATACAAAATGCTACCAATGAACAGCTTCGTCAGGAGAGCAAATGGGTCAGACTTAGCAAGCACAATAACAATAGGTGAGTTTGGGTCAATGACTTCTTGCTCTTGCAATCTTTGCAGTTCTCTCGGTTGTGCGTACGTGACTATTCGAACGTCGTCGATCAAAACAAAAACACACCCCATCATATGTTCTGTGTTTACATATTTTACATTTACAATAAGCCATTAAAATAGAGAAAATTATATTAATTGGAAATTACTAAGCATATCATCGAATCAATAAATTATCAATGATAAAAAACTAACTTAATGTCGCAAATATCCATCCAGTTTATTAATTACTTGAATCTATTGCCTGATTCTACTAAATCAAAAATTAAAAAAAAAATTAACATTTATATCAAGAAATTGAAATTATGTGTATATGTTAGTTATACTAAATTTAAAATATTTAAAAAACAAAAAATTTAAATTATGAAAGTCAAATTATGTGTTCGTTACAAAAAAATCATGTGTTCGTTCAAATTTCAACTTGAAAATGACCGTCAAACGTCGAAACTCGAGTTGTCATATGCGTAGAAATTTATATAACTGTGAATAATAAGTTATATAACATTTTTACATATTATAAGTGTGGTAAAAACTTAGTGAATTTTTCAATTCAATGTAAGTATGAATTACCACGGCCTAACTTGTCGCAACCATCCTATTCATAAAGTATCATTTGATTAATAAGATCCGCACCATATCCACGGCGAGGGATGAATTAGTTAAAGCTTGAATATAATTCGAGTTCCATTTTACACATTTTATATTTATTATTTAATCTGTTTATTATTGTTTTCATTTGATAATTCTTCACGATCTAAATTTCCTTCATCATATTCACTCGATAATTCTCCCCTACCTATATTTTCATCAATACACATTTTAATTCTGTAATTATCAGCTCTACATTTTCTATTTCATCTTTATTTAACATCATTTCAAGTTCGTCCTCAGTATTTATCATCTGTATAATTTCGCTGAATAATAAATTTCATGACGCAAGCCCAACTTTTGCCATTTGTCCAAACATTTTGTGATATTATTCATAAGTTCTACAAAACCAAATGTTTTGCTATAGTTTTTAGTTTTATTGACAAACATCCATGTACCTAACAAGCAGTGCCGTCTAAGGCTATGCCGGGTCCCTTGGGCCCACAAGAATTTGCGGCCCTCTTGGAAAGTAAAAGAAGTGAATGAAAAAAAAATTTCTGCTATGATCTTATATTTATTATGGTTAATTGGTACAAATCAAATATACGTATGTTATTAATTAGATAAATATGTGCTGCTGGTTTGAAATGGTTACGATTACGATAGTTTCTTTCGGGATTTCTGTAGTGCAAAATCTTCTATTATATCTTTAAAGTCTATTTTTTTAAGGATATCACTTTCTATGCACATAATTGACAAATTAGTTAATCATTCTTGTAACATAGTTGCTCGTAATTCATTTTTTATTTTCTTTAGCTGTGAAAATGATCGCTCTCCACTACAATTGGTAACCATTAAGCAAAGGAACATTCTTCTAGCAACTTCAACATTTGGAAAAGTTTCTTCTAATTTATCAGACTTTATTAATTTATGTAAGGTTGAGATACTCAAATCCGCTGATTCCTTTGCTATGTTCTTTAAATACTCCCGTAAATGAAAACATTCTGATTTCAGCTCATATGCATTAATGTCTTCGTGATAGAATTCTTCAAATTCATTGAATTTTTTTGTCAACTCGTCAGAATCAGGTTATTAATTCACAAAGAAAACTAAAACGATTGTCAATTTCTTGGTATGCTGCTGAACGATTTTGTAAATGTGCATATAATGTGTCGATTATAGGAATAAACGTATGTACATGATTTTTTTTTTTGACATTCCACTGTACAGATTGGGCGTTTTCACACTACACGACACGACTCCAACACGGCTCCGGCACGACAACGACACGAGTTGACACCTCACGGCACGTGTGGACGACACGACACAGATAAAAGCCATTTTTTAGTAAAATTTAAAATTATAAATAAGTAAATTTTTTAGTTTTAGACTTTTTTTTACTCCCGTAATAATATGTTAATAAGTTATACTTACTGTACTTATTACATCTTCGATGTCGTAGAAGGCAAAAATGTGGACAGTTATGGGTACATCCAATTTTAAAAGTGCGATATGTTGAGGATAGTTATTACACTCTTTTCGAAAAATTGTGTTGCGACGAAATAAAATTCTTTAATTACTTTCGGATGACCAAAAATACCATTAATTATATATTGAGCAGTTTAAAAGATGAAATCAAGAAAAACGATACTCCATTTCGAATGTCGATACCACCTGAAGAAATGTTAGCTTATCATTCAAATATCGACAGATTTCTTGCCAACATTTTTCTTTTAATATTTTATTTTTATGATTTTCGTTATTTTTATCCCAAATTGCAGGATTTTTTTCCACAAGTTCAATCAGAGTCAAATTTCTTCTTCTGTTGGCTTTATAACCCGCGGTGGGTTTTTGCCTCTACAACAATCTTCCATTCTGTCCTTTCACCGGCTTTCTCTCTCCAATCCCTTACTCCCATCTTTCTAAGACTTTCCTCCACGTCTTCCATTCATCTTTTCCTTGGCCTATCTCTTTTCCTTCTTCCTACTGGCCGCCAGTTGTACAGTTTCTTGGCTGGTCTGTCGTCATGCATTCTGTACAGGTGTCCCAGCCATGCTATTCTTTGAGCTTTTACATATCTCACTATGTCCGCTTCGTTTATTAACCTGCTTAGTTCATGGTTCATTCGTATCCTCCAAATTCCATGCTCATTTAGGATCGGTCCGTAGATCTTTCTGAGGATCTTTCTTTCAAAGATGCGTAGCGCGTCCTCCTCTGCGGTGGTTAGGGTCCAGGCCTCGCATCCTTACGTTACTACTGGTCTTATGAGTGTTCGGTACGTTTGATGTTTGATTTTGTGACTCAATAACTTGGACTTCATCAGTTTTTGGTATCCGTAGTAGCATCGGTTTCCACTAAGTATTCGCGAGCTTGTTTCTTTAGCTATTACGTTTGTTCTGTTGATTTCTGTTCCCAAGTAGACACAACTTTCAACCTGCTCAAAGCGATACTCGCCCAAGTTAAGGTCATTGTTATCGTGATGTTCGCTTCCAACTTGCATGTATTTAGTTTTTACCTCATTTATTTTCAATCCCCTTTTTTGCGTTTCATCGCAATAGAGGTTGTGCAGCGATATATCAAACTCGTATGCTTTCTCCTGCATTTGCCTTATGGTGTGTATATGTTGTCTATCGTTGACCTATTGGCACGAAATCCGCTCTGATATTGTCCTAATATCTCTTCGTAGTAGACAGCGAGTCTGTTATAAAGAACTCCTGTTAGAACTTTGTATGTTACGTTAAGGAGCCTTATCGGCCGGTAGTTGCTACAGATCCTTTTGTCTACCTTCTTGTGTATTGGCTGTATGATACCCAGTGCCCAATTCTCTGGTATTTTCTCTTGCTCCCAGATTTCATTAATCAGGTGTTTTAGTCTTACCGTTAGGTGTTCTCCGGCGACGGCACGGGCGCGGCACCGATATGTCGTCTAGTGTGAAACCATCCCACGTATTTCAATGTAAATTCCATCCCATCGGCATCGTTGACCCTGCCGTGCCGGGGCCGTGTCGGAGTCGTGTCGTATAGTGTGAAAACGCCCATTCTGATGATCCTTGTGACGCGTGTACTGCTAATTCTTTTTCTTTCAGTCTTATCTTTATAGTCAGCATTTGGTTTTTTAGTAGCTACCGATTCGTATTGATCGAATTTATTGCGTGCGTTATGGACATAATCGATCTGAGATGCGTAAAGTTTCGTTGCAACGTCCATAGTAATAGTGCTATTCTGTAAAGTTAAGCTTGTTTTATGCATAATTCCCAAAAGATCATTCCATTTTTTTTCTAGGCTTTGGGCTTCGTTTCTTGTTACTCCTGGTTGATTGATGTCACTTGCAATTGAGGACAAAGCTTCAGAAATATTTAAATAACCATTTTGTAAGGCATAGGCTCCCAACCCGGGGTACATGTACCCCTGGTAGTACATTGCGTTGTTGCAAGGGGTACAATAGAAATTTCTTATGAAGTTCGTATTTTTTTGCGTAATTTATAGCTAATTTACTATATTAATAAATAGCTTGTTAATGTAGGGCACCCAAACATCGGACTTCTCTTCAGCACCATTTATCAATTTGTTGTAGTTGTCGAATAGCATTTTTGTGTTTTTTTTCTTTTGTATGCCTGATGCCTCTTTTATCTTAATCAATAAAATCCTTTGTTACCCTAAGGCGTAAAGGTACTAATTACAATATCCTAATATATCGTTACAACAAATCAAATTAATAATATAAAACAAAATCAACCCATTTCATGCATAAATAAATTTTGCCCATTCTTTCTTGTTTTTTGCCATCTTCAACCTCATTCCAGGATATTCCTCGTTCTTTCAACGATTCTACCACTGCTTGGTTCTATGTTTTCCTGGGTCTTCCTCTTTGTATTTTCTGTGTAGATGTGATTCTGTGTAGATTTAGCTAGCCATACTCTTTTCGTTTGTCTTCCATCCTCCATCCTTACTAGATGCCCAAACCATTTTAATCGTCTTTTTCCTAAGCTTTCCAGAACTTGTTCGACATTAAGTTCTGTTCTAATTGTTTCATTCCTTATTTTGTCTCTCTTAGTAATACCTTTAGCGCTTCTTAGGTATATCATTTCTTTATCTTTTTATGTAAGTTAAAATCATCGTGCAAGTTTTGGAGCCTTTCTATCTCCGAGCATTCTTGTTCAAGCCAGGTGTTTTTTGCTTCTCAAATTTTGGATCTTATGATTCTTTGCAAACTGTTGTACTTTGCACCATATTTGTTCTTGAAGTCAGTTATGCATTTAGTTTTAGACTGATATCTTCTAATAGGGAGTTATTTTAATACGCTTTTTTAAATTTCGGCTGTTTGACTCCACAATTCCAGATGGCTTATATTCTGACAATCAACCTCGTTCAACTTGTTGATTTTACTTGAAATATTTTGTTGAATATTTGGATTTTTCAGTTGTTCAAGGTAATTTTTTTGTTTGGTTGGTATTTCGCGTTCTGATGTAATTTTAGTTCTGAGTTTCGCTTTTAGTAGGGTGTGATCTGAAGGCACGTCAACTCCTGGATATGTGCATGCATTGATTATTGCTGAAGCAATTCTTTTATTTATTAGTATGAAATCGATTTGGTTACGTACGATAAAATGAAAATCGAAGTTCGAAGAATCATTCTTCGATGTTGTTGGTTGTCTTGTGGAGATTTCCAGGTGTATAGACTTCTGGGCGGGGGCCGGAACTAAGTATTGTTTATTTTGAAGTTCTTTTCCTGGCAGAATTGTATTAATTTGTCTTCTCTTTTGTTTCTATCTCCTAGTCCAACCGCACCAACTATTCCATCTATTTTATCTGATCCAACTTTTGCGTTAAAGTCCCCTATGGTCCCCTGGTCAGTTCGTGCAATTTTGTGTGTTGTATTTATTCGGAGATTTGGGAATAAAATTCTTCGATTTCATTCTCACTCGATTACGAAGTTGGAGCATACACCTGTATGATGTTCATAGAGAAGGGGTTTGTTTGCCTTTATTTTTAAGAGCATTGTTCTATCTGTGTTTGGTATAAAAGCAGTTATAGAATTAGCTATGTAGTTTGATACAATTATACCTCCTATATATATATATATATATATATATATATATATATATATATATATATATATATATATATATCTATATATATCTATATATATATATATATATATATATATATATATATATATATATGAGTATCATTTCTTTAGGAATATATAGTTTTGTTTTCTGATTGTATTTGTATTTACCTGAACCTGGCCAGAATGTTTTGCTTACTCCAAGAATGTCAATGTTCAATCTACTCATTTTTCTGATGGTGTATGCGAGTTTACCTACTTCGTAAAGGCTGCAGACGTTCCATGTCCCGATTTTAACGTCTTTTTTTGTTTTACCTCCGGGAATTCTTAGCACCCTCGATGAGATAGTTAGTAACTTCCATGTGACTTTTCGTGGGATATTGCTTCAGTGGTTTCTCGTTGCCTTCTCAAGGGTTTATAGTTTTGTTATAATTATAATTTATATGTATTATAATTATAATAAAACTGTGTTTTGTCATAAGATTATTTTATTTTGTTTTTTTTTTTGTCTAAACATACTAAAACTTTTTTTCCCTTACCCCTAAGAAATGGGGAGGGGTACATAATTTTTAGAGGTACAATGTTTCAAAAGGTTGGGAACCACTGTTGTAAGGCATTACTAGCATTAGCACGTGCAGACGATGTAGTATACGGGAGAGACTTCAGGAATTTATTTGCGCCCAAATGTCATAATTTTCTATCGTTTGGTCGAAGCCGAGAAAAAATTGAATCAATTTTTTGATAAACTGAAAATATGCTACAGCTTCGGATACACATTCAACAGCCTGAACATCTACTAAATTTAGCGAATGTACCGCACATGGGACAAAATTGCAAATTTATATTTTTCTTTTATTCTTGACTGAACACCAGAATACTTTCCAGCCATATTTGACGCATTATCATAACTCCCACGACATCTTTTATATTAATATCAAGGCTTTCAAAAAAGTTTAAAATAGTATCTGCTATGTATTCTGCATTATGCTTATCCATAGAGAAAAACTGCAAAAATCTCTCAATAGGCTCTCCGTCTTTTACGTATCTAACGATGAAGGTTAGTTGGTCAACGTGAGAGAGATCTGGTGTACCATCCAGGCTTATAGAGTAGTATTTTGATGATTTTATTTCGTTAACAATTGATTTTAAAACTTGCTGTCCCATTATATTAATATACTCAATACAAATATTTGCACACAAATATGATGTAATTCCTTTTCCACGATTTCCGGAGTTTCGTATATGATCAGCAAGCAAAAGATCAAATTTACTAATCAGTTCTAAACATCCTAAATAATTCCCGTTATTTTGAGACACCAATATCTCATTATCACCACGAAAAGTAAGATCTCTAGAAGCTAAAAATTTCACTACTGCAACAATTCTTCTAAGTACATTCTTCCAATAATTGACTTCTGTATTATATTTGGATAGCAACTCACTGTCAACTCGTCCCGTAGTTTTGCTTCTTGCGACATAATTTATCATTAATTGCCTGTGCTGTAAACTATTCTCATGCCCAAGTAATAAGTTACTTATATGCCTCCAATCTTTATGTTGAGTTCTTCCAATTATGCGATGTTATCGAAACATTAACAGGATAATGAGATGAAAAAATCAAGATAAAAGGAGAATATCTAATTTATGAAGTGCGAACGAACTGCAATAAAATGAAAATAAATAGAGAGAAAAGTTGTGCAGTGAAGAGAAATGCGGCAATTAATAATCAATGGACGCCGCGTTACGTAACAATCCCCATTACATTATTCATTCATTCCGCGATTTAAAATAAATCCGCTCTCCGGCCGCAATCTTGCATCTCACTCTAGCTCTCGGAAAACATCAATTCCATCGCGTCTCTCTCTTTATAGACTCTACCCATCGTTCTTTCATTTCACACACACACTCCATTCGGAGAACTCAAATTATGCCAATAGTAGTATTAAATAGACGGCAGCAATAACAGTACACAGATTTCTTCGACGGTGAATTAAGGACCCATTTTCTTTCTAAGGACTCACCATTCGTCAATTTACGGGTGAAAATATTTCTAGTCAAGTATCTAGTTTTTGTTTTACCGCTTTAATCTGGAAAACTTGTAGAAGTTTCGAAGTCACAATTTTTATTTTGGAAAAACTTTGGCCCTTTTCGAATCCAAATATCGCATAATTCTTCTGTTAAAATTTCGTCACAGTACGTACCAGGATCAGGCGATACATTTCCCAAGCTTGTAGTTATTAACTCACAGTAGCTTGAAGTAGAGGGTTCAGCATCTGATGTGTGTTGGTCATTTTTGTCACATGTAGGATCTTTTTCCAGTTGATATTCAGAAGTATTTTCATCTTGAGGTAATGAAGGTGAAGAATTAGTCAGCCTATTTGCTTCTTCAACCGTAAAAAATGAAGTGAGTTTAGGAAGTTACTTGGTTATTTATTTTTGAGCTACAACTTTTTTTCTTTTTTGTGAACCACTTAAATATGTTCTTTTCGACATAATAAAATGAATAAATAAACAAACACGTCAACACTTCTATTATCAACACACTTCTATTACTTTGGTATCTTGGTGGCAAGAAAGATGGATTTAAACTGAAGCTAATTATATATTGTTAAGAGCAGGAAGGTTTACTCCCCGTTCCTATTTGCCTGCCCTAATAACAAAAGAATTCCAACCCCAAGTGCACGTACTTGTTTCTATATTTAATATTTACTACTACAGAAAATAAATACTTATATCTAAAATTTTTAAGTTTAAATATTACATTGTTTACAAATGCATATAAAACCATTAGTGGCCACAAACAGTTGCATCACGTAGCGGTCATAAAACAGCCCCAAAACGCATTCAAAACCATTAGTGCCACGACCAGATGTTAGGACCTATTGGTCGCTTTATCGTAATCTTATCATGTAAATATCTAATTTTAAGAACTAAAAATTAATTAATAATTTTAAGACACAATAAAAATCAAAACAAAATCACGCCACTTTCGGGAATTCTCCAATCATAGATAATGTCGACTTATTGTTAGATAATGTCGAAATGCGCAATTACATACATCCTACCTTTTGTCGGGTTATATCTACATAAAATAGAAAAAAAACTTGTATGGCTCCCCTAGGGCTCCCCCATACTTGTAGGGCTCCCCTAGGCCGAGGGGGCCCTGGGTACGTGGTCCGTGTGCCCTTATGGTAAAGACGGTTATGCTAACAAGTCTTCTACATCTGTCACGTTCATTAGCACGTTCTACATTGCCTTGGGAATGACTATGTGTAGCTAACACGGTGTAGGTTTTCACCATGACACCATGTAATGTTCAGATTATCGATAATTTTGTTCTAAAATTCATGTGACATACAGTAGAACAAAATGGTCGATAATCTGAACATTACATGGTGTCATGGTGAAAACCTACACCATGTCAGCTACACATAGTCATTCCCAAATATAGGGAATACTTTAGGAGGATAGGTAGGATAATACTTTATTTCATTTTTAAATTTTCTATTAACCAACTGATTTTGTTGTAATTTACTGACAAATATTTTTAAAAATTTTAGAAATAGGTAAAAGTGTATAGTAATAAACCATAAACTTTTTACCTCCAGCAATATATTCGATATTGAATAAATCAACAAAATATTATTAAGAGCTCGCATTTGTTAGACCGATAGAGGTAGTCATTCGATTCACAATTCGCGATCCTCTTACAAAAATTAAGTTATGCGGTTATTAAGTTCTTACAAAAATGCTATAATAGGGAATATGCAAGAGATTTAGATTTACTTGATTTTTTTACCACGGATACTTTATGATCTTGCAATTACACCTATACCATTATTTTCTTATTTAGTTTGTATTTAATTCCAAAAATTAAAATCAAAAAGTCCAAAATATGCGAGCGAAATTTAAATTTGCGAAACGCATCACTATTGGTCGAACCGAAACTAAGGACTGTGACGCACACGTTATGACATTTATAGACGTCAATATTCACTGTGTTGATTTGCTGTGCAATATTACTGTAGTGTTTTTCTTGTGTATTAGTACCTAGTGCCATTTTGGTCTAATGTAATTAGTATGTCTATAGTTGGAAGTGGGATGCTTTCACTTAAAAGTTTTATTAAATGATATGATTGTTTGGGTAATATTATCAACATTTTAGGCTCTTTTCCTATAGCAGTTATTGTACCAATTCGCATTACATTTTTTAAATTTTTTTCATCCTCCAAATCATCTTGCATCCAACTTAATTCAGATGAGCTACATGATGCATAATCAGGGGATATTACTGAAGAATCAGAAGAAATAGATGATATGCCATCTATCAACTGGGTTATCTGCAAATAACTTCCTAGCTGATTTTATTGGTGAGGTTGCAATATTTTGTATTGAAAGACGAAGAGGAGATAGAGCAACATTTTTCTTTTTCATTCTTAAATTTACTTGAACACCTTTACTTCTGTACTTTGACTTAATATTTACTTGCAGAGCTTTGTCATTAGTATTACTAGAAGCTTCAATCTGCTCTGTTTCAGAGACATCCATGCCAGAGGTACTGGGCCTGGGCCTTCCTCGATAATCATCACTTCCTTCAATATGATAACTACTTTGCCAGGATTCATAGTAGCTTGTTATTGGTGTTTCGATTTCTAAAGCATTTGTACTTTTGACAGCTACTAGTGACAATCCTTGTCTTTTAATAGCGCATATTCCCTCTTGTGGTGGTGGCATATTTTTTTTCTGGCACTGAAATATATGAGACACAACTCTTTCCTTGAACCGTAGTATAACTTTTTACCCTTGTTGTTTCATGATGTATTGAACATAATTTGTTGTATCTTCCTCAATCTGAAATAAATTGAACATTTAGTAAAACCCTGGAAGAAATTCACACCATGTAAACTATCGAAAAACAAAATACTTACATTAAAGTGATCTTCACAACAATATATACATGATTTTGGACATATTTCATCTCTGCTTATAACTTTACACCATTCTTTACGCATTTTTGCATTTCTTGGAACAAAAAAAACACTATCTGGTGTTCTTATAATAGTGTTTTTGCATTCCGGTACAAAACAATACCTATTACATGTTTTTTTAGTTTTTTCCATTATCGAAATAGCGATTCAAACTGAAAATACTTAACTGTCAAAAGTGTAAGTATCTGTCAACATTGCAAATATTAAACAACACTGAATGACAATAGAGAGCTGTGACGTCATCTAAAGCGCGCGAAAAATGGGACCGTTCAAACAGGTCAATCGGTATTTTATATACACTGCCGAGCATAAAATTAGGGTCACTCCATAATCTGAAGATACTTTAGAAATTTTTAGTGTTTTACGTGTTATTTCGGTTGTAACAGTTTACTAATTGATTGCTTGAATAAAACAAGAGGTTTTTGTTGTTCAAAGTTTATTGAAAGTAATGAAAATGAACAATTTTATTTTGATATGCTAAGTAATGAAAATGAGTACCTTTACATTGATATGCTCTTGTTGAAACAAAAGAAAGTTTAAGGACTTCATAAGTGAGTATTCCCTCCTTTGGCAGTGACAACAGCTTGCAAACGATGTGTCATGCTCTGGCTCAGATTTTGGATGAAGTTCTGCGAAAGTCCCATTCTTGCACCAGTATGTCGCGAAGCTCTCTAGAATTTCTGGGGGCCGGCACATGTCTCCCTAAATGTTTTCCCATCTCATACCAAATATGGTCAATTGGATTTAAATCTAGACTGCGAGATGTCCAAACAAATCGCATGATTTCACACTCGTCAGGATACTCGGTAACTATCCGAGCAGTGTGGAGCCGTGCGTTATCATGCATAAATGTTGCGTCGTCTCCAAGAATAACCATGAATGGTAAAACATGGTCTTCTAGAACCTCTGTCAGATACCTAGGTGCAGTCAACGTCTCATTCTCGATAAAGACTAACTCCGTGCGAGTGTCAAAAGATATGCCTCCCTATGCCGTAACTGATCCTCCGCCAAATGGTAGTCGCTCGGCAATACACGCTTGAGCATATTTCTCGCCTTGTCGTCACCACACTCTTACATGTCTATCTGAGCCCGTAAGACAGAATCACGGTTCATCGAAAAACAATACGCGTCTCCAATCCGCTATTGTCCAAGTCAAGTGTTCTCGTGCAAAATTCAACCTCGCAATCCAGTGTGCGCGGGAAAGCGGCGGTCCAATAGCTCTAGTTCGAGAAGATAATCCAGCAGCATAAAGTCGTCTCCTAACTGCCCACTCATTTATGTTGTCATTTCTCACTTCTTGCAGATGATTTCGAAGGGAAACTGCCGTGACCGTTCGGTTCCTCAAAGCACTAGAAACGAGAAAGCAGTCATCCCTAGCTCTTGGAGTTTTGCCTCGGCCTGAACAAGGTCTTCGAGTGAACAGACCTGTCTCTTCGAACCGCCGCCATACTCGTTGCACCCTCGAGAGACTTACACCAACGTTTCTCGCAGTTTCGCGACCGTCTTCTAAAGCCGCCACAATTTGTGCCGCAAAAACGGGATTTATGCTCATTGCAAAACACTAACAGTGACAACAATTTACAACAGACAGATGACACCACAGAAACAAATGCTATTCTGTCCTTAAACTTTCTTTTGTTTCAAGAAAAACATATCAAAGTAAACTTGTTCATTTTCATTACTTAGCACATAAAATTAAAATTGTTCATTTTCATTACTTTCAATAAACTTTGAAAAAGAAAAACCTTTTGTTTTATTTAAGCAATCAGTTATTAAACTGTTACAACTGAAAAAACACGTAAAAAACTAAAAAAATGTAAATAACTTCAAATTACGGAGTGACCCTAATTTTATGCTCGGCAGTGTAATTTTTAAAAAATTAATTGAAACACTTTCAACAGTATTTATATTTTTTACTATGTTAAAACGAAGTAAAAAGTGAATTAAGCAAATAAAAAAAAATGATGCATATTCCCTATTACCCATATTTAAGCCAATTATATTTTGTCTGCGTTTATGTGAAAAGAATATGTTCGTTTTAAATAGAATCTAATAATTACTGTTTTTGAAAGTTGAATGAACCACAAAATATATAATCGTGAAATTTAAAAAAAAAATGTAACGTAACTAATTGTCGCTAAAAATTGTTACACCCTTTCAGGTCTTTGAGCGAGAAATCCGTTATGTACAACTTTTTGCACTTCATTCAAAAACTATTAATATAAATAGGAAATTGGCTAACAATAGGATATTAACAAAAGGGACAGTTATTTTGTTTCCAATTTTACACGAAAATTCGACAATACAAAATTTTCGTTAAAAAACGTAATAACTAATAACGTAATTAAAAAAATTGTTTATACTCATTATATTAAAATAATTTTATTATTATTGTTCGAAAGTTTTATTCGTGTTTTACACTTTTTGTTTCCACAAATAATATTCAGTTATATTATTAAACTTTTTTTATAAAGTTGAAACTGGATAACAAAAATATCTAAACTACATTTATATGCAACTTTTTTATGAATAGGATGGTTGCGACAGTTACTACGTGGTAATCCATACTTACATTGAATTGAAAAATTCACTTTGTTTTTTACCACACCTATAAGTGTGGTAAAAAACAAAGTGAATTTTTCAATTCAATGCAACTTTTTTGATTATTCCAAAATGTCCAAAATATTATAAATATTTACGTTTTTCAGGGCTTTGTCTACTCTTCAAACCAAAATAACTCCTATTCCAAACATTTCTTTGGTATCCAAAGATGAGAGTCGTGAATTCATGGCCGTTTTCCCTGATATAGTCCGAGATTTGACGGACGCTGGCAAAGATACTGATATTCAAGAAGTTACTAAATGGTACACAAAGGTATTACAATATAATGTTCCAAATGGCAAAAAGAACAGAGGATTAGTTCTCGTTGCTGCCTACAAAATGCTGGAGGATCCCAAAAATCTTACACCTGAAAATATTAGGCTAGCCAATATTCTGGGCTGGTGTATCGAAATGGTAAGAATCATTTAAATATAAAATATATAATCTAACAAATTAATTATTGGTGAAACCATACTAATTATTCATACAATCATATAAACTTATTTAGGACGAAATGTAACCTGAATATATAAATATATTCAACCTGTTCATAGCTCTATAACATTAAGTCTTATTAAGACTAGAAAACAAATGCCATCTTGAAACAGCTACTTCTGGCTAATGCCACGCATATTGAATTATACAACAGGTATTTACGTGTTAGTACCAGCACACAGTACATTTTCATGTCACTTATTTATCTAGTACTCGTTTAGTGATATGAAAATTTACTGGGGGCTGGCAATAACAGGCAAATAACCTTGTATAATTCAATATACTGCGTATAATTAACCATTGAAGTTTCAATATGGGATTTGTTTTGTAGTTTTAATGAGACAAAATATTAGCTACGAACAGGATGAATAATATTTAAATATTCAGGCTACATTTCGCCCTTAACAAGTTTATAACAAATTTATAATTAAGAAGTGGGTGCGCTTCTTGATTTACACAAGCAGTCGCTGTTCATCATAAATAATGAATATATAAATAATCTTTACTTCATTTTAATGATTTTATGCGCAAATTTTTCCAATAATACGTACGGCAATACAATTAACAAAAACATAATATTTTATGATTTATTTTATCAATCCATTGCAAATTGGTATGAATAAAAAAAAATCTTATTTGCGGCACAAACATGATAAATAAGTAATGTAAAATGAATTATAAATTCATTCAATCAAAGCCGTAATCCATCAGTTAATCTCCTTAACCTATTTTTGCTCTACTTTTTAATCCAACGCAATTGTCTCCAAATACGTTCCCATCTACAAACTGACACCTACCTCCGCACCCTACCAAAACTCTTGGTACAAATTCAATCTCATCAATTTGTAATCTACTTGAAAATGACCTTCAACAGTCGAAACTCGATTCGTGTAAAGTGTATAAAGTTATATAACTTCACAAGTTATATAATACTAGCATATAAATTATTAGTAAAAACATAGTGAATTTTTCAATTCATAATTCAATTCATAGAATGTTAATTCATGAATTAACAAAAACCTAATGTTTTCTCAACTTTTTAATCCAACGCAATCGTCTCCAAATACGTTCCCATCTACAAACAGACACGTACCTCCGCTCCCTACCAAAACTCTTGGTACAAATTCAATCTCATCAATTTGTAATCTACTTGAAAAGGACCTTCATCCCTTCAACAGTCGAAACTCGATTCGTGTAAAGTGTATAAAGTTATAACTTCAGTATAACTTCACAAGTTATATAATATTATCACATAAATTAGTAGTTAAAACAATTTTTCAATTCATAGAATGGATCACCGCGTAGTAACGGTCGTAACTATCCTTTTCAATACGAAATGCTATTTGACTTCTTATCAACTTAAGTTTGAATATTTATGACTTGATAAGGTTTATCGGAAAAAACAGAATTTAAAAATATAACCGGTGGGAAGCTCGCTGCCAGAATATAGACGAGTAGGACCGTTTGGCTTTGTGAATAGGATGGAAAACTGACCAACTAATTAATAAATCCAATTTCTAATCAAACATCTTTGTTATTAAGGAAACGATGACTGATGTGAATTGAACCGCTACATGCTTTCTGGAAGTTAAATTAATAACAATAAAGGATTTCATCATAATGCCGATTAGTCTCGTGTTGATAATAAAATAATCTTTTATTTATATTTAACATTTATTGAGAATCAGTTATTTATATTTATCCTAATTTAAATTGGGTTTATATGATATAATAATCTATAAAATACATATTTACTCGCTTTATTTAACGATAATTAAGGAAGTTTTGAAACACAGATAAAGTTATATGTCTGTAAGTGCTTAACATAAATAATCTAATACGTATATTGATATATATATATATATGTGTGTGTGCGTGTGAGCGTGCGTGTGTGTGTGCGTGCGTGTGTGCGTGCGTGTGAACGTGGGTGTGTGCGTGTGTGTGTAGATGAATTTTCGAGGCCTTTTTTTATCAAAAGTTGGGTATTTGAACGATTGCACCCTGAGAAAGGACTTCTGATTGGACCCTGAGATACTTTTTTCTAAAAAAAAACCTGAAAGGGATGAAATAGGGTATGTATGAGGAACCGATCATTTTTCAAGTTAGGGAGATGAAAATTAATATTTAGGCTTTTGGTAAGAAATTAAAAAAAATACGTATTTCATCGTTTTTTTCCAATATCATCCCTGAAGGGGGTAAAATAGGGGATGATTTATAATAAAACGGGCTATATTTTCAAAATTTTTAAGACAAATTTTAGGAGGTTGAGTCAGGATCGCTGATCCTGATGGTGGATGCTCCGGATGGATTCGTAATGGTGGATGCGCAGGTGTACGTAAAGTTGTTGACTGTTGACGGAAAGGCAAAAAATTTATAAACAAATAAAATGTTTTGTCGTTTTTAAACTTATGTAATAAAACCAGTCACTAATATTTTTCTAAAGTGTGTCTCCCTTGTGAAGAGGCACTTCGCAAAATTGGCAGATATGACATGTCTTTCTACTTTTGCGCGGCACAAACGCGGCACTGTCTCTGGGGTTTCTGTTTTATGCCGCCTGTAATTAGTTTAACTAATTTATGCTTTCTGGTATCCTTTGACAACCTTCCTGGATGGTCATCCCTTATGGGTGTAGCTGATGTACCAGGAACAGGATGATGCTCTTCATTCACATTTTCCGTAGTCGGTTCGCTTATCCACTCTTTTGCCACATTATTTTTTATTACAATGAGTAATAATTACAATGTTTATTACAATGAGGATTTAAAGTTGTATACACTCTAAAAGCATTAAGTAGTGCACAGTTCACAATAAACATCACAGCTCTCTTTGTCCATTTCTTCGTACGACGTACTATCGAATAATATGATAAATATTGATCGGCGCGATCTACACCTTTCATAAATTTATTGTAATCCACTACGCATATTGGTTTCCAGATTTTTTCTTTTGTCGCCCAATCAATATTATGGCTTTCTACAATATCAGCTGAATGTATAGTCGAAATCATACGCACAGGCCTTTTTGATTGCCAACATTGTAACAAAATGTTTTGTCGCCGACGAAACATAGATTCCCCCCCATTCAATTTCGCTTTTTTTAAACAGAGAGGAAGGAAGGCCTCTGTTTATGCGAATAGTGCCACAACTCCGAAATCTATATTGTAGAAGTATTTCACAAGTGTCCACACTATTGTAATAATTGTCCATATATATGTGATGCCATAAGTTTACATATGGCTGAAGAAAATTTTGAATTGTGTGTTGCAGTCGATTTCCTTCACCACAGTATATTCGGAAATTACATATGTAGCCGGTTTTCGATTCACAAACCATTCTTATGAGAATACCATATTTCGTTATTTTTGAAGCATTGTAGACTTTGAATGCTAGACGACCTCTCCATGGCATGATGCTTTCATCTAAGGACAATTCTCTCTGTGGTTTATAAACTTCTTGAAATTTGGGCAATATGTATGAAATAATAGGGCGGATTTTTTTAAGGCGATCTCTATCATCTTTGTCATCGTTATTGGAAAAATGCCATGAATACCATATTTGCCTAAATCGACCCCTGCTCATTATTTGAGAAAAAATTGGAGTTTCAATTGTTTCATCTGTCGACCAGTATTCATCCCTCGTATCCTTACGAACTCTTCCCATTAGTAGAAGCAATCCGAGCATTTTTTTTAGTTATATCACAGATACATCTTTCCACTTTGCGGACTTAGCACGATCTCTAAATAAATGTTCATTCTGTGCATGGTAGCGGTTTGTTTCTGTCGCCATATATTCAAATAAATCGTCTCCAATAAATAACTAAACCACATCAATTACATTTTCCGAATTATTTGGCATCACGAAAACCCCACTTTGTCCTAAGAAATCTTCGATAATTGGCACATTATCACTTTCCGACCAGTCCAATACATCACTTTCTTCGTCGCTAGAAGGCATTGGCAAGGCTTTGTTTCTTCTTGGCCGAATCAATTCTTCCTCGTCACTTTCGCTATCAAATTCGGGAATCTCTGCATCGCTTGAAATTTGCGACAAATTATCTGCATAGACATCATTATCGTAATCCATTGCAAATAAAATTATTCAATTTTTATATACATATGTATATATATATATATATATATATATATATATATATATATATATATATATATATATATATATGTGTGTGCTTTTTTAAAACTTTTAATGAAATATTGTTGCATTGAAATAGTGGTACTACAAACTGATTTATTTTGACGAGATAGGCCGTTTATATACAGATAAATGTAGGGGAGGGTGAGAATAACAAATTGGTTTAAGACCCAAAATATGACAAACAATAAACCTTGAATACTGTGTAAGTTGTAAAATTAAATAATTTAACAAATGTTTATGGAACACAAAGAATGAGTGGTAATATTTTATTGCAGGGCGATATCCGGATTAAATATGCTAAATAATCAATAATCTCGAAAATAAACACTAAATTCATTACTCCTTTATGGCCATATGCCCTTTTTAAGCAGGTAATAATATCTTGTCCCGCTTTTAACGCACGTACTTTTAAACGGGTACTAATACCCGGCCCGCTGATAGACAGCAGTCGGCGAAACGGGCACTAATACCCGCACCCGCCCATAATGTGTTAAGTATTAATGGATTAGGTTGACTATTAAATATGATTTCGTTAGTTAGTATATGAATAATTCAAAATAGCGTTACGCAAGAATTTGTAATTTAGTTATTTATATGCTTTATTACAATAAATTGGCTTTGAAAGATGGTGATTTTAATTAGGGGTTAATTTATTGTGAACATTTATAACGAGATATAAAAAAATAAAATCTCTTTTATATGAAAATGAAATATAATTTTACTATAATTTAAATATTCAAATCATATAATTAATTTTCTGCTTAATTATCTGCTTAAGAGTTATTACATAGACCTAAATATATACGATAACGTTTTAATAACATTTTCCAATCAAAAATCAATTAAACAGGAAATGTGAATCAAGAATACGTCATGCATTAACATATTTGTTATTTTTTTGTACGGACTTTGCGCATGATTTTTTTTAATCTGCCTTTTGTTAAAGTTTGTGTTGCAATAAATTACTCAGAAAGTGCGCAATAAACAGAAAACAGTGGATTTTTTCGCTATTCTTTGATTTTAAATCGTATCTGCATTAATAATTATAATTAAATATTTACAAATATTCGAAATTTCCGTAATAAATAATTTTTTTTTTCTATAATGAAGATTAATTTTAACTTAAAATAAGTTGTAAATGTCGAATAATTAATATCCTATTAAAAAAAATGATTCAATATTCTATATGTCTACATTTAAATTCAGGTTTTCGGTTTTACGACGTTAATAAATTGATCATTAAATTTTTAAATCTAATTCGAATAGACAATGACAAAGATGGTTCGATATATTATTAGTCGTCGTGACAAGTTTAGACAGATTGGAGAAGACTGGAAAAACAAGACCAGTTTGCTAAAGTAAACATTTTGAAAGACCATTTACAATATCAAAAAACAAAACAAAATTAACACTACATATTATGCGATGCAACACTTGCATTTTAATTTCCGTTCCGATTTACGATTTTTCTTTCCAAATTAATTCCGAGTTAATCTCCATTTAATAACCGAAAATTGTAGGTAAAGTCATTGTCGAGGATGTTGTTGTCATACGTATTCTTTTCGCTCTATTGTTAACTCTACAATTGTTTATCTCTACAATTCATTCTGAAATTATTCGAAATAATCAATATTATTGATTAATTAATTATTGATTCAGTCAATTGATTTTTTAACTTATTGGCAGATAATTACATAATTATGCATAATATTTAATTTATGTTTATAACTTATAATGCTGTAAGAAACTCACAACAACTGCATTTAAAAAACTAAGTTGTTTCTTTTTTAGAAACAACACAGTAACGTAATTTTTGTGTTGAATTTGTATATTTAAAAAAAAAAACTCATTTTGTGAACTTTTACATAAAATTGCCATACATTGGCTTGCTACGATAAGAAAAACCTTCAGTTATAGCTGGTAGTTTGTTGATTAAGTTATTTATTTTGGTTGGTTGAAAACAAACATAAGAGACGTATGTTATGTTTTTTGTTGCTGCGAGACCGTATTCACATCTTGAATCATAAGGAACTTCTTTTTTCTTCAGCTATATTTTTCAGTCGTAAATTTAAATATGCATTAATCAAAACATCCATTTGTCATTTGTATAGCTGTTTTTAACACATAGGTAGTCCACAATTTAAAAGCAGGAGGATTGCGGACCAAGAAATCATCGTCCCTTGGAGGCAATGGCGGTCCTAGGAATTAAGATTTATTTCATTTTGAGTCTTGGAGTGATAGATTTTAGAATTCAGTTGAGAAGATAAGAAACTGATAAGTAAAGATTAGTACTAAACGTTAGGAAGTCGGTATACTTTTCTTATGGTCCCTCGAATGGAAGAATTGGGAAAATTTCCTGCTGGATGTATAGGATCGTTTGCCAAAGCAGTGAAATTTAACATGTTATGGAATTTTGAAAAGTGGGATCGTTTTTTTCGTTTAGAGATATCGCAGAATTTGCGTAGGGTAAATTTTCTCATTTGTCTCTTACACTCGAATAATGATTACCAATCCCTAGATCAAATCAAATCTAAAAAATAAAATATTTTTTATTTCAATAATTATGTAAACTAGAAAATGCATCTAAATCAAAGGTTCCCAAACTTATTTTTCACGTACACCACTTTCAAAATTTTCCTAGTTTCGGTTGACATTTCTACCATATTCCCAATACTCGTAAACGTAACGTACCGTAACTTCAACAACGCAAATCACCAATTAAAAAAAAGTCATATTTTTAATGGAGGGATGTACTTGATGGATAGACCTTTTTACGGTTAGTTAAGTGCATGCGCATCCGGAATGTTTAGAAGGCGGGAATATGAAAGTTTCGGGCACATTTTGTTATTTTGACTGGTTATACACCAAAAAAGTGCCCGAAAACATGTGTTGTTCAATCTGCTCCTTTTTTGTTACTAGGTTTGTAACGACACTAAAACTTTTTTCAACGGAAAAGCATTCAAATTCAAGGGAAAAGCTATCAAAAGTTTTCTCACTATTTCCAACAGCCCAGAATATTTTTCGGGTATTTCTGCCCGCAGCTAAAATGTTTGATAGCCTTTTTTAAACCTCACCTTTAGCTGCTCATTGGTGTTAACCTCGAATAGCTCCTTTTGTAATACCATATTCGCCACGTCCGTTTCATCAAATAGGTTTATGCGCCATTGTTTTATTTCCAGCGTCAGAATAACTTCGAATCTATTTTTATGTTAAGTCATCATGCAGGGCATATAAATGTTGAACGTATGTTTGAATATCGTCATCAAGATATTCTGCCTGTGACAAGTTTGGAAACTCGGAGAATTCGCGACGACTAATATTTTGCTTATTAAATTTTCTAAGAAAAGCCGAAATTTGTTACACCCTTTGTTTTTATTAAATTTAGGCTGTCGCCTTGTAACTGCGTAAATGTTAATGTCATTAAATGTTTTAACAAATCTGTCAAATAAACAATGGAGTTGGAGGAAACGATTTTCCAACAGGATAATACCCGTCCCCACATTGCAAGGCATTCTATGGAGCGCTTCGAAGAGGCTAATGTCAATATCTTGCGACCTTTGGCCCATAGAATATGTGTGGGACATGTGTGGGACACTAGAAACTCTCCAACATGAACTACAGATTGAAGTACATGAACTACAGATTCGAGCCATTGCCTCGTTCGAATATCGCCTGGGAATACCTCAGGGAGAAATCGACGACCTGGTGGAATCCATACCCAGAAGGGTGCGAAAGTGTGAAACTAATAGAGATGATCCAACAAATTATTAATAAAAATGCCTTTATATTTTGTTTAATCTCTTTGAAATTTTAAACAATTTCTATCTTTGACTAGTAAAACATTTCTGCCAAGTTTGGTCCAAAAATTCCTACCCCTTCTTGGTGTTGCATTTTTTCGAAAACAAGCTTTGCGAATAATAAACAACATGCAATTCCGACAGTCTTGTAGATGAACATTTAGACAATCACATATACTGTGACAATATCTGATTGTCTAAATGTTCATCTACAAGACTGTATGAATTGCATGTTGTTTATTAGTTTCAGTTCCATTACCCCAGAATGCAATACCGAATCTGAGGTGGCTGTGAAAATTTTCGAAGTAAACTGATCTTAGTATTTCTGGGTCTACATATGTTTTTAGTATTCACTGGCACTACAACCCTGGTTGGGCACTGGCCTCCCTCAGCTTCTTCCTCCACTGCTCCTTATTCACCGCTTCTCTTCTCCATTCTCTAGTGTTTAGCAGCTTTCCGGCATCCTCTTTAACTGCATCTTCCCACCGTTTTCGTAGACATTGAGGGCCCTTTTTGGTATTCTGTTTTCGGTCATTCCTATGACTTGCCCTGCCCACTGCAGTCTTTGCGTTTTAGTATACCTGGATACCGAGGGTTCTTCGAGTGCCCGTTAAATTTCCCTATTATACCGGATTCTAAATACATTGTTTTCATATACTGCGCCCAGGCTTCTGCGCACTATTTTTCTTTCAAAGGATCCAAGTTTCACATCCATATGTGAGGTTGGGTCTGATTATGGTTTTGTACACCTGTACTTTGGTATTCCTGTGTATGTTTTTCGATTTGAATACCGGCGTCAACGCAAAGTAGGCCTTATTTGGTCGCATTATTCTTGTTTTAATTTCTGCATCTTCTCTCCCGGTGTTGTTGAGGTTGGTCCACAGGTATCTAAAGTCGCTCACCTGTTCTATTTTGTCCTGTGTAGCGATAGAGTTATTATTATCTTGGTTATGTTTACCTGCAGTCCTATTGATACGGAAGCTTCTTTTAATAGGTGATAGGTTTCTTCTGCCGTAGGACAAATCGAAGGACAAATACCGCTTTATTAAGTTTGGTCGGAAATATTATTTGGATCAGTCCAGTGTACTATCAATGTGTATACCCAGAATCAGACATAATCTTTTAATAGCAGTGTCTCCTTTCGCAATTTCATTTCCTCGGGATACTTTTTTCTGCAGCGATTTGTTTCGAATATAACGATTTGTTTTTTAACAAACCATCATCATGGCAGTATCAAAGTTCGAACTTATATCCTCCACAGTTAATTCTCGAGAACAATTTTTTAACGTTCTCGAGAGTAATTTTTGGATTTACAAAAAATCTCACGTTAGTGTCATACGTTCCAAAAAAGGGAAAATCTGTAATTTTATTATCGATAATGCATCATAGCGATGCGAACGCGGAAAATAAGAGAAAACCGGAAATGATTATTGATGATGACAAATCAGATTTTATGGACAAGATGATCAAAACTTATACATGTAAAAGAAAGACAAATAGATGGCATGTTGCATTTTTTATGGTTCAATTTAAACATTTTAGACATAAGTATTGGCTACATATATTACATACACAACGTTTATAAAAATTGGAATTCGAAAAAAAAGACAAAAGAAATACTTTTACAGAAGAAGTTAGTAAGGCCCTGATTTCACCACATTTACAGCGACGACAGAATAAAATTTTGCGAAATAAGGGTTTGAAGGAAAGTATTTATTCTTCCTCCAGAAAAGAAACGACATATGTAAAGCCATTTATGTGAAAGTGAAAGGAGAGTATTCTAATATTGTATAAATTGCAAAAAGAATATTGTATAAGTATGTAGTGTATAGAAAAATTAAATTAGAAACTTGTTTATTTTTAAACACATAAAAAAGTATGTAGTTAATTTAATAACATTTATTGAATAAGAATAGAATGAAAGAGAATAAAAAATCTAAGATGTAATAATTCTATAACTACATTGCCATTGCACTAAATTGTCACCGGCCATTCAGACCTCAATGGTTAAAAATATTAGATAAACAGGATTTCTTGAAAACAAACAACTTTGTTGTATATAATATATTAGAAATTTAGAATAAACTTATTAGGTTTGGCTTTTAACCAAACTATCATTTTGTTACAATATCTACTACTTATTACACAAAAAAATGCAGTTTTTTGAACAAAATTAAAACAAAAAAGTAAATTACGTTTAAAATGGAATTTTATATATTTTTTTCTTTAACATAATTGTGTTTACTAATTTAATTTAATATTGTGTTTACAAAATAACTAATTAAATTTAAAACAATGAGCTTTAAAAAAAAACATTTTAATTAAACCAAAATGGTTTAGTGTTCCTCTCAATTTTCCTATTTGATTCTTTGATAACATATCATGTTACTCTATCAATACTTTTTCATTGTATTGCCTTTCAATTGTTATTTATAAGAAAAAATATTACCAGTGAAAAGAAAACGATGTGTAGGACTAGATCCACCGATCCAGCAATTACGAAGCTTGGACTTAACCACTCGGCGAACGCCATCTTATACACGTTGATGTAACGCAAATGTATATATTTGTTAGAAAATGCCGAAATAGTACGCTTTACTACTTGCACATTATGTCGTCTTTATGGACTACTAAAAGTGTACAAAGTTTGAAGAAAATCCGTGATCCCGACGTCGGAAGTTCCCCTTGTTAGATGTTATCGTCGTCGTCGTTAGCATAGCAGCTATTCTCATAGCGAGATCTCACAATCGATTTCATTTTCTTCAAAGCATCAGTCTTCTCTTTCTCAATTGTTCAGGGAGCTGGATGAAAAAGTTCCAATGACACATCAGTGCTAAGCTCTCCTCCAAGAGTTCCACAATTTAGTTTTACTCTTATAGAGTATGAAATAACTATGCCAATAGCTCCAGCTGGTCATTTACCTTCAGGAACCATAGTCGCACTGGCCAAATCCAAAGTCAAAGTGATCGATGAAATCTCTCTTGCCTAGGTAGACCGTAAGTTTACCAATAGGGGTGGTTTTTTTGAAAACTTTCACAGATACCACCATTTACGCTTTGGTTGTTTAAGTTTTTAACAATGAGTTTCGTTGAGTAGACGAAAAGTTGTTAGAATTACGAGGTTGTTTCCCCAGAAGTGATATCTTTTAGTAGCAGGCCCCTTATAAAGATTATCGTACGGTTTCTTTTCCACGTGTTTTAATTTAATTTGTAAGAAAATAATTTGGATTTAAATAATCTTATTGACGTAAAATATTACCTTATATAGTTTTATTACACGATTTTAAAAATTATTTGCTGAATTAATGATTGTTTTATATCTATTTTTCAGTTACAAGCATTCCTATTGGTTGTTGATGATATTATGGATTCATCAGAAAGTCGCAGAGGTTCACCATGCTGGTATAAAACTCCAGGTGTTGGATTAAACGCAATAAGCGATAGCATTTTGTTACATGAAGGTGTTTATTCCATCCTAAAGAGACATTTGTCAGGCCACCCATGCCATGTACCTGTAATGGAACTCTTCCATGATATTACCATGAAAACCGCGATGGGACAAACACTCGATACAATTTTCTCCACAAAAGATGGAAGACCTAACTTAGATGGCTTTACAATGAAGCGGTACAATTCAATCGTAAAGTATAAAACGGCCTACTATTCCTCCCATTTACCGGTCGCACTAGCTATGTATTTGGCTGGAAAATATGACCCAGAAATGCATAGACAAGCTAAAACTATCTTATTAGAAATGGGACACTTCTTCCAGGTTCAAGTATGTTTGAATTTGAACTCTAGCAAGATATTAAGATTTAATCAAATTTTATTTTTATAGGATGATTTCTTAGATTGTTTTGGCGAAAGATCCGCTACCGGTAAAGACGGATCTGATATTCGTGAAGGTAAATGTTCTTGGTTAGTTGTAGTAGCTCTCCAACGTGCAACTTCTACCCAAAGAAAAGTCCTAGAAGAACATTATGGAAGACCAGAAGAAGCCTCTGTTCAAGCGGTTCGCAATTTGTATGAGGAACTAGGCTTGCCAAATACTTACTCAATTTACGAAGAAGAGAGCTACAATCTGATTCGCACCCATGTCCAACAAATTTCCAAAGGCTTGCCTCATAATTTGTTCTTTAAATTTTTGGATAAGATTTATAGGAGGGAGGGTTAGATCATATCATTTATATTTTTCTACAAGTAGTATTACTTTTTTTACATAACTTTATGTGTGATATTTGAATGATATGACTGTGTCATAAGAATTTACTTAGTTTAAACTGTTTAATTCGGTTTAATAAATTAATTACTATACTCATTATTGTAATTTTTGACAAGGTGAATATATGTATAGTGTTTATTATTGCATAAAAGGTATGAAATGTTGAAAGTAATATAATAGGTATGTTACTTTTATTATTATTTATTACTTTTATTGTTATTTTTTATTAGGTGCTTTGATAGTAACTGTATAAAATACAAAAAATAGTATAAATAATAATATAACATAGATGGGTAATTAATAGTATGGTTGCGACGGGAGTATAGATGTGTAACTTTATTAAATATTTTAAAATATAGTATAAATTTTATGCAAGTAAAGAAATAAAACTGAACATTCACGCTTTGACCAGACATGAAACACATAATAGTTATTTATTATACAAGCGGATAAAATTAATTGTTTTTTTTTAAATGAATATATTTCAATACTACTACTACTATTCGTGTCCGGATTACACTATGTCCTTCCAAAAGTTTGTGGCTCTGATGGCCTTGTCATTTGCTAAAATTAGGTCGTTCCCTGTGCAGCTCTGTCCCATGTCGGTGCATGTCAGCAGGTGTGGAGGATTCTGGATTTCTCCGCAGGAACACTGAGGGTTTTCGTCCTCTGGTAGCATTCCCCATTTTTTTGCAGGTTTTCTCTGCAACTTGAGACTCCTGTGCAAAGTCTGTTGAGCGTTCTCCAGATTGGGTATGGGAGGAAATGTCCCAGTGCCAGCTCCTCTTTTTGTTGGGTGATTGGGTCTTGTGCCTCAGCGCGCCATTTCTGGAGCCTTCTGGCTTCCTGAGAGGTTTGCAAAGGTGCTGTTCTGGCCAAAAAGCTGTGGCGGGATCGGAGTCTGGGTCTAGCTGGTTGGTGGCCATAAAGCGGGTACCTTGGGTCGGTCTCTTGTCGCCCCCTTTTTGCCCTAGCGGCTACCTCTCTCCTGATGTGAGGCGGCGCTATCCCGGCGAGAGTGTATACCTGATGAAGTGGCGTAGGCTTCAGGCAACCTGTTATTAGGCGGACTGCTTGATTCAAAGGGACGTCGATTTGCTTTGCGTGAGTGGATGTATTTTAATGGCATAAACAAATGAACAAGTTTCACAAAGCCGTAAACCTTTATACAAATATTTCTATGAGTAGAAAGGAAATATTTTAAAATACATGGAAATGTATAATTACGGAAGAAATGCTAACTAAATAAAGCTTTTTTATTCTTATGCTATGGTAACAGACTTATGGCCTAAAAGGAATTCTTCCAATGGCCCAGAGAAACTAAAAGGTTGAAAGAAACAAAACATTCCTAATTTTAAGAAACAATCTATAAATGCTTGTACCGATTCTATTTTTAAATGACAAAGTCGATTGTTTTCCAAAATATTTTACACCAACTATTAGGCCACGATATTACCCTTATTTTCTAAGCAAACGTTTTCCAAAATTAATCAATTAAAAAAGGACGTTTTGAGTAGTTATCATTTTACACAAATATAGCAAAGCAGTTGTAATGTTTAACTTTCCTTTTTAAATTTTCGAAAAATAATTAAATTTGTGATATTTGAAATAAATATCACAAAATTAATTATTTTTCGAAAATCCCATAATACAGATCCAAATTTAAAATCCAGCTGCTCGACGAAACAGTTTTATTGCTAGAACAACTAATTGTAGTAATTCTTAACTTTCTCAAATATGCTTTCGCACTTCAAAGAATGATTCTACCTAGACTTATATGAAAGCTATATACAAAATTAAAGATATTCCCTATCGACAATTGGCAGTAAACTAAAAAAATCTAAAAAAACTAAAGTACTAAAAAACCTTGTATATTGTTTGTCCAAACTTGTATATACAAGTTTGGATCGCGCGAAGTATAAATACGATGAGAGAAATTTGTTTAAATTTTAGAATCAGATAAATAAATAAAATAAAATAATAAAACATGTGAATAGGCAATTTTCAATTTGCATTATTGAAATTGTTAATAAAACATAACACATTGTAGTCCGTTGACGTACTAATACGTTTTCTTTATCTGAAATATAGTAGCTGACGACGTAGAAGTACAAACGTCAATTTATAATCAAGCTATAGGAACCATTGACGTAACTGTATATTGTTTTTTTATTTTATTTATCTCTATCTTTCCGCGAAGAAAGCCGACTGAAGAACTTTTGACAGTTTTCTGTATCGTACGCGATTGCTGGGGTTTTAACAAATTTTGTTTTGAAAATCTTTGGTTTTGTTGAAAATATTGATATTCCTCGATTTTTCGGGAAACTGTTACCGCAGCTTTCTTTGGACTAGACCATGGGAAAATGAAGAAGTTTGAAGATATTCCTCGATTTTCGGAAAAAATTTTACGTATATTTTGTATCAGACTATGATGAACAGAAGACGCCATTGGAATTTAAATTTTGCCTTGATTTTGGGCCAAAGAATGAGAAGAGTGTTTTACTAAATTTTCAGAAATAGCAGTTATATGGATTATGGACCAAAATTTGAGAAACTGAAGAATTTGTTGGAAGATTTGGAGTTTCCCCAAGTTTAAAAAAAAATTGATAGTTTGATTTTGGACCACATTTGAAATTGTCCACATTGGATCACACGGAAAATTCTTAAATTCTTCTTGATTTTTTGAAATACTACAGCTAGCATTTTGTAGCGAACCTTGAATACTAAAGAATGTTCCGAAAAATTTTGCATCAAGCGAAACCAAAACGGTCTGGTTTTAGATTTGAATCCTGAGCAGAGGAGGATTTTTTCGAAAATAACATCAAAAAGACTCAAGAAAGACCGTAGGAAAAACTTTAAATCAGAAAAGTTGCCATTTGTTCTTTGCTCTCGGAAAAACTAGCCCTAATTGTATTTTGAACCAGAAAACTTTGTAGAATTTTCACCTTCATCATCCTTTATAAAGTAATGTGAAATTTTGCAAAATTTTCTGACCTTTAAAACATTTATTATTCAATAATAAAATATAGTTTTGTGAACAGAGAAGTGTTTTCAGACATTATTATTTAGATATAAACTAATCTAAATACGCTATATTAGAAGTACAGAATCATATTTTTAAATAACATACTTTGGTGTTGACTTATACTATTGACTATATATGTATGTTTATATAGATTAACCTTATCAGACAAATATATGTTTCGTTAAAGACTAGTTTAGACATTGGTGATGAAAATTGTACTAAAATCAGCATTAAAGACAATGAGAATGATTAAAGTGTTTATGACGACACACTTATTTATGACATACTCATTTATTAAAAATACGCATTACGCTACCATAAGTAATACTTATTTTAAGTTATTCTTGTAAATAATGCAGTATGCAGCAACAATTTCGAATTATAATTGGTTAAAACACAATATTTAAATAGTTATTGTTGTTATTCACATATTTTTATTGTCATTTAGTTAATGTAGTATTCAAAGATGTTGCAGCAAATTCTGTAGTATATTTCTCGAGATAAGGTGAACTAGCTGTTTGGAGCTATTTGTCCCGCAACATTTTTAAAAAGTCCCGCTTTTTGAAATATTAATGTTTTAATTTAAAAACTTTCCGTCAACCTGTCCCGCTTTTTTTAATTGACTTTTTTGATTGATTTTTTCACTAATTTTTTGTTTTCTTTTCAGTAGCTTCAGTCTCGCATTTTCTCGATAGATTTAGTTACAAATTTGCCGGGTTTTACAAATTTTCCAGTTTTTTTGCAACAAGAACAATTTTTCTCAAGACAAACATCACAATTTAACAATTTTGTCCCGCTTTATCAACCTCGAAATCTGGTCAACTAATATTAAGATAACAAATGAAAATTGATAATAATAATTAATCTTTATTATACTAAACGTATTTTTCGGCCCTTGACATTACAGAAGTTGTGGAGGAAAATAAATATATATGCAAATACAAACGTACTAGACAGACACAAAATACAAGACAAAATAAATAAATATGAACAATTATGGTTATAAATCACCTTTTCAAACCCCCTTTTAATATCATTGGGGCCACCGATGTTTGGCATCAATCGCGGCAACGATGTAGTTGTTGCAGATGCTTTTCAGTGGTACTGGCTATGTGTTCAGTACACCTTAATCGGTCGTCAATTTGCACTCCCAGGTATCTCACTAATCTGCTCCATGCTATCTTGTTTCCACCTATTTCCAGGCTTGGTGGCAAAACCCACAATACTCGAAACCGCCGGCAATTCTAGGTTTAGTAGTCCATCATACATGATATTCCAGAGAAATTGTCCCAAGACCGATCCTTGTGGAACACACGCCGTTACTTCATAAAATTTAGGTCCTTTTTCGGTGTATATTAGGATTTTATCAGACAAATTTTAATAGCTATTGATTATATGATATGTAACAAATATTCCGGTGTTTCCTTTTTTGCCAAAGCTTCGATTATTTTATCCCACCTTAATGTGTTGAAAGCGTTTTTTATGTCAAGGGTGACCACTGCGCAGGATCGTTTCTTTTCCAGGGACAACTGTTAATTTGTTTTGCAGCTTTGACAACAGTAGAGATTGCGTCTATTGTCGATAGCCCCTTTAGGAAGCCATACTGCCTTGGAGACAGCGTTAGGTTTATGTGCGTTTCGAGTCTACTCTTCAATAATCTTTCTTAAAGTTTTCCAGCTGTAACCGGGAGACTAATTGGTCTATATTAACGGTTTATTTCCCTTCCTAAGGGGAACCAAACGCTGTCTCTTCCACCTCCTCAGAAAGGATCCTGCACGAAAACAACATTATACGTTTCTAAAAGTAGTTCCGGCCACACTTTCACTACCGCAATTCATTAGGACTTCACTACCGCAACTCATCCGTACACTCAAATTAAGATCTCGCGTTTTCGGGACCAGGCGATTTTCCTATTTTAAACCATTGCTTCCTGTAGTTCATCTAGTCTTGTCTATCTAGTCTTGTCTGTCTAGTCTTGTCGGTCTAGTCTTGTCTGTCTAGTCTGTCTAGTCTTGTCTGTCTAGTCTGTCTAGTCTTGTCTGTCTAGTCTTGTCTGTCCAGTCTTGTCTGTCTAGTCTTGTCTGTCTAGTCTTATCTGTCTAGTCTTGTCTTGTCTGTCTAGTCTTGTCCATATAGACTTGTCTGTCTAGTCTTGTCTGTCTAGTCCTGTCTGTCTAGTCTTGTCTGTATAGTTTGTCTGTCTAGTCTTGTCTGTCTAGTCTTGTCTGTCTAGTCTTGTCTGTCTGAGACCCGGGTTCGATTCCTGGTCGGGGAGACAACAACTAGGGCGGTTTTTCAGTAAACCGTCCGGGCTGCCCACCCTGAATGAATGCAAAATATGCGATACCAGGGTGGTGCATACTAAAGCCAAGGTGGAATAGGGGGTTTAGTGAGAGCTTCCCCCGAACCACTTTAAAAAAAAAAAAAAGTCTTGTCTTGTCTGTCTAGTCTTGTCTGTCTAGTCTTGTCTGTCTAGTCTTGTCTGTCTAGTCTTGTCTGTCTAGTCTTGTCTGTCTTGTCTTGTCTGTCTAGTCTTGTCTGTCTAGTCTTGTCTGTCTAGTCTTGTCTGCCTAGTCTTGTCTGTCTAGTCTTGTCTGTCTAGTCTTGTCTGTCTAGTCTTGTCTGTCTAGTCTTGTCTGTCTAGTCTTGTCTGTCTAGTCTTGTCTGTCTAGTCTTGTCTGTCTAGTCTTGTCTGTCTAGTCTTGTCTGTCTAGTCTTGTCTGTCTAGTCTTGTCTGTCTAGTCTTGTCTGTCTAGTCTTGTCTGTCTAGTCTTGTCTGTCTAGTCTTGTCTGTCTAGTCTTGTCTGTCTAGTCTTGTCTGTCTAGTCTTGTCTGTCTAGTCTTGTCTGTCTAGTCTTGTCTGTCTAGTCTTGTCTGTCTAGTCTTGTCTGTCTAGTCTTGTCTGTCTAGTCTTGTCTGTCTAGTCTTGTCTGTCTAGTCTTGTCTGTCTAGTCTTGTCTGTCTAGTCTTGTCTGTCTAGTCTTGTCTGTCTAGTCTTGTC
This sequence comes from Phosphuga atrata, assembly GCA_944588485.1. NCBI lineage: Eukaryota > Metazoa > Arthropoda > Insecta > Coleoptera > Silphidae > Phosphuga > Phosphuga atrata. The sequence continues at coordinate 76,721,525 of OX155892.1, read as the reverse complement.
TGTCTAGTCTTGTCTGTCTAGTCTTGTCTGTCTAGTCTTGTCTGTCTAGTCTTGTCTGTCTAGTCTTGTCTGTCTAGTCTTGTCTGTCTAGTCTTGTCTGTCTAGTCTTGTCTGTCTAGTCTTGTCTGTCTAGTCTTGTCTGTCTAGTCTTGTCTGTCTAGTCTTGTCTGTCTAGTCTTGTCTGTCTAGTCTTGTCTGTCTAGTCTTGTCTGTCTAGTCTTGTCTGTCTAGTCTTGTCTGTCTAGTCTTGTCTGTCTAGTCTTGTCTGTCTAGTCTTGTCTGTCTAGTCTTGTCTGTCTAGTCTTGTCTGTCTAGTCTTGTCTGTCTAGTCTTGTCTGTCTAGTCTTGTCTGTCTAGTCTTGTCTGTCTAGTCTTGTCTGTCTAGTCTTGTCTGTCTAGTCTTGTCTGTCTAGTCTTGTCTGTCTAGTCTTGTCTGTCTAGTCTTGTCTGTCTAGTCTTGTCTGTCTAGTCTTGTCTGTCTAGTCTTGTCTGTCTAGTCTTGTCTGTCTAGTCTTGTCTGTCTAGTCTTGTCTGTCTAGTCTTGTCTGTCTAGTCTTGTCTGTCTAGTCTTGTCTGTCTAGTCTTGTCTGTCTAGTCTTGTCTGTCTAGTCTTGTCTGTCTAGTCTTGTCTGTCTAGTCTTGTCTGTCTAGTCTTGTCTGTCTAGTCTTGTCTGTCTAGTCTTGTCTGTCTAGTCTTGTCTGTCTAGTCTTGTCTGTCTAGTCTTGTCTGTCTAGTCTTGTCTGTCTAGTCTTGTCTGTCTAGTCTTGTCTGTCTAGTCTTGTCTGTCTAGTCTTGTCTGTCTAGTCTTGTCTGTCTAGTCTTGTCTGTCTAGTCTTGTCTGTCTAGTCTTGTCTGTCTAGTCTTGTCTGTCTAGTCTTGTCTGTCTAGTCTTGTCTGTCTAGTCTTGTCTGTCTAGTCTTGTCTGTCTAGTCTTGTCTGTCTAGTCTTGTCTGTCTAGTCTTGTCTGTCTAGTCTTGTCTGTCTAGTCTTGTCTGTCTAGTCTTGTCTGTCTAGTCTTGTCTGTCTAGTCTTGTCTGTCTAGTCTTGTCTGTCTAGTCTTGTCTGTCTAGTCTTGTCTGTCTAGTCTTGTCTGTCTAGTCTTGTCTGTCTAGTCTTGTCTGTCTAGTCTTGTCTGTCTAGTCTTGTCTGTCTAGTCTTGTCTGTCTAGTCTTGTCTGTCTAGTCTTGTCTGTCTAGTCTTGTCTGTCTAGTCTTGTCTGTCTAGTCTTGTCTGTCTAGTCTTGTCTGTCTAGTCTTGTCTGTCTAGTCTTGTCTGTCTAGTCTTGTCTGTCTAGTCTTGTCTGTCTAGTCTTGTCTGTCTAGTCTTGTCTGTCTAGTCTTGTCTGTCTAGTCTTGTCTGTCTAGTCTTGTCTGTCTAGTCTTGTCTGTCTAGTCTTGTCTGTCTAGTCTTGTCTGTCTAGTCTTGTCTGTCTAGTCTTGTCTGTCTAGTCTTGTCTGTCTAGTCTTGTCTGTCTAGTCTTGTCTGTCTAGTCTTGTCTGTCTAGTCTTGTCTGTCTAGTCTTGTCTGTCTAGTCTTGTCTGTCTAGTCTTGTCTGTCTAGTCTTGTCTGTCTAGTCTTGTCTGTCTAGTCTTGTCTGTCTAGTCTTGTCTGTCTAGTCTTGTCTGTCTAGTCTTGTCTGTCTAGTCTTGTCTGTCTAGTCTTGTCTGTCTAGTCTTGTCTGTCTAGTCTTGTCTGTCTAGTCTTGTCTGTCTTTTTTTTGTAATTACAGAAGTTGTGGAGGAAAATAAATATATATGCAAATACAAACGTAATCACAAAATACAAGACAAAATAAATAAATATGAACAATTATGGTTATAAATCACCTTTTTCAAACCTCCTTTTAATATCATTGGGGCCACCGATGTTTGGCATCAATCGCGGCAACGATGTAGTTGTTGACAGATGCTTTTCAGTGGTACTGGCTATGTGTTCAGTACACCTTAATCGGTCGTCAATTTGCACTCCCAGGTATCTCACTGATCTGCTCCATGCTATCTTGTTTCCACCTATTTGCAGGCTTGGTGGCAAAACCCACAATACTCGAAACCGCCGGCAATTCTAGGTTGAGTAGTCCATCATACATGATATTCCAGAGAAATGGTCCCAAGACCGATCCTTGTGGAACAAACGCCGTTACTTCATAAAATTTAGGTCCTTTTTCGGTGTATATTAGGATTTTATCAAACAAATTTTAATAGCTATTGATTATATGATATGTAACAAATATTCCGGTGTTTCCTTTTTTGCCAAAGCTTCGATTATTTTATCCCACCTTAATGTGTTGAAAGCGTTTTTTATGTCAAGGGTGACCACTGCGCAGGATCGTTTCTTTTCCAGGGACAACTGTTAATTTGTTTTGCAGCTTTCACAACAGTAGAGATTGCGTCTATTGTCGATAGCCCCTTTAGGAAGCCATACTGCCTTGGTGACAGCGTTAGGTTTATGTGCGTTTCGAGTCTACTCTTCAATAGTCTTTCTTAAAGTTTTCCAGCTGTAACCGGGAGACTAATTGGTCTATATTAGCGGTTTATTTCCCTTCCTAAGGGGAACCAAACGCTGTCTCTTCCACCTCCTCAGAAAGGATCCTGCACGAAAACAACATTATACGTTTCTAAAAGTAGTTCCGGCCACACTTTCACTACCGCAATTCATTAGGACTTCACTACCGCAACTCATCCGTACACTCAAATTAAGATCTCGCGTTTTCGGGACCAGGCGATTTTCCTATTTTAAACCATTGCTTCCTGTAGTTCATCTAGTCTTGTCTGTTTAGTCTTGTCTATCTAGTCTTGTCTGTCTAGTCTTGTCGGTCTAGTCTTGTCTGTCTTGTCTTGTCTGTCCAGTCTTGTCTGTCTAGTCTTGTCTGTCTAGTCTTATCTGTCTAGTTTTGTCTTGTCTGTCTAGTCTTGTCCATCTAGACTTGTCTGTCTAGTCTTGTCTGTCTAATCTTGTCTGTCTAGTGTTATCTGTCTAGTCTTCTCTGTCTCATCTTATGTGTCCAGTGTTGTCCTGTCATGTATTGTCTGCTTAGTATCTTCACTATTTATAAAACTTTTTATAAGACACTATTTATAAGAGAATAACATTTACTGTAAGCCAGTAATAAATAATTTCTAAATTTGTTATCATTGAAATGAAAAAAAACGATGATATTCACAATGATTTTAAATTCAATAAAACATTAATGAAGAAAGGCAAGGTATTGCAAAAACGAGTTTTTATTAATTAAATTGATCTTTTACCAATATTACCAGTATTATTAGATACTTGTCTCTGAGTATTACTGTAACTACATCCTGTGTAAAATTAAGTGTAGCTTTGTAAAAAATGTTTTATAAAGCAAAAATATTACTGGATGTATTTTAATATTATAAACTGTAACATTTTGTTACAAGCGTTAGAATAAACAAAATAGTGAAAATATCTAAAAATAACAAAAACTTTATTCTCTTGCACTCTGTTTTTAATAATTTAAAAATAGAAAACTAACAAAGAAAATATTTGGTGATTCATTTTGAGTTTAGTTTATTGATATAATAAGTTAAGTATTGTATATAATTAAATAATTTATAGTGCTGTTAAAACTATAACATTATTTTGAACGTATTTTCGTGTTTATAACTAAATAATTTGTTTATTTCGTGTTTTTAAATATTGGCGGTTAAAAAATAGTGCTGTTATTGTGGGTAAAAAAGTTGACTGTAAGTCGCGAGAACATACCTGCTTTGACAGCTTTTGATTGTAATGGCGGAATTAAGTTGGACAATAACATTTTCTTGCATGTATTTTCACCTTTATTTCCATTAACGAAACAAGTTTGAGTTGATTTATGTGATCCACAGTTGTAAACAAAACGAAGCAATCGTGCTCTCACTAGTTTAGTTAAGCAGAAACCAGAAGAAAATTAGTGCATTTATTTAATATATACATATATAGAGTTGTTTTTAACATGTTATTTGTATTTTTGTGCTGATAGTTCAAGACATAGGGATTACATAGTGAGTTTCACTGGCATCAGTTATTGTGCTCTTCGTTATGGTAAATAGTGAGACTGAGCATTATAGATAGCTATGGCAAATTTGAACTTAAGAAACATTGGAGGCAATGGCCTCGGAAGATCGAGTGTTAGTTTTGGAAGTAACTCTGTCTCTGGACATGTTACACCTATTTTTGGGCAAAGGGCACCATCTGATAGGAGAGGACTACCTACAATAGGGTAAATACACAAATCTTATTTTACTGTAACTTTTTATGTCTTTCCAACACTCTTCATTTATATTCATAACAAACTTTGCATTTTTATACTAACTGCAATTTTTAAAACAATTTGTATCAAATGGTTTGTTTATTTACTTTTCTTTAATGAATTAAACCTTGACATTACCATTTCATCAGATTATGTTTATCTTTTAAATTTGAGGTATTCATAAGTCTTTGTTTTAAATATGTTAATATTATACATTTTATTCTGATTTTTTTTTCACCTAAAATACTTTGTTTAATTATAAATTTACTGGATTACATTCTTATTGTTATAAGCTTATTTTTTAAGTTATTTTTGGTTTGTTCAAAGTAATTTAAGTTTAACTATATACAGTTGAGACTTGATTATCTGGGTCGGCCAGCATCGAGAATTTGCCAGATAATTGAAACCACGGATAATGCAAGCACATCGTTTTTTATATATTAATGTTTTTTATTTGGACAAGTACATGTAGAAAGGCAAAAATTTATTTTTATCGTAAAAACAAAAAAATATTCTCATTGGAATCGAAAATTTGTAGTACATTAAATATGCACAAAAAAATAAAAAAACAAGTTAAATATGTAGAATTTACTTGAAAAAGTCAGTAATTTGTTTATGATTTTAAGATTGAATATTTTATTTGAGATTATATAGTAGTCCTTCATTAGTCAGACATCATTTGTCTAAGCTGAAAAGACATCATTTGTCTTAGCATCAGGTACAGGCAGTTTTACAGGCCATAGCTAGGGGCTGGCCAGTTGGTAGGCTACCAGGGGCAAAACCTTTAGGGGGGCGCATTTTGTCTACCCACAGTGCTGTTGCAGCACAGACACACAAAATTAAAACATAGTCATTAAAAGATTTTATGCCTTAATTAACAAACTCGTATTCTATTGCAATGTTTCGTACATAATAGTAATATCTACTTTTAAGCATAACTTGAATTACTTATATAGTAATTAGATAGTATATATACTTGCAAAGCTATGTCTTATTTCTCTTCCTGGAAGATAAGTCTCAGGAGGCGCAAAAGTTAAATCTTGATAGGGGCGCTGATGACCCTATCTACAGCACTGGGTTTAGGTTGATTGTAGATATGCTGGTGACGACTTGTACTGCAACCTTTATAGATCTATTGTGCCCCATCCTCCTCCTCCAAGCGTTGGTGTACTTACCCATAGAGTGCCTCCTCTAATCCTGATTCCTTTAGGAATTTCAAGATTCAAGGCCTGCAGCTCCTCTGTGTTCAAGCAGTGAGCCCCGAGGTACATCTGTCTCTTACGGAGTAATGCTCTGCAGTCTTTGAGCAGATGTATTTGGGTTTCCTCTGCTGAGCCACAGAATCTGCATCCATCATCCTCCTCTAGGCCTAGGGCCTTGAGATGTTTCTTAAGGCTGCAGTGTCCCGTCAGGACCCCTGTCAGAATTCTAAGCTTGTTCCTGCTTAATTTCACGCAAGCTTTTGTTCTCTTCTGGTTAAAAGATCCCAGCATCACTTTGGCCTTAGCCCTGGAAGTTCTTTGCAGGTTTTCATCCATTTTCCTCTTGTTTCTTCATCTAAACTTTTGTGGATGGTGTTCACACTCATGCCAAGATCCAGGGGATCTTGGCAGCGAGGCTGTTTCGATCTCTGCTCCCGATTATTTTACCTCTGCCCATTCCTGCCCTGCTGAACCTTACAATCGCCGATCTGGCGGCCCTTTCCACCACAAGGTGCAGCGGAGTCAGATCCAGCAGCAGCTCCATTGCTGCTGTCGGAAACGACCCCATCGCCTCCGTGATGCAGACACACGTCAGTCTTTGAATCTTCTCAAGCTGTTTCCTCATAGAGGCCAGCTTGGTTCTACTTCCCCACGCAACTGCCCCATAAGAGATTGCAGGTGTCATTATCATGGTGTACATCCATCGCAGGATTGTGGGTTCAGGTTACATGTCAAAATATTGTATTCACTGCATTCTTGATGACTTCTTTTGGTGATACAGTCGCCAATATTATCATCACTGTTAGTTTCAGAGCTTATTTCTGCAGGAGTGTTATTCGGATCTGCATCTTCACCCATAATCTTGTATCTTTCCTTGGTGATCACATCTTGTTCATTCATTTCTTCTTTGAATTCCTTTCAAACCATTGATTTCTGACACTATGGAGGATATAAGTAGTATAGGAGGATATAAGTAGTAGTATATGTTAAATATGTACAATTTACTTGAAAAAGTCAGTAATTTGTTTATGATTTTGAAATTGTATCTTTTGTTTAATAATATGAAAAATGCATTTTGAATGACTAGAACTATTATTATCAATTGAAAATATAACCTCCATAGTATCAGAAACCAATGGTTTTGGAGGAATTCAAAGATGAAATGAATGAATAAGATGTGTTCAGCAAGGAAAGTTACAAGATTATGGGTAAAGATGCAGATCCTAATAACACTCCTGCAGAAATAAGCTCACATACTAACAGTGATGATAATATTGGCGACTGTATCACCAAAATAAGTCATCAAGAATGCAGTGAATACAATATTTTGACATGTAACCTGAACACACAATCCTGCGATGGATGTACACCATTATAGTGAGAACTGCAATCACTTATGGGGCAGTTGCGTGGGGAAGTATGAGGAATCAGCTTGAGAAGATTCAAAGACTGGCGTGTGTCTGCATCACGGGGGCGATGGGGTCGTGTCCGACAGCAGCAATGAAGCTGCTGCTGGATCTGACTCCGCTGCACCTTGTGGTGGAAAGGGCCGCCAGATCGGCGATTGTAAGGTTCAGCAAGGAAGGAATAGGCAGAAGTAAAATAATCGGGAGCAGAGATCGAAACAGCCTCGCTACCAAGATCCCCTGCACCAGTAACTCCCTTTCAGTCTTCGAACCATCTGTAGACCACTTGATAGCATTTTGCTCTATGTGGTATGCTGAAGATTCGTGGCTCCAATCGGCTTTACTACTACACATTGCTGTGTAGTTTTTTTTTCGAAGTGGTATTTGCATACCATTTTGTCTTTTGGTACTTCCAGCCAGGGGATCTTGGTAGCGAGGCTGTTTCGATCTCTGCTCCCGATTATTTTACTTTCTGCCTATTCCTTCCTTGCTGAACCTTACAATCGCCGATCTGGCGGCCCTTTCCACCACAAGGTTCAGCGGAGTTAGATCCAGCAGCAGCTTCATTGCTGCTGTCGGACACGACCCCATCGCCCCCGTGATGCAGACACACGCCAGTCTTTGAATCTTCTCAAGCTGTTTCCTCATACTTCCCCACGCAACTGCCCCATAAGTGATTGCAGTTCTCACTATAATGGTGTACATCCATCGCAGGATTGTGTGTTCAGGTTACATGTCAAAATATTGTATTCACTGCATTCTTGATGACTTATTTTGGTGATACAGTCGCCAATATTATCATCACTGTTAGTATGTAAGCTTATTTCTGCAGGAGTGTTATTAGGATCTGCATCTTTACCCATAATCTTGTAACTTTCCTTGCTGAACACATCTTATTCATTCATTTCATCTTTGAATTCCTCCAAAACCATTGGTTTCTGATACTATGGAGGTTATATTTTCAATTGATAATAATAGTTCTAGTCATTCAATCATTATTTATAAAATGCATTTTTCATATTATTATTTTTTTTTACTTTATTCTGGGCTTAAGCTACAACATGTATTGAAGCTTTTACGTACAGACCGAGGGGTCATCCACTCCCTGAAATGTTGCAATGTATTCGCAATTATCCTCTAAACTACTTTTTCACATTTTTGTATTGCTTATCAATATTAAATCATATGTCGCAGTCCTGTGAAGTTAGCAACCGAATTTGCAAAATATGATATTACATCGGAGTTCCTGGTAGATAGGTAGAGTACTAAAAAATGGAAAATACCAAAAATGAGCTTACAACACTTGAGAAAAACTGTGCGTTTTTGACGTATTACTGCACATCGACCATAGTTCTGTAGTACTTAATCAATTTTGCAAAAAGTTCTGCAAAAATTGACATTTTGCAAAAAAAAACACAGTTCTTTTCGCGGATCTAAATAGCACCCTAAGAGTTCTGTCGAAGATCCCTTTGACATATTTTGATCAAAACCTTGGTTCAAAAGATATTTTCAATATTAAGGGGGACCCATGATTTTTAACGAAAATTAAAAAAAATCGCGCAACAGTTATGTTTGCAGTTCCTGATATAGCTCCTAGAATTCTATCGAAAATCCTTATAACATTTTGCTGCAAAGTTAAAAATTGAAAGGATATAAGTGAAGAAAAAAAATCGCGCAATCGTTCTGTTTGCATTTCTCGGTAGAACTCTTAGAGTTATATCGAAAATCCTTGTAACATTTTTCTGTGAAGTCAAGTATTGGAAAGATATTCGAAAAAAAGTTCACTAATGAAATTGAGTTCATCAATGAAGTGCAAAAAAAAGTGGCGCAACAGTTCTGTTCCTTTGTGAATTCATTGGTTTACTGTAGAAATATGTACATTTTCTAACTAAAATTTACTAACAAAGAGAATTTACTACATGCTCGGCGCGTGGATCGGCATTTCGTGCGGTCGGCAAAGGAGAAAGCCGATCTATTCGCCGACAAAGCAGAAACATTCAAAACGCCGCTCGGTCGCCCCTATTTTTTTTTTCATTTTCCCTTCGACACATTCGGTGAAGTTTAATTTTTCGCATATCTTTATAATTTTTAACTTTACAGAAAAATTTGATAAGGATTTTCGTAGACAGAACTCTAAGGGTTCTACCAGGAACTTCAAACAAAACTATTGCGCGGTTTTTTTCTTTTTTACTACGTCGCTTCGGTTAAGCTCAATTTTTCGAAAATCTTTTCAACTTTATAGTAAAATTAGGATTTTTGCAATTATAAGAATTTTCGATAGAATTCTAAGAATTCTACCGAAAACTGCAAACAGAACTATTGCGCGTAATTTTGCACAAAGTACTCTAGAACTATTTGATATCTACCAGGAACTCCGGTGTAATATTATATTTTTGCAAATTCGGTAGCTAACTTCATAGAACTATATATTACTATTAAATGTTAAAATTTTATTATTAATATTATACTACCTAATTTTAAACCAATTTCACTTTGTTTCAAATGGCATCAGCTTCTTTCTATTATGAGGAGTTTAGTAGGAGCTCACTGTCCTACTGCAGCACGGCGCATGACGAGGTGCATGATGAGCTAATGCGGGTGTAGTGGGAAGCTAATGTGGCCGTAATGCGAATATAATGTGAACGTAATTCAGGAAATGTAAGAGTAATTCAAGGAATGCAAGAGTACTTTGTGTACTGTGGTGTAATACTTTCGTAATGCTAAGGAATGCAAAGTAATGTGAGGTAATGGATCTAAATATTAACATGTATTGCAGGAGTGGATGGCCCCTCGGTACAGACATTTCTAAAAATCTCATAGTTCAAGTCATTTCCCACCAACAATTGGAACATAAGGTCTTTCATTGAAACACCTAGGTCCATTGGCTGGATAATACATACATTTCAGAATAAAATACATATGAATAAAATACCATGAATTTGTATTCATCTTCTGTTTTTTTGTGAAACTAGATAATAATAGTTCTTGGTAATTCATATCATGCTCCTTCTCAACTTCAGTATCTTCTGAGACCATTATTTTATCACCCTATTCCAGGCTTCAACATATACTGCTTCTTTAATGTACAGCAGTGTTTCCCAACCTTTTTGTGCCATGCCCCACCTAAGCCTTTCTAAATTTCTTATGCCCCCCTATGTAGCAGATACATAATTTTTAGAATGAAAAAATTGAATTGTTCACTTAAGAAACTTAAATGATAGGTTTTAGGAAGAAATCACTAGGAAATTGTTAATGAAAGTAAGTAAGTAAGTAAATTTTCAAAACAGATAATGAAGAACTAAAATTCAAATTCGAATTAATTTTAATAATGACTTTTCTATATTAATTTATTATTTTGATTTAAATCAAAAAACCTTGCGCTTGATGCTTGCTGCGCAGAGATTTTATGTTAGGTTCGAATTTGGTTAGCTTCAGTCTCAAATCTCCCCGTTGTGTAATATCCAGACGATTTCTTTTTTGTACCTTTTTTACCAGTAAATCATTTACAGCACTAAATCCATATTCAGCTAAATATGAAGATGGAAACAGTACCAACATTTTTCTTGCACATTTGCTTGAATTTGGTATTTGATTTCTGTTTCCTCAAAGCCATGCCATCGCTCCTTTTATATTAAATAAAGTTTTAACTGACTCATTATTTTGCATTTCTACTGCATATTTTGATATATCAGACAAATCCACTAACATTGACTGCATCATCCATGAAAATCAATTTGTTTTAAATCAGAAAATCTTTCTTTTAAATCAGCCGATAGTAATCTTTTCAAGCAGTTCCCTTTAGAGAGCCATCTTACTTCAGTGTGAAGAAAAAGTCTCACATAGTCTGCATTTAATTTAAATTAAATTAAATCTTATATAATAAATAAATAATATATAATAAATAAATAAAATAAATAAATCTAATATAATAAATTCTTCACTAAAAAGCTTGATGAGGCTCACGTTTTGCATTAGCTTTAATAGCATTGATACACTTTATTATTGGATGTAGTACTTCATTTAGAACAGGCGAGTTGTTTTTAGCTACTTTAAGGGGGGAAACCACATTAGCATGTTCAAATTTTTTTGCATAAATCGTTAGCTTAACTACCCAAGAATACGCTGTCAAAATTTCAAATCGAAATTCGCATTCGTTTAGATTTTATTAAATTCGTTTAGTTTTTACAAAACCTTTTTGATTTCACGTGAAAATCGAAATAGCTACACTGCACGCAATTGGAAAACTATACTTACAACACCGTAACTTTTTTATTTTTGGATGAAATTATTAAAAAAAAATCACAGAAATTGTTCGAAATATGAATGAAATGATGTCAAAATTTGATTAAATTCTTGTTATTTTTGCTCACCCAAAAAAATCCTAAAAAATCAGTATCAAGTAGCCTCGTAATGTGGTTTCCCCCCTTAATTTACTTTACTTTAATTTTAGCATTTTGTTATTCCTTATGAATAACACAATGCACATGAATCAATTCTGGATTCTGATCTTTCATCAATTTCTTGCCCATCATATTAGCACCATATGCAGCACAAGATGTTATATTTTTCAATGGTATTATTGACATCTAAGTAGTATTTTAGCTTATTATATATATATATATATATATATATATATATATATATATATATATATATATATATATATATTTATATATATATATATATATATATATATATATATATATATATATATATATATGTATATATATCGTAAGTTATCAATATCCTCACTGTCTCTCAAAATTGATTGTTTCATCCATTTGCACTGAGAATTTTCGTATTTTTAGCTTTTCAACAAGTTGTTTTCAAAATCTTCACTCATTTCGTATATTCTCTTGCTAACAGTATGGTTACTGAGTGGCATAGCTTTTACATCTTTGTCATCTTTTTCAAGAACCATTTTTAGAAATGCCGATATTGACGGTTTTATTAAATTCGCACCTATAGTATGATTTTTTCTAGATTTAGCGATGAATAAAGAAATTTGATAACTAGCCTCAAGAATACAATTATGTGTTGAAGTATGAGCAGTAAATAGAGACTTCATTGTCGTTCTCTTTTCAAAATTTTTCTTTGTTTGAAAAGTTTGAAAGTAATTCAAATCTGAATTAATATGAGTACTGTTAATGTTTCACCTTCAAATACACCTCAGGACGACCATGATTCATTGATTCGTTGGTCAAGCATTGTTGGCATAAAATACAAAAAGGAAACCGCTCATCGTGGACGTGGTATGAACCTAAAACTGCGTTGTTTAGCTAGATTTTAAAGCGTCCGGCTGTTCCCGCGGAACCTGCAGTCTGCCGAAGGGAGGTTAACTTGACGACGCCAAAAACCCAGTTTTGATATAGAGATATTTTGGTCTCAAACGAATTTAAGAATTTGCTTTTTTTTCTTTCAATTGTGGCACCGAAATCTGGCATTGCATTTAAATGGCCCAGAGAAAAATGGCCCTCGTGTCGAGTCCATTTTCAAATTGCCCCCCTTAACAATAAAATTTCCCCCTGTGGGGCGTTGGGAAACACCGATGTACAGACATTTCCAAAAATCTCATATTCCCTCAACAATTGGAGTCTTTCCTCTTCATGGCCTTTATAACACCTTGGTCCATTGGCTGGATAATATTTTGGTTTGAATTTTTCGAAAACCACTTTCTAAAAATACAATCGTTTTAAAAATACCCGATCAATACAGGCAGTCTTTTGATTTTAACCCTTAAGTTGTTTAAAGATGTATGTAATAAGAATTACTTGGAGCACAACTTACTGTCCCTTTATTTGGGCATTGCTTTCCAGTATAGCTTAGTTTTGTCTGCATTCTTCACTTGTTTGGGCCTTTGGGCCTTCGTGTTCTTTGACAATATTTTTCAAATTATAGCAATTGTCAAGCTACATGATATAATAGGCTACATGATCAGCACCAAATTTCTACTTTCAAATGAATAATTCTCATATTTCATGGCACTTTTGTACCTGTGCAGCCAACCAAAAAATGCACAAAACTTTTTGGCTTGATTAGCACATACCGTCCCGATCGAGGGGCCATCCACTCGTGCAATACATGTTAATATTTAGATGCATTACCGCACATTACTTTGCATTCCTTAGTATTACATAAGTATTACACCACAGTACACAAAGTAATCTTGCAATCCTTGAATTACGTTCACATTATATTCGCATTACGCCAACTTTAGCTCCCCACTACACCCGCATGAGCTCATCATGCGCCTCGTCATACGCCGTGCTGCAGTAGGACAGTGAGCTCCTAATAAACTCATCATAATAGAACAAAGCCGATGCCATTTGACATAAAGTGAAAATGGTTTAAAATTAGGTAGTATAATATTAATAATAACATTTTAACATTTAATAATAATATATAGTCCTATGAAGTTAGCTACCGAATTTGCAAAAATATAATATTACATCGGAGTTTCTGGTAGATATCAAATAGTTCTAGAGTATTTGTGCAAAATTTCGCGCAATAGCTCTGTTTGCAGTTTTCGGTAGAATTCTTAGAGTTTTATCGAAAATTCTTATAATTGTAAAAATCCCAATTTTTCTGTAAAGTTAAAAAAGTTGAAAATATTTTCGTAAAATTGAGCATAACCGATGCGACGAATTAAAAAAGGAAAAAAAACGCGCAATAGTTCTTTTTGAAGTTCCTGGTAGAACCAGGAACCAGGTTAGAGTTCTTTCTTCGAAAAAATTTTCTGTAAAGTTAAAAATTAGAAAGATTAAACTTCACCGATGTGACGAGGGGGAAAAAGAAAAAAAATCGGGGCGACCGAGCGGCGTTTTGAATGTTTCTGCTTTGTCGGCGAATAGATCGGCTTTCTCCTTTGTCGGCCGCAGGAAAATCCACGCGCCGAGCTTGTAGTAAATACTTTTATTTAGTAAATTTTAGTTAAGGGGTCTACAGAGGATCAACATGGTTGACCAACATGGGTTGACCATATGTAGGCAGGTTGGATGGTTGAGGCTTGGTCCAACCTGCCTACAGACGTTCAACAAACACTTCAACACTGCATTTGACCAACCATGTTTATCGTCTGTAGACCCCTAGAAAATGTGCATATTTTTTACAGTAAACCAACGAAGAATTCACATAGGAACAGAACTGTTGCGCCACTTGTTTTTGCACTTCATTGCTGAACTCGAACTTCATTAGTGAACTTTTTTTTCGAATATCTTTCCAATATTTGACTTCACAGAAAAATGTTACAAGGATTTTCGATAGAAATAACTTTTTCTTCATTCCGCCGCATCGGTGAAGTTTAATTTTCATCGGCGAAGTTTAATCTTTTCAATTTTTAACTTTGCAGAATGTTATAAGGATTTTCGATAGAACTCTAGGAGCTCGTATCAGGAACTGCAAACATAACTGTTGCGCGATTTTTTTTAATTTTCATTCAAAACCATGGGTCCCATATTATTGAAAATATCTTTTGAACCAAGGTTTTGATCAAAAAATGTCAAAGATATCTTCGATAGAACTCTTAGGGTGCTATTTAGATCCGCGAAAAGAACTGTTTTGCAAAATTTTCTAATTTTTTTTTTTGCAAAATGTCATTTTTTGCAGAACTTTTGCAAAATTGATCAAGTACTCCAGAACTATGGTCGAGGTGCAGTAATATGTCAAAAACGTACAGTTTTTCTCAAAAGCGTTGCTAGCTTATTTTTGGTATTTTCCATTTTTTAGTACTCTAGAACTATTTCATATACCAGGAACTCCGATGTAATATCATATTTTTGAAAATTCGGTTGGTAACTTCACAGGACTGTGACATATGATTTAATATTGATAAGCAATACAAAAATGGGAAAAAGTAGTTTCGAGTATTGTAATTTTGTTGTATTTCAATCCAATTTCAATAAATGTATAGAAATTCAACACATGTTAATTAATGACGATACTACTAACGGGATGTCTTCTTTATTACTAGCACTCTTATCTTACAGGTTGCACATAGTAATAACAAGTAAATATATTCTAACATTCAGTGCATTACAAATTATTTAATTATTTAAAAGTAAATATTTCAAATTTCCTTCCTTTACCTGGCATTACTTTGCAGTACCTATGCATTTCAAAAATTATCGGTCATTATTACGCATTACTTGTGATTTCTCCCAGTACTTCACATTAGCAAAGAATTAGCATAATTACGTGACATTATTACGCTAGTAACTTCTTCGAGTACCTCGAATTACCAAAAAAATCAGGATAATTGCGAATACATTGCAACATTTCAGGGAGTGGATGACCCTTCGGTCCCGATATTGGAGCTCCTTGGGTTCTTTTCTCTTAGAACCAATTGGACATTGATTCAAGTTGAAAAATATTGTTTTTCTGTTCTATAGTCTAAATATTGCGTTTATGCCTTTGATTCATACCGGTTCGCTATATTTTGTTAACTAAACTAATAATAAGGGGCGTTTGGCAGCCATAGATAATTCGCGCATGTTGACCAGTCAGAAATGTAGGCACGGAAAATCTGTTGCCCGGATTAGCCGGTATGAAAATAAGTTGAACTGCATTATATTTTCAAAACCTAAACACAAAAATAAAATTTCAGTCTATTATTATAATTTTTTTTTTGAAATTATTTTTTTTTTAATTATTTAAATGGCTTTAGGATTTTAGGATGGGCTTTAGGATTGACTAGATACTCTGGACATCTGCCAAAAACTTGGATTTTGCTTTAGTCTCTGTTATAGGTACCCTTATCTATGTGTCTTTGTCTCTCTTGCAGCTCTATCTCCAGTAGTCTATCTGCCAGAATCATTTCCACTAACATTCGCTTATTCATCATTCTCTTGATCTCTTCTTGGTTCTCCATCCCCCTCTTTCATACATTCTTTCCATATATATATATATATATATATATATATATATATATATATATATATATATATATATTATATATATATATATATATATATATATATATATATATATATATATATATATACATATATACATGAAAACAGAATAGAAATTGAAATAGAAACAAGACATGCAAAAGCAATTACAAATAATGGGATACAATTACATGAAGTACTGGATGGTATAAAAACACTCAACAATGGAGAAGCGCCCAGGCCTAGACTACATTAAAGCCGAAATGCTAAAACATATTGGAGAAAAAGGCACTGAACTATTGCACGACATAATAGAAGTGGCCTGGAAAGCACAAAAAGTCCCGGATGACTGGAAGAGCTCAGTAATAATACCCATATATAAATAAGGAGACGGGAGAGAATGTGGAAATTACCGAGGGATATCTCTCCTATACAGTGCGATATACTATATGCCATATACTTTGCAATATGAAAACATTTTAGATGAAAGACTAAGAATACCAACGCAAAGAGAACTACATGAAGAAGAACTATATCAAAGCGGTTTTCGGCCCGGCTATAGTGTGCAAAATCACATATTCACAATAAGAAGCTAAACAGAAAAGTACCTAAAGTACTAAAGAAATATACCTATGTTTTATAGAGACAAAGTTCCCCGACATCACATATGGAAAACATTAGGAAAATACGAAGTAGACGATAACCTGATTGAGGCAATAAAATCAATATACAAAAATAGTGCAAATATAGTAAGAGTATTAAACGAAGAATCAGATAAATTCATTACCACACAGGGGGTTAGACAAGGAGGGGTGCTCAGACCACTGTTATTCATCCTTTTTCTGAAAGGAATAATACAAGAATGCAGTAATAATACAAGAAAAATAAGTGCAGGATACAACAGAATGCAATCTATGAATATCAGGGAATGTGTATTTGCAGACGACAACGTAGTAATTGCAAACAGTGAGGAGATATTACAACACAATGTAGAAACATGGCGAGAAGCATTAGAGGAAAAAGGGATGAAAATAATATACACGCAGCAGGGTTCCTACGGCCTTGGCCGCATCCCGCACTTCTTTTTCCACCTCTCCTTATCTCTCCAGTCCTCTTCTTCTATGGCACTATCTTTCATGGTTTCCATAATACCATCTATCCATTTTATTGCAGGTCTGCCTCTTCTTCCCCTTGCTCTTGGTATATATTGGAATACTATTTTGGGCCATCTTTCTGCAGTCATCCTTTGCATGTGTCCATACCACTAGTCTGTAGTGCCATAGACTCTCCTGTTCTGTCTTCTTATATGTTCATTTCTTACACGATCTAGTTTGGACGTTTGACATGCTCTTCGTAGAAAGTCCATTTCTACTACTTCTATACTTTTTTTATCCCGTTGTGAAATTTGCCAACATTCTGAACCATAAGTTGTTATTGGTTCTACGATAGATTTGTATACTCTCATTTTTGTTTTTAGTTTAATTTCCCTTGGCCAAGTCTATTTTTTATATCCTTTTTTGTTGTTCCTTCTTCTGAGATGATAGTTCCTGTATGCCTGTAAAGTATTTGTATGCCCTACATTTTTTAATCTTTCTTAACTCCAGTTCTGGGTCTTCTCCTTCTTCCCCGACACGCAGATATTCTGTTTTTTAACTTCTCTATTCCAGTGTGCATAGATCGTTCTATCTTCTATGTTTTTAGATTGTAGCCAATTTTGATAAGCTTTCTTTTTAATTTCTGCTAGTCTTTCTATTTCTTCACACCACCACTCTTTATTTTTAAAATGCCTTTCTTGTGGCCCTATAGCTTCGTTCGCTGCTTGGTGCATACAGTTCCTTAGGTGTTGATATAGTTGATTCGCTGTTGCGTTTCTGTGTTGCACTTTAGCCAGCATGGCAGTTAATCTTAGTTTGTACAGAAATTTAGTAGATTCGTTGCCGAAACTCTCTAGATTGTATCTGATTTCATTCGTGTTTTTTTCCTAAGATGTCGTTTTTACTAGTTTTGTCCGTATTTGTTTTCCTATAATTTATTAGGACTGTTGCTACCAATAGGTGGTGGTCCGATCCGCATTCCGGTCCTCGATACACCCTTACGTCAGTGGTTGTTATTTTTGTGTTTTGTTTTTGTATAATGTAACCGATCGATTATCGATCTTAGTCCTTTTGTGGGTTGGGTCCATGTGTATTTATGTATATATTTGAGGGAGAAGAAACCATTCATTATCTTTAGAGACATATTCTGACAAATTTGTTTTAGACGTTTGCCGTTATCGTTTTCAGTTTGTTCTCCATATCTACCTATTACCGGGTTGTTTCCTTCTCTCCCTGTACGGGCGTTTAGGTCTCCCAAGATAAGTATTTCTCGATCTCCTTTAATCTCAGATATTATTCGGAATAGTTTTTCGTAGAACATATCTTTAGTGGCAAGGTCTGCCTGCATCCTCGCTAGGAGCGTATACTCCTATTATAACTATATTCTGTCCACTTTTTTAATTTCCATTTTTATTATTTGTTCGTCCATTTCTTCATGGTCTTTAATGTATTTTTTATACTTTCTGTGTATTGCTATTGCTACTTCTCTCTTTGCTCTTGTGTCCTTTTTAACTCCACTGTAAACATGTATATTCCTCTACCATCTCAACTCTGTTCCCTTTTTTTTAGTTTAAGTAAGCACACAGACATTCAGTCTCATTTTGTTTAATTCTTGGAATACTTCTGTTTTCTTTGTTCGTAATGCTTGTATGTTCCAGGTCGCCATTCTCATAGTCAATTTTCTTTGCCTAGTTCGTTGTATTTTATGTCCACCATTGTTCCGAGGCGGGTTTTTGAAGTTTTTAACATGTTTTTCTATTTCCGAATGATGAGGAGTTGGCCCACCGATTCAACCCTCCAGCTTGAAGGACCAGGATTTTCTGTTAGAGTTTTCTCCCTTAGCCGCTTTTGTTCCGGTTTCCAGGCGCCTGAAACTCGCCATTTACCCCCTTCCGTCTGCTACACCACGCACACCCATTGTACGCGATGCACCCAGAGGCCAGACGAGGACGTGGAAGTGGGATTTCGGTGGATTTGTCCTTTTTGGGACTGTGGGCGTTTCCCAGAGTTTTGTTGTAACAGGAATAGTGGCACTTTCTGCTACCCCTGAGACCCATACCAGCCATTTAGCCTCTCGTGAATGAAAATAATAATAATAAAGGCCTTTGTTCGCAATAAAAAAAATGTGTAAAAAATATGTAAAAAATAAGTGTAAAAAAAGACTAAAACCGTGGTTCTCTCCAACGTACCAAATCAAGTCAAGACAGAATTAAAAGGAAAAATTATAGAACAAGTAGATAACATCAAATACTTAGGAATAACAATTAACCAAGCAGGAAGCAGTGAAACAGAAATGAATAGTAGAATAACAACCACGACCAAACTCTATCACAACATGAGAAATGGTTTTATAAACCAAAAAGTGTTACAAGAAAAATCGCGGTATATAAAAGAATCTGCACGCCTATCCTACTCTGTGGATGTGAATTATGGGTAACCACAGAAAAATACAAAAGAAAATACAAGCGGCAGAAATGAAATATCTGAGAAGAATAGCAAATACCATACAACTCGATAAGATAAAAAACGAAAGAATACGGGACGACCTAAATATAGAAAGTGCGAGAAAGTACATACAAAAGGCGCAACTAAGATTTGAAGCATCTAAAAAGGCGAGACAGAAACTGGCAAGTCAGAAAAGTATGGGAAACTAAGAAAAGTAGCAAAAGACGAAGAGGAAGAGTGGGAAAAAGAATTGGATGATATACTAAAAGAAAAAGGTTTAAACATAAGAGAAGCGGAAGTACTGGCAGAAGACAGAAACACATGGTGAATGAACACAAGGAAATTAAATTTAATTATTATTTTATTTTTTTAATATTAGCTGCCTAATGCAATATGTACCACTTCAATGTGCAACCTACTGCACTCAGCGCTTTTTCACACATTATCCATTAGACGAAATTTGATAAAACTTAGAAAACAACTATAAATGTAAATAAAAACTCATAAATATTCATAAACTTCAATGTGCAACCTACTGCACCCAGCACTTTTTTACAAAAAATCCATTAGACGAAATTTGATAAACCTTAGAAAACAACTAGAAATGTAAATAAAAACACAAATATTCATATAATTACCTAATTAATTTTACAAGTCCAAGAATAAGGTATGTCGAATAGAGGATAGGAAACAAGTAAACAATAGATGACAATAGAGCAGAGTTCAACAGAAACTGATTTCTATAACATCCTCTTACCGATGACATAGTACATTTAGCAATTGTTTAGAAATACATTTTCTCTATAAATATCTAGTTTTTATCAAATATTTTAATTTCAGTCATTTCCTTATAATTTATTTCTTATATTTCTACAGCAATTAATGTGCAACAGGTACATGACACAAAATAATATTTTTTTTCTAATTTCTACTTTTCATTATATTTTGGTTCATATTATTATGAATAAGACTTGGCCAAGATATGTGATGAGTTTTCAACAATAAATGGATTTTCGACTTGGAGGAAACAGTATAAGTGTTTGTTGTAATGGTTGTACTCATGTATAATTGAAACATGTACAAACCTGTTTCGCATTTATTCGCATAAAAAAATACATACTGTATATGGGAAAACGATACATTGGTTCCTGAGTTCGAAAAAATGTACGATAAACAGGTCATTCTGTTTAAAATTATTAATGTTATTTTATTTTTATTGCTTAAAGTATGAAGATTTAATAAAATATAGATTTGATAAAACATAAAGATTTAATAAAATATGCAGAAAATAAAGGAGAACCAAATCTGATGCAAATAATTAGAATAACAATTCAATCACTATCACTTTCAAAAATCACTGTTAATCTTTTTTTTTTTTTTAAACTATAATATCACTTCCATCATTGGATGTTTCATCATTCTCCTTTTGAGTGTTCTTGATTCCTGCATTTTCATTCTGATTTATCAAGAATTCTGTTATGTGTGGTTGTCTCTGCTTCTTATTTAAGCCATTGAACAATTCTTGGTAACCGGACATGCATGTTGTCAATTGACGACTGAATTGGGGAGCCCTTTCGACAAGAGGATCGTGTGTCAGATAATAATTTCCGAATTCACTGGCTAGTTGAATATCTTTCGATATTATTTTCGCAGTGAGGGAAGTCTCTTCGTCGTCACTAAGTGCTTCTTCATGATCAGAAGGTACAAGAATAGTCTCTATTATTTCATCATCGTCAAGGGGTTTGTCAATTACCATTTCTTCAATGTCGGCAGGTGTCAAATCCTCGAAACCTTCTCCATCAACTCTATGCGCTAGAGCAGTGGTTCTCAAACTTTTTTTGCCTCGGCACTCTTATCGAGCTAAAAAAATCTCGCGGCAGCCTTGTCGGGCTAGAAAAATGTCGAGCTACCCTAAAAACGGTTTGAAAACTTAGGAGAATAAAAAAAATCAATTGTCTTTAATGGGATGAATGAAATTGTTAGGAAGATTCTTTAAGTTTATCTAAAGTTTGGTTAATTTCACCCTCAAATCACTTGACACAGATAGTTTGCTTCTGTACCTGTTTTTAATGTAAGCGTATGTTGAGAATGCAACATTGAGAGAAGTGGCGGTTTCATTTAGTTTTTCAAAGATGTCGGAAAGGTATCCTAATTTAAGCAGCAAATCGACATCAGTGAATTGTTGGATATAGGCTCTTCTGTAAATGTTAGTACAAATGTTAGTATTAGTGCATCTTTTAGTTCAAATAGTCTGGCTAATAAAAAGAGGTGGAAGTGATCCATACAGATCTTCGGCGGTAAGTTTTAAAAGACGTGCTTGTAGCGGGCATGATTAACATGATTAATTATCTTCACAGCACCATCCAATATGACTTTTAAATCTTGCGGAATTCTTCTAGTTGCCAGAGAATGTCGTTGGATGACACAGTGACTGCTGGTGGCATTGTCTGCCACTTGCTTCATTCGAGGAACGCCTCACTTTGCTTTTCCAACCATTGCAGCCGATCCATCGCTGCAAATATCAACACACTTGTTCATTTTTCAACCTTCTTATATGCTCGTTCTCCACAAACTCTGAAATTGTGTAAATTTGCTTGCTTATATGCTATTTCAGTGGTTCTTAACCTATGGGTCGCGACCCAAAATTGGGTCGCGAAACATTCTTCTGGGGTCGAACAAAAAGGTGAAGCAGAAAAGTTTTTTCCCTAATTTTACGAGAAATAATTAGGTATATAAAATATATAACCACATATTCATATTTATTAGATTATTGATTAAATTTTCCTTTGATCGAAAAGTACCTTGATTTATCTTTCACTTGAAAATGACCTTCTACAGTCGAAACTCGAGTCGTGTAAAGTGTGTAGATTTATATCACTTCACAAGTTATCTTTAAAAATGACCTAGTCAAAAATAGGCAAAAATGAGTAACTAGACATGGGCACTTTTAACTGCAGAGATTTTGATTAAAAAAACTAGATCATTTTTAGCACATGTTAGAAGGCTATAATTAGCAACGTATATTGACTTGGACTATGTATTTTTTCCATAAAGGTAGCAGACGTTTTGACTTGTGACGACTTGTGCAGATTATCTCATTTTTGCAAATTTAGGACTGGACAAATTTGGTCACTTTTGGCAGTACACCCACGATATGTGAGTTAAAATGGCAATTATTGTAAAATTGAAGATCTTTTTTTAAATATGGTTTAAAAAATTTTTCGCTTGGTTTTTTTGGGTCAGCGCGACCCAATTTTTATAGCGCATAAACAAAATCCTCAAAATTGGGTCGCGGCTTAAAAAGGTTAAGAACCACTGTGCTATTTGACAGCTGCACATAATCAATCTTCTTGGCCATGCCTGGACCTAAAATGCAACTTTCAACATCCTTCGCGCAAGGTTTAATCAGTGTCTCGGCAATAGTATGGGGCTTTTCAGATTTTGCTATATGAACTGACAATAAAGGAAGCTTTAGTTGCGTTTTAATTTTCAGTTTTAAAAATACTCTCCGCCATGGATGATCCTGCCTAAAGAGATAAAGTGCAGCGTTTGAAGATTTCTTCACCTTTATGTACTAAATCAGATTGATGGCATTCCAGATGCCTTTTTAAGCTAGTTAGAAACAATTTTATGACAAATAACGCATTGCCCTTCCGGTGCTTATTCGTTCCCAACAGAAACAAATCCAAACAATGTGAAGTAGCTAGGATCATATTTCCATAATTTGCTCGAATTATCTTTTGGCCGTGAGTTACGTTTTCGCGAACTGAGGCAGACGATGCTGGTTGTCATTGATTCAGTCGCTTCAGAGGGTTCATCCACCTTTTCGTTTTAAAGATTCAAATTTTAGCCAATTGTCCATAATTCAGCAATAAAAGTAAAAACTCAAATTTGTTTACCTCCTCATGTAATTTTCTTTAAAAAAAAAATTACATTTCTGGATTATTGCTGCGGCACCCCCGGGCATACGCTCGCGGCACCCAGTTTGAGAACCACTGCGATAGAGAAATGATATCACCATACACATTGTCATGTTGTGGAGTTGGTTCTTGGCCCTTAACACATGCTGGCCAAATAGGCTTCCAACATGCATTTAGGGTTGATTGTTTCAATATTGATGTTGCCAGTTTAATACTTTTGACACAGTATTATAGAAAACTTCTTCCATGCAGCAATAATATTCAGTTCTGCATCATAATGACTTTTCAATGAAGCAATAATGCCTTGGTCTTGTAGTTTTAACAATGTAGTCGTATTAGATATTAGAAAAGAAAACTCCACATTAGGGTGATTCTGCAAGAGATGGCCAGGTGCGTTGTCTAAAATCAATAAAACTTTGAATTCCTGAATATTTTTTCCAAATAACGTCGAACATCTGGGATAAAACAATCATTTAACCACTCAGAAAACATATGTTTTTTCATCCAGGCTTTCTTGATGGCTTTCCAATCAACTGATAATGTTTCCATATTTATGCCTTTCATTGCTTTTGGAGCTTGATTAATTAGCAATGGTTTTCATAAACAGTCACCTGAAGCATTGCTGCAAAATGAAAAAGGGTCTCACGATCCTTAGCTGCTTTAAATCCCCCAACTTGTGGTACAGATTTGTCCACGTATGATCTACTCGGCATTTTCTTCTAGAATAGGCATTTCGAACTTATTGGGGAGTGTATCGTCTTCTATAATTTTCACAATTTTCGGAACAAATTCTTTAGCAACTGCTTCATCTGCAGATGAAATTTCTCCTTGAATTTTGACAGTATGCAAGCAGAATCTTCTTAAAAATACCATCAACCATCCATTACTTGGCTGCTGGAAACAGCAGCCAATTTCAGAGCTGCTATTAAATCGGATCCAATGCGCAGGCGTCGGACGTATAGGTAGAAGAAGTAAAATTTAAATTAGTCGATTCTTCAAACCGTGCTATTTCGAATTCGCATAAAACTAATCCGCATAAAAACAGGTTTGACGGTACAATGACAATTTTTTGACAATGATGACAATTTTTTGTAAAATGTCCAACTTTTCACAATTGCCAAAAAGTGTACAAAAGTTTACTCTCTAAAATGTAAAAGAATGCTTTGAGGATTTTTATAAAAAAAAAATGATAATATAGTTCAGTCTTTTTTAAGCAAAGATGTAAAGAATGTTGACCAAGAAAAAACTGCGTCTCATAGAAATGTAAAGAAATTAAGATTCCACACTATATGTACAAACAAGTTAATTATTATTAACATTGCGACTATTAAACATTAGACTATTATTATAACAAAATGAAAAAAAAAACAAGTGCAGGAGCCAAATCGTACTAGTAATTATATTTATTTTTATTAAGATATATTTGTTAATTAAAGAATTAGAGAACATTTTTCTTAATTCCTTTCTTTAACTATTATTATGTTTAAAAATAGCAATTTAGCTTATTTTAATATTCAGAATTCAAAAATTTAATTTTGTTGCCGCCCTTATCAAATTTGACAATATATTTTATAATTTTCTAATTTGCATTACAAAATGTTTACAAAACATTATCTCTTATCTATTTCAAGACGCTGCATTCCCAATAATATCCCACAAACAGCTTACACACTAATAATTAATCTTGAATTTAATAGATTATAAATTGCTTTTAATTTATTTCATTTCAACAAATTGTCACATTTAACATTTCATTAAATATTACTTTTCATAAATAACTTTCATTAAATATTCCTATTGTTATAAATCATTCGTTTAAAAACTCAGTCAATTCCGTTCGTTACATTATACTCTTACTCTTATATAATTATTTTTTTAGATCTTCTCTTCTTTAATTGTCGTGACCGATTCGATCGTTGACAATGCTGTTGGCTAATAAGTTCATGATTTTATAGGATAGCAATAATAATATATAACTAGAATATTTACAAGAATAAATTTTATTCTGCAATCATCATTCGCTTAGCTACTGTTCTAGGTCGATAGCCGGTTTTGTAATTTATAAAATGCCACAAATGACAAGAGCTTGTCAAAGTGACTTAACATAAGTAAACATGAAACTTTTAAAGTAAGAAGTGATATTTATATTGTACGTATAATAATTATTCAGTTCTAAAAAATGTTTGTTATTTATGGAATTGCAAATAGTAAGCTTACATTTATAATCACTGTGGCAAAAATGTTTACATTTAAAAAGGTCTGAATGTTAAACAGTTTTTTTAATTTTATATTTTGATAGGAAAACAAAGTGCCGATCTTTGGTTAATGTAACAAATATTCATTCTTAATAAGATTGAGTTAAAGAAAATAGACTGCCGAGCATAAAACTAGGATCACTCCGTAATTTGAAGTTATTTTAGAAATTATTAGTTTTTTACGTGTTTTTAACAGATTACTAACCGATTGCTTGCAAAAAAAAGTTTTTGATGTTCTAAGATTTTAGAAAGTAATGAAAATGAACAATTATAATTTGATATGCTAAGTCAGTGTTTCCCAAAGTGTAGTACGCGTACCCCTGGGGTACGGGACGAGTTTGCGGGGGTACGCGCTGTACCGGGCTTTGGCTGCGCCTGATGTAACAAGCAGCTTTCTTTTTTTCGATGACACATAGAAAAATAATAAAAAAAACTTCGTTATGTGTTACTATTGCGTATATGTGCTTTTATATGTATGCTTAGCTGTGGCGTTGCCGGATGCTGGAAATGAACGAGAATGATCCACCTTCAATTGAACCTGTTAAGAAAAGAAGTAAAGGAAAAGTAAAGAAGTAAGACAAAGAATATCTTAAATTTTTATTCTCATGGACTGGAGATGAAAAAGGGAAAGGATCAATCAAAGTAAAACCAATCGATTTTTTGAAAACACTTTAAATAAATCTCGAAAAGTAATGCGGGATTGGAGGTGACTATAGAAACATCCTAAAAGCTCCGAATATAAATGTTGCCCCGAATATCATATCCTCACATTGTTGCATACACAGAGAGGCTTTAGCAACACGTAAGATTCCCGCAGATCTAGCGAAAGCTCTGGATGAAAGTGTGAAAATCATTAACTACATTAAAGGTCGTCCTTTGATAGTGAATATGTGAAGAAATGTTGGCTATCTCGAGGGAAATTTCTAAACCGCTTATTTGAACTCAAACGTTAAGTTAAGTTTTACTTAGAGATGAATTTGAGCTGAGAAACTGTTTACATGACTAGAAATGGCACTGTAAATTAACATACTTAGCAGCTATATTCTCTGTTCTATATTGTCTCAACTTATCGTTTAAAGTAACGGTAAAGAAACTTCATTGTTTCACGTTCAAGATAAAGTGAAGACTACCACGGCAAAATTAAATTTGGGGCAAAAGAGAGTTGGCAATTGAGAAGTGGACTCGTTTCCCTCTCTTCATGAGCTCATAACAAGTTCGGCCGATAAAATTGACGCTGATACTCTGAAATGGATAACACAGCATCTAGAGAATTTATCTACGACCACTATTTTAAATGCCCATTACTGTACAGTTCGTGTACTATGCAAATACATCATAACACACACGTATATTATGATTGATAACACACACGTGCGTTTGGTTTACGATTCGTTGATTGGTTGAGAGCTGCTACTACCTGCTCATACGTTCAGCGCCCCCCGTGCCACAATTAAAACTAACGGAAATTGACATTGCGTACATTGGGTTGCCTATATCTATGAGCAATCTTATTCCAGTTTAATCCAAATAAGTACTAAATAATAAGGTATGTAACCATTAATAATGTATTTGTTTCATTTCTATCAAGTTAAATAAAGTCGAGTAACAGTTATGAAGTAATAATTAGTAAGTAATATATGAAAATACAACTGTTTGTTTATTATAATGTTAAATAATGTACCTAATAAGAAATACATTTGTTACATCAAACATATTTTTCTTATTAAACAGAAACAAATTAGTGTGGTCGTAGATAAAGTATAGTACATAACTCGAGTTGTAATACAATTACATACATATTGTAATTACAATTACATACTCGCGAATTACGCACTCCCCACTAAGCGGCTCGTTCGTAACTGTTCCGCTCGTACGTAATATGCTTCTTACAACCCTCGTTACGTAATATACTATTACAAGTGGGTCTGAAAAAATATTTTCCTGATTTGAACAAAAATATTGATTGGATAAGATATACGTTCATGATTAATAAAATATCCATGCCAGAAGGTTTATCGCATGCAGAAGAAGACCAATTGTTGGAATTAGCTTTAGACGGATTAAAAAAAATAACCATAAGGAGTGCACTTTAGCTTCATTCTTCTTGCAAATGCAACATGTGTATCCAGAATTAACAGAGAAAGTTTTAAATGCGACAATACTGGGCAAAGGTCAAAGCCAAACAGTTGAACAAGCGTGGTCCAAAGTAGTCCTATTCGAAAGAAGAAGAAGAGAAAGTTCTAAAATACAACTTGCCTTTTCCAACTTTCTATTTATGCGAAGTTGCGTTCTCAGCATTTGTTGATATTAAGTCAAAGGGCTTTTGGATGTGGAACTGCGTCTCAGATTAAAATTAACAAGCAGAAAACCAAATTATGATGATGTGTCCTCTCAACATAAACAATTTCATCCTTTTCATTGATTAATGAATGCTATTTATACTATAACTTTTATTTATATTTTATTATGAATGAACTTTATTTTTCGTTTATTGTTTATTATTATTTTGTTTATGTACTAAAAAAGAAAACAATAAATATACTTTGATTGTTGACGAGAACAAAGCTTTTGAATTACTGTAATTTTAATTTTCAATTTAAACACGTCAAACATTTAAAAAAATCTCATTTTGGGTGGGTCGAGGGGTACTCAATAGTATGAGAATTATAGAAGGGGGGTATACAGATGTCGAAAGTTTGGGAAACACTGTGCTAAGTAATGAAAATGAACAAGTTTACTTTCATATGCTTTTGTTGAAACAAAAGAAAGTTTAAGGACAGTATGGTTTTGTTTCTGTGGTGTCATCTGTTGCAAATTTTTTGTGTATTGTTGTCATTGTTAGTGTTTTGCAATGAGTATAAATCCTGTTACGGCACGAATTGTGGCGGCTTTAGAAGACGACCGCGATTAGCGCGAAAATGCGAGAAACGTTGGTATAAGTCTCTAGTGTGCAACGAGTATGGTAGCAGTACGAAGAGGAGGCTGGTCTGCTCATCAGGGTGAGGCAAGAATACACAGCTAGAGATGGCCGCTTTCTTGTTTCTAGTGCTTTGAGAAACCGAGCGGTCACGGCAGTTTCCCTTCGAAATCATCTGCAAGAAGTGAGAAATGTAAACATACGTGAGTGGACAGTTACGAGGCGACTTCACGCTGTTCGATTACCTTCTCGAACTAGAGCCACTGGACCGCCGCTTTACCGTGAACACCGGATTGCGAGGTTGAATTTTGCACGAGAACACTTGGCTTGGACAATAGCGGCTTGGAGTCAGGTATTGTTTTGCTCCGATGAATCGCAATTCTGTCTTACGGGCTCAGATAGACGTGTAAGAGTGTGGTGACGACAAGGCGAGAGATATGCTCAAGCGTGTATTGCCAAGCGACTTCCATTTAGTGAAGGATGAGTTATGGCATAGGGAGGCATTTCTTTTGACACTCGTACGGAGTCTTTATCGAGAATGGATATAGGTATCTGACAGAGGTTCTAGAAGACCATGTTTTACTGTTTATGGGTATTCTTGGAGACGACGCAACATGTATGCAGGATAACGCATGGCGCCACACTGCTCGGATAGTTGAGTAGTAAACGATAGACGAGTATCCAACTGAAGGAGACTATTGTCAAGGCGGCCAATGAACTCGCCTCTCTAGCTAGAAGAAGGAAGCATTCGTGGTGGATTGATGACTGTGACAATGCAATAGCCCAAAGATAGACAGCCTGGGTGAAGTGGAATTCTAAAAAGACCAAGGAAAATTGTCATAAATTTTTGGAACAAAGAAAGGTTGCAGCCAAGATAATTCGAGGAAACAAACGAACCTTCACACAAAACCAACTGACCCAAATCGAAGAGATCTTTGCTAAGAATAACTCCAGAGATTTCTTTGGAACCTTCGAGCAGCCACTCAGAAAATGTGCTCCGCCAGGCCTCCACTTCCGAGACTCACAAGGCAAACTGGCTTATAACGACAAGGACAACTGCCACCTTTTGGCCCAGTACTTATCCCCAGTAAAAATCCACTCAACTGTGATCCACCCAGCGAAAACTTCGACTATAAACAAACCACACCAAACCAGGACTCGCTGCCCCCTTCATTGGAAGTTGGTCAGATCATTCAACTTCTTAAGAATAATAAGGCAGCTGGCGAGGACTCTATCGTTGCTGAACTGTGGAAAGGTGCTGGAAACAATGCCGTGCGCAAGCTAACCGAGATCATACCAAGATCATAACAAAGACATCTGGGAAACAGAGAAATTACCACCCGCTTGGAAATCTGCTCTGATCCATCCGCTTCACAAAAAGGGAGATTTTACTGATCTAAACAACTACCGTGCAATTTCTCTCGTCCCGGTAACATACAAGATTCTCTCGAAGGCGTTACAAACAAGGGCAAAAAATCAGCTAGATAGTCAACTGGGAGAAAACCAGGGGGGCTTCAGGAAGACCCGATCCTGTGTTGAACAGATCCTCAATCTTAATACTGTGCTTCCATACTCCAAGATGAGAAACCGCAAGGTGGTCGTCACCTTTGTTGATTTTAGGAAGGCCTACGATTCCATTGTTAGAGAAACGCTTAACAAAGTACTTTAGGAACTAGGGCTAGACAACAAAACCCGCAGACTCATCCTAGAAACTTTGACCAACACCCATTCGAAGGTTAAATTTAGAGGCGAGATTTCAGAAACTTTCGAAATAAAAACTGGAGTGAGGTGGACTTTCAACTGTGTCCTTGAAAAGGTTGTGAGAGAATGGCGCAAGGAACTGGTCAATTTGGGTACTCAGAGTGGTATCTACCTGGGACATAAGAACGATGGACTGGTTGTTGATTGCCTGGCCTTTGCAGATGACATGGCGCTGTTTGCTGATTCTCTTGAGATGGCAACAATGATGGTAAATTGACTCAGAAAACAGGCTGCCAAAGTGGGTCCTCATGTGTCGCTAGAGAAAACAGAATTTTTCACCAATATCAGAGAAGCAAACAGAGAGATGTTACTAGAGCAGGGAAACATCAATAGGACTGAGAAATTTAAGTATTTCGGCGAATGGATTGAACCCAACTTATCAGAAAGAGCATCATTATCCAAGAGAGTCAACAATTCAGAACTAGCCTATCGAGTGACTAAGAACACTTACAACAAGTAATGCCTGTCACGCAACCTGGAAACTTAAGCACTACTAAGTCTGACGGCCAGAAGCCCTATATGCCATGGAGTGTCATTCCTTGAACTGAAGAGGTCCGTTAGAGAAATTGGAAATCAGAGAGAGGAGAATCCTCAGGAAGATCCTAGGCCCGGTAAAGGAAGATGGGGAATTCCGAAGGCGGCATAACTCTGAGCTCTACCAACATATTGAGATGCTCTCTGACTGTGCAAGGAAAATAAGGGTAGGCCACTATGGCCACATTGCAAGACTGCCTCCAAACCGACTAATCAACCGTCTGTTCACCTTCTGGCAAAACAAGAAGGTTCGTACCACTTGGTTCACAGAAACCGATAAGGATATTAAAGAACTGGGAATAACAGATCCCCAAAAGAGACAGTTTGTGAGACGCACCCTGAAGGAAGTCCGTGGATTTCAGGAAAGACCCGGAAGGCAAGGAAGGAAAAGTACCCCCTGGACAGAAGAGAGAAAGGAGTTACACCGGCAGAAGATGCGACAATACTGGGCAAACATGAAAGCCCAGCAGTTGAACAAGCGTGGTCTAAAATAGGCCCATTCGAAACAAGAAGAAGAAGACGTATCAAATCACGCGATTTGTTTGGCCAGCTCACAGTCCAGATTTAATTGAGCGTGTTTGAGGTGTGCCGGTCCCCAGAAATTCTAGAGAGCTTCGTGACATACTGTTGCAGGAATGGGACAATCTTCCGCAGAATGTGATCCAAAATCTGATCCAGAGCATGCCTCGTCGTTTGTAAGCTGTTATTACTGCCAGAGGAGGGAATACTCGCTACTGAAGTCCTTAAACTTTATTTTGTTTCAACAAAAGCATATCAATGTAAACTTGTTCATTTTCATTACTAAGTATATCAACTTAAAATTCTTCATTTTCATTACTTTCAATAAACTTTGAATAACAAAAACTTTGTTTTTATTCAAACAGTTAGTTAACAGTTACAACCGAAAAAACACGTAAGAAACTAGGAATTTCTAAAATATTGTAATTACGGAGTCACGATACTTTTATGCTCGGTAGTGTATACAAAACAACGTCCTTAATTTCTTGAATAGACGGGAAAATAAAATGTTTAAATAATAACATATTTTTTTGTGGCTGTAAAAAATACGTGAAATTAATAAAATTTTTGTTTAAATTACTTTAAATTAAATACATCACGTTAATAGTTTATTCAAATCACTTAATATAATTAACTAAATGCAAATTTCTCGTATAACATATTTTGTTTCAGTATTTAATAATCCATAGATTTGAAATGGATACCCAAATATATTTCTTCTTTAAACATCCAACAAGATGCAGATGGTTACGGTTATTTCTGTAATATTATTTTTACTTACTAGTTAAAATTATCTATTTTTGACGAAAATACGCTGTCGTTAAAAGCGTTGTTTGCCTCAAAGAATTTATAAAATTTATTTTCGTTATTTTAGATTATAAAAAAGTTCATTAAATATATTTTACGATATAAAATGTTGTAATTGTTTATTATGTTTATAATAGTAAAAGGCAAATTAGTAGTAACATTAAACAGCAATCAAAATGCAATAAATATCTTTATTTACGCAATAAAATAAAATACTAATAATTTATGAATATAGCATATAGATTAGCATATAGATCAGTAATTTGCTTATAACATGATGAAACATCTGAACAGCACAGTAAAAGATGTAACAAAACTAAAAGTCATAAACGATAATGAATAGTAGATAGAGCCTTACACAAATCTATGGAATAATCGAGATACCAACCAGCAAGTCATTTCAATAAATGAAAATATTGATGAAACTAATTTTACGGTCGACGCGATTACCATAGAGGAGTTAAGAGAAACCTTAAATAAAATGAAAAATAGGAAGGCCGCCTGTCCGATGGGCTTAACACAGAATTATTAAAACATGGAGGACCACTTTTTGAGTTTAGACTACTGCATCTTATAAATGAATGTTGGCGTGAAAAGAAGATCCCCACAGAATGGCAGACGGCAGAAGTTATATCAATATATAAAAAAGGGGATCGCTCAAAATGCTTAAACTATCGAGGAATTAGCCTCCTAAGCAGTGCTTACAAAATATATTCTAAAATTATTAAATAGATAATGTAGACTGAAACCTATTATTATTATTATTATTATTATTAGCTTATGGTATTACACACAAAAAATATAACAATTATAAAAATACACTATGACAATCGACAATATATAGACAATTGATTTCATAAATTAATGTCCAAATTGTTCAACCACTGCACAGCCTGAACTGAAGCCTTCATGAACTCATCCATGGATCCGGAGAACGCTTTTCTTTCACACTCCATAACAATGTGATGAATTGTCCGTTCGACGTCACCAAAATCACAACTAGGGGAAGATTTTAAGCCCCACTTATGAAGCAATGATGCACATCGACCATGGACAGTTTGAACCCTGTTGATAGCAACACAAATTTTCCTTGGTAGGTCAAAGCTAGGAGGAGGATGGTTTGCATTAAATAAGGGCTGCCACTCATGAGGAACTGCACCATTCACTTTACCATTCTTTTGCGGCACTGAAGTAACTTAAAATGAGCTCTTGAGCTGTTTGAATGGGTGGAGACCTGGACTTCAAACAATGAAATTCTCCAATTATATCACCATGAATAGGAAGAGACTGGTTCTCTGTTATTTTGTGGAACTCTCAGACCAAGTTCTTCATTCTTCTAAGTCTTGGAGGTTCGATGTGGCTTAATACAGGCAACCAGAAGACAGGAGTGGATTTAACTGTGCCAGTAATAATTCGCATAATCTGATTCA
Source organism: Phosphuga atrata (assembly GCA_944588485.1). Lineage (NCBI taxonomy): Eukaryota > Metazoa > Arthropoda > Insecta > Coleoptera > Silphidae > Phosphuga > Phosphuga atrata. The sequence continues at coordinate 76,688,097 of OX155892.1, read as the reverse complement.
GAACAACAATCTTCCGAACATGTGAGCTGTTCACCCAGACCGTAGAACAGTATTCCGCTGTAGAATAAACCCGGCTCAGTGCGAAAGCGGAGAGCCGGCATTGTATTCTTTTTACAAATAAATAAATAAGATGTAGAATAAACCCACCGGCTCAGTGCGAAAGCGGAGAGCCGGCATTGTATTGCACAAAAATAAACAAATAAGATGTAGAATAAACCAGCCCAATAGCTGAAGTGCGGAGCGTGGGAGCAGAAGCTCCCCAAGTAGAACCAGAGAGTTTGTGAAGAATGTTGTTCCTCATTCTCAGTTTAGCAGCACTGTCAGTTATATGTTTACAGAAAGACAAAGTTCTATCCAGAGTAACTCCAATGTACTTGGGATGAGAGTTGTAAGGTAGAGGAGTCATTGAGTGACAAATTTAGGGTGGTTTTTGACTGCCTGTTATTCAAATGAAAGAAACAGGTCTCTGTTTTGCTCGAACTTGGAGTCAAACACCATTTTCTAAATATATACACTCAAAATGCTCAGATCAGTGATTATATTTTTCTCTATCTCATCCACAAAGATATGTTAAAAAGCAATTGCTAGATCATCAGCATATGCAAACTGGCGGGAGGATGTAGCTGGTATATCCGCGATCTACAAATTAAACAACAGTGGGGAAAGCACAGATCCTTGAGGGAGCCCATTATTAAGAACTTTCAGTTTGCTAAACTTATTATTCATTAGCACTTGTAGCTTCCTTTTAGATAACATATTGTTTAACAACTGTGTCAGTAACTTGCATCCTGTTAGTTTAAGGAACTTGTATACAACTCCATCTCTTCAAACTGTATCGTATGCAGCTGGTAGGTCTAGAAACACAGCTCCACTCTTCAATCGTTTCTCGAAGCCTGACTCGATGTAGGTTGTCAGAGCCAAAACTTGGACTTCGATGCGGTCTGAAACCCGCCTGTTCAACTGGAAGGGTGTTGAAAACTTGAGGACTGATCCTGTTATAAATGAGTCGTTTAAGTGACTTATAACAGACACTTAATAAAGCAATTGGCCTATAACTTTCAGGACGATCAGCAAGCTTTCCTGGTTTAAGGAAGGCTATAATCTTAGTACACTTGAATTCTGGGGGAAGTTTCCCAGTAAGTACAATGTTAGAAAAGAACTGTGACATCCACTTCCTTGCATTCTTTCCACTATGGGTGAGAAATTCAGGATGTATTTCATCCATACCTGGGGCTGTTCAATTTTACATTACCTTAAGGGCAACCAAAAGCTCGTCTTCAGTGAAAGGAGCAAAAGATGTTGAAGTGCAATTTCTTTTCATAAAGGACAGTTCTTGTCTGATTAACCTCTTATATTGTACATCAGGTTTCACTTTCGACAGGCCAGCAATATGACTAGCAACTTGGTTCGGTGTAACTGCTGGTTCGAGCTGAGGATTATGAGGCAGTCTACCCAGCTTCTTCAATAGGTTCCACGCTTTTCTACTGGAATGCTTGAAATCCATGGTCTGCATAGTTTCATTCCATCTACTCTGTCTGGTTTCATCTAAATTATGAAGAAGAATGAATATGAATTATCAGCAATATCATTTCCTCCATTCTTCTGATATTCAGTGTAGAGCTTTTCACAAGCCTCATTCCAACCTGGAATATATTCTTTCCTCATTCCTTTAGGAATGTGCTTCTTGGCTGTTGTAAGTACGGCTTTCATAAACCTACAGTAATTATTAGCACAAGGTGGGATCCATCTTACGATACTGTCAAGATCACTTGAATATTTTCCCCAGTCAGCTTTATTAAAATTCCAGCTTGGAAGTGCTGAAGATCTAATGATTGGTATCTGAATACCTATTTCAAGAAGAATAGGTCTATGTTGGCTGTGTCGGAAGTTATGGAGCACTTTACGGAATACTGGCAAACTATGTCCCAGAAGATCATTAGAAACAAAGCACAAATCAGGATTGGTTTCAGTGTTCCAACTCCCTGATTTAAAAGTACATTTACCTTTAGGATCATAAATTAGCTGCATGTTATTTAGATCAGCCCACTCTGAGGGGTCAGTCTTTCACCACTTTGATCATTATTCTGATATCTCCATAGAGTATGATGGCTATTAAAGTCACCCACACATACCACAGGATGAGGATAGTTTTTAAGAACTGAGTCAGGCCACAGGACTCTTGGTGGTTTATAGATGTTCACAATTTTCACATTATTGATCTCTATTATGATGGTAAAAACATCATCATCATTTGTTGAGATTAGATGAGCATTGGTAACAGTGTTACGAACATACGTTGCAGTGTCATAAGACAAGATGGAAAGTAGCTCCAATTAACAAAAGTCATTGATGTTGCCCCTTGAGTACAGTTGTGAACCATCAGAAGTGTGAGTTTCTTGAATACATACTACATCAATATTGTTCCCTAGCAACAATTTGGACAAAAATTTGGACTCTTGGCTTTACTTATCCCCTCAATATTGATCTGGAGGATTTTTAGAATTGGTCCCAAGGGCTTTGTCGATTGGCTTTTTCAGTACCAGAGATCTGGTACTTTGTATCGGTTTGTGTGTCATGCCAGGAGATCTTAAGAAAGATAGTCTGGCAACCAAATGCTGTTGTTCAGTTCGGTAATGGAAATTAAATTCCAACTACCTTAGCAGGAGCACCATGAGCAGGAATCAGTTTCACCCCCAGTTCTTCAATTGTGAAACCCATTGCACAAGCACTACTAGATATACTAGATATACTACTAGTAGAACAATCCGGATTCCGCAATGCAGTGAATTCCGGTCATGCAGTGATAATATATTCATCTTAAAAAGACTCATTGAAAAATAATGAAATGAATAAACTTATATGAATATAATATAATGAAATAAGAGAATTCAACTTGGAAACCCACATGGCATTTGTGGACTTCGAAAAAGCTTTTGATTACGTAATTCCCTAACCATCTAATAGAAACTATCAGGTCATTATATAGAAAGACAAATATAACAATAAACAATGGCGGCAGTAGAACTAACAAAATCCAAACCTACCAAGGATTTCGACAAGGGTGTGGACTATCACCTACCCTATTTAATATCTATATTGACGACGTAGTTAAACTCTGGAAACCGCAAGTAAATCCGGGAATAAAACTACGAAAAGGAAATTATCTAAACTTACTGCTATGTGCCGATGATTTAAAATTAATACAAAACAGCGAAGATAATCTGCAAAGATTTATATACCGTCTCAAAATACTCTGCGAAGAATACAACCTGAAAATATCAAAAGACTAAACAAAAATAATGGCTTTCAAAGGAAAACAAATAGTGTTGGAAGGCACTATTTGTTTTCCTTCGAAAGCCATTATTTTTGTTTAGTCTAATAATAATAGACAATACGACATTAGAACAAACAGGTCTCTCACTTCAATTATTTAGGCTGTGATACCACATATAAGAACGACAAAGATGTAGAGAATAAAGTTCACAAATTTCAGGCAATTTGCGGAACAATCAACAGAACTTAAAACATAAAACGAGACAGGAGATAAGACTAAATTTTTACAAGACCATGGCCGTCCCTGTACTAACTTACGGAAGTGAATCGTGGATAATGAATGCAAAGGACAGATCCAAAATACAGGCAGCCGAAATGAGATTCCTTAGATGCACTAGAACCGACAGAATAAGAAACGAGGAAATAAGAGAGGAATTAGAAATTTTCAGCGTAAACAACAAGATAGAGAGTATAGAGAGAAATGGAGACAACACATTAATCGGATGGAAGAAGAACGAATACCGAAACGAATCCTAAAATACCATCCAAGCGGACGCAGAGACGTAGGTCGACCGATGAAAAGATAGTCATAATCGAGACAACTTGAAGTTCGGAACAGGCAGTGATGCCTAAACCTTGAAGGCAGAAAAAGGAGAAGCATATAGATATATTATAGCAAATATATTTTAAATATTATCTTATTTAAAATATAGGTACTGCTTGTTATTACTTAAGCATATTGTTTTTCAATATCTTTAATTCCTCGATTGACAGTCTGTCTGTTGATTTAAAATTTGTCTGTAGGCCTCTCTTTTATATTTTACCATGTTTTTATTAGCTTGGTTTCTTGTCTGTGTGTTCTCAAGTTTGTCCGAGCGATTTTAATAAATCGATTTTAAACTAATTTTACGATAAGCTAGAGATTTGAAACTTTAAACATAGCAACTGCATGAACTGGATGACATAACTCAGAAATGCAATATTTTAATACTTTAGACACTTAGTTTTACTTATTAGGTATTCCAGAACTCCATGTCGAGTCTCGCACGAAATCTGGGCCCTCTAGTTTTGTTTATAAATAACATTTATATACGTAAAATCGAGGCTAAAAAAATAATCGAATCAGATAAAAAAATGTTTAAAATCGGTTACCAACTTTCACACACACTAGACTAAAAAGTAGAATACAATTAATCTTTTTAAAAACAATGTTTTTATTAAAATGCACTATAAAGGACAAAATATTTTTTTCGGGTTCAATATTGCTGACTAAAAACGTGGACCGCTAAACTAAATAAAAATCTTAATCTTCCTGAATGCTCCTCCACGCTTTTATTTAGTCAGCAATATCAAACCGGAAAAGATATTTTTTCCTTGTTGTACATTTGAATAAAAACATGGTTTTTACTTTTTTTAATATTTCTTTCTTTTATTTCTATTCCTTCTTTCTGTAACCATTTATTTAAAGTAATTAATTTAAAACTTTATTTCTGAACATGTTTTGTTTTTGTTAATGTTTTTTCTTTGTTGTAAATTTTAGGAATAATAATCAAATGGGAAATATGACTACGTTGAGTGGTGGATATAGTTCGTTACATACGGTGTTTGGTTCTGGAGACACAAATACGCCGCCCTTATTGGACTTAAGTGAATTCCCGTCGTTGACCAACAGGAGTTCTGGTGATAACGTCCCGCAACCGAGTCCTATGCCTGGAGGAAAGCCCTATGTAGGAATGGTTAAACAGCCAACATCGGAATCCAGCGAATTTACAATGTCTTCGGAGGATTTCCCAGCGTTACCGGGTACACAAAACAGAGATGGGGTGTCACCCGGAAACAACGGCCTGGGGGATAAAGGTAATGGCGGTGCGGGAGACGGATGCATTGATAGAGGGTCTGATAAAAACAATTCAAAGACAGGTTAGTGTTTGAGTGTCCGGAATATTTATACGTAATCTTGAACGGTGGTCGTTCTAGGCATTCAAACGCATCCGGACGGCCGAGTCACCAACATTCCTGGAAGTATGGTGAACGATCAGTTTGGCATCGTCGGTTTGCTCACTTTCATTCGGGCAGCGGAGACTGATCCAAATCTGGTGTCCCTTGCTCTTGGCCAAGACCTCACCGCCCTAGGTTTGAATCTCAATTCACCAGACAACCTCTATCCCACCTTCGGCGGACCCTGGGCTGAGCAAACCTGTCGACCACAAGACATAGACTTTCATGTTCCTCCAGAATATCTCATAAACACTGCTATTAGGTAAAATATTCTCAACAACGTGTTTAAACAAAATTACAATTATTAAAAAAAAAATACTTTTATAATAAAGATTAGTACGAGAGTCAACAACATTAATAAAGATAAGAAAAACAACTTAAATTCCACCTGAACATTATTAAAAAAATGAGAGATAATTTTGTAATTAACTAAATTCTATGTAAGAAGATCTTGTCCTACATTATCGGGATTCCTTTTTTATCACATTTTGTTTGCAATTAAGAAATGAATTCTTTAAAACAGTATTATTATATAATCAGTATAAAACCATTTTTTATTATTATTCTGTATTATTTGTAAAACAGTAGTTTTGCAACTGCTTATTGAAGAAATTTAATTAAATGGTTTCATGCATTTGCAATTCAGATAGAGAATCACTAAAATTAACACAAAATCAAACATTCATTACAGAGATAAACTGGCTACTGTCAAACTGAACCGGTATAAAGATGACCTCTTATTTTTTATGTTTTATAATAATGTCGGTGATGTACTTCAAATGGCTGCTGCAACTGAACTGTAAGTGCCTTAAGATTACATGTATGTATATTGTATTTAATGGAAATATATTTTAGGTATAGTAGGGAATGGCGTTATCACATAGAAGAGAAGGTATGGATAACGCAAGTTCCTGGAATGGGTTTAATGGAGAAAACATCGACATATGAAAGAGGAACGTACTATTTCTTCGATGTACAATGCTGGAGGAAAGTAGCGAAAGAGTTCTATCTGGATTATAGTAAATTAGAGAGAAGGCCGTCGCTTCAAGCGAGTATGCATCCTGAGTGAGGGTCAGTCCCTTTCACAAGACAACTATAAATAAATGAAAAGTGTATACATCTTATTATAATACATTGTTTTAGTAATTAAGGTTAAAGGCACAATCTAATAAACTAATGATTGAATCACTTGTTTATCAGATTTTGGAGTAAGTATTAATTAAAAATTATAAATATCTATACAGTTTTCATTTTATTTGTAAATTTTATGTACATTAAATAAAAAAAAAACATGAGTTTATATAGTGAGTGGAGTGTCTTGTGATAGATTACCTGGTCTTTATGGTAAGGTTTATCTTTATTACAGAAGCGCACACAAAGAAGAATTTTATTGATTTTTTTAGGGGAATAATTGGATGATTAGTATAAGTTTACATTAACCACAAACCATGTAATGGTGAACTGGTCGGATGTAGTAGCAAAATTTAATACTGTTTATGCATAAATAAATTATTTTGATTTATGAAAACATTTTATTCATGTATCTTATTTTCACCATTCAGAGCTTCTCAGGTTCGTTGTTCAATTTTTTGTTGGTATTTTCTCAATATCTGTTATCTATCGATTTTTTTATGATTTCAGTCACTTCCTTCAACACAATTGTTAACAAGCACAGATTTTCCGCATTCTTGTTCCATGACATTAAAAATTTACGCAATGGAAAGGAATCGAAACAATGTTCTTCCCATATTTAGGCCTTTGATGCCATGTACTCTTATTATTTTGATGGAATTCAAATATTAACGATTATACTTAAATGGAAAAATTTATGATGAGCATCATGAAGGTAAAAACTTGATTAATAATTTTAACCATTAGCAATAATTAAATTACTCTAATCAGAATTAATACAGTCTCCAGAATAGTGCTTACAAAGTATAGAGAAATTCTTTGAGATGCATCTTTCAACATATTTCCCCCACATTTTCCGAGAAACAAATGAAGCACCGATTTTATTTACGCTCTAGTACGCTGAATATGTATAGCTAATCCACTAATTTGTTTAAGGACACTTCGTTAACGAATGGCCTGATTCGATTTGAGAAACTTTAAGCTTTCATTTCAAGATAAGTCCCAAAGTTTAGTAGGTGTATGACTTCAATTTCATCTATAAATGATATAGACTTAAAATTAACGAAGTTTCTATTAGACCGTATATTTTGTTTTACTTCATTATGTGCTCAAGATATTTTTAGTCTAATTAACTTGATATATTGCTAACGACATACTTTCACGGTAAATTAAACTGAAACATGCCCATGCATCACTTAATTTAGTTAAATTACCAATTGTGTTTCCGAAGAACTCTTGAAAAACTTATTTCCCCAAAAGAATGGCAATAAAATATTCAATGCCAAGAATTATTTATACCCCACAACGTTTTCTTCACTTTTTATCTAAAACGTTGTTTCAGCTCATGTGAGACTCGAAATTCGGGAATACTACAATAATTGCATTAAACTCCCATATGAGCGCTTCACAGCTTTTTTTTACTGGCGCCCTCTGGAGCCCCCTGTAACTAACCCGAACATTCTGGAACCACTTGTCGCATTTCTTCAGGGTGTTGGATAATCTGTTCTTACACGTCTGCTATCTACTTCCCCCTTCTGCACTGTGTGCGATTAGGGGTTCTATTTTTTTAGTTTTGTTTTTCTCGACATTTCCCTTTTCCATTATTATGTTTTTGACCATTTGTGGATATTGTTCCATTCTTCTTGCGATCCTAATACGTGCGTCATCATATTTTGGGGATTGAGTTTGTCGTTTTCAAACATACCCCCCTCGTCCCATCCCGGACACTCAAATATAGTATGGGTATGGGTAACAATATCGGTCAACCCACAGTATACGCAATCTGCGTCGGATGCTCTCCCGATCTTGTGAAGGTAATCTAGGGAACAGCCGTGACCCATGAGGACATGGGTGAGGTAGTATAAAAATTCGCCGTGTCGTCGAGTAGTCCAGTTGTCAATGTCCGGGATGAGGATCCTCGACCACTGACCTTTTGTGGAGTTACTCCACCCTTCCTGCCACTCCTGAGTGAGTTTGTTATCATCCTCATTTCTAGATGTTTTGTTTTTGTCTGCCTCATATCTAATTTCTATAATTTGGCTGCAGTTCGATGGGAGGGATAGATACCTGCAATAACCAAAACTGCATGGCGCGATACTGTACGGTAGACACTGCAAGGGGTTCACGGCTAGAGTGGTTTAAGTCATTTTTTGGGAAATTTATTGTAACAACTTCATGATTATCAAATGTAACATACACTGCCGAGCATAAAATTAGGGTCACTACTTAATTCGAAGTTATTTTAGAAATTTTTAGTTTTTTACGTGTTTTTTCGGTTGTAACAGTTTTACTAACTGATTGCTTGAATAAATCAAAAGGTTTTTGTTGTTCAAAGTTTATTGAAAGTATTGAAAACTAACAATTTTAATTTGATATGCTAAATATTGAAAATGAACAAGTTTACTTTGATTTGCTTTTGTTGAAACAAAAGGAAGTTTAAGGACAGCATGGCTTTTGTTTCTTTGGTGTTATCTGTCCGTAGTAAATTGCTTGTGTTTTCTTGTCATTGTTTTGCAATGAGCATAAACTCTGTTGTTGCGGCATGAATTGTGGCGGCTTTAGAAGACGGCCGCGGTTAGCGCGATACTGCGAGAAACTTTGGTGTAAGTCTCTCGAGTGTGCAACGAGTATGGCGGCGGTACGAAGAGACCTGTCTGCTCACTCGAAGACCTTGTTCAGGCCGAAGCAAAACTACAACAACTGGAGATGACCGCTTTCTCGTTTCTAGTGCTTTTGAGAAACCGAACGGTCACAGCAGTTTCCCTTCGAAATCATCTGCAAGAAGTGAGAAATGTAAACATAAGTGAGTGGGCAGTTAGGAGGCGACTTTATGCTGCTGGATTATCTTCTCGAACTAAAGCTACTGGACCGCCGCTTTCCCGTGCACACCGGATTTGCGAGGTTGAATTTTGCACGAGAACACTTGGCTTGGACAATAGCGGATTGGAGACGCGTATTGTTTTCCGATGAACCGCGATTCTGTCTTACGGGCTCAGATAGACACGTAAGAGTGTGGCGACGACAAGGCGAGAGATATGCTCAAGCGTGTATTGCCGAGCGACAACCATTTGGTAGAGGATCAGTTATGGCATGTTGAGGCATATCTTTTGACACTCGCACGGAGTTAGTCTTTATCGAGAATGGGACGTTGACTGCGTATAGGTATCTGACAAAGGTTCTAGAAGACCATGTTTTACCGTTCATGGTTATTCTTGGAGACGACGCAATATTTATGTATGATAACAAACAGCCCCACACTGCTCGGATAGCTACTGAGTATCTTGACGAGTGTGAAATCACGCGATTTGTTTGTCCAGCTCGCAGTCTTAAATTCCAATTTAAATTTTTAAATCCAGATTTAAATCCAATTGACCATATTTGGGATGAGATGAGAAAACGTTTACGGAGACATGTGCCGGCCCCCAGAAATTTTAGAGAGCTTGGCGACATACTGGTGCAAGAATGGGACAATCTTCCGCAGAATGTGATCCAAAATCTGATCCAGAGCATGTCACGTCGTTTGCAAGCTGTTGTCACTGCCAGAGTTCTTAAACTTTCTTTTGTTTCAACAAAAGCATATCAAAGTAAAGTTGTTCATTTTCATTACTTAGCATATCAAATTAAAATTGTTCATTTTCATTACTTTCAATAAACTTTGAACAACAAAAACCTTTTGTTTTATTCAACCAATCAGTTAGTAAGCTGTTACAACTGAAAAAACACGTAAAAAACTAAAAATTGCTAAAATAACTTAAAATTATGGAGTGATCCAATTTTATGCTCGGCAGTGTATTTTCATTGTTTGAGTGGTGAAAGTCATTAATTATGATTTAAAATCATAGTTGTCATAGCTTTACTTTAGCTTTGACAGTTTCACTTGAAATATTCTGAGCAATAATGGTGTAAGTTGTATTTTACGGAGTTTGTTTTGATATGTAGTAAACTAAAACTGTAAACTAAAACTGTTTTTGTAACTATAAACTAACTAAAGAAGAGTGTGGAGAAAACTAATAGTTTTTTCACTCCTCAAACTCAAAAGAGGGTCCGGCGGGACAAGCAGCAGTAAGGGATCAGCAGGGTAGAAGTATAAAAAAAGAGAATTAGTGTAGCAAGTAACGAGTGGCAGAAGGAAAACTACGAGTGAAGAAAATTAGAAAATAAATGTTAGAAAACAGAAAAGCAATACAGGAAAGGATTATATTTCAGTAAAAGGGTAATTAATTCCAGAAAAAGTATTTGCGAACAACGAATGTGGGTGTAAAAGGAAATGTAGTAATAAAATAACAAAATTGTAGGAGATTATACGAATCTTTCTGGAAATTTGGAGACTTCTCAAAACAAAATGCTTTTAGGAAAAATTACTATGTGAATTTTTAATATTAAAAGTATTAAATTAAGTGTGTGTTTTATATTTAATTTGATTTGAGATTAAATGAAAAATCCATACTGATGAAGCCAACAGGTAGAATCGCGTCTATGTGTGTTCATTAATTATTAATATTTATCAGGATATATGGTATCTTCAGTAAACCTCATGGTTTCATTTGTCACGAAAGTGCAGAAAACCATAATTTTCTTAAGTTGAACATGATCATATTTATTGATTTAATAAGTCATTTGTGAATCAAAACTTAGTAATATCTTAATTCACTACTTTCAAATGCTTTTATTTACAATATTGTTAAATCCCCAACATAGGCTCCCAAAAGTATCAAAGTTTGTAAGCAATACTTTTTACAAACCTTTTGAATAGGCGTTGGAAGACTTCTTGCAAAACAGCATTGCACAAGTAGCTGATAAACGAAGAAAACCTATTCCAATAAACAAAAGTGATGATTATGATGTATTGGAACATATTCGAACTTTTCCTACTTACCAAAGCCATTACAGTAGGAACGTTAACCCTGAAAAGAAGTTCTTAAATTCTGATTTAAACATTCATAAAATGTACGAAATGTACAATGAAAAATATAGCCAAGATGGTAAAGTCTAAATGCTAAATTCAATTCACATTTTAAACCGCATGTGAGAGATATATGGAAAACATGTGATAACTAAGTTTAAACTAAGTTAAAAGCCGAAAATGTGGCAGAAAAGATAAAAATATAGAATAAAACTAAATTTATGTTTGGAAAAGGCAGATCCAGCTAAAAGGGATTAAAAATTAATAAAGAAATTCTAAAAAATAGCATATAAACAAAATTATTATGTATCAACATTTGATTTGCAGAAGGCACAAACATTTCCAGAATTGAGTACATTTGTGGTCTACTACAAAACAAATATGTACCTATAGAATTTTGGTATTCACTCTTTTTATTCATGCAGTGGGTTCATGCACATATCTGATGAAACCAAGATGTAAGTTGCCTCATTAAGCATCTTAACGAACATGTCAAAAACTATAAACTTATTATTTTGTGTTCTGGTTCATGTATAGGCCGATATAACCGTAAAAGATTGCTACAAACATCGTAGATTTAAAATTTCTTGTTTCCGGCCATTCGTACTTCCCAAATTATGTCGATTTTGGAGAAATAGAAAAAGGTAGCAAAAAACACAGCTATATTTATTGCCCAGAAGATTTTTTAAGAATTGTAAGAACACCAAAGAAAAATGCATTTGATGCTATTGAAATGAAAAGAAACGAATTTTTATCTACAAAACAACTAGAAAATGCAATAAGAAACCGCAAAAATATTTAAGGGGTGACAATTTTAGTTGGCTAAACATTATATAGTTTAAATTAGAAAAGGGCACTCCAGTCAGTTTTAAATACAAGGAAACTCTAAATGAAGCAGTGGAATTTGATGAAGTTTGTTTGAAAAAATACGGCACCTGTTCAAGACTGTTTATAATTAGATTATAACAGATCTATCAAGGATTTCATTAAAGTTTAAAACTATAAACGGGTTGTTGCAGAAGGTACAAGAGGAAAAAACGACGGAACTGATGGGTATAAAACACTAAAATTAAAATAAAGAATACGTAAGACCAACATTATTGAAACTGTAATTGCAGACAACTCCAACATGAATGTGCTAAGATCAAAACCCTCAACTGGAAGAACAAGAATATCTAATTTAAAAAACTGTTAAAGACTGATCAAAGTCAACCCTACACGCTAAATTGGCTAAATATATTTAAAGAATATCTAAGCAACAAATTGTAATATCGAACTTGGAACAAATACCCCGAATAGTCGAAGACTTCTACACTGATTTATACAAATCAAAAGCAGCAGAGTATTAAACATGGGGTCAAGACGTGCCGGACATTTCTCTCGATGAAATAGACTCTGCCCTCAAGAAGATTAAAAACGGTAAATGCCAGGGAGAAGACCGCATCATGCAGAGATGATAAAGCTGGGGGGTAATATATAAATTAGAAGATTCAATACAAATTTTATTAAATAAATTTATGCGAAATAATGATAATTCCCAAAGAATGGTGCAAAGCGGAAGTCATAATCCTGTTAAAAAAGGTGATACAACAGATATAGAAAATTGTCGCCTCACAGTCTACTGTCACAACTTTACAAACTATACACAAAAATCATCTGTAACCGCCTAACGAGAAAATTAGACTTCTACCAGCCAGTGGAACAGGCAGGTTTTCGAAGCGGCTACAGCACCATCGACTATCTACGAACACTGCGTACTCTAATAGAGAAAGCCACTTAATACAAAGTCCCCATGCACCTAGCGTTTATTGACTTTTTCGTTTATTTACTATAAAGCCTTTGGTTCGGTAGAGACGTGATCAATCCTAATACAAACTACGGAACTCTAGAATAGATATAGATATGCTACCATCATGCGACGCTCCATGTTAAAATCGACGAGGGACTAAATACCAACAAAATAAATATTGGCAGAAGAGTAAGTCGAGGCGATACGGTCTCCCCGAAATTATTTACACTGAGCCTTCTAAGTCTTCAAGAAACTACACTGGGAGCAAAAAGGTATAAAAATTGATGAATTGGTATATAGTACCTATTGTTATTGGTATGAATTGATTGAACTGGTATAAGAATTGGGGACTTATCTAAACCACCTCCGCTTCGCGGACGACATAGCCTTAATTTCGAAAGACCCAATCGAGTTAGAAGAGATGTTGCAACAACTAAATCAAGCATCCAACGAGATTGGGATAAAAATGAACATGGGAAAAACAAAGATTATGAGTCCAGATTCTCTCCACATTGTGCTCGATAAGGTAACTATCGCACGTGTGAACCACTACATCTACCTAGGCCATGTGATCAAGTTGGGAAAGGGGAACCAAACGGCTGAAGTGACCAGATAGATTGGTCTTACATGGGCTGCGTTTGCCAAACTAAAGTACATCCTGGGAAATAAAGATGCATCAATAAACCTTAAAAGGTTTACGACTCAACATATTGCCAGTAGCTACATACGGTTTAGAAACTAAGAGTTCGACAAAGAGTTCCGAGATACTAAGGGTAGTAGTAATAACCTTTATTGGCATAATTAAAATAATTTACACTACCATACAAAACATACAGAATAAGCAAAAAAAAGTTATGAAACTAAAACTAAAACCCCATTAAAAAGAAAAAAGAAATTTTACCACCCTATAAACCTATACATCAACACCTGTACATCGGTCATAAACTAAAAACTAAACCGCAACACTCAAAAAACTAACCCGTCGCATCCGCTCTTTCCATCTTTTTACTCTGAATAAAAACGACCTTCTCGTTCTCGCCCATGCACCCTTTCCTCGTCTTCTATCCTGTTCATTCCACTCCGCCATCGTGCATTCTTCCAACCAATGACTCCACATATCCTCCTTCAACCCACACACCATACACCTTCTACTTTCCTCATTCATCCAATGTCTCCAGCCACGCTCTTCATTACCACACCTAAATCTCGCCAACTCTGACTGGTCCTCCGACTCTTTACTTGTCCTCAAATAACCAGGAATCTGTCTGTAGCCTTGGTGATATTTGCTAGCCTCTATTTTGGATTGGCGCTCTTGGCAGTCCACTTCAAATAACCTCTCTCTTAGCATCATTTTCCACTAAGCACCCGCACTTTTTTCCCTTCCCAACCCCTCTGGTCATAACCCGCCTCTGTCATACAGTTTCCTTTTATTCAGCCCCCAACCACTCTCTCTGCTACCACTTAACCTCTCTTTATTCACTACTCGAAAGATTTCCTTTATTATCCTTTTATCTCCTAACCCATTCACCCCATACTCGAACTTTATCACTCTTTCCGCAGCAATTACCGCCACCTCACACGCACTCACTTCCGGAAGGACAATGTGACCAGGCGTCGATCTATCAACACTTTCTTAAAAAACTTTAGCTGCACTTTCGATCTTGTCTTCCTCTTTCGTTCCCCAGACCTCACATCCATACAGTAATACTTTTGCACACATGCCTTCCATATCGTCTCTTCTGCTCTAAAGTTTCCGTCAAAGTTTCTTTTCCAAACCTCCCAGATACGACCCGTTGCCACCCATGCCTTCTTTGTGACGTACTCTATGTGCTCTTTATTACTGTATCCAGTCCCAAAGACATACCCCATGTACCATACCCATACCTACCCCACCTCCGTACCATACCCCAAATACTTAAATTTACTTCCTCTATTCCAGTACACTGCCATTCAAACCTTTCTTACCTATATCACCCACCCCTTTTAAACCGAATCCACTTTGTTTTACCAACATTCACTCTTAAATCCCTCTTTTCGAAATACCTACAGAGCCTTTCGATCACGTCCTTCATCTCACTCGCCGACTGTGCAAATACTACCATGTCATCCGCATATGCCAAGCTCCACACCTTCTTTTCCCCAATCACCACTCCTCCAGCTTGACCGGCCTGTAGAACCTTCTCCATATCCGCCAGATACAGATTGAAGATTTCGCTACTACCTTACAGACGGTTTCCTCGTACAAATCCCTGATGTTCCTTCTTACATTCTCTGAGATACCTAGCTTGCCCAAACACTCATCCAATCTCCTCCTGTTCACCGAGTCATATTCGGCTTTCAAATCAATGATAAGAGCAAACAGGCATCCCTTTTTTATTTCTTGGTCTATGATGACTCTTAAGGTCACCAGGTGTTCCACCGTGCTTCTTCCTTCTCTGAACCCCGCTTGTATTTTCGGCAAAAGCTTCCTTTCATTGATTTCCTTCCTCAAGCGACAATCCAGGATTTTAGCAAATATTTTGTATGAGGAGTTCATCAAAGTTATACCTCTTTAATTTTCTATCGCGTCCCTCGTTCCACTCATAAACACCGATTGAATTATCCCTACTTTCCAGCTGAATGGCATCCTTTTGTCTCCAGTCCCTATCCTTCTCAATTCCTCCGTTAACCTCTGCTTATAGATTCCAGGTGCTTTTTTCCACGCTTCATTTCCGAGCCCATCCAAACCTCCCGATTTTCTTGGCTTTAGGGAATTAATAACATCCTCCACCTCCGTCACTGTGATATCCTCGGCGAGCTCTTCCTGCTTTCTCTGTCGATCTTACCCCTCCTAGTATTATCATGAAGTGGTTTTGCAATTCTTCCATCGCAATGCTCTTGGGTAATCTTTCCTTCCTTTCCCTATTCTGTCTCACGTATTTCCACACCTCAGCTTCCGTATTGATTTCCCGTAACCGCTGCTTCTACTTTTCCTCCCAAAGCTCCCTTTTCTTCTTCTCTAGTTTTTGCAGTTCTGTTTTCGCTTCCAGCACGTGCACTTTGCCATTCTCCCTTTCTCAATTCTCTCATAACTGCTCGAAACCTTTGCTTTTCCTTCCGCACTTCCCAGTCGTACCATCTTCGGCCTAGATACGCTTCTTTGATTTTCTTTTTAACAAGTACTGACTGCATTTTCTTTGCCATCATGTCTATATCATCTATGATGTTCCACTCTACCTCTTCTAATTTCCTCCTGTATTCTTCTGTCGCCTCCTTGTCCCATCTGGTCACCCATTTCTCCGCCTTAACTTCCTTCTCCCTTTGCTGCTTCAACGACACCATTACCATTACCGGCATATGATCCGAGATACTAAGTGCAACGCAAAGGGCCATTTAGCGCCCAATGATTGGTATTTCATTAAGAGACAGTCAGAAATGAAATTATCAGAGAAAGATCGAGAGTACGTTATTGAACGCACAGCGCAGTTAAAATGGCGTTGGGTGGACACGTCGCAAGACTATGCAACAACAGGTGGACTGCCAGAATTACCCAGTGGCGACCAAGAGAAACAACAAGGAGCAGGGGTCGTCCACATAGAAGGTGATTCGATGATATTAAATCGATCGCTGGTAAAGGCTGGAATCGCAAAGCACAAAATCGCTAGATTTGGAAGACTTACTTACTGTCTGAGACTTACTGTCCAGAAGTGGGCGATGGAAAGCTGATGAAAAAGAAGAAGAGGTATAGCCCGCGGTTTCGCTCTTGTAAAATAGTACGACTATATATTATGTAGTCATCAAACCATTTACAGTTATACACTGAATTGATAAATTCACTATTTTTTAAATGCACATAAACCTAGTGAATTTATCAATTCAGTGTTATTGCTCAAGTTTCAGCTGAAAACTTCTTCTTTCTCTCATTATTGGCAGGGCTGCCTGTTCATCTATCACTATGGTCGGTCAAGGTAGGGCCTATTGTCGCTCCACCGCTTTCTGGGTTTCTCTGGGCTTCTTTTCCCTCTTGGCGAATTATCCCGTGCTATTCGGACCAGCCTGGTGTTGTCCATCCGGTCCACGTGGCTGCGCCACATTTCTTTTAGTTCTTCCACCCAGTCGTTTATGGGTAGTACGTCGGACATTTGCCTTAGCACCGTGGTCCTCATCTTTTCCATTAAGATTTTATTGTTGATCTTTCGTGTCACCGACATTTCCACGCTCTACAGTATTCTTGTGTTGCTGTTTCTGCTGTGTAGGTGGCTATTGGTCTGATTACAGCCTTGTTGAAACTGAAATGTTGAGCTGAAAACTCATATCAGCAAATCAACATTATTTTTTTAAATAATTCTGTTCCACCTCCTTCAACTAGATTTTCGGAAAAAGATAATACACCCACTTCTTCATTTTTAAAGAAATTTGTCTATAGGATAACGTGCGTCTGACCATTGGCACTATAACAACTTACATTGTATTAATAATTATTAACTTGATACTAATTATAACTAATTTTAACCTGTTGTAACCTTTTTATCTAATTTCTATATTAAAATTTCCTTGATGAATATTTGAGCATATTAGTTGGCAATTACGATTTACATGATTGATAATCAAAATAATAATATTCAATATGGACTATTTTTTGATCAAATCACATTAAATTGCAAGATTTAAATGATATTTTCTTTAATAAATGTATTTATAAAAAGTATACATGAGAATAAAGAACTTTGGATAAGAAATAGTGATTATGCGGTAATATTTTCTCCGATATACTCAAAATTGAATTTAAAAACGGTAATTATTAGGGAAATTAGGATTATAATAAAATAAGAACAAATAATTTTTATTTTTTTTTTAAATTTAATAAGCTCATTTAGTCATCATCGTGGAAGCAGTACATATGACTAAGGAATCTCTGACAGGTAGGATTGATTAGATCCATAGTGTTTAGAATATGACTGTGACATGGCAACATTTAGAATAAAAAGTCTCGCATAACAAATAAGAAAAAAATGATGAAATGAGATTTAATTAAAAAAATGATGAGATTGATTCTTTCCTGTAGTTTAGAGTAAATTCAATATATTAAGAAAGGCATTTTTTAGTAGAATTGTGCTCAGAGATATAATATTATTACATATTTTTCTTCGAAGATAAAAACGAAATCAATTCGATACATTTTATTTTTTCGGTTAATTTCATTGAATGTAAATTATTGTGTAATCGCGTTGATTTAAAGAGAAATGTTCGGGGATACAATTACCACGATTAAACAATCAACATTCAACGTGACAATTAAACATATAGTATGAACCGGACCCAGACATCTATCATCTCTCAGGGCAGCGATTTTACTGACAAAGCCACTACAATATTACACCTATCTATCCTAAACATTTAAATATTAGAACTGCGCTAATATATTTCAATTTAAACATTTTTTTGTCGCGGAGCTTATAAGTTTAAACATGTTTTATACCTTCGTGATTATGTTGTTTTATTGTTGCGTCAATTATAAAAGAGAAACTCAATGAAAATAATAATCTAATAAGCTCCGAGTTTACAAAATAAATCTTAAATATTACTACAAAATTTGACCTTTCACCTGATACTTATTTGATATGAAAGTCGACCTGTTCTATATGTATCTATTTTAATCAGAGCACATTGCACTTAAAAATCGCTCCAATTCCTCCAAAACAATGTTTTTAATATACCTTTTTGAAAATAAATACTTTTCCTGTAATATCTTTGCTTGTCTCTACATTAAATTTTACATTTTTTTTTTCACAAATTTAATGTAGAGACAAAATGCATACATATCATTCACATATTTTAAACAGCCTTTTTTTTATTTATGGACCTATTCCTTAGAACTCAAATATTTCAGTTCATAGCATAAATAACATATGAAGAAAATATTTGTTATATATAAATATTGCTTCTAAATATAAATAATTTGATTGATTTTGTAGCAGTGTTTATTCTCTTCATTGTTATTATTACAAAGCATTTTTTATATATTTGTTAATTGAGTTAAAAAATAGGTTTCTCCGGAATGGCTACCACAATTCCCCCAAACATAATTAGAGCATTAGTTGCGATAAACACCCCGTTTATAGTTTAAAAAATATTAACTTACATCACTATGTTTATATATCTCTAACAGATACAAAAACATAGATATAGTTATTGCAGTTAATATTAATAAACACATATTTATATAATGAAAATTTAATGATTAAGAAATAAAGCAATCATTTAAAATATATTATTATGCAACGTATATATTGCACCATTTAGGAATCAACACATTTTTTTATAACGATTATTAATTTTTATAGAATAGATAAACTGTCTTTCACAATATACAAATAATATGGCTGGTTGTAATTTCTCTGCACCTCAATATAATCTATATAAATAAAAACTTTCAGTTGAGATGTAGTACTTTAAATTAACATACACTTTCTTCCCGTGTCCCACTATTTACAAAAAAAAAACAAAAACTAAAAACCCCTAATACATAAAAAGAAATAAATTACCTTAAAATAATAATTTGTACTAAACATCTAAACATAAATAAATTTGTGGGATAACTTGCCGTGCCTGATATGTTTTAGCTCCCACTAAAAACTACTCTAATTAATGTAAATCACAGCAACATCAGATCTTCATGTTTGCGAATAGTAGAGAAATAAAAACAAGACACGAGAAAAATATTTTGTTTTACTTGCACTCGAACAATATACAAATAGTTACAAGACACTCACGGGTGGACAGACAAACAGAGGGTTTATTTGCGGGGCTCGTGCGACGCCGCTGACCCGCAGCGGCGTCCGTCGTCCGCTCGTAGTAGACATACACAATAAGCACAGAGGTTCGTTTTATGTACACTTGACTAGTAAACTCGCACCCGTCCTACATCTTTATTGAAACTGCAACCAGCTGTTTTTTTAGTTTACTACTCGACATGTAATTATTTTTTTGTGTTTTTTTCTTTCTTTTGTGTGAATACAGTTAGGAGTTTAGGTTTTCTGGGGGGGAGGGAGTTGTTGAGAAAGGCTGCCCAGTCATAATGATTCATCGAATGTCCTTAATGTTCGACTTGGATCCGAAGATTTTGAGCATCTGTTCCTCATAATCGTTTATGTTGCGTTTCATTATCTGCATGCAAGGACCCAATAACCTCTCGAATGTCTCCACATCCAAAACTAAAACAAATACAAAATAATTAAAATCCATTGCACTTACAATTAAACAAATATACAAATTTTATTCTGTGTGGCATATATTATTAACTACATTTATTTTCCGGTTTATATTTATCTAATATAAGCTAAAAAATAGGAAGTACACATTTCATTGTGTTAATTTAATTTGTTCTAAAGGAAATCTAATATACACAGTATTTAGAAAAATATCACATTTTTAGTACCAATGTAGTCTTGTAGTAGTCTGTAGTCAATGTAGTCTAAGAAAATAAAAAGGTTGTCAATAAGAAATACTAATATCTAAAATTGGTTATTATTAACCATATTTTAACCAACTTATTTATATATTACTAAACATTAAATATTTTGTTCTAATTGACAACTATTTATATCAATCACATAGACCAGGGGTCTCCAAAATTTCCAGCCTTAGGGCCATACTGATTACTCCAGTAAGTTCCGAGGGCCAAAACCATATTATCATTGTTGCCGGTGGTAAAAAGTGAAATAGTCCACTGATGAAAAAAAAAGTCCGAAAAAGTACGCAACGTTTAAAAAAGGCTGCAAATCGGACTAAAGTGCACAAAACGGCAACACTGCATATTATTTTCTGCCATTATCTGTAATTTCTAGATTAGTCGTAGAGTACGAGCCATGAGGAGTAACGTGACACGACATCTGGTGGACACAAGCGGAAATAGGTAGTACCTTCTATCGCTAAGAGATGGCGCTAATAGCACGTACAGAATAATCTCGTTGGTTCGAGAAAGTTCTGGTGTCTTCCACTCACTTCTAGATGGCAGTAATTGGAATATATAAGAAGGCTAGTGGCGCAATCACAAGTCAGTTCCTATGACACTGTTGTGAAATAAAAGAGTGCGTACCTCCTTAAAACGTGTTTGTGCGTGTTTAAGTTTAAGACATCTTTGTAACAGTATTTTGATTTGAATTGTTGCTTTTGTGTGTGATTTAGTAGTATGGAAAAGAAGCGAAAAATTGATAGTGAATGCAGAAAATTCAAAGATCAGTGGAACATTCAGTATTTCGTAATTGAGTCCAGTAACAAGGCGCTATGTTTGATTTGCAATGAAAGCATAGCCGTTCTCAAGGAATATAACATTAAACGTCATTATGAAACAAAACATTTTCAAAATTACTCAAAATATACAGGAAGTTTGCGGACAGAAAAATTCGAAGCTATGAAGCGCGGATTGAAATCGCAGCAATCTTCATTTACAAAACTCAAAACTGAACAAGAAGCTGCAACTCGTGCCAGCTTTCGTGTGGCTCTTGAAATTGCAAAACGTGGAAAACCATTCACCGATGGAGAAATGATCAAAGAATGCATAATTGCAGTAGCCGAAGAAATGTGCCCTGACAAGGTAAATTTATTAAAAACTGTCAGTATGTCAGCAAACACTGTGGCTCGAAGGGTAGGAAACATCGCTGAAAATATATCCTCTCAACTGTTCGACAAAAATGGACATGTTGAGTGGTTTTCTTTGGCCCTGGATGAGTCGATGGATGTGTCAGATACTGCTCAGGTGTTGATTTATATTCGAGGAGTAGATAAAAGCTATGAAGTGCATGAAGAACTTCTTGATATGTATAGTATTCATGGCACAACTACTGGTACAGATATTTTTAAAGGAGTTGAAATGGCCATTAATCAAAAGAACCTTCGATGGAAAAACTTGAAATGTATTTCAACTGATGGAGGCAAAAACATGAGTGGGAAAGATAAAGGAGTGGTCGCTCTTGTGTCAAAGGCTGTAGAAAATGACGGTGGTTCAAAACCATTAGTCTTACATTGTATCATTCATCAACAGTCTTTTTGCGGAAAATGTTTGGATATGTCTGAAGTTTTGAAACCAGTCATATCAACTGTTAATTTTATCAGATCTTTTGGGCTGAATCACCGACAATTCCGACAACTTATTGAAGAGATTGGAGAAAATGACTTACCTTATCATACTGCCGTACGTTGGCATAGTTGTGGGAAAGTCCTTCAGCGCTTTTTTGAACTTCGAGCAGTGATCGAAATTTTTTTGAATGAAAAGCATCGCCCTCTTACTGAATTACAAAACAACGCATGGCTGTGGAAGTTAGCATTCTATGTTGATTTGACAAAACATGTGAACGAACTGAATTTGAGATTGCAAGGAGAAAACCAGCATCTTCCTGATTTATACACTAATATCAAATCATTCCGGAAGAAATTGATACTGTTTCAATCACAACTACGAAGTAAATGTTTTTCACATTTTAAAACATGTGAAATATTCAGCCACACCACTGAGACTGAGTTTCCTATCGATTTTGCAATCGAAACTTTGAGAATAAATTTTGATACTCGTTTCTCGGACTTTGATGCCATTGCGAATCAAATTAAGATTTTTCAGAATCCTTTTGATACTGACATTGAAACCCTAGCCCCGGAACTTCAAATGGAAATGATTGATCTACAGTGCAGTGATATAATTAAGAACAAATATAAAAACTCATCTTTGTTGGAATTTTATAAGAGTCTTCCACTGACA
Organism: Phosphuga atrata; assembly: GCA_944588485.1. Lineage (NCBI taxonomy): Eukaryota > Metazoa > Arthropoda > Insecta > Coleoptera > Silphidae > Phosphuga > Phosphuga atrata. Next base: position 76,665,270 of record OX155892.1, on the reverse strand, counting down.
CAATTTGATAATTTGCATAAATTTGCTCGTGGGCTGTTTTCTGTTTTTGGTACTACTTATTTGTGTGAGAAGACCTTCTCCAAAATGAAGTACACAAAAAATGTTTACAGATCTAAATTAACTGATGAGCATCTTAAATCTCTTTTAATAATTGGTACAAGTAAAATTAGTCCACAACTACAAACTATTGTCAGTGGAAAATCTCAATTACATAAATCTCATTAGAATTTCATATGTCATTATGCTTGTTATAAGTTATGTTTTTATTTAAAATGTATAAAATGTTAGTTGGATTCATTTCGATAATTTGTTAGTTATTATATACTGAAGTTAAATTTTCTGCATATTATACATGTCTTTACTCATTACAATTCTGTGTTTCTTTATCCAACTTATCACAAAAACAATAACAATAAGCCTACAACAATGTTTTGAGTAGTTAGCCCATGACCATATCAATGTAGATGTCATATTAATAATTATTCAACATAAAATTAGAATACTTCAGTAAACTAAATTTAATTTGCTATAAAAAATATGTTCTCTAAAAGGAGTTTTCAAGTATGCTAGCTCTCCGCGGGCCGGACAAAATCTGTCCGCGGGCCGGATGTGGCCCTCGGGCCGTAGTTTAGAGACCCCTGACATAGACAATGGCTACTGAAAAATTGAAAAGTTTAAATAACATCCACTTTGGTACAGTTTTACTAATTAAATCCTTGATTTAAGTCCCTCCCTTGATTTAATTAGTAAAGCTGTCCCAAAGTAGATGTTATTAAAACTTTTCAATTAAATATTATAATTATATATTACTAGTACATGCAGATGGAATAGTTGAATAGGGTGGAAAAGTTGATGAGGGTGAAACGATTGAAAGTGTAGATGGAATAGTTATCGAATAGTATGTAGGATAAGGGTAGAATAGTATGTAGAATCTTGAGGATTTTTTGGTTCGTCAAAATAAATATTAAAAAACATTAAATATAAACTCCTCCATTAGAAAAACCCTGTGTCAAGGCTATCGACCGTGAAAATTCCAAAATATTAATTTCAATATTAAAATCAGCGATCTATGCAGAACTGATAGAATTTTTCATACATCTCTTACAATTTTCAAGCTCATTGAATTTATTTTCATAAGTTCCGCGATTTTGTGGGGCTGCTGCCACCAATTGATCAAATATTTTGCAAAACCGACACAGTGATTTCATCGTCTGACTTTCTCTACAAATGTGTACAATTTTATTGTTCTACCTGGAGTGGAACCTATTAAGACGATTTTTTAGTGAATCCAGATACGTCAATCGGGTATTCTAACCAAAACCGAACACGAAAATTTTAAAATAATCAGAAATTGACAAAACGTATTAATACTTGAATAATTTCAATGAAACTTTTACTGTACATGGGTATCCATAAGAAGTACTCTCTGGCAACATTTGTACGCTCTGCATTTGCCGGGGACGCCGGCGCCGTGGGGAATAATTTTTCCTTCAAAGGTTTTCTACAAATATCTTGTCAATGCATTAGAATATAAAATGAGAATATAATAGTATTTTGCAACTAGGGCTGTAAGTTGTCAATTGGTCACGAGTTCAAAATTTGGACGCACACACTTCGAGAGGGCAATTGACAATACCGTCCGTGTTGCAGATTATTTTTTATTACTCATGCGAGGGTATCTTACAAGTCTGGGATCCAGGGGCCATCCACAAAAAAAAATAGAACGAAAAACGAAGAATTTGCTTTTTAAATTGTCCCCGGTGGTGAAGATTCGTCATAAGAACTCTCATCAGTCCCCGGTATCACCATAGAATTTACACTCATTTTAAAACGTTTTCTTTAATATTTATTTTGCAATGAAAAAAAAAATTATGTCTCTTTCACGCCACTTTTTTAATATTTAGGTCTTGATTGTGTTTATTGTATTTATTTAATTGTTTTTTTTAATGTAACTTGGCGATATTGCATATTTGCGTGCGTTACCCAAGTTATGTGGTAATACTGATATAAATGGCATTTTTCGCACTGAAAAATGAGCGCCAAGGTAATATTTTTATAGTACTTTACGCATGAGTTATAAAAAATAATTATTTGCATTAGAGTGCGGAAAAATTGATTTTACAACGCGACAGCTCGTCCTTCGGACTCGTTCTCTCTTAGCTGAATCGTTGTAAAATCATTTACGCAAGAAATTTGTATATTTTTTTTTAGCTGAAGTGTAGTACAATCATTGAAGCACGAAATTTGTATAAATTTTTTTGTCCGAAACTTATTATTTAAGAAACAAATAGATTTAGATTATTTACAATATTGGAAATTATTTAATTTTTTTTTTTGCTTCCTGAATGCAATGTTGCAAAGTACTTTGTAGCCGTACTTTGCAACATTGTGTGTAAAAATCTAGTTTCGTATGACGTATGACACGATGTCAAAGCTGGCTTTGCAATTCAGGAAGCCAAAAAAGTATTTATTGGGAATTTTGCAAAATCGTTCGGTTTAGTCACAAAAGTGAAAAATGTAAAAAGCAATTTTTTCAATGGCTACTCCTTCTTTGAATTTGGTTTACGTTTCCACAAATCGAACTTGGTTTGTGCGTAGATACTCACTTTACACGTGTTTATAAGGGAAGGACGGAGTAATTCACGTGTTCTCGAAACGGCTAGCGGCCTAAATTTATCAAAATAATCGATGAACATCTCATTTATCGATGTTTGTTCCCGATTAGAATTAGTCACAAAGTTGAAAAAGTTTGAGATTTGTCCGAAAACCCATTTTCTGCGGCCGTAGTTGGTTTTAACTTATTGACGGTTGGGGTGACGTTTGTGTTTGCGTCCCGCCAGCAGCGCCGGAGTCTTTTCTTGGTGAATTCTTGATACAGAAAATTCTCAAAAAAATCTAAAATCGAATCGTCTTGCGACGGAACTTACAGTGAAAGTCCGCCAATGTGTTTTCCACCGATTGGTGTTTTTCGTTACATTGTAATTGTTGTGGCAAGAAAATTCCGATTTTGACGAACCCGAAACTTGAAGAATTTTGGAAAATTCCGGCGAGAAAGTGATATTTAGAACCCTTGGAATTTTTGAATTGGGAAGTTGCTAAAGTTGAAAGATGGGTGAAATATGACGCGCGAAAAATGGTCGACGATACGCAAGGCTCCGGGGGACATACCGCACGAAATAAACCGACAAACTTGGTTCCGGAATGCCGGCTATTCCCTGTGGTAGTATAATGTGCAAAAAAATCTGAAAATGTCGCAAGCACCTGCCAGCTAGGACGCAAAATGCAGTTCAGTTTTTTTGTAATAACTTTGCCAACTTTTTGTAACTTTTAATAGCCTATCAGACGGTCCTGTCTGTTCTCGATCTGCCATTGTACGACAGGAAGTTGTGTTACTTTTGTAGATCTTGAATGCGGATTGACATCCCACCAGTTTTCTTTTATCGGCCGTGAGACCTCGTGGCTTTTACGAATCGGCAAGTCGGTTTACCGTACGCAAGATACCGTCGACCATCATCGAACGATGTAGAAGAAAATGCCCACCTACCCCACACATCCCACCTACTTCCCTGGATGCCGTTCCGTTAAACGGTCGGCCAGCAATAGAACGCCAAAGAAGATCGTTTCTTTGCGATTTTCTTTCGGTTTTTCGTATTTATCTCCAAATTTTCAGCGAAAGTTCGAAAATTCGAGATGACAATTTTGTGCGAAAAAAATCGGCGCTCCCGATGCTACTGCTGTCGTCGCGATCGATCCATATGCGGCCCAAAAACTGAAATTTTCTTATCATGCCGTATCCCCGCCGCCTACGGCGTCATCACAATATCTCAAGCATTAGTCGATTCTCTGAAATTTTCTTAACATTGTACTACTTTTGCCCGTCAAAAAATCTTTTGCAAAACTCACAAACATACGTTTTCATCCTCCAAACACGATTTGGCGAATTTATCCCGCCCGCTACTAAAAAGGCGTACACTATTACAGTGGCTGAAAAAATTTCATGAGGAGATGACTATAACCCGACAAGGATCAGTGGGAGACACAGGCCCGTAAACTGGTGGCGTCTCCGTGGTTAAATTGAACTAACTTAAAACATACAGTGCAGTTTGCGGGTAGACAGTTTGGCACTGAACGAATTACTCGTCAAAATAAGGGTTAGATTAGGTTATAACGGAGCAAATAAACTCAGACCACATCTCGCGCGGTAGCGCGACTTCTCGATCCGAAATAAGAAAAATATTACACTTTCTAGTTCTATACGGATCAACTTCACACAATTTCTTAAAAAACATTTTAAATTTTCAATCCAATTTCAGTACGCATGCGTTACTTATGATAAGAGGCAACAAATTTAACTGTTTTATTGCCACTGCTTTAAAGTTTTATTGCGCATGCGCTAGTTTAATTTCTGAAGCTGCCACCCAAGGAGTGCTATTTGTACTATTTACCTACTATTTTAATATATGTAAGTAAACATTATTAAATTGATGGGGTGTAATCACTGAAATATATACTAACTGGAACGAGCGCTGGCTTCTGAACTTGTGCGGGTAGAGAGAGAGAGGGCCCAAGGGGAGCCCTCCCTCCTTGTCTAGCCAACAGTGAATTCGAGAGTGGGAGGATGTGATACAGTCAGAGCGAAAAGCTAGTTGTATCAAACCAAATCAAGTATTTATCCACACTATGTAAATACAAAATATTAAAACTAATAATATCTTGTCTTGTGCTACTATTATTAAATATTTAATAATTTTCTTTTTGTATTATATATTACATGTATAAAATAATATAGATATATTTATATATTTATACATTAGGTTTCTTACTAAGACTGTACTAGACGAAGATATAGCGATACGAGGGCTCACCTTGGGACCTCTGTTTCTACCCGCACAAGCTTAGAAGCCAGCGCTCGTTCTAGTTAGTATATATTTCAGTGGGTGTAATGTTAGTTCGCCTCCCCGTGGTGCACCCTGGATAGCGTTTTATTTCATAAAACGTGAACTAAATGAACTAACAACAGCTGGCAACTAGATAATCCTATGGATCTCCTGGTTAAGATCATGACAATGCCCGAGAACAACTGCGGAGCTGAAAGACAAGTGGGCAAGACAGTGGGTTATTCCTGAACCACTGAAACATTCAGAAATGCCCACTGAGGTCCTACCGAGACACCTTAGCAGCTCCTGAACGCAACCGACAATGCAATAGAATCTATCTTATCATCTTTTATTTGTATTTCTATCAAAATTGTGATGAGCAATACGCTAAATAAAATAAATAAATTAAATTGATTACTGTAAAATACAATATAATGTTTCTTGTTAGTAAAATATACAAACAAAATTCAAATTCTAATCTATTCTTTAGATCAACTAAAGTAGCACACAATTTAAAGGCATCAACCTTTTCAAATGCAATTTTGATATGGAATGGAACGTGAAGGATTATTTTAAAATAACATTTATGTGAATATTGTATGTTATCAAATTGCTCACATCAAATTGTTCCACAAACGGAACTTGTCCCTCGTAATTTGATATTTAACTTTTGCCCTCCAACATGTTTCGCTGGCCTGAATAACCAACCCACTTAATGTAAAAGGTTGTCACGAAAGGTACATTCAAAAGACAACTTCAGTGGTTCAATATATTTAAATACAAACATTGATTGAATTACTTTCAAGTAGTATGCATGGATATAAATAATTAATAACGAATTGTTTCTTAGTGGTAAAAATTAAATTTCCTGGAAATTAATATCAACATTTTGATTATAATCAATATAAAGCATAAAGTTTCGTATCATGTTGACCTTTATTTATACAGTATTGAAATCAATACAATTTGTACTGTAATAGACTGTACAGGGAAATAAAGGGCCATTGATAATACGGTTTCATGGATTTTGAAATTGCATTTTTATAAAAATACATCCACGCTAATTTTAATAAATTCAAAAAGTTTGTATTCAAAAAACAAACCTTTTAAAAGTTATTTTCAGTAAAATAATATTTAAGTTAATTAATTGATTTGCTTTGATTGAATTATAAATAATATCAATGGAAATAAATTCAACTATGGTCTGACAAAACACGAACAAACTTTTAGTTTTTAAATATTAACATATACATAATTTAATTAAAAAGCATTTTAATTATGATATAAATTATAAGCGAAAAGTCATAAGCAAGTAGCTATTTAATTTAAAAAAATATAATATGCTTTTATTTTTGTGTACAATAAACGAAATATGTGCTGCTATGTAAGACATTTTTAGTGAACTGGAATAAGGAATAAATATGCAACACTCCAGTATATGTAAATCGATCAAACTGGAAATATATTCGTAGTGTGCACAATCTCCAACAAAAATATTGATATTTGTTTTGCTGCCTTGCCTTCGGAGTTAAAGCACTTCTTGTGCTTTCAAGTCAAAGAAATAGAAAGCTGGATAAGATACATTTTCTTAGCAATGTTATTATTTTATCAGACTCGCTCATTTATTTATGTTCCCTTATGTTCTTCAATATAAGTCCGATTTCATTCAAATTCGATGCAACTAACTTATTTTACAGAACATTACCTAACAACTTATTTAAATCATTATAATTTCATTTTTTAGTTTTTGTTTTTTTGTATTGTTCTTAAAGTAAAATATTCATATTAAGCAAATTATTTTGAAAACTCTACTGAACTAAAGTATTGTAATATTATCATATACAATTTGTATTACAAAAGCCTATAAAAGTTAATCATACACTTTTTCATTTCATTTATGAGCACTCGTGCATGTCATTTTCATCGATGACGCCAGATCACATTAAAAAAATAATCTTATGTTTTAAGTTGATATCACTGAATTGAATAAAAAAATTAAATACAAACTGGATATTACGATGAATTGACCGGATACTAACGTATCTTTATATATTGACTATTAATTTATCAGTTATTATTTTATCAGACTCGCTCATTTATTTATGTTCGCTTATGTTCTTCAATATAAGTGCGATTTCATTCAAATTCGATGCAACTAACTTATTTTATCTTTATATATTGACTATTAATTTAAATTTAAACTTTTCTAATTCCCTTTTTATTTATTAATAATACACTGCTCAAAAGAATTAGCGGTTCACTAATTTGTACCTCCATAAAATTCAAACGGGAAATTATATACAAATAAAATTAACAACATCTGAAAGACGCTCTATTTAATTGTTTTAATTGACACATATGGAAGTGTCAACATCACGTGCTTTTAAAGGACCCGCAATAATTAACAACAACTACCAAAACCAAAGTGTAAAACGAATTTAAATTAATTGTTAATGTAAACTTTTGTACATAAAGTGGTAACTTAATAACGAGTATGTGCTCCCATATGTCGAATAACGGCATTACACTGTCTTAGAATACTTCGCAAAAGTCTTCGAAGGTCTTCTTGTGATATAGCGTCGTATTCTGCAATAAGAGCCGCCGTTCGCTGCTGGATGGTCTGAGGAGGATGCGGGCGACCACGAACACGTTTTTCCAGTATATCCCAAACATGCTTTATGGGATTTAAATCAGGACTTAACGCAGGCCACACCATTGTTAGAATTTCCAGTTCTTCTAGGAAGTCTAAAGTGATTCGCGCAGCATGTGGCCTTGCGTTATCCTGTATTAACAACAAATTTAGACCTACCCCATATACCACAGGGACAACATGTTCTCTTAATATAATGTCAACATAGAGATTAGCGTTAAGATTTACTGGAACTACAACCAGATCGGTTCTACGGCAAATACTAATCCCACTCCAAACCATAACTGAACCACCTACATATCTTTCGACTTCCTGGACAGTAGCAGTTGCGTACCGTTCTCCTGGGCGTCTGTAAACACGTACTTGGCCATCGAAACGAGTAATACGGAACCTTGATTCATCCGTGAAGAGCACAGACTTCCATTGTCGAAGTTGCCATGCGACATGTTCACGAGCAAAATTCATCCTTGCTATTCTGTGGCGTCGTGTCAAAGAGGGTTTTCGGTCGGATCGTCTTGCCCTCAAATTTGATTCCCTCAACCTATTCCTAATTGTCTGGTCTGATACAGTGACCCCATGCGTCGTCCTGAGGGAAATTAAGAGTCTTTCGCCATAGAAACTCTATTGCGAAGACTCGAAATCATTAAAAATCGGTCTTGATTTTGAGTTGTTTTTCTTTTGCGACCTTGCCCACACCGCGCCTGGTATACTGATCTGTATCGAAGTACTTGTTCCACAATCGCTGAATAACAGAAAGGCTTACGTTGAAGTTTCTTGAAACTTGTCGAAGACTTTCGCCATTTTTAATTAATGTTAGCATAGCACGAACAAATTGCACTTCGTTTAGATGTCAGAACAAGGCCTTCCTAGCTCTTTAAATCAAACTAGGAATACATTATTTTGCTAGACTTTAAAATAATTAAATAGATCGTCTATCAAATGTTCTTAACTTTATTTGCATGTAACTTCCCATTTGAATTTTATAGAGACCCGCTAATAGGCTAGTTGACTAAATTTGAAAAAATGGATAATACTGTACCTTAAAACCTACTTAATACTAAAAAATACTACCAAAAAATATTTTTAAAAAATCCGTCATTTACAATTAAGTATTTTGCGTTTTGAAAAACCAATTTAAAGTTACATCGAAAACGCTCCGTACTGTCATGGCTATGGCGATGTCGTCTTGAATGACGTCACTTGGTGCGAAACGAATCAAAACAATGGTATTTGTGTGAGGCAATACTTTCGTTTTACTTGTTTTCTTTAATAAAACATAAATTTCTCATATTACAAGTACTGTGCAGTGTCCCGGTGTAAAACCACATGAATAAAAACGCCAAGCAAGTTTCATATGCGTTCCACTACTCCACTACCAATGAAAAAGTATGAAAAAAAGTAGAGAAGTAAATACCTGCAAAAGTCAGATCTTGAGCTACTAACAATAAGACCTCACAAGTGTTAAAACAGGAATGAAAATGACTAAAAGTGAAGCGAAGCTAAGAAAGCATATACCCAGCTTAAGAATACATGTAGAGAGAGTTATACAACAATTTTATTTCCTTAAACTGTTAATTTAAAATTTGTAAATACTGGACGACATTTTAACGTGGTTTGGTTAATTTAGAAGATTTTTTAATATAAAAAATATTAATATTAAAATATTAATATATATATATATATATATATATATATATATATATATATATATATATATATATATATATATATATATATATATATATATATATATATATATATAAAAGTATTAAAATATTAATATAAAAAAGTTAAACCTTTAGATTGTTTATAATTTGAAATATATTACAGTTCTACACTCTGATATATTAATGAATATACAGTATAATTTTGATAATCCGGCTCACACTGGGCCGTATTACAAATTTACGACGACAAAAATAAAAAGCAGTTAATTTAAATTATTATTTTATGATGATATACTGATGATCTTAATATAAAATGAGTTTATATTAGATGTATACGCCGCCCCTCTACTAATTAAAAATGCAAAGTTAAGTGGAAAAATATATTTATGACAAAAGTGCTAGTGCAACATTTTTTTTAACAAGTTCAGGACTGATCTTCGTCAACATCAATATCACCATCACTATCTGCAACCTTCTTCATCATCACTAACGATATCATCAGTAGTTTCTCGTGAACATTCTTCATAGAGATAGTTGAGCATTTGAAGCTTTTCTAATACTACTTCATTCCATTTTTATTTTCTCCTTGTGGGTTTTGTCCTATAACTAGTGATTAGAGGATCTGATGATATAAGTAACCAGTTCAAAATGTCCATAATCGTATTAATTCTTGACATTTTCCTGGAGTGTTACTGTCTAATCTGTTTGTAAGTCTTATGACTGGCTGGCTCTATAACATCTTCTGAGAGGAGGCCTACAGTCAATGGAAGTGATTTTATTATGTCAGCCACAAGCATCAATAATTTATGGATACTCGCCCTCATTCTATACCATCCATAAATTATATTTGAGTTCGCATAAAAATTATTATTAGCAAAGTTTTGCTTTGCCACTGTGCACTTTTTGCACTGTCATCTAGACCCTACTTGTAACTAATTTAGAGACAGTTGCTAGTTTGGTTCATGTTTTGGATAATAACATCCTACAGAACCTGTGCCAGTCTTCCCACAGTATGATATAAAAGATTCTGTAACAGCACCACAGCATTAGATGTCAGTGTGTCTGAAAACGAAGCTATATCAGTCCTTCTAGTTTTATCTCCTTACTGAATTCTCAATTATCAACACTGTATGGCCTTACTCTCTTAGAAGGCGATGAATAGTGAGCCTTTTTCAATCTTCTCAAACTTTTAGGACTTGTTGCACTTAGTGCAAGTCCCAGCACCTTCACCGGACTTCTTTTCAAAAAAGGTGCAATTTGAAGTAAGGTGGAACGATGTGGAAGGGATGATTGCTTCCTTAGAATTGTCAATGTTTCCTTTATCTTACAAACTATTTAATTTAACGGAACTATGTGGAACTTTAAAAATCAATGTATTCAGTATATTACAAGATTTTTTAAATTTACATTAGTCGGTTACATTAGTTGTTTACAAGTTCAGGACTGATCTTCGTCAACATCAATATCACCATCACTATCTGCAACCTTCTTCATCATCACTAACGATATCATCAGTAGTTTCTCGTGAACATTCTTCATAGAGATAGTTGAGCATTTGAAGCTTTTCTAATACTACTTCATTCCATTTTTATTTTCTCCTTGTGGGTTTTGTCCTATAACTAGTGATTAGAGGATCTGATGATATAAGTAACCAGTTCAAAATGTCCATAATCGTATTAATTCTTGACATTTTCCTGGAGTGTTACTGTCTAATCTGTTTGTAAGTCTTATGACTGGCTGGCTCTATAACATCTTCTGAGAGGAGGCCTACAGTCAATGGAAGTGATTTTATTATGTCAGCCACAAGCATCAATAATTTATGGATACTCGCCCTCATTCTATACCATCCATAAATTATATTTGAGTTCGCATAAAAATTATTATTAGCAAAGTTTTGCTTTGCCACTGTGCACTTTTTGCACTGTCATCTAGACCCTACTTGTAACTAATTTAGAGACAGTTGCTAGTTTGGTTCATGTTTTGGATAATAACATCCTACAGAACCTGTGCCAGTCTTCCCACAGTATGATATAAAAGATTCTGTAACAGCACCACAGCATTAGACTGACATCTGTGTCTGAAAACGAAGCTATATCAGTCCTTCTAGTTTTATCTCCTTACTGAATTCTCAATTATCAACACTGTATGGCCTTACTCTCTTAGAAGGCGATGAATAGTGAGCCTTTTTCAATCTTCTCAAACTTTTAGGACTTGTTGCACTTAGTGCAAGTCCCAGCACCTTCACCGGACTTCTTTTCAAAAAAGGTGCAATTTGAAGTAAGGTGGAACGATGTGGAAGGGATGATTGCTTCCTTAGAATTGTCAATGTTTCCTTTATCTTACAAACTATTTAATTTAACGGAACTATGTGGAACTTTAAAAATCAATGTATTCAGTATATTACAAGATTTTTTAAATTTACATTAGTCGTCAACAAAACTTATTTTATAACGCAATTGATTAAAACTTTCTACAATTTTGATATTATTACATGTATATACATACTTGAAGCAATATTCTCCATATTTAAAAAGTTCAAAATTATTGAGCGCAAACACAAAACAGACGTAGTTACTTCGTGAAATATCGATTGCATTAATTCCTTCTTGGTACCGAAGGGACAAGAGAGATGTTTGACACGTTACCACAACCAATGGCATTTGTTTCTTGCATTCATTTGTTTGTATTATTATGAATGGGTTATCAAACAATACATTTTAAGTGGTTTTGATTATTTGTGAGACATTGTAAAATTCTATTTTTGTCGCCGTAAATTAGAAATCCGGCCCAGTGTGGCGGTTGATTAATTCGACACGTTCAGTAATCCGGCGCTCTGAGGAAACACGTGTCTTTTCTTTACGCTGCGAAAAATTTGCCAAGCACAACGACATCGATTTTGGGCAAATTATTACCGTTTGCATTATTAAATCCTGATTTCATAGAGAACTGAACTTTTTTCTCAAGATGTAATTAAGAACAATTGTATCAATTCGACAAGAAAAATGTTAAAACGTGAAATTTCTCACTATTCTGCTACACTGCTCTACAAAAATGTCAACAACACCAATGGTGTTTCGCATGACGTGACGTAACGCTTTCGGATTGGTGTTCACTGTGACAGAATGCCTACATTAGCCGATTCTATTTTGTAAAAATATAAATAACCTTTATTTTTTTATTAAATAATGAAATTGTTTTTGGTGGTCTATAATAAGCAATGATTAATGATTAGAAACTGTAATTCATTCGATTTATTCTTAGTGGACACTGCCCTATTGTTTTCAGCAGTGTATAAACATTAACACAATTGTCTCCTTAGCTCCCCATACGTTATATTATCGTGGTTTACTTGCTACTTTCCTATACTTATATTTTATATCATAAATAAAATGTTTTTTAGAATTGGTGAAACCATCCTACGTTATAGATAATCATATAAACTTAAAACAAACGGAACACAGCCTGCATATATAAATATATTCAGCCTTTCCGGAGCTCTATAACAATTATTGAGTCTTTTTAGGACCACCAAAACTAATCTCACATGAAATTTGTAAGTTATTTTACAGCTTTCAGTCCACTTTCTTGGCACTCAACAAAAACCATAAAAATAACATTGTTTTTAAGATGATGATCTAGGAGCATGATCTAAGAGCATGATCTTAAAAACAATGTTATTTTTATGGTTTTTTTTGAGTGAAAGACTGAAAGCTGTAAAATAACAAATTTCATGTAAGATTTGTTTTGGTAGTCCTAAAAAGAATCAATAATTGTTATATAACTCCGAAAGGCTGAATATATTTATATATTCAGGCTGTGTTCCGTTTGTTTTAAAATGTTTTTAATTAAATTACAGTATAATCTCGAAAATCCGACACATATTTGACCAGATAACCGCCGAATTATCAGCAAGAGTGGTGGGAGGGAAGAGCGCGAGCGCCAGATTACTGAACGTGTCGTCCGATTAACCAACGGCCGAATTACCGAGATTATACTGTATATACCTATATACAGGTTAATATAAAAAATTAAAGGTTTTTTTAATCGTGTTTTGTCAAAGTTGAATTTATTTTCATTGATATTATTCTTTATAGTTCAAGAAGTAGTGAAATTCCTGAAATTAATGAATTTAAATATTTTACGATTTTTTTACTGAAAATAAACTTACTTAAATAAACTTAATAAGCAATGAAAATAAACATACTTTGAGTAAACAAATTGGTTATAATTGCGTATAAAGAGTAAACAAACTGGTTAATTTAATCATAAATACTTTGGAACATTTTTAAATGCTAATTAGAAATAATGTATTATTTATATATTTCAAAAATCTTTGTTATTGTAATTAAAAAGATGTTTTTTAAGTTATTTAAGAATATTATAAATATCTCACATACCGCATCATATATACCACAGACACTAATTATTTAGTTCACTTAATACGTGTATATAAAAAGTTCGTCATTTAATTATAATTAACGTCATTTAATATAATAGATAAACAATGAATTCATTAATTGAATTAGTATCCATAACGACATCCATTTGGTGTCCCAAGTCTAGGAAGTCCATTATTTGACATCAATTCTAAAATATATCTCCAAAACTAAATGTTTTGCTGTCATGTATATAAATATGTCGTCAATATATTTATGGTATAAACTCGGTATATTTATGATATATCGTAAATATATTTATGATACCGGCCATATATCTCACAAATTCGACGATATATTTATGATAAATATTTTCCTCTGTCGTGTTAGGAAAGTGAAAAGATATAAATTAGTTTTAAACAAATTAATATCTCAACATGAAACCGGACTACACTCCGACGTTCATTTGACGGTACCTACGCATTAAATGGCAAGAGAAGTACTGATCAATTAAAAAAATATCGAAAATAAGCAACGTGCGCATCGTGCGATTACCGAACAAAAAATGTATCTGCCACTAACCCGTCTTCACGCTTACTTTATTTAGTAGTAATTCAACAATCAAAGTGTGAAGGTATAGGCACATCTCCGTGATGGAACAGTCCGTGACGACAATGTAAACAAACGAATTGAACACATAAAAAAACGTTGCCGCGCACACAGTTCCCATAACGTTATCTTCTGTATATCTCACCATGATTCCGGGATGGCAAATTCGTTTTGTTATTTATATAGGACGTAATTTTCAACTTGCACGCAAAATGATCGACGAACTACTAATAGAATTAGTCAAAGAAAAGAGTATTGAAGTTATGGATACCGCCAAAATAAGATTTGGAGTGAAATAGGAAAAACATTAGGAAATTATCCAAAATTATTCGTAAAATTTTGTTTCGTAATCGATTAGTTCCTTATATGGGGTTAAAAACTCTTTTCAATCCGCGAAGTTGAAACATAGGATGCACCCAATGGTTCCTCTTACATTCAGTTTCTTTATTTTCTAATATAAAATCTATTATTGCCAGTTCTTCGTCGTTAAAGTTCATTTCTCTTCAACAGTCACGGACGGCACGGATATGTGTATTGACGGAACAGTGTGCATGGACGTGAAAAAATAATACCGGAGACCACGGAAACCGACGATGCCGGTGCTGTCCCGTCACGGAGATGAGTGCCTGGACCTCGATAGTGCAAACCGTTCCGTGTAATATTACCATTTAATTTATATACACGTATTAAGTGAACTAAATAATTAGTGCCTGTGATAAAAATGATGGGGTATGTAACCTATTTACAATATACTTAAATAATTAAAAAATAGATCTTCTTAATTACAACTACAAAGATTTTGAAATATATAAATAATACATAATTTCTAATTAGCATTCCAAAATGTTCCATAGTATTTATTCATTTAATTAACAAATTTGTTTACTCTTTATAAGCAATTATAACCAATTTGTTTAATCAACGTATGTTTATTTTCCTTGCTTATTAAAATATAAATAAGTTGAAACAGTAGATGCTTTTCTCGAATTTATTTTAAGCAAAAAATGTTTGAATATGTGAATTGATAAAAACGCGTTCAAGCAAAGTTTTATAGGTCTATAAAGCTGGCACCCCCACCTCTGCAAAATTCAAATTTGATACCACCAGAATTATGTGCTAATTATGTGCCGTAATTGCGATTTTTGTGCTCGAAGCCTTCAATGAAATAATCAAATTTTACTAGTGGGAGTGCTAACTTAACAGTCAAGCTAGCACCCACCCATCCGAAAAGTTGGGATATCGATACCAAATAAGGACTACAATTATGTGCTATTTATGTGCTTTTCATGTACCCTGGAACGAATTCGCTAAATCAACCCCTTGTGTGAAAAACTCACCCCGAACGGAATGAGCCATAAGAGGTGAAATATATAATAATCGAGCAAACAAGTTTTGACCAACGCGATATTGTTGCAATAATTATGTGTTCTCCAGATATGATATTCCCGATTTTTGTGCTCGCACCCTTGGACGAAAAACTCACCCCGAACTGTATTAGCCGTAAGAGGTAAAATCTTTAATAAACGAGTAAACGAGAACAGAAATTTTAACTGACAGTAAATTGTTTCAATAATTATGTACTCACCAGATATGATATTCGCAATTTTTGTGCTCGCACCCTAATATTCGATTACAAGAATTTTGACCGACACGAATATGCACACGCAATAAATATGCGGACCCGGACAACTCGCCACTTCCAAATCGGCACCGGGTAAGTTGGCACCGGACAAATCGGCACCGAGACATTTCGGCATTCGTATTTTTAATTTTCATTTAACGTCTTATCCTTTTAACCTTTAATAAAGTTACTTATGTTTTATTATTAGTTTTTAATTTAAAGCTGTTTTCATGTCAACGTGAATTCTACTGTTGGCTAGAAAGAAGGTGACTAAATAAATAGTTTAAAATTTCCTTCATCTTTCAAGGGGCGTGCGTTACATTCTTTAATTCTTCTTCTTTAAGACTGCTTTTGATTTTGATATTACCAAAACCTATGTTATAATAGAAAATTTATATAATCATACTCTAATGACTGGTGCAGATTTGCCCGATGCCGACTTATTCGGTGCCGAATTTTCCCGATGCCGATTTGTCCGGAGCCGAGTTGTCCGGTGCCGACTTATCTTATTTTTTTCACAGCTTTGAAGCTTTTTTTTAAGTATAATTTAACGTTTCAATTTCTGCTTATTGTTCATATTGCTAGTGCGATGAATTTCGGTATTCATATTGCTTTGATATTGTTCATTAATATACTCATCGTGATATTCAGCACAGCGCATCGTTACCAATGATATCGATGATTTCCGATGATTGTTCTCAGGTTCTCTTCCCGATGCGTTAGTTTAGAAACGCGTGTACTTTGTACGCGGTTCCTCACAACAGTTAATTTTTTATGCATTTCCTGTTGCACGTTGCACAAATGTAGTGTAGTAATTATGCGATATCCTCGTTTAATCGCCTAGTCATAGCCAACGTTAGAAAAGATCATAAATCAAATATCATATCTGAAGGGCACACAATTATTGCAATAATTTAGCGTCATGTAAAATTTATGTTCGCGATTATTAATTTAGATTTCACCTCTTATGGCTCATATATTTTGGGGTGAATTTCTCGTACAAGGGTGATGGCACAAAAATCGCGAATATCATATCTGGAGAACACATAATTATTGAAACAATATCGCGTTGGTTAAAACTTGTGTGCTCGATTATTATAGATTTCACCTCTTAGGGCTCATGCAGTTCGGGGTGAATTTTTTGTACAAGGGTTTGAGAACAAAAAGCGTACATAGTATATCTTGAGAGCACATAATTATTGCAACAATTTTGCGTCATTTATAGTTTCTGTTCTCGATTATTAAAGATTTCACCTCTTAAGGTTGATACAGTTCGGGATGAATTTTTCGTACAAGGGTGTGAGCTCAAAAATCACGAATATCATATCTGGATACAATATTATTATTGCAACAATTTCGATTCCGTTAAAATGTATGTGCTCTATTATTATAGATTTCACCTCTTATGACTCATACCGTTCGGGGTGAATTTTTCGTACAAGGGTGCCAGCACAATAATCGTAAATAACATATATGGAAAACACATAATTATTGCAATAATTTTGCGTCATTTAAAATTTCTGTTCTCGATTATTAAAGATTTCACTTCTAATGGCCTATATATTTTGGGATGAATTTGTCGTACAAGGGCGATAGCACAAAAATCGCGAATATCATATCTGGAGAACACATAATTATTGTAACAATATCGCGTTGGTTAAAACTTTTGTGCTCGATTTTTATAGATTTCACCTCTTAGGGCCCATGCAATTCGGCGTGAATATTACGTACAAGGGTTTGAGCGCAAAAATCGTAAATAGCATATCTGGAGAGCACATAATTATTGAAACAATTTTGAGTCATTTAAAATTTATGTTATCGATTATTAAAGATTTCACCTCTTATGGCTTATATATTTCGGGGTGAATTTCTCGTACAAGGGTGATAGCACAAAAACCGCGAATATCATATCTGGAGAACACATAACTATTGCAATATCGCGTCGATTACAATTTTTGTGCGCCATTATTATAGATTTCACCTCTTAGGGCTCGTGCAGTTCGGAGTGAATTTTTCGTACAAGGGTTTGAGAACAAAAATTGTAAAGAGCATATCTGGAGAGCACATAATTATTGAAACAATTTTGCGTCATTTAAAATGTATGTTCTCGATTATTAAAGATTTCACATCTTAAGGCTAATACGGTTCAGGGTGAGTTTTTCGTACAAGGATGCGAAGACAAAAATCGCGAATATCATATCTCGAGAGCATATAATAACTGCAGCAATTTCGTGTCGGTTTAAATTTCTGTGCTCGAGTATAAAAGGTTTCGCCTCTTATGGCTCTCACTTTTCGGGGTGAATTTTTCGTATAAGGGTCCGAGCGCAAAAATTGCAAATATCATATCTGGAGAACACATTATCATTGCAATAATATCGCATTGGTTAAAACTTGTATGCTCTACTATTATAGATTTCACCTCTTATGGGCCATTCCGTTCGGGGTTTTTTTTCGCACAAGGGTTTGAGCACAAAAATCGTAAATAGCATATCTGGAGAGCACATAATTATTGAAATAATTTTGCGTTATCTAAAATTTCTGTTCTCGATTATTAAAGATTTTACTTCTTAAGGCTAACAGTTCTGGATGAATTTTCCGTACAAGGGTGCGGGCACAAAAATCGGGAATATCATATCTGGAGAACACATAATTATTGCAACAATATCGCGTTGGTTAAAACTTGATTGCTCGATTATTATAGATTTCGCCTCTTATGGCTCAGTCCGTTCGGGGTGAGTTTTTCACACAAGGGGTTGATTTAGCGAATTCGTTCCAGGGTACATGAAAAGCACATAAATAGCACATAATTGTAGTGCTTATTTGGTATCGATATCCCAATTTCTCGGATGGGTGGGTGCTAGCTTGACTGTTAAGTTAGCACCCCCACTAGTAAAATTTTATTCTTTCATTGAAAGCTTCGTGCACAAAAATCTTGATTGCGGCACATAATTAGCACATAAAGAAGCACATAATTCTGGTGTTATCAAATTTGAATTTTGAAGAGGTGGGGGTGCCAGCTTTATAGACCTAACTTTTATTGATAGTCGTAGATTGAATAATATTCAAGAGCTAACTGTATTCCCGAATTTATTAAATAAATTGCTTAAAAAATTAAAACTCGCGAATTTCTATTATTTTTCCCAGAACTAATTAAAAATAGGAAAAATTTCTATGTGAATTTCCATATTACAAAAAAAGAATTAAGAAAAATATACTATGTTTTGTAATTCACAAATTGACTAATAACATAAATAAATATAATTACTAGTACGGTTTGGCTCCTGCATTTAACTGCTAAGAGAGACCATGTGGGTTGCTAGAAAATGACATAACCAGATAAATAATAATTATAAACATCCATAGACGCGTTTCTGCCTTTTTTGCTTCATCAATATGGACTTATCACCTTATCTCAAATTGAATTAAAATTAAATGTACTACTAACTACAAATTACTGGGAGTGTCGTGTTCTTACAGGAAGTGAATCTACATTTCAACATTATCTTATTTATATAGCCAAGTTCAGACATCTTCTAGACCAGTGGTCCTTTTAGGTATTGCGGACCACTAAATTCACAACTTTCGCGGACCCCCCCCCCCCCCCCCCCCAATCATCTCTGCAGATTTTTTTTTAAAATTGACAGTTTTTAATGATTTCATTTTCTCCATTAAAAATTAGTGCGAAATTATCTGCTCTTGGTTTAAAATAATTTTATCAATCCTTTCCTCCAATGATGTTATGGCAACACGTAAAAGAGCCTCTATTTCAAGCAGAAAGCGATACTTGGTTTTAATAGCTGTTACAGATGAAAAAGTTTTTTCACATAAGTACGTTGTAGTGAATGGAGTCAAAATTTTTAAGGCTTAGTCTTGAAAGAATAACTTTACTTCTTGCCGTATATTAAACAACCGGGTTCAAACTTTACCCATAGACAGCCAACGCACCTCAGCATGAAAAAGAAGATGTTGTGAGCCCATTTCATCACAAAGTGATTCAAATATTCTAGAATTGAGAGTTTTGTGTCGAATTTCATTTACAATTTTAACTACATCCGACATAATTTCATGTAATTCTGGAGACCTTTTCGCGGCAAGTTGTTCACGATGTAAAATGCAATGAGTACAAATTATATCTATGTGTTCCACATCTCTTATTTTTTTAACAACTCCAGATCGATGCCCGGTCATACTTGCAGCACCGTCTGTACATATTCCTATACATTTTCCCCAATCAATTTCATGTTTCAGAAAAAAAAAACATTCAATACATTAAAAATTTCATATGAACTTTATTCATACTGTATCTGAATATATTTACGGACCTCTAAAATTTCGCCACGGACCCTCGGTTACCGACCGCTGTTCTAGATCACCTGCGCTTGCTGTAAGGGTCTAGAAGATGTCTGAATTTGGCTAAATAAGTAAGATAATGTTGAAATGCAGATTCATTTCCTCTAAGAACACGACACACTGACTATGTTCTAGTTTACATTTAATTTAACTTGAGATTAGGGATCGTCCATTAATCACGTGCGGCTCGGAGGGGAACCCCCTCTCCTATGTTTCTGTGAAGAATCACGAAACATCGCGTGGGGGGTGGGGGATATCACGTTTATTTATTTCTTCGTTGAACCCGCGATTTTTAAACCGAAAAACGGCGCGCGACTTATACAAAATAAATACACGTGATTTTGGGTAGGGGGGGGGGGGCTTAACCTAAAACCACATCACGTATCGCCTGGGGTGAGGGGGGGCTTAAAAAGTTGCTAGAAAACATCACGTGATTAATGGACGACCCCTTAGATGATAAGTCCATAATGATGAAGTCAAAAGGCAGAAACGCATCTATGGATGTTCATAATTATTATTATTTACCAGGTTGTCATTTTCTAGCGACCCACATGTTCTCTCTAAGCAGTTAAGTTAAATATAGGAGCCAAACCGTGCTAGTAATTATATTTTTTATGTCATTAGTCAATTTGTGAATTAGAGAATATAGTATATTTTTCTTAAATCTTATCATTCCCAAGACTGTTCCTTATCAACTTATTTTAACAGCTAATAACGACTTACAATTCCCTTACACAAATGTAAGGAATTATAAGCTTTTCTATGTATGATACATCTTGAATGAAATTTCAAACAATCTTTGTAAGTCCATTCATCGATAAACATCTTCACATTTTGTTAGTATTACTTAAAATCTATTTGTATATTTTATAAATACTATTATAAATTAGTTGTAGCTAATATATATTACCTAAAATTAAATTTATACACTTACAATTTAATGCATATTTAATTGAATAGTAAACATTTATAGATTGTGTTGATTCACTTT
The DNA here is from genome assembly GCA_944588485.1 of Phosphuga atrata. NCBI lineage: Eukaryota > Metazoa > Arthropoda > Insecta > Coleoptera > Silphidae > Phosphuga > Phosphuga atrata. The sequence continues at coordinate 76,644,129 of OX155892.1, read as the reverse complement.
ACTAAAATGTTAAGTAACTTTATACACTGGCTAGTAAGTGTATATGTTTTAGCTGCAATATTTATAACATCTACACATTTTTACAAAGACTACGTTGTTCTTTCCAACAGGAATTAAAATTGTCGATATTTGTTAGTATGTCTTATTATTACATAATCAAAGTTCGATTTTATATGCAGTTAAAATTCGATTCCAGGTGTTATCCACTCCCTGAAATGTTGCAATGATTGTCGAAATTATCCTGATTTTTTGGTAATTCGAGGTACTCGAAGAAATTACTAGCGTAATGCGTAATAATGTCACGTAATTATGGTAATTCTATGCAAATGTGAAGTACTGGGAGAAATCACAAGCGTAATGCGTAATAATGTCAGATCGTTTTTGAAATGCTTAGGTACTGCAAAATAATGCAAAAGAAGGAAATTTAGTTTGTTAGAGTATATTTACTTATTACTTTGTGCAACCTGTAAGATAAGAGTGCTAGTAATGAAGAAGACATCACGTTAGTAGTATCGTCATTAAATAACAACTGTGTTGAATTTTTATACATTTATTGAAATCGGATTGAAATATGTACAACAAAATTACAACACTCACACATTTTTTTATTGACGGTCTATAACCAGACGATTTGAAACCAGACGATTCAAATCGTCTCAACTGAAAAGCTCCTAGACCCATAAGCTCCACAGGGCCATAAAAATGAATTAATTTTGTATAATTGCAATATCTTCTTCTTTTGGCCATATGAAGCTATCTAGTTCAGATTTTAAAAACTTTACAGTTAAAAAAATTCTTCTTTTAATTTTATCTCGAATTTTATAGCATTGTGCTGAGAGTCAATTCCGATTATAGAGGTATGAAGAGTAATTCACTGTCACTATTTGTATAGCGTTTTGTAATTCACTGTCACTATTTGTCTTCGCATTCAGAAGAATAAATATCTTGTGGATCATCATTCTTCTTTTTATTTTCTTTTAGAGATCTAATTCCTTTTACGCGATAAATTCTATCTGGTGATAATCTGCCAGATTTAGTACTCAACAACCAACATAAGGTTGATTTTCTTACTATCAGAACTTTTACTTTTATTTTTAGAAACGGATTGCATCTGTCATTGCATTCTCCAGTATTTTCGGAATAATCTTTTAAATCAAATTCAGTTGAATTTTTAAAAATATCCATTTCTTCGCGAATATCTCCCAGATCTTTAGGATTGATATTTGCAATAATTTGCAAGATTGATATCATGCGTTTCTTCTGAAGAGTCAATTTCTTCGGCTGCTGCATAAAAATCCTTATGTATGGTGGAGGAGGTACGCAAATCAACTTTTACTAGTAATAACATGTATTCTGTTCTTCAAACTGCTGTTCTTTAAACAGCATTCCTAACTCCTGTGCATCTCCAACTGCACTTTGTTTAGCTTCATCTAAGATAGTCTTCATTTCGTTTGTAGACGGCATACTAATATCTGTTACTTCATTCTTTCCCATCTTGTCACTTTTTTCTCTTGGAAAAATGAACTGAAAATGAAATGAACTGGCGGCCCGCGAAGCTTTTTTTTACGGCCCGCGAGTTATAGTATTCAAAAATAAAAAATATATGAGATTATTCAACCACATACAAGAATACAAGAATTATAAAAATGCTAATGATGAATAATTATGGTTGTTTTATGGTCATTCGATTAAATTAATCCGCGCTCTATGCAAGTGTATCTGTTTATGCACTCTCTACCACCACCAAGTCGCCCGCCCGAGCGCGCTTCTCCTTTACGCATTGTCCGTTTTTGTCCGTCTCGAATTTACGTGGTGGCTGAAGGAGCGGTGGGGATTGTAGCCGCGGCTGCATTCTAGTATCATAACATTGTTTTGTCCGTTACTATTTTTGTAAATATAACGCAAAATTGATTATGCAGAAATATAAACTTTGACTTTATATTTTTTTCGTGTAAATAAAATAACATGAACTGACTTTTCATTTATCTATCCTTTTCGGTCCGCGAAAAATTTGCTAAAGAAAAATGGCCCGCTGGCTAAGAGAAGTTGGACAGCGCTGCCATAAACCATTAAGTTTACCTGATTCGGAAATAATGTCATTTGCACTGTATTCGTTTGGTTCTGTTCAATATATCTAATAAATCGAAGTTTACAATTGTGGAGTAAGTGGATGTCATCGATCTGATTTGTCTGAATTTTTTTTCGCATGTTTGGCTACTAAACAACCACGGCAAAAATAATTTTCCAGAATCTTCACTGCGACACTTGTTTATATCATGATTATCATAGCGTGAGCGTTTATTTCAATGCATGTTAATGTATTTAAAGTCAACCAGTTTTTGACAACGTGTACTATTCATATTTTTGAACCCAAGCGCTCCATAATCGTATAAAGAAAGTCGCATACCAAATCAAAGATTAGATAGATAGATTAGGTTATAATGGAACAGATAAATCCTGACCACATCCTCTCGATCCGAAATAAGAAAAATAGGTATTTATTTATAGGTAAGGTTTAACGTAACGTATTAACGCTACCACAGGGAGAGGTCGCGCTACAGCGCGATATGTGGTCTACATTTATCTACTCTAATATAACCTAATCTAACCCTTATCCAATAGGTTTTCTTATTTCGGATCGAGAGGTCGCGCTACCGCGCGATATGTGATCTAGATTTGTCTGCTCCATTATAACCTAATCTAACCATCCATTTTGATAAAATCTATAGCTGTGGTGGCGTTAGTACTTAAGTACCATACAGTTTTTATTTTTCGACGAATTAATTATACTTGGCTACCGAACGAACGTTTTCCCAATGCTTTGATATTATCGCGAGTTTAAACAAATTAACGCGTTAAACAACCAAGTTATAGGGATTTAAATATAAAATCTAATTTACAATTATTATCATTCGAACAGAAACTTCAATGTCTGTGCCGCCCTTCATATGTGTTTATTTATTTATATTATAATTAAATCTAATTCATAGTTTGTCCTAAGCAAATAATATCACATGAAATACTAAATACACACTACACAACAACTATTAAATCCCTTTTAAACTCTGAAAAGCTTTTTATTAAAAACGCGAGATTAAAATCTTCGTAATTATTGTTTATTATGTACTAGTGTACAGCAATATTCATATTTTTAAACTGGTACTCGCTGGTAGGTAAAATTAAATTAGTTATCTACACACTAATGCATTTAAAATACGAATATAATTTTTGTTTATACTAACGAATATTAAAATGTATATAGTTATTATTAACTTGTTACCATGTCAAGAAATCGCTGAAAATTGAGTCAGAATTTATTGGCGCTTACTACATTTTTCGCAGTAATTAAATTATAGCTTCACTAAAATATAATTGTAATCATATTTTTACGATAAGGGAAAACGTTTCTTGAATTAACGCCAGTTTAAACTTACGCGGTTAATTTTAACATTTTATTAAAGAATTTCTATTTCAAACGACTACATCAGAAATTTATTAAATAAGCATTTAGTTTAATATCTATTTAGCATCATTACTTGTTTATTAATTCAAATTACCTTGTACTATTAGCGTTTTTTTTTTGTTAGAAAATATAATTGATCGGGTATAATTTAAAATATTGACGATAATTAAGTGGATAAACAATTCTCAATATTCTGTTTGATATTTAAACTGTTTACATTTTGTATAAAGACATATCTCACTTAATCAAATAATGTTTATGATGTTAATAATAATACATTTCCACATCCACAACTAAATCTAAAATTAGATATTGTAATTGGTTTGAAGATTTAGATATATCAAATATCCAATTCATTAATATTTAATCATTATTAATAAAAACTTATAGAGACTTCATAATCAAGAACTCGAATAAAACCTTTATATCTTCGTAGACATCACGGAATTGGCTGTAATATATTTACTTCCCACACATCGTTATCTTTCTCGCGATATTAGATTTTATACAGACACACAACAGTCACATTCTATATATACAGTGAGTCCAATTAAGTCGGCATCATATGGGAATACTTGTTTATTATTAATTTTAGGAAAAAAGTTATTCTTAAAAAAAACTTATTCTTAAAAAAAACTTATTCTTAAAAAAAACTTATTCTTAAAAAAAAGTTAAGAAAGTGCATGGTCTAAAACGTAAAATACAACTATCAGATATCAATTTTAGATATCAAAGCCGTATACGAGGTTTGCTTAGGGTTTCGCACGAGACGAGAGTTTCAAAAATTTCGTCTCGCTTTCGTTAGTTGTGAAAAAAATTACTCTCGTCTCAGTCTCGCTCCCGTAACCGTTTGTCTCGTCTTGCTCTCGCTCTCGTAACAGTTTGTCTCGTCTCATCTCGTCAAATATTGTTCTTGATAGAACTTATTATTAACATATTCCAAAATCATGTAATCATTAATTTTATTGTTACTAATAAATGAATGAATAAACCTTCTATTTTGTCGACTATTTAAAATTCATAATAAAAACGAACCAAATAATTTGAAATTGTCTACATCTATTTTATACTACGAAATATACTCTTTTATTTGTATACATAATAAAATGTAACTTGCTCGAGGCCAGAAAGGGCATTTATGCAAGAAATATTACGGCTGTCCGTGTCAGAGTCAAAGGTTGAAGAAGAAGCATGAAAAAGCTCAGAAACTAGACTATCGTGTCTCGCGAGAGCTAGACCACATAGGGTATCGTTATCGCCTAAAAAAATTCAAGACTTTTACGAGACAAGACGAGAAAAATATCGTTCTCGTGTGAAGCCCTAGGTTTGTCGAAAAATATAAATTTGATTCAAGAGTAAAGTACCTTTATTTTTGAAAATAGCGACAATTGTTATTAAGAAAAGATGATCATAATTGAAAACTATTGTCAGATATCCAATATTATCCATCTGCCATGAGAAAACAGAGTTTGTTATTTTTATAAACTTCTCTGTGTCAGCATTGATAATTTACTTCTACATATAAATTTCTGAAGATATGATCAAGAATGTATTAAGGGAATTTGATAAACGAACCATTAAATGTCTAGAAAGAGATGTTGGATATATTGAGGCTTTAGTGAATTGAAGCAAAATACAAATTATTTTATATCTAATTACTTATCACGTATTAGTTAACTTTTCAGTTATGTTTTCATTTGCAAAATAAAATATTATGATATGTATGAATTAACTATTCAAACGCAATAGAACATTGTTACAGAACTTTTAAATAAACCGAAAGGTGTTATTTATTTTACATTGTTACAGAACTTATTAATAAACCGAAAGGTTATCATGCCATATTTTTCAATAAAATAGCTGATATGCAATTTACAAAATTTGCATAATTTATTTGCAATATCGAAAATTATTAAAGATCGTTTTTCATGTCGGATGGATAATATTGGATATCTAACAATAGTTTTCAATTATGATCAACTTTTCTTAAAAACAAGGTGTCGCTATTTTCAAAAATAAAAGTACTTTACTTTTGAGTAAAATTCAAATTTTTTGACAAACCTCGTATACGGCTTAAAAAATGATATCTGATGGTTGTATTTAAAGTTTTAGGCCATTTACAACTTTTTTCCAAAAATTAATAATATATATCACGACGCATTATCAATCTAATATCGCGAAAAAGATAAAGATGTTTGAGAAGTTATTACAGGAATATTACAGCTTATTCCAAGATGTTTGCAAAGATACAAAAGCTTTATTTAAATGTCAAGCCTTATAAAATCAATTTAAGCCTGGAATTAGTTTGTTATGAATTTTTGATATTGATGTTGTTATTTAACCTACGTAGGAGGTAACTCATTTGCAAGATTACGTGGGAAGGAAGATTTTTCTGAGATTGGAACAGGGATTTACATTAGCTTCCCTTAACTTTTGTCTAAATTGGGATTTTAAGCCCTAACACAAACTCCAAACCTGTTAAGTCGAAAAACTCGATATTTCAAAAACCAACAAGGTTTTTCATGTGATTTATAAATGGAATGGAAATATTTTACTCCATTGATAAACTAGAAATGAAAATTTCAACAGGAGAACGCTTAGACCAGAGGTTCCCAACCTTTAGGTATCCTCAAGCACAATCTTTTTCCAAAGCAAATTTATACTATTTAAACTATTTCTTATTTTTTTTTACAAATCACATTTCTTCATTAAAGATAATGACATAATTATGAATAAAGTGTGAATATAGATAATACGTTTAACGAATTTTGATTTGTCAAAAATACACGTTAAAATTAGTTAAACGTATTATCTAAATCCTCTCTGTATAAGTAACGATCTATGTTATTAGAATTTTATTTTATAATTATAATATAATTGGAAATATATGCTAGTCAATATATTATATTCACTAGCTATAGCCCGCGGCTTCGCTCGTTGGATTGTTATATCAGTCCAATTAATTCAGGTCAGCTTTGTTTACCAAATATTGATCTTCTTGCGAGTAATATGAAGACTAATATTACGATAGACCGTAAGTAAGATTTGAAAATTATTTGAGAAGGGCGGACTAAAATCAACTTGTACCAACTTATTTAAGCGGAACATTGTAGCAGCTTGAATATATAAATATATTCAACCTTTCCGTATCTCTATAATATTATTAAGTCTTTTTAAGACTACACAACAAATCTCATGTTGAAACACAACAGATATTTGTCTGTTATTTACTAGCACTCGGTCCACTTTCATGGCACTAAAACAAGAACTACAGAAATAACATTGTTTTTAAGATCACATCTATCTATTTAACCCAAGTGAATAGCCACCGGCAGACGGCTTTCGAGATCTATCTCTCATCAGTGCAGCTTTGCTCCTTTGAGTTATAAAATGGAATACACTTACTTTAGTTGAAAAATATTAGAAATAAAAACAAAGTAATGTTTCAACACAACAATAAAAAGACTTAATAATATTATAGAGCAACGGAAAGGTTGAATATATTTATATATTCAAATTAGGTTCCACTTTAATACGTTGGTATGATTGTATCTATAATTAGTTTAGTTTAACCCCTATATTCAAAATCAAGTAAAAATAAATAAACACTTGCATTACTTACTTTCTGCAATCTTTTCGTATGGATTTTATTCAAACTTTGCATCCTTATTACTGATGAATCAAGTTAAGAATATTAATACAGAATGCAATCAAGTGGTTGGTTCAAAATTGTCATCTAATTAACAATAGTATATTTTACGGGTAGAGATGAAAGGCGTTTTTTTGATGAGGTGGGAGTTTGCTCACGGCGCCAGTGAGTTAGCAATCACACCGAACCAAAAAAAAAAACACTTTCATCTCGAGTAGTAAATGCATTTTTTTCTACTGATTTCGGTTGTAGAATTCGACTTTAATAAATCCAATTCGAAGCGAACTGTCAATACAAATTCAATTGTTGGTTTGGTCGTTTCCATGGTAACATATTGCATTCTCATAGAAGGTGATACTTTTCAAGTCAAATGTCCTAATTTTATTTCGGTTTTTTAAATAGTTTCAGGCTCGTTTTACGTTTGTACATAAAATATTTCATTGAAATTTATGTAATTAATAAGAAAGTCCATGCAAATTTGGTTAGTTTAGTGTTTTAATCGAGAAAATCATAAATTTAAAATGCTCATTTTCGTCTCTAGATGTGAAATTATGTTCATCTCTAGAATGAAAAAATGTCACTTTCATGTAGGGTAAGCCGTGGAAAAAATGCAATTTTCACAAATATCGGTAGAAAAATAATCTTTTTCTGTTTTGATGAAGGGTAAGGCTGTAATTAACGATTCTAAAATCGCGCAAAATAGCGTACTTTCGGATTTTTGCACGAAACTTTTTCAAAAATAATCTAAATTGACTGAATGTTTTTCTAAATCATTCTAAATTACATGCAGATTCAAACTATTATGAACTATGTAAGTAACATACTTGCATACATGCGAGTATGATACTTGCAGTTGGGAGGAGCATAAACCTCTGAAATTTTCTGTAAAGCGATTTCTGTAAAACGAGTAAACTTTTCTGTCAATCAATTTTTGACTCGAAACTTTGATCTCGATATTTTCGGACCCGCGGAATAGATCCGTTTGATTGATTTTTTTATCCTCGATACTTTATGAACTTGACATTACACCTATAGCATTATTTTCTCATTTAGTTTGTAAATATACGAGCGAAATTCAAATTTACGAAACGCATCACCATTGGCCGTAATGGTATGTGACGTGCAAGTTGACATTATTTATCGGCGTTAATGTAGGTAGGGTGGACTATACACCTCGATTGGGACTTTGTCAAAAAGCACTTTATCTGGTGTACTTATAATAGTGTTTTTGCATTCCAGTACTATACTATATCTATACAATGTTTTTTTTAGCTTTTTCCATTATCAAAATAGCAAATACAAACTGAAAATCCTTAACTGTCTATGCAAATAGGCTATGCAACACTGAATGTCAAGTGGTATGCGACGTCATCCAAAGCGCGGGATAAATGGGACTGTTCAAACAGGTCAAATTTAATCGATATTTTAAATATTATTTAAAAAATCAATTGAAACACTTTCAGCAGTATTTATATTTTTTACTATGTTAAGACGAAGAAGAAACTGAATTAAGCATATCCCTATTGTTATTAAGAAAAGTTGATCTCAAAAATATTGTCCGATATCCAATATTATCCATCCGACATGAAAAACGATCATTAATAACATTGAATTGAAAAATTCACTATGTTTTTGCCACACTTATAATATGTAAAAATGTTATATAACTTATTATTCAGTTATATAAATTTCTGCACATATCACGCCTCGAGTTTCGACTGTTAAAGGTTATTATCAAGTGTAGGATCTTTAATAATTTTCATATCTTCAGTAATTTCCTGACATGCTTTTATATTTATATTATCCTTTTCAAATGATCAATATCTTGAAAATGCCCTTGCTGATAAACCCTATATTTTAAGTAGCACCATAAGAAATAATCCAGAGGACTTAGCCGGCCAAAAAATATCGGAATATCTATGTATTACTTTGTCTTTGAAAATCGTTTCAAGGTATTCCCTAAAAGCGACTGTAGTATGGCATGTAGGTAGCACCGTCTTGTTGATACCATAAACGTTGACGGTTTATTAAAGATAATTCGCTAATTAAATCCTATAATTTATTTTGTAAAAAAATTAGATAGCGTTCGGCATTCATGGACATGGAAAAAATATGGTCCTATTATTTTATTCTTTTGAATACCACACCATACGTTGGTCTTAAATGAATATTGGTTACGAGATTTTATAGTAAAGTTTGGATTAAGGCCGATTCTCATATACGCGACACTCAGCTACGCGACGTCACGCGACATCGCCTGTCAAATAATGATTACATTGTTTTAAATGGGCACGTTCTCATTATGGCTACGCGACGTGCCCATTAAAAACAATGTAATCATTATTTGTCAGGCTATGTCGCACGACGTCGCGTAGCTAAGTGTCGCGCATATGGGAATCGACCTTTACTGTTACACCACCAGCGACAATTTTGTGACCTGACAGTTCCATTTGATGTGAAAGTTGCCTCATCGGAAAATATATTTCTTAATTAATACAAATTGATACTCTTCTAACTTTCCTTGTATTAAGGAGCAAAATTCAAACCGTCTGTCATAACCTCTTTCTTTCGATGTATGAACAAACTGCGGATTGTATGGATGATATTTGTTACTTTTTAAAATATTTGCCATAGTGCCTCTACTTACGTTATATTGAATAAAAGACATTCTTTTTCGCAATGAAATTTTAGGATGTTGTACTATAGATAGCATCACTTGTAATTACGTGTCTTCATTGGCTACCCGCTTTTGACGTTTTTTATTAAAACTATTATTAACACTTGCAGAAGTTTTAAATTTATTTACAATTCCTGTAACTGTCGATTGCTGAATATTTGTATTGGGATGTCTGTTGTTAAAAATAGCTGCTGCTTCTCCATGAGTTTTATAATTATCTACCACAATCAAAACTATTTCAATTTTTTGCTCACAAGTTAATAGAGCATCCATTTCTTGTATTTTATATAATCTAACTAGCCATTTGACGCCGGCAGTGCATTCTAGATTTAATATCGTTCTATACACAAATTTCTAGGTAGGTACTGTACAGAATTTGTCAGGGAATTGTCAAGGATCCTAGATTAAATGTTTATCTGTAGACGTAAATTATCAATGCTAACACAGAGAAGTTTGTTTTTTTTCCGCAGAGAACTCTGCTTTCTCATGGCAAATGGATAATATTGGATATCTGACAATAGTTTTCAATTATGACCAACTTTTCTTAATAACAATTGTCGCTATTTTAAAAAATAAAGGTACTTTACTCTTGAGTAAATTCATATTTTTTGACAAACCTCGTATAAGGCTTAAAAAACTGATATCTGATGGTTCTATGTTAGGTTTTAGACCATGCACAACTTTTTTTGATGAATAACTTCTTTCTTAAAATTAATAATAAACAAGTTTCCCATATGTGCCGACTTAATTGGACACACTGTATATAGGTTACGGTAAAAGTACGTATAGTCCATTTTTTATAAGAATGCAGTAACTAGATACCGGATTTACACTATGACAAATGTTCAATCTAGTTACAAAATTTGGCGCTAAATTCAAATATAGTTACTTGAATATAAAATTGGTACTTTATTAATCATGTGATTGAATATCTATTAAATACACCAAATGGCAACAATAGTAATAAAATATAAACAAATGAATGGAAAAAAACGCAATCAATCTAAATGATACAAACAGATCAGATGACAATAGACCTTTTCACAGTTGATTTTTTTTTGTGCGCATGTGTCAATTTCCGCCAAGTTTTTCGGGCACTTTTTGACGCATAACCAATGATAATAACAAAATGTGCCCGAAACTTTAAAATTCCCGCCTTTTATACATGACCAACGCACATGCGCCTAACTAACCGTAAAAAGGTATATTTAATGCAGGTCTTAAAAGTCTTAACGGTCTTAAAACGGTTAAATTTTTTTCTGTAAAAAGCGAACAGACGAACGGATTTTTATCAAAATTACAGAAATTATTTTTTCAGGAAAGTCTCTTTAAATTCCCTGAAAAGTTTCAAATTTGCAAAACCGGAAATTACCGAAATTATAACTTTGCAAATATTAACTTGACTAGTTTTACAAGATTTTCTTGAAAGGCGCGGAATTTATTTCCCGTAAAAAGCGAACAGACAAATAACAACACAAGATTAAAAGAAACTGGACAAACCTAGTCAAGATTTGACATATTTTGCCTATAGTCCTTTTCATAGTTTTTTTTTTTGTCCGCATGTTTCAATTTCCGCCATGTTTTTCGGGTACTTTTTGACGTATGACCAATGAAAATAACAAAATGTGCCCGAAACTTTCAAATTCCCGCCTTTTAAACATGACAGACACGCATGCGCCTAACTAACCGTAAAAAGGTCAATTGTGAATTGACACGGCAGTCATTGACAACACATTTGTCAACATGCATTGGCGTACGAAAAAAATATGCTTGGAGTTAATCTTTAAATTTAAAATTGAATATTAAATTATATATAAAACATTATTGTATAATATAGTACTTATTAGCCGTAGTATAATTTAACGTTCTATTATATTTAGAAATTATTCATAGTATTATATTCCTTTAATTACATATCACCAAATTCTACACCAGTAACTGCAATAAAACTGCAGTAACTGCAAATTTATGTGAAAAGAGAGAGATGGAGAAGTAAATATCGACGGTGTGAACTTCTCCTCGATTTAAGCCAATCAGAGAACAAGGTCATATAATCCCTATCTTCCCTGTACTGCATTCTTAAAAAAATGAACTATAGTTTGGTAAATGTACACATTTACCGGTATATATACACATCTACCTTCTTGGTCGGTAAATGTGAGATTAACTTACATTTACCAATTATTTCCGGCAAATATGTACTTATGCATAATTTTCTTGCATAATGCAATGGTTAGAGGTTTACTTTAAGATACACAGCGCATGGGCTGTTCAACAAGACACACGTGATATTTTAACACACAAAAAGTATACATTTTCCAGTAAAAGTAGATTAATAAAGTTGCTTTCAGATTTAAACTCACATTTACCTATCAAATTGTTAGATGTAACATATACCCGTAAATGTTTACATTTGCCGATTTTGTACTTTTACCGTAACATATTCCAAAAGCTGTTTATTATATTTGATCGACTTTTTAGTTATTTTTATAATATAGCATTAAAGGGTAGTTTGGTAGAGAAATTGATCCACAGAACCCCCTTTTTGAGATAAGACTCCATTATAAAATTCATAATACAAAATAAAAGTACTCACATGCCAATTTAACATTCTCGGCTGCGTATGCCGAAGCGGCTCTCGGTCTATGAGTAACTAAAGCCAATTCCCCAAAGTATCCGCCCTTGCCAATACGATTTACTTCGATTTCTTTTCCGCTATCTTCCACCGTAATACTGATCGTTCCTTCTTCTACAAAATACATACCGTCTGCCGTGTCGTTCTCTTGTATAATCCTAGCACCTGCCAAAGCACAAATCAAATTTAAAACTACTTTCTATGGAAGGCGGCGAAACACTATTACCTTTATCGAAAGATTTTGGCTGAAGAGCGTCGGCGAGATTCATCCTCTCGTATGACTGTAAAGTTTTTAACATTGGCACACTGTCTATTAAAGCCTCGTACATCTTCCGCTTTTTAAACGCGGATTTTAGTAGAATACGTCGGAAAGTCTGTCGGTCCATAGCCCAAAGTGAACCGTCCGTATGGGCTGTTATAGTTGCAGCGCGAGGCATATTGTACATTAAAGCCAATTCACCGAAACTTCCGTGACCGTTATATGTATGGATATGTTGCGGTTCTTTAGAAGTATCTGATGCTACATAAGCATAAAACACTCCCCTAAAATTTATTAACCATAATCAATTATTATTAATAAATTAGAATATACTAGTTTGCACAAAAGTTATCATTTTCACCAACGCTATCGCTTATGTATTGCATAATTTCTTTAAAAACACAAAATAAATCAAAATTACATCAAAAATAAAAAAATAATAGCCGTTGACGTATTAAAGAGCAAACATATATAAATCTTGTTTCGTGAAAAATATACAATTTAAGCGTGATGTCAAGATGTAATGTAATTTATGTAGCGTTGCGTTTATTTAGTTTAAAAATATCACTTACTCTTGTATGACATAGAAGTTGTCACCGTCATCTCCCTGTTGGATGACGGTCTCGCCCGAAGTCACACGTTTCTCGAACATAGCGTCGAGCACATCTTGCATCTGTTCCTTGTCCAAAGATCGGAATAACAAGATGTTACCGACTGCCTCGGCAAGCTTGTCGCGTTGCTCGTCCGATTTTGGGAAAACGACTTTATTGCCATCATCGTCGTCATCTTCTTCGGGATCGTAAGTTTCCGCGAAAACGGACTTACGTCTCGTGTTGAATCTTCCAACTGGTGGTTCTATGTAAACAAACAAGAAATATCATTGGAACCAGAATTTAAAATAAACTGGAAAATGGTTCATGATCTATATTTTTTATGTTGTATGCTAACCTAGTTTTAAACGATTAATTCAAAAACGGAAATCAAGGTTTACCAGTAAAAGATAATTTTGTATGAAAATAATCTGGAATTCAAACAATCTTTCTAAATATCGTAGAGGGAATTATTTCTTTCATAAATCATATTCCATTAATATTTATAGTGTTTTCAATTAAAAAGTGGTCACCATAAATAACTAACTATTTATAGTAGCTAAAGTTTTTAAAGAAAAAAGCACGTTAATTTAGATACGAGGGGGATATCAACCACTCACTACTGCTACCCTACTTTGAAATTTCCAATGAAACCCCGTCATTTTAATCGTAAAAATCTCCATTTAGTCACGCTAAAAAATGAAACCGGTTGATACATTCCTTACAGTGCAAACAAATATTTGTTAACACTTACTTACATCTTGCTTTTATGTATTTAGTATCTGCCAGTTCATAAAATAAATGTCTTTGCTTATCGATATTGATGAAGGTGCTTGAAGGAAACACACACAACCATTCAAAAATTGGCTAAATTACTAGATACCAGTTCTGTTTCTGTTAAAATTATATTAGGCAAAGGAGTGATGCATAAAATGTAAACAATAAAATCTAGATATGGGAGGAAAAAGCGCAAATGTCAAAAATGACAAATCTGATTTTTTACTGCATCCATTTAAACATTTTATACAAGCAGGAATAACCAACATAAGTCAAATGGTAGACTACGCCATTCTAAATACCACACACACTCTACCCTAATCACCAAAATCGAGTTTTTGTAATTCTGGAACAAGGAACAAAAATCAAGTTGTTTTCACTGCTTTGCGTGCTTTTTGCCCCCGTACCTAGAAATGTAAACATTGGTACGATATTTCTCCCTCTATATCCAAATGACTGTTTTTCTAAATTAAAATAACTAAAAATGGACATTTTTGACGGTGTTTCCTTTAATATGGAAGAATTTTTTTAAAGAAAGCAATTATAAATATTATTCTTTTAATGGAATTTACAGAATTAAAATATAGCAAAATAATATCAATTGATAATAAACAGAGATATTCTAAATTACACACATGAAAGCGTAATGAAACAAAAATTACCTAATGTACGGAAAATTTTGAAGAAAATATAAATTTAGATATTCCATGTCAGAAAGACGTTGTGTTGTGGTCGATAACCATTTGTTACTATTGGTGACAAAGATTATTATTATTCTTATTTTTAGATATTTCTAACATTATATTAGTTTAATGCGGTCCCTATTCTGTTTTCTTTTTATCGATTCTAGCACCATTTTTTTTTTAATTTAAAGACATGTAGATCGACGTTAGAACCGTTTGTGTGAACGTTTGGCCATGAAGCAATAATATAAATATAGTTTTTGATTGATTGTAGCAGAAACGCTATTTATTTCTAGATAATTATCTTCTTATAATTTGAGTGGATACAGTACCTGACATTTAAAGGTTTTCCAGGGCAGAAAATCGCACAGAATGTTAATTCAAAACCTTTAGGCCGAAAAGTCTGTGTATATACTTATTTGTTTTAATATGTTTATCTTGATTTTTAAAATAAATATGGATATGTAATATATTGAGTTTATAATATATCTCGAGTAATTTTTCAGCAAATATTTTAATATAAAATTTTTAGCAATTTGATTATCGTACAAATATATTTGTTGTTTATATTAGTACTCTGTTAACAAGAGCTATTTAAATGGACGTAATGTGTGCAACAAATTAGTTATCAAACGCTTGATAAAAAAATTTGCTGCATGTAATATTCACCGATAATTTTGTATAAAACTTTTTACACTATACGACATCTAACATAGTTTTTGCAATTGTATATTTTAAACAATTCTATTTGCACTGTAAAACACGTCGTCTCTAAAATATCCACATCGCGTATTTAACACAAACAATTTTTGATTGATGTCTTATATTTGTCAGTGTCAAAAGCTAATTTATCTACATCAAAAACCACAGTTTACATGATTTATTTAAAATACAAAAAAACATACAAAATTTCATTTAAAAACCTCAAAAAAGTTGCGTGAGAGATGGTTCAAAAATCAAATCAGACCTGTAGTAATGCTAATGATAATTCACTGCTAATATTTTCATAGAATGAACCCCTTTCAAAGGAACCTAAAAAAATAAATGATTATATAAACAATATTCAATTTCAAAAATTATTCCTTCGTTATAATTGTAACATGTTTCTTATGTAGGCCAAATAGAGAAAGCTTGTAAATGTCTTATTTGTAAACTGTACCATATAAAACTTATTTCAAATGACATTTTTTTATAAATAATTAATTTATACAATTATGTAAGATTTCTTACACTGAATTTGTGTTACAGACGTGCCTTTTTTCGATTAATTTAAATATGTGTGGTATTTTTACAGTTGTGACGCATTAACAAAACCACTCAAAAAGCAGTAAACTTTATTTTATTACTAAACCAACTTATGTTCTAAAACTTTTAGTTCAATTATAATAAATCAGAATGATTCAGTTCAACACATGGAATAAAATACCGAGATTTATGGCTCAATTTTATTAAAAGCAAATCGATACTTTATGAGATATAGAAATATAAAATTTAATGTTACATGCCATACATTTAAAATAGCAATAAGAATATTTCGCGTATGCAATTGCATTATAAAAATAGAAACTATATAAAATTTGTGCTGCTAGAATAACATTTAGAAATCTCCAAGTATATTAAAAAACATAAAACATGTTTGTATATAGAATCTGTTGCGTTCAAACTGCAATAAAATAATATATGTGCGATGCATTCCCATGGCTGTATAAGGTTGTAATGCACCTTTATACCATAGAAAACTATTTATAGCATTAACGGCATACAAACGTATATCATAAAATATATATGTTTAAAATATAATTGTTAAAAATTTTTATAACAAAATTATGATTTTTTTGTACTAGAATTCATTTAAATAATGCTCTAACAACATTTTCTAATACGACTTATGTTATTATGTAAATATGTTATTATGTATGTCGAGTATTCAAATGTGAAGGGTGCTCTATAGGGAGTGTGTCATATTCAGTTTTAATTAAAGAGATAAAAAATACGCGACTAGTTAAATTTTAAATTTTCAGCACGTTAAATACAATAATTTACAGCAGATGCAAATTTTGTCCAAATTTTTATACATAATTCAAAATAAATATTTTCTCTTCTAATAAATAAGATCAAATCAAAATATGATTATTAGAAATATATACTGGAGAACAATACATATATTAAGTTAAATAACGCAAAGGTCTATTTGCACCATATAATCCATTTTGCCAACGGAGGAATTAAATATGAATAAAACCTGTCTAACTTAACGATAGTAGTATTCGATAGTATTCTCAAAAATCAAATAATGACTTTTAACTTATTACTCTAAGACAATGGTTCTCAAGCTCTAGTACACGTACCACTAGTGGTACGCGTCTACGCGACGCCTCCAAAGGGGTTTAGTGAACTTTCACTGCATTCGTTTCACTGTGGAATCGTCAACGTAGGTGCTTTAACCGCAGGAACGTTCACCGCTGAGCAGTTTCACCTGTATCAATTTATTTCCCTCCATCTTTGTATATGTATTTTTTGAATTGGATGGATTGAAATTACCGAAAGGTGGGACGGTGCTGAAAGGTGGGCGTTGAAACTGCTCAGCGGTGAAAGTTCATGCGGTGAAAATTCCTACGGTGAAGATTCCACGGTGAAACGAATGCGGTGAACGTAAAGAATACCGTGCAAAAGCGGTACAGACAATAGGTGTTAAGTACCTACCTTCAAATAAAAGAAACATTAGCTGAATTTTATTGAAAATTTATTTTTTACTCATATTTTATACATTTTATATTGGTACATGAATGTACATAGAACACAGCTTTTTTTAGTTTGGTGGTACGCGTTTGATTATTGCACATGAATGTTACACGAATAAAAGAGTGTGAGAATGACTGCTCTAAGATATAAAATTAAATTAAAACTAATTGTTAATTCATCACATGTTCATTTGTTGTTAACATGAACAATACGTTACTTCTATAAAGGTAGAGACACACTGGTCCCAGTATGCAACGTATGCAACGCATTACGACATCTGGACTGTTGATTTTAGATGTAAAACTATGCCATAGGAACACACTTATCGTATGCAACGCAATCACTCGCCTCACACGCAACGTCGATCTGGGATGTCCAGATCGGCGTGGGAAGGTAGAGCATGTGATCAGTGTGTTTCTAGAACTTACACGTAGCACATCATAAACAAATAGACTTTTGATGCAAGCGTTCTGTTTTCAAAATAGTTAAAATGGGAGATGAACAGCTGATAGATTTAAACTGTATTTTAGACATGGCAAACTGTATTTTAGACATGCTCAAACTGTATTTTAGAGAGTATTTTTTGGGTCCAACAAAGCAAAAACAATGAATAATAATGTAAATCTAGAGCTATGATTTAATAATTGTCATGACAAGTTTTGCATTTAGTAACAAATGTCAATTTAATTCGTTATAAATCGCTTAGTTTATTTTTATCGTTTATTTTTATTCGTTAAATAATCGTAACGAATTCCACTCGAAAATAATCGATTATTTTTCACTCCTAACTCGACATTAAAAAACCACTCGAGCTACGCTCTCGTGGTTTTTCACAGATTACGTCTCGTGACTCGTCAAATAATCGATTATTTTCGATGCTCTTTTGGTATTATAACTGAAAATATTTAAATAATATAATTAAACATATTCGAGATCTTAAAAACATAAAAAAAATAATTTTATTTAACGTACTATTAGTAAAACATACTACATTATAGATAATCATATAAACTTATTAAAGTCGGAACACAGCCTTGAATATATAAATAAATTTAACCTTTCCGTAGCTCTATAATAGTATTAAGTCAAAATAGCATTGTTTTCAAAGTAGATGTAATGCTTAAATCAGCACAATATTGGTCATATACGGAAAACATGATAAGAAAGATTATTACACAAAAAGAACTCGACGAACAACGACGGATGCAGAGGCAAAAATAAACAGAAAAAAAAAACAATAATTAAGTTCCAGAACCCCTAAACACTCATAGTGAATGGGGGATGTATGGATAAAAATATAGAATCCTATCGTACGACAACGACATCTTGAGGTTATGCTTGCAGCGGTACCAAGATGCTCGTGATTTCAGGAGGGCCACTTGTCAAGTTAACTGAAAGTGCTTGCTACGTCCTCAAAAAAAGCATTGCTTTCAAGATCATGTATTTCTATTAACTTAAGTGAATCAAGCCATCTGCAGACGCGTTTCAAGATTTATCTCTCATCAGTGCAGCTTTGCTGTTATGAATTATAACTTGAAAAACTTGGACTAGGAACTAGTAAATAACTTAAAAATTTCACATTAAATTTGTTTTGTAGTCCTAGAAAGACAACAGAATTATAGAGCTACGGAAAGATTTAATATATTTATAAATTCAGGCTGCGTTCCGACTTAAATAAGTTTATTTATTTAACATTGTAATTTAAAAGAAATTGAGCTTATTAAAACGTTCAAAAAAAGGGTTACATTTATAAAACATTGTTACATAATATCTAAAACTTTTCAAAATAATTTTTAACATAAAACCTAAATATACACCTCCAATTAAATATTTAATATACAAAATATAAACGAAACATTGCTGATGTAAGTAAAAAAGTATTTATAACTATTTCTTTATTAATCCAAAAATACCTTAGTAAATTTTTGTAAACAACGAATATTTCACGGGTTCACATATTTAATGGGAAGAAATTATTTTGTCTTATTATTTTAATTGTGTTTTAAATGTGTCTAATAATTTCTATAGCCAAAATACTAAAATAAAACAAAAAACTTGCCAAATTCTGCCGTGCTTAGATTGCTTAGTTTCATTTAAAGGCCGATTCTCATATACGAGATACTCAGCTACGCGACAAAACAAATCTCATGTGAAATTTGTTTTGGTAGTCCTAAAAAGACTCAGTAATTGTTATAAAGGCTGTGTTCCGTTTGTTTTAAGTTTGTATTATTATCTATAACGTAGGATGGTTTCCCCAATTCTATCTTATCAGTTCAATCAATAACCTGCTAAGTTCATGTCTCTCTCACAAAATGTCAAAATTAAAAAAATCTAACCCCTTATCACCACATGGGTTCTCAAATTGTTGTTGATGGATGCAAGGCTGTGTTCCGTTTGTTTTAAGATTGAATAAAGTTCTGTTATTCAGTTCAGCCGGCTCCTCCACCATCTTCAAATTCATAAAAACTTCAAATTCAACAAAAATTCATATAAAACTAAAAATGCTAATAATCGCATGCCAGACAGACAAGACTAGGCAGACAAGACTAGACAGACAAGACTAGACAGATAAGACTAGACAGACAAGACTAGACAGACAAGACTAGACAGACAAGACTATACAGACAAGACTAGACAGACAAGACTAGACAGACAAGACTAGACAGACAAGACTAGACAGACAAGACGAGACAGACAAGACTAGACAGACAAGACTAGTTTGAATCTTACCTACGTTTTGGGATTATTTTCTGGGAAAACGGAGCGGATATTTAAAGTTTATTTAGAATTCAAAAACAAGCAATAATAATTATGTTTCGGCTAAACTATACTCAATCGTCCAGAGGAGAGTTCAAAGCAGCCAACATCTTAACAATAATCGGTTTATGAATATATGAATCACTTATTTTTATTTATAACAATAAAAACCTCTTCCAAGATAGTGAAAATGTACATGCCAAAGAAACAAGAAGAAAGAAAACACATTATATTCCACCAAGGCACAATATCACCATGACCGAAAAAGGACCGTATTATAACTGTATTCAACTATACAACAATCTGCCAAAAACAATCAAAGAAATGAAACATATAAAGCAATACAAGAAAACAGTCTTTGAATACATAAAGGATATAGAATCCTATACAAAAGAAGAATATATCACAAAGAACAAAAGTTAATATATGTATTTAAATTATTACTTATTTAAGCTTTTCTTTCTAAATAGGTTATTTACTATTATTATGTAAGAATTAAGCTATTAGTTTTTTTCTGTTTTGGCATTTCTTTTAGGTTTATGCTTGATTGTTGAAATAAAAAAATTATACGAAAAATTTAAATAAATGAAATGACTAGTCAGACAAGACTAGACAGACAAGACTACACAGACAAGACTAGACAGACAAGACTAGACAGACAAGACTAGACAGACAAGACTAGACAGACAAGACTAGACAGAGAAGACTAGACAGAGAAGACTAGACAGAGAAGACTAGACAGACAAGACTAGACAGACAAGACTAGACAGACAAGACTAGACAGACAAGACTAGACAAGACTAGACAGACAAGACTAGACAGACAAGACTAGACAGACAAGACTAGATAGACAAGACTAGACAGACAAGACTAGACAGACAAGACTAGACAGACAAGACTAGACAGACAAGACTAGACAGACAAGACTAGACAGACTAGACAGACAAGACTAGACAGACAAGACTAGACAGACAAGACTAGACAGACAAGACTAGACAGACAAGACTAGACAGACAAGACTAGACAGACAAGACTAGACAGACAAGACTAGACAGACAAGACTAGACAGACAAGACTAGACAGACAAGACTAGACAGACAAGACTAGACAGACAAGACTAGACAGACAAGACTAGACAGACAAGACTAGACAGACAAGACTAGACAGACAAGACTAGACAGACAAGACTAGACAGACAAGACTAGACAGACAAGACTAGACAGACAAGACTAGACAGACAAGACTAGACAGACAAGACTAGACAGACAAGACTAGACAGACAAGACTAGACAGACAAGACTAGACAGACAAGACTAGACAGACAAGACTAGACAGACAAGACTAGACAGACAAGACTAGACAGACAAGACTAGACAGACAAGACTAGACAGACAAGACTAGACAGACAAGACTAGACAGACAAGACTAGACAGACAAGACTAGACAGACAAGACTAGACAGACAAGACTAGACAGACAAGACTAGACAGACAAGACTAGACAGACAAGACTAGACAGACAAGACTAGACAGACAAGACTAGACAGACAAGACTAGACAGACAAGACTAGACAGACAAGACTAGACAGACAAGACTAGACAGACAAGACTAGACAGACAAGACTAGACAGACAAGACTAGACAGACAAGACTAGACAGACAAGACTAGACAGACAAGACTAGACAGACAAGACTAGACAGACAAGACTAGACAGACAAGACTAGACAGACAAGACTAGACAGACAAGACTAGACAGACAAGACTAGACAGACAAGACTAGACAGACAAGACTAGACAGACAAGACTAGACAGACAAGACTAGACAGACAAGACTAGACAGACAAGACTAGACAGACAAGACTAGACAGACAAGACTAGACAGACAAGACTAGACAGACAAGACTAGACAGACAAGACTAGACAGACAAGACTAGACAGACAAGACTAGACAGACAAGACTAGACAGACAAGACTAGACAGACAAGACTAGACAGACAAGACTAGACAGACAAGACTAGACAGACAAGACTAGACAGACAAGACTAGACAGACAAGACTAGACAGACAAGACTAGACAGACAAGACTAGACAGACAAGACTAGACAGACAAGACTAGACAGACAAGACTAGACAGACAAGACTAGACAGACAAGACTAGACAGACAAGACTAGACAGACAAGACTAGACAGACAAGACTAGACAGACAAGACTAGACAGACAAGACTAGACAGACAAGACTAGACAGACAAGACTAGACAGACAAGACTAGACAGACAAGACTAGACAGACAAGACTAGACAGACAAGACTAGACAGACAAGACTAGACAGACAAGACTAGACAGACAAGACTAGACAGACAAGACTAGACAGACAAGACTAGACAGACAAGACTAGACAGACAAGACTAGACAGACAAGACTAGACAGACAAGACTAGACAGACAAGACTAGACAGACAAGACTAGACAGACAAGACTAGACAGACAAGACTAGACAGACAAGACTAGACAGACAAGACTAGACAGACAAGACTAGACAGACAAGACTAGACAGACAAGACTAGACAGACAAGACTAGACAGACAAGACTAGACAGACAAGACTAGACAGACAAGACTAGACAGACAAGACTAGACAGACAAGACTAGACAGACAAGACTAGACAGACAAGACTAGACAGACA
Organism: Phosphuga atrata; assembly: GCA_944588485.1. Classification (NCBI taxonomy): domain Eukaryota; kingdom Metazoa; phylum Arthropoda; class Insecta; order Coleoptera; family Silphidae; genus Phosphuga; species Phosphuga atrata. Next base: position 76,621,215 of record OX155892.1, on the reverse strand, counting down.
AGACTAGACAGACAAGACTAGACAGACAAGACTAGACAGACAAGACTAGACAGACAAGACTAGACAGACAAGACTAGACAGACAAGACTAGACAGACAAGACTAGACAGACAAGACTAGACAGACAAGACTAGACAGACAAGACTAGACAGACAAGACTAGACAGACAAGACTAGACAGACAAGACTAGACAGACAAGACTAGACAGACAAGACTAGACAGACAAGACTAGACAGACAAGACTAGACAGACAAGACTAGACAGACAAGACTAGACAGACAAGACTAGACAGACAAGACTAGACAGACAAGACTAGACAGACAAGACTAGACAGACAAGACTAGACAGACAAGACTAGACAGACAAGACTAGACAGACAAGACTAGACAGACAAGACTAGACAGACAAGACTAGACAGACAAGACTAGACAGACAAGACTAGACAGACAAGACTAGACAGACAAGACTAGACAGACAAGACTAGACAGACAAGACTAGACAGACAAGACTAGACAGACAAGACTAGACAACAAGACTAGACAGACAAGACTAGACAGACAAGACTAGACAGACAAGACTAGACAGACAAGACTAGACAGACAAGACTAGACAGACAAGACTAGACAGACAAGACTAGACAGACAAGACTAGACAGACAAGACTAGACAGACAAGACTAGACAGACAAGACTAGACAGACAAGACTAGACAGACAAGACTAGACAGACAAGACTAGACAGACTAGACAGACAAGACTAGACAGACAAGACTAGACAGACAAGACTAGACAGACAAGACTAGACAGACAAGACTAGACAGACAAGACTAGACAGACAAGACTAGACAGACAAGACTAGACAGACAAGACTAGACAGACAAGACTAGACAGACAAGACTAGACAGACAAGACTAGACAGACAAGACTAGACAGACAAGACTAGACAGACAAGACTAGACAGACAAGACTAGACAGACAAGACTAGACAGACAAGACTAGACAGACAAGACTAGACAGACAAGACTAGACAGACAAGACTAGACAGACAAGACTAGACAGACAAGACTAGACAGACAAGACTAGACAGACAAGACTAGACAGACAAGGACTAGACAGACAAGACTAGACAGACAAGACTAGACAGACAAGACTAGACAGACAAGACTAGACAGACAAGACTAGACAGACAAGACTAGACAGACAAGACTAGACAGACAAGACTAGACAGACAAGACTAGACAGACAAGACTAGACAGACAAGACTAGACAGACAAGACTAGACAGACAAGACTAGACAGACAAGACTAGACAGACAAGACTAGACAGACAAGACTAGACAGACAAGACTAGACAGACAAGACTAGACAGACAAGACTAGACAGACAAGACTAGACAGACAAGACTAGACAGACAAGACTAGACAGACAAGACTAGACAGACAGACAGACTAGACAGACACAAGACTAGACAGACAAGACTAGACAGACAAGACTAGACAGACAAGACTAGACAGACAAGACTAGACAGACAAGACTAGACAGACAAGACTAGACAGACAAGACTAGACAGACAAGACTAGACTAGACAGACAAGACTAGACTAGACAGACAAGACTAGACTAGACAGACAAGACTAGACTAGACAGACAAGACTAGACTAGACAGACTAGACTAGACAGACTAGACTAGACAGACAAGACTGTACAGACAAGACTAGACAGACAAGACTGGACAGACAAGACTGGACAGACAAGACTGGACAGACAAGACTGGACAGACAAGACTGGACAGACAAGACTGGACAGACAAGACTGGACAGACAAGACTGGACAGACAAGACTGGACAGACAAGACTGGACAGACAAGACTGGACAGACAAGACTGGACAGACAAGACTGGACAGACAAGACTGGACAGACAAGACTGGACAGACAAGACTGGACAGACAAGACTGGACAGACAAGACTGGACAGACAAGACTGGACAGACAAGACTGGACAGACAAGACTGGACAGACAAGACTGGACAGACAAGACTGGACAGACAAGACTGGACAGACAAGACTGGACAGACAAGACTGGACAGACAAGACTGGACAGACAAGACTGGACAGACAAGACTGGACAGACAAGACTGGACAGACAAGACTGGACAGACAAGACTGGACAGACAAGACTGGACAGACAAGACTGGACAGACAAGACTGGACAGACAAGACTGGACAGACAAGACTGGACAGACAAGACTGGACAGACAAGACTGGACAGACAAGACTGGACAGACAAGACAGGACAGACAAGACTGGACAGACAAGACTGGACAGACAAGACTGGACAGACAAGACTGGACAGACAAGACTAGACACACAAGACTAGACACACAAGACTAGACACACAAGACTAGACACACAAGACTAGACAGACTACACAGACAAGACTAGACAGACAAGACGAGACAGACAAGACTAGACAGACAAGAATAGACAGACTAGACAGACAAAAATACACAGACAAGACTGGACAGACAAGACTGGACAGACAAGATTGGACAGACAAGACTGGACAGACAAGACTGGACAGACAAGACTAGACACACAAGACTAGACAGACAAGACTAGACAGACTAGACAGACTAGACAGACTAGACAGACAAGACTAGACAAACAAGACTAGACAGACAAGAATAGACAGAAAAGACTAGACAGACAAGAATAGACAGACTAGACAGACAAAAATAGACAGACAAGACTAGACACACAAGACTAGACACACAAGACTAGACACACAAGACTAGACACACAAGACTAGACACACAAGACTAGACAGACTACACAGACAAGACTAGACAGACAAGACTAGACAGACAAGACGAGACAGACAAGACTAGACAGACAAGAATAGACAGACTAGACAGACAAAAATACACAGACAAGACTGGACAGACAAGACTGGACAGACAAGATTGGACAGACAAGACTGGACAGACAAGACTAGACAGACAAGACTAGACAGACAAGACTAGACAGACAAGACTAGACAGACAAGACTAGACAGACAAGACTAGACAGACAAGACTAGACAGACAAGACTAGACAGACAAGACTAGACAGACAAGACTAGACAGACAAGACTAGACAGACAAGACAAGACTAGACAGACAAGACTAGACTAGACAGACAAGACTAGACTAGACAGACAAGACTAGACTAGACAGACAAGACTAGACTAGACAGACAAGACTAGACTAGACAGACAAGACCAGACAGACAAGACTAGACAGACAAGACTAGACAGACAAGACTAGACAGACAAGACTAGACAGACAAGACTAGACAGACAAGACTAGACAGACAAGACTAGACAGACAAGACTAGACAGACAAGACTAGACAGACAAGACTAGACAGACAAGACTAGACAGACAAGACTAGACAGACAAGACTAGACAGACAAGACTAGACAGACAAGACTAGACAGACAAGACTAGACAGACAAGACTAGACAGACAAGACTAGACAGACAAGACTAGACAGACAAGACTAGACAGACAAGACTAGACAGACAAGACTAGACAGACAAGACTAGACAGACAAGACTAGACAGACAAGACTAGACAGACAAGACTAGACAGACAAGACTAGACAGACAAGACTAGACAGACAAGACTAGACAGACAAGACTAGACAGACAAGACTAGACAGACAAGACTAGACAGACAAGACTAGACAGACAAGACTAGACAGACAAGACTAGACAGACAAGACTAGACAGACAAGACTAGACAGACAAGACTAGACAGACAAGACTAGACAGACAAGACTAGACAGACAAGACTAGACAGACAAGACTAGACAGACAAGACTAGACAGACAAGACTAGACAGACAAGACTAGACAGACAAGACTAGACAGACAAGACTAGACAGACAAGACTAGACAGACAAGACTAGACAGACAAGACTAGACAGACAAGACTAGACAGACAAGACTAGACAGACAAGACTAGACAGACAAGACTAGACAGACAAGACTAGACAGACAAGACTAGACAGACAAGACTAGACAGACAAGACTAGACAGACAAGACTAGACAGACAAGACTAGACAGACAAGACTAGACTAGACAGACAAGACTAGACTAGACAGACAAGACTAGACTAGACAGACAAGACTAGACTAGACAGACAAGACTAGACTAGACAGACAAGACTAGACTAGACAGACTAGACTAGACAGACAAGACTAGACAGACAAGACTAGACAGACAAGACTAGACAGACAAGACTAGACAGACAAGACTAGACAGACAAGACTAGACAGACAAGACTGTACAGACAAGACGGGACAGACAAGACTGGACAGACAAGACTGGACAGACAAGACTGGACAGACAAGACTGGACAGACAAGACTGGACAGACAAGACTGGACAGACAAGACTGGACAGACAAGACTGGACAGACAAGACTGGACAGACAAGACTGGTCAGACAAGACTGGACAGACAAGACTGGACAGACAAGACTGGACAGACAAGACTGGACAGACAAGACTGGACAAACAAGACTGGACAGACAAGACTGGACAGACAAGACTGGACAGACAAGACTGGACAGACAAGACTGGACAGACAAGACTGGACAGACAAGACTGGACAGACAAGACTGGACAGACAAGACTGGACAGACAAGACTGGACAGACAAGACTGGACAGACAAGACTGGACAGACAAGACTGGACAGACAAGACTGGACAGACAAGACTGGACAGACAAGACTGGACAGACAAGACTGGACAGAAAGACTGGACAGACAAGACTGGACAGACAAGACTGGACAGACAAGACTGGACAGACAAGACTGGACAGACAAGACTGGACAGACAAGACTGGACAGACAAGACTGGACAGACAAGACTGGACAGACAAGACTGGACAGACAAGACTGGACAGACAAGACTGGACAGACAAGACTAGACACACAAGACTAGACACACAAGACTAGACACACAAGACTAGACAGACTACACAGACAAGACTAGACAGACAAGACGAGACAGACAAGACTAGACAGACAAGACGAGACAGACAAGACTAGACAGACAAGAATAGACAGACTAGACAGACAAAAATACACAGACAAGACTGGACAGACAAGACTGGACAGACAAGACTGGACAGACAAGATTGGACAGACAAGACTGGACAGACAAGACTGGACAGACAAGACTAGACACACAAGACTAGACAGACAAGACTAGACAGACTAGACAGACAAGACTAGACAGACAAGACTAGACAGACAAGAATAGACAGACAAGACTAGACAGACAAGAATAGACAGACTAGACAGACAAAAATAGACAGACAAGACTGGATAGACAAGACTGGACAGACTAGACTGGACAGACATGACTGGACAGACAAGACTGGACAGACAAGATTGGACAGACAAGATTGGACAGACAAGATTGGACAGGCAAGATTGGACAGACAAGACTGGACAAACAAGACTGGACAGATAAGACTGGACAGACAAGACTGGACAGACAAGACTGGACAGACAAGACTGGACAGGCAAGACTGGACAGACATGACTGGACAGACAAGACTGGACAGACATGACTGGATAGACAAGACTGGACAGACAAGACTGGACGGACAAGACTGGACAGACAAGACTGGACAGACAAGACTGGACAGTCAAGACTGGACAGTCAAGACTGGACAGACAAGACTGGACAGACAAGACTGGACAGACAAGACTAGACAAACATATCATAGGATACTTTATAAAGGACTGTTCTAAATATTTTTTATTTATTTTTATTTATTATAAAGCATTGGCTTTACTGTAAATCCTCTGTACAACCACTATATTTATGTATGTGGCCGATAACTATGTTTTTGGATAAATCAAACATTTATCTTCTTATTTTCTATACAATTTTTATTTTCTGATTGTATTATTCAAATAGAAAAGTTTCATTTTTTACAATTACTGGCAATATAATAAAACATAAATTCATTTTGTGCAAGCATGCAATTTATTATTTTCTTTGTTGAATTTCTAAAAGGGCCGATCACTGTACTGTTTACCCCTACATTACATGCTTTTTTCCATCTTTTTGGATAATAGCAGCAATAGCTTTCAAAAAATCTTTTCTCAAAATTGCGTCAATTCTAAAGGCTTATAAATTGACAACTAGGCTTCATTCAAAAATAAATAAATAAAATACATTCATTCTGGTCATACAGAAGTACAATTAATCCAAATATGAACAAAATGCAGAATCTGGCATTATTTTCACTGTGTGCTTCACGTGAAACGAATACCCCTACGTATTTGTACTTGCTGAATACTACTGAATTGCTATGCTATTTTATAAAAACAGATTTTTACGAATGAAATACAAATGTTATCAATTTTAAATTAATTTAAATACGATGTTATATTCACATAAAGCATTAATTTCGAATTGTATTTTAAAGGAGATTCCTAAATTTTATTTTTGCGGCGAAAAACGTGATAAGATCTACATGACTTTCGTAAATTTATAACAAACATATCTTGAAAACGTTTAGTTATCTGTTATCTATATATTTTGAATGGAGTTTCGGAGAGCTTTTATATATTTGAAGGGATGTTATATTTAATGAAATTTGATTTTAGAATAATCAAAAATGTTTAATTTCCACTGTGGAGAACATTGATTTTAAATAAACTGGCGCAATGAAAAGACGCGAGTTATTTGGCGAATAATCATATTGATAAAATGCCCTAACGAATTTTATTGTATAATTTTGTTGGTGTTGGATTGGGTAAATGTGTTTTGTATATTTACCGTCTTCTCGTGATAATGATTCTTCTGGTGAGGATGGTGTTGCAGCAACGGCCTTATCATAGCTTATTTCTGTGGTCCGAGTCTCTCTTAGCCTGCAGAAATAGTCGGCCGCATAATTGACAACATCTCCAGGTTGCTCTAATAAATAGCTAATTGTGAATTCGAGAAGGATTTCTCGTAGGTCGTCGGGAACTTGGATGCGTGGTCCTTGTGAGCGACTCATTATTAATTTTCTACCCCCCCTGGTTTATTTAATACGAGGAATTTTCTGGCAGCGTCGGAAATGCCGTTGCAGGTTTTTAAATAATTCTCGTTTATTATGTAACTAGGTACTACGGGTTTAAAGGTTCACCACAACTCAATACACGCAACGCACACAACCAATTTCATCTGAATATTCTTCGTTTTGACATAAAATACCGTATTTTACATAAGTAATCAAATACTATGTTTAAGCATTACTACAGGAATGATAAACGTCAAAAGGCAAAAGTCTTGTGAGAAAAAAGACGCGCACTCAATTCAGATGTTTTCAAAGGCAACCACTATTTTCACACAAAAAAAAACGAGAATTTATTAAAATTTTCTTTAAACTCTACGATTAAACCTAAAATCTTTGCGCACTGTTGAATCGAATCGCCCTAGCGAGAGAGATTCTTAAAATGGAGGTCCTGCAAACGGGCCTGCCACTACAACTCTAAATCACTAAAACGCAGGATTCAATCTATACGACGCGCTCCCGTTTTACTGAAACGACGCGAACGCCCGCTCTCTGCCCAGATGAACACTTTCTAATGCATCTTCTATCTGACTTGTTCGCTCTTCTGTGCCAGGGATCCCTCTCGTTACTGATAATCAATGATTAATGATCGGATGTCATTTGGACAGGTGGAACTAGTGGTGACGGCAAAAACTAACCCAAATCATTCCACACCTGCCTTGACCGGCATAACCAACGTTGCCATATATCCCACTTACTTTACTCCACACAAACACGCCGTCCATTCTTTTTATAGTTACGCGTATCAATAATGTATGTAATATGCGGCTGCGATGAAGCAAACGGCTCTGCACATACGTTTTAATAAAATCTATCAATCACAATACATTTATTATTTGCATAATACTTGCTCCATTCATTCTTGCTTAAGTAAGAATAATACTTTGATTACTATGAAAGTTTTGCTAGCGGAACTTATTCATTAATAATTGACTGATTTATTTTCAAAACAAATTAATTTGTTTAATACCAAGTAAATAATATAGTTAGAATTACACCAGCTCCAATCGTCTGTCTAATCTTAAAACTATCTAGTAGGCAACATTAAATAGATAAGACTTGAATTAAATTAGTAAAATATTTTCTAATTAATATATTTCGCCAAAACAAGTCCGCCTTCTCTAGCCTACGCTGTCTAGTCTTGTCTGTCTAGTCTTGTCTGTCTAGTCTTGTCTGTCTAGTCTTGTCTGTCTAGTCTTGTCTGTCTAGTCTTGTCTGTCTAGTCTTATCTGTCTAGTCTTGTCTATCTAGACTTGTCTGTCTAGTCTTGTCTGTCTAGTCTTGTCTGTCTAGTCTTGTCTGTCTAGTCTTGTCTGTCTAGTCTTGTCTGTCTAGTCTTGTCTGTCTAGTCTAGTCTGTCTAGTCTTGTCTGTCTAGTCTTGTCTGTCTAGTCTTGTCTGTCTAGTCTTGTCTGTCTAGTCTTGTCTGTCTAGTCTTGTCAGTCTAGTCTCGTCTGTCTAGTCTTGTCTGTCTAGTCTTGTCTGTCTAGTCTTGTCTGTCTAGTCTTGTCCGTCTAGTCTTGTCTGTCTAGTCTTGTATGTCTAGTCTTGTCTGTCTAGTCTTGTCTGTCTAGTCTTGTCTGTCTAGTCTTGTCTGTGTAGTCTTGTCTGTCTAGTCTTGTCTCTCTAGTCTTGTCTGTCTAGTCTTGTCTGTCTAGTCTTGTCTGTCTAGTCTTGTCTGTCTAGTCTTGTCTGTCTAGTCTTGTCTGTCTAGTCTTGTCTGTCTAGTCTTGTCTGTCTAGTCTTGTCTGTCTAGTCTTGTCTGTCTAGTCTTGTCTGTCTAGTCTTGTCTGTCTAGTCTGTCTAGTCTTGTCTGTCTAGTCTAGTCTTGTCTGTCTAGTCTTGTCTGTCTAGTCTTGTCTGTCTAGTCTTGTCTGTCTAGTCTTGTCTGTCTAGTCTTGTCTGTCTAGTCTTGTCTGTCTAGTCTTGTCTGTTTAGTCTTGTCTGTCTAGTCTTGTCTGTCTAGTCTTGTCTGTCTAGTCTTGTCTGTCTAGTCTTGTCTGTCTAGTCTTGTCTGTCTAGTCTTGTCTGTCTAGTCTTGTCTGTCTAGTCTTGTCTGTCTAGTCTTGTCTGTCTAGTCTTGTCTGTCTAGTCTTGTCTGTCTAGTCTTGTCTGTCTAGTCTTGTCTGTCTAGTCTTGTCTGTCTAGTCTTGTCTGTCTAGTCTTGTCTGTCTAGTCTTGTCTGTCTAGTCTTGTCTGTCTAGTCTTGTCTGTCTAGTCTTGTCTGTCTAGTCTTGTCTGTCTAGTCTTGTCTGTCTAGTCTTGTCTGTCTAGTCTTGTCTGTCTAGTCTTGTCTGTCTAGTCTGTCTAGTCTTGTCTGTCTAGTCTTGTCTGTCTAGTCTTGTCTGTCTAGTCTTGTCTGTCTAGTCTTGTCTGTCTAGTCTTGTCTGTCTAGTCTTGTCTGTCTAGTCTTGTCTGTCTAGTCTTGTCTGTCTAGTCTTGTCTGTCTAGTCTTGTCTGTCTAGTCTTGTCTGTCTAGTCTTGTCTGTCTAGTCTTGTCTGTCTAGTCTTGTCTGTCTAGTCTTGTCTGTCTAGTCTTGTCTGTCTAGTCTTGTCTGTCTAGTCTTGTCTGTCTAGTCTTGTCTGTCTAGTCTTGTCTGTCTAGTCTTGTCTGTCTAGTCTTGTCTGTCTAGTCTTGTCTGTCTAGTCTTGTCTGTCTAGTCTTGTCTGTCTAGTCTTGTCTGTCTAGTCTTGTCTGTCTAGTCTTGTCTGTCTAGTCTGTCTAGTCTTGTCTGTCTAGTCTTGTCTGTCTAGTCTTGTCTGTCTAGTCTTGTCTGTCTAGTCTTGTCTGTCTAGTCTTGTCTGTCTAGTCTTGTCTGTCTGGTCTTGTCTGTCTAGTCTTGTCTGTCTAGTCTTGTCTGTCTAGTCTTGTCTGTCTAGTCTTGTCTGTCTAGTCTTGTCTGTCTAGTCTTGTCTGTCTAGTCTTGTCTGTCTAGTCTTGTCTGTCTAGTCTTGTCTGTCTAGTCTTGTCTGTCTAGTCTTGTCTGTCTAGTCTTGTCTGTCTAGTCTTGTCTGTCTAGTCTGTCTAGTCTTGTCTGTCTAGTCTTGTCTGTCTAGTCTTGTCTGTCGAGTCTTGTCTGTCTAGTCTTGTCTGTTTGGTTTTGTCTGTTTGAACTAGACAGCTATGTGCCCTTGTCACTCTTGACGTAAGCAATGCTTTCAACTCAGCTATCTGGCAAAACATTCTTGAGGAGCTCTCAGCAAGAGGTATCTCACCATACCTGCTACATCTGGTACGAAGTTACCTACGTAACAGGAAAGTTGTTCTCCAAGAAAACAACAAATTAGTGGAGGGTGATGTCTGTAGTGGGGTGCCACAGGGCTCTGTATTTGGACCGACACTATGGAATGTGCTTTACGACGGAGTCCGCTACCGGAGGGTGTGGACATCGTGGGCTTCGCAGATGACTTGGCACTTGTAGTGTCGGGGAAGACGGAAATGGAAACTATGTCGAGAGCAAACAGGGCCATTGAACAGGTGGACAAATGGATGATACTCAAGAAACTGAAGCTGGCGCCAGAAAAGAGAGAAGCAGTTTTGCTAACTGGTCTAAGAAAAACGAAACGCATCACATTTAAAATAAAAGGAGAAAAAATAAGGAATCGCTAAAATATCTAGGTGTCACGTTTGATAAGAGCCTATTCTTTAATCGCCATATTACCACAGTGGCATCTAAAGCACTGAAAACTGCAGCAGCGTTAGATAAACTAATGCCCAACGTAGGAGGACCCCGAGTAGTAAGCGAAAACTTCTTTGCTCGGTGGTTCACTCCACAATGCTCTATGCAGCCCCGATTTGGGCAAATGCTTTGAGAAAACAGATGATTAGACAAAACATGGTAACCGTTCAAAGGAAAATGGCATTAAGAGTATGTTATGTTTACCGGACTGTCTCTAGGGATGCTGCCCTGGTGTTAGCCGGCGTACCACCCATAGAACTTATGGTAGAAGAGAGGGTAGAAGTCTTCAAAGGCAGATCAAACGGCGATGGCACACAGGTCGAGAAAAAGGCACTAGCGAAGGCCCGAATGTACCAGGCCTGGCAAAACCAGTGGAGTCTATCCACTAAGGGATACTGGACCAGAATCCTAATCCCTGATGTGGAGCGTGTGGCAACTGGAAAACACGGCGAAACAAATTTTTACGTCACCCAAGTTTTGAACGGACATGGCTGTTTCAGGAACTTTCTCCATAGCATCGGTAGGGCCACAGATTTCCTCTGTATTTACTGTGGACTCACAGACAGCGCGGCGCATACCGTGTTTGAGTGTGACAGGTGGTTACCTGAAAGGGAAAAATGGAAAAATAAGACCGGACAAATACTAGACCCAGAAACTATGGTTGAACAAATGATCTCGTCGGAGGACTTATGGGCAGATACATCAAGCATGATCCAAAACATCATGACAATAAAAATGCTAGACGAGCGGAAAGGGAAAGAAGCCGAAAAGATAAAAAATGTTAGTACCTGAACCCCTAATCACTGCAAGTGGAAGGGGGATATAAGGGCATAACACTATGCAGCAACATCGTGAAAGTTATGCGAAAACAGGTCCCAAGATGCTTGTGATATTCCAGAGGGTCCACTTGCTAAGTTAACCGTGATGTGCTTACTACGACCCAAAAAAAGTCTTGTCTATTTAGTATTTTCTGTCTAGTCTTGTCTGTGTAGTCTAGTCTGTCTAGTCTTGTCTGCCTAGTCGTATCTCTCTGCCCTCCTCGGTAGTGTAGTTGAAAACATACCCGCCTGCCAAGCGGGAGACCCGAGTTCAATTCCCGTCCGGGCTGCTCACCCTTAATGAATGCGAAATAAAGATAAAATAAATAATACTAAAATCCAAAGTGGAATAGGGGGTTTAGTGAGAGCTTCTTCCAAACCGCGTTTTAGAAAGTCTTGTCTGTCTAGTCTTGTCTATCTAGTCTTGTCTGTCTAGTATTGTCTGTCTAGTATTGTTTGTCTAGCCTTGTCTGTCTAGTCTTGTTTGTCTACTGCAGGTAAACTGCTTGAAATGCTAGACAAGGCTCGCCTAGAGGACGAACTAGAAACCAAAGGACTATTACACGATAGACAGTACGGATTTCGGGCGGGCAAGTCAACGATAGATGCTCTGACCGAAGTCATGGAGATACCAAATGAAATTAGAAAGAAGGCGTTTAAGAACCAAGAGCTCGCGGTACTTTTCACGCTAGCTATAGAAAACGCGTTCATCTCAGTTCCATGGGACCTTATAATAGAGGCGCTAATAACAGCGGGTGTTAGCCCATATTTGGTAAAGTTGGTCCAGTCGTACCTCAGTAATAGATACATTATCACCAGCAGCAGGTGAAAAATAGCAATAACATGCGGTGTCCCACAGGGCTCCAGTCTAGGACCTACTCTATGGAACATCTTCTACAACAAAATACTGCAACTCGACTTGGGCAAAAATGTTACTTCTGTGGACTACGCTGACACGATCTAGCACTCATTGTCTGCGGGAGAAATAACTCTCAACTGGAAGAGACAACGCAAGACGCAGTGAAAAAAATTCAGCAACATTTGCATGTAAAAAATACATGCGAAGAGAGAAATGGCTATTCTTGCGGGCAGAAGAAAACTTAAGACACTGTCGATAAAAACACCACGATTATAAGCAAGCTGGTCATCAAGTACCTGCGGCTATTTATATCTGAATATAAATAGCCGCATGACTACCCACATTAAAATCAAGTGCAAGAAAGTCACCTGAAACCTCAAACCTTTGAGAAACCTTTGAGATCACCTCAAACCTATGGGGACCGCTCGAAAGAAAACGCCGAATACTAATGTTTGCGGCGTCTTCAACTATCCTCTACGGTGCACCTATATGGTCGCAGGCGCTGAAGCATTCCTTCTATAAAAACAAACTGGAAGCCCTAAACCGAAAAATGGCACTCAAGAGTTATATCGGCATACAGAACTGTTTCCATCGCCGCCGCAACCGCTATAGCCTCACTACTCACTACCGCCCCTCGAACTGGGAGTTCAGGAGATGGTAACTATATATCGACTCGTGAAGAATAGCAGGTCTGATGCTAAAGATAAATGTATGGATGAGTGGCAGGAGAGAGAACGTTGGTTGTACAATTTTTTTTTTATAAAGAACGTGATTTTGTGGAGAGAGAGAAGGTGGGGAGATGGGAAGGTGGATTACTGTGTCCCAGGCTTTTACCGGTCATGGTGTCTTTGGAACATACCTTCACAAAATTAAAAATAAAGATAATCTCATCTCCTAGTTCTGCCCTGACATTGACTCTGCCGAACATACCATCTTTCACTGTATGAAATGGACGTACCATCGAGAAATAGCAAAACAGCTATGCGGTACAGTAGTATCGACAATACCGATAACCAATAAGAACAGAAACCGATTGAAACGCAATAACAGCGATTATGAGGGATATTATGAAAGCAAAAGAGAAACACGAAAGAGAGAACCGAGTTTAGAAACAATGAGGGATAACATCCTGAAGTAATGCTCATTGGCGGTTCCGGGATGTGCCCAACAGGCTGGTCTCTCTAGTCTGCCTTGTCTCTTTACCTGTCTATATGTCTGGTCTGCCTACCCGGCTGGTCTCTCTAGTCAGTCTTGTCTCTCTACCTGTCTATTCCTGTCTATCCAGTTTTGACTCTCCAATCTGGTCTGTTCATTCTGGTCAGTTGTATTTGTCCAGTCTAGTAGATACTGCATGACCAGTCTTATCAGACCAATAGTAACCAGTTTTATCATATTTTATTATATTTGAATCCTAGTTTTCCGTAAGGATGATATACAACTTTAAGTACAATGTGCCGTTGTATGCTACGTTAAGTAATCTTTTTGTATACAATGATTATGTAGATTATTTCTGCTTGCTCCTCTTAAAAAGTGAATATTTAAATTTACTTCATTAACCAGCCCGTTCCGTCCACTGCTGGACATAGGCCTCCTACATAGAACTCCATCGTCTTCTCTTTTGAGTTTCGTTTGTCTTGACTTTGAGATCCAGTTGTTTGCGATCCTTTTAGGTCATCGGTCCAACGTATCGGTGGTCTTACTCTGCTACGCTTATCGGCTCTTGGTCTGCACTCTAATATTTTCTTCGTCCATCTTTCGTCCTTCATTGGACCCACGTGGCCAGCCCATCTCCATTTGAGATTCGTTATACGCTCGATCACGTCTGCTACTTTAGTTTTCCTCCGTAGGTCCTCATAGTTTTCTTGCTATAATGGCGGTTCGAATTAAGGGTTCCGCCCCATATATAAGGAGAGGCGGAATACATTGAACATGTACTTTATTTTTCAGACATATCGAAATTTTGCTTTTAAAGATGAGTTTCAATGGCTGAGTTTCCCATATGCTGTCCAAGCAAGGTTATCTCTAGATATTTTGATTTCATGACCAAGGTATATGTATTTGTAGACTAAATCCACGTTTGTGTTTCCGATGTTAAAGTGTTCGCTCAGTACCAAATTACTTATTAGTCATTACTTTTGTTTTCGAAAAGTTGATCTCCAATCCAACTTTCAAGCATACGATATGAAGTTCTTCCAGCATCTGCCTTAACTCTCCCAGGTTATCGGTTGTGAGGACTATGTCGTCCGCAAAACGAGGGTGGTTTAGTTTTATTCCATCTATTTTAATGCCTCTTGTTTCCCAAATTAGCTTGTTGAGGGCACACTGTAGAACAGTTATGAATAGTTTTGAGGACATGGTATCCACCTGTCTTACTTCTCTTTCACATTCAATGGGATTGGTGTTTTCATGTAACTTAACAGATATTGTAGCATGCTGGTAGATGTTATAGATTAGTTCTAAGTATGTGTAAAGAAAGCTTTGTGGAAGTCCACGGATGCAAGGGCCAGTGGTCTGTTGTACTCCACTGATTTTCGATTAGGACCTTGATGCTTTGCAAATGGTCGTTTGTTCCAAACCCTGGGCGGAATCCAGCTTGTTCGTTTGGTTGGTAAAAATCTAATTTCTTCTTTAATCTTGATGTTATTACTTTTCTGAATAGTTTGTGTTGGCTCAAAAGTGTTATAGGTCGATAGTTTTTAAGTCGGCCTTGTCCCTTTTTTTATGGAGCAAGGTGATATTTGTGTGCCACTTATCTGGAATTGTGCTATCATATAGACAGGGTTTAAATAGTGTTCGTATTTTCTTCACCAGAAACGTGCCTCCTGCTTGTATTGCTTCTTTAACTATTTTGTATTCGCCTGGCGATTTGTTTTTTGGCAGGGCGAGCTCGATTTCTCCGACAGTGGGATCCCATGCTCATCTCTAATTTCGACCACTAAAAGCATACATTTCTTTTTTTCACAATATCATAATGTATTTAAACGTTCTAA
This sequence comes from Phosphuga atrata, assembly GCA_944588485.1. Lineage (NCBI taxonomy): Eukaryota > Metazoa > Arthropoda > Insecta > Coleoptera > Silphidae > Phosphuga > Phosphuga atrata. The sequence goes on along the minus strand of OX155892.1, from coordinate 76,605,756 downwards.
TTAAAATATGAAACTTTACGTAAAACAGTTAAGTATGGCAACATACTCTTTTCCAGTGGCGTGCAAAATATAAATAAGTAGGTCATAGAAAATATACTTAGTATTTGTATAACGTATAATAGGATGATTATTCAAATTTAACAAATTAATTTTAAGTTTAATTGCGATATTTTATAGGAAAATAAATGTCCTTATTACCCATAAACCGCAAATTACATTTCTAAAATTAGAAGATTTAGATCATTCATAATTAAATTTCAGCAAATAATGATTACTATAATTTACGTTAAATGAACGATTGTTTCATTGTGAAATCTAATCGATTCTACAATTTTCCAATAAAAATAAAAATTTAGAGGTTTATTGCTTTTTTAATTGTTTAAAAAAAAAACTTACATAAAACTGCTTGAGACAAGTTAAAATTACTGAAAATCCTATATTAATTTAAAAAAAAACAGTTTTAATCAATAGTTTTATTGAGATAAAAAAATAAAACGTGTTCTTTTTTTATTCATTTCATGGTTGTGTATTTACGGGAAATTAAACTTTTAAAAAGTACCTCGTGTTCGAGAACTGCTCGGGACAATTTACTTTTGCATCATGTTTAAACAATTAAACATGTCAAGTAAATATTTTACGAGGACAGAAATAGAATACGATTAACACAAACCAGTTTTTTATGGATTTCAAAGACGAGTGTCCTTTTAAATCGCCGTCCGATTCGCTGAAACATTACTACTAGAATCGGTACAGATTCGAAAAAGAAATCTTTATAATATATACATTTAAAACTTTAATGTTAAATGTAATTAATACGCTTTGTAGTTCCAACGTTGTTTTAGTTTTCTTAAAAAGATAATCGAAAAAGGTCGGCCCTTTTCAATTTTTTTTTAAGAAAACTTGAGGGAGACTAAGTTTGTATGTTATATTGTAGTAAATTTATTATTTAAATTACTTATTTTCTAGAAATATGTGTACGTTTAAATATTTTTATATATAAATTGAAAAGATTGTTATTTTATTAAAATTTAATAAAAATATCGTGATTGTGTATGAGAAATATGAATTTGTTACCAAGAGAAATTATTTAAGGGATTTAATCCTTGCGGAAAAAAACTAATTACTTATTGTATTCATTATTGTATTCCGATGCTATTAGAGAAAAAAACAATAAATTGTTCGCTTACAAAGTGTGAAATGTACCCAAAATATAAGCTATTAGCAAAATACTGCAACTACTTATTGTATTCTTCTCTTATTCCTGTGGTGCTACAGTCCTAGTTGATTTTGACCGGCTCCCTCTGTCTACACTTGTGCATGGTGTCTAGAGGTTAGACACAAGTATAGGGAGCATTTTCAGTTTTTACCTTGGGGTGGCGAGCCACTATTTTTATGGACATGCTTATTTCCCTACTCCCTGCCCCCTGGAGTTGAACCTGGGACTTGACTTCTGGCTTAGTAATCCGACACCTTGACTACTAGGCCAGCACCGCCTCACTTATTGTATTATTACTTTTAATATTAAAATAAATGTACGTTAGAAAACGTAATTTAATTAGCTCATTACTAATTATTTCGAAAAAGCTTGATAATACTTAATAATAAAAAATATTATACAAATCTGACAAATAAAAATTAACGCAGCAGTAAACATTAATTACAAATGGGATTAAAATGTATTTGAAAAGATTATCAGAATATCCTCATTACCTGAATATTTATTTAGTTTTGTTTGTCTACCTTTATCTAGCACCAATTTCATCTCTTGTCTTGCTTGTCTAGTCTATTGAAATAGTATTTTGTTAATCTAGTTTTGTGCGCTCGTCTTTGTCTACCTAAACTAGGGATGTGCAACCCTTTTTGTTTCTCTGGACAATTTTAGAAGGAGGCATGGAGTTTTGGGCCACAAGTATATTACCATAGCTTAATAAATAAAAAGCCTGATGTAGTATTCCTACATCATTCAGGCATTTCCAATATTTCATTTCCACTCAAAAATAGAATGTATAAAGATTTACGGCTTTATATGTAAGATAAAGATTTACGGTAAAACTTCTTTATTGGTTTATGCTGTTGAAATAAATTAAATACATTGTCGGTTATGTTTTGGGCCGCATTTGAACTTATCCGGCCCGAGGGTTCGATACCCTTGCTCTGAACCATTGCCTGTGTACAAGCAGATTTCGTGGGTGGCAAGAGTTTCTTAAATCCAATATTCTATATAATAATGTTCTTCCTTTAATGCTCCGGATTAACAGTAACTGGATGTTCCTCGCTATCCTTAACAAAATGAGGACAAATGATTCCATGTCCAGATAAAAGTATTTTATTCAAAATGTGAATTTATATTCCCGGCTCTCTGCTTTCGCACTGAACCGGGTAATGCCCAAATACAGCACACCAAATGATAACTGGTTGAACAGTGTAGTTGTTTCTCTGCAATGACATCTGGGGGATCAAATCCAACGAACCGAGTTGTTTGTCAATTGATATAATCCTTCTGATAAAAGTGACTTTTATCCAAAACCATATGTTTTCAAGAAGTTATCTTCATACACCCGTCTCAACACATCTGGGCGTTCAAATCTAACGAACCAAGTCGTTTGATATAATCCTTCAGATGAATGAGGGAACAGTGGAGTTGTTTCTCTACAATGACATCTGGGCGTTCAAATCCAACGAACTAAGTTGTTTGTCGATTGATATAATCCTTCAGATGAATGTGACTTTTATCCAAAACCATACATTTTCAAGAAGTCGTAATCTTGATACACCCGTCTCAACATTCATCCATAGTAAACTTGTATTGTAAATTTATCCGCAACGTTTGGTCGTTGTCCAAATTGAATGCGGTATGGGTAACCACAAATAGATTTTAGCATTCGACGTGTGAATATTTCACTAAAATTCAGTATATACGTGGTTTGTCGAAGGTTTTCTTGTCGAAGACTACATGGGCCTGGCCAAGAAAACTATTTTTGGAAACACAGGGCTTCTCAATCGGTGACTACTAAATATTTACTTACTCGCGGTAATTACTAGACCGCGAAAAATAAATATGATTACATAGACGTAATACTAGATATACATGACTAGATGGATGAGACAAGATTAGATGAATAAAACTGGAAAGAGTTTATGCACAATTTCAAATACGCATAAACTATTCTATTGGGATTTTCGATATTTTTGCAAAATTTTAGCAAATCTATTCAAACTAAAATCAACTCAAAAAACCTTATTGAAACTTTGCTGAAACTAAATTATTTAACAGATAGTACAAAAAGCAAAGAAAGATAGTACAAAGTTCCAGTCTTTTTGTCTAATATTAAGATATACTTTTAAATATTCTGAGGAATTTATTAAATGAGACGTGTGTAGAGATTAATTTGTTTCCATTTTGCAAAACATTTTGATGGTACAATAATAAGGCAATCATGAAATACTACTAATAGTAGTAAAGAGCGTGGTGGACGTTTTTTAACGATTTTAGTAGAGATTGTGAACACCAGAAACTACAAACATTTTAAGTTCGATTGATTTATGTGTACTGCCCCAGTATTACTACTACTATTACAGTATTACTGGGCGCGATTTTTTGTTCTTCAGTATATTTCACCTGTTCGGGAAGTCAAATTTTGTTACTTTTTATTCAAGTTCACATATATATGGAGCATTCCGCGTCAACCAGATCACCTTTACGACCAAAATTGAGGACCAGTTAAAAAATTTCCCTTAGCTGGAAAAATTACTTAAATATTTTTATTTTATAATGCCATGTGTCCTTTTTAAAAAATCCAACATGGTGGCTTTAAAATCGCCGTTTAATTTTCAAGAAAACGCAAACTAATTTATTAATCTGTTCTGTACAAAAACTTGTATTACCTAAAAATTCTTTTACAACCGTAAAAAATATATTCATGTACCTGCTTCAATAAATTACTAACAAAAATCAAATTCAATATCGCGGCTCCAAAACTCAAAAATAGCAAAAAATAGCGTTTTCCTTATGTTGTGTCATTATTTTCCGGGATAAATCAATTTATATGCCAAATTTGGCTCATGGACATATGTTTTCTAGATATGAAAAATACATATGTAAAGTAGTAGATGTCCATGAGCAAAATTTGGTGATTTATCCTGGAAAATAATGAAACAACATAAGGAAAACGCTGTTTTTTGCTATTTTTGAGTTATGGAGCCGCCATATTGGATTCGATTTTTTTTAGTAATTTATTGAAGCTGGTACATGAATACATGTTTCAAGGTTGTAAAAGAATTTTTTGCTCATACAAGTTTTTGTACAGAACAGTTTAATAAATTAGTTTGCGTTTTCTTGAAAATTAAACGGCCATTTTAAAGCCGCCAAGTTGGATTTTTTTAAAAAGGGCACATATCATTATAAAGCTATGGGAATTTTTTTGACTGGGCTTCAATTTTATTCGTAAAGGTGATCCGGTTGACGCGGAATGCCTCATATGTATATTTAAGTTTCTGTCCATGTGTTTGCATACATTTATTACCACTCAGAAACTCCCAAAAAAAATTTACCTCGCTTATTATTCGACCGAAAACAGGAAAAACTGCGATTGTGCGGAACACATTTCATCCCGTCAATGCAAGGTCGGATTATAAAAAAAAATCTGCTTAGCAAGACACATTCAGTTACATTGAGACAGACTTAATTAAGATTTCAAGTTCACAAACTATAATTATATTTTATATTTCTTCCATTTTTTGGGATAATACACTTGCAGTAAGTTTAGTTATTAATTTTTTTTTAATTCCCTAAAATTTTCAATTAAATAAATTGATTTAATTTAAAAATGTATATTTTATAAAAAGTACTAAATTACCATAAACTATTTATAATAATACAAAAAAGTACAATATAATCTTAACAATTAATTACCTGCGGAGAAAACATTAATAAGTTTTAATTACACAGAAATATAATTTTTTTTTAAAGCATATTTATCATTTTTCTTCTTCAATGCATATTATGTTTTCTATAAATTCTGAACACTGTAGGAATAGTTTCGTTTTTTAAGGTTGTTTGTGTATTCTTAACTCGAACGTAAAATTTCAATCTCACTACAGAGATATCAAAGAGCAAAAGCAAACAAATATAAATGAATCTTATCATTATCACAAATAAATTTATTATATTTATCACACAAAGAATACACATATCAGAAAACAATTATTTGTGAAGAAAAATTCTAAAAGACCTAATATTTTCAAAATAAAAAAATAACAGAAAGTAGCTTCCTTAAAAAAAAAACTTGGTATCAAATTTACCAAAAATTGATTACAAATCAATCAGACTCCTTAGTATAAACTTCCATGATTTTTTCCATAATTTCCCAATGTTTGTCTTTCTGTAGATCTTTTACGAAAACAGAATACCATGCCTCATCATCACTATCATCTAGTAATGGCAATTGTATTCCGTAACATTGCAAGGTTAATGTAATACACGCAATTGCCACGTGCTTAGGCTCATAATCTAAAATGCAAGGATCATGATGGAAGTCTTGTAGAAAAGCCGCCGAGGTCCTAGCGATTGGAGATTTGTTCCACTGATCCGTCTCTAATAATCCTTCTAAAGAACGTAAATAATGTAAGAGGTATTTATGTGGATGCGTTATAGTTACTTCGAATTTCAGTACACGCATTATTAGTAACTCAGCTTGAACTATTGCATCTCGCATATTCCAATACTCGTCGCCTATTTCTAATGGACCATTATTACGGTGTAAAGTGTTATAAGACACGTTTATTATATCACGGATTTTTAAAGGGTCGTCCTTTATTTTTCCTGCTAGGTACAAGGTTGAAGCAGCTATTAACTAAAATAATAACAAAAATGATGGAATTATAAAGATTGTTTTAAAATTTTGATTTTATTAATATATTCATTTTCACGAAGAAAAACGAAATTATTTTACGAACATTTATTACCCAAAATATTAAAAAATATCTGCTGAGATACACTTTCTTTAATTGCTTCTTAAATTAAAACCGAATTAATTTATAAATTTGATATAAATAGAAATAAATATCACTTAAAAACTAGGTCAGACAATCATTAATATTCTATTCCTACAACATTGTTTGCTAATATTATGAGCAATTAAAGAAATTTGCATAATCAATAAAAATTATTTTTATATATAATTAATTAATATTTATGAGTGTGGCTATAACAAAAACATATTACCAATAATTATGGTGAATTTCACAAATGTTGCCTATAGGAGTTAATTTTCTACTTTTATTAAATAATTCTTTAATTAATTAGAGTACTAAATAAATAGAAGTAATTTTAGACAGAATTAGAAGTAATTTTATTTCAGAATAAAAACCCAATGTTAATACTGATAGAAATAAACATTATGGAAATTACCTACTAAATGTATGTTTTAAAACAAAGTAACCTAAATTATTTTTTTTCAAAGTAAGCGCAATTTTATTGCTTTATAAGCAAAAATTTAAAAAAAACAATCTTAATAAGTTATATTTAGTAGCAAATATTGTTAATAAAAATTAATCCAAAAATGTTTGATAAGCAAGTTCACTATAATTGAACTTCCCTGAACTAATTATATCTCCATTATCTCATAGTAACAACCATAAATCCAAATACAAACAAACTGAAAGCCTATCAAAATCATTACCTACGTTGTCTACAACAATATTTATATTAGATAACTAATACTCACATAACAATCATAATTTGATGGATCAACTTCTTTGAAAAATCGATGCATCAAGATTGTTGCAGTCGCTATTGTTAGTGGCTGGCCCCTCAATTTAATTCCACATTCGAAAATAAATCTTGCAGGAGTAAAACCACCAGAGAAGTCTAGTTTTCTGTAATCTACTGATTGTTGTCTGCTGCGGTGCTTCTCTCTTTGCAATTCCATTACATCAATTACATCTTTCATGTTTGTTGCTAACAAGTAAAATAATAATTAGAATACAATTAGGTACTGTTTTAAAATTATAATAGAAATATTTTCTAATACCAATTTACAAAAGTATGTAATTTTGATTTGTATTTAGAATTAACTAAGAAAGTTGGATTTGAATTCTTTTTGAAATTGCTAAAAATAAATTACTCAAATATTTACATACGACATAACTTGAGTAGTGTACTCAAGTAGAATACTCAAATAGATTGTCAATACAATCATTATATTTTTGTTAAGTATATATTTATGATGTATATTTAAAATAATCATTGAATTATCATTTTTTGCAAACTAAACACAATTCTACTGCATCTAAAAATGTAAATTTGTGTTTTTTAATTGGTGCAATGATAAAATTCAATTTAAGGAAAAACCAGTACTAATAATTAATTACATGTTTATAAATTTGAAAAGAAAAATTAAATTTCTTTTTAACAACTGTTCTTATTTGAAATTATCTCAATAAATATTATTGAAATAAAGATTAATATTTTAAATTCATTATCTGCTTTTTGGAAGGAAAAAAGTACTTGGAAAATTTTAATTTTAAAAAATAATTCTAGAATGTTTATCTTTTTCAAATTCCATAATACACTAATATTGGTGAAACCATACTAATTATAGATACAATCATATTAATTTATTAAAGACGAAATATAGATTCAATATATAAATATATTCAACCTGTTCGTAGCTCAATAATATTAAGTCTTATAAAGACTATGCACAAAAGGGATAAATCTAGAAACGCGTCTGCAGATGGCTATTCACTTAATTTAAATAGAAATAAATGATCTTAAAAGCGACGTTATTTGTCTTGGGCTGTTAGTAACATGAAAATGTACTGGGTCTAGTAATAAATTGCAAATGTGTTGTATAATTCAATATCCTGTGATATTAGCCAGAAAGTAGTTGTTTCAATATGAGATTTGTTCATAGTCTTAATAAGTCTTAATATTATAGAGCTACGGACAGGTTGAATATATTTATATATTCAAGCCACATTTCGTCTTTTAAGTTTGTCTCTAATATACTGTAACTAATAATTGCTCTAATAAACTGTAACCTGAATTAATTAAGTGCACAATTACTAAATATTAATTTTGTTTCAAATTAAAGCCGTAAACAAAAAATCTACAGTTTCCAACATGCGACAGTTTGACTATTTCAATAATTATATAGATTTTTTAGAATTCAAGGGACAATTGAAAAATATGTTCTTTTGTTGTGTACTTTTTTGCAACCATCCAAATTGTCTAGTCTAATCTATCTACAAAAACGAGTTTGTCAGTTGATAATTGAAAAAAATGAGGCCAACTAGAAAACAGTCAGTGAAAGTTTCTGTAATTCAAATTAGAGAAGAGCATGTGACGAGTTTCTCGTTCCAGATCCCAAATCCCGTGGGACGTATCCCTGTCACTGTCCCATCCCATCTCATTTTCGTCCCACTGTCCCATCCCACAAACCTAAAATTTTCGTCCCATCCCTGACGCGCCGCTCGTCCCATTCATCATTTTTTCCCATTTTCTCTTTTCGGTTCAGAATTTCTTAACGATAATTCGTTCTAATTTAATTTTTCCGTAATTTCTTTATCTGACAGTGAGTAATCCTTTTTCGTCGCAAACGGATCGTAAGGCTTTTTAGGAACTACATCGTTATCACAGAAATCTCCTGGGCTGGACATATTATGGAAAATGTGCGTATTGACACGATAAGCAATTAATCATGTACGAACTAGATTTACTAGATTATCAAAACTCGTCCCACTCTGTCCCATACAAAATTGTCGTCCCATCCGATCCCATCCTACGCGACGTTCATACCACTCATCCTATCCCATGAGACGATGGGATGGGTCGATGGGATCCCATACTCATCTCTAATTGAAATATTTAATACTTGTTAATAAATTAAGAACAAATTGTGAGAAATTAAAATAGTGTATGTATATTTGGCTGCAATTTTAACATTTGTCGAGTCTATCTAGAAATTCTAAATTGAGTTTGCGTTGATAAAACAAGAACAAATTCAGATAAACTAAAACAGATAGTGTATGTTTGTTAGTAATTTAAATTTTCTCTGGTCGGTTCGAAAATTCTAATTTCAGTTTGTTGATAAAATAAGAATCAAGAAATTGAGTTTAGAAAAGTTTCTGTCCAATTGTCTATAATTTGATGAATGTGACTTGTCTATAAAAATAAATTAGAAGACTCTCCAGAAATTTAAGTTTATCAACAAACTTGCTTAAACAAAAAAACAAATCGATAAAAATTAATTAAAAATGTTCAGTAGTGATGACACAAAAGATGAAAACAATGAAATGGTTGGTTGCGACCGTTAGTAATCCAAACTTACCCAGAATTGAAAAACTCACTTATGTTTCTACCACTAATTTTTGTGAAAATATTAAATAATTTGTTAAGTTATATAAATCTATCTATACACTTTACATGGCTCGACTTTTGAAGGTCATTTTCAGGTCGTTTGTATCAATTACTTTCAGTGGTACAGTCAATTGGATCATTTACTAAATTTAATCAATAACAATCCTACAATTAAATTCACTCTCAAGGTAGAAAATATCAACAAAATAAACTTTTTGGGCCTAACTTTAATTCATAAAAACAACAAAATTTATATATAAAGATTTAGATATAACGGCTTATATCTTTGCAAGTGCTGTAAGTACATTTTCTCAAAAAATTAGTTAAAGATAAAAATGAATACAATTAACTATCAACTTTTTATTTATAAATTTATTCCAAAAATCTGAATCTATTCCAAAAAATTATCATTGTTTTATCATTACGAATTTTCGTAGTTAATGAAGTTACAAATATAATAACTTTGAAAATTGTGTAAGTTTTGTTGTCGTCATATCAAGTTTTGTTTAGTTTTGTCTAACTTTATTTCAGTCATATCCAGTCTTGAATAGTGTATTCATTGGACGAGACCAAACAAGAGTGAACAAGACAAGACTAGGTAAGACTAAACAAGACTAGGCAAGACTAGTCTGAAATTGAATAGCAGTGTGTGTAATCTCGTCTACCAAATGTCATCTATCTAATCTCGCCCTTTACATCTTGACATACCTCGTCGGCAAGTTTTCTCATATCTCTCTAGCCTTGTCTATCTAGACTTATCTGTTTAGTCTTAACTGTCTAGCGCTCTGTATTTAGCCTTCTGCGTTTGGCCTTATGCGGCTAGTCCTGCCTAGTCGTGATTGCCTAGTCTTGTACACATTTTTCTAGTTATTTGTCTAATCAGTACACCTTTATTTATCTAGTCTTGTCTGTCTCGCCTATATACTCTAATCTATTTATTCTAGTCTGTCTAATAATGTCTGCCTAGCCTTGCCTGTCTAATATTGTCTGCCTAATATTGTAGTTTATTTGGTCTAGCGTTGTTTCAGTCTTGTCCAGCAGTACTCATGTTGTTTTGTTATAGTGTACTCATTAGAGTAGACTAAACAAGAGTAGACAAGACGAGGCTGGACAAGTCTAGATAAGATTAGTTTGCACTTGTTTATCCTTGTTGATTATAATCAGGTGTCATCTCGTTTTGTCTACAGACAACTAGTCTCATCTAAAGCTTTTAGTCTTGCCTATATAGGTAAAATCCAATATAGTCTTATACCCTCCAGGTTGATACAGTCTTATGTTGTCTTAGTTTGATTATTCATATGTAGTCTCGTTTAATTTTGTCTAACCTTGTTTGTTTTGTATAGTGTATTCCTAGACTAAACAAGAGTGAACAGAGACAAAACTAGACTTGACAAAACTAGATAAGATTAGTCTACTCTTGTCTAGCCTTGTTGGGTCTTATGTGCTTCCACCTAGTGTTGTCTACTGACTACTAGTCTCACCTGAAACACTTTGCCTTGCCTATATAAGTCAAATCCAATATTGTCTAGTGACCTATAGATTTATAGTCTTGTCTTATTTTGTCTAGTCATATCAAGTTTTGTTTAATTTTGTCTAACTTAACCTAACCTAACTGTTTCAGTCATGTCCAGTCTTGAATAGTGTATTCATTAGACGAGACTAAATAAGAGTAAATAAGACCAGACTGGACAATACTAGTCTGAAATTGTATATATAGCCTTGTTCAGTCTTACCTGATCTCATCGAATCTTATCTAGAGACGACTAATCTCATCCAAAGTTTTGTGGCCTTACTTATACCTATTTGTCAAGCAAATCCAATATTATCTAATGCACTCTAAATTCTTGATACAGTCTTAGCTTGTCTAGTCATATCTAGTTTTGCCTAGCCTTATATAATCTTGTCCAGTCTTGTATACTGTATTCTCTGTATAAAACTAATTTGTATATTAAATTTCTAATTTTTATGTTAAATAGACGTTTTCATAGTTGAATTTTTTTATGCGCACGCGTCAATTTTCGTCATGTTTTTTTGACATAACCAGTGAAAATAACAAATGTGCCCGAAACTTTCATATTCCCGCCTATTAAACCAGGCCGACGCGCATGCGCTTAACTAACCGTAAAGCGCTAAACTAACAGGTCTCATTAGTCATTACTCATTAGTCACAGGTCATTAGTCTTGTCTGTCGAATCTCAAATGACTCATCTATATAGGCTCATCTGTCTATATTCATGGGTGGGCAAATATTATGGCTGTCGGGCCACATAAAGGGTACAAATTTGACCACGGGCCGCATTAAAAAGTTATTTAGAAAATTTAACCACGCAACAACATATAATAAATACAATAAGCCTACAGCGATATGTGCACTGGACAAAATATAAATTTGAATTTGGTTTTAATGTGGTTTAAAAAGTTGTTCAGTCCTCCAAGAACGCCGTAGAAATTATCGACCATACATTTTTATATTCTGGACACTCTTATCTACCAAATGATGCCGATTTTCGAACTATCGAGAGTACTATAAGAAAAAAAAAAAAAGATTTTTGTATGTCCCTAAAGACTATTTTAAGAGGTCTTCAAATCTATCTCAAGTGGTCTTCAATACTATCATAAAGCAATGCCGAAAATATAAAAAGTTTATTTTGCATGAAATGAAACAAAGCTGATTTTGTTTCTACAAAACGCTTAGAAGATGCAATTCTAAGAAGGCGAAAAAATATCAATTGTTAAGAAGTAAATGATTGAAGATATGTTGCATAAGGGCTTTAAAAAGCAAACCATATACGATGTTCTAGGAAACTTCATTTAGTGAGAATGAGGATTTTAAATCACTAAATTTATTGCCCTCACGGGGAAGGCCGCAGAACTTTGGAAATATAGTACTAACACGTTTATATCATCATTCGAGACCCATTACATTCGAAAAATTTACAGATATTATTGATTTATTACCATATATTTCTCGAATACATGGATCGTTTATTTTGAAAGTGGTGTAAGTCCATTTATTGTTGTTTCGAGAAAATTAAAGTTCAACATATTAGCCGCAATTTAATTTTAATTATTAGCATTAAACGCAATTTCCTATATTGGGCAATTTTAAATTGAACAAAACATTTGCATTTTTAAGATATTAAATACTAATTAGTTATAAATTAAAAGTTTACACTAAATTTGGCATAAAATGCGTAATATCTATTTTTTTTTTCAAAATGGACCACTTTCAAAATAAACGGTCCACATCATGACTATTTCAAAAACTTGATTATAATGAAAAATTTTTAATATACTAATAGTAAGAGTATACATAATTTTGGTTAAATGTTGAAATAAAGCATTTTTTTTTGTTATTTTTTTTTTTTTGGTTGAAGTATTTAATAAAAAAATCATAAAAAGAAATTACTTTGTTTCGATTGAGATCCCGTAGTTAATATTTTGTAAATGTAAGATGTTTACTATTTGCTGACTTTGAAAGTGGTGGAAGTCCTTTGAAGTCATTAAAAGTATAATTTTTTATCACATATAAAAAATACAATATCAGTGTAATAACATATATCGTCGGTGTAATTTTAAAACCTCGTAAGTCAAAATTTTATGAAATTATGATTTTAGGCTATAGTGCTTTAGGATTTTATTACCTACATTTCTGTAAAACATCGTAAGTTTTTATACACTTGACGCCATATATTAAGATAAAACCTCAAATGTCATCACTGGTCAATGGCGGATGACCGTCGCGTAACAGAAAACGATAGACAAATAATTTTCAAACAATTTTGGTTAAGGTATTGGCCAGAAAAAAGAGAGTATGTTAGAAGTTTAGAAGATTCCAATGTTTCCCGCAGGAAAGATTCTTTGTATTTTTTTCTAAAAACACCTGACGATAGGAGAGTTAAGGTTTGAAAAAAGCAATTCTTACATACTCTTTGTATCGAATGGTCGGTGCTAAACTAGACTAAAAACAATCGTTTTCATAATTCTGACAGTCATGAAAGTGAAGGGGAGCTAATTGATGCAGACAATAATGAGATAGAAAATTCCCTTAGAAGCGAGTGTGTTGACATACAACCTATTTACGAGAAATATCTTAAAAGAACACTCCCAAAAAGGAACCATAAGAAGGAAATCGAGACAGAGTTTCTAAAATAATTTTTAAGTGGTCTTCCAAATTTTGAGTCCCATTACTGCCGATCCACATCAATCAAAATATTTAGAACCAATTTGCAAATAAAAAAATCTGTTGTACCAGTGTTACAAAGGCGAATGTATTAAATACAATGTACAAACCTTTAGGAATTATCGACTACAATCTTAATTATGACGATGAATGGACAGAACTACCCAGAAGGAGAAATAAAATGATGATTATTTCTCCTTATGGGTAGTTCTGTCAAATAAATGAAGGGCACAGGGGAAAACCAAGGGAAGCCCATTTTTTGTCAATATTAAACTGGTGCTGCGATAGTAATACTAACATATTATGTTAGTATTAGTATTGTACTTTACGTTACACTGTATAAGATTGGAAAAAACACGTTAGTCCCTATAAAACTGACATTATAAAATAGATTTCCAGGGGAGAAACAATGTAAGTCCTAACTTTAAATTTCGTTTTTCTCAAAACCAATCTAGGTCGACATGCGTGGTTTTCCCCTTCAAATATTATTCCCAATCTCTATAAAGAGCTTTTAAAAATAGAAAAAAAAGAAATTTGATAATTTACAAGGTTTAAAAAGTGTAATTGAAAAAGACTACCACCATCTTTTCTATGAAAAATTGCCACACAAAGAATCATAGTTTATTATCTGCTTCGTAAACAATACGTTTGTATGTTAGTTGTATGTTTTATTTTAGTACAATATGCTTATTTTCAACCTTACTTTGTGCCTTGTTTGTATGTTACTGATAGAATACCTACGAAGTTATTTTAATACCTGCTTATTTATGCAATGTTTGTAGAAATGTGTTAATAATATAATTACGTAATTATTTTGATACCTGCTTATTTTTTACCTTGAATCTTATACTCAAAAGAAAAATTAAAATATTCACGATGTATTGTGATACGATGTATTGTATACAAACAGTATTTTTCTAAAATTACCCGATCATTTTAGTTTAGAAAAGTCGTAAGTCAAAATGTTTGGCTACTTTTTAGTTTCAAAACCTTGTAAGTCAGTTAACAAGAATAATAAATATATTTTGCCCAAATATTATAGAAGTATTCATTTTTAAATACAAGCGAATTAGTGCATAGATAATGGTCAAATTAGTGCTTCTGCTAAATTTAAATAGTTCTCCCTTGTAAAAATAATAAAAATTGACTTACGAGGTTTTAAAATTAGACCGACGATATCCATATTTTTCAAATTATTCAAATGCAAAATCCTAAATATAACATCCTAACCATATAACATACAATACACTTACACCACTTTCAAAGAAAACGGCTCATATATAGAAAAACGACTAGTGCCTTTAAAAATAGAAGAAAAAAAAGAAATTTGATAATTTACAAGGTTTAAAAAGTGTAATTGAAAAAGACTACGATCTTTTCTATGAAAAATTGACAATTGCCAGAGAATGGTTTCCCAATTAAACTCATTCAAAATTTAATAAATAAAAAACGGAACCAAATCACAATGACCCACGACAAATTCAGATAAAATTTTTCTCATTTTTGGCAAAAACAACCGAACAAATAGCAAACGTTTTGCGGAAAGAAAATTTACAAGCAGCATTTAAATCGTCTTCAAAATTATCCCACATATTATTTAATGCCTTAAAGACAGAAAATCCAGAGTATATGAGATTAATTGTTCGTAATGTAATAGCGTGTACGTAGGTCAGACAGGACTTATTTGAACTCGTTTTTCAGAACATTTTCGTGCCGTTCGTCTTAAGAAAGACACAAGTTCATTTTCTAACCATTGTCTAGAATGTAATAATAAATTCCCCGAAATAGATAATCTAAAAACCTTGCATATTGAGAACAAAGGCCCGAAGCTTAATCTGGGAGTCCACCAGCCACCATTACAAACCAGGGATGGCGAACCTATGACCCGCGGGACAAAGACTGACCCACACAGTTTTTTTTCAGTCCAGGCTTTGATTTGAGTACTTTTAGAAATGTTCAATAACGCAACACTTTCATTATTTTCTTATTAAAGTTTCTCAACCACAAACGGATGAATATTAAATATATCAATAAGAAGTTTCTTCTCAAATTACTGTATTTTACATATGTTTATCTGCTCGCATACCAATATGAACACATTAATAAATAAATTAAATATTGTATGTGAAGAATGCCATTATTATAATCCTGAATAAAAGTATCCAAATCGTGCGTAAAAGTCCAATGTAAATCAAATGGAGTTTCATTATTAAACGATTTCTGTTTGTTGTTGCTGTGGCAACAATTCGTTGTCACTATACAAAAAAACATAGACGTTGTGGAAATAAATTTTCTGACGTATATTAAAATTGAATTATTTTTTCATATTTTGAATCAAGAAGTCTCAGTTTGGATTTATCTGGCTCTAATATAACTTAACCTAACCATAATCTAATCTAAATTAAATCTAGGCTTACCTAGATTACATCGACAACGACCAAATAGTGTTTCCGTCACTGTGCCTTTTTACTAGTTAGCAATTTTTGCCACGGAGGCGCCGAACGTTCTAACCGATTGACGTGATTAACGTCCCGATTAACGTGAGCGTAACCGATTAACGTGATGTGTATTTTGTCTGTCAAAATTTCAAGTTTTCAGTATTATCGGTAAGAAACATTTATTTGTAGATTCAACAGTATTTTAACATGCTTCGTAGGTAGTTTATGATACGCGTATGTGAAAGACTTTTGAGCATCTATTGCGATTAAACTTCGCAACTCATGCACAAAAGCCTTTCTTCACACACTTGTATCATAAACTATTTTAGAAACCCTGTAATATGACTGTGGTTAAAAAAAGAATAACAAAGGTTACAAAACCCAGATCATACCAAACAAAATGCTTTGATAAATAGTGTGTGATTGAAGAGAATAAAAAGACTGTGTGTGTAATTTGTAACGAAAAAGTTACTTCACGTACATGTAATGCAAAAATACATTTTGAAAAGTTGCATCCTAAACTCAGCTTTTCAACAGATAAAGAAAGAAAAACATATTTTTCACAAAAGAGAATCATTTTGTGTTTGAAAAGCGTTTTTGATTCCAAAAACTAACATTACAGCTGCTAGTTTTCAAGTTGCCCATTGCATTGCTCACTACGAGAAACATCTTTCTGAAAGAGTGTTTGTAAAACAAAAGTGTTTAGAATGTAGTGCTAATTCATTTAGAGATTTTAAAGACAAAGACTTGGTTATGAAGCATATAAACGAGTTACCAATAAGTTGGAATACAAATAAAGATCGAGAAATAGGATTAGAAAGAGACATTTTCTCGAAAATACATAACGGCTTAAATTATACAGCAATGTATTCAATTGCTTTACATGAGATTAGTGAAGAATGAGGTTTTGCACAATTAGCAGTTTTTGCTCGATATAAATCAGGAAATATAATGAAAGAAGAGCTATTGAAACTATTAACGTTGAAATGGAAGTGTACCAGTCTTCCATATTTTTAAAGAATTTGATATTCCATTTAAAGAAATAGATATTGACCTACAGAAAATTGATTATAGACGATGCAATCAATGTGGTGGGGAAATACATTGGATTTATAAAATTTCTTCATCAAAATATTCCACATACTCTAATTGGATTTCATTTAAAGTGACCACACGTCCCGATTTCGGTGGGAAAGTCCCGCTTTTTGAAGGTCAGTCCCGCGTCCCACCGATTTTTAAAAATGTCCCGCTTTTTAGAAAATATCTGTATTTCTTATTTTAAATGTACTGTAATATATAAAATAAGATTGTTCCACATATTCCCATAAATTCTCCTTTTTTTAGTGTTACCCAATGATTTTTTGTAATATCCTCGAATTGAACTGTCTATTCTTCAAGATATTCCAAGCAGTTATTATAAAAAATTTAGACTTCTTTCAGAAAATCCAGTCGTTTAATGGCAACTTGTTCTGAATTTTTCATTGGGTGACATTAAAAAAGGAGATCTTATGGGAAAATGTTGAAAAATCTTTTGAATATATTAGTAACCAATTTCCGAAAAATGATCTTTTTTGATGAGGCGTTATTGGTAAAAAGAAACGTAACTGATGAAAAAATTAAATGTTGATCATTTGCAAATGTGGAAACAGACAAAAAATGGACTTATTTCTATTATTCTATTATTGCTTCATTTTAAACAGAATAAGATTCCTTCCAGGACCAAATGCTGCAACAATATTTTTTTTCTAGTATCAATAAAATATGGACAACTGGAAAAACGCAGTTGAACATTAAACTTTAAAACCTATATTAAGTGTAAAAAATAATGTCACCAATTCATGTGAGAAATTTCACGACATTTTAATAAATGATCCAAGTATTCTTTCGGATCAAAAATTGACCGTGAAAGAAAATCCATATTTGTTTTCAATTTAAATTAATTAAAAATCATAATGTTTAATTTATTGTTTTTTTACAAATGTTTTTATAGTTACCAATAATTAAAAATACATACATTTTTGTATATTTATAGACAAGTATATGAATGTATACAATAATCGTAATTTATGAAACAAGTGTGTGAAGAAGGGCTTTTGTGCATGAGTTGCGAAGTTTGTAATGAGTCATTTATTTGAATTCGAAAATTTATTTTCACTACGTCTATGTTTTTTGTTTAGTGACGCAAGTTGTTGCCATAGTAACAACAAACAGAAGTCGTTTACATTGGACTTTTACGCACGATTTGGTCACTTTTACACACGTTTATAATAATGGCATCCTTCACATACAATAATTTATTTATTAATGTGTTCATTTTGTTGTGTGAGTAGAATAGTAGCAAAATATATTTTTAAATTATTGGTCGTGCTTTCATAACTAAATTATAATTCTCATTTCATCACATTTGTCCCGCTTTGCCACATGAAAATGTGGTCACTTTAATTTCGTTGTATAATACATCAAGAAGTTTTATGTACTTATTCATTGGTATACATTTTTTGACTTCGATCTTTATTTTTTGCTCTTCATTTGCAAAAGTAGAAGTTGTAAAACTAGAAGAAAACTTTAATTTGCTAAAAGCCTTTAAAAGTGAGAACAAAAAAACTTGTGACCTGAACTGACCTTGTGACCCACGAGCTAGTACGAAAAATATAGTGAACAAAATTTGACTCTTAAGCTGTGTCCACACTGTGCCGATCAGCAATGTTGAACGACATGGTCGGCATTTGCCCTGTCCACATTAACTCATGATTTACCACATTAACTCATTAACAGTATGTGTGGACGTGTCGACCGGCACAAATGAATTTAAATACGTAGTTTAGATAGTAGTTTATAAGTGTTTTTAAGAAATGTTATTTGTTTCATATTCATATTAATTTAAAATTCAATTTTATGAGTGATTCGGATGATGCTGCAGCGGCGGCTGCGGCAATTATCGTTGCAGTTGCTTGCTGGAAGTCAGCAACATCGTTGTCGTCGCCGCCAAAGAAGGTTTTGAGTTAGGCCCAGTTTATTGTGGGGTGTATTATGGGGGTGTAAGGGGCTAGCATTGAAGCGAAACCCAAATGACAACCTCGCCTGCACGTGGTACACCCTGCTAGAAAACTAAAGAGGCAATGTCGACCGAACATCTACCGGAATAAGTAGATCCCTCCTACAAGCCAACAGCTTCGGGTGGAAGAGCGAGTAGGAGGACACCTACTTGTCCTAGGAAAGAGAAATCAATCCTAAAGGCGGACGAATCTAGAATGATCAACGGCATCTAGATGCAGAAAGCAATGGGAAACTACTGCATTAAAGACCCACAAGGGTATCCTTAGTACAATCATCATGGAAATGTTCAGAACTAAAAATATTAATACCAGAGTAAAAAGTTCTCCACTCGGATCTCCGGGGAGAACAGTTAAGAACAAACATATGACAATATCTCCAAACAACATGAAAATAGGAACATGGAATGCACGAAGCTTCCTCGCATCAGGAAAAATGGATAACATAGTAATGGAAATGACAAGACTAGAAGTAAACATCCTAGGGATTAGCGATAGTAGATGGTCGGGAAGTGGAACATGCAAAACAAACAATGGCACATTTTACTATGCGGGAAACAACGACTCTAAACACTTATATGGGGTCGGAATGATCGTGGACAAGAAAATAGCAGGATCAGTGGTCAGTTTCACTCCATACTCAGACAGAGTCATGATGCTCCAACTAGAAACAACCACTGGAAGTATGTACATCATACAAACATATGCACCAACGGCAGATAAGGAAGATGAGGAAATAGAAGAATATTATACGTAATTAGAAAAGATCACTAGAAACATCAAAAGTTCTGATATAATGATCATAATGGGTGATTTTAATGCAAAAGTTGGCAATGAAAAAGTTGTAGGATGTACTGGCGGTTTCGGTCTGGGAGAAAGAAATGATAGAGGTGACCGTTTGATAGAATTCTGCCAAGATAAAGACCTTACGATAGCAAACACACTCTTCAAACTACCAATGAGAAGACTGTACAAGTGGAAATCTCCAGCGGATAAACCCGAAAAAATTGTAAGAAACCAGATAGACTACATCCTCATGAGCAACCGTTTTAAGAACGCAATCAAGTCTACAAAAACATATCCGAGTGCTGACATTAATTCTGACCATAATCCGATAGTAGCTAAAATCAGCATAAAGATGAAAAAGATAACAAAATATCAAAACAACTATATAGACACAAAACTCCTCAAGGACCCGAAAATTCATCATGGGGTTAAAGGGATGGTAAAAGAGTATATGCGAACCACCAATACAACAAGGGAAAACAGTATACAGGATAAGTGGAGATGTATCCAAACAGGATTGGAAACAATAACGAAAGATCAGCTAGTAAATAGGAGTGGCAAAAAGAAGAAGCCATGGAAAAAGACAAACATCTTGGAAAGCATGGAGAAACGAAGGAAAAACAAAAACAACGTTGAAGAATATAAGAGAATACACAAACTAATACAAAAAGATATTAAAAGAGCTAGGGAACAATACCTGACCGAACAATGTACAGAAATAGAGGCAATGGAAAAGAGATTTGACTGGTTCCATATGCATAAGAAGATAAAAGAAATGACTGGATGCAAGAAATATAATAATACTGGTAATGTACTCAAAGATACAAATGGACATATAATAGTTGATATAAAGGCTAAATTAAAGAGATGGAAGGAATATGTGATGGAACTATTTGATGACGTAAGATCTCCCAAGCCTACTATAGAAATGGACAACAAAACTTAAAAATACTTAGAACAGAACTAGAACATGCCCTAAACTCCATAAAGTCTGGAAAATCTGTAGGTCCCGATGAGATACCGATAGAACTTATCAAACTTTTTGATGAAGAAGCAATAGATATCCTCTTTTCAACATCATCTACGATAAAGGAGAAATCCCTAAACAATGGTTAACGTCGACCTTTATACTTATTCCCAAGAAAACGAACGCAAAAGAATGCTCAGAATACAGAACAATCGCGCTCATGAGCCACACACTGAAATTGTTTCTCAAAATAATTCATAAGAGAATCTATAAGAAACTCGAGGAAGATATAAGCAGCACACAGTTTGGATTTCGTGCGGGACTCGGAACAAGAGAAGCGCTTTTCGGGATCAATTGACTTTGAAAAAGCATTTAACAAAGTAAGACACGACAAACTACAACAGATATTAATGAGTAAAAACATCGACTTGAGAGACGTAAGAATAATTAACAACTTATACTGGGGTCAAAATGCAAACATAAAGGTAGAAAATCAACTAACGGAGGAAATAGAGATTCGCAGAGGAGTAAGACAAGGATGTATTTTATCGCCAATGTTATTTAACCTGTACAGTGAAGCTATGTTTTACGGAAACCATGGAAGAGGAAATGACGGGAATTATTATAAATGGAGAAGCGATCAATAATATAAGATATGCTGACGACACAGTCCTATTAGCCAGCAATATGACAGATATGCAACAACTAGTCAATAAATTAAATGATCGTTGCAACGAATATGGACTGAAAATTAACTACAATAAAACCAAAATAATGCTAGTCACAAAATCTTTACAAAACCAAAACCAGATAAATCTAAGAATTGGAAACACCATAATAGAAAATGTACAGACATATAAATACCTAGGGGCATGGATGGAACAAACGGGAGACATAACAAGAGAAATTAGATCGAGAATTGAGGTAGCAAGATCTTCCTTTACGAAAATGAGGAAGTTATTCATAAGCCGAGATATTAACATAGAGCTTAAAATAAGGATGCTGCGATGCTACGTTTTCTCCACGTTTCTTTATGGAGTGGAAGCATGGACGCTGAAAAAATGGCACATCGACAAACTGAAAGCTTTCGAAATGTGGTGTTACCGAAGAATGTGGAGGATCTTGTGGACTGATAGGGTTACCAACATCGAAGTCCTAAACAAAATGCAAAAGGAATGCGAAATCATTCACACCATAAAAACGAGAAAACTACAATACTTAGGACATATAATGCGAGGCCCCAAGTACGAACTTCTGCAACTGATAATACAAGGGAAGATAAACGGGAAAAGGAACATCGGCAGGCGACGAACGTCTTGGCTCAGAAACTTAAGAGAATGGTTTGGCTGTACCAACATCCAACTGTTCAGAGCTGCCGTCAACAAAGTGTGCATTGCCATGATGATAGCAAATCTCCGATAGGAGGAGCACTAGAAGAAGAAGAAGTTTATTGTCTGAGGCAGAAAAAAGTATAGCACGGGAGAATTTTTGAAGGATTTAGTGCTTGATGATGTTGATGAATTAAACTTAGAATACAGAAATGACATTGGCTTTAAAAACTTCTTTAGAATGAAAAATTCCGATTTTGAAAATCTTTTAAGTATGATTGCGCCGAAAATAATTCAAAAAAGACACGCCAACTTCATTTTTGCCAATTCACATAACCAAACGAAACTGCGATTTATATTAGGCCATCGTGTCGTTTATTTCGATTTTTATAGTCGGGATTTGTAGGATCCCACTGTAATTGTTTGTTCGTCACTCCAACTCATGGCGTATAAATAACTAAATAATTAATAAACCTAGTGCCCCAAAGTGCCTAGTGTGACACGACGGTGGACTGAAAGCTATAAAATAACTGACAAATTTCGTATGAGATTTGTTTTTGGTAGTCCTAAAAAGACTCATTAATGTTATAGAGCTCCAGAAAAGTTGAATATATTTATATATTCAGGCCGTGTTATGACTTTATTAAGTTTATATGATTATCTATAATTTAGTATGGTCTCACCAATTCCAAAATTCAAAATTCATTGTTACTAATATATTTAAAATCTTGGAATTGGTGAGACCATACTAAATTATAGATAATCATATAAACTTAATAAAGTCATAACACAGCCTGAATATATAAATATATTCAACATTTCAGGAGCTCTATAACATTAATGAGTCTTTTTAGGACTACCAAAAACAAATCTCATGTGAAATTTGTCAGTTATTTTATAGCTTTCAGTCCACCTAGTGCCCCAAAGTGCCTAGTGTGACACGACGGTGGACTGAAAGCTATAAAATAACTGACAAATTTCGCATGAGATTTGTTTTTGGTAGTCCTAAAAAGACTCATTAATGTTATAGAGCTCCAGAAAGGTTGAATATATTTATATATTCAGGCTGTGTTATGACTTTATTAAGTTTATATGATTATATATAATTTAGTATGGTCGCACCAATTCCAAAATTCAAAATTCATTGTTACTAATATATTTAAAATCATTAAGATTTTGTAACACCAAAATTTGCTGGGTTAATGAATTGATAAAAATTTATTTTGAAAGTGGCGTATTGTGAGAGTTTCAAACCGATATGGAAAATATGGAATTAAAGTTTATGTGATCTCGTAAGCTTTATGTTTAATTATTAAAGTAGCAGTTGAATTATCAAAGTGCAATGAATTTATTATAAACAATTTAATTTCAAATTTCAGTTTCGATTTGTTAATGGATTCATATGGGTCTCCTGATATACCATTGTAATTTTCAGCAATTCGTTAATAATTTGTTTATAACAAATTAAATTGCAGAAAAACTGTATGAGAATATGAATATATTAAAATACCCCAAGAGAAAACTTATGAATCTTCGAATATGAATTTCAATGTAAAACAAAAAAATTTCAAAAAATACGAGACCACTCACAAACCTCAAATACAAGTAATTTTTGTATACCACCTGCCCACAATAATTATTTTAAATCCCACTCGCATACACAAACAGCAGTACATTGAAGAACACTGAATAATAATTAATAAAACAATATTAATATTAATGTAAAAAATATTTAAGAACTGTTATTTATCATTTTTGATTTTATAACATAAAAGTGTATACATTCATCTTTATTTCAAAGAAAATTTATTTTATGTATGGATGGACTTGTGCTTTCTTAAGAATTAGAAACGTGATTTTGAAAGTGGCCCAAGTCCATTTACAGCCATCAAAAACATATTATTTCTTAAATAACATTAAATATGCTAATTGGGGTGATAAATTTGACACCCTTAGAAACACCAAAACATTATTCTACTATGTTATCTGTTACCCATATTTTTAAATGTAATCCAACCCTTCAATATCTCGATTCGATCATAAATGGAGTTAGGTCACTTTCCAAATAAACGGCTCATATAGTAGAATAATGTTTTGGTGTTTCTAAGGGTGTCAAATTTATAACCCCAATTAGCATATTTAACGTTATTTAAGAAATAATATGTTTTTCATGGCTGTAAATGGAATTGGGCAACTTTCAAAATCAATGAAATCACGTTTCCAATTCTTAAGAAAGCACAAGTCCATCCATACATAAAATAAATTTTCCTTGAAATAAAGATAAATATATACACTTTCGGGCAGAAGGACCTCGTGGTCGATAGCCCTTTGTATAATGCATCAAGTATACAATAAAAAAATCATTTGAAATTTAATATTGAAACGCAAAGGGAAATATACACTTATATACACTTTTATGTTATAAAATCAAGAATGATAACAGTTGTGAAATAATTTTTACATTAATATTAATATTGTTTTATTAATTATTATTCAGTCTTCTTCAGTTTGTGTATGGGGGAGGGATATAAAACAATTATTGTGGGCAGGTGGTATACAATGTGGTATACAAAGGTGGTATAACAAAATTCCTTGTATTTGAGGTTTGTGAGTGGTCTCGTATTTTTTTTGTAGTTTTTATTATTTTTACATTGAAATTCATATTCAAAGATTCATAAGTTTTATCTTAAGATATTTAAATATATTCATATTCTCATACACTTTTTTTTGCAATTTAATTTGTTATAAACAAATTATTAACAAATTACTGAAAATTACAATGGTATATCAGGAGACCCATATGAATCCATTAACAAATCGAAACTGAAATTTGAAATTAAATTGTTTATAACAAATTCATTGCACATTGATAATTCAAGTGCTATTTTAATAATTAAACATAAAGCTTACGAGATCACATATACTTTTATCGCATACTTTCCCTATCGGTTTGAAACTTTTTTAATGTAACTTATGCCACTTTCAAAATAAACTTTTTCATCACTTCATTAACCCTGCAAATTTTGGTGTTACAAAATCTTAATGATTTTAAATATATTAGTAACAAGTTACTTCAGTATAAAAAGGTCAAGTAAAAATCTATTAAGGTAACTAACTCAATATTTTTGAAAAATGGACTTAGGCCACTTTCTAAATAAACGACTCATATTTATTATATACCTATGTGACAATTATTAAATAGTAACATTTGTATCTTTTCTTCAAAGATTATAATTTCTAGGAAATCTTTGTATAGTGATTTCCTAAAGATACAAATGTTACTATTTAATATCAAATTCTTCAAACTCAACAATATATAAATAATTATGTGACAATAATGAATGAATTTTTTTAAACAAATTATAAATAAATATTTAAGTAAGTAGTATTATTAATAAATAAGAGAAACATATTAATAATTTTAATAATAATTAAGAAAAAATATTAATAATAAATAAGAAAAAAATATTTAATGTATCAGATTCAAAGTACTATATTATATTGTTTTTATTATAGAATGCTGTGCTAATTAATCAAACAATTAAATAACAACATTTTATATAAACATTTAATAAAAAATATGAAACTGCATTTGAAGAATGAAGATAAGGAAATGTTTATATAACTTAACTTAAATAAAACTTGCTTATAGATAATATTAAAAAATTACAGTACACAATAATAACAGTACTTCTTCCTGTTCTACAAAAACTTTCACATATTTTTTTTTAATATACATTTCATGCAAATTTGAGTTAAGGTCAAAAAATCGTTTTATTTTACAATTTCATCAAAAATCAGGAATAAAACTTCTCAAAAAACCATCGCTGCTAACTCTTTGAATGTATTGCCGTTGTATTAAAAATATATTACCTGTCTTATTTTTCAGTTTGATGCCACCGGCGTTTTTTTATTCGTGCTGCTCGTGTCTCGTTTTTGAGGTGCTTTTCGTGTTTTCTTAGCCGGTGGCAAACTTTCAGCGAAAATTTCTATGCAGATGCAGTTTATTCGTCGAGGTTTGTTGGTGAAATCAAGCTATAAATTATTAGTAGCACAGACAACAAACAACATACATGCTACAAAGGGAGAAGAAACATGTGAAAGTAATTAGAAAAGCAAAAGCAGGGACCTTTTATATTGGCCTGACTTCTCCGCGACAACTTCGCGTTGCTTACAATTAGTAATAACTATTACTAAACTTAAAGTCACTAAAAGTGTGTTGTTTTCGTAGCGCGTTGTTTTGTCGCCGTTTTGTCGAAATTTTTCACGCAATGTTTAGTCGCGTGTTGTTATGTCATAGAATCCTTAATTTATTTCTCTCTAATTATATCTTCTCCATTTACTGGAATAATGGTAATTATAAATATGAGCCTTTATTCAATATTCTGTTAAATATCAATTGTTATTAAGGGGGCGAATATTAAATTAAAATCGAGAAGTACTTAATATGTTATGTTTTCCTTTTAATTTGGAATTCGTCCACTGTATATTATTTTAATTAGTAAAAGCTATTTAAATGAAAGTAATTTCTTATAAAAGAATATATCAAAATATAATTAAAAAGTTCCATGAATTATTCCACTTAAACTTACTGTTTTAATTAAATTTCAATTTGAAAATAAAACGATCTAATCCTTTAATTAAAATATATATTAACAGATGGCGCTTACGTGATTCTGAAGAAGACATTATTAGTCATGGTCATGGTCTTCGTCTCTGTCACATTTGACATCTCTCAATTTTTTAATAAAAAGTAGATTAAAGGGCCTTAAAAATTTAGTATTAACCGGTTTTGTATTAAGGTAAGATGATAACACTCTGAATTACAATAAAAATACTTTAAATAATTATGTTTAATTAAGAAAATTAGACTTAAAGTAAAAACAGTTTTCCTCTAGGGAACATTCCTGTATTGTGAATACTCTATCCAATATCACTTTTATTCATTTTATCTAAAAATATTCTGTTTGATTGATCAATAATAGTTAAATATAGATGATGGTTTAGTGAGGATTATGACATTTTGAAGAGTACTTCAACTGCCACACAGCAGGAACTATCTCTTTGTTTTACATTATAAATTCATATTTTTCAGTAAAATTTTTTGAATAAAGTGCAATTAATTTAATTCAAAAGGTACTAAATAACATTTAATATGTTTTTTCATTTGTTTAACGTTGTATTTTTTTAGTTTGCATAATGGATAAAGTAAAAATTGAGAATGATCTGCAAGAGGAAGGTCAGTTTGTAGTTGATGATGTTAGTAAAATAATTAAAGATGCCATTGAGACTGTGATTGGTGGAAATGCTTACCTTCAAAATAAAGTAAATAATTGGACAACAGGAGTTGTTGAAGCGTGTACATCGGAACTCACCAAACTTATGAAACCATATAAATATATTGTTACATGCACAATAATGCAGAAAAATGGGGCTGGTCTACACACTGCGAGCTCATGTTATTGGGATAACAACACTGATGGCAGTTGCACCGTTCGTTGGGAGAATAAAACTATGTTTTGCATTGTTTCTGTTTATGGATTAGCAATTTAAATTAAAATTAGGCACTTTAAATTATTGTAATTATAGCTGATTTGTATCTTATAAGGTTTTTTCTTTTTTTTTATTGGATACTTTTCGCGCACACACTATTATTAGAATACTATCAATATATGTAATTATTTTATAGAAAGGAAAATTTGTTTTGATTATCAAAAATTATTATTTAGAAAAGGTAAATATTGCTTATCTTCTGTGACCAATCTTACAATAGATACAGTAATGTTATTTTTTGTGAACTTTATACCTCTCATTTCCTTAGATTTTCTGTATTTAATTTACATTCCTTTTTTTTTAAATTCTCTTTTGGTACATAATTTGTAGCTATGGAAAGCTTATTTAATATTGGATTTCTATATATAAAATTGCATGAAGTTTTTTTTAATTAATTATTGAATTTCAATATGGTATATATTTTTTTTTCCATCAACCAATGTGGGTCCAGCGGGGTTCAAACACTGCAGCCTATTGTATTTCCTCACATTATTTCATTCATGTAAATAGGTCCAGTTCCTTTATTAGGTCTAGGATTCTATTTGCCATATTTTGATCTTCTTGGCTGTAATGTTAAGCTTGTGTCTCCAACGTGCAATTGCTTCACAATGGCAGATTATAGAGCATATATATTATTACAGAAGGTATAATCATATTATTTTTGAAAGAAAATTTATAAAGCCAATTTTTATTTGATTGTATACAGCAGGAGTCGCAAACTTACGGTCACTTAATTAATTATTTGTTGAAATGATTGATTGATGGCAATTACGTACTCGCGGAATTACGCACTCCCCGCTACGCGGGTCGTTCCGCTCATACGTAATATGCTTGTTACAACTCTCGTTACATAATATACTATTGCATAATGCTGTTTGCCGTTTCAATTAGACAATTTATTAGTTGCAAATCATTCTTTTCTTGTATTACTTTAATTAAATTTGTATTTAATCCATCTCTTACTGCTTTATTCACAAATCTTAATAATCGCATTTTACTTTAATTTTTAAGACTCGCTTGCAGTAGATTAAATCAGGTTTTCAATTTTCAAAACTAGAAATGTGAAAAACTAGAATGTTCTCTTTAGTTTAAGTTCGAAGTAACAAACTAAAATGTCTCGTCTCATTGCCTCCTTCCAGCTGGACTTCTAGATTTCGCTCTCTAATTACAAAACTAGACTAGCTAGCTCAATAAAATTTGATTCACTAATAACTAATTAAATTATCTTTAAAGTTTTGAAAACCAGAACACTATCTAGATTCAGTTTAAAGTTACAAAATCGCAAACTCAAAATTCCTCGACATTGCTTTCTTCTAGCTAGATTTCTCAATTTCGAACCCCCAATAGTTTTCTTAAATGTATAACGAACAAATACTAGTAGTACAGCCAGAGCTGCGACATCTGTAGATTCATCCATTTGCAATTCTTATTTACTGCAGACTCCAAGTAGATGAATTAGCTCTTTCCTTATATCAGTAGAAAGATCTTTTTGATGCGTTTTGTAATAGTATTATTTGATAATTGTACTGTATCTATTTTTCTTTTGCAGCTTACACATGTTAATGTCTTTATGTATATATGTCTTTTACAAACTTACAAAATATGTCTTTAAACAGCTTGTTTTTAAACAGCTTAATGAGTATGTTTCAAGCTGAAACTTAACCCATGTTTCTACCATTAACCCATGTTTCTAACTTTTCGAACCCATTCGAGATCGATTGCACACCGTGTGTGCCATTGATTTCCAAGGCTATAAGACGGCCTACACACCGTGTGTGCAATGACAGTAATGTGCAATTATTAGTTATTTTAATCAGTTATTTTAATTTTCAGTTCAATTATCAGTTATATAGTTATTTAAATTTTCCGAGGAGCGAGCTGCACACCCGGTGTGCAATAATTTTATTTATGCGAATTCACTTACGAATTGGGTGATTTATAAAAAAAAAAAATTTCGCTCCTGGGGACCGTGATCGAAAAAAATCGTCGTCTCGAATGGGTTAAGTGGCAAAGTGTCTCATTTTTATTTTAAAAAGTTTACACGCCTTTTCCTCTGTGATTGCGTGTTTCGTTTCGAAGCACGAAGTTTAGCTGGCGCCAAATAGGGTTTTTCGGGTCCGAGTACCCGGACTCGAATATATGAGTGAACATGAAAAATCCTTTCATGTTTTTGTTAAAATTGCGAGACGGATTAGACCCGGACCCGAAAAATAATCGTCGGTTTGACTCGGACTCGTCGAGTCTAAAAAAACCGGGTATTAACAAACCCTAGCGCCAAGGAACTGTTTGCAAGTGTCTTATGATATAAAACCCACATTGCTTCAGCAGCATATTAATTGCCAATAGAAGTAAAGATTTAAATAATTTCATCGCATTTCCGTTTTGGTCCATTCACAGGTAATACTTGTTTTTCAATGTTTGCTTCAGAGGAATCCACAGTTTTCCAGTTTATCCAGTACTTTTCTTCTTCAATTGTAAATAGTATCAGTAGAATTATCACTTCTTCCTTTCGTTAAAGTTTTTTTTCTTCCATTTTGTTTTGCCTATATTTATCCTCGGTTTCCTTTTATCAAAAAATCTCTCCATCTCCATCTCTCATCGATATCACGCATCAATTACAATTATATGTATTGTAATATTCACTTCTGAAACACTTTTTAGGATTTAAAAGATACAGTATAATCTTGATAATGCGGCGGTTGGTTAATCCGGCGCGTTCCGTAATCCGGCGCTCTGGGGAAACACATCTTTTCCAACGTCAAACGGGACACCCTTAAACTGCTTTACAATTGTTTTCGGAATTTTTACAAAAGCTTTGGTGTTACGCAAACCCTGTTTAAACATTCCTATTGGGAAAGGTTAAATCCTATAGGATTTTTCAGAATTTGAATAGCAAACATCATATTTGAATAGGAAAAGTTAAGAAATTTCTGGCAACCGGATAATGCCTAATAGGATTATACAAATCTGAATAGGAAATAAAATGATGAGCGTTAACCTATAGTATTTAGAGCTTTCCTATTGACACAACTGAATAGGATTATGATGATTCTAAAAGGAAGTTAGCGATTCTATAGGAAATGAAGAGTTTTTATAGAAAATGAAAGTAGAGATCTAAATAGGAAACCAAGTGAATCAATAGGATAATGCGACTTAGAAAATCGTTGTCTGTACGTAGATGAGATGAGGATCTGTTTGAGATTGGGTGAGATTAAAAAGTTGGGAAAAGTTTAGCTCAGTTTGCTCGTTAAGGAGATTAACGGAGGGATTACGGGTTTTTTTTGGCCAGAAACTAAATATCCTAGTCATTATAAATTAAAAAAAAAACCGTAATCCCTCAGTTAATCTCCTAAACGAGCAAACTGACCTAATCTTTTTCCAACTTTTTAATCTCACCCAATCTCAAACAGATAAGTCCTCATCTACGGACAGACACCGCCCCCTCCCCACCAAAACTATAAGGGTATATATTCAACCTCTTCAATTTGTTAAGTCACTTGAAAATGACCGTCAAACGTCGAAACTCGAGTCGTGATATGTGTAGAAATTTATATAACTGTGAATAATAAGTTATATAACAGTTTCACATAATATAAGTGTGGTAAAAAACAAAGTGAATTTTTCAATTCAAAGTATGTGAAAATAGATTAAAAATCATTACAGAAAGTGAAAGCGAAGCCACTCACGGACAGGAATAAAAGTTCGAATTAAGAGAAAAATTGATATTAAATAGTTGAGTAGACTGAAGCAAATGTTACTGGGAAAAAATAAATAAAAAAGTCAACTTAGAGTTTATGTTCATTAAAAATTACCTAAATTAATACATACAGCTTGACCGTATTTAATGGGAAAATGTAATCTGAGAAGTCCTATTCAATTTATTAATATCCTACTGAAGAATCGAATAGGATTCTGGATTATTTTATAGGAAATTCTGAGACTGCAATATTCCCATTGAATAGTATCAAATCCTATTGGAGCATCTAAAAGGAATTCCCTCTTTTCAATAGGGGAATTATAATCTGAGAAGTCCTTCTCAATTTACTAAAATCCTATTTAAGAATCGAATAGGATTCTGGATTATTCTATAGGAAATTCTGAGACTGCAATATTCCCATTGAATAGTATCAATTCCTATTGGAGCATCTAGAAGGAATTGCCTCTTTTCAATAGGGGAATTATAATCTGAGAAGTCCTATTCAATTTACTAAAATCCTATTGAAGAATCGAATAGGATTTAGCGTATCTCAATAGGACAACTGAATAGGATTCAGGAGATTTCAATAGGAAAATAAACCTTCAATAGGAAATTTCCGATGCAATTTTCCCATCGAACTTACCGCTCCCAATAGGATTGTTTAAGCAGGGAACAAACGATGACATAGGTTGGCTTCAAGGCACAAGCTAGGAAAATTTTCATTTATTTTCTCACGAAGAAATCCTCATGCTAATTTGTTCCACGGATGACGATGAAGCTAACGATGACTTGCATGTTTGAATTCGGCGAAATTTAGCAAACGGTGACGCGTTTAACGTACTCATTTGATTTTCGAAATGGACGGAAGAAAACGCCACCGCAAGTGATAGTGCGGAGAACGTTGCCAGAGTGCGTTTTTGATAAAATGTTTTTGGCAAATAAACCCAAAGCAAAATTATTTTTTATTACTCATGTATTAAAACTACTATCTTGGCGCTCGTTTTTTAGTACGAGAAATGCCACTTTTGGTTGCATTACCACATAACTTGGGCAACACACGCAAATATTTAATATCGCGAGTTTACATTAAAAAACCAATAAAATAAATAAAATAAACACAATCAAGACCTCAATATTAAAAAAGTGACGTGAATGTGACACAATTTTTATTTAATTTCAAAATTAAAATTAAAGAATATGTTTTAAAATGAGTGTAAATTCTATGATGATACCGGAAACTGAGGGTCTTATGACGAATCCACACCACAGCGACCGAAGACAATTGAAAAACCAAATTCTTCATTTTTGATTCTATTTTTTTTATGGCCCCTGGATCCAAAACTTGTAAGATACATCCACCTCGCATGAGTAATGTAAAAATATTGTTTGTAACACGGCCCGGTATGGTCAATTGCCCTCTCGAGCGAATGTGCGTTCTCACTTCGTTCATGCGCATAATTTCGCTTTCGTGTCCAATTGACAACCTACCGCCCTAGTCACAAAATATACTATTGTATGATATTTTTTCAGTTATTTTTATTTAATGCTCTCTGTTCTTGTTTGTACATATTTCTTTTGTATGTACACGCTTACCTATATAGAAACATATTTTATTCATTCTGAAATACAATTGTACATAAAATATCTAAAATTATTGTTTTGTTTTAATCCTGATAATTCGGATTTTTTTTGCTAATCCGGCGATAGTCTGGTCCCATATGTGTTGGATTATCAAGATTATACTGTACTACCATAAAAGATCATCGTCGTCATTAAACTCCTTGTGTTATTTCCATGTTTCCGTGACTAGATTTTTCGAATATAATAACAATTTTATTCCTAAAGAAGAATTATTTTTGTAGTAACTTTATATAAAACTTCATTTCCTGTCTAACCCCATAGGGCCGGAATTGGATTGAAATTATAACCGATGAGCTTTATGATCTATTCTAGAAGGGATGTTGTAATAATTATTTAAAAATTAACTAACTAAATCGATAAAAGTATATATCTTGTTGTGTATATCTTGTTTAGTCTTTTTTGCCCAGACTTTTTGAGTAAATTTTCAAAAATTTTAATTTTTTTGTGTTTCTACATTAAAAATTTGTGATCATTGTAGTGGACTTTCAATTTCAAAGTTTAATAAACATTTTTGAAATAACTACATAATATTCTAATTTGATATGGCCAACAGTCACGCCACTGTACACAAAACAAATAATAATGTCTTGTGGTGACGCGTTGGTTGTGTGCGCATCCCTGCCGTCATCGATATTATTTTCGCGAGCGTCGCGACGCTGTTCGGTGGGATCGGTTGGTCGCGGTCCTAGCAGATTCTCTTGCCGGTGATTTTTTCCGCAACGAAACGCCGTCCGCTGCGGCCTAAATGAGTGAATCAGTACAAAATTATTGCACTAGCGGAAGATACCAAACGAATTCGAAAATGGGGCCGGACATTGGGCCTAAGAAGACGATGATCGTCGTTGTTATTGTTGTCGGTTGTTTCGCCGTTCTTTGGCCGAAAGTGTTTCATCCCATGTTCTTCGGGACTGTTGAGCAACATTTAAAACCCAGTGCAATTGATAAAACTATAGGTATATATAATTACTAATTTTAATTATTATATATTTATATATTATATATACTTAATTATTTTAAGCATATATTTATATAATTTTTTTTTTTTTTTGGGGTTCCGATTTAAAAAAGAATTTTCTTGGCACTCTATTTGGTGTTATAAAAGCGGTTTATTGGTGTTTATGTGTTCAGACTGCACTAAACAAAAATTATTTCTTTGGCACTTAAAATCACGGTCGGAAATACATAATATTTTCTCAATATGTGAAAATTCTTGGTAGTAAAATCGAGCGATTGCTAAAACAATATTTACTTCTGAAATTCTTAATCGTTTGAGATCAAAGACATCGGTTCTGTTTGAGGGAAACTTTGAGCGGAAACTGCAACAAAAAATTGCCAATATTTAAACAGACTTTCACAACGGAAATATATTTTTGAAATGAACCGAGTGCCAAGTTCTTTTCAATTAAAATTCGCATTTTTTGGCATTCATTACATGTTGAAACTATTAAAATAAAGTTTGCAATAAAATACAATTTAACTAAACCATTTTTTAAACAAATTCTTGTTCACATTTATTATCGTGTATTCATACTTCCATATGCATTCTACAAAACTGCATAAAACATTTTCTATATAAAACATGATATGCATAGAAAACATTTATTTAGATTTTATATAAAGGGTTTTCCAATATAGACGAAATGATTTGTCGTATTAGAGACATACTATACGCCATTTGTTTTTGGATTCAGTAGAGTTATTGTAAGAAAAGTTAAAATTTCGTGAATCGATAATATCCAAACAACTGTTAATTGTACTGCATTAATAAATTCACCATTGTTTAACCACACTTAGAAGTGTGGTTAATACATAGTGAATCTATCATTTCAGTGTAAGTGTGGATTACCACGTAGTCACAACCGGTCACAACCATTCTATTCACTGTTAATTGTCTCCAAAGAAGGTGATTTAACTCATTTCGATTATCTTTTGTCCTATTTGGATTACCTGGGTTATTTGAAATCAATGCTTTATCTAAAGAAACCA
Source organism: Phosphuga atrata (assembly GCA_944588485.1). Taxonomy (NCBI): domain Eukaryota; kingdom Metazoa; phylum Arthropoda; class Insecta; order Coleoptera; family Silphidae; genus Phosphuga; species Phosphuga atrata. Next base: position 76,570,763 of record OX155892.1, on the reverse strand, counting down.
TGGACACTTGATGATTTGAAGTTGAATATCAAATACTGCATTTTTGGCACTATGCTTAATTTATCTGGAAAGGCTATATAAAATTGGGTTCATCGAATTCATTCCCAAAAACGAAACCGTGATGACTTTTAATTTGCTAGATCTACAGGGACTTCCAATAAGAGGTTTCATCATCGGATGTTTATTTAATTATGCGGAGGGTATGCCATTAATAATGAAAAACAATATTAGCCAAATGGCCGCCACGGCTACGCTTGCAGGACCATATTCTTTTCTTGAAATTTTCCATCACCAATTCGCACATTTGCGGTTGTATGTCCTCGATAACTCCACGAATTCCATCTTTGAGGTCTTAAGTCGATTGTGGGCCATTGGCATAGACCTTATCTTTCACGTATTCCCAAAGAAAAAAGGTCTAGAGGTATTAAATCCCAACATTTCGGTGGCCAATTTTGTTCGCCTTTTCGAGAAATCACACGGTCTTCTTTTCACTCAAAAGAGCGATGGTATCGCTTTTATTATTATTAGCTTATGGTATTACACACAAAAAATACAACAAATATAAAAATACACTATGTCAATCGACAGTATATAGACGAGTTATTTCACAAATGAATGTTCAGATTGTTCAACCACTGCACAGCTTGAACTGAAGCCTTCATGAACTCATCCATGGATCCGGAGAACGCTCTTCTTTCACACTCTATCACAATGTGATGAATTGTCTGTTCCACATCACCACAATCACAACTAGAGGAGGATTTTAAGCCTCACTTATGAAGTAATGATGCGCATCGACTATGGCCAGTTCGAACCCCGTTGATAGCAACTCAAATTTTCCTTGGTAGGCCAAATCCAGGAGGAGGATGGTTTGCATTAAATAAGGGCTGCCACTCATGAGGAACTTTAGTCTAAACTTCGTCTTTAGGTTCAAAACTTAGTCTTCACAACTTCGATGCGGTCTGAAACCCGCCTGTTCAACTGGAAGGATGTTGAAAACTTGAGGACTGATCCTGTTATAAATGATTCGTTCAAGTAGCTTATAACAGACACTTAATAAAGCAATTTGCCTGTAACTTTCAGGACGATCAGCAGGCTTTCCTGGTTTAAGGAAGGCTATAATCTTGGGTGAAGGCTGAATTCTGGTGGAAGTTTCCCAGTGAGTACAATGTTAGAAAAGAACTCTGACATCCACTTCCTTGCATTCTTTCCACTATGTTTCTCACACATAGTGGAAAGAATGAAGAAGAAATGAAATCTCACACATAACTCAGGATGTATTTCATCCATACCTGGGGCTGTTCCATTTTTTATCCCCGTTAGGGCAACCAAAAGTTCGTCTTCAGTGAAAGGAGCAAAATATGTTGAAGTGCAATTTCTTTTCGTAAAAGACAATTCTTGTCTGATTAACCTCTTATGATGTACATCAGGTTTCACTTTCGTTAGGCCAGCAATACTACTAGCAACTTGGTTCGGTGTAACTGCTGGTTCGGGCTGAGGATTATGAGGCAGTCTACCCAGCTTCTTTAATAGGTTCTACGCTTTTCTACTGGAATGCTTGAAATCCATGGTCTGCATCGTTTTATTCCATCTACTCCGTCTGGCTTTATCTAAATTATGAAGAAGGTCATCAGCAATATCATTTCCTTCATTCTTCTGATATTCAGTGTAGAGCTTTTCACAAGCCTCATTCCAACCTGGAATATATTCTTTCCTCATTCCTCTAGGAATGTGCTTCTTGGCTGTTGTAAGATGGCATCGTCACGTGTGTGACACGTAGCCGGGTCTTTTTGAAAATAAACGTCGTCCACATTAATATGTTCCAATTCCGGCCATACAAAATTATTAATCATCGTTCGCTAGCGCAATCCATTCACCGTAACAGTTGCTCCAGCCTCACTTTCGAAAAATTAAGGCCCAATGATCCAGTCAGACCAACAACCGCACCAAACAGTCACACACTGAGGATGGAGAGGCTTTTCAATAATAATTCTTGGGTTTTCCGAGCCGCAAATGCAACAAATCTGCTTGTTAACGTAGCCTCAGAGGTGAAAATGGCCCTCATCACTCAAGATGATTTTTCGATGAAATTTCGGATCAGTTTGATGCATTTTAAGGACCCAATCAAGGGTGACGACATTGTTGGTGGTCGGTAGGCCTGAGTTTTTGTGTTAACTAAAATTTAAAAGCCTTGAGATTGAAGACCTAATTTCAAAGATCAAAACGTGAAATGGACAAACCTGGATATTTCTTAACACAATGGGCTACAATAGCAATATTCTCAGTTGTTACTGAGCGACGTGCACGAGTTCGGTTCTTCACATCACTAACTTGTCCCAACAGCTCCAACTTTTCCACCAGTTTTACAATTGCTACCCGGGAAACGAACGACGACCCAAAAATGCTTTAGTTTTGCGAACTGTGACCCCGAAATTATCACAATTTTTGTAGTGATTTTTAATCATTTCAATGCGTTATTGAAGCGTATATCGTTCCATTTCTATTAATGGGGTAGTTTTTACTTGTCAGCTGTCAAGTAGTTACAGGTTGACTCATGACAACTGTTAAAATGGCGGGTTATTGAAAATCTTCTTGGCGATCATCATGGAAATTCGGACTTTGTTTGTTGCAAGAAATTTGTTGTTGTTGTGTTGAACCAGGTTAGAAGGTTTTTTAGCCACAATGTTCTCCTTCTTCCTGGCCTTCTTCCATCTACTCTTCCATCTACTCTTCCTTGTAGTATAAGTTGCAATAGACCGTACCGTTGACTGTTCCTCATTATATGGCCAAGGTATTCCAGCTTCCTTGTCTTTATTGTTAGTAAGACCTCTCGTTCTTTTCCCATTCTCTCTAGGACCTGCTGGTGGGTGACGTGAGCCGTCCAGGAAATTTTAAGTATGCGGCGGTACACCCAAATCTCAAATGCCTCGAGTCTCCGTTCGGTAGGTAGCCTCTGTCGGAGTCCAGGACTACACTCGATATAAGATGTATTGTAAAGATGGAGCATCTCAGTAGCCTGATCTTCGTTTGTATATTCAGGTGATGTGCTTGAATACCTTTGCCATTTTCAAGAATGCGGATCTCGCTTTTTCTATCCGACATTTGATTTCAATTGAGTGGTCCCACTTTTAATTAAATGTTGTCCCTAGATACGTGTACTTTTGGACGCTCTTAAACAGTTCATTTTTAACTCGAAGCTGTCCGACATGGTTGTTGTTTTTGGATACTATCATGTACTACGCTTTTTGACATTGAGCGTGAGACGATACCTTTGTCTGACTTCTGATATTCCGTTCATCAGCTCTTGCAGGTTTTCTAGGCTGTCTAGAAAATATAGATGCCTAGATCTCATACTACTGTGTCGTCCACGTATCTCAGATTGTTTATATACTCGCCATTTATTTTAATACCACATTTTATTCCTTCCAACGCTTCCTGAATTATGCGTTCTGAGTATATATTAAACAAAGTCGGTGATAGTATTGATCCCTAGCGCACGCTTCTCTTGATTTTTCTCCTTGAACACGTATTCAGGCAGTTTGTGAGTTTCAGCAGTTTCAGGCAGGCCAGTGTAGGATGCTGATTATCTTTATGTCCCTGTGTACTAACAATATCTCTTTTTGAAATATACTAATCGAGTAAGGTACCGTCACTGAACTCGAAGGGGGTCAAAAGTCAAGATTTTTTGAAAATTAAGAAAAATTGTCAAAAAATGCGGTTTACGTCTTGAATTTTTTCCAATAAATTGAACAAAAAATTAGGTTTTTTTTGACGAGCCTTACCAAGTTCTGCCCCCGCAGGGGGCGGCTGTAGGTGCGTTTTAAATTTTTCACTTTTTCCGTAAAAACTCCGTTCCTCTTGCGCGTCCAAACGGGAAATTGTCATTTTCTGTTGTAAAACTGAACGGGCCTTCGACCCGTGTCTGTCTGCCGCTCGCAAGTACCACACGGCGTCCTCCAGGTGCCAAAAACAGGAGATCTTTTCTAGCACTTTTGAGGAGCAATTTTGGTCCGCGGCTCGATTTTTTTACTGCTTCCTCTTGCCGCGTCGATTTCACGTTTTTTGACGTCATGCGGAAAAGTACGCGACCGTCGGTTCACCCGGTGCGGCAGGAAATGTAAGCGAAAAAAAACCGTTTTTTTCATCACATCTGTGGACGCCGTACTCTTGCTTGAAGAGCGCCGTGTCTCCAAACCGGTTCGTTCGATGCGAGATGTTTACCCGCAACGGGCGGTAGAAGATTCTGGGACCTGCGGCATCCTATTCCCGCTCTGGGTCAATTTTAACACAAAAATTGGAAAAACGCGCTGTTTTTTTCACCTAATTTGCGGGGATCCCTCTCCTGGAATACCCAACAGTCGGATCGGGACCGGACCGGCACCAATCGATTCGGAATAGTGTCTTTAAGTTTGTTTTGGAGTTTAATTGCGATTGCGTGCCGGATGGCGCCGGGGGGCCCGAAAAACCATATTTTGCAGATGTACGCGAGAATCCCCTGGGATTCGCTAAATTAAATAGCAGGGCCTCGCGGTGGTGGTTTCTGAATATAGAACGAAAGGGTCTATAAGGCGATAGGAACGACGCATCGCTCGATCGCATTTGGGGGTCTCGACGCCCGTCCAAACTCGAAACGAATTTTTCAAAATTGAGCAAATTGAAACCTTCAATATTCGGTGAAATCTTTTAGAATTGTATTGCTCTTTTCAGGGATTATAGCCCCACGTGTCTACTTTCGAACGACACCAGTCTCGGCGCATTAAACCTCCGGGGACGTTCCGCAGGCCCCAATTCGCGAAGTCACTTTTTTTTCACCTCTTCAAACGGAAACGCGAAAAAGAAAATTTACATTTCCAGTCCAACAAGTGCATGCCGGGTGAAAAGGCCAACAGTATGGCCTTTGGATTTCTCTAATCCATCAACGGATTCGCACTCCAGGCCAAAAATACTACGACCATTGCTTGCCGCTGAATCGCCAATTTACACTTACAGCTGATCATTCTGACACTATTTTCGCTCAGGTTATGTGGAAATGTCATTGTTGAAGTTTATCCGTTTATGATTATTCGTGTAATTATGAGAAGATAAAATTTAAAAAAAGAATTTAAATCAAAATTCTGATTTTTCGCTCATTGTTAGGTTGAAATTCAAATCAAATTCAAAGAGATATCTTGAAATCTCTAAATTGCTGATTTCGGCGACTCTGGCTCTTGATTAGCAACACATAGCAACGTCAAAATTCGCAATTTTTCACAAATTTCTACAAGAAAGCAAAGATTTTACACTTTTACAGTTGCTTCCCTTCACATTTGAATTTAAAAATTTATTTCATAAACCGCAATATTTACGAGTTTTTTTTGAGAATAATTGGAGCTTTTAAATTGAATTTAGATTCCAACGGTACAACACGCGTCTTCCTCGGATGTATAGCAACAGAGTTATTGGCGAAAAACTTTCAGTATTACCATTTCACTGCGGAAGGAACAGCCTTTCAATATTTATCGGCATTTTCGATTCAAATTCGAATACAACTCATCAAGTTCTATTAAAATATGCTGCATGAATTTTCTGCGGCTGACGGTCCAGACGTGGCCGACGTTCGAAATCTCCCTCCAACTGTTTACTTGATTTTCAAACATTTGCGTTTTTCATTTCCCTACATTTCTAATAAATTCTTCTAGCATGAATCGATAGAGTAAACTTTCCTCTACCAGCGGAGCAAATTTTATCATTCCTTTGCAAACCGTTTTCTTCCATTTTCCGTGGTGAATGGTGTCCGGAAAAATTTTATTTCTCAGATTTGTTAAAGTTGGAAAATTCTACATTAGAAACAATTGAATATTCTTGCAAATTCACACTCTTACTTGAGTAAAAGTAAGCTCGGCCATATTTGATTAGAGTTTTTACTGATTTCATAAAAGAAAACTATTGTTTTACAAATTTCTGATTGGACAATCTGAAAATTCGGCTAATTTTACAAGGGGGACGATGTAAGTTTTTGGGTCATCTGGTGATTTAAAATCCATTTTCCAAACGGTGAGAATTACGACTTTCCTACAAGAATAGTTAAAAATTGCACATTTAATTTGGAATCTAAAAGTGTATTCCGCGACTTCCTAGCATGTATAACAAAAGAGTTATTGTTGAAAAACGATCAGTTCTACCACTTGACGGCTGAAGAAAAAGCCATCTCTAAATTTATCCGGTTTTTCTTTTTAAAATCGAATAGTGCTCATTCAGGCCTATGTGCTGCATGAACTTAAAAATGTCGTCTACTTTTCTGCTTCGTCTTCGAAAAATCATATGCCTCATTTCCTTGGGTTTGGATGAAATAATTTTAACACAGATCTATAGAGCGCACTTTCTTTTAACAAACGCATAAAGTTTTATGTAGTTTGCATAAGTTTTATATAGAGTGTACATGTTTCTATTGAAAGTGACATATTTGTGGTCGATAGATTTGACACAGGATTTTTTTAATAAAGAAATTCTTGCAAATATATTTTTTTGTCCAATTTTCCGGAGTCTAAGAAACATGCATTTAGCGCTATTATATAGAGCAGATTTTCATCTAAAAGTTGTGTCATTTTTATTTTTCCAAAGCGAACCGTTTTGGCGGAAGAGCCCATTTAAACCCATGTAAATTGAAAAACGAAATTCAGGAGAATTAACCCTTCGATAAATTTTGGGATTTTATATTTTTTGCTTCTACGACTAAACCAAAGGTTTTTACAAAATTTGCAAAGAATACTTTTTTGTAGACACCGACGTCTTACATACGGATATCCCGGTTATTATTTTCCATCTTGAGGCGTTGACGAGATATTTCCATAAAATTGTTTACGAGAAAATCATTCTTCACGACGTCCCAATTGGAGTGGGAGCGTTCTAATTTTGTCAACTCATACCTCTGGTGGATACCCACATTCAGCATAAGTTTCATTGAAATCCTTCAAGGATTAATATATTTTCTCGCAATTTTTGAATATTTTGAAATTTTCGCGTTCGGTTTTGATCGGAATTCCTGTTTGACATGTTTGGATTTGTTGAAAAATTATTTTTGTAAGTTTTACACAACGTGGAACGATAAAATTTCACACATTTGTAGAGAATTAGCCAGTCTATGATATCTCTTAGTTAGTTTTGCAAAATATTTTATCTGGCGGCGGCCGCCGCCCCTCAAACTCGAACATAACAGAAATTAATAAATTCAAATAACTATAAAGTGTAAACGGCAAGAGATATATTGAAATTTCTTTCAGATCTATATAGATTATACGTATTTCTATTGAAATTGACGTTTTGGTATCTTCGTGGCCGATAGCCTGGGCACATAATTTTTTTAATAAAGAAATATTCATTGAAAACTTGCAAATATATTTTTTGTTCAATTTTCCGGAGTCTAAGAAACATGCATTTAGCGCTATTTTATAGAGCACATTTTCATTTAAATGTTTTGTCATTTTCATCTTTCCAAAGCGAACCGTTTGGCCGATAATTTTTTTTATAAATGAAAAAAATCAAAAACGAAATTCAGAGAAGGGGAAAATTATTTTAGTAAGTTTCACACAACGTGGAACAATAAAATTTCACACATTTGTAGAGAATTAGTCAGTCTATGATATCCCTCAGTTAGTTTTGCAAAATATTTTATCTGGCGGCAGTCGCCGCCCCTCAAACTCAAAGTCGCACACGAGGTAAGACATTCAAATACATATAGTTTGAAAACTTGGACAGTTGTATTCAAAATTATTTCAGTTCGGCGTAGCTTATAGATCTTTCTATTGAAATTTGGTATTCTCGTGGCCGATAGCCTTGACACAGAATTTATTTTTTCTGACCAAGACCACATACCCGCGGCAGCGCGTATGTGGTCTTGATATATCTGGTCTTGACTAATCTGGTTTTGATTCACCCCATCAGATCAGATAAATCAAGACCACATAGGGGTGTGGTCTTGATTTATCTGATGAAGACCAAGACGCGCGGCAGCGCGAGATCTCGATTCAATATAGGTCAATGTGAAAAAGGACTGTTGGTTTAACCCCCGTAGATTAGGTTTCCCGCCGCGAAGCGGACAGATAAATCAAGACAACATACGCGCGGCAGCGCGACCTGTCGATCCAATATAGGACAGTGTTGCAAGGACCGTTGGTTTAACCCCGGATAGATTAAGTTGCCCGCCGCGAAGCGGACAGATAAATAAAGACAACATACGCGCGGCAGCGCGAACTCTGGATTCAATATAGGTCAATGTGAAAAAGGACCGTTGGTTTAACCCCCGTAGATTAGGTTTCCCGCCATAGAAATCCAGACCACATACGCATCCCTCGAAGTCAAACCGGAACTGATACTAATGGATTCAAATAGCAACAACTCGAAAACTGCAATAGATATAATAAAAACTCTTTCAGATCTATTAAGACCATAGATATTTCTATTGAAACAATTTGACCATTTTGGTATTTTCATGGCCGATAACCTTGATACTGGATTTTTTAAATAAAGAAATACATGAAAATTAAATCAAAGTTGACATTAACGTCAGTTGAGTAATTTATTGGTTATTATTTTTTTTGGTGAAACTTTTAGTAACATAATTTTGCTAAGTGTTGCTAATTGTCTAAAAGCAAACTTACTATAATTGGAGGAGTGATATTGGAAATCAAGAGTTGCCAACCTTCATAAAAGGAGGTTACTATATATGATGAAGTGAAGTTAGTAACTAAGGCTTGCAATTTTGACGAAAAAAAAGACAACAATGTAACTTTAACAAATAGTTGGTGAGATTATGTTTGAGTATGTTGGTAACTCAAAAACACAAGATACATAACAACTTGATTAAAACAATATGTTGGTTATGTTGAACGTCAAAGTTGACAACATCAATGTCACTTAATCAATTTAAAGGTTATGAAAGTTTTAGTGAGATTTTCAGTAACTTTTTACTCCACAGCTGATTTTTTATCATCCATGTTGTACACCTTAGTAACTAATATCACATCGTTAGATATAGTAACCTTTTTATGAACGTTGGGAACTTTTCATTTCTAATATCACTCCTTAAATTAAAGTCACTTTGATTTCAGACAATTGGTAACATTATATGATTAAGTACACCTCAAAAGTGTTTGATTATATTATTTTACAAACCTGACAGCATTAAAATCATTTGAGACGGATGAATTATTAGTTAATATTCTGTGGAGTAGGAGTTGTACATCTTGCAACTCATACAACCTTAGCTGATGCGCTTTCTACAAGAATCGCGCAGCTCGCAATTCTGATTACTCTTTCATATACAAATGTCAAAATTCATTATACAATTTCACCCTTATCAATTATTCCACCTTTAGCAACTATTCCATTCTTTTCAACTGTTCCATCCACAAAAACTATTCCATTCCGAAAAATACGATCCACATGTACTAGTAGGATACCTATAAGTTTATTATGTTGTACTCTGTCAAAAGCTTTCTAGTAATCAATGAAGCGTATTTATTACCAGAAATGAAACCAGTATTGAAACTAAAACCTGTTAATCGAAGACCCTTTATAAAGGTAGCAGTACAACAAGTCACCAACTACTACAAAAATTTCAATTTTTTTATTAAATGTGTTATACCATTATTTCATCGTATTGTGCTCAAAATCTTAAACTTTTTTGTTTTGCTTCGTTTCAAAATCGTATCGTTTTTATTTGAAAAATATTTATATTGGTATTTAACTTACAATCTTTAGAATTTAGTAAGAATTTGGTAAATATTATATCAATCGTTTTTTAATGTTGAGCCATCAATAAAATTATTGTATAAATATTTTTTTAGTCCAAGGATTTAGATGCACTTTTTAATAAAATTAATTTAATTAATTAAATTTAATTAATTTATTAAATTTATATTAATTTTAATATCAATTTAACCCTTTCATACATTTATATGAATTTATTATCATTTGGTTTAGAAATTATTCCTTTGTTGCCTTAACATTTTATTTCTAGATCAATAATGATGAAGGTACGAGGCATGGAAATATATTTCTGGTCAAACTAAATTGATAAGGCAAATCCGATGATAATGGACGTACAAAGATAGGCTAGACCAGCTATTCTCAACCGCTGGTCCGGCGGTCCACCAGTGGTCCGCGGAGAAATTTTACTAGTCCGCGGACAATTTTTTCTATCCGCGAAAAAATTTACTAATAAAAAAAAACTAAATTTTAATTTATAAAATTACGAAATACAATGATCTTAAACTAATTTTAATTCTATGTAATTTATGATTAGTACGGCACTGAAGAAAAAAAAAATTACATATCTTAACATTTAAATATTATTGTAAGTAAATGATTATAAAAACGTTACAATTAACTTATGTAGTAGTTCCTTAATACGCAGTAAAATTTTGTTACTACTAATTTAGTAAAAATATCACTGGTCCGCAATTTTTATTTTTTTTATTTTACTGGTCCGTGGGTCAAAAAAGGTTGAGATACGCTGGGCTAGACAGCACATTATTGTATAAATGTCTTTTAGTCCAGCGATTTAGATGTAGTTCATAAATGTAATCCTTTTATACTCTTATATGAAGTTATTAATATTTAGTTTAGTAATTATTCCTTTGTTGTCTCTGCATTTTATTGCTAGACCAATAATGGTGAAAGTGCAAGGCACGCAAAATATATTGTTGGTCAAACTAAATTGATAAAGTCAATCCGATGATACTGTACCTACAAATTTAATTGCTAGAAAGGCTAGAAAACACAGTTAGACTCATAGTATAATAGTAATAGTAGTAATAGTAATATAAATAATAATAAGTATAATAGTAATAGCAAATAGTAAGAGTTAAGCAGTTAAAACTAAAATATGTTTAACTACTCTGTAAAAAAATATCAAAAATTTCCGTACCAAATGTTTACCGTAATCGACACTACAATAAGTTAAATACAAGTTTAGTTAAAAGATCCCTAACGCCAGTTTAATTAAAAAATCAGATTTCATCTTTCAGGCTACCAAAAATATTGGTTATAACTAGTCATCGTATTAAAGCATATGCAAAGATGCAATTGCATGTTTGCATATGCAAATGCATAAAACGCTATTTTTATAGCATTATTGCATATTTTAGTACTCTTTCATTTATAGTGCCTATTTCCGTAGTTAAATGTGTTTTGTATTACGCGGGAACGGTGGCGGGCCGCAGCCAGTGACGTGCCACGGGGGCGCCTCACCCTCGACAACCCGATCTACAGGCTTGAACTAAGCGAAAACGTTTTCGGGATACGGAAATTTCCGGATTGTTGTCATTAAATCGCTCGCTGTGTTTGCATACCTACGAAAATCTTTTGCAAGATTTTGTTGAAGTAATGCCGCCAGTAAAAAAAACCAGACTTGGATTAAATGGCACTGTGATTTTCTGCAAGGTTTGTGACAAGCGAATAACTTCATCAAAAAAATACCGGATCGATCAACATGTGAGTACTGCTTCCCATATATCTGCAAGACAGAAACCTTCAAAAAGTCGTCAACAACTGCTTCCAATTTCGCTATCTAATTCGGATACTACAAAGAAAATAGACATGTTTCCATTCAACAAGGATTCAAAGATTTATGCGAGTTATATGTAGCGTGCAATATTCCTTTTCATCAATTAAATAACATACGCCAAAGATTCCTTAAGAAGCTTAAGAAATATTGTACTAATTAGATACTTCCTGAAGAATCCACGATTCTAAAGAACTAGGTGCTAAGTGCAATACGCACTGATCTTTCGAACAATTTAATATGTATCTCAGCCGATGGAACGACAAATTCATGTCGACGTTATATAGCGAATTTGATTGTTGGAAAACTATCCAAAGAGCCCTCTACTCCCCATTTGATTGCCTGCAAGAAAAAACAAAAAGTCACAGAAAAAACAAATTATTCAAATATCGGCCGGTTCATAAATGATTCCATCAAATCACTATTTTTCGATTATTCTATGGACGAGAGAATATGTATTTTTATTTCTGACGGTGCACCTTATATGGTGGAAGCTGGTCAAGCTCTGAAAGTGTTTTACCCAAACTTGCTCCACATCACTTGTCTAGCCCACGGATTACATCGACTTGCGGAAGGGATCAGGAAAGAGTTCGGGAATGTCAATAAATTGATTTCCTCTACAAAGAAAGTGTTTTTCAAAGCACTATCGCGCGTACAAAAATATAAAGAGCGACTGCCAAATCTAGCACTACCTCCAGAACCAATATTAACGCGGTGGGGTATATGGTTGAAAGCTGTATTGTTTTAAGCTGAGAATTTTGAAGCCATAAAAGAAGTAGTTGGTCAATTTGACAGTTCAGAAGCCATTGCAATTTATTCAAGCCAGCTGGCATTTGAGGATCCTTTAATGAAACAAAATATTGCTCTAATAGACCTTTTCATAGTTGAAATTTTTTTATTCGCATGCGTCAATTTCCGTCATGTTTTCGGGCACTTCTGGGACGAATAACCAGTGAAAATAACAAAATGTGTCCGAAACTTTCATGGCTTCCTTTGAACAAGGCGGACGCGCATGCGATTAACTAACCGTATAAAGGTATATTGTAACATATTTGAGCAATATTCCCGACGCCTTTGAGAGACTAGAAAGTAAAAACCTTACTCTGTGCAAGTCCTTGGAAATATTGGAAAAAATGATTGGAGAGAGCAACGACCTTCCGCGTTCACTATCGGAAAATGTCCGTGGCAAATTAAATGCTGTTCTATAAAACAACCCGGGTCTTGAAGTAATAAAGAAACTAAACGCATTTATCAAAGGCACCAGCCAAACTCTATCTGAAAAGGTTTTTGTAAAAATGACGCCAAATTTCAAATTCTGTCGAGTAACATCAGTTGACGTAGAGAGGTCATTTGCAGCCTGCAAATTAATATTAAGTGACAAACGTCACAAGTTTGCTCAAGAAAATCTAGAAAAATATTTTTTGGCCTCCTGAATTGTGAAGCTAGCTTTGGCATCGTGTATACGTCCAGCGAAACAAGATTTTTACAGACAGTGTTGCAAAGTACGGCCACGATGCGGTAAAGTGACCAGTAAATTTTAACCTTTCAGGGACACTTACAAAATAAATTATGTATAAGACAATAAAATCTAATTTAGAAAACGCTACTTTACTCCATATTTGTCACGATAATGTAAAAAATAAGAGTGATTTTTTAAATTTTACTGTGCGTTTGACATGTGGAAAAATGACATATGATGTACCTAATAAATTTGAATTAGTAAAAATGTCAAAGTTTGTGAGTACCAACACCAACATTAAAAAATTTAATAATTTCCAATATTGTAAATAATCTAAATCTATTTGCTACTTAAATAATAATTGTCTTCCAAAAAATCTTATAGAAATTTCGTGCGGAAATGATTTTACAATGCTCCAGCAAATGGGGAACGAGCCCGAAGGGCTCTAAAAGGGCTCTAAACGAGCTGTTGCATTGTAAAATCAATGTTTCCGCACTCTAATGTAAATAACTATAATTCTATTTTGTTACAAGAATAAATAGTATTTTGATTGTGCATATTTCGCCCATTTTTTGTGCATATTTCGACCATTTTTAGTGCATATTTTGGCAGGTTGATAGTGCATATAATCTGATGTCTAGTTATAACATTCCGCCTCGGGTAATTATATCTAGGATAATAATCCAAAGAGTCGGATTATAATCAGCCAAAACTAGAAAGAAATACAGAGGAAACTGCACATACAGACAAGTCTAGACAGATAACAGAGACACGACTATAAAGTAGACATACAAACACGACTATAAAATGAAGACTAAAGACAATAAGAACTGTAAGAAACAAACAAGACTTCATAGATGATACTTTATAGAAATGAGAGTAAATTGAGTACACAATACAAATACATATAAACGAAACTGTACCAACAATAAGTCACAAAAGACTCTACAGATAATAGTGGACAGAAAACAGTAAACATATAACCCCAGGCAGAAAAGACAAATAAGATTACGCAAACGATATAACATATATACTAAATTAGACGTAGAAGATTTGTCAGACAAGGCTAGATAGACAAGCCTTGACAGACAAGACTAAATAAACAAAACTAGACAGAGTAAGGTCAGAAGCGGTTTTATTGACAGGAAGAATGAAGGTAGGGCCAGTCACATTTAAAATAAAAAGCGAAACAATAATTCTAAAGGAGGCCATTAAATATTTAGGCGTAAACATAGATAAAACTCTTTCCTTCCGACGGCACATTGTTCTTGCTGCAGGGAAGGCACAAAAAACCTCAGCAGCACTTGGAAAACTTATGCCAACTGTAGGTGGTCCTAAGAGCACCAAACGAAGGCTCTTGTGCTCAGTTGACGAATCTGCCATGCTCTACGCAGCGCCAATCTGGAAGCGAGCTATGAAGAGAGCAAATCTAAGGCAAAAACTGTAATCCATTCAACGAAAAATGACGCTACGCGTGTCCAGTGCATATAGGACCGTCTCAGGTGACGCTGTTCTCGTTATTGCGGGAATAGCTCCTTTTATAAACAAATGAGCAGTGAAAACAAAGAGTAACTGAGGAATAAGGCCCAAATGCTCGACAGTTAGCAATAGTACTGGGAAGCTGCGGAGAGGGATGAGTGCACGAGACTACTGATTCCCAAATTGGATCTATGGGTCACGAGGAGGCACGCAGAAGTTACTTACTACCTAACGCAGGCGCTGACCGATCACGGGTGCTTCAAAGACTACCTGCACAGTATTGGGCGCGAAACTGACAAACAGTGCGTTTATTGTGGTATAGTGCGTATATTGTGGTATCACACAATCTTGGAATGCCTCAGGTGGTGTTTAGAGAGGGGCATATGGACTTCAAAAACAAAAACAAATTCTAGAAAGTAGCACACTCACGGAGACTGCATAGGAGTGAAGAAGACTGGTCTGAAACAGAAACCATGATAAGGGACATACCTACTAAGCATGAAAGAACAGGATGAACAAAATAGACAATGAAAACTGAAAACAACCTGGAGCCCTAATGACCTTCCGTGGATGGGGGACATTACGACATCAAGAAAAGCCAAGGCCATATTGAAGATATGCGAAAAGCAGTTCCAAGATGCAGACAGACAAAACTAGACAAACTGAAATTGATATTGTGATTATAAGACTAATATGACTAGACAGACAATTTACTACAAATAAGAGTAGGCAAAAATCACTGGATATACAAGACTAGACTAATAAGAAAAAACCGTACAAATAAGATTAGATAGACGGGACTAGACAGACTAAAGTAGACCTACAAATACAAGATACAACGAGATATATAAGATTTGTTTTATACTCATGCGGGAAAAGTACTTCTTGACATACATTATTTAATACGAGAAATGTCACCTCTCGTTGTATTTCACGTAACCTGGGTAACGCACGCAAATATTCAATATCGCTAGGTTACATAAAAAACAAATGTATAAAAATAGAATGAACACAATCAAGACCTCGATATTAAAAAAGTGACATGAAGTGTCAGAATTGTTTAACATTACAAAATAATAATAAAAAATAAAGAAAACGTTTTAAAATGAGTGTAAATTCTATGGTGATACCGGAGACTGAGGAGAGTTGTTACGACGAATCCACATCACCGGAGACAATTGTAAAAGCAAATTCTTCATTTTTGAATCCACTTTTTTGGATGGCCCATGGAACTCAAACTTGTAAAATACATTCATTCGCATGAGTAATAAGAAATATTATTTGTAACACGGGCGGTATTGTCAAATGCCCTCTCGAGCGAATGTGCGAATGTCTCGAGCGAAGTCAGACTTCGTTCGTGCCCCCAATTTCGCTCTCGCGTGATATTGACAACTTACCGCCCTAGTTACAAAATATACTATTTTGTGGTTTGAGGGAACCTCTCACCAAACCCCCTTTTCCAATTGGCTTTTAGTATACGCCAACTCGGTATCGCATATTTAGCATTTCTTCAGGGTGGGCAGCCCGGACGGTTAGTGCCGCCCTGGTTGCCACCCTATGTTGTCCACTACCCTACCGAGGAGGATAGATGTATAAGATTAGACAGACAAAACTAGACCGTGTGTAGGTATCGTAGGTTTTAACCACTAAAACATGTGGATTTGTCTAATATCGTTCCATTGTAGATTGTAGGTCCATGGTCCATAGATTGTAGGTCCATGGTAAATGTGCGAAATAAACTATTAAAAATAAACTATATTAAAATGCTGGCCTGTCGAATTAGTATACCTTCCTGTAGAACACCCGTTGGTAACTGTTTGTGTCACATTGTAATATGCGATATCAAAACTGGATAATCGAACAACAAAATAAACTGAGAACAATTTGAGAATATAATTTATTGTTTTAGTTTTATTGCTGTTTAATTTATTTCTAGAAATGTTGATGCAACTACGAAATGTTTATATTTTTCTAAATATGTCATATTTTTGAGAACGAAAGATTAGAAACACATAATTACAAAACATAAAAACACATAATTTTGTTTGAACCACATAATATTTATACAATCTTTTCATGTCATTACCAGAAAGTAGAATTACACCTAATATTTAATTTATCAGGCCTTTTCCATGTATGCATTTAATAATTGATGTGATGGTTTATCGATTTTTATTTAAAATATTCAGTTATACCTTTATACTTATAGAAAAAGTTTCTAGCTATTTATTGAATATTTTTCTTTAAATATACACAACTTTAGTACCGGCGCGGCACTCTGTTATTGATCTAATACTGACATGAAGCATTCACACAGACACGTTTGAATTATCTTATATTTTATTTATATTAACTTGCGTAAATAAATGTTCGATTTTTTGAAATGTGGTTTTTCAATTTTGAGCGGTTATGGCCCAAATTTGACTTAAACTTATATGCAATTATGTATTTTATACTTACTATTTATTTTTGAACTATTAGACACTGGCGAGCAAAAAATTTAATTCACTTAAGAAATTTCAACTAAGACTGGCCTGATAATCAGAAGACTCGAATCCGGGCGAAAATGAGTCGCCTCCTAAAGATATGACCGCTTTTTGGTGTCCGCAAGTTTGCGAAATAGAATATCTTCTGCGGTTATACTACGAAATCAACTTCAAGAAGTTAGAGAAGTCAATGTTACTGAATGGACTGTTAGAAGAAGGCTTCATGCTGCTGGATTATCCTGTAGAAGGATGGCTACACCATTCAGTATATCACCACCATCACAATGCCTACATCGTATTGCAAGATTGACTTTTGCCAGAAATCACTTGGCACGGAATAATGATGACTGATGATGGAGCAACGTCCAATTTTCTGATGAGTCGCGTTTTTGCCTCACTGTGCCAGACGGACGTCGCGTCGAGAAATATGGAGAAGACCTGGAGAAGGATATGCTCCAGTTCGCATTGACAAGCGGTGGCTCGGTTATTATTTTTTTTTTTGTGGGAGTCGTTTGGTTGCAAAGCCTTTCTGCACTGCGACCAACTTGATCTATTGTGGTTGATCCTACTAAAATTACTCTCCCAGGAATTCTACTTTGTGAACGAAGTCTAATATATTCCTCAGAGGCTTGCTACTCAGCTCCAAGGTGGTGAATCTTGCGACTCCGAAGTGGGCAAGCCTTATGTGTGCTAGCGCTACACATGTGCACATTATTTGTTCAGCGGTTTCTTCATATGATTCACATAATCTACAGGCAACTTCCTCTGCCTTTCCCATTTTGTGTAGGTGATATCTCACCGGACAATGTCCTGTGAGTATGCCTACCAAAGTTCTGATTTCTCTTCTAGAGCAGCTTAGCATCTGCTGCATTTTTTCGGCAGAATAGTTTATGAGCGTTTTAGCTTGCCTCTGTCCTGGCGTGTTCTTCCAGTGGTTTTTGCTTTTGCTCTTCTTCCCATTTCTTAGCCCCCTGCCTTAAGTGGGCCTTTGTAAGCCCACAAGTTGGCTCTGGGCCCAAGAAGGGAGCCTCGGCCAAGCTTTTGGCGAGTGCTTCGGCCATTTCATTCTCATATATGCCCTGGTGACCCGGTGACCACATTAGCGTGAGTCTGTTACCTTTCACCAGTTGCTTCAGGGTTTGTTTACAGTTCCAGGTTAACTTGGAATTAAAGTTGTGAGCTTTTAAATTCCTTCGAGCTACTTGGCTGTCCGTTAGGATGCAGATTTGCACTCCTTTAAGACGTTTCTTTAGTCAGATTTGTGCGCATCTTTCAATGGCTATAATTTCAGGCTGTAGTACCGTGGCTGCCTGGCCCAATGTCGTGGACTCCCTGTGACTTCGGCTGTATATGCCAATTCCTCTACCCCTAGCAGTTTTTGATGCGTCGGTGTACCACATGGACGCTTTGTCTTTCAGATTTTCGATTCTTTGAACAGTGCTTTGCCGGTCATTGATAACCACTTCAACGGCTGTGTCAAAGTCGTATTCTGTAGACATTGTGTCCCAGGGAGGCTTCAGAAATTCCTCTCCGATTTGTTCCCTTATTTTCATGTGTCTCTGAATAGGCGATGTACACCTTAGTCTCAGAGCATTGAGAAGACCTTCTTTTTCTACCTGTTTGTGCAGTGGGAGTAGGTCCAACAAAACTTCCATTGCTGCGGTTGGAGTAGATTGCATCGCTCTGGTTATACCCAATAACCATATGCTTTGGTTTTTTTTTTCCTTTGTATTGTACCACCATACGAGTGAACCGTTGGTGATAATCGGTCTTACCACTGCTGTGTAAGACCATAGGACCATTTTGGGTTTTAGTCCCCATGTTTTTCCAAAAAGCTCACGGCAGATCCAAAAGGCCTCTGTGGCTTTTGAGAGCGTTTTCTTCAGATGCGAGTTCTAAGTGAGTTTCTTATCCAAGATATTTAGTGTCTTATCCAACCCCTAGATATTTCACCTCCTCAGAGAACTGTAACGTCTGACCATCAATGCTCGGAGCTTTCAAGTTCAGCTTCCTCTTTCTGGTAAAGAGGACCATTACTGTTTTGCTCGGGTTGAAACTAAGGCCCTCCTTCTTGCTCCAACAGTTGATGATGTTAAGTGCACTCTGTGCAAGATTCATGCTTGTATTACCAAACTTACCTCTTATTATGATGCCAACATCGTCTGCATAACCAACCGCCTTATACCCGTTCTTTGTTAGCACATCTAGGAGATCATCAACGACCAGGCACCACAGCAGAGGCGATAACTGCTCAGAACTCCAAGAACTGCTCAGGAACTAAGAGAGTTGCTATTTCAGGAATGGAATAACATGGCCAAAATTTGTTTCTTAATTTAATTGAAAGTATGCCTCGATTTATGTTAAGATTGTTTTTAATTTTCTTAGTTTCTCATAACAGAAAATCGAACTACGTTTTAAACGTAAATTTGTTGCAATTTCATAATAAATCATAAAACATAAATTCATTATCGTTCTTTCATACTTCAATTTCGTCATTATAAATTCGACAAAGGAATTTCGTTTTTTTATTTTTCTTAATCTATTTTTGTCCAAACTACAAGACAGTTGTTGAAATGAAATCATATACAATGTTGAAATTTAAGTTTGAAAGAACAAAATTGTTATTTGGAAAGCCGAATTTGAATTTTAAAACACTAATATGAAGTTTGGAGGAATTCTCGTAAAAAGTGTTTCATAATTAACTTTTTTAAAGACCTCTTTTAAACCCTAATAGCAAGTTAAAAATATTTTCAGTTTATGCTATTTTACTAATTTTAAGACATTCTTTCTTTTGTTTGGAAATAGTAAATTTAAGTTTTTACGTTAATAAAAGGTGACAAATTAAGAATTCCTAATTTTAAACTGCAGTTATCAAAAACGAAATAATTTGGACACCAAATTTATTGTTGAACAGTGAGATTCGTAACTCACTTACGT
Organism: Phosphuga atrata; assembly: GCA_944588485.1. Taxonomy (NCBI): domain Eukaryota; kingdom Metazoa; phylum Arthropoda; class Insecta; order Coleoptera; family Silphidae; genus Phosphuga; species Phosphuga atrata. The sequence continues at coordinate 76,550,860 of OX155892.1, read as the reverse complement.
AACGTGAAAACGTAACTCACTTACCAGTTAGATATAAAAATCAAGCCAAACAGACGGAGAGCCAGGGCCAAAAAAATGGTTTCAATTTGTTAAAGCTGGTTTTTTTGTTCAATAGTTATAGCCGATGTGTACACAAACATGCCCCGGTCAGCCTAGTGTATCATAGAACAGGTGACTCAGGTGCGATATCAAAGGTGTATCATTTACCGGGCTAACAAAATACCAGAATAAAGTTTAATAACAAGTTAAATGATTCATCTTAAATTAACAATTAATACTAAAATTACATCGATTAGATGGCATCCGTTTGCTTCGATACATGCAACAATGAACGTATTGCACGCTTGCACATTTTTGGAGAAAACTCATCAATAGCTTGTTGAATGTTTCGTTTTAAGTCTTCCAGGGTTTCTGGTCGGTTCTGATAAACTTTAGATTTAACATGACCCCATAAGTAATAATTCAAAACCGACAAATACGGAGAGCGAATAGGCCACAACTGATCCCTATGCCGGGAAATCAGGCGACTAGGAAAGAACTCTCGTAACAATCTCATAGACAATTTGGATGCACGAAGTCTTGTAGCATCTTGCTGATATCGTTTAATGAAAAAATATACTAATCGGAGTTTAGCGTAACCTTCACTATTGACAACTATTGAGTTTCCCATTTCATCTTATAAAAAAATGTCCTAATATACCAGCTGAGCATATTCCAAACCATGCAGTTACGTTTCGCGAATAGGTACAGCTCTTCGAATATAACTTTAGGGTTTTTAGTAGACCAGTAGCGTCAATTTTATTTGTTCCTCTCCAGTCAATTAAAAGTTATGCTTCATCACTCATAATTATCTCCCAAAATCCCTCGACTGAATTCTTAACGTTAGTTTCTATTTCGGAAGAATTTTTGGACTTTTTGGAAGAGTAAATCTTTCTTTAAAATTGTTCTTATCGATTCACGTGAAATCGCTACTTGCTACGTTGCATACACGTCGCACGGATTGATTGAAATTTTCTTTTGTGTTTCTCAAAACTTGCAAAGTATAGTAAAATCTTGGTAATTCGGCGGTTGGTTAGTCGGACACGTTCAGTAATCCGGAGGTCTCGAGAAACACGTGTTTTTTCTTGTCGCCACGTCGCACCGGATATGTATAAGTAAGCATGCCCGCTCGTGCTCTTCCCTCCCACCACTCTTTCTCTATCTACTCATTTTGTTCTCCACTCAATTACATCTTTCAATTCAATTTGTATCAAAAACAGGAGATCAGGAGAAACCGCGACAAACCTCGCACGCACTTATGGCGTTGGAAGATCCACGATCTTCGGCATCAAAGTCAACCGCGAGAAAATCCTCCAATTCGTCAGAACTGCTGAGAGGGGCTTGAAGGAAAGAAAGACAGAAAGTAAAACAAGTGATTGTCCTAAAATAGAAAATGCCTTATTTACTTGGTTTATGCATGAGCGTGCCCGGCATGCGCCAGTATCGCGAGATATCCTCCGTGAAAATGCAAAACAATTTTACGAAAAAATAACCAAGAATTATGGTTTTCGAGCTAGCGATGGCTGGGTTAATAATTAAAAAAAAAGATTTGGGATTCGTTTCTTACCTGTCACAGGAGAAACATTACCAATTGATGTTTAATTGATACTAAAAATCCAAGAATTAGGTCTTTTACCAGAACAGGTTTACAACGCAGATGAAAGATGATTATTCTGGAGTAAGCTTCCGCATAAAACCTTTGTATTCTGTTCCGAAGAAAATGCCCTAGGAAGAAAAATATCAAAGGATAGAATGAAATTCATGCCCTGTGCAAATTCCAAGGGCACCCACAAACTTTCCTTATAAGCAAAAGGCAAAAGTAGGAAAAGCTAAGCATCCGCGGGCTTTTCAAAACGTAACTCACTTACCAGTTAGATATAAAAATCAAGCCAAAGGATGGGTTACTCGTGATGTGTTTAAAGAATGGTTCAAGCATGATTCTATTCCGGCGGTAAAAGTTTTTTTAAAACTTCACAACTTGACTGCTAAAGCTTAGCTTCTTCTACACATTTATCTATATAGGTACACATTTTATTCTTTTTGAAATACAATTGTACATAAAATATGGAAAATTGTTATTGTTCGTGTAACTCCCGATAATCCGGAATTTTCTGATAATCCGGCGGTTGTATGGTCCCATGTGTGTCGGATTATCAAGTTTGTACTGTATTCACTTCTGTTCTAACATTTTTTTCCCTCTCTGCAAGTTTAGTATCCTTAAGAGAACCTGTTCGACGATATTTTTCGACCTGTCCTGCAATTTGACGACACTGGCAAATTAAAATGTTGTCGAAACCACCTCTGAGTTTGAATAATGGAGCTTTCTTTATTCAATCTGCCACCGCTTCATTTTCAAAAAAACTTGAAGGTTCACTGAATATTAGGCAGTTAAAATTATGACCAATAAGTCATTACTTCTTCTCGTTTTTATTAAGTAAAAACAGGACACTCTTAATTTGTCACCCTTTACAATCCACGGTTAATAGATAAGTTGCAGTAAAAGTTAATTAAAACGAGAATCATCATTTTGACTCATAAGACAAAAGGCAATTCATAAAATATCCAAAAGAATACGAAAATCATTCTTATTGTTGTGATTATCTCAAGATTCATCTTCATTTACAAACAAAGATTCTCTACGGGCGAAATAGTGGTGCGTTTGGAAAAAAACCTGGGAATGGGAAACAAATCTACTTTATTTTGATTGCTCAATTTTTTATTGTATACAATATTTTGATTGTTCCATGTTGAAAATATGATTGGAGACCTTATTTATCAAATGTCAACTGTAACTTGATATCTATAAGATTTTTCGGTACTTAGGTACTAACGCCACCGCAGCTACATGGAGTGTTAGATTAGGTGATAACGGAGCAGATATATGCATACATCGCGCGGTAGCGCGACCTCTCGATCCAAAATAAGAAAAAATATTTGATGAGGGTTATATTAGAGGAGATAAATCCAGACCACATATCGCGCGGTAGCGCGACCTCTCGCTGCGGTGGCGTTAATACGTATGTACCGATTTTTCAATACGAATGCCAGATGTTTAAATTGGGGTACAACGGTTACTGAAAGTGATAATTATTAATTTAACACAATAATTATTTGCTGTTTTTTACGCTATGTTTTGTTGTTTATTAACGATGTCCCTTGTTAGCATTTTATTTTTATCATACAGCTTAAATCACAAGTCTCATTTTTTTCTTAATTTCTCTTTTTCTATCTATTTTTCTTTTTGCTACATAGGTTGTTGCGACGTGTTCTCAGAAACAGATATGTACACGATAAAAATAATGTCGGAACTGTGCAGTAGCATATCAGAGAAGGAAGCCGATAAACCTCCGTCAGGGAAAGAAATCGTGTCACGGTGTAAATCGGAAATTCTGAAAACTTGCGGCATCGACATTTCGGCCGTCTTACAAGAGAAAATCCGTTTGGGGACGACCGTTAAGCAGATCCTTAACGATGTACGGTCCTTGAATGGATCGCTTTGTCTTAAGTACAATTATGGGATTGCACCTTGGAGAATTGGTGCGACGCATAGAATCATTACAAATTTTAAACCGACTAGTAAGATTAGAGATAATAGTTATAGTGTTAACCGCTTCGAATTTATTATAACACTTCAATTCTTTCCATTAACGATTTATTTTCTACAACGTTTCAATTAATATCTAACAACAATTTTGTGTATTGTCACATATATTTTTGTTTTCATTGAGTGTTTTTTTTAATAGGATATATCTTTGTACTAATATCAATTAATTTGTGAATGTTTTTCTAAATGTTTTGTTGTTGGTAAATTACAGGTGTTAGGCAGGAAAGACCTCCACATATGAGGGCGGAAATCATGCATCCAGCATTTAGAGAAAGGGGTAGTGCTATACCTAGGACCCAAGCGCCACCACCTCCAAATAAAGCACCCGGCTCAAGAATTGTAGAAGGAAGGGTGAGTCACATAAAAATGTGATTGCTTTTATTAAATAACTTCTTTTGTGCATTGTTCATAGCTAGATGTAGTTCCATTTGGAAATCCACTCTTGCAAAATGCTGTTTAACTAGAAAACTAGAGATCCGATTTGTTATAAAATTGGCACTTATATACTTCCAACTATTACTAATAAGTTTTAAAAAAATGAAATAGCTTTGAATATATTTTTTCTGATAAATTTAAATTTGAAATTTGCATATTATACGTAGTTAGGAAATAGTTCAATTCGAATATCTATTCTCTCAGAATGTTTTGCTGGAAGACAAGCGATCTGATTTGCCTCAAAATTGGCACTCATAGTGCCAATAAAAAATTTACTAATAAGTCTTCAAACGATGTAGGTAGATATAGTTCAATAAGGGAGCGAGAGAGAATATATTTATTGTATACTTTATAAAAAATGCTATAACCACGAGGTCCTTCTGCTCGGAAAAATAATTTGCTTTAAAAGAAAAAAAAACCCATGGACATATTAATATATAGATATCAATAGAGTGATGGAAATGAAATGAGATAATGAATTTAGTCGTCTTAGATTGTATCGTAAAGCATGTTTGTTGGGTGTCTGCGTGAAGTGGTTTTTATGTCTCGTTTTATGCATGGCGGGCCTACAATGGTCCAGTGGTTGTTGCTGTCTTTGAATTTTGTCAGTTGTTTTGTAGTTGTTTATGCCTGTCTAGGAGTTTTGGAACATGGGAGAGTATATAGAAGATTGTTGGGAGGATTATGAAGGATGTTGTTTGGGTGTCTTAACTTTTGTATCAGTCGTAATAAATTTCGTTCTGCCACTTCCTAGGTAATATGTGTCCGTAGTCAAGGAAGGGGCCACAGATGGCTTTATAGATTCTACCGGCCGTTTTGATGGAAATGCCTTTATTTTCGTAGATTAGGCCACGGAAATATTTACTTCTTGCTAGTGTCTTTGTCTTTCGTATTATCGCGTCGTTGGTGAATTTCATCTTGTTGTCGAGGATCATGCCTACGTATTTGATTTGAGGAGTGAGTGTTACGTCGATGGTGCCTAAGTGTATGTGGGGAGAGCTGGGAGAGATTCTGTGGTTAAGAATGAGGAGTTGGCATTTAGATGGATTGATATCGTTAGATGGATTGATATCGTTATGTCAGTAAGGCCTTAAGTCGGCATCGTAGCCTTGTCGGCATCGTAGCCTAGAGGTAAGAGCGTTGGCTTATGATTCTGAGGTTCCGAGTTTAACCCGAGCGATGTCGGAACGGTCAGTGAATTCTAATAAAAATAAATGTGACTACCAACGTACCAACTTTACAGAGAGATTAACATCACAGACGACACAAAGCGTTTTCAAACCTAACAACCATATGGGATTATGTAATTTTTGGGACCATTTCATAGACAATGTAAAAGGGAGGTAGAAATTTTCAGAACAACCTTGTACTGGTACCATATCTATGATAAGGGACATTAATGATACACTTTCTCTGCATAAGAACAAACATCCAATGGATGAATCATCGAAAATGTGTAGAAATACAATGGGCCACTGGGCCGCAGTGTTTGTAGGGCTGAATGATAGTCCCGATCCACATTGGGAAAAAAAGGGCTTAGAAATTGTAAATGGATTTTTTAAGTTTTTGTTGTGGGAGATGAGAGCGGTGGAGAGGTTGATTTGGGTTTGTCTTCAGAGTTATAATTATATATGTCGTGGCAGTATAGGTTATAGAGTAGTGGGAAGAGATGAAAACCTTGGGAAAGACCTTGATATGGGATAAATTGAGGTGAAAGGTGGTTGTCTGTTCTGATTTGGAGGGATCTCTCTTCAAGGAATTGTTTAATTAGGTAGAGGAGGGATATTGAGTTGTTTCATTTTGTAAATGAGTCCGTCGTGCCACACACTGTCGAAGGCTTTGTTGATATCAAGGAATACGGCATAATAAAATAAGGCAGCTGAGTTTTGAAGATGGTTCAATAAGAATTTGAAATTTGTAGGTGCGACGTAGAAGTACATGCTTTTGACATTTTATCTACTCACACACCAAAATGAACCCAATATTAAATACATTATTGTATGTGAAGGATGCTATTATTATAATCGTGTGTAAAAGTATCCAAATCGTGCGAATGTAAATCAAATGGAGTTTCATTATTAAACGATTTCTGTTTGTTGTTACTATGGCAACCTAACCGTAATCTAATCTAGATAACATCTAGGTTAATCTGGATTACATCGAAGTAGGGAAAGATGGTTCCTTCTAGGGCCTCCACCTCCATTGACCTTGATGCTTCCGGTTCCGACTGCCGGTTTCGCCCCCGTTTCCGGTTTCGACTTCCGTTTCCGGTTTCCCACTTCCGGTTTTTCACACATGAGAATGTGAAGTCTATGTAGGGTGTGACTCATTGCTGGGTGTGACTCATTGCGATTGAACCACTCGCCTTGGGCTCGTGCTTTAAACTTCGCAACTCATGCACAAAAGCCCTTCTTCACACACTTGTGTCATAAACTACTATATCCTTTCATAGAAAGTTTTCATTCCCTCTTCACAGAAGGATTCGTTTTTTAATGGTGGAATAATAACGTAATTTCCTCGTTTTAGTTCTAGTTTTCCTCTAAATTTTCAAATTTATACTATGATTTGCCCGATTTGTAGAATAGGAACAGTAATTCCTCTGGACGCATCCACTCAGTGGTCCATCTAGATGGACCATTCTAGCATGAATGGGCCATAGTGGGCCATATATTGTTGATAAAAATTAATTTCAAATTTTGAATTGAAATTATAAAGTTATAATATTCAAATTTAATAAAGTTGAAATTTATAATTTGTTCGATTTTGCCATGATTAATAATAAACAGCTATTTCTTGTTATAGAAAACTAATTATTTTAAAAAACTAATATTTCAATATACTAATATCTCAATACACTAAATATTTCGTTATAATTAAATAATAATAATTACTAAAATCAGTGTTATCATGACAACAAGAGTGCGATAAAGGAAATAATGATGGCCCATGGTGTGGACATGCCACTTTAGCCACTGCGCATCTTACTTGCGCATGCTGGCCTCCTTTGATGTGTGAACTCGGACCGCTCCCAACGCCATCCATGGCCATCACCATCTGCATCATCCACTACTTAGGCCACTACAGGCCATCTACCCCTCTACACAATGGTGATGGCTCACAGTGGCTCAAGATGGGCCATATTGTAGAGGAGCCATTAGGTTGGTTCTGCGCTGCTGAGTGGGTGTATACTATACAGGCAACGATTCCCTAGTTGTATGCGGGTTGTTACTTCTTCGAATATTTCGTTTTTGCTGTTTATTGTAGATCCCAGACACTTGAAGGTTTCCACCACTTTAAAATGTTTTCGCTTATTTCTACCGTTGCGTTGTTCCGATTTGCGCTCCGCTCCTATCCAACACCAGATATTTGGCCTTGTCAAATCCCCCCCCCCCCCCCCACACAAAATATCCAAAATATAACTTAAACATTATATCGAAATAAGGAGAGACGACTCTCTTCGAGGTAGCATGGTAAATGTGGAGTTTATGGATCTTATGTGTTGGTTTTAGAAAGTAAATTGGCTCATTTCAAACCCCCCGAAACTAAACCCTGGCTACGCCCGTGGTGCGCGATACTACCATATTCATCTCGATGCGAAATCAATAAATTTTCCCATTTTCGTTTGAGTAATCGTGTGCACTGTGCTATCCGATGGATCTTACAAAAAGCTCTTCTTTGCCGATTTTTGCATTAAAATCTCCTAGGATGATAATAACATCGTTTTTGGGCGCGTCGCTGTAGACTTCCTATAGTTCTGTATTGAAGTCGTCTTTAATCTGTCTTTTCTTGTCCTATCTGGGAGCGTGAATTCATATGAATATAGTATTAAAGTAATTGATTCTTTTGTTTGATTACCTGGGTGAAAGGCCTTAACGTGCTCTTTCAGCGATTTATGCACCAGGAATCCTGTGGCATATTCTCTTGCATGTGTATAGCTGCTATAAAATATCGTATAGTCCCCGCTGTCTATATTGTCGGTTTCGTCCTGAGTCCATCTTGTCTCCTACGTGGCCATTATTTTGATTTTGTATGCAGTAGCTACCTTTTTCACTTGCTCAATGGCTCCTACCTGGTAGAGCGTTCCCACATTCCACGTGGCAAAGTTCCAATTATTTTCCTTTTTTAGTTATTTTGGTCGTCTCCGTTTAATCCTACTATAGTCCGAGGTCTCATTTTCAGTGTTCGTAGAAAGTGTTGTTTTCCGAGTTGAGGTATCTAGCCTCACGCCTAACCCCCTTTCCAGAGGGCCAGTAATAGTAGGAACAGTAATTATATAAACTTATTAAAGCGAAAAAGCTCTATTTCGCTTTAGTAAGTTTATATAATTACTGTTCATTACTGAATATATAAATATATACAACCTGTTCGTAGCTCTATAATATTAAGTCTTATGACTATGAACAAATCTCAGGTTGAAACAACTAGAGATTTGTATGCTATTCCTAGAACCAGTCCATTTTCATGGCATTAACGGAGCTAGAGAAATAACATTGTTTTTAAATTCATTTCTTTCCATTTAATTTAAATGAATAGCCATCTGCAGACGCGTTTCGAGATCTATCTCTCATCGGTACAGCTTTGTTTTGAATTATAAAATGGAATACACTTACATTAGCTTGAACACCATGTGCCGGACTGTCGAGGTTAGGTTTTGATTTGACATATATGTAGAAAGACCTGAACTTAGTTTCTGTTATTGATTTAAATGATAATTGAATATTGGGGGTGAAACCAAACTATTTATAGATACAATCATAGAAACTTAATAACAAACCTCCTAATAAGTCTTATATATTCTATATATTCAAGCTATATTTCGCTTAAGTAAGTTTGTATGATTGTGTCTATGATTAGTATGGTTTCACCATACGAATATTCAATATTCAGTAATTATATAATTCAAATATTTATATACAATTGAAAAAAATCATTTTCATCAAAATAAAACTACTTTCCGAATAACCCAATAGATCATTTAATAGTTACAAAATCTAAAAATAAGCTTTTATGACTAATTTGGCAGAGGCTTTCGAGATATTTCTAACTAAATATAAATCATATGTTGTTTTTTTTAAATTTAATTTGCAGAGCAAAAATGTTTATAACAGAAAACTCACATGGTATTACAACTTTACAATGTGATTAAAATCTACACTATTAACTACACTATTAAAAACTTCATGACCAGTTACGTCATTATTATGCATTTATTTGCATATATTGACATGTATTTTGCTAAATAAGAAAGTGTTTTATTATTTTACATAAACTAATAAAGTGAATCCATGGATTCAAGGCCAAAATATAGGCTATATCTTGCTTATGTGTAACTTTAGAGCGAACTAAACTCGAAAATCGTTTTCAGCACTTCGATTTCCTTCGGGTAACAAAAAAATCTCTTTAAAATTTAGAAAAAATTCGTAAACTTTTTTTTTTTTGTCATTTTGGTCAAAAAAATTTTGCATTTTCGGTTTTTTTTAATTTGTTCAAACACGGTAAACTGCAACGAAATCATTTTCGGCACACACAAACTACTCGACAAGACGAACAAGTCGATGTATAAATTGTTTGAAGTCGAAGTTTAAAGATTCAATTATTCATCGAGAAATTTCACACTGAAATTTTACGATTCTCGATTTGATAAGTCGATATATCAGAAACAGTTGCAGATAATCGAAAACGGATTGCAGCATCGTCGTCAGAAGGTTATTTTCCTATTAACACATTCAGATTATCCGCGGGAAACTCATTACTTTCCAAGAGCTCTACTCGAACGCCGAAATTTCTTAAAATTGTACTCAATTTTTGCGATAGTGAACGGAAAGAGCTAGCGAAATATAATTTGCATATTTGTAATCAGCAGTAAAAATGCTTTCAGAAACGTTTTTAAATATTACTGTTCAAAATTGCTGCTAACTCAAAAAATAACGATTTTAGCAAAATCGATTTCTTCGCAAGTTTATGACAACGTTTATGACAAGTTTTTCAAGTTTATGACAACGTGAAATCTGCCGGAAATGTCGGAAATATGTTTTTATACACCGTTATTGGAGACGAAGTTGTCTTTTTGGCCACGGGTGGCGCTAAGCGCGATTATGCACGGAGCGAATTGGAACTGTGTTTTTAAACAAGATATTATTATTATTTTATTTATTATTTAATTAAGCAGACGAAATTTAATTATTATATTTATTTTGAATGATATAAAAACAATGATATGTTTTTCCTATTATATAAAATATCATATTTTCAGACATTATGCATTTCTCTTTGCATTTCTATTTCAGGAATTTGTTTAAACTTTTATTATAATATATTTATGATTTTATATTACTGGATTTTCTGCAATTTCTTTAAGTTATTTATTTACGTACAAGTTATGTCAAATATTTTTTATGGAATCACAAAAAAAAAACGTCGCCAATTTTATGTGATTATAATAAAAATATATAAATATCTTTTGACCAGACCTTACACACACGAATCTAAAAATACCTTCCGTGTATGTTGCCTAATAATCTATTTTCAACACTTTGCTCTTGCTCCTATTCTTGAGCTTTTTTATACACTGTCAATTTAAAAACTGTATATTTTGCAAGTACGCAAAATTTGCAAAAAAAATAGACGCGCTAATAAAATTAGAAATTTACATCAATGGAAATACGCATTCAATGTGTGTTTTTTTTTCTTTTATAAATATTTATAAGTACTATTTTCAGTTTAATAGGCACTTTTATTTATTTAACATTAGGCGGTTTTCTAAAATTATACATCCGGTTAAAAAAAAATTAATTTTGATTAATATGTAGATAAAAATTGCGTATATTAATCAAATCAACATAATATCCGTAATGAAAACACGAAACTCTAATGCAACAGTGTAGAGTTTATTACAATAGTCAATAAAATTCGCCACAAATATTTATTCCGGAAACAAAATAAATTGTGAAACTACGCAATTCCCTATGTTTATAAGTTTAGTATTGTTTAACATCGATTTATTATTTTATTTCATTCAATATACCTATTTATTTCTTCTTATTTAAAGTTTTACACAATAAATTTAGTTTCCGAAATTGCAACTTTATTTATAAATTTATATGATAAATAAGTGGTTGGTAATTGGTGTAATATTACCATATTATGTAATTCTGCAATAAAACCAGATTATGGAATTCCGTATCAAACCACTTCCCCAAGCATCAATTCACTTTTAGCATCAATTCACTTTTAAGCCCTCCCATTCCACTATTCATCTCCTATTCATTCTAATCAGCAACATCCAAACATGACACCCCCAAAATAAAAAATCTGGAGCCCTCTTCCTGGACATTAACAATGTTTTTGCCAGTGTTTCTCATGCGGGCCTTTTGTACAAAATGTCTTTAATTAATGTTGCTCCTTACCTACTCCATATAATCAAAAGTTTCCTTTATAACAGATTCTTAACAGTAAAAATCAACACTTCCGCATCTCCCACATTTAGCGCTCTACAGGGTCTCCTAGAGCGGGGGTCCGCAAAATGTGGCTTGCGAGCCACATGTGGCTCTTTTGGTGTGAGCTTATGGCTCTTCAGAAATATATTGAAACATAAAAGAAATCACAGAAAAAGAAACAGAACTTTTTGGGAACTAACGTCTTGCGACCGCCGCCGCCAAGTTCATAACCCACAGTCACCGCGCGGATTTCGGTTGTTTCTTTTAGTCAAGTCAGTGCATAGTTCAAAATTGTGCTTTTTTGACATAATTCAAAAACTCTAAATTCCTCTCAAAATGGCATCGAAGAAAAAATATAAGTAGTCGATCGACATTGTGAATTCAAAACTCAATGGACTGAATCGTTTGGGTTTATACCTAATGCAGCAGGTTTTACAACTTGTCTTATTAACCACGAATAACTAGCAAACAACAAAATCTCTAATGTCGAGAGACATTTCGAAAATAAACACTTCGGATGTAAGAAAGAAAACAATTGAAAATATCTTACGTCTTGAAAAATTTTAAGACCTTAACTTCTGTTATTCCTCTTTTAACTGTGGGATGCAGTCTGCAAATAATGCTAGTTAGCTTGGCAAACTTTGTCGTGAGTCACGAAATTGTCAAAAACGGAAAACCATTCACTGATGGTGAGTATATAAAAAGTGGTTTTATAAATATGGTTTTTCACAATTTTAACAATAAAGCAGATTTTGTGAATAATATCAAAAGCTTATCATTGTCTGATAAAACTGTAACAGACAGGACAAAAAATGTCGTTAAATTAGCATCAGCCATATCAATAGCGGTCGATGAGTCTTGTGACATAAGGATACTGCGCAAGTTGTCCTCTTTGCTCGCTATATTTCATCAGATGGTCCCAAAGAAGAACTCCTGGAGTTATTGCCACTCAAGGGTCAAACACGAGGAGAAGATTGATGAAAATGCAGTGACCGAATGTCTGAATAAAAATCACATCCCACTTACTAAATTAGTGTCAATTGCAACAGATGGGGCTAAAAATATGGTGGGTTATCGTGGGTCGGCTCTCGTGGTTTAGGGTTAGAACGCTAACTAGCAAATCTGGAAGTCTCGAGTTCTATTTCGAGCGTCGGCCGCATTTGTATCAGAAGACAAATGTGTAATTAATTAGCGTAAATTTATAAAAAAACGTCTAGGTTTCTGGGCCTATAATAGAAAAATGTGTGCAAAATACAATAGTAAAATTTAAAGATTCACCTGTAGGCACTAGGTGAAACATTCTAAAAATAATAATAGATAAAATGTCTATTATTTATTAAAGTACAATAAGCCACTGGGCCGCAGTGTTTGAAGGGTTAATAACCCGGTATCCACATTGGACCTGACTTAAAAGAATGGTAGGTAATGAGAAAGAATTTTTTACAATTTTAAAAGAAAAAATTGGTCATGACGAGGTAACAACGAGTCTTTATTATTATTATTAGAATGTTTCACCTAGTGCCTACAGGTGAATCTTTAAATTTTACTATTGTATTTTGCCCACATTTTTCTATTATATATTATATAGAGTGGCAATAATTCCAGTTCTTCTTTGGGACCATCTGATGAAATATATCGAGCAAAGAGGACAACTTGCGCAGTATCCTTATGTCACAAGACTCAATTAATTAGTTGTGTTTATAATAGACCAACCCTGTGGAATAAACATTAAAAAAATTTCAATAATCGAGATTTTTCCATACGGTTATGGTTGTCGGCACAAGTGGTAGGTAGCACTGTTGCAGTCTAAGCACATACACGTCACGTCCGAGTTACTCGTCCGGGTAGTTCTGTCCGCCATCGGCCGACAAAATCGGTTTTGATGAAAGCCTTGTCAAAAATGAAAAAACAACAAAGCACCTGGAGAAGATGAAGTGGTTGTAGAAGCAATTAAAGCTGGAGGCTTTCTCTTACTGAAGAAAATACAAGCAACAGAGCACTATTCCGGAGAAGTGGCATAAAGCGACCACCATCTTGCTCCATAAAGAGCGAGGCAAAGCAAACCTAGAAAATTATAACTCTCGCCCTATAACTCTCCTTAGCCATCTATATCAAGTTTTTACTAGAATCCTAACATCAAGACTGGAGAACAAACTTTAGCTTTACCAACCAAGAGAGCAAGTCGGAACTAATGATCAACTCCAGAGTATTAATACCCTCATCGAGAAAACCGTGGAATACAATAAACCACTTGTCCTCCTGTTTATAGACTTTCATAAGGCATTTGACACGATCGGATTGAAATCAATAATGGAAGCCCTGAGAGAATGTCGAGTGGACTATAGATACTTAAAAGTGATCTATAACATATACAAGAACGCTACCATGTCGGTCAAATTACATGACAACAGCAACTGCATTATAGTCGGAAAAGGAGCGAGACAGGGAGACACTATGTCGTCAGAACTATTCATAACAGTCCTAGAATACGCTCTCGAGAAACTCGATTGGGAGATTAGGGGTATAAACATAGACGGTCGTAACTCAGTCATTCTTCGCTTCGCAGATGACATTGTCCTAACAACCGACAATCCAGGAGAGCCGAAACAAATGCTCTATGAATTGGTAGAAGCATGCTCTGGTGTTGGACTGAAAATGAACTTTTCAAAGACCAAGATCATGACAAATCTTGTTATGAGTGAAGACATAAAGATCGAAAACACCACACTTGAAATGGTTGACAAATATACGAGGTTTGGGGCAAAAGTCATGGCAACTTTTTTTTTTCTTGAAGAGACAGGTTTTTTCTTGAAGATACAGGAAAATGTGACATATACAGACGAAAGGACAAGGTCTTAACTACATGTGTGGACAATGAATAGCAGTGAAATATCGTAACACACTAATTTATTACATTAGTATGCAATATGGACTTCACCGTGCAAAATACTGACAACACAGTACACATAAAGTTGACATGACAAACCTGGGCCTAAAGACCCTCAATGTAGTCTTTACTCCCTGCTAGTGTCACCACACATTTGCCGCACCATGTGTGAATCGGGTCATCTGTTGTCGCACAGCATTAGCAATGTCATCTCGTGCTGCAAACCGCCTACCACGTATTGGTTCCTTAATCTTGGGAATGAGATCAAAGTCACAGGGCGAAAGGTCAGGAGAGTACGGTGGGTGCTCCAATCATCTGTTGTTCTGCATACACACCATGCCTGCAGAACTTTCACACGATACATATACGTTTGTGATCCGTTCACATATCTACAAGAAAAAAAAAATAGTTGCCATGACTTATGCCCCAACCCTCGTATATACCTGGGCCATGAAATACGAATATCGAAGGACAACCAGACACATGCGAATTACATAAAAAAATCAACCTTGGATGGGCAGCCTACGGAAAATTAAAACATGTCTTTAAAAGCGATCTTCCCATCTCCCTGAAGTTCGTTGTGTTTCTCCAGTGTGTTCTGTCGGTACTCACGTATAGAGCGGAGACCTTATCTCTAATGATATCATCAGCGAAGAAGCATAGAGAGGCACAACGAAAGATGGAGAGATCAATGCTAGGTTTAGGTT
The DNA here is from genome assembly GCA_944588485.1 of Phosphuga atrata. Lineage (NCBI taxonomy): Eukaryota > Metazoa > Arthropoda > Insecta > Coleoptera > Silphidae > Phosphuga > Phosphuga atrata. The sequence continues at coordinate 76,535,752 of OX155892.1, read as the reverse complement.
TAAGAGACCACGCTACGTATCAGGGCCTACGACAGAGGACCGGGGTCACAGACATTATAAAAAGAATAGAGACATCAAAATGGAATTGGGCCGGTCACGTGGCCAGAAAGAAGGACGTCAAGTGAACGAAAAGATTGTTGGAAAGGAGACCACGCGCTGATAAGCGAAACAGGGGAAGATCACGTACACGCTAGACCGACGACCTAGAGAGAATTGAAACCAACTGGATTCAGGCGTGTCAAGCCAGACAACAATGGAGAGCCATGAGGGAGGCCTATGTCCAGTAGTGGACGTCGAAGGCTGATGATGATTGATGATGATTGTCTCCCTCAAGGCTCTCCCCTCTCCTATACAACATCTGCCACGACTTCTATAATTACGACCAACCAGACAAATTCCATATTTTCTTATCATCCTACATTCTACAATACTGATTTCCCACAACAACTCCCTAAAAAGTATCTTCGACCTACTCCAGAATGTCACCAGCAAGATCCTTACATGGTTTAACTTGTGGAGATTTTTTCCAAATCCCTCCAAATGCCAACTCCTCATTCTAAACCACAAAATTTACGTAAATACCCCTCACATTCCATAGCCGTATAACCGACCAGCAACATTAAATACCTCGGAATTACTATGGACACTAAAACATACATTCACAATCCCAGATTATCAAACTCTGCGAGCATTTTAGAGCCTTAACATACGGCAAACAGGGTATTTCAACAAAGACCGCGGTTAAAATATATAAATCCATCTGTGGACCAATACTTGTCTACGGGCACTCCTCTCTCTCTTCAGTCCATAACCCATCTGCAGGGTGTGGTGACATCATTTTGCTACGCTCGCAATGACTCCTCGCCAGCGCTCTCTATCTTGGGCAGATCCTGCATCCCTTGTCCCGCCAGGGTTTTTGTCCGGTCTATCCATCGTGTCAGCGATCTTCCTCTTGGGCGGCGGCCTTGGACTTTGCCTTCTACTATGAGTCGTTCAATATTGTCGAACATCCTTGCCACATGACCCAGGTATCCCAAATACCGTTGGTTTATTGTCTGGTATAGTCTGGTATTTATACCGAGTTGTTGAATAATAGATTCGTTTGTGCTGTCCATGGTATTTGCACCATTTTTCTATAACACCACATTTCAAACGCTTCTATTCTGCGTTGGTCTGAGGTCCGAATAGTCCACGTTTCGCAGGCGTAAGTTGCAATGGAGAAGACCAGGCTATGTATCAGCCGAAGTTTTGTGTTTTTGGTAATGGCTCGATCTTTCCAAATTTTCACCAGTTTTGCCATAGACGTTCTAGCAATCGCTATTCGTTTGCGGATTTCTTCCTCCGATCCACCATTGTTGGTAACTATTGATCCTAGATAATACAATCTTTCCACCACTGCAAATCCAGCACGGTGTCGCCTTGTGGCAGGTTTCATTTTGTCTGTCTATTATCATGATCTTTGTTTTGGCTCTATTAATCTCCAGTCCATATGAGCTACTCTCTTCTGTGGGTTTGGCCATTATAGCCTTCATTTCGGTTTCCTCCGAAGCCAGAATCACCAGTATCATCTGCATATCTCAAATTCGTTATCCGTTTGCCAGGGATCCCTCCGTTCCAATCTTCTAGTACCTTTTTTAGTCAATCTGGTTTTTGGTCTTCTAATTCAGGAGATGTCCAAGTAGATAGGCATCGCGCATGATGTTGAAACAGGGTGTTCAGAATTGTTAAGCTGTTGTCAGTTGCGAATTGCATGAGTCTTTCCCCTCTCTCTTTACGCGTTCTAAGCACGGGCACTTACTAACTACTATTAACAAAACAAGCAAACGAACTCTTGAGGTCGGTGAACCGCATTGCGACTCATCACCAAACTTGGACATATTAACAATCCTCTCCACAGCCACTCTAACGAACTCCTCTATAGAAAAACACAGGTGATACCAATCGCAGCTAGATATGACAGACTGATAAAGAAGTTTAAAGAAAACCCCGTGACGTATAACATCATTCACGAACTCTGTTTAAAACGACAAACTAGACATTCGAACAGAATATATCACTCCCAAACTCTTCTCGAATCTTTAAACGTCGACTGATCCACTTTTTTATACCGTTTTGTCCTATATTTGTTTATTCCTGGCTGAAAGACCACGGGTCGATAGCCATTTGTTATGTATTTTTTGTTTAATAAGTACAGCAATAATGTTTTATTATTATTATTAATATTATTGGTATAATATAGATAAGCAAGTATTCCTTCCTTTTTTTTTCTTCTTTCGTGTTATCCTGTTGATACGGGTTTCCTCTTTCCTCATGGAATGCTAATCTTGATAGAGAATCTTGATTGGAGTCATTAATCAATGTACGATGGCATTCCTTGAAGCGGCGTTTATTTACATAGGTCGGGCTTAGGTCGAATAACTAATGAAACATAATCTTTTGACGAACTTACACGTCGACTCAACCATAAGATTATGTTTCATTTGTTCGCCACAAATTCACTATCAGTTATAAAATCCGATAGAAATTTCGTTGTTAAACATAACAATCAATATTTCGGCTTAATGAACAGATTCCATTTGAGTATTTATTTAAATTCAAAAGTTAAGCTTAAGTTTCAAAAGTTAAGGATGAAGTTTACTGGATCACAGGAGTTATACTATACGTGACATTATTCTTAAAACAAAGGCTTACTGCCCGCAAGCAGATTGTTGAATAACGCTTTTAAATTTTTATTCGTTTAGAAACGAAACGTTTCTTTTTCGTTTCTAAACGAATAAAAATTTAAAAGAAAAAAAAACGATAAATATCTAGTCTAATACGGGTTGGTACCTATATTATTTGTTGACAAAATCAATAAAAAGAATTTACAGAATTTCTCATAAATAAATTATTTTAAACACGCATCTGGAGATTAACGGTGTTTAATTTTGGAGGTGTACAAGTTTCTGCAAATAATATTAACGTTTTTAAATCTTGTTCATTTATAATTTGCAATTATCGTGTTATATATAGTGTTCATATATAGTATATCATATATAGTATTATTTCAAAAGCAATACATTCTAAAATAATTTGAAACACAGGCGTCAGTGCCATATTCGCCATGTTCCGTGAAAATGCATTCTAATCAGTTATAAATCAATTGTTTCATTTACTTTTAATTAACTTTCGTTCGGCACGTGGTCATATTTTTGCCAACAGATATTTTTCCGTATCTGTTCCGTGATGTTTAAAATTTTACCGACGAATTTTTTTGTCATTTGAGTTTATATGTTTTATTTACAACAATTAACGGTAAACGATTTTCAATGGTACTAACTTTATTCAATACAGTTTGATCTGTCCTATACCAAATTCTAGCAAATATTCCTACTTTTCTGTCATGTTACAGGGGCAGAAATAAGAATATTTATTGGAAATGGAAAAAAAAATTGGAATTAGATGTGGGACAAAAAACCCCGATCAATTTATATATTGGTATAACATCGAAACGTCAAGATTATCACCGACACACAACGATTATGTGTGAATAAGCTTAAATCAGAAGTTCAGCTAAAATCCTTTGCATTAGAGATGCCACGAAAATTCTGTATCAATTCGGTATTCGGTCTATTCGCCCACTTTAAACTAACCTAAACTAACCTAACTATTCGGCCGAATACCGAATACCAAATCATGAAAAAAAAAATCACACGTATTAAGATAAGAAGATAAGAAGAATTGGTGAAACCATCCTACGTTATAGAAAATCATACAAACTTAAAACAAATAATTACGTAACAATAATTGTTAAGTAACAATAATAACAAATAATTGTTTGAAATTTGTATGTTTTTCTATAACTTAGGATGGTTTCACGAATTCTATCTTATCAGTTAAATCAATAACCAGCTAAGTTCATATATTTCTCACAAAATGTTAAAATTTTAAACGTCTAACCCTAAACACCGCATGGGTTTTCAAGTGAGTGGTTTACAAATTATTGTTCATGGAAGCAAAGCTATGCTGATGAGAGATAAATCTCGAAACGCGTCCACAGATGGATATCCACTTAAGGGATCGGACAGACATGAGCTTAAAAACATTGTTATTTTTATGGTTTTTGTTGAGTGCCACGAAAGTGGACTGAAAGCTATAAAATAACTTACAAATTTCGTGGGAGATTTGTTTTGGTAGTCCTAAAAAGACTCAATAATTGTTATAGAGCTCCGAAAAGGCTGAATATATTTATATATTTAGGCTGTGTTCCGTTTGTTTTAAGTTTGTCACACATATTATTAAAAAATGATTATATTTTACCAACAAAACATTACAATTTATTATTACTTAAAATTTAGCAAAGGTAATTTGTGATGAATGAACATTTTTTTCAGAATTTGCTGATTACAACCGATTGCGCTTACCGGGTGATAGATATTTTTCCGAATTCTGTCAGTTTTGTATACTGCTGTAGGTTTGCTGAGCACCACTTGTAAGGCTCTGTTTTCCTATCTAGGATTCTCACATTCTCATCTTTATTTAGTTATTTTTGTTATCTCTTGAAATAGTTTGAGCAGTTTGATACATTGTTCCAGTAACAACCACTGAGAAGGTGTTAGATTATTTAATGACTCATTATGTTAATCAGTTATGTTTAAAGAAACAGCTCGCTTTGGTTCTAATAATCTCTCCAGTAAATAGTATGTAGAACTAATTGGTTCTTGGAACATCTTACACTAATTGGTGGTTTGGCAAATCAAGTTCTTGGCGAATTGATTTGAGCTTTTTTCTATTATAGCTGAGTGATTAAAATGTGTAACAATTCGTCTTTCAGCAGCTACCACCAGTGTTATTTCCGTTTGAGATTTTAGCGATCTCCGTTTGAGATTTAGCGATGTAGTGAATGAATAAAACACCTGGCATAATTATATTCTGCATCTCCTACACCTTTTATCATATTGGCTCCACTGTCGTGGACAAGTAAATGTATCTTGCTATGAGAAATATTCCATTTTTCTGTAATACAGTTGCTACAATGCAGTTCTTTTGCAATATTTGTACCCATATGTGAACCTACAAACGGCTTAACTGCTAAAACGCGTAGTCACTGCGTAGCGCTGCGCTGCCGCGCACTCACTGCCCCTCTGCACTCATTTTTCGAAAGTTTACCCAAAAGCCGCGCCGAATATTCGCTGGCCCAATATTCGGCATCTCTACTTTGCATGCCATACTCCAACGCGTCAAATGATTCAATATTCTTTCTTATTGTTAGACCAAATAATTTTGTTGAAAATTGATCTTTTTTTTGAAAGATGACCAAAAAGTATTACTTTTAAAATTTGATGGTCATATGGATCATTCTATGTCAAATGGACCAATAGTTGGAATCGACCCCTCTTGATTTGGAAGAATATTGGTTGGAGGAATCATAAGACGAAGTTCTACCAAAGTATAAAAATTTCAAAAAAATATTCCGTATATAGTTATGCAGAATTCAAAATTTCAAGTTAATTTTTTAATATCTAGAAATAGAAAACTATTATAGTTACAAAAAAGATATTAGGTTCGCTGTAAAGAGAATACTTGGGGCTAAAAAAAAATATTTAAAAAAAAATTGATATTTTTAAAATTAAAAAAATCAAATACTTTTTAGGTTCAATTTTTTTTAAAAGATCCTGAAATTTTCCAAAAGATGTTTTTTTTTTGTTTTTTTTTTAAGATATGAGTAGGGATAGATGATATGTTCTCGATCCACCTCCCCACCTTCCCACCTGCGACCTTGAAAACAGCTGTTTAAAGCTGATTGAAAGCTGTTTAAAGCTGATTGAAAGCTGTTTAAAGCTGATTGAAAGCTGTTTAAAGCTGATTGAAAGCTGTTTTAAGCTGATAGAACCCGCAAGTTTTCAAGGTCGCAGATGGGAAGGTGGGGGAGGATCGAGAACATATCATCTATCCCTACTGATATGAATTTTGAAAATAAAATATTCCTAGATATTTTGCTAAATGAAAAAGTTTGGTTATACAACAAAAATGTTCATTACCTATTCATTGATTTCCAAAAGTGGCCTTCATATCAGACCGTTTTGAAAACAGAACTGGACTTCTCTTCAACATTGTTCTGGAAAAAGTAATTCGGGAAATCAATCAAGCCACAACCTGAGATCTTACAGATAATAATCACAAAATCCTGTCATATGCAAATGACATAGAGTATTAATAGGAAGTAATCCAGGAGAAATTGAAATTATTCAGAAAATTAAATGAAACCGCTTTTAAAATAGGTCTAAAAATTAATGAAGAAAAGACAGAATACATGGTCATACAGAGAAAAAACATAACTACAGATCAACGCAATAACCTTAATGTAGACAATTTCACGTTTAAGAACAATACAAACTTCAAATACCTCTGTGTCAATATAAATGACTGCAACATAAGACTAGTTGAACACCCTGTTTTTAAGAAGTTTAAAGAAATTACTTTCCTCCAAGCTGCTGACCAGAAAATCCAAACTAAAGCTATACAACACGATCATCAGACCAGTACTGCTATCCTGAGCCGAAACATGGAGTGAGCCGAACCTTGATGATGAGTGCTTACAGTCTTCGACAACAATGTGTACACGAAAATTTTCAGACCCACTTTTGACCAGGAAACTCAAAGATGGGTTAGATGGCAGATAGTGAGATCGACACAGGATCATCACGTCCCAAAGAAGCCATTGGAGGGAGTGTGTGATATTTTCCTCAAAACAATTAGCGGGTCACTAATTTGTGCCTCCATAAAATTAAAATGGGAAATTACATGCAAATAAAATTAAGAACATCTGTAAGACGCTCTATTTAATTGTTTTAATTGACACATAGGAAATTATCAGCATCGCATACTTCCGGAGTATCCGTAATAAGTAACAAGAACTACCAAAGCTAAAGAGAAATAATGTATCCCAAATGTTGATTCTAAGAGCTAGGAGGGCTTGTTTAGATCAATATACAGACGACAATGTTTGAAACTGACAGTTTGACATTAAGTGAAAATGAGACATCTCAACGAAGTAGAAGTTCGTAGAACGTTCTTAGAACTTGGTCTTATGATGAAGAAAACTTCCCACCAAATTTCATCCAAATCGAAAGGGGTTGTTTCCAACTATTGGTCGATTTGACATGGAATGGCCCATATTTAATACTTACTGCTATGTAATAAATTCTTCCCGGAAAAATTATTAAGTATTTCAAATAAATGTGTTGTTAAAATTGTGAAAATTTGAATTTGGATTTTGGATTTAAATTTTTAAAATCAATTACCTGTGGTATATAGGGATATTGCGGATGCAAATTTTGCGAATACTTGCGAATATGCGAATACTTGAAGGATCACATCCACGGATGCGGATCTTAAGATATTTTATAAGAAACTATATGAGTGGAGAAATAAAATAATAAGATAGTAATTATTAATATTTTTATTAAGTTATTAGTAATTAAAGTTAAAAATTGCAGCATTATATTTAATAAAAAGTAATATAAGTATAATTTCGGAGTCAAGTCTGTTATGCAGAGGTTCATAAATTAAACCCGCGCTACTGAACAATTGTTCGCAAGGAACACTGGCTGGTTGTGTCGATAAAAATCTGCGTGCTATTGGTGATAATAGTTTAAATTCTTGTCGATGAACCTCTCAAATGGCTCCACCATTTAAGAGGATTCTCGTCTACATTGGAACTTTTTTAATACGCTATAAGCAATTCCTTTTTTAGCACAGCTTCAGGGCTACCATTTTCTGGTGTTTCTTGACTCTCATCTTCACTTGACGAATCCAACATCATAGCAAGATCGTCCTTTAAGCATGGCTTTTTGACCAAACCGGACGTCTGGTCCTAGATGTTTCGTGTCTTTTTCCAAAGAATCTGCCATTCTCATTCTTTTGGCTTCTACAGAATTAAAAGAACGTCATTTTCATTATTTCTCATTCTCATCATAAAAATGTCTTCTTTAATCTTTTCCTCAGTCACTGCTGTAATAAAGTTGTGTTTATAGCGAGGGTGTAAGTAGGTAGCGATGATTATAAATTGTTCTCTACCAAATTGTAAAACTTTGTTGAAAGTCCACTTTTCAGAATCACGACGGCCTGCCGAATTGGATCAAAATCTTATGATCTCGTTAAACAGTCATCATCTTTTTTTTTCAAGCATTTCAATTTTTGGAATTACATATGAAATAAGGGCATGAGAGCTACTTAGTTCCCGTATGGCTTCCTCAAAAGGTTTCAATATCTCAAAACAACTTTCAATGATTTTCCACTCTTCTGACAAAATAGGATTAATCCCACTGTCATTGATGTAAAGATTTAGGGCATCCTTTACATTTAAAAAACGTTCGAAAAGGTAAAATGTACTGTTCCATCGTGTTATACAATCTTCGAACACTTTGAGATGAGATTGATTTAGTCTGTCCTGAATTGCTTGCAATTGCTTCTGAGCTATAGTGGAATTACAGTTTTGTTAAATTTTGTTAGGAATATATTTCAAAAACGTATTCAAAAACCATTAAAACAGTTAAAACAGCCCTAAACAGTTTCCTATTAAAAACCATCGGTCATAGCGGTCATAAAGCGCTTTAAAACGCACTTAAAAATCATTCACGTTACCATGACCAGATGTTGGGACCTATTGGTCGCTTTACCGTAATCTTAATCCCTTTAAAAACCCATGTAAAGAAAAATTAAAATTATTACGTTTAAGACCCCAATAAAAATATATTCCGCATGAACATCCGCAATGACTATTGCGGATGCGGATGCAGATGTCCAAATCGATGCGGAAGCTCCGCAATTGCGAATGCGGATGCGAATATTCGCAGCATCCCTAGTATATACGACCAACGTTGAGAAACACTAGTCTGGACCTAGTGGTCGCCAATCTTTGACTTAAGAGTCATTTAATGAGTTAAACCAAAAGCATCGGTTTGGGAATGCCGAACCTTTAGATCAGGGGTGGGGAACCTCCGGCCCGCGGGCCGCATACGGCCCGTGAAGTCATTTGATCTGTCCCGCGAGAGAATTCGTTCATGTTGCAGTGATAATACGCCGACTGCTGACAAACATCGTGTTGACGTATTTTAGAGAAGTATTTTACAATTCGTGAGGGGATTGTGAATTTTTCCTTGTTGCACATCCGTGACTGGTTCTTCGCGCGCAAACGTGAGTGATTTAGAAATTAAAACTTATATGGTGTGACAACCTACAAATGGCGAGTATAAAGAAAAGAAAAGCGGATGCAGAATGTCGGTCTTTTCAAGAAAAATGGACACCTGATTATTTTTTAGTTGAGGTGAAAGGCAAGCCTGTGTGCCTAGTTTGTGGGGCTATGTTAGCTGTTATAAAAAAGGCTAATTTGAAGTGTCATTGCAGCACAAAACATGCAAAATTAAATGAATTGGCCTCCCAATGCGCTTGGGTAAAATCAAAGCTCCTCAGCAGTTTGAAATCACAACAAGCCGTTTTCACTAAGCTTCGTGGTGACAATGACAACGTTATTCAGACAAGTTATGTAGTGAGCGAGCTAATCGCAAAGAAACTGAGGCCTCATGTAGAGGGAGAGTTTGTGAAAAAGTGCATGGTGGCTGCTGCGGAGTTGATAGCACCAGACAAAGTAAAATTATTTCCGAGTGTTAGTTTGTCTCGGAGAACGATCTCAGATCGGATTACTGACTTAGCACAAGATATTAAAAACACAATGAAGGGATTTCCAATTTTTCTCTCTGGCTTGTGACGAAACAACGGACATAACAAATACTGCTCAGCTGGCCGTTTTCTTTCGTGGAATAAATGCAGAGTTTGACACGCCAGAAGAACTGCTGTCACTGGAAGCCACGAATGGCACTACAACAGGTGAGGACTTGTATGAGAGACTTTTTCTATCAATGAAGAAACTTGAGCTAACTTTTGAAAAGTTATATGGCCTTACTGGATCGCAGAAAGAGTTAATTGCATTTGTAAAGAAAGAAATAAATCGTCTCAGTCTTGGCCCAAATGATTTAATTATATGCCACTGCATCAAGTTAACTTACATCAAGAAAGTCTTTGTGCACAGTTGTTGCGGCTCGATAATGTGATGTCAACAGTAGCGTCATGTATTAATTTTATCAAAATCAGAGGGCTTAATGGCCGACAATTTAAGGAATTTCTGAATGACCTTGACTCTAAGTACGGTGATTTTGTTTACCACTGTGAAGTACGGTGGCTGAGTCGCGGGAACATGCTCATGAGGTTTTACGAACTGTTTCAATGTGGAACCAGCTGATGTGCCTGACAACCTCCAACACGAAATCATTCAGCTGCAAACTAATGTTGAGCTGAAAGCTGGATACAACAATCTCCCACTGCTTGAGTTCTATAGGTAAACGTTACATAAGTAATGATGAATTTCCCATTATGAGGAGACCTGCATTGAAATATACATCTGTATTTGGAACAACTTATTGTTGCGAGCAGTTCTTTTCTAACCTAACGATCGCAAAGAATCGACGGCGTTTCAGATTGACCGACGTATACCTGGAAAATCACATCATCAATATCAGCTAATATCACACGACTCAGCAAAGAAAAGCAGTTCCAGCCATCACATTAGGATTAGGATGAGTTAATTATGTTTAAAAATAGATATATTTTTTGTTTGTTTATTTTTTATTTGTTTATTTCTAATTTTTTTTTGAACAATAAAAACAAAAGAAACTGTTTCCAAATGGCCCTTGGCATAAAATAGGTTCCCCACCCCTGCTTTAGATGAACAATTTATCCCCATTCGATTAATTAAATAAGATCTATTAATGTTATATCTCAAAATTCTTTAAATTAGAAACATTCATATAATTCAAAGGGCCGATAATTAAAAAAGATTGAGAGCTTCTGGTATGCACCATAATTCTATTTACACCATTAGGTATGCAAATGTGATTTCGTTGTAAACCTTTGGGGTTAATCCCTAATCAATTAACGACGTTTCTATTGTATTATAAGTTATAAAATAAGTAAATATAAAATAATATAAGTAATGTACTGTTATTAGCCAGGACCAATACCGGGAATGCGTCCTCCAATGGGAGGCGCTGGCCACGTCGTGCCCCCATCCCAAAAAGGTAGCAGCATGGGAATTATAATGCCAATCTACACCATTGGAATCGTTATATTCTTCACGTACACTCTCATGAAGGTAATTTCAGTTGAATACATTAACAATATAAACCTCTCAATTATTTCCAGTTGCTCTTTAAAAAACAACCGGAAGGAGTGGGTGGGTCGTTATATCCGCCAGTGGAACCGGACCCACAATTTAGAAAAGACGTATTTGAAAGCCAAATGGCACCCAGGTTATCGAGAGATGCTGCGAGTAAAATAGGTAAACGGTTACACACTTTTTTAAAATACATTTACTTATCTTCTATATCAATGTGTAATGTCTCTATGCTGCTTTAATTAATAATTAGGATGGAAGGAAAGGGATGCAAGTAAGTTACAAATCGTCAATCACGAAACGATGTCACAATTACCTAGTTCCATCTTCATCTTAACTCATTTAGCTTTAGATAATAAATTGCTTAAAAGAATTACATAGTTATTACATCTATTATTGTGCGTATGTTCAAGTGTAACTTGAATGTATTTGGCAATTAAACTACATGCATCCATCAAAATCACGCGGTGTCATAGTCTAATACCAGAAGCCACTCTGTAGCGTGAAACAGGAGGGATTGGTATTATCATAGAACAGACAACTCATATTCAATGGCATTGAGATGGCCAGAGAATTTCAAAACCTAGTTTGGAATTTTGCAACGAACTTTGACGAATGTTACAGAACGTATTTTGAGAATATTTCAAATCGTTTAAAATGTTACAAAATTAGATTTAATAATAGCTATACTGCGTATAGTAATAAAGTCACCAGTTTTCTATTAATTGCACTATTACGGGTACATAGCTTAAAATGCAGTGGCTCTTAATATACTGTGAAATTGTTATTAGTATTACAAAGTATTACTGTACAAATTTGGATTGGACATGATAAATTTAAATTTTTAAATATTTTGATCATATATTTTTAAGCTTAATAACTTTCTAGAGTAAGATACTGAAAATACGAAGAGATATAACATTCTTCAAAGTTTAAAATTTTCTGTTGCAATATTCTATGCGTAGTTTCAATATATACACACACAAGAATAAATAGCATGTTAGCACGGTTATGTCTACAGGAGATGTCGAATTGGATCAACTGAGGAAACGCCTCCGCGAAACGGAAGTAGCCATGGAAAGAATTGTGGCGCAGATGGCGCAAGCACCACTCGGGTCTCAGGTGTGACCCTTATTCTTTGCGACAAAACTCCCTCCTGTCTACAGCTATAGCGGCCTGGCTTTGCTTTGCATGTACCAGCTTTATCCTCATAACAAGAGAAAAACCCCTTCTCCTGACACTAACAATCTATTACACAGCCCAACAAAGTGAAATTTTTGTCTTAGTGCCTGAAAAGTAAACTGATGTTGGATATTTTTGATGTGCTAATTCCAAAAATACATGTTGTTTTCTTCAAAGATGCTCTCGTTTTTGAGATACTTGCTAATTGATTTTAGATCTCTCGCATTTTCCGCTGATTTCACGTTGCGGTTACTTTTGAACGGTTTGCGACAGAGACTTCTAGTTTTTACCATTAGATTCAGCATCTCAAAATTAGTCGGAAAATATATAACGTTTTGCTAGAATCCTGTCATCGATTCGTTGAAAGACTTTTGGATTTTAAGTGATCGAGAAACTGAACTGTTTTTCATCAATTTGGACTAAGCGTAAGGAATTCTGTTATCTAAGAAAACCTTGCAATGAAATAAATTCAAACCTTAAATCAAAATTTAGTATTGTAGTAAAGTAACCCCCGTGTAGTAAAGTAACCCCGACACAAAAAAACTCTAAGCAAAAAATAAAGTTTCTCTCTTGCCCTTTTAAGTTCATTAAAAGTATTTAAAAAGTATTAACATTTTGATGATGAGCGTCGCCGCGTCGGGGGAGCGCTATGTGAAGAAAAATTAATAAAATTAGTTATACCTACATGTATAACGAATAGAAAATACCTACTAGTTTCAAATTGGACATATGATCTTAGATATATCAATCTATCTTACAAGGTACTTTTAATGAAGTTAAAAGGGCAAGAGAGAAATTTATTTATTTTTACTTTTAGGAGTTTTTTTGTTTCGGGGGTTACTTAAAATTTATAATTTTATTTTATTATTCGAACTTGTTTCTTTTCTTTAATAATTTGTTTGTTTGACGTGATTAATGTTACCTCTTTCATTGGTGGGGATTGTTTACAAGAAAAGATTAAGTTTTCTCAAGTAGGAAATGGGCTTATGATCATCAAACGGCTTATGGTCTCAACAGATCTTCATAAACTATAGCTAAGAACCTTCTCAGTCACGTCAGCTTTCCAACACAAGTTTGGATATATGGAACTAGAAAAACATATGTGTCAAATTGGTTGCAGATTACTATTGTGAAGTAGGAAATGAGCATCAAACGCATGAACGGATCTTCATAAATTATAGCTAAGAACCTCCTCGATCACGTCAGCTTTCAAAAAAAAAACATCGCAGCAAAATCGGTCCACTCGTTTAGGAGCTACGGTTCCACAAACAGCCACATATACGGACAGACTGACAGACTTACACGTCAAACTTATAACACCCCTCTTTTTGTGTCGGGCTTTAAAAAGGATTCAAAGCACGGAAAATTATGAAAGTATCTCAATAGAAAGTATCTATATAGCGTATCTCAAAAACTAGACCTGGTAGCCAATTCAATTTTGTATTCTGTACCCAAAATCCCATTATCTAATTTACTAGAAAAACTAGATGATTGTTGAAACTAGAAAACTAGAGGGCCGTATTATAAATAAGAAATATAGTTTATGAATAATATTTTACCAAAACTAATTTTTGTTTTACTTTCGTATATTCTATCTTATACTGTCGTATATCTTCCGTGTCAGTAAATTCTATTTCTTATTGTGTTTTGTGTAAATAGTAAAACTGTTTTCTCTTCCAGTTATTTTTATTAACTTGTAATGTGGATGGAAATTGGGAACCAAAATGTAAACAATGACTAAATCTGCTAAGATTAAACAAATTAAAATAGTTATTAATTAAAATTTACTAAAGGAATTCATACTTGAATGCTCTACTAAATATCTATAACAGATACCTAATTTATAAAACATTTACAAATACAATGTTACTGATATGAAATAGGTAAAACTACGTGAACAGGATTGTTATTAGAACTGGAAAGATTTTGTTTAATTCATATTTTAAATACTAAAATATGACAGCGAAATTTTTTTTTATATTTGAGATTGCAGTCAGTACAGAGTACAAGCACATTTTCAATTTGCTTGATATACATAGTAGGTGTTGCATTTTTATTGTTATCCAATGTATTGCAGAAATAGTATATTGTGCAACAAGGGCGGTAAGTTGTCAATTGCTCACGAGAGCGAAATTGGGCGCACGGACGAAGTGAGTGCAGTGCGCTCATGCACTCGAGAGGGCAATTGAAAATACCGCACAAATTGCAGATAATATTTTTTATTACTCATGCGAGGGGCTGCATCTTACAAGTTTGAGCACCAGCGGCCATCCAATAAAAATAGAATAAAAAATGAAGTATTTGCTTTTTCAATTGTCTCCGATGGTGTGGATTCGTCATAAGAACTCTCATCAGTCTCCGGTATCCCCATTTACACCCATTTTTAAACGTTTTCTTTAATTTTTATTATGTAATGAAAAAAAAATTCTGTCACTTTCATGTTATTTTAAAAAAAAAATCTGTCACTTTTAATATTGAGATTTTGATTGGGTTTATTTTATTTATTCAATTGTTTTTTTTAATGTAACTATTTAATGTAGCGATTTTTATTGAATATTTGCGTGCGTTACACAAGTTACGGGGTGATAATTGAATTGAAAAAAAAACGGCCATTTGTCATACTATAAAACGGACGCCAAGATAGTACTTATCACGCATGAGTACTAAAAAATAAATTGTAGGGCTAAATCTGGATTTATAAATAAGCTAGTGTCATTGAGATTATATAGACTAGAAGAAATCTTACAAGCCATAAAACAAACCAGCCATAAATTAGAAATAAATTGGATAAAATCAACGAAAAATATACTAAATATATTACCTAAACCCTCCTTTTTTATAGTAATATTAAAACTAGGTAAAATAAATTCAAAATTAATTCTACAACCCGATTAATAGAAAATGGAGCAATTAATTATTTCAAACTAATAAATACTAATTCTAATATTTAATATATATTAAATTAAGATGTTCAATCTGCATTTTTTTGTTACCTAAGATTGATAGATAATGAATTAATCTGTAGGTATTGGATTTATTTATAAAATAAACAAATTGTGTGGTTTTTTGAATAGTATGTAGCTTCCTGTTTTTATCTGCAGTTGTTAATGCCATGTCTGCTCTACTCGATGAGGTCGATGAAGAGTTAGAAACCCGCAGGAAGGCTAATGAGGTTGCTAATCAGGTATTGTTAGCTAACTAGAAACTTTTTAATCTAATTACGTCCAGAAAGCCGTTTATCCATGCACTCAGCTTTTGCATCACTTGCTTGATTGCAGTTTACTATTTCCACCGAAAAATAGTGCACTTGCATGAAAAACTAAAGCTATTTCCGAAAGCATGATTTAATCAACACATTAGTTCCCGAAAACGAGACTTTTTTTCGTTTAGGAACCTAATGGAAATATTTCCAACGGAAGCGTTAAAACCAAAGAAGCGACGCCAGAGCCAGAACCTGAACAACCGACTGTTAAAATAGTTGGAATGGAAACTACAGCTAGTTGTGAAGGTGGTCAAAAATGGAACAAATCTACCGTTTTACCACAAACACCACCCGTTCAACCACCACTAGAAATCAAAGAACTACCACAGGTACTTCAGCAATAATGTCTATTAAGTTAAATTATATTCAAACTCACTTTTGTTGTTTTTTTTTTCAAGGAAATTTTTTTGGAAGGCGCTTTGCCTGCGCAATCGAAATTGTTGGTGTCGGATGCTAAAATCGAAACGACCAATGAGGATTCCGACGATGATGATCCGGCTGTAGTTCTGGCTGGAAAGATGACTTTATCTGTGATTAGTTTGGACTCCCTAGTAGAAGAAAGCAAGTGGTTAGTGAGACAAAATGTACAATATTGAGATTTCGTGTTTTCCAGGCAAAGATAAAGAGGCCGATGTGGAGGAAATAGAAGATGAGGAAGAGGAGGAATCGGAAGAAGAGGAGATTATTGAGGAAATTGAAGAGATTATTGAGATAAACGGAGACGATGAGTTAGTGACTGATTCGAAATATACAACAGCGAGTAGTGCAACTGCTGCTGAACCAGATGTGTCGGATGAAGTAAAGTTAATTATTTAGGTTTAACAAGAACTTACATAAAAGCGCTATAGAATTTGATAATGGTATATTTTGCAACTTTGGCGGTAAGTTGTCAATTGTTCACGAGAGCGAAATTGGGCGCATAAACGAAGTGAGTGCGCACATTCCCTCGAGAGGGCAATTGACAATACCGCTGGTGTTGCAAATACTATTTTTTATTACTCATGCGAGGGGACGTATCTTACAAGTTTGGGATCCAGGGGCCATCCAAAAAAATAGAAACAAAAATGAATAATTTGTTTTTTCAATTGTCTCCGGTGGTGTGGATTCGTCATAAGAACTCTCATCAGTCTCCGGTATTACCATAGAATTTACACTCATTTTAAAACGTTTTCTTTAATTTTTAGTTTGTAATGAAAAAAAAATGTCACTTTCACGTCACTTTTTTAATATTCAGGTCTTGATTGTGTTTATTTTATTTATTTAATTGTTTTTTGTTTTAATGTAACTTAGCGATATTGTATATTTGCGTGCGTTACCCAAGTTATATGGTAATACTACAAAAAATGGCATTTGTCGCACTTAAAAGCGTGCGCCAAGATAGTACTTTTAACGCATGAGTAATAAAAACACGACTTGTTATTTGACTAACTTTTCATTTTTATGGTGTATCTGGTACTACAAATTATAACTTAAGATTTCTATAAGTTTTTGAGGAGCTGAATTTATACTTGAACACTGCTGTTTTCAGTTTCTACAATATAACAGTCGCAATTTATGACTTGCCTTAGTTTATACAATAAATCTCGGCTAGTTTACTAGATACGTAAATAATGTTTGGTAGGCTAATAGATTTTCATATTATCTATATTTTGATGAAATTTAGAAAAGTCTATTAGAAAACTACTACAGCTGTGATGAAACTTAAAACAAACTTAAAACAAACTTCAGTTTTCATCTTGAAAACTACAACTTATTGTTAGATTAATTTGACATTTAGGGTTTGTCACAGTTTTTGAGTCGCAGAACGTAAATTACTAAACCCCCAGCCAATGTTGTTTTTAGTTTCCGAAATGTTTAGATTGTGGTGGAAGCTTAATTTGGCAAGAGCAATCCTAATAAAAAAAAATCTTATGTCTCCTCCCTGGACTTAGTTATATCTAGCGACAACTAAGATAAAATAGTCATCATATGAAACAATTCATGAGACATTTAAATGTAAACAGACAACTAAATATACAATAGACTTTTAAAATAGTCAATATTCAAGATTAGACTGTAAAGAGGAAA
This sequence comes from Phosphuga atrata, assembly GCA_944588485.1. NCBI lineage: Eukaryota > Metazoa > Arthropoda > Insecta > Coleoptera > Silphidae > Phosphuga > Phosphuga atrata. Next base: position 76,518,032 of record OX155892.1, on the reverse strand, counting down.
CAGGGAATAATCCACACAGCACGATTTAGATGTGTCTATATGCTATTTAAAATAATTGATTACCATTCAGAAACTTTTTTTTTGTTTTGTTTTTTAGGAAGTGGACACTGATGACGAGCATGAAGATGTTTTAATTGAAGACGTAGAAGTTAATCACGTGAAACATGAATCGGACACAGAAGAGTAAATTAACAAAAAAAAATCAAGCTTTCAATCCAACTTTCATACCATCACCAATCTGCAATAGTATTTTAGAAGTATTATTTTGATTTCCCTAGTCGTTTTCATTCGCTACCTCACCCACCCGTCGTCTACCTATAAGAAAATAACGCTGTGTTCTATGTGTATAGAATGTAGTTATTTTTACCTCTACACACGCAATCTCTGATGAACTGTAATACCTATGTAATACTAATATCTCTTATCGACTGATTCCCGCCATTAGATTGTGGTTGTATTTTTCATTTTTCTCTTTGATTGTGCCACAAGTTGAACATATTTTAATTGTAATTATTGTATAAATAAAATTTAGATTATCAGTTTATCGTGCATTGAAACTATATTAACACATTGAAGTCCGTTGTTGTATTAATCCTTTTTTTAATTTGGTAGCCGACGACGTATTAGTACGTGAATTTATAATCAAAGTGTAGGAGCCATTGATGTACTAATACGTTATTTTTTATTATAAACATTTCCCGGAAGAAGGCCGACTGAAGGACTTTCGGCAGTTTTCAATTTCATTTGCCGGAAGAAAGCCGACTGGAGAATTTTCGGCAGTTCCCTCCTCGAATCGGTAGAAGGAAAAGAATTGGTAAATCGGTTTGGTTTCCTGAAATTTTGAGAAATTTTCGTTTTGTAATGTTTGAAATAGAAATCTTTAATTTTGTGGAATATATTATGGAGTTTTTCCTCGATTTTCGGGAAAATCGTTTCTTAGGCTTTGGACCAGACTATGGGAACTAAAGGAGATTTTCGAGAATCTCTACTTGAGACTGAAACAGACCCTGTGGAACAGATGGCGTCATTGGAAAGTTTTTCCTTGATTTTGGACCAAACTAAGGAAAGAAGTTTTTATTAGATTTTCAGAAATATCGTTATATATGGATTATGGCCCATATTCGCCCAAGTCAATGTGTTTTGTGCGAAATCCCGATCGTCTGTATACGGCCCATTCTTCTTTGAAGGAAACACGGTTAACGTTCAGCAGTATCTCGCTATGTTACAAAACTCGTTGATTCCGAGGCTGCACGAAGACAACTTAATTTTTCAACAAGATAGGGCACCCCCTCGCTGGAGTCGCCAAGTGCGTGAATATCTGATTGGAACTCTATCGAACCGATGGATTGGTCGTCAAGGAGCTGCCGACTTAGCATGTCTCAGCTGGGCTCCACGGTCACCGGATTTGACACCCTGTGGGGTTTCGTTAAAGACAACGTTTCTGTACCAGCACTCACACAGAACCGGATTCGTACTGCCATAACATCAGTGATGAAGGACATGCATGGCCAAGTATGGGAGGAATTTGAGTATCGGCGTGATATTGTTCGTGTCGCTGATGGAGGACATATTGAGCATCTGTAATCTAAACTTGAGAGGTTTGTAAATTTGTGTGTAAAGCAGCAATCTTCAATTTTTTCCAGGCTGGGAAAATGCCGCCCCCGCCCGCCTATATTCTTACCTTCAACATCATTTTAGCCAACAGACGCCCACTGATGGACATAGGCCGCCCGGAAAGAACGCCACAAGAACCTATCTAGCGTTGCTCTTTCTGTGTTAAGCCTATTTATTTACAAATATACGTACGTACGTGGACGTGTAGGACATATATAACTATTATTTAGGATAGCACAGGATAGGGTCTGAAATAATACGTAAGATTAAAAATAAAAATCAATTAAGTATGTTATTTTAAATTGAATTTGAACAATTTTACTCTTCGAGCCTTTTGTTCTGCAAACAAATCTATGGCCTTGTCATAATTAATCTCATGTGGAATTCGATTTTCCATCGCTAAGATTGAGAGAGATAAACGTTCCTGGCACATAGAGGATCGCAAATAATTTTTAATAGATTTAGTTTGCTAGAACTTCGCTCATGGCTTGCGGATGTAGTATGGGAATGGGAATGGAATGTACGAAGCGTAGACTAAATTCGCAGAGCAAAACAAATATCGGGAAAGGCATCCAGCAAATCATGCGCATAGATCTGTTGCAAGAGGATAGTAACCGTTTACCTTCTCTCTCTCTCTCTCTCCCTCTCTCTCTCTCTCTCTCTCTCTCTCTCTCTCTATATATATATATATATATATATATATATATATATATATATATATATATATATATATATATATTGGCGGGGGTCCTACAGCTTCTGCCGCATCCCGCATTTCGATCGCCACATGTTTTTATCTCTCCAGACATCTTCATTGATTGCCCGGTCCCTCATCGTTGCCATAACTCCATCTAACCATGTCGTAGCTGGTCTTCCTCGTTTCCTCTTATTCGGTGGAAAGTATTCAAATGCCTTTCTTGGCCACCTGTGTTCTTCCATACGCCTCATATGCCCATACCATATAAGCTGCCTTGTTTCTATTCTTTCAGTTGTTTTGTGTATTCTATTTATAAGTCGTCTAATTTCTACATTTGGTATGTGTTCTAACCTAGATATTCGGCATGCTCTTCTGAGAAAATCCATTTCTACGGCGTCTATCTTCTTCCGTCTTCTTCCGTCGGTTGATTCCGTCAACTGCCAACATTCTGACCCGTATGTTAATATTGGCTCTACGATTGCTCTGTGTCTCTGAGTGTCAGTTTTGTTTTTAAGGGGATTCGATTGGACCAAAGTAAAGGATTCAAAACCCGTACGCCTTTTTGTCCTTGTTGTGCCCTGCGTCGTATATCTTGGACAGATGAGCCTTTGTTTGATATAATACTACCTATATATTTGTATTCTTCGCATTTTCTTATCTGTCTTAACTGCAGATCTGTATCTTCATCTTCTTCACCTACTCTTAAGTACTCTGTTTTGGCTACGTTCATTTTCATTCCCGCCAATTCATATTCATCTTTAAGTTTTCTTAACATGTAGTCTACATCTTCTTCACAGTTCGCAATTATCACCTGATCGTCAGCAAAGAATAATGTTGACAGGTAGTTGTCGTCAACCTTAATGCCCATGCCTGAACATTTTTTTCTCCATTTTTTGTAGCACTTCTTGAATATAAATTTTAAAAAGAGTAGGGGAAAGGCAGCATCCTTGTTTAAGGCCCTTTGTTATTCGAAATGATTCTGAGAAAATATTTTGAGTCTTCACTATACCCTGTGGATTTTTGTAGATATTCCGTAGGGCTCTGATATATCCTCTCTTTATGTCCGTCTTCGTCAATATATTAAATAGCAATTTTAAAGGTACCGTATGCTTTTTCAAGATCAATGAAGACAAGATGAGTAGGAAGGTTTCGAGCTACACGCTTCTCTATTATTTGCTGGAGAGTATAAATATTGTCCATACAGGACCTTCCTGCCCGGAAGCCACTCTGCTCTTCTATACCCTGGTACTCCAGTTCGATTCTTTTCTTTATTATCCCACCATACAACCTTCCTACCGAGCATGTAACACTTATCCCTCTGTAATTCCCACATACTTTTCTGTCTCCTTTCTTGTATATGGAACTGATGTATGCTAAATTCCAATCTTTTGGGATCTCCTGTCCTTCAATTAAACATTTATTAAAAATATCTACAAGGTTTTCTATTAGTATGTCGGGACCATTTTTAATCAGCTCAATAGGAATATCTCCAGGTCCAGCAGCCTTTTACCATTTTTCAATTCTTCAATTCAAGTTCCTTCTTTACTTCGTTCTTATTTATTGCATGTATTTCAATCTCGTTATTGATAATAACTTCGTCAATCTCTCCTAAAAATTATTTTCTTCTTTCTGTCAGTAGCGTCCTATAATGTTCTTCCCATTTTTTGTTTTGGATCAGGTTTATATTTCCCTTTTCTTTTCTTTCTTTTCGTATATTTTTACTAAACTTCCATGCTTGTGCTACTCTACTGCCTCCCAGATACCTCTCTACGTCTTCACATTTTCTTTCCCAGAGTTCATTTTTCTTTTTTGACACTATTCTCTTTGTCTCTCTGTTTAGTTTGACATACGCTTTTCGATCTTCTTGATCTTTTGTTCTTAACCAAGTTATATAGGCCCTTTTCTTTTCATTTATAATGACTCTTATGTCTTTCGTCCACCATTCAGGATCCGATTTCTTGCTATGATCACAGTATCCTAAAGCTTCCTTTGCTGCTTGGTGAATACATGCATTGATTATCTGGTACTGTTCTACTGTTCCTGTTTCACCCATATTTCTCAGTTTCGCAGCTAGTCTCAATTTGTAGAGAAATTGTGTAGACTCGTCCTTTAAGCTGTCAATATTATATTTGGTCACTTTAGGTCTGGATTCAATGTCATTCTCAAACTTGTTTTGATTAGTGTTTCTTCTATACATTATGGTGATGTTTGCTAAAACCATGCTTTTACCTTTTCTACGTTTACCTTTTCTATGTCACCAAATAAAAATGGAACTTGCTCTTTAAAAACCTAGAGTTCTTGGCAGAATTCAACGGCGTTTAAATCTCGCTCGTATTTTCGAACCAGACCTGCTCCATGCTTTTGCAGTTCTTCAATTGACATATTCAAAATTTCAGTAGCATTAAGAAATACAAAATTCAAATTCAGCATGATAGCACAATCAAATACCATCATTATTTCTTTAGAAAAGAGTCAAATTGTTTTTTACATTTCGGAATTCGTTTATTTTTTAAATTTTTTCAGCAACTTCTCTAGCCTCTTTTATCCAATATTCAATTGAATTTTTTTGAGCAGGCTATCCATTAAAGCGACGTATCGCGCAAGGATTATATTTCTTTTTGAATTTCGATATTTACTCGATTAATTTCGCGGAGAATATTTGCAAATCGTCAAATTCAGAATAAATTTAAAATTCTTTTGGCAATTAAGAGATGACCTGGCTTGTACTTAGCTTCCGGAGCATGAGAAGTTGCTTAACTTCTTCGAAGGCTTCCACTACTTTTGGAAAATTGTTTAACAGGGCATCATCCACAACAGCATGTTTGGCCATCTCGTTCGGCTGCTTCCTTTAAAATTGGTAAACATATTTTTTCATAATATTCCACCGTGCAGTGGAGCCGACAAAAAAACAATATACGTTTATAGCTTCTTGTGCGATACGAACTCGGCCAGCTCATTCCTTTCTGCAATGCTGGCTTGTACTCCTTTATAGATGCTAGCCTTATTGGACCCAATATCATAAGATTGGCCACGACATTGTCCAATATCTAAAGTATCAACTGTCAATTTTTCTATAATCTGTTGACAAATCACTCTCCTGTCTTTCCAGCAACTTCTATGAAATCAATGAAACTTTCTTGTATTTCACACACATCACCAGTCTTTTTAGGGTTCCGTACTGAAAACGGAACCCTTATAGGATCACTTTGTTATCCGTCTGTCTGTCTGTCTGTCTGTCAACACCATTTTTCTCAGGAACGCGTAGAGGTAACAAGTTGAAATTTGTATCAAATACTCGGGTCTGCGGTTCTTTCAGCTGTGAAAAAATAAATCAAACTTGTAAGCCAAAGCGATCAAAAGATATGACCGTTTATGTCGCATATTTTGCGATTTCACAAGGGAATCAAAACCTATATTGAACTTCCCGTTGACCTAGAATCATGAAATTTGGCAAGAAGCGATGTCTTACAGCACATGTAAAGGGAAAAATCTGAAAACCGTAAATATGTAGTTTAATTACAAGAAAAATGCGAATTTACTATTAGAAACTTATGAAAATACACCAATGTGTTGCGTGGTATTATCAGGCACCAGAAGCATATGGGTTGCATATGGGTTAGGTTCTCCTCGGTTAGGTCCGAAAGTTAAAAAGTATGTGTCGGCACCAAGCTGTTTATTCTGAATTTTCTTTGTTTATATTCGTTATGCATTTCATCACGTACGCTCTATATACATAATATATACAGGGTATATATTATGTCTAAATTTTGCTTGTTCCTAACCGACATGCGACAACTCAATGTATATATTATATTTCGTCTAATTTTTGTTTATAATCCACATATACTTAAATCACGTACGCCCTATATTTTTTGGTAGTCAATTGCCCAAAAGCAGTCAATTGAACAACTGAATGTTAAGAGTATCGAAATAGATCTAGAAATAGTTAATATATTAGTTTGATTGATTTTTATTTTATCAGCAGGGGCACGAAACAGGCTAGTAGAACTGACACCATACCACTCTTTCAGGTTATTCAGCCAAGACGTGCGTCTTCTTCCTGGACCTCTTCTACCATGGATTTTGCCTTGCATGATATTCTGCAAGATACGGTACTTTTCATTTCTCATAACGTGTCTAAAATATTCCAGCTTGCGTTTTTTAATGGTAAACATGACTTCTAGTTGCTTCTGGAGACGGGCAAGCACCTCGGTGTTTCGGACTCTGTCTACCGATGATATTCGCAGCAGGCGGCGGTAGCACCACATCTCGAACCCTTCCAGTCGGTCACAAATTGCCTTTGTTAAAGTGCATCCTTCCATTCCATAGTACAAAATTGGAAATACATAGCACCGTAGTAATCGAATACGCAGAGCTCTCGGGATGTAAGAACCTTCTTCATATTGCTAAATGCTGCTATAGCCTGCTCGATGCGGGACCTTATTTCCTGCTTGTTATCCCACTCTTTTGGCTTCTTTGATTTCATTTAAAATGCTATTTCTAACTGTTTTAGCCATAATGTCAATAATATCATTCTGTATTGTTCTTGATAAATATGATACTTCCCTTTGATCCCTTTTATAAGTATCAATATTCTATTCTGGTTGATCGATAAGAACTAAATAGTAAACACAAATTGAATTTTTGAAACAAAACACTGCCGTGGACGGAGATCGACGGAGTTTCCAAATATAGCATCATCCCTTTCGCACGCATGCCAACCGCACGCTCCATAGTCCAGTCGGTCAGGAAAGAAATAGCCCCCCAAGTTTACACTATCGGCGGAAATGGAAATATTTATTTTTTTTTAAGATCAAAAGAATAAAAATAAATTAAGAAAAAAATAAAATTTTAATCAAAATATCTCGAAAACTATTGAGAAGTTATCGAGACAAATTTGCCGCCCTCTGAATTTTTCGCCCGGAGCATGGGCCCCGGCTTGCCCCCCCCTAGATCCGGGGCTGATGTAAAGTTTCATATTCGTAGGTCTTAAAGTTTAATAAACATATGCATGCGAGATACGTATATTCTATTTGAAACACCCTTTATTTTTGAACCGGAAAATTTGCAACTTTCTCGATTTTCCTTTCAAAATTCCGTTATATTTTTCTAACTTTGTTTTTTCCACAACAATAATTGTAATAAATAAAGTTTTATTAATTCTTAAAAAAAGAGGCCGGCCTCTGACGATGTTCACCTTTGTAATCGTCTGTATAGTGTTAACAAATAATTTACTTCAATATTATATTCAACCTTTCTGGAGCTCTATAATACTAATGAGACTTTTTAGGACTACCAAAAACAAATCTCATGTGCAATTTGTCAGTTATCTTATAGCTTTCAGTCCACCTTCGTGACACTCAACTAATAGCTGAATTGGTTTTACCAATTCTAAATTATCATTTAAATCAATAACCTGCTAAGATCATGTCTATCTCACGAAACGTCAAATTAAAAATATCTAACCCTAAGTAAGTTTACAAATTGTTGTTCATAAAAGCAAAGCTGTACTGATGATATCTACAAAATGCATGAAGATAAATCTCGAAACGCGTCTACAGATGGCTATCTAAGGCATCGGAAAGACATAATCTTAAAAAACAATGTTATTTTTCTAGTTTTTGTTGAGTGCCATGAAGGTGGACTGAAAGCTATAAGAAAACGGACAAATTTCACATGAGATTTGTTTTTGGTATTCCAAAAAGACTTATTAGAATTATAGAGCTCCGGAAAGGTTGAATATTTTTATATATTCAGGTTGTGTTCCGACTCTATTAAGTTTATATGATTATCTATAATGTAGTAGGGTTTTACCAATTCTAAATAATTTACTTAATTATCAACTGGGCCGGCCTTCTATATAAAGGAGCCTGTGTCCAAGAAACTATTTGGGGACCTAAAGTAGAATTATTTTCAAAATTATCGAAAATCACACATCTACATTTACAATAAAATGATATTGTCAAGTTTTCATGTGCAAGAGTACATTTAGTTCTTAATTTTGTTGGGCCCCCATCAATCACGGGGCCCCGGTGCAAAGCATCCGCCGCAACCCTCAGATGGCCGGCCCCGTTTTCAAATGTATATATTAAAATGGAAATATTAACTATTTTTAACTTAATTAGTTAAAATAAATATTCGTCTACTATTTATCAAAATATTCTGGAATTCTTCTTTTTTGGCCAAGACCAGTAGTCACAAAAATGTAATAGTTCCTCTTCTAGAAATCAATCATTTTTTTGGTGCAAATACTCATAACAGTACTTTTTTCATAGATTTGTTTGGAATACATAGATTGCGAAATTTCTGCAAAATTAGTTCTTCATTCTACTTAAATCACCGATTGGGGCACATTACGTTTTCTTTCAAAATTTCATTTCAGTTTCTATGGAATGGACTTCCTTTTGAAAACCAATTAAATTGCATTAAAACAATAAAAATTGTTCTACTAATGAATTATTACCAATTATTATATTAAAATGCAAAAACAGCTAGGAAAGAGACAAACAGTAAGGATGAAGAGAATGATACAACTACAAACAAACGAAAGTAGAGAGAAATATGCAAACTGTCGGAAAGAAACAAGAAAACTAATAAGAGCGAATAAAAGAAGATATGAATGACAGAAGTATGAAACAATGGAAAGAGATCCTCCCAAACCGGGCTCTAGAGTTCTACAGAGCAATTTCTTTGGAGAAGAGAGTTTTTAAGCCCAGATCCATACCAATACTGAAAAACAATCAAGGCCATGTGATACTCAATGACGAAGAACAAATTGAAAAGGATATTTTAAAGATCTTTTAAATGTAAAACAGGCAGAACCACACAAAGAAGAAACATACATCACAGTGGACCTACCAGTCAGAGAACCCTCTTTCGAGGAAACCCAAAAGGCATTAGATAAACTGAGAAACTCCAAGGCACCTGGCTCGGACGAGATACCGGCAGAATTTCTAAAATATGGGGGAAAGGCACTAAATCGCCAAATTCACCGAGTAATAACTCATATATGGGGAAAAGAAAAAATACCAACAAGATGGCAAGAAAGCATCATAGTGGCAATCCACAAAATAGGGGACAAATCAAAATGCTCCAACTACAGAGGAATCTCACTGATAAACACCGCATATAAAGTTCTATCAAACATCCTACTATGTAGACTAACCCCATGTGCAGAGAGCCTCCTGGGAGAATACCAAGCCGGATTTAAGAAAAACAGGTCAACAATAGACCAACTCTTTACACTGAGATAGCTAATAGAAAAAGGATGGGAGTACATAGAACAGTGAGTAGCATAGAGAGAAATCAGGTCTGAAATGCGATGGCAAAACTCTCAATACCAAAAAAGCTCATTCAGATGACTAAGATTTATATGGAGGGTGGAGTATCTAAAGTATGAATAAATAACAACAGTCTATCTAGTAGTTTCGAAATACACGGTGGGCTTAAGCAAGGCGACGCCCTGTCACCGTTGCTTTTCAACCTCGAGAAAGCCTTGAGATCAGCGGAAATATAAACTGAATTGCTAACAACTAAAGGCCCAGAACTACTATTAGCATACGCAGATGACATCGATATCATTGGAGACTCCATCATAACCGTAAAAGACATTTTCAACAAGATCGAAAAAGCAACGGGTGAAGTGGGACTAAAAGTGAATGAAGAGAAAACCAAATACATGTGTATAAACAGAATGGGACGGAGAGATAGAATAGGACAAAACGTCACCGTTAACACTTTTAATTTCGAAAGGTTGGAACGTTTCAAATACCTTGGAGCTACAGTCACTGCTGATAATGACGTCACTGAGGAAATCAAGGGCAGAATCAAATCTGCAAACTGCTGCCTATACGCACTAAACAACCTTATGAAATTAAAAAACATAACAAGAACATCAAAAATTAAAATTTATAAAACCATTATCAGGCCAGTAATAACATACGGATGCAGAACGTAGACAATGACCAAAGCAAACGAAGAAAAACTTAGGCGTTCTGAACGAAAAATTCTCAGAAAAATCTTTGGACCCCAGCACGATCCGACCACAAATAGGTATCGCGTTAGAACGAATGCCGAGGTGCAAGAGCTTTATAACGACAGCGACATTGTCCAAGAGATTAAATCACAACGACTAAGATGGGCAGGTCACGTACACAGGCTTGATGACGAAAGACTTGCAAGATCGGTGTAGGAAGAGGATCCAGCAGGAAAAAGACCACTCGGACGTCCTAGAATGCGTGGTAGAGACAACATTAAGTTAAAAAAATATATTAAGTGGAAAAAAGTAGTGCAGTCAGCCAAGACCCACCCAGGGTTGTAGAGCTAGAATAAATAATAAATAAAATAATAATTATTTACTTATTATTTAGCCACCTGACTAAGATGTATTTATAGTTTTCAAATTTATTAATACAATATGTACAAATTACAAGCAACTACTTTTGACAACACTACTTCAAGGCTTTGGTACTTTCCATACTCCAGGGATATCTTGAATCAAAGTTCCATCACGAATCCCTGAGAGAGCACCACCATATCTTGGTCTAATCTCACTGGGAGTTAGGCGATATCCAGTTTCAATAGCTAGCTTCTTACCTAGAAACAACAAGTATAATATATGTTTACCTAGAAATAACAAGTATAATGTAGAGTATGTGTAATTATTATAAAAGGCCCCAAGCCATAACGCAAATTTTTATTAATAAGCGAGAATAAAATTTAAAGGTATGCTAAATAAATGCTTTAAAGGTATGTTCTTCACTACATATTGCTCATTCAATATCAGGCACAGAGGATCAAGGTGGTTTCTGGGTTGAATTGTTTGTTTTCGATTGTCATTCTCAGGGCAGATTGGTGTGTTGATTATGGTTCTAAGTGCTGAAGATGGTGCAAAAGCCGTTGTTGCTCTTGTGGCAGATGGATGAAGCCAGCGGTATGTGTCCAGAGTACTTCTATCAGTCTTTCTACCATCCAAAGAACACTTGAGCGGTTTAGGGAGAGCGGCAGAAATACTCGAAGGCCGGGATCTGGCAGGAAACGTAAAACGACTGCTATTGATGACCGATTTATCGTTCGTACTACTCTATGGAATCGTCATGTGACTTCAGTGGAAACCAGAAACCAACTCCGTGAGGTTCGTGGTACAGCTGTGTCTGTGTGGACAGTTCGCCGAAAGTTTGAAAAAGCTGGCTTAAAATCTTGTAGACCAGCAACTGGACCAAATTACGCCCACGTCACCGAGTAGCCAGACTCCAATATTCTCGCGAACATTTAAATTGGACATTGGCACAATGGAGCACTGTTCTGTTTACTGACGAGTCTAGATTCAGCCTACATTCGCCAGATGGAAGAAAACGAGTATGGAGACGAACGGGAGAACGATTTTCGGAGTGCACCTTTAAGCCCCGGCTTAGCCATGGTGGACATTCCCTGGCGATATGGGCAGGAATATCAATGGATGCCTGCACCGAATTGGTTTTCATTGATGGAGGATCGCTGACTGCACAGCGGTATATTGAGGTTTTGGAAAATTACGTAGTCCCGTTTGCTTCATTTATCGACAATGGCTTCATTCTGATGCAGGATAACGCGAGACCGCATTCTGCGAGGTGCGTAACAGAACACTTGGATGCAATTGGAATAAGAAATTTCAACTGTCCTGTATGTACCCCATATGGAAATCCTATAGAACATGTTTGGGACATGCTGGGCAGGCGTGTTAGAGGACGTGCAGTTGCACCAACCACAATAGACGAGCTTCGTGTAGCACTTCAGGAAGAATGGCAGAATATTCCAAAAAATGATATTCGAGAGTCAATTGGTGGCATGGGCGCCATATGCAGGTAATAGTTAGGGCATGAGGAGGCAATACAAAGTATTGAAAACTTATTCAACTAAAATTTTCATTATTAATCTCTGTTAAGCTTATTTTGCAGAAATGCATTGTCTTCCATGTATGCGTACATTATCATTTTTGCTTATTAATATTCATTAAAAAGACTGATATAGTACCATATGTTGTTTTTTTCTACATCCTGATGGTCTCTTTGATTGTAAAACACTAAGTTTTATTTGAAGAACTAAAACAACATCAAAATTTAAAAATGACTTTTATTGAATGAATTTTATTGGCACCATTAATGTGAACACCCTCACTAAAACAAAAACCCAATATTTCAACTCCCTTCTTAACTGCGAATCACCCCAATAAAAACTTGCGTTCACCCCCCCGGTTTACACACAGCCGGACTCACAAGCCCTTGACCTAGAAGAAATTCAGGAGATCATTCAAAAGCTCAAAAATAGCAAAACACCAGGAGAAGATGGGATCAATGCAGAATTCTGGAAACTGAACGATCCTACACTTCTGCAGAAACTTCATAATGTCATTTCAGTCATATGGATGATGGAGCGAATACCAGGAGACTGGAAATGTGCTCTAATTCATCCGCTACACAGAAAAGGTGATAAAACAGCAATCAATAACTATAGAGGAATCTCCCTGCTCCCGATTGCTTACAAAATCCTCTCCAAGGCACTTTTACACAGGCTAGAACCACAGATGGATCCACTAATTGGTGAATACCAAGCCGGATTCAGAAAAGGGCGATCAAGTGCTGAACAGGTGTGGAGCTTAAAAACAATATTACAAATGAGAAAATGTAGAAATACAGTAATTACATTCGTCGACTTCAGAAAAGTGTATGATTCTGTAGACCATGAAAAACTTTTTATTATCATGGAAGAATTCGGGATAGACAGAAAGACCCGAAAAATCATTGAACAGACGCTTACAGGAACTATGTCCAAAGTTAAATTCATGGGTGAAATATCGGAGCCCTTTGTCATTAAAACTGGAGTTCGACAGGGGGATGGATTATCCCCAATGCTCTTTAGTAAAAGTCTAAGTCGACGAATGTAATTTCTGTATTTCTACATTTTCTCATTTGTAATATTGTTTTTAAGCTCCACACCTGTTCAGCACTCGATCGCCCTTTTCTGAATCCGGCTTGGTATTCACCTATTAGTGGATCCATCTGGGGTTCTAGCCTGTTTAAAAGTGCCATGGAGAGGATTTTATAAGCAATCGGGAGCAGGAAGATTCATTCCTCTATAGTTATTGATTGCTGTTTTATCACCTTTTTTGTGTAACGGATGAATTAGAGCACATTTCCAGTCTCCTGGTATTCGCTCCATCATCCATATGTCTGAAATGACGTTATGAAGTTTCTGCATAAGTGTAGGATCGTTCAGTTTCCAGAATTCTGCAATGATCCCATCTTCTCCTGGTGCTTTGTTATTTTTGAGCTTTTGGATGATCTCCTGAATTTCTTATTGGTCAGGGTGAGTCTGAGTGTGTGGAAACTGGAGGTGTGAACACAAGTTTTTATTGGGGTGATATGCAGTTAAGAAGGGAGTTGAAGTATTGGGCTAATAATTTACAGTTTTCTTTCACATTAGTTTCCAACGAGCCATCGGGTTTTTTGAAGCACAAGCTGGACGCCTGATACCCCTTTAAGTTTTCTTTAAATGTATTGTAGAAGTTTCTAGTATTATTTTGTTTGAAGTCCTGTTGGATTTCATTAAGTTTGTTGTTGTCATATCCTTGTTTTTCTTTCCTAATTGTATTGAAAGCATGTTGGGTTGTAAGAAAGTTCTCCCAGGTTTCCTCAGTTTTGTGACTGTTAAACTTTTTCCACGCAATCATTTGGTTGCCAACTGCCTGACCGCAAATTGCATTCCACCAGCGATGTTTCCTTGAGCGAGGAGGTTGTCCTAGTTTCATGACTTCTTTTATGAATTTCTACACATACCACGACTTAAGTTTCGACGTTTGACGGTCATTTGAAGTTCACTTGAAAATGACCATCAAACGTCGAAACTTAAGTCGTGGTATGTGTAGAAATTTATATTACTGTGAATAACAAGTTGTATAACATTTTACATAGTCTAAGTGTGGTAAAAACATAGTGAATTTTTCAATTCAATGTATGTTCTGTAATATTTTCTGTGAAGACATATGTTGATTGGTCTCTTATTAAAATGTCTTAAAAATTCACCAAATGGGAAAAGCATTTCGTAATTTTAGTATTGCTTTAAGAATATTATTAGCAATATAATAAGCAGTGCTCCACAGTGCAAAAGTAATTTTTCACAGCTGAAAATAATTTAAAAAAATGTATACAATGATCCAAGATAGGCTTTATAACCTTATATTGCTTTCCATAGAAAATAAATTGTGACTTAAATTGACTTAAATTTAAATGATATTACTTAATGACTTAAATTTAAATGATATTACAGATACATTTTAGAACGAAAGAGTTATAGCTTACAGTCTAATATATTAATCACTCATTCAGTCAAAAATCAGAGCAATCAATTCCAAAAAACTATTATTTTATGACTTATTTTATTTAACTTCTAATTTTAATTCTTCATTAATATTAGAACATTGAACCTTACCAAATCCCATAGCGGCAAATGCAAGGGCAGCAGAGACACCACCCAAGGTAGTTCCCCACCAAACTCCAAAGACACCGCCAGCCGCTAAACCTCCAGCTACCCAATTCAACTTATCATCCTCTTTCCTAATGTTACAAACTAAATTCGTGGTTAATACAAATGCAGAACTTATGCCTAACAAAGGAATTGCGTGAAAGGCATATCTTCCAAGTGTCTTCATATAGCCCTTGGGTCGCCAGAAGAGTACATCGACAGTTGACAGTCCCACAGAAGCCACTGCTGTTGGTTTCAATACGGCTATTAATTTATCAACGATGTCTTCGCCATCAGGGGTGTCGAAATATGAGTAGGGTTTAGTTTCTTTTGACATTTTAATTCACTTCTGTTAAATATTATGTAAAATCCGACAGGATATTTAGGCACCTATAATGACAGGAATGTAGGATTGCCAACAGATTTCTGCCAACAGTATATCAGATTTCTATTAACAGTAGCGTTTATAAGACTAACAATTTAGAATAATAAAAAGAAAGAGAAGATAATAAAGATATTTTATCAATAATTACAAAATTAAATTGACGCTAACGAATTAGAACTAAAATTAGAAAAAATAGAACTAAATTGAAAATATATAATATTTTACATATCAATCAATATCAAGATTAAATTATGTCTAATTTTCCTTTTTAATAAAAATATGTAAATGAAAACAAAGTTTTTTTAATTAATATATAAATATATTTTATGTGTATTTTTATTATTTTCAAAGTTATATTTATTATTTTCAAACAATAAAATTTTGAATTTTGTATTGGTAAAACTGTGTTGTTGGTGAAATTAGTAATTTTTGTTTTATCCATAAATGAGTCACTTTGAAATGTCACTGGAAATGTCACATCATCAGAGAGTGGCACAACCCAACCAAAACATGGCGTCTGACGGGGACGATATTATAACCGACCAAGAAAAAGTGCGAATTGTGTCCGATTTTATCCTCCATTCTCCCCCGGGTGAATTCAACGAGGTCTTTAATGATGTGCGGAGATTGTTGAATAACGACGACTTGTTAAAAGACGGCGCCAGCAATGCATTCGCTCAATACAACAAGGACCAATTGATTCCAGTCAAAATAGAAAATGCAGAGACTTCTGTCCTAATCACTGAATACAACCAAATTGGTAATAATAGATTCTTTGATCCACGCAGCAAGCAATCCTTCAAATTTGACCACCTTCGTAAAGATGCTTGTGAGTATCAACCATACACTCCCGATGCCACAGCAGAACCATGGCGTGCAGCCCTAGATGCAGAATTTATGCATTACACCCGTAACCATTACAAAGATGGAGTTTGCAGTGTCATTGGACGCTCCCAACCATCAGGCACTGTGACTCTCGTTGCCTGCATAGAAGACCATCAATTCCAGCCCAAAAACTTCTGGAACGGTAGATGGAGATCTCAATGGACTATAAATTTTGACCCAAATTCAACAGCTGAAATCAAAGGTATCTTAAAAGTTCAAGTCCATTACTATGAAGATGGTAATGTCCAACTTGTGAGTTCAAAAGAAGTCAAAGAAAGTTTGAATGTTTCTAATGAAGTCCAGACTGCTAAAGATATTGTCCAGCTTATCGAAGAAGCAGAAAATTTCTATCAAAAAGCAATTTCAGAAAACTACCAAACAATGTCTGATACAACATTCAAGGCATTGAGGAGGTTGCTCCCTGTTACACGTACCAAGATTGATTGGAATAAAATAGTATTTTATAGTATTGGAAAGGAGTTGAAAACACAATGATGTGAGGACTTGAAAGATTGGGCCTTCCTTGTTATTGCTTAGGAATGTTGTGTACATATTTTGGCAAAGTCTTGTTAAGTTTAAACATTGAATAATTGCATATACAAGTACTGCCAGAAGTATTTTTATTTTTCTCTTGATTTCACACCACACAAATTTTTCTAATTGAATAACTTGTATATTAGTTATTCAATGGTTGAAAGGCAGTGCAGGGATAGCCATAATTTAGAATAAATTATGTGAATAGCTAAATGTATGCATCCGTTTTTTTTATTATTATTATAATTTATCCTTATAAATTTAATAACTTTTTAATTTAACTGATTTTTATATTTATATTAAAGGAGAAAAACAAAACATTTTATTGAAATGAATTTATTATATCTAGTGCATTTTTAAAGTGTATTATATAGTATTATTGATACCAATGTTAATATTTATTTGTCTATCCCTGTTTGAAATGTGCAATAACAGCACAAATCTCCCATTGCGCGCTTTAATTATTATTTTTCTACATTGCCTCTATATACTATTTTTTTTGCATATAATCTTATGAATACATTATTCCTACATCAAAACAAAACATGTATTTAATTTGTTATAGCGGTTTCCGATTTGTAACTAAATCAGTTACAAAAGACCTATTATATAAATACTTTATATCTTGTTAGAATCGAACCGTTGTATGAGTTATTTTTAAATAAAAAACAAATTATTTGAATTCTTTTATTCAACAAACAAAGTATCGCTTTTCTTTCGTTGAGTATTTAATTTAAGAAACAAAATAACATTGATTTGACGCGCTTAGTTTGCGCGAGATATTTGGATATCTATAGCGATAACATTGTTTGTTCAACGCTAATGTTTGTATTTTCAACGTGATTAATAAATACTTATTTTTTCATAGGATTCCTTGGGATTAAGGTTATTTGTTTTTGGAATACGTTCTATATCTACTAAGAAAGCTAAATACTTTGAGTATTTATTATCAGCAAAAGCACTTAAAAACTTCAACACCTACACTTTGTTTGAGTATTTATTATCAGCAAAAAGCACTTAAAACTTTCTAATATATATATATATATATATATATATAAAATGTTCACTTCGTTTTTGTAAGTACAGTATAATCTTGATAATCCGACACATGGGACCGGACAACCGCCGGATTATCAGGATTATAACAATTTTACATATTTTATGTACAATTCTATTTCAGAAAGAATAAAATATGTATCTATATAGGTAAACGTGTACATACAAAAAAATATGTACAAACTTACATCAGATAGTAAGACAATTATAGAGTGGAGTTAGCTTGGTCAGAATCGTCAATCAAGTTTTCAGAGTTAAAAGCCGGGTGTGTTGGCCAGACCTTTTTCCAAGAACACTGGATGGTGTTGTTTTTGAGTTTATTTCTTCTGTACGCGAGGTTTATATCCGGCGCGGGGCAGCGTAAAGAAAAGACACGAGTTTCTCCAGAGCGCCGGATTACTGAACGTGTCGAATTAACCAACCGCCGGATTATGAAGATTATACTGTAATTTGTTTGTTAGGGCAGTGGACTCCAAACTTATTTGATCGCGGACCCCTGGCACAGAAGAAATTTATAGTTCGGTTTTTATGGACCGAACCTTTAAGCTACGTACGCACGGAATAGAAAACTAGCGCATAGTCTTGCTATAGTTTGACTATATTTGTGTGACCGCTTCCTGTAGTCTAAAACTATACGAATAGTTTTGGACTATACAAAGCGGTCACACAGCTACAGTCAAACCATAGCAGGGCTATACGCTTGTGTTCTATACCGTGTGTACGTAGTTTCACTACACAGATTTGCTGTCTGCCTCCTTTACGAGTAGGTACCTTATAGTATCGCCGCTGTTAATTCCTCGTCTATTTTATTTTTTGTTCATATAATTTAAAGATATAAGTATTTATCCATTTAGTATTGCAACTATATCGACTCACGTAGCCTACTTTGGAGACCACTGGGTCAGGGTATTCAAAATAGATTTGCAATACTTTAATTGGATACTAGGCCATTGAAAACGAAAGAGATTTTCGGATAGTTAAAGATTTTCAAAAAACGCTCGGACACGTCAACTTTGTTTGTGAGGGGGACACCTTTTACAAGAATTTTTTTAAAATCACAACCCCTTCGCGCTGGGACCACAACCCTTATAAATTTAAATGGCACGGTGGGGTAAGTGATACCTCATTTGAAAGCCCTTTTTTCTCTGAATACTAAACGGTTAAAATTTTCCGAATTTATCGATTTGTTGTCGAGATTATTTAATTTCAAATGAACGCGTCCTACGTTTAAAGGAAGTCCAATTGTGTAATCTGTCCTTACAAAAACTGTAGTGAAGGAAAAAAAACACAATTCAAAGTCAGAAAACATTTTTATTAGTTTAAGAAATGCTCAAATTGAGCGCCACTAAATTCCATACAAAAATACAAATTCAGCTCGAAGCGTTCTCTTACATTTTGGAGGATCTGTGGCGTAATTTGACGGCATTCTCCAATAATGCGTCGACGTAACTCTTCCAGAGACTCTGGTTCTTTTGCATAAATTCTACTCTTTAGATGACCCCACAAGAAATAGTCCGGAGGACTTAAATCAGGTGTCCGGGCCGGCCATTCCATAACACCTCTTAGTCCATTCCATTGTCCCGGGAAAACTCTGTCCAGAAACTCCCGAACAACCAGCGTATAATGTGGTGGCGCTCCAGCTTGCTGAAAAGTCAAATGGTCTTCTAATTAACGATCACTATTTTCTTTCAACGACATAAACTAAAAACGCGTTTATAACTTGAAATTAAATAATCTCGAAAACAAATTGATAGATTTAGAAAATGTTAGCCGTTTAGTATTCAGGGCTAAACAGGCTTAACTGGTATTACTTAACTTAACAGGTATAACTTACCCCACCGTGCCATTTAAAATTTTAGGGGTTGTGGTCCCAGCGCAAAGGGGTTAAGTTACTACAAATGCTGGGTTACAAATTGGCTACAAACTTTCTTGTAAAGGTGTCCCCCTCACAAACAAAATTGACGTGTCCGAGCGTTTTTTGAGAAACCATCTTTAACTATCCGAAAATCCCTCTGTTTCGTTTTCAATGGCCCAGCTTGTATACTTCATATAAGGGATTTATAAATAGGAAATACATTTTATTTTATTGAATAGAGCGATTATTTTAATGTATAGTTTAGATATACACTTTTTATTTAAACTTATTAAAGGCGAAATATAGCCCGAATATATATTGTGACATATATAAAGATATATCGTGAAAATAGTATATTGTGCAACTAGTGCGGCAATTTGTCAGTTGCCCACGAGAGCAAAATTGGGCTCATTCGCTCGAGAGGGCAATTGACAATACTGCACAAGTTGCAGATAATATTTTTTAATACTCATACCAGGGGACGTATCTACAAGGGTCCAGGGGCCATAAAAAAAATAATCTACAAGGTAGAATTTGCTTTTTCAATTATCTCCGGTTGTGTGGATTCGTCTTAAGAACTCTCTCATCAGTCTCCGGCATCACCATGTACACTAATTCTAAAACTATTTATTTAATTTTAATTTCTTAATGAAAAAAAATTCTGTCACTTTTTTAATATTGATTTTGATTGTGTTTTGATTGGTAGCATTAAAACCAAAAAATGCATTTTTATTAAATCCCTTTGAAATCGTGATTAGTATTTGTTTTAAAATTAAAAATGGATAAATGGAAGAGGCGCATGCGGCTCGCGAGCCACTATTTTGCAACCTCTGATTTATAATGCAATATGGTTTCACCCATGGGCGTAGCCAGAGTTTGGGGGTTCAACCATGGTTTACTTTTTGTGGTTTTGGGGGAAGCTTTCACTAAACCCAATATTCCACTTTGGATTTTTAGTATGTGCCACCCCGGCATTCCGAGTGGGCTCCCCGACTGGGAATCGAACCCGGGTCTCCCGCTTATCAGGCGGGCATGTTGTCAACAATCCCAAGGCAGGACAATGTCCTGCCTTGGGATTGTTGGCCTGTCTCTATTAAGCAATTTCGGCTGTATACTCCCAAGCTCCCTCATAATTTCACCTAACTGGTTAAGATCCTAGACATGTACCGGAATCGATTGATTCCTACATCAGTAACCACCATATTATCAGGTGACCCGAGTCTATATTGAAGATCAAAATGGTGGTTTATTTTTAAGATCAAAATCACTAGATGGGGACTTCTTACGACATCGACATACGCCATCATTATCCAAATCGACAACATCCTTGCCAAAAACTTCTGAGATTTCGAGTTGTCTGAACTGTATTAGTTCAATATCAACGGAACTGATATTCGAAATTAAAACAATTCTTATCTACTTATCCTTGGTTTACAAATTATTACTAACTAAATTTTACAGATTATCACTATGTAAATGCAAATGGCATATATTTACAATAAAAGAATCTATAAACTCTGGAAGTGAAATATAAGATATATATATATATATATATATATATATATATATATATATATATATATATTACGTGTCCGAATTAAAGATCACGATCTTCTTTCCGTGTGATCAAATCTTGTAGAACCGAGATATCGAGTATAAAACTTGGTATTTGAGGTAATCGGACATTTCATAGGAAATGACTTTATTAGCTAGGTCTTATAATTTAATCTTAATATTCTTAACATAATCAGGACGGAGTTGTGTAATATTTTCTTATTCTTATTCTTTGTTGCCCGGAATGTAATGGTAATGTGTGGGAAGCAATGGGAATTTAAGAATATCTGTCCTGGAAAATATTGTTTCAAAAATAATTGAAATTAATTTTGTTTTATTTTGATCAATTTATATTTAAATAGTTTGGCAAAAATAAAACAAAATTAATTTCAATTATTTTGTTATAATAAAATAAAATTTTAAATTTATTTTTAAATTTCTTGACCAAAATAAATCAAAATTAATTTCAATTATTTTGTTATAACTATGAAATCTTCACATCTTCATTGAACAGTGCCGTTCTAGGTGTCCGAATTTCAGGAATCTGGCCGCTTAAATTTATTTTTGTATTTTTGTTAGATTTTTAAGATGTTTCTCAGGAATGCTGTTTGTTAAAACTCATTTTAAATATTTATTTTTTTAATATCTTCCAACACGAGGTTCTGAAAATCCTATTGCTTCCCACACATTACCATTATTTAAGATTAAAATACAAGACTGTGTAAAGATTTAATTGTAATAACAAAATTGCTTTCCATTTTTTTATTATAACAATGAAATCTTCAACAGGGCCGTTCTAAGTGTTCCAATTTGCGGAATTTGACCACCTAGATTTACTTTTTGTTAGATTTCCCCAACGCCCGTAACACTTTTTTCAGGAAAGCTGTTTTTCAAATTTAGGTATTTCAAATATGTACATTTTTAAATATTTTCCAGGGCAGGGTTCGAAATTCCCAATAGCTTCCCACAAATTACCACTATTTTTTTATGGAGAGCTACGAAAAAGAATAGTTATTTATTAGCTTGTTAAATCAAGAGCAAATTTGAATAAAAGTTTGTATTACACTCGCGGAAAAAATTAAGGTAAAATTAATTTAATCAGCGGATTGTTAAATCCTTTCAAATTTGCATACAGAATAGAGAGAAATTTGGATCAACTTCCATCTTAAATGAGTGATTTTTTGGGTGATATCTAAGATTTCTTGAATTCATTGGATTTTACCCACTTCACACTTTTAGGAATCATTAGGAGCGGTCATCGGGAATCATCGATACCATTGGTAACGAAGCGATGCGTATGAATATCAAAGCAATATGAACACTGGACTTCATCGCACTAGTAATATAGACAATACAGAAAAATGGAAACGTTAAATTACACTTCAAAAAAACTGTGAAAAAAATTTAGAAAGCACATAATTATTGCATTTTCGCGTCGGTTAAAATTCTTGTACTCGATTATTATAGATTTCACATAGTATGGCTCATAGGGTTTGGGTGAATTTCTCGTACAAGAGCGCGAGCACGAAAATCGAGATGGGCATATCTGGAAACACATAATTATTGTAACGATTTCGCATCGGACAAAATTTCACCTCTTATGGCTCATACAGTTCGGGGGTGAATTTTTCATACAAGGCCACACAAATCGTGTATAGCATATTTGGAGAGAAATCTTCTCTCTCTCTCTCTTTCTTCAGCTCGTTTTTGTCCACTGCCACTGCTAGATGTAGGCTTCCTTCAGGTCGTTCAATGCGCATCTTCTTTTTGGGATTTTATGCCATGCTTTCCCCGCTATTTTCTTGATGTCGTCGAGCCATCTTCTTTGCGGTCTTGCAGTGCTTCGTTTTGTGGCTCTTGATCTGCAGTAAGTAATCCTATGGGTCCATTTGTCGGTGTTTTCCCTGGCTACGTGTCCTACCCAGCTCCACTTAAGTTCTGCGCATCGTTCAATCACGTCTTTGACTTTGGTTCGCAGTCTGATCTCATGTTTGTTATTCTGTCTTTAAGCTTATGCCGAGTAGAGCCCGTTCCATTGCTCGTTGGCAGGTTTTTAATCTGTTTGCGCTCTTTGCTGTACATGTCATCGTTTCCAGGCCATACGTCGTAACGGGCAATATGCACATGTCGTATACTTTTCGTTTTAGGCAGTGCGGTATGTCTGGGTTCCTGAGTATGTGCTTGAGTTTGCCGAAAGCAGTCCAGCTCTGATTTATTCTTCTGGTTATTTCTGTTGCTTGATTTTTATTCCCCAGTTTTGTTTTAAGTCCTAGGTATATGTACTCTGTCAGTTGTTCGGTTTCCTGCCCGTCCATTTGGTGCAGTTACAACTTCTTGGGTCATGATTCCAAAGTTCATTTTCAGGCCTACTGATAGTGATGCTGTATTTAGTTGGTCTAGCATGTCTTTAAGTTCTTGGATGTCTGAGCTTATTAATATAATATCATTGACGAAACGTAAGTGATTTAGATATTTGCCATCTATGCTTATGCCTTTCTTCTCCCAAGGCATGTTTTTAAAAACGTCTTCTATAGTGAGTGTAAACAGCTTTGGTGATATGGTGTCTCCTTGCCTGACTCCTCTCCCTATCTTAATCTTCTTGTAGTCTTTTCATCTAGTGTCACTTTAAAAGGCATTTTGGTATATTTATCGAAATAATTGTGTATACTGTGAGGCGATTCTGGATCGATTCATGGCAGTAAAGATTGCCCAAATTTCAATAGAATCGAACGCTTTTTCATAGCCAATAAACGCTATATGTATGGGTTCGTTATATTCCTTACACTTCTCAATTAATGTGCGAAGGGTCTGTATGTGATCCGTTGTGCTAAATCCTTTACCAAATCCAGCCTGTTCTGGAGGTTGGTAAATATCCAGTTTGTTTGTAAGGCGATTTGTTATGATTTTTGTTAAAAATTTATAAAGGTGTGATAGGTAGTATATGGGTCTATAGTTCTTAATGTCTTTATTGTCCCCTTTCTTGTATACCAGAATTATTTCAGAGTTTTCCTAGGCAGTAGGTATTCTCGTTTCTTCAATGCATTTATTTACAATTAGTAGAAGTTTTACTGCCATTAATAAAGTGTAGCCACCCCCCCCCCCCCCCTTGGTTTTAACATTTCTTTTGATATTTTGTCTTCGCCTGGTTCCCTTTTTTCAATGGTTTAAGAGCTTTATCTATTTCCGGTATGTCTTCTGAATTGACGTTCTGTATTAGCTCGTTTTTGGTACTTAGTCTGATTGGTATGTGGGATCTGTAGAGGTCTGTGTAGAAGCTTTAAATAGATTCGAGAATTCGTTCTTTGTCGTTGACCGTTGTACCGTCTTTATTTTTAATGTTATGGATTTTCGTTTTTACCTTTGACATTTGTGTTCAAAGTATTTTCATGTTCTTTTTATTTTCTATTGTATCTTTTATGAGTTCTGCCTTTTCTCGTTTCTCCGTTCTTCTCGTTTCCGTTTCTCTCCTGATTTCTTTAGTGATGTACTTAGTTGTTTGTATTCCTTCGATTTTTGATTTAGGTTACTTCTACGTTTCATTCTATGTACCTTCGTTTATCTTTTTATTTTTTTAACTTCTAACTCAATTGGTTTTCGAGAAAAAGTGAAATGTGTCAAAAACGAACAAAAATTTTCTTTTTGACTGTTTGTATATCATTTACGATTGAATTAGAATGAAAACATTTAATTCATCGATACTTAGTGTCGTAAGGTTCGTATAGTTCATTTTACAATTAGTTGATAATTCCTTTATCTATTCTTCCTGGTTTTGTTTTAAGAGGCTTATAGTTGGAAAGGGTTTCTTCCAGAGCATTTTCCTTCGTTCTATTTTAGTGTTAATTTCCAACGCAGCTCTTATTAAACTGTGATCGCTGCCGGTGTGGAAGTTATTTATCACAGAGACCTTGTGATTATATTTTTATTATTAGATATTACGTAGTCTATTTCGTTTCTAATTTTACCGTCTGGGCTTAACCATGTCCATCTCCGTCGTTCTGGGTTCTAGAAGAAGCTGTTCATACATTCATTGCTGTTCATTCGGTTATTCCTTTTTCATATACCGAAGCTCCCAATATTTGGTATGTTTCCGTTTTTCCCCTTTGAGCCTAGTTTCGCGTTGAAATCGCCATGATTCACGAATATTGGGTTTTATCTGATTTTCGAGCACATGTAATTTCGTCGTAAAGTAGTTCTGCTTCCTCGTTGCTGGAGGTGCTTGTGGGAGCATAGGCTAGAATTATTTGGAGTTTGTAACTATTTGTTGAGTTTCAGAGTGATGTATATAACTCTTTCGGATATAGCTTTCATTCTACAGATCATGTGTTGTATGTATTTATTTATAAGTATTTCTACTCCTTCTTTGCCGCGAAGAGCAATTATTACAACAATTTCACCTCGATTAAAATGTGTATTCTCGATTATTATATGAATAGGATGGTTGCGACAGTTACTACGTGGTAATCCATACTTACATTGAATTGAAAAATTCACTTTGTTTTTTACCACACTTATATAAGTGTGGTAAAAAACAAAGTGAATTTTTCAATTCAATGTCGATTATTATAAGTTATTATAGATTATGGATCATAGAATTTGGGGTGAATATTTCGTACAAGGGCGCAAGCACAAAAATCGCGAATATAATATTTGATTTTTAATGTGCTTAAGAGCACATAAATATTGCAACGTTTTCGCTTCCGTTGATTTTTTTTTACTTTGTCGTTAAAGATTTCACCTCTTGTGTCTCTTTCGTTTCGGGATGAGTTTTTGGCACAAGGAATTGAGTTCGCGTATTCGCTCCGAAGTACTTGAAAAGCACATAAAGAGCATATAATTGCAGTGCTTATTTGGTATTGGTATCCCAATTTTTCAGATGGGTGGGTGCTAGCTTATCTGTAAGTTAGCACCCCCACTAGTCAAATTTGGTTTTTTTATTGAACTCTTCGAGAATTTTAATGAACTCGCCGATTGCGTCACATAATCAGCATATAATTCTAGTCGAATCAAATTTGAATTATGAAGTGGTGAGGGTGTCAGCTTTATAGACCTCATATGCAGTATTAACTGATAAATAAGTCGCCATAACATTACAATGCCCGAAATTCATATTCGAAAATAAATACATTTCATAAAAGCAACTTTTTATGGCATTATTTTATTATGAAATTTTGTAAATTTATTAACTGCGGGGCATTTATATAGTTAAGCGAGACGCGGGACAAATCACTCTTGTGTGGAAAGTCTGACATCCCTAATAACAATACTAATATTACTAATATTACCATAACAGATTACAAAGGCCCTAGGGGTATAAGCATGGTGATTCGGCCCCGGAAAGATATTTATGTGATACTCGGAAGATATGTTGGTACTAATGTGAAATGTGTCAAAAACGAACCAACATTTTTTTCTCATGCGATCTGAAAGTTTCAGGATCTTATTATTTAATTAGTACCAACATATATTCCGAGTATCATATAAATATCTTTCCGGGGCCGAATCACCATGCTTATACCCCTAGGGCCTTTACCAAACATTTATTTTGATAAATAAATTGACTTTTGATGTGCACTTGCATTTCTTTATAACGATATTTATAAATTATTTATCAGGATTTTATAAAAAAAACATGTTTGTAAACGTAACATAATCAGATATGAAACACTACCAAATATGGTCACAGATTCAATGCACAGCTAGTATCAAATTTATGTTGTTTATTTACATCCATTCAGATAAACTACTTCAGAAACCAATGAATCATTTGAAATTATTTTTTATGAAAACAATATTATTATTAGAGCAATGAAGAACAATGTTATTATTGAGCAATAAAACTTTTGGTGCATATTTATTTCTTGGAAACATCCGTGACAGAAAGAGTTGTTGTAAAACACTCCAAACATGTTCGAGATAACGGTATTCGTGTACTCGTAACCCTTTCAACATTGGAAACTGTTCTTGCCAACAGTGTTTCTCTTTGTTGAAAAGTGCTAAAATGGGTGTAACTTTGTACCATTTTCCGCCAAGTGCACCATCTAGATGTGCCCTTTTGACATGCAAGGCGTTAGGAATCGACGTAGATCTCCAAATCGTGGATTTGTTTGCCAAGGAGCAACTTAAGCCAGATTTTGTTAAAGTGAGTTTAGTTTGGTTATGTTTACTTATAATTAGAGAGTAGGTCAATCATTTACAGATTTGTTTCTTATAAACCAACTGCGTATTGATTATTTTCATATTGAAGTTTAAATGTTATATATGAAGTTTAAATGATATATATATTTTTTTAATTGTTAATGAAGTGTTTTCAATAATTTAATTAACAACAGACCACAAGACCAAGAGACAGACAGATATATAAGACCAGACAGACAGACAAGACCAAACAGACAAAACCTGACATACAAGACCTGACAGACAGAAGGATCAGACAAAAAGACCAGACAAATGTCTACAAAAAAACCAAACAAGATTAGATCAACAATAGTAAATAGACCACACAGGCAAGACTTGACGAAACCCGAAGGGCTATACTAGACAGACATGATTACACTGACTAGACCAAAGAAACAAGGTCACATAGACATGACTAGGCAAATGCCATATTTTAATAATGACAATGTGATATGTTTGCTTATTTAGATAAATCCTCAACATTGTTTACCCACATTGGTGGATGGAGATTTCACTGTGTGGGAAAGTAGAGCAATTGCTTCGTATCTTGTGAATGCATACGGAAAGAATGATAGCCTTTATCCGAAAGATCCTAAAAAGAAGGCTTTGGTTGATCAAAGATTGAATTTCGATTGCGGAACTTTATACCCGAGAATAAGAGCTATCTGTGTAAGCATTACCATTACGAAAAGAAAATCTTAAAAGCAGAATAAACATTCTGGTAATTTTAGTTCCCAGTTTTATACCTTGGAGAAGTGGAAATAGAGGAAAGTAAAAAATCTTCATTAGAAGAAGCAATTGGTTTCATGGATGTTTTTCTAGATGGCAATAACTTCATTGCTGGGTCAACTTTAACTATTGCTGATATCTCTCTGATGGCTTCTCTTTCCAGCATTGTTGTATGTTTAATTTAAAGTTTATGTTGTTTGCAATAACAATGAAATAATATTGTTTTAGGCTGTTGGGTGGGATATTTCTGCGTATTCGAATGTAGCTGCTTGGTTTGCCAGATGTGTTTTGGAAATACCTGGATATGCTGAGGTGAACCAACCTGGTGTCGAACTATTCGGCAAAGCCATGAAGAGCAAATTGGCTCCTGGCCAAATCTAAATATCATTCAATCTGAATGAAAAACTATTTCATATTATATTTTATATACAGAATTTTCATAATAAAAAAAGGATTTTCTTTTTATATAGTAGGGTATACAGATTCAAAGTGATTTCGCTTTTAAAGATATTTGCTGATATTTTGGAATCTTTGGATAATTGCTATGTTAGTATTACTGGCCAAGCCCCATAGCTGGATCCTATAGGTCCTTACTGGTTTGATAATTGCCTTGTATAAGAGTAGCTTATTTTGGGCTGTTAACTGTGATGTTCGTCCCAATAACCAGTGCATTTCATTAGCCATTCTTCAATTTTTGTAAGTTGGTTTTGTAGAAGTTGCTGTGTGGGGTTTTGGTGGGATCCAAGTATAGCAGTACCATCAGCGAATGTGGATGTCATAGTGTCTTGTGTTATAGGCAGGTCTACGGTGAAGAGAAGATACAGAATTGACTCCAGGATACTGCCTTGTGGAACCCCTAATTTGATAGGATACAATGATATATATATATATATATATATATATATATATATAAATATATATATAAATATATATATAAATATATATATATATATATATATATATATATATATATATATTCGTCTTGGAGATATATGATTAGGAAATAAGTATAAGGTAATTTCATTCTCATTTTGTACAATAGTCCAGGGTGCCAAAGTTTGTCAAACGCCTGACATATCCAGAAATGCTGCTGAGCAATATCTTCTTCCTTTCCAAGTCTTTAGTTATCTTTTGAATTCTATGCACTTGTTCTATGGTGGCTTGTCCAGCATGACCAGCCTCCTCCAGCCATTAATAATATGCTCGCAAACAGACAGTTTATTATGTACAAAGACAATCAGTGCAGCACAAAAACAATACTCAACAACAGCCAACGGGTTACTCCAAGGTGTTGACTCCCTTACTTTTCAACCTATATATAACGGATCTGCTTCATACTACGTCCAGGAAATTTGGATATGCGGATGACCTTGCGATTGCCGAGCAACACAAGAACACTACCGCAACAGAAAATACCCTAACGAATGATCTTATCACACTGGGAGTCTCTGTTTGAGAATGGAGATTGAAGCCTAGCATGAGCAAAACTGAGTCTTGTTGCTTTCACCTAAACAACAAAATGGAACAACATGGGGTTCTGCTGCAGACACCCTGAGAACTACAGCCCTCAGCCTCGTTTACTCTGTAGCGGAATACTGCGCGCCTGTATGGATCAACAGCAGTCACAACAAATTAGTGGATGTACAACTAAATGAATCTATGCGCAAGAACTCGGGCACCATAAAATCAATACCACTGTACTGCTTAACTGCTCTAAGTCATATCGAGCCGCTCGCCGCTCCCTAGCACTACTTCGAGAATACGATAAAATAATAAGCATCCGAACGAAGACTTCCCAGCTGGGAGACAACCCCTGAAATCTAGGCACCTGCCTATCGCTACGGCTATCGAATTTGCTAACTCCCATTTTAATGTTGTAATTGTAAGACAGCTGGCGACAGGTGGCTCCAGACTACACCAAGTCCTAGATGTGAACGCAACACCAAGTGGCTTCGATTTGACCCGTAACACCTGGTCGAAACTAAATAGAGTTCGCACAGATCAGGGGCGTTGCGGTAACCCGTTTTTCAAATGGGGAATAAACCAATTTACGCAATGTGACTGTCAGAATGGTAACCAGACGATCCGCCATATCACGATCGAATGCCCCATTTGCGCATATCCTGAACCTCTCAGATTTTGTTGGACTCCCCCAAAAAGCTATACATTGGCTAAATAGACTGGACGTGGCGCTCTAAAAATAATTAAACCGAGTATTCACGTGTTCGTGAAACCAACACTTTTCAAGTGGTTCTCAATGGTATTTGCCTTTTCTTTTTCCCTTTTCCTAGGAGCCGTTTTCATTTCGGATTGGTAAAATGTGTTCTAGTAGTGGTTCTATCTTTTGGATAGCCTTCCATAGTGAGTATTCTGTGGCAGCAGTTGGTGTAAGATTTTGCAGGTATTTTTGTACATCCTGGTTCTGGTATTCATTTGGTAGCTTCTTTAATTCTTTTGTAGCTCTATTAAATATGAGTTTATTTTCTGGGGATCTGTGTAGTTGCCATTTTTTTCTAAGCCGCCTTTTTCGGTAATTTTTTCCATAATATGCCCTGGGTATTGGATGTTCCTACTTCTTTCTTTCGCTTCTGGTGTCGAGCTCCAGACTGCCTGTTGGATGATGATGGTGAGTTAAGTCTTTGGCTGCCTTCTCTATATCTCTATTTTCTTTGAGGGGGATTTCAGTGTGACAGTGCTCTGGAAATTATTATTTTTTACTTTGTTTTAAAATTAATTACTAGCAACTTGACAGACGGAAAATCACTAGATTCTCATCTAGGTTCTCATAGCATCTTTTAATTCTCTACAACTTTTATTTGAAACATTTTTCAAAATTTTACTTAATTTCCAACTTATTTTCATTTGAGAACAGGAAGACAAAAACCAGGTTTTGACTTTTTTTCTCATCCCAATGTGTGTTCAGGGGTTTGCATCCCTCGAACACTGTGGCCTAATAAAATAGAAATATCATAGAAATCATATCATAGAAATAGAAATAGAAATGTACGTAATCCAATACATTAGAAATCCGTGTAGTAGAAATCTACGTCTCTTGTGATTCGGTGAAAGTCCCCCATTTGTTATGTTGAGTTTTGTTCTCCTGCGTGATTGCTTCGCAGTGGAAGATTATATTAGAGGCAGTTCTGTCCTTCGTTGCAGTCTGCATTATGGTTCATCATAAATCATAATGGTTTATGGGCCATGGTTCATCGTGTTGTGCCAGACGTTTTAAGGTCTGAAGGCACTCTCAAACAAAAATGGTTCATGTTTCGGAATTAGCCAAGTCTGTGAAGAGAGTGTTGGAAGTTTTCCGACTTTAAAGTCATATATTTGATTGCTGGACAGTCCTCCCCGTATTTTAAAATATTTTTTATTATAATTTCAGCAAAGCCTTCTTTGCAGATATACCAGATGTCCAGGATTTACTATATCCCTAATGTACCGGCAATCAATATATTCTTGTACTAAACAGTTGACATCCCTAGTCTTGACTTTTCTTGTGGTTGATTATTACCAAATTGACACACCAAACATCCCTAGATAACAAGGTTTCTTATAGCAAATTCCCAACATCCCGTTCTTGCCTCCTGCCAGCAACTTACCGCACGAGAAGAAGAATTGGGGGTATGGCGGCGTAGAAGTTTTCCTAGCAGAATTCGAAGAATGGAGTATCCTAAGGATACTCCACCACCAACAAGGATTGAAACCCGCGAAGAAAGGGTTGAGAGGAGGCGCAGAGAAAGAGCCGAGCAAGTTGCTTATAAATTGGAGCAGGAGATTGCAGTCTGGGATCCGAACAATAAAACGAATGTAACTGCAGATCCTTTTAAAACATTTTTTGTTGCACGAATTAATTATGACACTTCTCAATCGAAACTCAGAAGGGAGTTTGAAGTCTATGGCCCAATAAAAAAGATTATATTAATTCAAAATACTATGAATGGGAAGCCGAGAGGATATGCGCTCATTGAATATGAGCACGAGAGAGAGAGAGACATGCATTCCGCTTACAAACACGCGGATGGTAAGAAAATTGACGGACGGCGAGTATTAGTTGATGTCGAAAGGGCACGTACTGTCAAAGGATGGTTACCTAGAAGACTAGGTGGTGGTCTTGGTGGTACATGAAGAGGTGGTCCTGAAGTGAACATTAAACATTCAGGTAGAAGGAGAACGGTATAGGTTAGAGCGCGAACGCGAGGAACGCGGAGCTGCTGGTGGCGGAGGTGTCGGCGGCAGAGGCGGTGGCAGGGACAGGGAGAGGGATCGCGGCGGTCTCGGAGGCGGCTTCGAGCGTAGGCGGTCTAGGTAGCGCAAGAGGAGGAAGAGGAGCCGCTCGAGATCGCCCAGAAGGGAAAAGAGGAAGCGCAGTACGGACAGGAGTAGGGTTGAGAATGAAGAGAAGGTTGATGATGGGGAAAGGAGGTCTCAAACAATACGGACAGAGACAGGGATAGGGATCGTGAAAGGGATCGCAAACGCAGGAAGTCGAAATCACGCGACCGTGACCGCGATCGCGAACTCAGGAGGGAAAGAAGAGATAGGCGGGTAAGGGAGTGCGGAGAGGGATTGTAATATATTAAAACTGACGAAGGAGGTGAAATCCGGATCAAAGGAGAACCTCTTGACGATTATCCATATTATTCTCAGTATCAGCAGGCATCATATGATCAATCGAATGTTAAGCAAGAAAATGAGGATGAACATAAATATGAACCTGATAAAACAAATGTTAGTAGTAATATGAGAGAGTATGAGGAGGAGTAGTGTGAGGAGGGTGAGGCATATTAGATGTAGTTTAATAATATAATATTATTTTTCTCTTTTTTTAATTAATTTCTTTTTCTTGTAAAATAGAATGTGTAATTTAACGTAATTAAAATGTCGAGTTTTTGCGTCGTTTCAACGTAATTGCAGAAAAGATTTTTGTAAATTTTGTTAATTTTTAAGTAGTTTTCCACAGAAGTTTTCTTGTGTAAGAGCAATTTATTTTGGAAATATATAGTGAGTATATAAGAATAAACATGTTTTTTTTTTATAGCAAATTGAATTTTCTACAAGTTTTGTTTGAAACATTTTTCAAAATTTTGCTTACTTTCTGTGTTATTTCCGAATTTTTGGGACAAAATATGTAAAACATAAACAAAATTTGTCTTTGTTTCACTTTAGGTATGGTTAAAAAATGCAAACAACAAAAATCTGTTTATCTATTTTATTAACATCCATCAAATATTATAAATCTTAAGTAAATCGAAAAATATTCTGAATTATCGTCTTTCAGGTAAATGCGCAGTTTTTGTGCTTTCCATGTTGGTCCACAAAGAAAAAGATGATATCAAATAAATGATTAAAAAATCTAACAATCTAAAAAAATGTCAATTCAGAGTAATTCAAAAGTCATACAAATAATATAATCAGAATTATATTGCCGATATGTATAGAAATATTGAAATTTAACAGATTTATCGAAAATCTTAATTAATCCAAACATATGTATATTGTGCAAAATCATTCTAAAACTAGTTTAAACAATTTCGAATAATTCTTTAAAATGTAGGTACAGTAAAATTTTTGCATCGAAAAAAAAATGTTTTTTAACATTTCGTTGTTTAAATTTAAATTTTCCAAACATTTCTAAGTAGAATATGTAGTTTCACAATATTACGGTTGCGATAAGTAAGCAATAGATAATACGCCTTTTATAAACTTTTTATTGGCAGCTGATGTTAAATATGTGCGGATATTTCTAGTTTGTAGAACACATTTGTTGCTTAATAATTTGGCAAGAGCAGTAAACTATTAGATCCATCTACAATATCTTCTTATACAAAATCTTGCACTTCTTTACAGTATATTTACTTATAAGTCTTTTAAATTGTATCAAATATCCCTTCAACTTCATTTTCAACGAAACATCAGTATTGTTTGTATTGTCAAACGTATCTCTAACGTAAACAGAAATATCGACAAGCTGAAATTCTAACCTCGCCTCAGTATTATGGATCAATTCAGGATTACAGGGAGGGTAGGGCAAGGAGCCCACGGTTTCGTAATGAAAGGCATAAATAAATTCACAAACGAACAAGTCGCATTAAAAAAATTGGTCATAAAAAATCTCGACGAGGGGATTCCCAAAAATATCATGCGGGAGATTAACGCATTGAAAGTTTTAAATCATGATTACGTAAGAAAAGCTTTTATTAAGTATGTTTATATTCATTAATTTTGTTAAAGATTGTTGAATTGCTTGAAGTGATACCGTTTGGAATGGGTTTGTTGCTAGTTATGGAATTTCTTCCTACAAATTTACACGAATTAATGAAAAATATTGAAATTGGGGAAGGGAAAATTAAATGCTACTTGAAAATGTTATTGGAAGGTGTAAAATTTATGCATGAAAGCCATATTATGCACAGGGTAAGAATTTAATTTACAAATCAACAAAATTTGTATTAAAATTACATTTTTAGGACTTGAAACCTGCAAATTTACTTATTTCAATCGAGGGTATTTTAAAAATTGGCGATTTTGGTTTAGCCAGAATCTACACAGAAAACGAACCACAACGAGAATATTCCCACCAAGTTGCTACAAGATGGTACAGAGCTCCAGAACTGTTATACGGCTCTAGAAGTTATACAAATTCTATTGACATGTGGGCAGTTGGCTGTATAGCAGCTGAAATGATAAATAAAGCTCCTCTTTTTCCTGTAATTACTATTATTTATCGCGTAGAAGAAAAGTCGCACAAATTCCAAAAAAATAGTTTTTTACTTTATTGTTCTCATTTTTAAAATAGACTTTCACATAAGAAATGGTAATTTTGTCTTTAAAAGCACTACTACGCTTTTAAAGCCAAAATTACCTTTACTTATATGAAATGATGTTTGTTTTTTTTCTAAATCGCTATCACAGCGTATCTACCATAAATACGGAAAAGGCTTTGATAGATGTTATGCTGAGTGATGAGTTGGAATGTTAATAAGTTTCTTATATTTTAGGGTGAAACTGACATAGAGCAGTTGGCAATTGTTTTACACACTTTGGGCACTCCAACGGAAGAGACTTGGCCGGGAATGTACGATTTGCCAGATTTTAATAAAATTACATTTGCTAGAAGTTCTGGACAAAACTGGCAAAGTATTTTACCAAACGCGTCGTCCGAATGTTTAAATTTTATAAAATCCTTAATAATTTATGATCATCATAAGCGTTTAACAGCAAAATTGGTACGTTTTTTGCTAATAATTAGTGTTATATATTGTGTTATACAGCAAACTCAATAACTCAAAGTTGATATATCAAGTTGATATCTAAAACTTGAATGGAAGGAAGTTCATTTTACTTCATGTTATCTATTTTCTGTGTAAGAAAAAAAATCTACTTCCATTTATCGAATATCTATTTCCAGTTATCAAATATTTCATCTTTGCCAATAATGTTGTTGCTTTGCGGTTAGGATTTCGGAATATAGAATCTCGTATTTGAGTAAATGAGTTAATTTTCCTCTATAAGCGAAACACGCTGTTGAGTTTTTTGAGTTATCGAGTTTTGACTGTATAATGTTTTTAATTTCAGGCATTAAATCATCCATATTTCTTCGAAAAACCTTTACCATGTCCAATAAATGAAATGCCAAAAGCGGAAGAATTGGATTTTGGTTCTCCGCCGTTGGAAAACTTTGAAGAGATTTTGAACGATTTTGATCAACTATTCCAAGTATTGTAGATATATGAGTTAAAGAGAAATAATATATTTTCATTTAATTCATTTTTTAACCTGATTGACCTTTTCTGTTTGCATAATCTATAACAGTAACAAACGAATTCTTCTTTCCGTATTTATAAAAAGCCAGAAACGGGAAATTTCTCATTAACCAAAATGTAATATATTGTACAGTATTGTGATACCACCTAAAAATGGCAAATCTGTAGGTCGACATTGTAGATTCCGATAACCAATAGATGAATCTCTGGTATCTACTAAACTTTCTATATTCCTCCACAAATATGGGATTTTTTTCCATATCTTCTTCTGGCTTATTAACCAATTTAACTAGAAATACCATTGCAACATACGGCTCTAACATAGGAACCATAACCCACATCCCATTAACCAACGCATGCGACATATGAACAAATCCTTCCTTTCGTTCTTCTACTTTAGGTTTAAAAACTTTTTCCAACAGTAACGAACAAATTTCTTTAGTTTCATCTAAAGATTCACGGCATATATTAAATCTAAAACGTATGAAATAAATATCCAAATAAATCATTTCTAAGATTTTAACACCTTTCTTCTATTCCCATGAGATATCCAATAACTCTCCAGATGTGAACGAACGCTTCGAAATCTTCTTTTGCTGCGTTGAAAACACCAATTGGTTCCGGTCTAGTTATAGCGTAACCCATGAAGCCGAATTGTGTCAGCGCCATATCCATTTGTGAGATTCTTTTAAAACCAGCTGTGCAACTCCTTTTGCTCGCGTGGTTGTGTTTACCTTTCACTTGCTCTATTGACTTCCACAAGCTAAAACAAATATAAACTTTAAGGCAAAATTTATACGTTAAATATTGTTTTATGTTGTAATCAAAATGTAGTTAAGGGAAATGATGAACTTACTCTGATCCCGGTTTAAAATCGTTGTCGTACCAAATTACCATATGGAAGATTGTTGCTAAATATCTTTTGTAAGCTGACATGGGTTCACTGGACATGTTTGTAAATTGGAGTATTTTTAATACCGATGGCACGGCCAGTATTGAAATCAGACCCATCAGCTTGCCCAAAAACATCGCGAAAATGTTTCGGTGGTAGAATTTTTGTCCCCTAAAAATTATAATAATGATGTGAAAAGTAGATTTGAACATAACTAATAGTAATTTTAAACAAATATTATATATAATTGTATTGGTGCGACACGATAATTATAATGATATTTATTGCAATACGTTATAGAAATTGGAGCGGTGAGGCGCGCCCTTGGCACGAGCCATTTCAGTTCTTATTACACTTGTTTCTATTAAAAATATTTCATCAAAGGATGATAAAGTTGCTAATAATATTTTTTTGTGTTTTATTCTACTTTTCGAATAGATAATTTTTGTTTTCCCTCTCAAGTGCTAGAGATCACAGTGCATTTATAATTATTTAAAGCTAAACAATTTTTTAATTTAATTTTTTTTTAATTTAAGCTGAAAAAAGATTAGTGACGAATTTTTACACACCCATTATTAAATTTGGGATTTATTTTTGAGTTAAATGTAATGTTGTTAAATTAAATAGACGAAATTAAAAAAAAATGTTTCGAATAAAATTAATAAGATAAATTTAAAGTTCTTAAGGTAAATTAAGGTTAAGATTAACGAGCGGATTTGTGGACGTTTAATTCGCGAGATAAGCCTTAATTTTATCCGCGAGTGTAATACAAATTAAAAAGTTAAATTCAAAGAAAAGTTCCATTTTCCGTGTTTTTTTTTAGCTTAGGCAAGTTGTCCGGCCATGATTGTGTTTTTGCCATGACAACGATAAAATTGTTGATCCCACGTCAAAATTTTGTTTAGAAGTTGTGATCAATTAAATTGTGCTTTATTATATAAAAATGGATATATCAGAAGTTCTTGTTAGATGGTGATGCAATTACCGAAAGATTACTCCCGCATAAATCATGAGATTAAAGAAGAATATCAGCGAAGTTACCGAGACCGAGAGTTAAAATGTCATAATTGTCAACATTTAGAGTTAGGTTTACGGAGCCCGTAAGTGAGTTATTTTGATGCGTTGACATGGATACTTTTATTAGTTTACCATGGATACTTTTTTATTTTTTCTTCTTTTTGCCCATTCAAAGAGTTAGTTGTTTTGATGATTTTCGGCTTCTTATCCTCCCAAAACCTCGCCATTAATGCACTATGTTGTATCTTGCGTTCTGTCGAACACTTCCTACTAGTTTTCTTTTTAGGCTTCTCCAGAAATTTATTTTGGTCCTAAATGATCCACGGTTTGCTATAATGTCGTTTGTGATATTCATTTTTTGGATGTCCGCCTTAGTTTCTTCTAGTCATTTTATTTTGACCTTCTTTTAATTGATTACTTTGAATAATCTTTTAGTCTGTCGTCGCCCATTATATATATATATATTATATTTATATATATATATATATATATATATATATATACAACATTATTAACCTCCACGGGGAGCAAATTTACAAATTTCCAAAATTGACAAAGCGCTCTCAATTATTATGCGATTTAGCATTTTTACGTCAATATAGAGATACAGACATAACACCCGGCTGTATGAGGCTGTCACGCCAAAATCCGACAGCCAGGTCAAACAAAATACTACACAACGCAAGCCAAGCGTTGCTTCGGGACGAAATCCAAACGAAACGACAGAAACTTGACAGCGTCAGTCAAAATATCCTGACAACCTTCTCAGACGGAGACAAAAATACAACCTTCTCGGACTGAGACAAAAACCTGCACCAAAACCTCTCAACATCGACAAAGTGGTTTACAATCTTTCAGACCAGCCCCTAGACGAACCTACCAAAAGCGTACTGGCCAAGGGTTTTAACTTTGCAATCGCACCAACTCGCCTTCCCAAAGAATACATAATCATATTAGCAGAGACAATAAGACAGGAAACATGCCACATTTTAAGATCTGCCAAACCACCGACAAGAAACATCTCATACGAGGAATTCAAAGCCCTCAAGGTACTAAGAGAAAACAATAGCATTGTGGTCCTAGCAGCTGATAAGGGAAATTGCTCTGTAGTCATGAAGAGTGCTGACTGTAAACGAAAAATGATCACAATTTTAGATGATCCAGCTTATCTACCCAGTACAACGAACCCAACAACCTATCTTGAGAAAACTACCAGACGAAAGATCCTAAGCTCCAGCATTGACAAGGAAACTATGAATTATCTTATACCAAGGGAGAAATCATCACGGTGTCCCAAGATAAATGGTTTACCAAAGATCCACAAAGATGGAGCCCCACTTCGACCAATAGTAAGCTCCGTTGATTTACCGGTCCAACTTCTTGCGCGATACATTTAGCAAAATATTTACAACCATACGCTGAAGATTGTGATTCCTATGTCCGCAATGCTGAACACTTCATAGACATACTGAAAAATCACCAACTCCAGCCAGACCACCTCCTTGTGAGCTTTGACATTGTATCTTTATTCACAAAAATACCGGTCCCCGAGGCCTTAAACATCATAAGGTCGAAATTAAAACCAGAAAAGTATGTATCAGATCTTGCAGAACGTTGTTAGAACGTTGTGCAAACAAGTCCTAGAAGCACCAATGGGTTCACCTCTATCCCCAGTAATAGCTAACATATTTCTTACAGATTTTGAGGAAAAGGCAATCTCATCCGCCACACTTAAACCTACTCTCTGGTTAAGATATGTTGACGACACATTTGTAATCTGGCTCCACGGCAGACCAGAGCTGGACAAATTCCTTACCCATCTAAACTCCCAACACGACCAAATCAAATTTACAATGGAGATAGAAAAGCATCAACGATATCTTTTCTTGGATGTTTTAGTACAGAAGAAACCAGACGGCACCTTAAGTCACACTGTGTACCGGAAACCAACGCATACAGACATATATCTGAACGCTTCTTCGCACCATCACCCCAAACTAGCATCTGTAGTCAACACTCTTACCACCCGATTGAAAAGACTAGCCGACCAGCTTAACTTACCAAAAGAATTGAAGAACTTACGAGAAGCTCTTTCTTCAAATGGTTATCCAAACAGCTTAATATCCAGAGCTTTCCGTCGTACAGAGAACAGTAACCAAAGAACTGAAGAACGCCAGAAACCCGTTAGCACAGCTTACCTACCATATGTGCATGGATCAACTGACAAACTCGCCAGAATCCGCTAGAATCCCATGGAATTTACGAAATACCTTGCGGAACATGTGAACGAACCTACATTGGACGTACCATTACGAAAATTACCGAAAAATATTGGCTAGGATTCAAGAACATGTAGTTTCAGTCGGACACAAAGACAAAGTTTCATCCGCTTTTGTCCAACACACCAACACCGGTCACTGGATGGACTTTAGAAATTCAAGGACTCTTGCACAGATTTGTCAAGAGTATACAGAGAAGCCATAGAGATAGAAAAACGAGACTACTGCATGAACACGAGAGACGACTCCTTGAGACTCCCCCCAGGATGGCGACCGATCATATCCACCCTCAAAATGCAATCCCAGACACCCAAGACACATATACGACAAAGAAGACAAACAAAAAACGGAACCGAAGCACCGCACACAACGCGCATGACTCGAAGCCAGACAGCTATAAATAGTTGCATCCCACGAACGAGCTCTCAGTATGGGTCTAACGGTTAACCCGCACGGACGCTTATATCTCTTGAAAATGGCGAATGTTAGTTCGCCGAAACGTCGAGAATCCGGTTCTTTTCAGAACCAACCCTCAACATCAACGCCCAACATCAAAGACGCTCCTCTCCACTTGGAATTGAGAGAAGCCAAGATAAAGTGAGTTAAGTGTTTTAAGTATTTGGGAGAAAAATTACAGGACAATGATAAAGGTGCCATCAAAGAGCGGGCGAGAAGAATGGAAATAGCTTATCAACTTACGAAGGATACATACAACAAAAAGGTCTATCCTTTGGGGCTAAATTCCGACACCTAGATACTGTTGTTAGACGTGAATATCTATATGCAGCAGAAACACTAGACATGATTGGGAAGGCTGGCCTCGAAGACATCCGGATGAAAGAAAGGAAAATGCTCCGAAAAATCCTAGGGCCAAATATCAAGTATGGAGAAAGGAGACTAAAACCTAACAAAGAACTATACCTGAGGGAATTGTAGCCCTAATGAGAAAAAGGAGAATACAATTTTATGGGCACTTGGTGAGGATGAACAGTACCAGACTGACGAAGAGTATTTTTGAATTCTTCAGGAAGAGGAAGACGGAGCCAATATGGTTTAGGGAAGTGAGATTGGACTTGGATCGGATGGGGGTGAAAAAAGTAGACATAATAGACAGAGAGAGATTTAGGCGACTAATTACGGAGTTTAACGTGTTTCCAGGAGACAGGGGAATTGTCATTTAGAAAAGGAAGATCTTACACGGAGCAACAGAAGAAGGAAGTCGGAGAGAGGATGAAGAGATATTGGCAGAGAGTGAGGACAAAAAAATAATGTAAAACCGTCAAACGTGGTCCATAGTTGGCCTTGACGAATATAAAAAATATATATGCCCATAGAAATTCAGGCGCCTACATTGGCTCTACTGTCTCGTCTTGATGGTCTTATAATTTCTCCAAGGTATTTGAATGTGGAATTGTGCCGTTTTCCATCTCTAGCGAAGTTTTTGCACTACTCTGATGCAGATATACTGGGTTTTCTCGTATGATATCTGGAGGCCTGCCTTTGATGCTATCCTTGGTCATAGTAATGACTGAAGAATCATCAGCAAACGCTAAATCTTTCACATTGACTCGAGTTTCCTATGTTTACACCTTTCATGTCGTTTTCCCATTCTCTAAAAACTTTGTCTAGAACTGAGTTGAACTGAGTAGGAGAGGCCGTTACCTTGACGAACGGCCGTAGATATTTCAAAAGGCTCAGAGACTTCCCCAAGAAATTTCACTTTAGACGTCATATTCGTGAGAGTCTGCTGGATAATAATGAAAAGTTGCTAAAAAACATCACGTGATTAATGCTAACTCAAACTCAACCCTAACTCAAAAAATTTTGACAAAATCGATTTTCTCGCATTTCGTCGTTTCCGCGGTCTCGATCCGGAAACGGTTACAGATAATCAAAAACGGATTGAGGCATCGTTTTCAGAAGGTCATTTTTCTTATTTTAATATACTAAGATTGTCCGCGGGAAATTCACGACTTCCAAGATCTTTACTCGAGCGCCGAAATTTGTTAAAAATTTCTTCAATTCTTGCAGGCGATAGTGAACGGAAAGAGCTAGCGAAATATAATTTGCATATCTCTAATCAGCAGCAAAGATGCTTGCAGAAACGTTTTTTAATTTTGCTGTAACTCAAAAACTAACTATTTTGGACAAAATCGATTTTCTCGCATTTCGTCGTTTTCGCGGTCTTGACTCTCCGTGTCGATGGTATTTCTTAACTGAAAGCTTCCTAGGGAATATTATATACGTTTTACAACTAATTTTGGGACGCTGAATCGATTGGCGAAGACTAAAAATCTCTGTGGTGAGCCGTTCAAAAGTTATGACTGCGTGAAATCAGTCGAAAATGCAAGGTGGTGTATAGCGAAAAAATATATAAAACTTGATTATTTGTAACTTTAGAGCGAAATAAACTGTAAAACCCCTTTCAGCACTTCGATTTCCTTCGGGTAACCCAAAAAAATCACGAAAAAAATTTTCAACAAAAATTTTTCATCATTTCGTTAAAAAACATCACATGATTGCTTTATTAAAGCTGCACTCTGCTTTATTAAGATAGAATTGAATTTCCTAAGTGTAGAAGATTTTACAACAGAGAAGTCATCTACATTTCTTGAGTTATAGTTCTTCTTCTTCCTGTGCCATCTCCTACTCGGAGGTTAGATACCAACAAGGCAATTTACACTTTCGACACTGCCGCTCTGAATAATTCCTTTGAAGTAACCGGAACCAATCTCTAAGATTTTTCAACCAGGAAATCCGGCGTCTTCCCACACTTCTATTTCCCGCAATCTTCCCCTGCATTATGAGGTGTAATATTTCAGACCTTTCTCCTCGTTATAGTTACTATTCTGATTGAAAAATGTACGACCTACAAACCTTGTACGTTAAATTGAGATTATTTCTAATTTTGTATAAAAGTATCTTGGTATTATGTTCTATTCAGTGTTTAATTGACATAAGTCCCAGGTACGGTAACATAGAATTTACAGGTTTCATTTGATTATTCATTTACATCTGTTTTGTATAATTTCGAACCTTTTTATCGAATATGCCGCCAGCTTATATAGGGTGTTTTTTTTTCATAGGGTGTTACTGCAGTAACTTTTTAACATGTATGATCAGTATACTCTGGCAAATTATCATGAATAGAGTCACGCTTGAACAACTACCAAATTATCCAAATTTACTTTGAAATTGCGTCGCAACTTATAGACGACTTCGTGATTTTTATGGCGCGCATAATCGTCCATCTGAGCAAGCCATCCGTCGAACTGTGGTTAGATTTCATACCACATACT
This sequence comes from Phosphuga atrata, assembly GCA_944588485.1. Taxonomy (NCBI): domain Eukaryota; kingdom Metazoa; phylum Arthropoda; class Insecta; order Coleoptera; family Silphidae; genus Phosphuga; species Phosphuga atrata. Next base: position 76,474,798 of record OX155892.1, on the reverse strand, counting down.
CTCTAAATGATGCAATAATACCAACATCAAGTCGAAGGAATGTACGTACTCAAGAGAATATAGCCGCTGTAAACGAAAGTGTGGACGAAGATCCAAATTTGTCGATTCGTCGTCGGTAGCAAGAATTGGTGCTCTGTCCGTCCACTACGAGAAAAATTTTGCTTAAAAATCTTGAACAACCTACCTCCGTATAATATCCAGCTGGTGCAGGAATTGAAGCCACGAGACCATCATATACGTCGTTCTTTCGCCGATTGGGCTCTAGTGCAGTTGGGAACTGACCCGATGTTTTATCGCAAAATTGTATTCAGCGATTAGGCTGAAATAACCAAAATTGCCGCATATGGAGTGACACCAATCCTCAACAGACACTACAGTAGAGATGAGCATGGTTTCCCATCGACCCATCCCATCCTATTGTCCCATGGGATGGCATGAGTGGTACGAACGTCGCGTGGGATGGGATGCGATGGGACGACAATTTTGGGACAGAGTGGGACGAGTTTTGATAATCTAGTAAATCTAGTTCCTGCATAATTGCTTATTGTGCCAATACGCAAATTTTCCATAAAATGTTCAGCCCAGGATATTTCTGTGATAACTTATATTGTTTCTGAAAAGTCTTACGAGCCGTTTGCGACGAAAAAGGATTACTCATTATAAATTAAATTCGAACGAATTATCGTTAACAAAGTCTGAACCGAAAAGAAAGTCTGTTGTATGGGAAAAATGGAATGAATGTGATGGGCCGCGCGACCGGGATGGGATGGGATAGTGACAGGGGATCCGTCCCACGGGATGGGATTTGGAACAAGAAACTCGTCCCATATTCATCTCTAGCCTACAGACTCCATTACATCCAGAAAAATGCACCGTTTGGTGCGGTTTACAAGCTGGTGGCATCGGACCTTATTTTATTAAAGGGTGCAGAAGTAAGGTCATCGGACCTTATTTCTTAAAAAATGAAGCCGGAGCTCGAGATACGCTCAATGGGTAGTGTTACCGCACCATTATCAATGATTTTTTGTTTGAAAATATGGATGACATTGATCCGGGCGAGATGTGGTTTGAACAGGAGGCGCTACGTGGCATACGGAGACCGCAACCATCGACTTATTGAAATAAAAATTTGGCGATAAGTTGATTTCGAGAAATGGACCTGTCAATTGACCTCGAAGGTCATGCCATTTGACACCTCTAGAATATTTCGTGTGGGACTACTTGAAGTCACTGGTTTATGCTGATAAACCAGCAACAATTGACGCCTTGGAGGCCAACATTATTCATACTATTCGTGACATACGGCCGGAAAAGTGACCCTAAATTGGACGGCAACTGTTTTGATTAAAAAATTTTGTGTTATTTTCTACAAATTCAAGTTCTATCGGGCTTAAAAAACACTTTGTATAAGCCAGATCCACCAAAATTAGTTTGAAAGCTCAGTCTTTTGCCAACCCTACTTAATAAATATGATTTCTTTGACATTTTATTCATAATAGAAGCTGTATTTCGAATAAAGTTAGGTTAGTCTATTATCAATAATGACACCTAGATACTTGTACTCTGATACCTCTTTAAGGGGAACATTACCAAGAAAAACTTTCGAATCATTCGCCAATGCAGATAAATTGAACTTATTCTATATTATCATATATTTAGATTTATTGAAATTTATATTAACAATAAGACTATTTCTCGATAAGTACTCTGCAGTTATATTTGCAAGATCAGAATTAACTTGCTCAAATAATTCTTTTAAATCCGTTCCAGGTGCATATAGCTTTGTGTCATCAGCAAACATATCTATGTTACAATATTTTAGAATTTGCATTATATCATTAATATTAAATATAAACAACAATGGACCTAAGACAGTACCCTGTGGCATCATGTAGGATACACCAATACAGTTTCCAAATTTGACCTTTTTCGTAAGATTACTTAGTAAACTAAGTAAGAAATGAACTATTTTATGGCAATATCTCTTATTCCCATTCGATTTAGTTTTTCCAATAATATATCTCTATTTATGATTTCAAAACCCATGCAAAAATCTAGAAATACGGTAAAGATATATTTTATATTACCTTAGTCGTATAACCAAGTATCGCCGATATTAACAATAACGGTCTCGCAGGAATCTCTTTCTCTGAACCCTAATTGACTACAAAACCAAATTTTTTCTATATATTTTTTCGATAAATAATCGGCAATAGACCTTTTTACGGTGAGTTAAGCGCATGCGCGTCCGCAATGTTTAAAAGGCGGGAATATGAAAGTTTCGGGCACATTTGTTATTTTTACTGGTTATACGTCTAAAAATTTGCGCACAATGTGCACAAAAAAAATCAACTATGCAAATGTCGATTGTATCCGACTTGCAGAAAAAGATTGTAGAAAAACATGATTAGGTTGTTATACAAGTAAACTGGAAAACTTTAAAATACAAACAAGATCAGAGAACAGCATTGACCGGTGAACCGATGCGATGTATTTCGTGTGGTGAATTTTCTTTTAACGACTAACGTGCAAAGTTCAATTACAAAAAGTTCAATATCGTATCCTACAAATTTATTTTAATTGGATCTTGTTATAAAATATTTTTTTTATTTTCACATAAACAAACAGGTACCGAGCTATAGAAAAAATAAGGTCTTAGCTAATTTCATGTAATTAAATCGGTCTCTCAGTTTTGTTTTTATTGTTAACACAACTTAAAAAGGAGCTGGAATTATTAGTACAGTAATATAAGCAGCACTCTCATAGGTGTAGATCTAACCCTTGCTTCTTAACGATCAATTTTTCTAGTTTCAACTATTTTAAAACTGACATGTGTGATAGATGACTTTGACATAGTGTGGATTAAGTTAAGACATATTCTCAGTAGACTGATATGATGACTGATATGGTCGCTAAGTTAGCGAAATAAACAAACCATTTTATTCTACTTAAACAGTAGAGGGAAATAGTGTAATAAAAATAATATTTAATAATAATGTGCGTCAATAAAATTTTCAGCAATTTGCAAACTCATTGGAATTTACAAAGCCACATGTACACAAGAGTTTAATTACACTAATTGTATATTTTTACAAAGTTGATTGGAAAGTTCTTATCAATAAGACCTATAATATCACTCAATAAATGTGACAGTAAACGTTATAATTACTGTGTTTTATCCTTCAAATCTCTCATAGAATTTTGAAATATAAATTTTCCAAGTTACATGTAAATATTATTGCTATAATATCTTCAAAATCTAGAACATTTAAAAAATTCCATCAACTATAGAACATATACAGAAACAGAAATAGTAGCTTAATGCCCACCCACACTACGGTTTTTTCCCGCGAGCGGTAACCGCTATAACCGTGAAACCGCTCGAGAAACACACAGTACGCTATGGGAAAAATCAGTCGCGGGAAAAAACCGCAAGTAAGGCCGCCTGTATTAGCTTACTTGAGTCACAAAATCTCGCGATTAAAAACCGCGGCGGTTTAGTCGTAGTGCGGCCTAGGCCTTAGATAGAATCAAAATTGAGTTTTTGGTTTGAAGCACAAGCGTATATTTCACAAGCTTTATTTGGTGAGTTATCAGAGTATAAAACAAATCACACCTATTGATATTTATACCAGCTTAAATATGGTTCACATATCAATTTTAAATCGCATCGTCCCTTGTTTTGAAGAACCCGTTAGTTTTTATGATATTAACCATATATAAATCGGATATTAGATAGATTGTAGGTTTCGGTGACTTGTACTGCGACCTTTATAGATCTGTTGTACCCAAGCCTCTTCCTCTAATCGTTGGTATACTTACCCATTTAGAGCGCCTCTATTCCTCTATTTTTTAATTCCTCTAGGAATTGCAGGATCTGGGTGGGAGTCAAAGCTCCTCTTCTGTCCTCAAGCAGATGTATGGGGTTTCCTCTGCTGAGCTGCAGAATGTGCAACTGCCATCTTCTTCTAGGCCTAGGGTCTTGAGATGTTTTCTAAGTCTACAGTGTTTTCTTGTTTCTTCATCTAAACTTTAGTGGATGGTGTTCATACTCATACTACAAAATGCTTCCGGAACTATTAAGGCTTCTTCATTTCCCTACTTACCAGTGTATCCTGGTACCCAGTAAAGCTTTACTTTATTTTCTCTGCGAAGCTTGTTTAGCTTTCCCACAAAGTCCCATACAAGTTTGGATCTGATGGTGTATGAACTACTAGCCTAGATGTAGCTTAGGTAGCTTGACTACCTAACAGTATAGCTATTCGTTTTTTGCGTTAGATCCTGTCGAGGTAAATTTTTCACATCTTTCGATTTCATGTACCTCTACTTGGAGGATACTGGGGTAGATGGATTCGAAGTACTTGGTACGAGTTTCAAACATTCTTGGACCAGTACCTTCCTTCTTCTTCGATCCATCTGTTTAGCACTTTGCTCAATGTGGTATACTGAGAATTCGACATTCCATTCAGTTTTACTGCTATATTTCTATGTAGTTTTTCTCGGAATGGTATTTGCATACCATTTTGTCTTCTGGTTCTTCCAGCCAGGGGATCTTCGCAGCAAGGCTGTTCCGGTCTCTGCTCCCAATTATTTTACCTCTGTCCTTGCTGAACAATACAATCGCCGATCTGGTAATTTCCTCCAAGACAAGGCGCAAAATTCAAACCAAGCATCAGTTTTATTGCTGCTGTTGGGCATGACCTTATCAGACACATGCCAATCTTTGAATCTTCTCAAGCTACTTCTTCACAGATACCAGCTGGGTTCCATTTTCCCTCGCAATTGCCCCGTAAGTAATAGCAGGTCTCACTCTGGTGGCGTATTAACTGACGTAAATAAACAATCTAATATATAAATGACATTATGTAAGAATCAAATTTGACCAATTTCTTATTGGTTAATTTTATCTACGTTAACCTTGTTAATTTGTTATTTTAACCGCTCAATTTATTATGAATAGGATGGTCACGACTGTTACTACGTGGTCCTTTAACAGTCGGACCTTTAACAGTCGACACTCGAGTCGTGAAATGAAATGTAGAAAATTATATAACTGTGAAAAATAAGTTATATAACATTTTTACATAATTATAAGTGTGGTAAAAACGTAGTGAATTTTTCAATTCAATGCTCAATTTACTGATTAATAATTTGGTCTTTGTATTGTCTCAGATTCCTTATTTTGTGTAAATCATCAAGCAAATTTACAAAAATTTCGGACGATATCTTCAGTGTTGTTTGTACAATTTAGAAATCGAAATTTCAAACATGCTTTGTCAAAATTTCCTTACCGCATTTGGAATGTATATGCAGAGATAAACGTAATATAGATTTTATGTTTTTCTCTAAATTTTCGATTAAAATCGTTACAATCTGAGATCACATCTTCACAGAAAAAGTTCGTGGTAGTTTCCTTTGTTTCAATTCTAGTTTTCAAACATATAGTGACTAGATTCTAGTAATCTGAACTATAAATCAATAAATAGGTGTAAAGTTAGAAGATAAGATTTTCTTACAGAGTTGTGTTGATTTGTTTACAAATATATAATTCAAATATAACCAAATACTCTTACGTTGAGCTTTGGGTTCTTGTTGTTATTCGTAAAAACAAATTATTTCGAAATGTTTAACAATAATTACCAAAAATATTTCCTTTTATGATACATATTCCTTTCTTATAAAACAAATTTATATACTTTTTATCATATTAATTATTTTTATTTAAACCACTAATTAACATTTTTAGATTAATTAAAAAAAGAAGATAAAAGATGTTTTTCTTGGTATTAATACTTAATTGGCATTCTAACTACTTATGAAATGGGCGTCTTATTTTATGATCCAATTAAATGTTACTTAGTTTACAGTAACAATAAGTTGATCTATAGAATTGTTTGTATCAATTTTATTTATTTATTGAATTGTAAATGCCTAAGAACGATCGCTGCGTGTTATGCGGTGGTACAAGCGAGACGGGAGAATTGGTGACAGCTAGCGGTAAGGGAAGGTTGTTTAGTTTTTGGATTTGATTCATTGTCAGTTAAGTGTGAGATAGTCATGCGATAGGTCAAGTTATTATTTTATCGCCGAGTCAAGGATCAGAACAAATTATGAAATAAAACAAATTAATATTAAATGAATTAAAAGAAGTTGATATTTCATATTTTATTTATTTCTAATATAATGCTTTAATATAAATTCTACATAAATTTTATAATATAATCAATAAATGACAATTTTAATGTGAAATGCACTTGTATTGACGTTAGGGTAACTGCATTTTTGCTAATCTGAGTTGGTACAACGCACCATATTTTCTACCTTCGTGAATTAGACAGACTCTGAAATCGATACATAATGTCAGATCAATAGAAGTGGTGGGTCGAATTCCCTCTAGCTGGGATTTGATTATATGTGGTCTACGAAGAAGGGCATTAGAGACGATTAGAGTATTTTAAATAAACCCTGAATATAAATAAACTCTGTATTCGATAAATAGATAAAACGTCACAGTATCTATAGTCTCTGTAAGATATTTTTAATGATGCTAAATTCATATGTAATTAGATGGTAAACACAATATTCATATCTGCTGACATTACCGATATTAGATTAAGTTTGTAAATGATTTACATCATAAATAACTATAATAAGACGAAAAATAGCTTGAATATAAAATATTCAACAAATGTCAAAATATTGAACAACTACTTCCCTGGATAATACCATGCAGGATATTGAATTACACAATAGACATTTGTTTGATATTACTAGTACTACTAGTTAAATAACATTAAGATTACTTTCTACATTAATTAGGTGACTTAAGCCATCTACAGACGCGTTTCGAGGTTTACATCATTTACATGATCATCTTTAAATACATTATAGTGGCGTGCAGTTTCGTTATAATAATTAAAATAAACCTCCGCTAATACAGTGATCTTAAAAGACTTTTATTAGGTAAAGGTCTGTAAATCGGTTAAATCTGTTTTAAAAATATGAAGATTACTACGATTCGATAATTTGTAATTTATGTCTACTAAACCACATTATAAGGATGATACAATGGGTATTCGTGTCGGCACTTCTGATGTACAAACTATGATTTGGTTAAGGCAAAAATATTTGGACAAAATTGAGTAGTGCAAAACGATTTTAAAAGGTAAATATATAAAGGTCCGAATATGACAAAACTCTTGTTTTAATGTTTATTTAGAAGAAAATATCGTCTTAAATTCAGACCCAAAATACAATTTCTAATGGCATGTTCAATTGTAGTAATGTAGATCGCAAAGGTAATGTCCGTCCTGCCAGGAATTTTAGATTCAAATAAAATTGGTAAACAAATTTGCCTTTTACTGCCCCTTCGTACATTTAGAATGGGTTAACAGTAGATAATTTCAATACAGCAAGGGTTAAACCAGCGATCGGCAACCTATGACCGCGTGACACTTAATGGCATGTATAAAATTTTATACAAATTTATCTACGACCACTATTGTAAATGTCTATTATTGTACAGTTCGTGTACTATGTAAATACATCATAACACTCATATGTAACAATCCGCGATAAATGTTATGTAATAATTCAAAAACACCCATGAGCGTTTGGTTTACGATTCGTTGATTGGTTGAGAGCTGCACGTTTATACTATTTTTAAATATAGTACTCCGGGATTTTCAAACAATCATTAAACGTCACATCACTCACATAGAAACTGTCATTCATTTCGTTTTTTTCACGTTTAAATCTAATGAAAACTACAAATAAGTACTAAATAAAAAGGTATGTAACCATTATGAATGTATTTGTTTTCATTTCTGTCAAGTTAAATAAGGTCGAGTAACAGTTATATATGCAAATACAACTGTTTGTTTATTAAATAATGTACCTAATAAGAAATACATTTCTTACATCAAACATATTTTTCTTATTAAACAGAAACAAATTAGTGTGGTCCTAGATAAAGTATAGTACATAACTCGAGTTGTAAGACAATTACGACCTTGCGGAATTACGACCTTAACTGTTCCGCTCGTACGTAATATGCATCTTACAACTCTTGTCACGTAATATACTATTTTGTGTATTTACCGTACTTTTTACATATAATGTTTATGAACATTTCTAACGTTTCAAGAGTAACAAGTGGAACACTTCCACGAACCGGTCAGCAGATCGCTAGGTTAACCCATTTGAATTAAGCAGTTTTCGGCAAAATAAACAATACTGAAAATTATGGAATTTATACCGCAATATACACTGGTCATATTTGGCTTATTTTCCTTTAGTTGTTATATTAACATTGCGCTGAGTAAAGAGTAATTATGTAAGTCTTTTATGTAAGGCTCAGAAAATTATTGACGAGAGTTCAACAAATCGTCTCCCGGTAAACGTATAATGTTAGCAATGGTTGAGAAAGTTCGTTGAGCAATATAAATATTTTTCTCTTTCAAGTAAAGAATTATGCAATATTTGATATTAACAAGAGCTGGAATATTAAATTTATAAAGACATATTGCATGTTATGTAAAGCGTTGCTTATATATGCTAATTGGATTATTCATACATAACTTATAATATAATTAGTGAATATTATGCAATGTGTTGCAAGTTTACAAGCTAGTCGATTATACATAGGTACGCTTTATAAATGCAATGCAATAAACAAAAAAGTTGAAAAGGAAGTGTCATTTTGACCAGAAATTTTTTCATCTTTCGTTCTGTATTTTTTTTATATTTTGTTTGCTTTTCAATAAAATCAGTTTTGATTTGATATTTATCCAAAATAAATGTATGCGAAAACGTACAGTAGAAGTTGGGCGAAACTCTATGTCTGAACTCTATTATAAGAAAAGGAAAAAATCTGAAGAGGTTCTTAGGCCTAGGCCGCACTACGGCTAAACCGTGGTGGCCGAGGTTTTTAATCGAGTGATTTTGTGACTCAAGTAAGCAAATACAAGCGGCCTCACTTGCGTTTTTTCCCCTTGACTAATTTTTTCCATAGCGGATAAAAACGCAAGTGAGGCCGCTTGTATTTGCTTACTTGAGTCACAAAACCACGCGATTAAAAACCGCGGCGGTTTAGCCGTAGTGTAGAATTTGCATATTTTTTTATATTTGGAAAATGTAGCATTAATAACTTCATCGAATATTGTTGTCCCAATAGCATACCTATATTTAAAAAGAGCTAATTTTGCTGAACAAATTTTACAAAGAAAACAAATTGCTATCTTTTTCCGTTAACAAATAATAAGTGAATTTGTAAAAAAAAGTATTATCAAAAATTCAAAATCGTCATGATTTAAACAAGTCTTTGGAAAAAAATAGCGCAGTAAAAAAAGCCCCACGCTACATTTTATTACACAATTATTGATTGGAATCAACTTTTTTTTCATTAACAAGTCTAAAATTGCCATTTCCTCGTTTACATTTCCTGGTTTAAGAGTGAACATGGACAAAATGTCTCAACAGATTATGCAGATAATATAATGCGAGTATGGAGTAATAATATACGGGTCATCAGAATCAAGTTGCACAAAAAAATTTCGCACAATATTTTACCAAAAGGACAAAATACTGCATGAACATCTCTAAGCGGATTTCTTTGTAGTTCGAGTATCTGACGCATATTAACAAATAATCCTATAAACAAGTCACTTATGGCAAAAACAGTGTTAACTACGAATTGCTGACTTTTTCGCCTCAGTTATTCAGTTTGCACTTATTTTTAAAAGAATAAACGTTATAAATATTTTATCTCCATTTTTTATCATTTCATATTTCATATCATATTTATATTATCTTTTTTTTGTTTATCATGTTAATTATGTTTTAAAGGAAAGGCATACAGATTTCTAATATGACGAGCAGCGATTATATTTTTTAAATATAAAATAGCGCATAGAATGAACGATTCTAACGATATTTTCAAACATAAAATTACACATAACAAAGATGTTAAATCATCTTGTATTGAGTCAATGCTAATTTTATGGGATTTCCGACGTTATTCGAATAAATAATTATAGGTGGAAAATCAGATGAATCATAAATTTTTTTTTAATTTGTTAAAATTATTCGAATTTATTTATTTGTCGTACGGCGATCTACTCGGCACTTAATTCCAAATAATTTTTGAATAAAAGATGTTCGTATTTACATATCGTTCGTTTGGATGAACAGGGTATTAACTCATTATGTTCTTGCCTTTAGAATATCTTTTTTTTCGCAGTAATAGCAAAGTTGAGTAATGAAGTGAAAAAAAACGTTATCAATAAACGTTAATCAATAGTTTAAAGATATTATAAGAGAGGCTAAACAATTATTTACAGAAATGGAAATATATTAATTTGAAAACTTCAAATCGCTCTCCAGGCTTTTTTGAGTTAATAAATACCCTGTTCATCTGAACCGACGATATATCAATACACAAGTATACACATACATTTACTCATAAACACACGTACATGCATATATACATATACCTACACAGTACACATATATACATAACTATAAGTCTATTTCTAGACCAGGTGTCCCCAAACTTTTTATCGCGTCGACCCCTATGATATACCCCCATAGAATATTTGCCTTCATTTCGACAACCAGAAAAAGTAATTAAGTAATTAAGAAAAACATTAACACATTATTTGCCATACTGTCATTTTGCGACTACTACCGAACATGTACTTGATGAAAATGTACTTGACATACTTACCTTTTTATTAAAATGGTTGATATTAGTGGGGGGATGTATCTGAAGAGAAGCAGCAAAATTATTGATATTTCGTTGAAAATTGGTAAGTATCAAATAACCACCGTTTTCCGAGTTGAATCTGTTTGACTAAAACCAGCTTCAACCATATATGAAGTTGGGAATGCAAGTAAGAAAGATTCGGCTTCTACTCTGAGTTTCGGATATGTAGTGGCAATATTTTTATTGCTCAAAAAATCACTGAGGTTTACATTTTTCGAGATCTAGACATAGTTCAATTAGTTCACCTTCTAAGCCAGGTTCTTTAGCTCCATTATCATTTTTTGCATCAACTGGAGATGCAAACCGTTCGAGAACATACATATTCTCCAAGTCTTCGAAACGGGCTTTAAAGTCTTCTCTTGTTAATCGAACTAAATCGTATTAATCGACCCCCTTTCGACCCCCATGCACGCACGACCCCCTTTCGACTCGTGTATTAATTTCGACCCTCGGGGTCGACCTCTTTGGCGACCCCAGGTCTAGACGGTTATCTATTGGATTACCTCTGGAGTTGGAAATATTTTCAGGGTGCAGTCTCGAACTATGTGGGCTATCGCTTCTTCAGGCGTCCCGAAGTCAGTCGTGTGAAGTTGGCCCACGAATTTTTGAAAAATTGATTTTTTTTTTAGTTCTGGCAAGATTTCGAATAGTTCTAGAGTTCTTGCTTGAAAATTGCAATAGTTCCTGGGAATTTCGCGCAGAAATCGAGAAAAGCAATTTGGGGGCCAACTTCACGCAGCCCCCTCTTTTTCAGGAATAAGAGTTCTGATGTAATATTCCAGTTCTTTATATAGAGTTCTAGAGTTCTCAATCTATAATGCATATAGTTCTACATTTTTTTTCAAAATTTTGTAATTTTTGAAAAATTAAAAAAAAATCTGATAACGGTTTTTGATTGTACTAAGGCAGATAAAAAAAAATGCTTATTAGACATTTTTGTAAAATCAATATTTAGAAATTTATTTATAAAAAAACTTTCGACGAAGATAAAAAAAAAATAGAGTTCTGATAAGAGTTCTGAGTAGCCCCCGGAGAGTTCTAAACAAATAACCAATACAATTTCTTTGTTAAACCAATATTAAAGAAGTTATAAGCAAAAACGAGGCGCTAAATTTTTGAAAATTACATAATTCAAAAAAAAAATATTTTCCGTGAATTCTGGGTGGCCCCTCGAGAGTTCTGAACAAATTCCTTTGATAATTACCACGTCCGACCAATATTAAAGATGTTATAAACAAAAAATGAGGCGCTAAGTTTTTTGAACATTAACAAAATGAAAAAAAAATTCCATGAGTTTTAATAAGAGTTCTGAGTAGCCCCCGGAGAGTTCTGAACAAATAACCAATACAATTTCTTTGTGAAACCAATATTAAAGAAGTTATAAGCAAAAACGAGGCGCAAAATTTAAAAAAGTTACAGAAGTCAAAAAAAAAATTGTTTTTCATGAGTTTTGATATGAGTTCTGAGTAGCCCCCGGAGAGTTCTGAACAAATAACCAATACAATTTCTTTGTCAAACCAATATTAAAGAAGTTATAAGCAAAAACGAGGCGCAAAATTTTTGAATATTAAATTCGAAAAAAAAAATCCATGAGTTCTGTTAAGAGTTCTGGGTAGCCCCTCGGGAGTTCTGAACAAATCTCCTTTATAATTTTCATGTCCGACCAATATTAAAGAAGTTATAAGAAAAAACGAGGCGCAAAATTTTTGAGTTACAGAATTAAAAAAATAAAATAAATTATGAGTTTTGATATGAGTTCTGAGTAGCCCCCGGAGACTTCTCAACAAATAACCTATACAATTTCTTTCTCAAACCAATATTAAAGAAGTTATAAGCAAAAACGAAGCGCAAATTTTTTGAAAATTTCAGAATTCCAAAAAAAATTTTTTTCAATGAGTACTGTTAAGAGTTTTGGGTAGACCCTCGAGAGTTCTCAACAAATCTCTTTAATAATTTCCATGTCCGACCAATATTAAAGAAGTTATAAGCAAAAAAATCGGCTAAAAAAAAAGTTTTTTGAGCATTAAAGAATTTAAAAAAATATTTCTTTTTCATGACTTCTGATAGGATTTCTGAGTAGCCACAAGAGACTTCTGAACAAATAACCCATTCAATGACTTTGTTCAACCATTATTAAAGAAGTTATAAGCAGAATCGGGGCTCTAAATTTTTGTAGGGTATGCTAATTAATATAGGTATGTATGGTTCAATAAAACTTAAAAATAAAAAAGATTTGTTTACTGACATAATCAGCACATGTTTTGCATCATTTAGCGCCTCGTTTTTGCTTATAACTTCTTTAATATTGGTTTGACAAAGAAATTGTATTGGTTATTTGTTCAGAACTCTCCGAGGGCTACTCAGATCTCATATCAAAACTCATGAAAAACAATTTTTTTTTTTGGTATTCTGTAATTTTTTAAAATTTTGCGCTTCGTTTTTGCTTATAACTTCTATAATATTGGTCGGACATGGAAATATTACAGGAGATTTGTTCAGAACTCTCGAGGGGCTACCCAGAACTCTTAACAGAACTTATGGAAAAAAAAAATTCGAATTCTGTAATTTTCAAAAATTTTGCGCCTCGTTTTTGCTTATAACTTCTTTACTATTGGTTTGATAAAGAAATTGTATAGGTTATTTGTTCAGAACTCTCCGGGGGCTACTCAGAACTCATATCAAAACTCATGAATATCAATTTTTTTTTTAATTCTGTAATTTTTAAAAAATTTGCGCCTCGTTTTTGCTAATAACTTCTTTAATATTGGTCGGACATGGAAATTATAAAAGAGATTTGTTCAGAACTCTTGAGGGGCTACCCAGAACTCTTAACAGAACTTATGGAAATTTTTTTTTTTCGAATTCTGTAATTTTCAAAAATTTAGCGCCTCGTTTTTGCTTATAACTTCTTTAATATTGGTTTAACAAATAAATTGTATTGGTTATTTGTTTAGAACTCTCCGGGGGCCAATCAGAACTCTTGTATTTTTTATTATATACTCTTATTTTATTATTATCTTCGTTGAAAGTTTTTTTATAAATAAATTTATAAATATTGATTTTACAAAAATGTCTAATAAGCATTTTTTGTTTATCTGAGTTAGTACAATCGGAAACCGTTATCAGATTTTTTTTTAATTTTTCAAAAATTACAAAATTTTGAAAAAAAAAGAAAGGAGAACTATATGCATTTTCGATTGAGAACTCAAGAACCCTATATAAAGAACTGGAATATTACATCAGAACTCTTATTCCTGAAAAAGAGGGAGCTGCGTGAAGTTGGCCCCCAAATTGTTTTTCTCGATTTCTGCCCGAAATTCCCCGGAACTATTGCAATTTTCAAGCAAGAACTCTAGAACTATCCGAAATCTTGCCAGAACTCTGAAAAAATTTCAATTGTTCAAAAATTCGGGGGCCAACTTCACCCGAAGTCGCACTTAGGGAAGTCGGATATTTGCCACCTGTGACGCATCGAGTTGTATCTGCCGTTGCCTGTTCTAATACGAATTACGCGACTCCATATTCTTCTGGGTAACTGCAACTGGAAGACTATTTTCGAAGACTATTATTTATGAAGACTATTTAAGCTATTATGTTGTTGTTATGTTTATTTTGTTTTCCATGCTCCCTTTATGTCGTATTCCTTACGTTTTTGTAATATTTCGTCCGTCCATATTGGGTTCCTTGACTTTAGGCGAGAGCGTGACTTTATGACGTAGGAGCGTTCTGGGGGGTCAATATTTTAATTTATTTATTACGTTGACAGTAGCTTGCTGTTTCCTAACTTTTGGTGCAATATTGGTTAAAGCGTGGAGACAGGGAATGTGAATTGATTTTTGGGTTTCTGCCAGAAGTCTCGCTATGTCGTTAAGGTGTACATCAATCTTGTTTACGAAGGCACTTCTCTACCATACTGATGCGTAGTATTCTGCAGTGCAAAAGTCCTAGTGCAAGTGCTGCTTTATTCGTAATGTGTCTGCTAGTGCCCCCCAGGTAGTCCCTGACAATTTTTGTTTGAACATGTTATTTGTGGTCTATTTGAGCGGTTCCAGGTATTTTTTGTACGTTATGCATCGGCGATGCATAACGTACAAAAAATCCAGTGTGATTCCAAATATTTTAAGTTGCTGTTATGTTACAGCCTTTTACCGACAAACGTTACATTTATCTCTCTATTAGCTATAGACGATAGACGATCATTATTCGAATATTACTGAATATTTCAAACTACTGGTACTATTCTTATAGTTACAGATAACATTATTTAGTTTCTTGCTTTATGTTAGTTATAATTAATTAGTGCACTGCTTCCCAAACTTCTTGATGTCGCGGTTCCCCTGCAACTCATATCGATAAACCACGGCCCCCTATTTTTTTTTAGAATTGGGTTAAATAAAAAAATATATATAGGCAGTCAGGCACTGCCGACTGAAGTGAAAACTTTTGAAAAAAAAACAGCTTTAAAACTGGTTTTGAGGATTTATCAGTATGTGAATTAATCAAATTTGGTACATAGTTTGTTAGTATTGTTTTATGTAATTCTGGAACATAACTCACTTCTGAAGGAGAATGACTGTTAATGTCATCATCAGAATATGAATTTGAATCCGGAATGTTTGGTTGATTCTGTGTTGATAGGTCAGAAAAATGAATTGGTAGGATATATCTATGGTACATTTCTTGTTGATGGGTCTGCAATTTGTGAGTTATGGAAATTTTGACTTTTAGAAACATGCCTTATAACTGCTTTTGAAGATTTATCTGTATGTAAATTAATTTTTGTTTGGAATATTCTTTACGAAGTTTAATTTTTTCCTCCTTGTCAGCTGTGATTCTTCGATGTTTAGAAATTTCTGAATTAACTATTGCAAGAGTTTTCTTCTTATTCTTACCTCTATATCTCTGACTATTAATTTTATTTTGGAGTTTCCTTCTTTTGGAAAGCACACGAGTACATTTGGTTGCCTAAAACTTTGATGAATCTGTTTCGTGATGTACCATGAATTCTTCGATACAATCCAGTAATCTGAACTTTCTAATAGTCCCGCACTAGTATATCTACTAGTACATCTGTCAAAAGTACTTACTCTTGTACTGCACACTGATTATAGGGGTTGATATTTCCTTAGAGGCGCTGCGTTCTGTCAACACTGCCAAAAACTTTCCAATAATCCGGCAGTAGTACATCTACTATTACATCCGGTACTTACCGATACTTACTCTTATACTGCACACTAATTCTACGGGTTGATATTTCCTTATAAACGCTACGTTCTGTCAACACTGCCAAAAACTTTAGACTATTTAGACTATTTAGACTTTATTTAGACTATTATGTTTGACGTTCATTTTGACTCCAACTTGAAACATATGCGGATAGATGCGTTCTTTTGAACACATCTTTGAGTAATAGAATTTTGTTCTATAGAACGCAGCTATTGATGACGATGACGCAAATGTATGATTTTACCCTCTACCCAAATGTCATTCAGCGCGGCTATAGAAGTTTTCACTTCAAAAATTGCATTGTATATACATAATTAAATATACTATTATTAGTAAATGAAGAAAATTAATTATTAATTATAAAATGAAAAATAGTTTAATTAATGTTTATTGCATACAGGTTACGACGGGCGATCTCCATCTATTCCTTATTACTAATAAATTAGTATTAGCCAATATAGCTGAAACATTTTTATCTTAGCATCTTTAGTAATGTTTCGGGCGTTTTTAATAAGTCATTTTTTTGCAATGTGAAATTGAAAGCATGAAAACAAAATTCAACAAAAAAATCGTATCACATTAATTACTTTAATGTTACTAGATTAAATTCAATGTGATGGATGTGTTAACGAACAACGCTTGCAATCATTGAATTTTATTATAAAAATTCGTGTCAGAAATGTATTTCGAAAATTACGTCCATTTTATGGTCGTCATAGTCGATCCACCGAACAGGCTATGCAAGCTGTTGTGACCAAATTTCGCACCAGTTTCACTGTATTGGACATTAATCCACCAACTCCTATGCGTATACTGCGTATCGGTCAGTGTCAATGAAGATCGCAATATCTCAATTAGTCGCCGTTTTTAACAATGGGGCTTGTGTTATTCGACCATCTGGAAGATTTTACGTAAGGACCTCGGTATGCAACCATACAAAATACAGTTGCTGCAATAGCTGCAAGAACTGAAGCCAGGTGACGTAGCAAAACGCCGTTTGTTTTGTGAATGGACCTTAGGAAAGTTGGATGAAGATCCATTTGTCTTCAGAAAAATTGTCTTCAGCGACGAAGCTGATTTTTGGCTCAATGGGTACGTCAACAAACAAAATGCCGAATTTGGTGTGGAGAGCAGCCAGAGGCAGTTTAAGAGCTGCCAATGCACCCTGAAAGATGCACTGTTTGGTGCGGTTTGTGGGCCGGCGGCATCATCGGACCGTACTTCTTCAAGAACGATTAAAATCGCAACGTTACAGTCTACGGAGCAAGGTACCGCGCGATGAATACCGATTTTTTTTTTGCCTAAAATGGAAGAATTGGACTTGTTTGACATGTGGTTTCATCAGGACGGTGCCAGATGCCACACGGCACGCAATACCATTAACCTATTGAGAGGCGAGTTTGGTGAGCAATTAATCTCACGTTTTGGAGCAGTCCATTGGCCGCCAAAATCATGCGATTTGACCTCACTAGACTATTTGTTTGTGGAGATACGTTAAGTCTCTCGTGTATGTGGACAAGCCAGTCACAATTCCAGCCCTGGAAGACATCTTATCTTATTTATTATGTAAGGAATACATTTCCGGCTCTCCGCTCTCGCACAGAGCCGTGCCCTAGAAGACAACATTACAGCTGCCATTGGTGAGATACTGGCCGAAATGCTAGAAATAGTATGCCAAAATTGGAGCTCACTGATGGACCACCTACGGCGTACCCGCGGGCTACATTTATATGGTATAATCTTTAAAAAGTAAATGGCAGGCATTCATTTATCGTCACAAATAAATATTTCATTCACTTTTGCAAATTTTCTGTGTGTTTTTCAATTTTCAAAAGCCAAACGGTTAAAAAATCCCCATTATTTGAAATTGATCTTCTAAGATTATTTTCTAATGATTCTGATGATAGGCATATACTTGTTCTTAATTAATAACATAGTGGAAATATTAACATAGCCGATTCGCAGAGGTACGTTGTTGCAAACGGAACCAGAATATTTAATGGTGAGTCGGTTAATTCGTTTTGCCGCTTTATCCAAAATTTTGAAATATCGCTTCCAGAAAATTCCAATGCGAGTATTGAATCCGATCTCAAGTCAATTAATTCCTCTTGTAATTTCCAGGGAAGATCCAAGATCCAAGTTTGTAAATTATTACTAAATGGTGTTATTATCCAGTCATGTTCTTTATTTTGATTAAATTCGGAAATACTTTTCTCAAAGAAGTTAATTGATTCTGTTAAATGATTTAAGTTCTGTTTACAACGACATGTTATTTTCTTCATGCAAAATATAAATATGCTTATGCTTCCTTGTCCAAAGCTCTTGGTCCATACGGATATTTTTTTTTAAAGGCTTGTAGCTTATTGTTAAGAATCAGTAAATTAGTACTTTTTCCCTGAAGAGAAATGTTCACTTAATTAGCCTTTTCGAAAAAATCTGCTAAATACGAAATTAGACACCTGAAACACCTAAAAAACCTGGTTTATTTTCTAGAAGAAATATCGTAAGCTCGTCATCATTCGAATCATTCGTCGTAATTTCAATATTTTAACGGAGTTCATAATTTTAATTGAAGTATGTGCATATTCGACAGTTAAACTTATTTATTAAGCTATTTATTAAACTTATATAAATTTACAAAAAATGTAAATTAGTTATTTTATAAATAATAGAGGACGCATATTTATTATGTTATGTTGAACAGATCCTCAATCTTAAAACTGTACTTGCATACTCCAAGATGAGAAACCGCAAGGTGGTCGTCACCTTTGTTGAGAAGAAGAAAGAAGGGTACTTTCTATGGCCACGTTGCAAGATTGCCCCCAAACCGACTAACCAACCGTCTGTTCACCTGCCTTCTGGCAAAACAAGAAGCTTCGTACTACTTGGTTGACAGAGACCGAGAAGTATATTAAAGAACTGGGAATAACAGATCTCAAAAACAGACAGTCTGTGAGACGCATCCTGTAGGAAGTCCGTGGATTTCAGGAAAAACCTCGAAGGAAAAGTACCCCCTGGATAGAAGAGAGAAAGGTGTAACACCGGCAGAAGATGCGACAATACTGGGCAAAGGTCAAAGCCCAACAGTTGAACAAGCGTAGTCCAAAATAGGCCTATTCGAAAGAAGAAGAAGAAGAGGACGCATATGTGAACCTGTGGAACACTCGAGAAAAGGGATTGGGCTGGAGAGGTACCATCCGCCAATGCTTGATCTTTCAAAAGATGACAAAGCTTGATAATAAATTGATAAAGCTGGATAATTTGAATAAAGAACCAAACACACCACTTTATACGTTCAAGTTTCAAAGAGTTGCAGCAAAACTAAATAAAATGTAGCAAGTTTGAGTATTTTGTTCCTTTGGAATATGAATGAGTGAACATTTAAATATCCTTTCATATCAGTTTGATAAGATATTTGATCACATAGCATATTTAAAAACAACGAATGTTTTCAAAAGATTTTTTTCTTGAATTTTGTAATCATCTCTCGATCTAAGAGTTTCTTTAATTATCCAAAATTGCCTTAAATTAAAACTAACCAAGGGATTTATTTATTTCATACGCCAATAATTATTTTTAGACCTAGGATGCTATAATAATAGTAAACGAACTCGATGACTTATTTATGTCAACATTGCATGCAAGGCAACAATTTCAAAATTACGCGCCGTTTACGATTTATAAAGATACGAGTGCAAAATATCGAGATTTATTTCTGGGAAAACCAGTCTGTTTTTACCTGCAGTTTATTTAAAAAATTGTCTTTGTTCTTTGATGGTTGGTCTCAATTGGCTTATACCATGTAATACAACATCAATTTCTACGCTCAAGGACAAAAAGAGGCTGCAGAATCGTGTAGGTCATTGATGGATTTTTAATTATATACAGTCAAAAACTGTGCACCTAATATTAAAATAAAGTTTCATTCGAAAAATATATCTGGTTGAAATACTTTAATTCAATATAACGGATGTTTTTGCCAATCAGTTGTTATTTAAATGTAATACAGTTTCATGTAATTGTATGTCACTGTATTTGTATAAACTATTTGTATAATGTAATAATCAGAATTGAAAAATACTATCACTTTCAAGCCCTGACATGAATAACGAATAGTTATTGCCGCTTTCGTATTATGTAAATTGAAAAAAATATAGCCAAGTTTGAATTCCTAGTTCCTGTATGAAGTGAAAGTGATTCGCGCAGTATGTGGTCTTTCGTTATCCTACATTAAAAACAAATTTGGACTAATTCCATATACCACAGGGATAACTAACTGTTCTAATACATATTTCGAAATTGAGATTAGCGATGAGATTTCCTGGAATTACAACAAGGTCCTCTACTATCGATACTAATCCCACCTGCAATTATTTCATACTAGACTTCCTGAACAGTAGCAGCTGCGTACCGTTCTCCTGGGCGTCTGTAAACACGTACTTGGCCATGTAGTAGTATGTAGTATGTGTAGTAGTATGTAGAACCTTGATTCATCCGTGAAGAGCACATACTTCCATTCTCGAAGTTGCCATGCGATATGTTCACGAGCAAAATTCATTCTTGCTATTTTTTGGCGTCGTGTCAAAGAGGGTTTTCGGACGGGTCGTCTTGCCCTCAAATGTCATTCCCTCAATCTATTCCTAATTGTCTGGTCTGATACAGTGACCCAATGCGCCGTCCTTAGTCATATTAAGAAGATTTTGAGTTGTTTTTCTTTTGCGACCTTGCCCACCGCGCCTGGTATATTGTGTATCCAAGTACCTGTTCCACAATCGCTGAATAACTGACAGACTTACATTGAAGTTTCTTGAAACTTGTCGAAGGCTTTCGCCAATTTCAATAAACGTTATAGCCCGAACAACTTCCACTTCGTTGAGATGTCCATTTTCATTTAACGTCAAATTGTTCGTTGCAAACATTTATAACACGTCTGTATATTGATCTGAACAAGGCTTTCCTAGCTCTTTGAATCAAATTTGGGATACATTATTTCACTTTGGTTTTGGTAGTTCTTGTTAATAATTACGGATACTCCGGATGTATGCCTATGTGTCAATTAAAACAATTAAATAGAGCGTCTTTTAGATGTTCTTAATTTTATTTGCAAGTAATTTCCCGTTTCAATTTTATGGAGGCACAAATTAGTGACCCGCTAATTATTCTGAGCGTATTTTGGAACATTTTTTTTTAGAAAATTACATATTTCCTGTATAAATGTATATCCTGTATAAATAATTTATGTTATAACATCCGTGTTTTATGGATGTAAACATAACAAAATAACATAAAACATAGGTTTTTTTTTCATGAAACTGGTTTGCGACAAGTTATGTTCAAATCTTGAAGGCGAATTCCCAGATGAAATTTTATAAAAAAAATCGTTTATTTTCTACATTCCTAACTGGAAATCTAAAGTGAAGTTTCGAAATGATTACGAATACGATCCGATATGCACCAATTTTAGTAGGTTAATCTTGTTTTACCTCTAATGTTTGTAAACAAATTTTTACCAGAGATTTCAATCTAAATAATAAAAAGAAAGTTCATTGCGATTAGTTAATTCGCATATTCATTCGTGATATACAGTTCAACATTTTATAATCTTATTATATGTATTAGTCTCGTTTTATTGCGCATAAAGAATATGTTACAACAAAAAATATCTAATATAATTTTGATTATATGAGCCGTTTATTTTGAAAATTGCCTTTCTTCTTGAAAATTTTGATGAGATTTTGAAAAGTCCATTTTTCAAAAATATCGAATTAGCTACCTTAATAGTTACATTTTTTACTTGATCTTTCCATTCTGTACTAACTTGTTACTGATATATGTAAAATCATTAAGATTCTGTAAAATGAAAACTTTCTGCGGTTAATGAAACGATGAAAAAAATATTTTGAAAGTGGCTTAAGTCCCATTGTGAGAGTTTCAAATCGATATGGAAAATAATATGCAATACAATTTTATGTGATCTCGTAAGCTTTATGTTCAATGTGCAAAGAATTTGTTATAAACAGTTGCAAATTTCAGTTTCGATCCACTAACGGATTTATAACGGGCTCCGGATATGCCAAAATGTAATTTTCAGCAATTCGTTAATAATTAGTTAATAACAGAGAAAGAAAACTTATTAATCTTCGAGTATGAATTACAATGTAACAATAAATATGACTTTTTTATTACATTATATACCATCCGTACACCATAATTATTTTAAATCCTTCCCGCATACATAAACTGAAGAAGGCGAATAATAAATAATAAAACAATATTAATTTTAATGTAAAAATTATTTAACCACGTTTATTTATCTTTTTTTGATTTTATAATATAAAAGTGTATACATTTATTTTAATTTAAAGGAAAATTTAGTTTATGTATGGACTTGCATGGAATAAATGGAATTAAAAACGTGATTTCATTGATTTTGTAAGTGGCCTTAGTACATTTACAGCCATCAAAAACATATTATTCCTTAAATAACGTTAATTGTGCTGATTGCGGTGATAAATTTGACACCCTAAGCCACACAAAAACATTATTCTACTATGTTTTCGTTACCCATATTTTTACATTTTTTCCAACGCAAACCCTTCAATATCTTGATTCGAACATAAATGGACTTACGCCACTTTCAAAATGAACGGTTCATATATTAAATTACCTTTTAAACATATCTTCGTTGTAAAACGCTGGTAATTCGCCGCATTGAAAGTTTCCACAGGTCTCATCACACGACCTCGCAGCGCCCTCATTTAGCAGATTCTTCACGAAATCCTCGGCGGAAAAGGCTGCAAAATTGAATTTTACAACACTACTCACTGTATTTTCACATCTTTAAATACCCTTATTAGTTAACAGATCCGCACTCATCACGGTCGTTTAATTTACCTACTAAACAATGAAACTAACAAACCTCCTTTACTAACTTGAGCTCACAAGAGAAAGTGCATGTGCCACTTTTATCACATGCAAAATCCCTCTCCACAAATCTCTTTTACCATTAAAATAAGTGAAAACTAGTTTTGGTAGTCTTAAGTTTTAACATATTTACATTAATTACAAATATTACTAGTTTATTGCAAAACTAACTAATTTTTCTTCGAATGATTTATTTGCGATCATTATGAAATAAATTACCTTCTAATTTCGATTTGTAATTTTAGAGACGTTCTTCTAATTTGGAATAACAGTGAAATGGTTTGTAATGAATAACAGAGGAAGATGAATTATATTTTAAACTAGCGGCCTTCCTAGCGGCAGAAGAGTTATTGGAGGTGGTAAAAAGAGTGGGTATGTTGCTTATTTATTGCTACTGATCTAGATATATTACAAGTAATTACGATTGAGTAATTACTATGAATTCGGATAAGATTTCGGATAAAATTGATCGTTTTATGGGACTTCTAGGACATTCCTATAAGTGGTTTTAATGGCATTTCCTCTTTCTATAATAATTTATTAAGTTTTTTATTTGGCTGTCAGTGTACGCTAAGCCGCATTTAATATTAATGTTCAGGTGAGATTTTTTATGTTATTTTCGTTTTATGATATGTAGGTTAATGCACTCAATTTTTAAACTGTTTTTCATATTGGTAAATCTTCAATCGACTATGAAGATGCTAGTCGATGAATTTATACCTTCAACACAATACTATAATAGTTAATTTATTTCACAATGCTATAGATATTTCTTAAGCGTTATGCAACTGTTATCCAACTATTTATAGACATAAAATAACATAATCAATGACAAATTTTGTTGATACTGAATTTTTACCCACACCCCAATGCAAACAAAATACAGAAATATTTAAAATTTTCTCGTCTTCTTTTATAAATCGTGTTTTCTATTCATTGATTTATATAACTAACCAAATAAGACTAAACAGACAAGACTAAGCAGACAAAACTTGATAAACAAGACTAGACAGAAAAGACTAGATAGACAAGACTACACCGACAAGACTAGACTAGTCTACACCACAGACAAGACTAGAGAGACAAGACTAGACAGACAAGACTAGAGAGACAAGACTAGACAGACAAGACAGACAAGACTAGAATTCAGAAGTGAATACAAAGGACATCAGGAGGGAAGGAAATGTGTTTCAATCTATTCTAGAAACGCTGTTTGCACAAATAAGGCTGATGAAACTGGATGAGCAAATGAAACTGGAAAAGAAAGAAGTGAGTCGAAAATGCACGAGGAAAATGTAATTATGGAAACAAGTGAAATCCATGGAACTACACCACAGACAAGACTAGAGAGACAAGACTAGACAGACAAGACTAGAGAGACAAGACTAGACAGACAAGACAGACAAGACTAGACAGACAAGACTATACAGACAAGGCTAGCCAGGCAAGACTAGACAGACAAGACTATACGGACAAGACTAGACAGATAAGACTAGACAGACAAGACTAGACAGACAAGACTAGACAGACAAGACTAGACAGACAAGACTAGACAGACAAGACTAGACAGACAAGGCTAGACAGACAAGACTAGACAGACAAGACTAGACAGACAAGACTAGACAAACAAGAATAGACAGACAAGACTAGACAGACAAGACTAGACAGACAAGACTAGAATTTCATTAAAATTTTATCGACACATTCAAACGTTTTATACAAAGTATAAGCATAGTTAAATACTACTCTTACTCCAAATGGAGTCTTTGGACACCGTAAACAAGGATCAAATGAAATCTCCCATGGAAAACCAAAACTTGGAGCAAGGTGAACCAACTTCAGATTCCCAGAATTCAGAAGTGAATACAAAGGACATCAGGAGGGAAGGAAATGTGTTTCAATCTATTCTAGAAACGCTGTTTGCACAAATAAGGCTGATGAAACTGGATGAGCAAATGAAACTGGAAAAGAAAGAAGTGAGTCGAAAATGCACGAGGAAAATGTAATTATGGAAACAAGTGAAATCCATGGAACTACACCATGCGCAGAAAATAACAAAACTTACAAAAAAAGTATGTGTGAAGAATGCCAGAAGGCAGAAATTAGAATAAATAGAAGACAGGCATTAAAAGAAACAGAAACGTTCGAAATTTTTCATCAAATTCCAGAAGAAGACTGGATAAATGAAGTATTTCCTAGAATAAAAGTTGAAAGAGGAAACATATGGGAGGCTCCAATAGATTACGAAATTATACTCCCCTGCAGCACTAATTTCGACACCCAAAACAAATCAGTTGAGGTAGCAATTAATAAATTTGGAGGTATAAACGGACTTAAAGGACAAAACAAAACAAAAGGAGAAGTGGCCATGATGACATACTCGCTAGGTTTCCCTGATAATGAGGGAAACGTATCATTCACGTCTAGAGAAATACACTATCCGGTACTCCTCGACGATGTGACTTTGGAAATCGATGCTGAAAACTGCTTCAAATCGCTCAAATCAATAAAGAGCTACATGCAAAAAACAAGACGAAAATAGCCGTACCTGAGTTACAAACTGCAAAAATCGTAGAAAGAGAAAAAGAACTTAAATGCTACAGATGCTGGGATTATGGTCATGTTAAAACCCAATGTAAAGGCCCAGACAGAGAGCACATGTGCTTAAAGTGTGGAAAAGATGGGCACCGAGCAATGGAATGCACAAATAGGCCATTTTGTGTTCACTGTAAACAAGAAGGACATCAATCAGGAAATTCCAAATGCCCAACGAACAATGGAGGTAGGCGACAAGAACATAAAGAAAATAAGAATATTACAAATTAACACGAACAGGAGCCGGCCTGTTCACGATATGGCGCTTGCTACCGCCAAAGACATAGCGGCAGGAATCTTAGTTCTCAGTGAACCGATTCGCAAGGCTATTAAAAACAGAATGGACTGGTTATACGACGAACAAATGGACACAGCAATAAAAGTAGTAGACTGCGATCTTATAATTAAAAAACATGGACAAGGCCCCGGGTTTACATATATTTAAACATCAGATTTTACTCTTTATAGTTGTTATTCCTCTGGAAATGACAACATACAATCTCTTGAAGAAATGTTGCATGCAATCGGAAGTGAAATTAAAAATACAAAAGAAAAATCTATTGTGGCTGGCGACTTCAACGCAAAATCACCGCAATGGGGTATGGATCTCTCGGACAAAAGGGGCCAAATCATTACAGAGTGGGTTGCAGCTAATAATTTAGTTATTCTCAATGATGGACAGAAACCTACGTTTCAAAGAAAGGACTACTCCTCAATTTTAGACCTGACAATAACAACAGAAGACGTTAGAACAAGCATTAACGGTTGGGAAGTGAGTGAAAAAGAATCTGTAAGTGATCATAACTTTATTGTTTTTGATATCTCAACCAGGAAACAGACACATAATTTAAGGAGAAATTCAAGTAAAGGATGGCAAGTCAGCAAGATGGATCAGCAGAAACTGCAACATGCATTAGACGGAATAGAAGAAAATGAAGACACAACATCTGCAAGAGGCTTTTCCAATACCGTTGCAAAATTATGCGATAAATCTATGCCAAAACCTAGTACCCAAACCAGAAGAGCACCGGTATACTGGTGGACGGAGGATATATCTGTACTGCGCAAAGAATGTATTCGAAGAAGATGGACCTACACCAGAAACGCGGCAAGAAATTTACCCGAAGTTAACCGGCTAATATGGGACGAATATACAAAGAGCAAGAAAATTTTGGGAAACGCTATTAAAGCATCGAAAATAAAACACTGGAAAATTCTCTATAAGAATATATATAATGATGTCTGGGGGGATGGCTACAAAACGATCAAGAAAAGGCTGACAGGGCACATCACCAAAAAACGTTCATTGAAACTAAATATGGAAACAGTAGAAAAAGTAGTTGATCACCTTTTCCCAGACCACGAGGAAGTAAATTTGATTTGTAATAAAGACGCTAGTTTTGTCGACTTCACATCGGATGAACTGCAGATAGCCTGCCAAAAATTGAAAAACAATAAAGCACTAGGGCCAGGATATATTCCAGTAGTATTGGTAAAGCGAGTTGCAGCGGAAAGACCGGATTATATATTAGCCGTATATAATAAACTGGCAGCCGAGGCGAAATTCCCAGCAGAGTGGAAGCGAGCGAAACTTGTTTTGTTAAGGAAGGGTAAAATGCCTTTAGAAAATGTTTCATCTTTTAGACCAATCTGCCTTTTGGACGTAGAGGGTAAATTATACGAAAAATTAATATTAGCTAGACTCCAAAAAGAACTTATACGAACAGGGGACCTGTCTGACAATCAGTTTGGATTTAGAGAAGGTCGACAGACAGTGGATGCCATAATAAAAGTGATTAAAATTGCCAGAGAAGCTAGTGCCTACTCAGCTCGACACCGGAGACTGTGTGCCGTAATAACACTCGATGTGAAGAATGCCTTCAATAGTGCCTCGTGGCAACAAATATTAAATGAATTGAGAAAGAGGAAGATAGAGGATAGCCTTATTAATATTTTAGTGTCATATCTATCGAAAAGAGAGCTCATCATAGAGGCAGAAGGAAAAATTAAAAAAATAAGGATAAACAGTGGTGTACCACAGGGATCAGTCTTGGCCCCCACCCTGTGGAATATACTCTATGACGACCTGCTGAAAACGGAAATGCCGAGGGGAATAACCTTAATTGGATTCGCCGACGACGTGGCGATGGTGGTAACCGCAAAAGAAGAATCCATCCTAATGGATACAGGTAATACGGGGCTACAAAGAGTGCACAACTGGCTTGAGCAGCGGCAACTTCAACTGGCGCCAGAGAAGACGAAAGCAGTACTTTTAACACCCAAACGAACGACATCCCTGATCACTTTTAATGCCAAAGGGTTGGCTTAAAATGCCTAAAGGTTTTATGGTAACCCCTACTACAGCTGTAAAATATCTGGGAGTATGGCTGGACACCAAGTTATCCTTTGTGCATCACGTGAACAAAATTACCCAGAAGCCGGAAAAGACGGCAAAAGCTCTCGCTAGTCTTCTGCCAAATATCGGCGGACCCAAAGGATCCAAACGAAAACTACTTCTTAGCGTGGCCCAGTCTCAATTATTGTATGGAGCACCAGCCTGGCATATTGTTACAGAAACTAAAACAAGAATTCTTAGTCTTACTAGAATCGTGCGTTTGCTGTGTATCAGAGCATGCTGCGCATACAGGACAATATCAGCGGAAGGGGTGGAAGTTATAGCAGGAATTCCTCCGGTAGAACTCCAAATCAAAGAAAGACAGGAAAAGTATAACGGGATCGAAAAGGTAAAAGCCAGAGAAAATTTGATGAGGAGATGGCAAGAAAAATGGAATAATGCAACTTATGGACGATGGACTTAGTTCTTAATTCCAGATATAGAAAAATGGACAAGGAGGAACTATAGTGAAACAGACTATTACTTAACTCAAGCTTTGTCAGGCCACGGGTGTTTCAGGAAATATCTGTATGATCGCAGGAGAGCAGAGACGGACGGATGTAATTACTGCGGTGAGGTAGACGATGTAAACCATACGCTTTTTGATTGCCCGAACTGGACACAAGACAGAACGAACTTCGCGCATACCACTGGACATACGTTTAATGCGTACAACATGATGGAGGGGTTATCAGGATCGGAGAAGTCATGGAAAGAAGTATATACCGTCGTTCGGAAGATTGTTGAAAACAAGGAGAAAGACAGCAGTAAGTAGAACGGACAGCCCTTACACTGAAGAAATGCTAGAGCGGATTCCAGTGTAAAGTGCGAAGCGAAAGGAATGTTTTTTTAGTAATTTGTCTTTAATTGCAAATAAAACCAAACTTTCCTTAAAAAAAAAAAAGACAGACAAGACTAGACAGACAAGACTAAACAGACAAGTCTAGACAGACAAGACCAGACGGACAATACTAGACGGACAACACTAGACAGACAACACTAGACAGACAACACTAGTCAGACAAGACTAGACAGAGTCAGAGTAAATGTGACATATATTACTTCGTACTATTTTATTTTCAAATTTAAAATGAATCCAAGACTTTTAACAATTATCGAGAATTATCAGCTTCAAACGTCCAAAAACTAAGCACCATTGTGACTTAATTCACGAGATAAATCTGTGACTTTTATGCCTAAACAAGAAAGTGACATATTTACATCGTCAAGTCATAAAAGCCGTTTGAATATAAAATATTTGGTATTATAAAAGATTTGTTATTGATGCGTAGTAAAATTATACCCAAATTATTTTTTTAATAATAAAATTAAAGAAATACCTAAACAATTGAAAATTTAGTAAATAATTTAATATGTATTGCATCTGGATATATTTTTTTTCCTTTGACGTAAATACCACTTCTTCATTTGCATGCTTGAACATTATATATTTACAAATGGTAAGCCAGAAATCTTTGCAAAATAATGGTGTTAATATCTTCATCCCTTTCAGAAATACATCCACCATCTCAGAATAATAACTGCTACCTTTTCCCTTCATATACATTGGTAGTATGTGTTCTTTCATAATACAATCACAAATAAATCTGGTTTCTTGGATAGAATCTTTGCAAATATTGAATCTATCTTCCATTCCTAAGATATAACCAAAATTTCTCCAAACATGTAAAAATCCAGACAAGTCTTCCTCGCAAACTTGTTTGATTCCAATTTCTTGGCCAAATATTAAAACAGGAAACAGAAAAGCGAACTGAACTAATACCATATCCCATTGTGTTATTTGCATATTATAGCTTCGGGAAATTGCTTTGCTCGCAAAATTGTGTTTTAATTTCACGTATTTTAACGAATGCCAAGATTCGCTTCCCGGTCTAAAATCACTTTTAAACCAAGTAACTATACGTTGTAAAGTGGATTTGTACCTTATAAAAGCTTTTCTTGGAGTGTTGGACTGTTGTGTATGTTGTAGAATAAAATTTAATTTAGGCTCAGTAAAACCAATAATAAGGGATAAAAGTGTTCCGCCAACAATCGATGCGTAGTTGTTATGGAAGAATCGTTGTCCTCTGAAATACTTAAAATAAAAAAGTTTTTCGGAGAAAATGCAATTTATTACTATTACCTTTGGAATTTTTGTTTGTCGTGAAAATATGGATAGTTGTTATTTAGGAACGATTTGT
This sequence comes from Phosphuga atrata, assembly GCA_944588485.1. NCBI lineage: Eukaryota > Metazoa > Arthropoda > Insecta > Coleoptera > Silphidae > Phosphuga > Phosphuga atrata. The sequence continues at coordinate 76,444,692 of OX155892.1, read as the reverse complement.
TTGTTTCATCACAAGATATTTCAGTTGCATCCTGATATAATTCTTGGAATATCTTTCCAGGATTTTGGTTAACTGTTTTGGTGTTCATGGTTTGAAATTTTTTCTAATACTGAATCCGGCTCAGATGTTCGTTATTCGTTATAATGCAAATGTTTTATTTTATTTTTTTATATCTGTAACTAGCTGACCCGACGAACTTCGTACCGCCTCAGAATCAATAAATGTTGTGCTAACTTTATTCGATGATTTAAATATTGTTTTTATTAAGATAAGATAAAATGAATACTCAAAACTCGATAATGTCTGCTCCAAATGAAGTCATTTGGAAACATCCCTTGTGTCTTTGAGTGTTCTATAGAAAATATCGTGATTTGGTGTATCGCTACGAAGCAACGAATGCAAGGGCTCAGCTGGCGGAGGTAATAATGGCAATTTCGCCTTGCCCCTGAGACAGCACTATCCAGGCATTTTTCCAGCGAACTTTAATATACCGCGATGGTCGCACACAATCTCCATTGGGCAAATTCGAACGAGAGGATGCGAGTTATAGTCAATTGTGCAATCATATTGAGAGGCTACTCGATTCAAATCAACGCTTGAAGCATTTCTCCTTACGCGTCGAAGATAAGCTGGACGATTTCTCATTGCCAAGCTTGCCGTTTGACGTACTGCCTCTCTTTGTTCTTGTGTTTGTGAAGCTCGAAGTCGGGCTATACCAGTGCTTCCCAAGCCAGTCCAACAGTTTGTATCCAGTCCAGTTTGAGTTGAGCAGTGGCTCGAGCATGTACGTGTCTTGTGTTTTGTTCGCTCGCGTATTGTTTGATTTTGTTCTAACTATGGATAAGTTTGTTAAACGTGCAAAGCCTTCGATTTCTCATGATGATCATGAACAGAAGAGGGTAATGTGAGTAACTATAGTGACAGTTATATTAAGTATGGATTTACGGTGCTCGGAAATCGTCCACAGTGTGTTATTTGCAGCGAGTTGTAATCGGCCGAGAGTATGAAATCTTCCAAGATGCTTCGCCATTTAGAAAGTAAACATCCCAGTTTTAAAGATAAGCCAGCAGATTTTTTTTGAACGTAAGTTAACTGCTTTAGATTACCAGAAAAATTCAGTAGTTCGGTTAAGTGGAAATAATATGAGCAAAAGTGCTTTGCTAGCATCGGTATCAAGTGGCTTTACGAATAGCAAAGAAAGATAAACCACACACGATTGCTGAAGAGCTCATTCTACCTGCTGCTCAGGATATGGTTTCAACTATGATCAGCCCAGATGCAGCCAAGAAGCTTTCCACCATCCATCTGTCGAACAATTCGGTGGGGAAGCGTATTACCGAGATGGCTCAAGACATAAAGGATCAGTTGAAAACAAAGTGCAGAAGTGCAGAAGTTTGCAGAAAAGTGAGTACTTTTCCATTCAAGTTGACGAGTCTACAGACGTGTCGAGTTTGGCGCAGTTTATGTGCTTTGTTCGCTTTGAGGGTGACGGTAGTGTGGAAGAGGACATTTTATTTTTCAAACCTTTGCCGGATCACGCAACAGGTGAGAAAAATGTTTAAAATGTTCATGTCTTCAAATTGACTTTCAAAAGTGTATTCCAATCTGCAGTGATGGTGCCAAAGCAATGTTCATGGTGGTTCATGGTGCCAAAAAGGGTTAATTGTATTCTGCATCGCCAGGTTTTAGCTACCAAGGTCACGCCCACTGAGCTAAAAACAGTGTTGAACGAAACTGTTAAGTTGGTTAATTTTGTAAAAGGACGGCCATTACAGTGTCGACTGTTATCAGTTATGCGAAGAAATGGAGGCTCAGTACAAATGCCTCTTGCCTCACACAGAGGCAATGTGGCTATCACGTGGGAAGGTGTTTTCGCGAGTGTTTGCTTTGCGATCTGAGCTTAAGACATTTTTTCATGTTGCAAACAAAGACCTTGCCGGTTTTTTGAGTGACAATGAATGGCTGTTAAAACTTGCTTTTTAGCGGACATATTTCATCATCTGAACGATCTAAACGTTTACTTGCAGGGAAGAGACAAAACCAGAATTTTTGCACAAGACAAAGTCTATTAGTTTTTAAGGAAATTAGCCACTTGGTCAACCAGGGTTGAGAAGAATATATCTCTTGATCGAAGCGATAAATATTATCCCGACATTGACAACCTGTACAAACTGGTTACTACTCTCTTGCAAGGTCTACAAGAGCAGATCGTTAGCTACATTGCCGAGGATCAACACACCGGTTGGAACTGGGTGCTTAACCCCTTCAACGAGCAGGCTGTGAACGAGGCAGACTTAAACTCACTGATTCATGACAAACTCATCGAGCTATCCTGTGACACGACTTTGCAACTGTCCTTCAGCACCCAAGATGTTGACAAGTTCTGGCTACAAAGAAGAGCTAAGTATCCAAGCTTAACATCTGTGGCTCTGAGAATCATCATGCCTTTTGCAACATCCTACCTCTGCGAACTCGGATTTTCTACATTGGTCAACATTAAAACCAAGGCAAGAAATCGACTGAACGCAGAAGACGACCTTATTGTATGTGTATCTAAAACAGGGTTGTGGAACCTATTTTCTGCCAAGGGCCATTTGGAAATTTATAACATCATTCGCGGGCCAGACAAATAATAATAATAGTTTTTTTAGTTTTTATTGTTCAACAAAAAAATATGTATTATAAATTAATAAATAAAAAATTAACAAACATAAAATATATCCATTTTTAATAAAATAAAACGTAATTAACTCATCCTAATCCTAATGTGATGGATGGAACTGCCTTTTTTTGCTGAGTCAAAATCAAATCAAATCAAATCAAAATATTTGTTACCCAATTGACATACAAGTATCTATAGGATGTGTCATAAATCTTACAAATTAATAATTAATTTTACAAGAAAAAAATTCACCGAGTGAATATATTGTATTAGTGAGTAGCATCTCCTTCAACTTCTTACGAAATTTCTTGTAGGATTTTTCATTTGTCAGATTAGTTAGTAACATGAGTTAGTAACAATTAGTTATTAATTAGTAACATGATTGTAAATCTGAACTCTTTTGTTTTCGACTCCATGACTGTATAGGGTTAAGTGTCTTCTCTTGGTTTCCAAAAGATGTTTACCTCTGGTATTATAATTATGCTTGTCTTCGTTTTTTTTTAACTTACTTCGGTGTTTGTGAATGTACGAAGCGGTTTCGAGTATATACAGGCTTACGACTGTAAGTATTCCCAGCATTTTAAAATGGGGCCTGCATGACTGTGTAACTTTTATCGCTTGCATGTTGCTGATGATTCTTTTTTGTGAAATTAGTATTGCTTCTAGTTGTGACGAAGCTCCCCATACTATAATGCCGTAAGCCAGTAACGATTGTAGCTCGGCATAGTACCAGATTCGGAGATGTCTGTGTTTAAAAGTCTCCTCAGTTGTCTTGATTGAAAGGCATTTTTTTATGTAGAGTTGCACATATTTTCTGCGTTGTTGTTACCCAACGAAGGTGTTCCTCGAAAATAAATACCTAGGAGTTTTGCATGCTTAGTCCTTAAAATAAAACTCGTATCATCAGCATACAAGGTGAAATGCGGCCCTTTCATGTAGTTTGCCAAATCTGCGATGTATAATAGAAATAATGTAGGTGCTAAAATGCTCCCTTGAGGAACCCCAATATTTGTCTCTATGATGTCAGATTGGCCCAATTCGTTTCCATTCGACACCGTAACGTATTGTTTCCTGTTTGTCAGGTAGGATCTAATCCATCTCCAGGCCTTCCCTCGTATTCCGTAATCATATAATTTGTTCATGAAGGTGTTGTGCGAGACATAGTCGAACGCTTTGGCCAGGTCATAAAAAATCCCTATGGGGTGTTTCTTTTTTATCCACCTCTTCTAATAATACATTATAAAAATCTACCAGAGCAGTTGTGGTAGACTTGCCCTTGCAAAAACCATGTTGTTGTGTAGGTATTAGCTTATATTTCTCTATAAAACCAGTCATTCTTTTTAGCATACAATATTCGATAATTTTTGCCAGAATTGGCGTTAAAACTATTGGATTATAATTAAGCATTGCTGTTTTTTACCCTTTCTTGAATATTGAGATGATTTTTCCAATTTGTAATATTTCTGGGAACTGCTACTCACTAAAAGAGGCGTTGATTATATTAGTTATAGATTTTACTAGTAAATGGCCAAACTCCTTAATTATATTTCCCGGAATTTCATCAGGCCCTCTCGACGTTTTGTTTTTTAAAGATAATATTATTCCTATTTCTTCGTTTTCCGTGAATTCCTCATATGTACATAGTATTCGCGTTCACAGCAATGTGTGCATTTGAAATAGTTCTTGGTGTAATACTATCTATTATTACTTTCGGAGCTCGTTCAAAGTAATTGTTGAAACTATTGGCAAGTTCTCGTGGCACCGTGACTCTTTCGTTGTTATCCATTGTTTCAATGATCCTGGTTGATTTGGCTTTATTGGACTGCTTCTGTATGTTTTTCCATAAGCCTTTGGATCCATTTGTAGCTTGTTGCATTTTGAGGCTAAAAAAGGATTTTTAGTACATGAAACTAATTTGTGATGTTCGTATTTCTGAATGGAATAGTGTTTTCTTATTTCTGGATATTTCTTTTGATATTTCTTTAAGTTGAGCAGCTGATATTTCTAAACTTCTTTAGTGACCCACGATTTCAGCTTAATGAAAGCAGACGAAAAAATGATACTGGATGCATTTAATGAATGCGATTGCCTTGCTGTTTGCCGTTTGTTTTCTCAAATACGTCGTCCCATGTTTCCTTTAAAAGGTGTTCGGCGAAACGGATTTTATTTGCATGTGAGAAATTCTTGATTAATTTCAGATTTTGTCCTCGTAACTGTTTGTTACTAGAGCTCAATTTTAATAATCTATGGTCCGACAAGGGGGTATCTTCTACAGAGGTCTTCAGCTCAAGTCCACTATTAGCAAAGATGTTGTCTATTCAAGTTTTGGAATTTTATGTTATTCTAGTATATTCTTTTATATATTCCTCTATACCATATGCGTCTAATAGATTAATGATACTATCTTCTCTTGTGTAAACTGCAAAATTTATATTAAAATCTCCAACCAAAAGGATTTGTTTATTATTTCTGGAGACCGTGTGTAAGATATTGTCTAGTGTCGCCATGAAAGTGACAAAACATCCCAGCGGGGGTCTATATATATTTAATAATATCGTGCGGATATCGTTCATGTTTGTTTCTAATCCGCATATCTTTATAGTTTTTTCAATAGCGAAATTGTTTAGTGTAATTTCTTCTACCTGACTATTTTTAAAAACCCCTCCTGGTGACTATTCTGCTAATGTGGCTGACTAGTTGGTAGTTATTTATATGGATTAGTGTAATATCATCAGCTGATAACCACGTCGTGTGATATTAGCTGGTATTGATGATGTGGCTACTCGCAACTGATTTTCCAGGTTTACGTCGGTCAATCTGGAACGCAGTGGATTCTTTGCGATCCTAAGTTTCGAAAAGAACTGCTCGTAACAGTAAGTTGTTCCAAATACAGATGCATATTTCAATGAATGTCTCCTCAAAATGGGAAATTCATCATTGCGTATGTAACGTTTATAGAACTCAAGCAGTGTGAGATTGTTATATCTAACATTCAGCTCAACATTAGTTTGCAGCTGAATGATTTCGTGTTGGAGCTTATCAGGCACATTAGCTGGTTCCACATTGAACGGTGTACCCAAGATGTTCAATTAAATTTTCTTCACTTTTCACGTCCTTGAATCTTTCATTAAATGCCTCAATTAGTTTCGCACATTCACCAGCATACTCAAGTGTCGTAGAACGCTTTTGTCCTTCCAGCGTATGGAAATTCACCGTGTTATTCCTTTCGAGTTGCACTTTTCACAGCTTTAATTTAGCTTCAAATGATTTTACGTTTGGAAGCAGGGAGCTGAGAAGCTACCATGTCCACCATGAACGCTAGATCACACAGCCACTTGCTATTACTGAGTTCCCTGACAGGTTTTCCCTTCATCTCCATGAACTGCTCGACTTCATCACGCAGTTCGTAAAACCTCATGAGCATGTTCCCGCGACTCCACCGTACTTCCCAGTGATAAACAAGATCACCGTACTCAGAGTCAAGGTCATTCAGAAATTCCTTAAATTGGCGGCTTGGTTTTTCCTTGGATTCCATAAATTGGCCTCTGCTTTTGAGAAAATTAATACCTGACACTACCTGTTGAGATCATATTGTCGAGCCGCAACGACTGTGAACAGAGACTTTCTTGATGAATGATGCAGTAGCATATAATTAAATCATTTGGGTCAAGACTGAGACGATTCTTCTTTCTTCACAAATGCAATTAACCCTTTCTGCGATCCAACCATGGCTGAAGTGCCATCTGTAGTAAGGCCACTTAACTTTTCAAAGGTAAGCTTAAGTTTCTTCATTGATAGAACAAGTCTCTCATACCTGTCTTTACTACGTCTTTACCTGTTGTAGCGCCATGCTTGGCTTCCAGTAACAGAAGTTCTTCTCGCGTGTCAAACTCTGCATTTATTCTACGAACGAAAAAGCCAGTTGAGCAGTATTTGTTATGTCCGTTGTCTCGTCACAAGCCAGAGACGAAAATTGGAAATCTTCTGCAGAACCCTTCAGTGTGTTTTTAATATCTTCTGCTAAGTCATACTCAGTAACGTATCCCCACAAACTAGGCACACAGGCTTGCCTCAACAAAAAAATAATCATTTCTCCATTTTTCTTGAAAAGAACGACATTCTGCATCCACTTTTCTTTTCTTTATACTCACCACTTGTAGGATGTCACACCATATAAGTTTTAATTTCTAAATCACTCACGTTTTCGTACGAAAAACCAAAAAGAATAACGAACAGTCACGCATGTGCAACAAGGAAAAATTCACAATCCACTCACGAATTGAAAAATGCGTCTGAAATACATCAACACAATGTCTGTCAGCACTCTGCGTATTATCACTACAACATGAACGTATTCACTCGCGGGCCAGATAAAATGAATTTGCGGGCCGTATGCGGCCCGCGGGCCGGAGGTTCCCCACCCCTGATCTGAAACTAACCAAATTTTAAGAAACTTGTTGACAAAAAAAAGTCTATGTTTCTCACTAAAGAAGTCTTTTTTACTTAGAAATGTATTAAAAATTATATATCAAAATTATTAAATGATTCTGTTTTGTTTTGACAAAATCTGTAAAATATATTGATATTTTGTAAATGTACAAAGTTATTTAATTTAAAACTCCCGATGGCCGTCTAAGTTTAAGTACATAGTTCACCATTATTTGTATATACCTTGCGACCCCTTTCCGAACGGCCCGCTACCCCCTGGGGGTCGCGACCCTTCTCGTGCTATTTCTTGTTCATTTGCAGTAGATTGATTCGCAATTTTCCGAAGTTTTATTTCATTACAGCTTCGTTGAAATAGATTAGATCTTCTGGCTCGCGGCATTGTAAATAACAAGGTGAAATTAATCACGCAATTCAAAATTACATAATAAAGCAATTATCGATGCGCGCACAATCACAAATGTGATAACCTCACAAAGTTAACATTTTCGAACGCAACCGTTTGTAAATCACAATCGAAAATATAATTCCACAGAATTACGAATGAATCTGCATGAAAAATCAAACAGTTCAGAACAAAATACCGATTGTATTGATAGTCGATGCGCGCAAAATGACAAACGACATAACCTCTGACAATGTGCACTTCATCAAACTGAAATCATGTCTTTGAAATCAATTTTCGCTGATGAATTTCAGAATCGAATGCAAATGTAGTAACGGTCGAAACCTTTATGAAAGTTGTTGAAAATTGGTCGACACAGAACACAGCTAGTTCAATGGCATGCAAAGGGTCCTTTCACAACATGTTTTCCGAAATAAAGCTCACATTTACGTTATGGTTCGTGTATGAAACACGATGTAGATTTTATTAAATCATAAATTATATTTCATTACACAATACATTACTTATGAGTTGAATATATTATTTTTTATTAATTTAATATTTTTATATTCTTAAATTGTTCTTTTAAAAATTACTCCGAAAAAAGATTCTTTTATGACTCATGAAAACCGGTCGATTCGAGAATAATAATTAATAATAATAGTATGTTATGTCTTATGACTTAAGACATTAGGAGTAAGCAATAAGTGAGTATTAATGATATTGAAAAAATATGTAATAATATTTAAAAAACGTATTGAAAAACTTATCCTATCCTATTATAACCTATCGTATCATTTTCTATCGTATCATTTATCGTATCATTTTCAAACTTAAAAAATCAAGCACCATTAATTCACAACATTAATGGGTGGCTTTTATGTCCAATCAAAAAAGTGACGGTTAAGTCACTGCAGTTTGCACGGCAAAGTGCATGTTATCCCTAGAAGGGTGAACTGAATGAAGAAATCATTATTAGAAAAGGAGTTATGTCAATAAGACGCTCATATTTATCAACAAAAGGGGGAATACCGGAAATCTTCTGTTACTCTTTAGCACACACTGCTGGAATGCATTGTGTGAGCCCTTCGCTACGTCAAAGCAAGCAACAGGAACGGTCAAGACATAACGGACAAGACGGACTCTTCTCAACATCCCTCTTTTTTGCTCGTAATATCTTTTTTGGCCTTCAGCCCCTGACATTTTATGTCTTGACCGTTCCTGTTGCTTGCTTTGATGTAGCGAACGGCTCACACAATGCATTCCGGCAGTGTGTGCTAAAGAGTAACAGAAGATTTCCGGTATTCCCCCTTCTTTTGATAAATATGAGCGTCTTATTGACATAACTCCTTTTCTATTTGCTAATGATGTGTAGTAAAATTATACCCAAATTATTCTTTTAAAAACAAAATTAATGAAATACATAAATAATTGAAAAGATAGTAAATAATTTACGGTGTAAAGCAACTGGATATATATTTTTTCTTTTGAGGTAAATATCACTTCTTCATTTGCATACTTGAACATTAGATGCTTACAAATTGTTAACCAAAAATCTTGGTAAATTATTGGTGACAGCATCTTCATTCCTTTCAAAAAATCATCTGCTATCTCTAAAAAATAACTGCTACTTCTTGCCTTCATGTACATTGGTAGTACGTGTTCCTTCATAATGCAGTCACAAATAAATGTGGTTTCTTGAATAGAATCCTTGCAAATATTGAATCTATTTTCTATACCTAAGATATAACTAAAATTTCTCCAGACATGTAAAAATCCAGACAAGTCTTCCTCTCAAACTCCTTTCATTCCAATTTCTTCGGCAATTATTAAAACAGGAAACAGAAAAGCGAACTGAACTAAAACCATATCCCATTGTGTTATTTGCATATTATAGCTTCGGGGAATTGCTTTGCTCACATACTTGTGTTTTAATTTCACGTATTTTAAAGAATGCCAGGATTCGCTTCCGGTTTTAAAATCACTTTTATACCAAGTAAGTACACGTTGTAAAGTGGATTTGTACCTTATAAAAGCTTTTTTTTGAGTGTTGGACTGTTGAGTATGTTGTAGAACAAAATTTAATTTAGGTTCAGTAAAACCAATAATTAGGGATAAAAGCATACCACCCACCATTGATGCGTAGTTGTTAAAGAAGAATCGCTGCCCTCTGAAATACTTAAAATGAAATAGTTTTTCGGGAGAAAATGCGATTTATTACCTTTGGAATTTTTGTTTGTCGTAAAAATATGGGTAATTGTTATTTAGGAACGAATTGTTGATGTCATCGCAAGATATTTCAGTTGCATCCCGATGTAATTCTTGGTAAATCTTTTCAGGACTTCGATTAACTCTTTTAGTGTTCATGGTTTGATAAATTTTCTAATACTGAATCCGGCTCAGCTGTTCGATAATCGTTATAACGCAAATGTATTCTTTTATTAATTGATTTTTTTATATCTCTAACTAGCTGAGCTGGCGAACTTCGTACAGCCTCAGAATTAATAAATGTGCCAACTTTATTAGCTGAATTAAATTTTGTTTTTTATTAAGATAAGATAAAATGAATACTCAAAATTCCTCGATAATGTCTGTTTCAAATGAAGTCATTTGGAAACAACCCTTGTACCTAGCTTTGAGTGTTCGATATAAAATGTCGTGATTATGTCGTTTCGCCACGAAGCAATGAATGCAATGGCTCAGGTGGCAGAGACAATAAAGGCAATTTCACCTTGCCCCTTAGGCAGCACAATCTAGAAATTTCTCCAGCGAACTTCAACGCACCGCAATGGTCATACATCCTCCATGGGGCAAATTCTAACGAAAGGATGCCAGCTGTAGTCAATTGTAGAATCATATTTAAACGCTACTCGATTCAAATCAGCACTTGAAGCATTTCTTTTTACGCGTCGAAGCTTTTCACCTTATTTATCTGTGTGATAAGCTCGACGATTTTAAATTGCCAACCTTGACGTGCGGCATTCTTTTTTTTCTTTGTTCTTGTGATAGGAAGCACGAAGTCGCGCAATACTAAAGCGGCGCTTTTCTCGTGCTATTTTTTGGTTATCTGAGGAGGATTGATTCGAAAGTCTAAATTCATTACAGCTTCGTTGGGATAGATTAGATCTTCTGGCTGGCTGCATTGTAAATAACAAGGTGAACTTAAAAATGCAATTCAAAATTAAATAATGAAACAATTATCTATTCGTGAACAATAACAAATGTGATAACCTCACAAAGTTAACATCTTCGAAGGCAACCGTTTGAAAATCGCGATCGAAAATAGAAATCCCCAGAAATACGAACGAATCCGCCTGAAAAATCAAAATGTCGAAAATTACCGATTGTTATGATAGTCGATGCGCGCACAGAGGCAAACGATGTAACCTTTCACAATGAGCACTCATCAAACTGAACTCATCTCTTTGAAATCACTTTTCGCTGATGAATTTCAGAATCGAATTCAAGTGTAATAACGGTCGAAAACCGAATGAAAATTGTTGAAAATTGGTCTGCACAGCTAGCTCAATGGCATGCAATGAAAGGACTGCGCAACATGTTTTCCGAAATAAAGCTCACATACACGTTTTGATTCGTGTATAAAACACAATGTAGATTTTATTAAATCATAAATTATATTTCCTTACAAAATACATTGCTTATGAGTTGAATATATTAGTTGTTTTATATATAAATTGCCTTATGCATTTATATTTTTATGTTCTTAAATTATAAAAATATAAATGCATAAGGCAATTTATATATTTTGGCTATTTTTATATTCTTAAATGAACACCGCCTGTGATCGACGCGCGGGATGAACTGAGTAGTTCTGCCGCGGTCACTGCCGGCCCGGATAAAGTGTGGAGGGTTCTTAGGCCAGGTTAGCTCCCTGCCTAAGGTAAAAAACACCTATAAGAAGGCCCAGCTTCGGAAAATGGACGGACCACTTTGGAAACAACCCACGAGCGGAAAAAGGATTAAGCAAAAACGGAAAAATACTACTAGCATAGCCTGCTGGAATGTTACCTCATGGAACGGAAGGAATCAGGAAGTAATCTTGGAGATGAGCAAGCACAAGATAGATTTATGCGGACTATCCGAGACAAAACGTAAAGGTCAGGGCACGACAAAGTACGAAAACTATATCCTACTCTATAGTAGCAAACCGAAACAAGAAAGGAGCCACTCGGGAGTCGGTATCCTCTTACACGAAAGGTACACTGACATAATAGAAAACGTCGACTTCGTAAGTGACCGAATATTGAAAGTCACACTTACGTTCCCCAAAGGCGCATTGCATCTTGTGAGTATCTATGCCCCGGATATGTACAAACCAAGAGAGGAATCAGACAGTTTCTATGAGAAGCTACAAAACACCATTGACCAAATAAACAACAATGAAAAAGTAATCCTTTTCGGAGACTTAAACGCGAGAATCGGCTCAGACGAAATTGCTGGAGTTTAGCAAAGATTTAACGAGCACATATTAAATGAAAACGGAGACCAAGTAAACAACTTCTGCGCAAGAAACGAACTGCGGATAAACAACACCTATTTTCCTCATAAAGACCAACATAAATGCACTTTCTGCAACACAAGAGGCCAGAAATCAATGATCGATTACATAATAAGAAATAGATTTATCACACCGAATGAAATACAAGACATAAGAGTACTAACCTCTGCTAACACCGGCACAGATCACAACCTAGTGCTCGGAAACTTCGTCATAGAGAGGCATCGAAGAATAAAGCAAAGACCGATAATGATTGAAAAATACAAAATACAAATACCTATTTGAAAGCAGACTAAGTGGAAAACTTACATCGGGAAACATAACAGACAAGAATGTGGAGGACAGCTGGAATATAATTAAGAGATGCATACAGGAGGCGGCTAACGAGTCAATAGGGCAAAGAACCATAAACTTAAACTCGCAAAACAAAACCAAGCCCTGGTTTATACAGGAGGTAAAAAGGCTGGCCGAGAAAAAAAAGGAACGCTACCTACAATATAAAAGTACACCAACAGAGGAAAACTGCAATAACTATAAAGAAACAAGAAATAGAGTCAACGCGGCAATCAGAAGAATCAAAAGGGAATACTGAGAGAAGTTTTCCACAGACATGGAACACGATCTTTATGGATCCCAGAGGAGAGTTTGGAAGATGCTAAAAAACATAAAAAAGCCCGTAAACGAATACATCCAGACCAAAAAGTTCCACTAAACGAATGGGAAACATATTTTGGAAACTTATATGACAACACGGACAATACGGCAGAACCTCAATCACAGGAAGCAGAGGAAGAAATCACGAATAGATTATTGGTTACAGAGGAGGAAGTTAGGGTGCAGATAAAAAACTTGAAAAACAGAAAAGTTCCGGGAGTGGACTAGATCCCCAACGAACTCATAAAATATGGAGGTAAAGAGCTAGCAAGAAAATTAACGGAACTGTTAAACAAAATAATAACCACATCCAGCATACCAGTAGAGTGACACAAAAGCATCACCATAACAACTTTTAAAAAGGGACAAAAAACCATTCCGAAGAACTACAGAGGCATAACCCTGCTTTGCACAACCATGAAACTGCTCACCAGCATTGTCAAAAGCATTCTAGAACGCACCATCGAAAGCAAAGATGATCAACAAGGATTTCGGAAGAACAGATCGGCAACTGATGCCTTGTTCATTGTGAGACAGGTAAAGGAGAAGGCGAACGAATTCGGCTACCCTGCTCATGTGTGTCTTATCGACCTAACGAAGGCATTCGACAAAGTACAGCTGCCAGACATATTGGACAAATTAAGAGAAAAACAAATCCTAACATCAATCATAAATATAATCAGAAAACTGAACACAGGCAACACTACAAGAATAAAAGTGGATCAGCAAACAACAAAAGACATACCGATACTAACAGGAATAAGACAGGGTGATAGTCTCAGCCCATCCTTTTTAACCTTGTCATGGACGAGATTATAAACAGTGTGACAACAATGAACAGGGGATACAGACTGAATAACAAACCAATCAGCATGGTGTGCTATGCGGATGATGCGGTAATCCTGGCAGAAACAGAAAACGATTTGCAGAGGCAAACACATAAGTTCTATCAGACTAGTGAAAAATACAACATGTCAATCTCCATTGATAAAACAAAATGTATGACCTTTTCCATAGAACCAGCAAGGTGTAAAGTGGTAATAGACAATAAATCAATAAAGCAGGTAATAGCTTCCGTTACCTAGGAGTGGACACATGCACAAATCAGCAACAACCCGATAAACAAGATAAAATCACAGGTCAGCAAAGCCGCAACAATCTCAGGATGCCTGAGAGATATCATCTGGTAAAACAACCAAATAAAATATAAATATAATTCCTGTGTTAGACCGGTGCTAACCTTTGGTATTGAAACGAGAGCTGACACGAATAAGACAAAAAGCATCCTCAGAACAGCGGAGAAAACATTAAGAACCATCACAGGGTATTCAGGGTGGAGGACATGGTGAAATGAGGGAGGGAAAGGAGAAGATATTGGCTTGACCACATAGACAGAATGAACCAAGAGAGACTAGCATACATCGCCAGAGATGGAAAACCAGGTGGCCGATCTGCCAGGGAGACCACCTAAGAGATGGAAGGATAGTTGGAGCTCCGCCTCAAAGGATAACCTACCAAATTGAGCCTTGGCAATAAACAGACCTCAAGATCTTCTCGAAGTATAAGAAGAAGAAGATATTCTTAAATTGTTTTTTTAAATAATATGAAAAATTACTTTTATGACTTATGAAAACTAGTTCGAGAATAATATTTAATAATAATAGTATGTATGACATTAGGAATAAGTGTGATACAAATCAGTTAATCCAAATAGCATATGCTATTTTAGAAGAAGAAGAAATATTTATTCAGACCAAAAAGTCAACAAAACGATCGACCACTAGCTCTTTCTATCCGCGAGTTGAACAGTTTTATAGTTATAACAAAAAAAAACAGAAATTGTAGAAGAAAAAAATGCAAGATCAACAGGTTATGAGGGGTTTAGTCGTACAGTGATTTGTGGAGTGTCTTGAGTGGGTGTCTGCAGGAGGGTTTGGTAGGGTCACGCCAGTTGCATAAGGGTTTTGTAATGGACCAGTTGGTCTCTTTGTATTTGATCTATAGTCGTTTGTGTCTGTCGGAAAGTCTCAGGATTTGATGGTGACTCTGTAAAGGAGTTCATTGGAGGGGTTAAGAAGAATGTTATTAGGATGTCGTAATTTGGAGATAGTGCGTAATGCTGTTCGTTCCGCTGTTTCAAGTATATTGTAGGTTTTTTTTGTTGGCAATAGTCATTATTATGTGTCCGTAGTCGAGGATAGATCTGCATATGGATTTGTAAATCTTGGAGGCCATTGTAATGGAGATACCTAGGTTTCCTTGGGTCAAGTAGCGGAAATGTTTACTCCTTTGGATAGTTTTGGCCTTAGGTAAGTTTGCGTCGATGTTGAATTTGAGCTTATTGTCGAATGGTATGCCTAGGTATTTAATTTGTGGAGCCGGTGTTACGTCAATAGTGTCTAGGTGAATATGTAATATAATTGGGGGAAATTCTTTGATTAGAAATGAGGAATTGGCATTTGGAAGGGTTTGCAGTTAGTCTCCAACGGTTAAACCAAAATAGGGTTCTGTCAGTGAGGACTTGAAGTTCGTCTGTCGTTTTTTGAGGGAGAGGTTGTTTTGGGATTTGTCTGCAAGGTTATGGTTGTATATGTCGTGGCAGTATAGGTTATAGAGTAAGGGGGAGAGGGGGGAGCCTTGGGGAAGACCATGGACAGGGGTTTTATCACTTGTTTATGGTTAGTTAAGCGCGTGCGCCATGTTTAAAAGGCGGGAATACGATAGTTTAATAACATTTTTTTATTTCCACTGGTTATACGTCAAAAAAGTGCCCGAAAACATGGCGGAAATTGACACATGGGCACAAAAAAAATACAACTATGAAGAGGTTTATTCAGAGGATAGGACATTGTTTTATTTTAATTTGGAGGGATTTGTCATGGAGAAATGTTGAAGGATATAAATGAGATACGGAATGACATAGAATTGCTGTATTTTGAACAGGAGGCCACACACTGTCAAAGGTTTTGTTTATGTCTAGGAATAGGGCAGCAGAATCAATGATCTTTACGGAGTAATACGGAGTAATTGTAGGTTATTGGTGTGGATATGCTATTTTACGTATTGAAAAACTTACAATTATCGGCAATTAATATTTAATATCATTTTCAAACTTCAAAAACTGGTCAAAAACAACCACCATTGTAACTTAATTCTCAAGATTATTGAGTGACTTTTATGTCTAATCAAAAAACTTAAACAGTTATATTGTCAACCAAGTCATAAAAGTCGTTTGAACATAAAATATTTTTTATTGTAAAGAATTTGTTATTGAAGTATAATAGTAAAATAGTGAGATTATACCCAAATTATTTTTTTAAAAATAAAATTAATGACATACCTAAATAATTGAAAATTTAGTAAATAATTTACGGTGTAAAGCATCTGGATATATATTTTTTCTTTTGGAGTAAATGTCACTTCTTCATTTGCATACTTAAACATTAGATGCTTACAAATCGTTAACCAAAAATCTTCGTAAACTATTGGTGATAGTATCTTCATCCCTTTCAGAAAGTCATCTACCATCTCTAAAAAATAACTGCTACTTCTACCTTTCATGTATATTGGTAGTATATGTTCCTTCATAATACAGTCACAAATAAATTTGGTTTTTTGAATAGAATCTTTGCAAATATTGAATCTATCTTCTATTCCTAAGATATAACCAAAATTTCTCCAAGCATGTAAAAATCCAGACAAGTCTTCCTCGCAAACTTCTTTCATTCCAATTTCTTCGCCAATTAGTAAAACAGGAAACAGAAATGCAAATTGAACTAAAACCATATCCCATTGTGTTATTTGCATATTATAGCTTCGGGCAATTGCTTTGCTCGCAGAATTGTGTTTCAATTTCACATATTTTAATGAATCCCAAGATTCGCTTCCCGTCTTTAAATCACTTTTATACCAAGTAAGTATACGTTGTAAAGTGGATTTGTACCTTACAAAAGCCTTTTTTGGAGTGTTGGACTGTTGTGTATGTTGTAGAACAAAATTTAATTTAGGCTCACTAAAACCAATAATTAGGGATAAAAGCATTCCGCCAACCATAGATGCGTAGTTGTTAAAGAAGAATCGCTGTCCTCTGAAATAAAATGAAAGAGTTTTTCGGGAAAAAAAATCGATTTATTACCTTTGAAATTTTTGTTCGTCGTAAAAATATGGGTAATTGTTATTTAGGAACGAATTGTTTGTTTCATCACATGATATTTCAGTTGCATCGTGGAATAATTCTTGATAATATATATTTTCAGGACTTTGATTAACTGTTTTGGTGTTCATGGTTTAAGAAATTTTCTTATACTGATTCCCGTTCAGGTGGACTTTAACACAGTTTATACTTAACATATTTTTTATGTTTTATAATTTTCTAATATCAATAACACCATGTATAACACGGGCGTAGCCAGGTTTTAATTTCGCGGGGGGTTTGAAGAAAACACAATAACAGAAATGCGCCAATTTACTTTCTAAAACTTATTGTTTGTCGGTTCCTAATCTCCACATTACCACTTGAAGAGAGTCGACTCTCCTTATTTCAATATAATATTTATGTTTTTTTTGCATATTTTGGGGGGGGGGGGGGGGGGGGGTTGTTTAAACCCCGAAAATCTCCCCTCTTAAGTATTATTATAAGTATTTTCTTATTACAAATTTATTATTAAGGGCGCCTATCTTTGCATCTGGGCACCTTAAATCCTATAAACCCTAGGCACCGACCAATAGAAAAGTAACAGCGAAAGTTATTAGAATGAACACTGAGTTTGCAATATTTAGTGTGCATCATAAATAGTACAACGGGGAATTACTGCGGTATGATATTCTTTTATATACTGTGATTGTATACCACATGTTTTCCGAAATAAAGCTCACATTTACAGAAAAGCAAATTGAACAAAAACCATATCCTATTGTGTTATTTGCATATTACAGCTTCGGGCAATTGCTTTGCTCGCAGAATTGTGCTTCAATTTCACATATATTAACGTATAAAACACAATGTAGATTTTATTAAATCATAAATTATATATCCTTACAAAATATATTACTTATTAGTTGAATATATTAATTTATTTTTTTAGATATAAATTGCTTTTTTACGTTAAATCATTTATTGTGTATTTCAGTTACATAGTATAGAAAAAAATGTTTAATTATTATATTGAATACTCAAATGGACATGTTTTACATTTATATTTTTAAATACTTAAATTGCACTGTAATTTTTAAAACTTATTTACTAATAAAATCGGAAACGGATTTTAATAAAAAGCAATTTGTAGTTTTTACAGCTTCAAATTCCTAAGGCCGCTGCTGCTATTTGAAAGAGTAATTTTTAAAGTGTACTTTTTTCGTGTATTCGATCCGAGAATAATAATTAATATTAATAGTATGTTATAACATTAGGAGTAAGTATAACACAAAACATTTTTACTACAAATAACGTACCTATACTATTTTATTTTCAAACGAAAAATAAAATTAAAAAACGTATTGAAAAACTTACAATTATCGGCAATTGATATCTATCATTTTCAAACTTCACATTTTGTAACTTAATTCACAAGATGAAGAGAAAAGCGCGACTTTTATGCCCAATCAAAAAATGACACATTTACATTGTAAACCAAGTCATTAAAGTCGTTTGAAAATAAAATATTTTCTATTATAAAAACTTTATCATTGATGTGTAGTAAAATGTCACGCAAATTATTATTTTAAAAATTAAATTAATGAAATACCTAAATAATTGAAAATTTAGTAAATAACTTAATGTGTAAAGCATGCGGATAGATATTTTTTCTTTTGAGGTAAATGTCACATCTTCATTTGCATACTTGAACATTAGATGCTCAGCAATGGCAAACCAAAAATCTTGGTGAATTAATAGTATTAACATTTTCAGCCCTTTCAGAAAAGCACCTACCATTTATAAAGAATAACTGCTACTTCTTCCCTTCATGTATAGTGGTAGTACGTGTTGCTTACTAATACTGTCGCAAATAAGTTTGGTTTCTTGAATGGACTTTGCAGATATTGAATCTATCCTGTATTCCTAAGACATAACTAAAATTTCTCGAAATATGTAAAAATAGGAAGACTTGTCTGGATTTTTGTCGCAAATTTATTTTCTCTACTCTATTCGGTTTAGACAATCTTCTTCAGTAATTTTGAATTTTTAAAGTTCTTCTTTCATTTGTTTTACATAGCCTACATAGCCAAACAAACAATTTTTTAATAAAATCTGGAACTATAAAGGGCAAAGCTTATAGTTCCAGATTTTATTAAAAATTTGTTTGTTTAGCCTTGAGCAATCCATGCGGACCACATGTCCGTAGAACTGAAGTCGCCGTTTTCTGATCATCACTTCAAGGTTGTCAATTTTACTATAAATTTCTGCATTGGATCTCAGTCTATAAACTTCCTGTGTTTTCCTAGGTCCATAAATCCTCTAAAATGACTGGTCTAACAGCTGTATTAAAATGTCGTAATTTTGCATTGATAGACAAGTTATTTTTATTGTAGGGTAAGGTTGCTTAAGTCGTACCCCTTAAAAAAAATTATATAAAAATTAGGATTTATCAAATAAATAGAAATTAAATATGTTATCCAATGCAAGTGTTAATATTGTTGTTTTTTATTATAACGAAATTAGAACATCCATATGCTTTCAGGTAAAAACAAAATCTTTCAAAACTTACATCGGCACGACTAAGGCAACCGGTTTCTTAAGTCTTACCACCTATAGCCTATGTTGTACCTTTCAAATTTAAAATTCAATTAAGCAACAATAATAATTAAAACGTATTTTTTATTAATCTGTAATACATAAGTATTCATTTAGTACAAACATCACATAATTTTTTTTTTGTTCTTTGGTCAACTCCAGCACATACATCGTGCACCCATGATTTGCATTTCAAACATCGAATCATGTTTTCATCCCGATCTTCTCAACAAATAAAACAAAACCAATCGCTTTTCTTCGTTTTAATTTTTAATGCCAATTCCTTTTTATTAATCACCGCGTTTCTTTTATTTGCCGCATTTTTTATGTTTTCTTTATTTTGCGTTGACGTTATTTTAACTGACGAGGTAGAGCATCCACGGACCTGTTTGCTTTGGTTTATTATTGGAATAGGAGCTAAAATATTTAATTGCAGTTTTATTTGAGGCGCGTCTGTTTCTTCCTCAACGATTTCTTCACTTTCTTGTGTAACCACTGCAGAAAGCTCTTCTTGAGAATTGTCGAACTGAGGAGTAGGTAAAGAGTCATCAATCGCAAGTGTAGGAGCGCAAAAATCATCATCATCAAATTCATACCTGTTACATGGCCAAATACCGGTAGATTTGAAACCATTCAAAGCTATATCCATACAAACAGATTTTGGGTATGCAATTCCCAATAGTTCTGACACATTAGTTTGTTTAATTATGTTTCCGGGATTAGTTCTTAACCAAGAAGAAGAGGCTTCATTATAATTGATTTTTAGAGATTTGAAAAAAGATCTATCTAAAGGTTAGAGACGGTGGGTTGTATGTGCAGGAAAAGATATTTATATATATATATATATATATATATATATATATATATATATATATCGATACTTCCAAATTAAAACATTGTAATTGCAAAATGCTCACTTTACAGGAGAAGTGTTTCAAAAAGTGTCAGAGAGTTTCATTCCTCAATATCATTCGACAGAACTAAAAATATATGTAAAATTATTGCCAATATGATTTACGGAACTAATATGAAGATATCAATGTTGTTTCATGTCGTTTCTTTTAATTTTCTTTATTTTAAAGTTTGTTACAATTTCGATTATTTCCACTTTATTCGCTAAAAACATTGTAAGTGCACTTACGATGATTTTGCGTTTAAATACCAAAAATTATAATGGACGATACGATTCCAGACTCAGCTTGCGATCCCAAAAATAAAATTGTAAAGTCCATATTGCGTCTTAAAAAAAAAATATTTTTTTTTAAATTTTAAAAATAATTATGCTCATTATTTTTCAATTACGTTGGGTATATTATTTCCTATAATATAGGGAATAAAATTATTATTCTAAAACGTGTTTCTCAAAATAATTTATTTTATTAACGCAAACAGAAAAACTATTACCAAATATAAAATTTTAAAAATAATTAATTCATAGGTAATTCAAACTATTCTAATTATTCAAAAATTTATTTAGTAAGATTCAATATCACTTCCTTCTTCATTATTGCAACAAAGAGATTAATAAAAGTATCTGTAAGTTTCCGGTATTTGTTTTTCAGATACTGTAAATGCTCGTATTTTCTTGGCAGTGGCAATGGATTGTTGTAGCTTTTAAGTAATACATTTTCATTTCGGAGAACCGAAAACAATGATGTTCTGGTCTTCATCGCTTGATTCAAGTTCATAAAGTATAGTCTTCGTCAAATTCATTTTTATAAGAAAGTTCAGGGTTTTCTGCGTCCACAATTATTTCAGTTAAATTTTTTCAAGAAATTTTTGCTCCGTTTGTGTTCTTGATGAAATTCTTAAAACTGTTGATGCTAATTTTCTTGAAATAAAAAATATCGTCCTGGCTCAGTTCTTTAACTATATTAGCTATATTAGTAACTATATTAGTTATATGGTTTTCCATCTACTCTTGCCATTTTAACAAGCATGATGAATTTATCTGGTGTGAATAAATCCACATGACGTTTCTTTTTTTCAATAAGAGTATGAACACTGTCATTTTCGTTCTGCGTGTGTCCTTGTTCAAGATGAGCACAATGGAAATTTCATAACGCTTAGCGACATACTGTACAAGCTGAACAAAACTTTTTTTTTATTTTGGCCAACGCAATTATCAAAGTAAAATTTAAATTTCTTTTTACCTTTTCATTATCCCTGTTAAATAAAAATACAGCTCCACATTTCATTTCTCCACATCTCTTTCCAATAGCTTCGTGCCATATGTGACAAAATCCCAAAACCTAACCTTCCTTTGCTAAATCGAAAATTGTAAAGTTGGAAACTGATAATTTACGTTTATAGTAAGTTTGTGAGTTACGCGCCTGTGGCAGTTGAATAACATTTTGTAAGTCAAAGCATGAAACATTTAAACTATTGCCGATCTTTGCTCGATTCTTATCTTTTTCCTTTCCCTTCCTCACTATAGTCTTCCTAGCAAGTTCTTTGTTTCGTTTCTCAACTATTTGTTGTGTCTTTTCTTCTGTAATTTCAAATAAATTGCAAATGTCACGTTTATCTTTCTATGGCGTATGGAAACCAATATTCAACTCATTATTGAATATATCTCTTTATTGTCTTTCAATAGCCATTGCTACATTGTCATTTTCTGTAGCCCAAGTTTTATATAATCTGTACATTTCTGCTATTGTTAAACCTTCCTCGACATACAATATCAGGTGAGACTGTGCCAGTAGCAGGGTTGTCCATCTTCCTCAATGCAGTTATCACCCATATATCGGTTATGCTTAATGTATTTAGAAACATTGTTTTGCACACCCCAACTTTTTCTAAAGCCCTCTTTGGTAAACTGTAAGACATACTTGACCTTCTACGAGACACTTCATCATTTTCTTTAACAGCAATTCTTTTCTCTATATCCATACTCCAAAAATTTTTGAATGTAAGAAGTTGTTGCTCTTCGTTGAACTTAGAATTACATTTTTGTACGGTTGTTGCTACAACCAGGTTTAATTTCCTTCTCTTTTACAACTTTACCTCTTTTATTAATGTATTCTCGAGCACCATATATTTTCGCTTTCTGAACATTTATCTTCCAGGTAGATGGATTTCTTTTCTTCTCTAGACATTTTGACTTATTTTTGTTTCACATCCAATCACATCCAAAAAGGTATTTTTAGTTTCACTTTCACTAAGAATATTTATTGCAGTAGGTAGCTTAACAGCATTGTATCTAGCTCACGCCAAAAAATTGTACCAGATAAAAACATTGTAACTAACAAAAGGTGCTGAAAATTCGAAGAAAAAACTTGTAAGTGCGCTTACAATTTTAGTAGTGCCTTATATTATAAGCGCCCTATCATCGTAACATGCTATACAATCGTTTTTATGGAGAACAGTATTATACAATTAAAAAGAAATCAAACGTGAAATTGTATAGTACTTCAGGCGTCAGATTTGTAATTACAATGAGAAAATATTTGGATTTTTCAACTTTTTTCTGATTTTTCTTATTTTTCTAGTATAAAAAAATTAAGCAATTCGATTAATATGAATTAAACATTGCGATCTACTTATTCTGAAAGCATTAAGGAACGAAAATGGCCAAAATGTCAGTTACATCTTTTAATTTGGAGGTATCGATATATATATATATATATATATATATATATATATATATATATATATATATATATATATATATATATATATATATATATATATATATATATATGCTAGTAGCTCTATGGCTTCATATTGTGTACTTGATGAAATGTTCTAACCATTTAACAAAAAGTTCTGACGTTATCCATCCGTTTTTTGGAGCATCCAAATACAGTACCCATTGGTGTTCCTTTCTTTAAGCAATCGTTCATCCGCACGCGTTTAAATATTAACATAGGAGGCATGAACACACCTGCAGCATTCATACAGCATACACCTGTAGTGGTCGCACCCCTTTCGCCACTTTCGTAAGTGCACCAACTTGATGTTTGCCTTTCCGAGCAATTATTTTGGATGGTTTGTGAACAGTGGACAATCCTGTTTCGTGAACGTTATATATCTGGTTAGCATCGAACTTATATTCATCTAATATGGATTCGTATTTATCAAGGAATCCATAAACACGTTCTTTATTGAAGCCCTGGCCATTGATGTTGCCTCTGGAGTACGTAAAGATAAACAAGGATTGTCTTTCATGAATTTATAGTACCACTTCTTTCCTGCAATTTATTTTTTACTATTGAAACGGTGTGTTAATTTATATTTTTCTGCCAACTGATAAGCAAGTCTTCTTAAATCAGTAGCAGTAATCCCAAAAAAGCTTGATTCTAAATTGAGAACGTGTGCAACCAACTCCTTCTCCATATTTTCAGTCATATCCTTAGGCCTTCCAAATTTGACATTCTTATTTATTCCTTTAAAATGACGCCGTACCGTTGGTTTAGGGATGTTGTAGCGTCTACTAGCTTCATTGAATCCAATAACTCCTTCCGATAATCTGGTTAACGCCTCGTCCACACCTCTTGTTTCCATTTATTATAAATTCGCTTTGACTGCGTTGACATAATTATGGCCTACAGATAAGAATGAAAGCAACGTCTACTTGACTGTGGGTAAAAATGAAAAGTAATTACTTAAGTCGTACCAGTACGACTTAAGAATCTCATATGGGTACGACTTAAGACACGGCAAAATTAAATTTAAAAGTAAACATAACCTAACATTGAATAAAATTAATACGATTTCGTTTCGACCCAAACGATTATGTAAATTCCACTGAATTTATATTTAATAAGAAACACAATTGTATCAATAATTTACTTGCAAGATTAACTACCAAACATATGCAGAAAATTATAAGAAATTTGAAATAAACTCATTTGATGACACGATTTATAACGATGCTTGTTTATGGCGGACAATAATACTTAAAACAACATGGTTGACTATGATGTATATCAGGTTGCCGTCGTATGTGCTATTGTCGCCGTTGTTCGTTCAAAATTCAAGTGGTACTACTTAAGCTCTGGTACGACTTGAGCAACCTTACCCTATATATTTTTTCTACAAATATGTAATCTTTCCAATTTCCCTTTTTTGTCCTCAATTGCCAATTTATTTAAATCGGTCAGTGATCTTGATGCTCCCATAATTTGTTTTTATCATTTTCTTAGTGTATTTCTGACTTGTCATAATTTCTGTTTTTACCAACGAAATCTGAAAGCCCGCTTTTCCCGCCGTTTCTTTAACCTGATCAATTTGGTTAATAGCTTCTTGTTCTGATTCAGCTAACAGCGCTATGTCGTCAGCAAATGCTAAACCTTTGAATTTAAGGTTCCGATTCTTTGTACTATAATTTTAGCACTTGAATCGTTCTTCTCCCAAAACGTCCTCATGATTATATCCAAAACCAAATTGAAAAGCAGTGGTGATAGACTGTCCCCTTGTCTTAGCCCTGTTTTAACCTCGAAGGGCTCGCTAACTTCACTTAAAAATTTGACTCTGGAAATCGTATTAGTTAACGTAAGTTTTATTAAATTTATGGTTTTTTGATCAACTTGGTATTCCTTTAATGTGTCAAAAACAGTATCCCTATCCACTGAATCATAAGTTTTCTGAAAATTAGCGAATGAGATAAGATATTCTTTGGACTGTTGTTATAATATTTTAATATCTATTTTAAACTAAGAATTTGTTCTGCACACGATCTATTCCTTTTGAAACCACCCTGGAACTCGCCAAGCTGTGGTTTGATCTGTAGTTCAAGTCTGTTTAGAAGAAATTTGGCAAATATTTTATATGTGACAGACAACAATGAGATCCCCCTATGACTATTGACATCAATTTTTGAGCGTTTTTATGTAGTGGATGAGTTAAGGCGATTAACCAGTCTTCTGGAATTGCTTCCTCAATCCAAATTTTCTGAAATAGATTTGCGTTGCTATTAAAAATTCATCATCTATAAATTTCCATATCTCTGCATTATCCCATCCTCACTTGAGGTTTTATTATTTTTAAGTGAGTTGATAATACATTTAGCTTCGTTTACATCTGGTGGCGTAAAGTCAGAATTTTGTTTTGTTAATTTGAAACGCAACTTGTCTGTCGGTTTTGGACAGTTTAACAACTTCTCAAAATACGCAGCCAAGATATCACAATTTTCCTTGTTGTTTAATGCTAGGGTACCATCTTCCCTTTTGAAATTTAAACTCGGCGCTGAATATCCAGTGATTTCATTCTTAAATGCTCTAAAAATAATCGTGTGTCATTTTTCTTTAAATTGTCGTCCATTTCCATTATTTGGTCCTTATATATTTTTTTAATCGTCCGTAAAGTCTGGTGGGCCATTTTCCTTAATTTTTGTACTTCCTCATTTTAAAACTTTTACTTCCTAAATTTTAAATTTTTCCCCAATTATTATTAGGAAATACAAAAGCAAATTGAACTAAAACCATATCCCATTGTGTCATCTGCATTACCATATATTAACTTCGGGCAATTGCTTTGCTCACAGAATTTGTGTTTCAATTTCACATATTTTAACGAATGCTATGATTCGCTTCCTGTTTTTAAATCACTTTTATACCAAGTAAAAGTATACGTTGTAAAGTGAATTTGTACCTTACAAAAGCTTTTTTTGGAGTGATGGACTGTTGTGTATGTTTTAGAACAAAGTTTAATTTGGACTCACAATCAGTAAAACCAATAATTAGGGATAAAAGCATTCCGCCCACCATTTATGCGTAGTTGAATCGCTGTCTGAAATACTTAAAATAAAAAAGTTTTTCGGGAGAAAATGCAGTTTATTTCTTTTGGAATCTTTGCTTGTCGTAAAAATATGGGTAATTGCTATTTAGCAACGAATTGTTTGTTTCATCCCAAGATATTTCAGTGCCATCCTGGAATAATTCTGTGTACATCTTTTCAGGACTTTGATTAACTGCTGTGGTTTACATGGTTCGAGAAATTTTTGGTACTTACGTATTAACGCCACCACCGTTATATATTGGATCGAGAGTTCGCGCTTCCGCGCGTATGTTATCTTGATTTATCTGTCCGCTTCGCGGGGGGCAACCTAATCTAACCGGGGTTAAAAACTAAAAATAAAATGTTCTATTTTATGATTTATCATAAAAATTTTAGGTTTAGATTGGCGGCATTTAAAAATATAGCGGTTGTGGCGTTAATACGTTAGTAACAAATTTTCTAATATTGAATCCGGCTCAGATGGATAATAACGTAATTTATTCTTTTATTATTTAACTAGATGACCCCAGGAACTCCGTACCGCCTCAGAATCAAGAAATATAGTTAATACTCATTAGATGAATTTAATTCATTTTTTTTAATTAAAATAATATATAATGATTACTGTAAATTCTTCGATTAAGGCTTTTTCAAATGAAGTCATTTGGAAACATCCCTTGTTTCTTTGAGTGTTCGACAGGAAATGTAGTGATTCTGGTGTTTCGCCACGAAGCAATGAATGCAATGGCTCAGGTGGCGGAGGTAATAATGGCACCTTGTCCCTGAGACAGCACAATCCAAGCATTTCTCCAGCGAACTTCAAAGCACCGCAATGGTCGCACACAGCCTCCACTGGGCAAATTCGAACGAAAGGATGCTATCTGTAGTCAATTGTGCAATCATATTGAAATGCCACTCGATTCAGCATCATCAGCACTTGATGCATTTCTTCTTACACGTCGAGGATTATCACGTTGTTTATCTGTGTGATAAGCTAGAAAATTTCTTATTGCCAACCTTGCCGTTTGGCGTCCTCTCTTTGTTGTGTTTGCTAAGCACGAAGTCGGACCATACTAACACGGTGCTTTTCTTGTGCTATTTCTTGTTCGTCTGCAGTGGATTGATTCGCAATTTTACCAAGTCTAATTGCATTACGGCAAAAGATGAAATTAATCACACAATTCAAAATTACATAATGAAGCAATTATCGATGGGCGCACAATCACGAATTTGATAACCTCACAAAGTTAACAACTTCGAAGGCAACCGTTTGAAAATCACAATCGAAAATAGAATTCCACAGAATTACGAACGAATCCGCCTGAAAAATCAAAAAGTCTAAAATTATCGATTGTATTTATAATCGATGCGCGCACAATGACAAACGGCATAACTTTTCGCAATGTACACTTCATCAAACTGAACTCATCTCTTTGAAGCGGATAGCGGATGTTTTTTTAACCGTTTGGGTTTTGAGAATTGAAAAAAACACGGAAAATTTTGTGAATAAAATATTTATTTGGGGCGATAAATGAAAGACTGCCATTTACTCTTTAAAGATTATTTCATGTAAATGTTGCCTGCGGCTACGCCGTAGGTGGTCCATCCATGAGCTCCAATTTTGGCATACTTTTTCCAGCATTTCGGTCGGTACCTCACCAATGGCACCTGTAATATTATCTTTCCGGGCTGGAATTGTGGCTAGCTTGTCCCTGAACACAAAACCACATGAAAACACATGTCAGCCTAGTCTGCTTTTCACACCAAATTCGGCCGTTCTGTTTGTTGACGTACCCATTTAGCCAAAAATGTTCGTCGCTGAAGACAATTTCTTGATAGAGAAATTCAACTTTCCTAAGGCCCATTCACCAAACAAACGACGTTGTGGTACGTCACCTGGCTTCAGTTCATGCAGCAGCTATATTTTGTATGGTTTCATACCGAGGTCCTTACATAAAATCTTCCAGGTGGTCGAATAACACAAGCACAATTGTTAACAACGGCGACGAATTGACATTTTTCGATCTTTATTGGCACTGGCCGATACAGCAGCAATATTTTCCTCGGTACGCACTCTTCGCATACAGGTTGGTGGATTAATGTCCAATAAAGTGAAATTGGTTCGAAATTTGGTCGCAACAGCTTGAATAGCCTGTTCGGTGGGTCGATTATGACGACTATAAAATGAACGTAATTTACGAAACACATTTCAGCTCTCACACAGCACGAATTTTGATAATAAAATTCAATGACTTGCAAGCTTTGTTCATTTGTTAGTCTATTCATGGCGAAATGGCAAATCCTACTGGGCATTTTTGAAATTGCTACATGTCACGAATCTTTTTTTTTACACTGAAAAACCAAATGTGAAAATCAACCAAATGTGAAATTTGAAATGATTCAAAAATCACCCTTTAGTAACGATCGAAAACAGAATGGAAGTTGTTGAAAATTGGTCAGTACAGCTAGTTCAAAGGCCTGCAATGAGAGGACCGCACAACAACTTTTCCGAAAAAAAGCTCAAGGTACGTTATGGTTTGTGTATAAAACAAAATGTAATTCTGTATTTCTTTATCTACGACCACTATTGTAAATGTCCATTTTTGTACAGTTCGTGGACTATGTAAATACATCATAACACCCACGTATGGAATAGTCCGCGATTAATGTTAAGCAATGATTGATAAGACATACGTGCGTTTGGTTTACGATTCGTTGATTGGTTGAGAGCTGCCACTAGGTGTTCACACGTTCAATGCCCCCCGTGCCCCAATTCAAACTGCCTATATCCATGAGCACTATTATTCCAGTTTAATCCAAATAAGTACTAAATATTATGGTATGTAACCATTAAGATGTTGTGCCAAAATGTGCCACATGAATGAAAGGAAGGAGCCATAGTCGTTCTCCCCAAAAAAGGTGATCTTACAGACTGCGGCAATTGGAGAGAGATTACAATTACACTGTCATTATTACACTATAACACTATCAACAAAATAATTTCTCACATTTTACTGGATCGACTATCCATCTCCATAGAGTCCAGTCTGCGTCAGGAACAAGCGGGTTTTCGCCCAAATAGATCCTGTGTCGATAAAATAAACACAATCCGAATCATCATAGAGCAGTCCATGGAATGGAGGTCTACATTATACGCGGTCTTCGTCGACTTCCGTAAGGCCTTTGATAGCATCTATCATAATGCAGTCTGGAAAGCGCTGGAAGAAAAGAGGGTACCGGAAAAGATAATAAACCTAGTAAAGGAACTATACCGGGACGCATCCTGCTATGTAATACACCAAACTGCTAAGAGCAGCGACATTACCATCAGCTCGGGAGTCAGACACGGCTGCGTACTATCGCCTTTACTATTTAACATTCTGTTAGACTCAATAATGGACAAAGTAGTGCAAAGAAGTGTGGGCATTAGATGGACGTTAAACTTGTTCCTGGAAGATCTGGACTACGCAGACGATATCTATTTCTTGGCACATACCCACGCCGACATGAAGAGCAAACTCGACCGTCTTTCTGCAGAAGCATCCAAAGCAAATTTAAAAATCAACATTGGCAAAACCAAATCGCTTAGAGTCGCCACGAAGAATACCCGCGCCTTCCGCATTTATGACGAACAAATAGAGGATGTAGAATAATTCACCTACCTGGGAAGCATAATTACTAATGAGGGCGGCACCACCACCGATGTCTCATACCGAATAAAAAAGGCCAAACAGGCATTTGGTATGCTAAGGCCGGTCTGGACCTCCAGACTGTATTCCACACGAACAAAACTAAGAATATTCAACTCAAATGTGAAATCCGTCTTGCTGTACGGTGTGTAAAGGTCGCAGGACGCAAAACGTGGAACGAGGTGAAACGCCTCGCTCAGAATAGAGTCAGATGGAAGGTCTTTGTAGAGGTCCTATGATCCGCGTAGGAGTTAGAGGACAACAAGAAGAAGAAGTTGCCCTTCGGGCTCGTTATAGGTTAGGTTAGCTCGTTCCCCAAACGAGCTGTCGCGTTGTAAAATCAAACTTACCGCACTCTAATGTAAATAACTATTTCAGTTACGCATTGTGGCAAGTGATACAATGGAGTATAATAAACATATCTTCTAACCGACATTTATCAATTGTTAACTGTAATTGTAAACGTGCATCAATCAATTAACAATTAATTAATTGTAATTACAAAATTTTACAATTAACAATTAACTAATTGTTAATTGTGTTATCTATCAATTACAATTAATTATTTTAGTTGTTAGTTGCAATTAAATCTGGCAATTTAATTGTTAGTTGTTAATTGTTTTCTCAATAAATTTTTGCCCAACTATGAATGTACCTAATAAGAAATAAATTTAAAACATCAAACATATTTATCTTTTTAAACCGAAACAAATTAGTGTGGTCATATGGATAAAGTATAGTACTTAACTCGAGTTGTAAGGCAATTACGTACTCGCGGAATTGCTGTTCTGCTTGTACGTAATATGATTCTTACAACTCTCGTTACGTAATATACTATTTTGGCCTCCTGAATTGTAAAGCTGGCTTTGACATCGTGTATACGTTAAGCGAAACTAGATTTTTAAACACAATGGTGCAAAGTACGGCTACAATGCGGTAAAGTCACTGTTCCACGTTGTAGCGGTACTTTGCAACATTGTGCCAAAAAAAAAATAATAATTTCCAATTTTGTAAATAATGAAAATCTATTTGTTTCTTAAATAATATGTCGGGCAAAAATTTGTATACAAATTTCGTGCGGAAATGATTTCACAACGCGACAGCTCGTTTAGAAGTAAACGTTGTAAAATCAGCCTTTCCGCACTCTAATATAAATAACTATTAAAAACGAATCAAGTAATAAAAGTCGTTAGAATATAAAATATTTTGTATTGTAAAAATTTTTTTATTGATGTGTAGTAAAATTATACCCAAATTATTTTTTTAATAATAAAATTGAGGAAATACCTAAATAATTGAAAAGAGTAAATAATTTACGGTGTTATGCAACAGGATATATATTTTTTCTTTTGAGGTCAATGTTACTTCTTCATTTGCATGCTTAAACATTATATGCTTACAAATTGTTAACCAAAATTCTTCGTTAACTATTGGTAATAGCATCTTCGCCCCTTTCAGAAAATCATCTACCATCTCTAAAAAATAACTGCTACATCATCCCTTCATGTATATTGGTAGTACGTATTCCTTTATAATACAGTCACAAATAAATTTGGTTTCTTGAATATAATCTTTGCAATATTGTATCTATCTTCTATTCCTAAGATATAACCAAAATTTTTCCAAACATGTAAAAATCCAGACAAGTCTTCCTCGCAAACCTCTTTCATTCCAATTTCTTCGCCAATCATTAAAACAGGAAACAGAAAATCCAACTGAACTAAAACCATATCCCATTGCGTCATTTGCATATTATAGCGTCGGTAAATTGCTTTGCTTGCTGAATTGTGTTTCAATTTCACATATTTTAAGGAATTCCAAGATTCGCTTCCCGTTTTTAAATCACTTTTATACCAAGTAAGTATACTTTGTAAAGTGGATTTGTACCTTACAAAAGCTTTTTTTGGAGTGTTGGACTGTTGTGTATGTTGTAGAACAAAATTTAATTTAGGCTCAGTAAAATCAATAATTAGGGATATAAACATTTCGCTAACCATTGATCCGTAGTTGTTAAAGAAGAATCGCTATCCTCTGAAATACTTAAAATGAAAGAGTTTTTCGGGAAAAAATGCGATTTATTACCTTTGGAATTTTTGTTTGTCGTAAAAATATGGGTAATTGTTATTTAGAAACGAATTGTTTGTTTCATCACAAGATATTTCAGTTGCATCCTGGAATAATTCTTGATAATATATCTTTTTAGAACTTTGATTAACTATTTTGGTGTTCATGGTTTAAGAAGTTTTCTTATACTGATTGTCGTTCAGATGGACTTTAACACAATTTATACTTAATATATTTTTTATTTTTCTAATATTAATAAGACTATATGTAGTTTTATTGGTAGCTGGGATGTTGTCTAAATTATATTTTGCCAATTAACCTTGTGTAAACATGATTTTAAGGTCCCATTTAAATTCAAATTATTCGAAGATCACATTTTCTCAAAAAAAAATTGTATCGTATTGAATTTTGTTTATTCTGTTCTTAGTCCTCTTTTGCCTACACAGTGACAGTGTAGAACGATCTTTTATGAAATCAAAATTAATTAAATCTTGCTTAAGATCAACTCAAGAAAGATTGGTTGCTACAAATTAGACGTCAACATAATTATAAAAAAATTGCGTCACTAAAAGCAAGAGAAATAAATTTATTATATTATGCAGTTAAGGTCCAAAAAGGTTATTTTGAAATGTGTGATTCACTGGTGACAATAGAACAATGAAATAACAAACTGTTTAAATTTGTTATTAGCAACTAGTTTCGACGATTTATTCAAAAAATTTCACCATCATTAGGCTACAAAATAAAATAAAGGAACATATAATAACATAAAATATTTTTACAACTTTCCACAAATAACAGTTTTTTAACAAGATCGCAACCATTGTTAAAAATGGGGTACAAAAAACATATTAAAATTAAAAAGGTGAAAAATAATACAATTCATTGAAGATGAAAAGTATTATGTGTTATTAGTAAAAAAAATTAAAAAATAAAATTGAAAATGCTCGATTAAACAGGCCACTCACTGTGTGGGTAACATCACTTGTTATTCAAGCGGATAATACGAAAAAGACATTTTTAAAACTTGAGACGTAGTTTTAATGTGCTTAAGACAGGATTATTTTAAAAATAATCCTGTCTTAACCAAATATTAGAATTTTATGTTTGACCTAATTTATTGCTGTTCTCTTATTTTATTTTGTAGCCTGATGATTAAGTACGAAATTTTCTGAATAAATCGCCGAAACTAGTTGCTAATAACGTAATAACAAATTTAAACAAGTTTCTTCTTTCATTGTCCTATTGTCACCAGAGAATCACACATTTAAATTTATTATAATCACCCTTTTATATTTATTTTTTTTACTGTTATGAATGAATGTAAGTAAACATACATTATTATATCTATGTGTACAATTTTCACTTGAAAATAATACGTAATATACTTGTGCAAATAAGCTAATAAGCACTCAAATATTTTCTTATTACAAATTTATTATTAAGGGCGCCTTAGCTATCTTTGCATCTGGGCACCTTGAACCCTAGACACCCTAGACAAGTGATGGCGAACCTATGACCCGCGGGTCAGACACTGAGCTCCCACACAGGCTCTTTAAGTGACCCAGGCATTTATTTTATAAATGTTCAATAAAGCAACACTTTTATTAGTGTCTTATTAAAGTTTCTCAACCACAAAGGTATGGATATTAAATATATCAATAACTTTTTGAAATTATTGTTTTAAATATGTTTTTAGTTCTAATCTTGTAATATGGCTGCGGTACAAGCGATACAAATCCCAGATCATACCAAACAGAAGGGTTTTAGCCGGCGTGAGTGGTGTAGTGGTGACGCTCGTGGCCTCATGTTAAATCGCTAACTAACAAGTATAGAGGTCCCGAGTTCTATCCCCAGTACGGCCGAATTTGTACCAGAAGACAAATGTGAAAAATATTAATTAGCGCAATTTGCAATAACAACTAGGTTTCTGGGCCTATAAGTGAATGTGAATGCAAAATACAATAGGCCACAAGTAGGCCGCAGTATTTGAAGGGTTAATACCCGGCATCCACATCGGACCAAACTTAAAAAAAAAAAAACAGAAGTGATTAAATATTGTGTGATTGTAGAGAATAAAAATACTGTGTTTGTAATTTCTAATGAAAAAGTTACTTCACGTACATATAATAGACATTTTGCATTCTAATCTCGCCTTTTCAACAGATAAAGAAAGAAAAACATATTTTTCACAAAAGAAAAAAGAGAATCATTTTGTGAATTAAAAGCATTTTTGATCCCAAAATAGTAGTTTACAATATAAGTATGTGAAGAAGAACTCATTGCGAAACTTCGAAACTCATGTACAAAAGCGTTACACACACGTGTATCATACATTATTGTATCTACGAAGCATGTTAAAATAGTGTTGCATCTACAAAAAAATAATTATTTCTTACCGATAATATTGAAAAATTGTTATTTTGACAGACAAAATACTTCAAATCACTGACGCAATAAGATTAGGACTTTCAGCCGCTCCGTGGCAAAAATGCTAACTAGTAAAAGGGCACTGTGACGGGAACACTATTTGGCAGTTTTCGATGTAATCTAGGTTAAAGATTAGATTTAATCTAGATTCTATGGTTAGGTTAGTAAACCAGACTGGGAGGCCGAAACTTTATGTGATTCAAAGTTAAATTATTTTAATTTTAATTATTAAATTATTTATAACAAAGTTAAATTCAAAGCAAAAGATAAATTAATTCAAATTTAATATACGTCAGAAAAATTATTTTTGACCCCCTGAATTGTAAAGCTAGCTTTGATATCGTGTATACGTCCAGCGAAACTAGATTTTTACATACAATGTTGCAAAGTTCGGCTACGATACGGTAAAGTGACCAGTAAATGTTAACCTTTCAGGGACACTTAAAAAATAAATTAAGTATAAGACAATACAATTTAATTTAAAAAACGCTACTTTACACCATATTTGTCACGATAATGTAGAAAATAAAGAGTGATTTTTTAAATTTTACTGTGTGTCTGACATTTGGAAAAATGACATATTATGTACCTAATAAATTTGAATTAGTAAAAATGTCAAAGTTTGTGAGTACCAACATTAAAAAATTAAATAATTTACAATATTGTAATTAATCTAAATCCATTTGTTTCTTAAATAATAATCGTCGGCCAAAAAATCTTATACAAATTTCGTGCGGAAATGATTTTACAATGCTCCAGCAAATGGGGAGCTCCCCCAAATGAGCTGTTGCATTGTAAAATCAATGTTTCCGCACTCTAATGTAAATAACTATTTCAAACCGTCTATATTTTTTGTTAAGTGATGTAAGTTGTTACCATAGTAACAACAAACAGAAATCGTTTAGTAATAAAAGTCCATTTGATTTACGATGTGCATAGTTTTACACACGATTTTAATAATGGCATCCTTTACATACAATAATGCACTTATTAATGTGTTCATTTTGATGTGTGCGAAAAAATAGTGCGAAAAAATAAACTAACATTACAGCTGCTAGTCTTCAAGTTGCCCATTGCATTGCTCGTCGCGATAAACATCTTTCAGAATAAGAGTTTGTAAAACAAACGTTTTTAGAATGTACTGCTACTTTATTTTCAGATTTGAAAGACAAATAATTGATTAAGTAGCAATGAGCAAACTAACATAGGTGGGCACAGTTAATCCAAAAGTTAACTTCGTTAATCGTTATCTCGTTAATAAAAAAGTTAACTTCGTTAATCGTTTAAGTGTTAAAGTTAACCGTTAAAAGTTAAGCATCCTTTTGGTACCTTTTGGAATGGGATACATAAAAAATAAAATAAACAAAAATAAAACAAAAACAAGTAGATAGATTAATTGATTTATTTATTACAAGCGACAGTAGCGACCCGCCTTGGTTTCGTACGGGCAGCAGACCATATACGCTATGGAAGACTAACTAATATGGAAGAAAAAGGCTATTTATTGTATTATTCATAAGTTTTCATTAGCTGTATCATACAGCTAACATAAGCATATTAAAATTGGCATTTGACAGTGATGAGCGTGATGATAGCTCTCAAAATATCTTTCCCTGTAGAAAAAATCCGTTCTACTGTGGCGCTTGATGGGATTGCAGTATTATATTTAGAAAAAAGGTTTATTAAAACTTGTTCACCTAGCAAGGCAGCATCCGTAAAAGGTTCTTTTGACTTTGAGTCCAGCCAAGTTCTCACCAAATTTTTCACTTTGTTTTTGAGAGATTTTTGGCGTCCTCTAGACCTATCTTCTTCAGACTGAGTAACAGAGCCGAAAAAACCTTCTCCTTCTTCTTCATTATTGCTGCTTCTGCTAATTAACTCATTATTCTTTTCAATTCCATTTGCTTCCCTTTCTCTATTCAGAGCGTCTTCGACTTTTGCTTCCATAAGTTTCTTGACTTTTGTTATCTTGCTGCTATCATACTTTTGCAGCCACAGTAGTCGAAACTTCGGGTGAAAGGCAGCAGCTGGCATTCTTCATCTTCAACAAACCGTTCAAATCTATTTTGAATGCCAGATGATAGGGCATTGGCCAAAGGGGTACAACAATGAACAAGGTGGCTAAGATCTGGCAGTTTGAACACTGTTGTGCAATAATTGGTAATAGAACCCCAAGATATGCTTGAGCTTCAGCCTGAAATAAGTCAAGACCCTAGCTATCAGTGATATGACAAATTTTAGAATAGAAATATATAGATATTAACCTTCATATACTCTTTCCTTATAGCTACATCTTGATCATTGAAAGCTTGTAAGTTCATTTGAGTAATAATTCGATGTAGAGTAGGTC
This sequence comes from Phosphuga atrata, assembly GCA_944588485.1. NCBI lineage: Eukaryota > Metazoa > Arthropoda > Insecta > Coleoptera > Silphidae > Phosphuga > Phosphuga atrata. The sequence goes on along the minus strand of OX155892.1, from coordinate 76,408,043 downwards.
TTTTTGTGTCCAAAATTATATTAAGAACTACAGGAGCATCATAGGTTAAGTTCTATCTTGATGTATTTGGAAGAACGAGTTCCTTTTAAATTCAGATTCGATATTGTCACTTGCCATTGTACTACGAGACTGTAAGTTCCAAATAGCACGAGCTTTTACCATAGCAGCTCTGTATGGATTTTTAAAAATAGATGTTTTTTCAGTAGCTTCAGCATATTTGCTTGCAATTAAGTTAAATGTGTGAGCAGCACATCTCATGTGAACTGCAAATCACGGTTTTCCATAATTGCATCATCACCAGATGTAACAAGCACCGCTTCTAATGAAATAAACTCCAAGTCTTGTCCAAAGTCAGATTCAGTTACAAGGGCAGCAACAGCATCATTAGTATTGGAGTTTAAATCATGGGATGTTGATAGCATGTCTGGTAATAGTGGCAATGTATCAGCCAAAAGATGCCAAATTGCACAAACGCTTTCACAAAGTTGCTGCCATTGTCCGTTTTTGTCCTGAAAAATGAAGTTTAGGTACAAGATATTGGAAACAGGACACACAAGACCTTATGAATGATTTCTTATCAACACTTGCCTAGTAACTCTTTTTTCAATATGAAATTTATAATGAATATTATAATCATCGCCTGTGCAAGTACATCATAGGAATGAACACATTTTATTCTCATGCAAGCTAACACATGCATTCTCTCTCTGGTATCAGGATCTATCCAGAAAACAGACATTCCCAAGTAACTTTAGTTATGAGCAGACCAGCAGTCTGCTGTTGTAGCCAGCCAATCGATGTTGCTAAGTGTACTGAAATATTTCAAAAGAAAATATAAAAAATAATACTCTATATTCATTAGGTTAGGTAAGGTGCAAAGAAACTGTTTTTCATAAAAGGTACTTACTTAATCATATATTGCTGCAACTGAGCATGTGAATGAACTATACGTATCCCCAATGTCCTCTTGGAAATTGAGTTCTTTCTAGATTTCAGAGTTTGAATTAGCTTCTCAGAGGTTTCGGATTCTGCAGCATGAAATTGACTCATGTTTCTAACGAAAAAGTTTACAATGCATTGGTCCACACTAGCTTGGGATACCCCACTGCCTGTAGCCGCGATGCCAAACGATTCACCAATGCTTTGTTGACGTACTTTGTCGTCGCTTCTACTGCTAATGCCAACACCAACATCAAAACACCAACATCAGAAGAATTGAAATTCACAGCACTTGAAGAGGATAATTTTTCTTCAAACTGCGTATATTAGGATGCATGCGTCCTTTTTAAATGTTGTTTAAGATTATTAAGACTTGGCATGTGAGCCTTTATTGTACAAACTTTAGGCAAACGCAGTTTGCATTCATAAAACAACGTCTGTTCTCCAAGTTTGTTATGTTACACCCTCAACTATTTCCACCAACAACCTATACAAACGAAAAAGATAAATTAATGAAGAATAGACCTTTTCAAAGTTTAAATTTTTTATGCGCATGCGTGAATTTCCTCCATGTTTTCGGGCACTTTTTTTACGTATAACCAGTGAAAACAACAAAATATGCTCGAAACTTTCATATTCCCACATTTTAAACAGTGCGGACGCGTATGTGGTTAACTAACTGTAAAAAGGTCTATGATATAATATACATGAAGTCGGTTAAAATTGACGCAAACGCTAAAAAAGTCAGGTTATAATAACTTATCGTATTAACTCGCACAGAGCAAATAATCAACAGGGTCGCTTCATTTTACTCGGCTCTATAGTTTGTCGGCTCTGGATTTTTGCTCTTTTGAGCAACAGCGCCGCGCCGGTGCGGTGTGCCTGCGTGGCGCGTAATTCAATGACAAAACGGCAGCATGTCAACAACCAACCAATGTAACGGACTAAAGTTAACGGAAGTTCAATTTAACGGAAGTTAACAAGAGCGATAACATTTTCTTGAGTTAACTTAAAAGTTAATCAGTTAAGCATTTTTTAACTTCGTTAATTAACGATTAACGGGTTAATGCCCACCTATACAAACTAAGTATCAATGAGCAAAAAAAAATGCAATGAGCAAAAATTAAGTAGCAAATGGGTTACCAATAAGTCGAAATACAATTAAAGATCGAATACTAGAATTACAAATCTTGTAAATTAAGAGCTATTAAAACTAATAACGTTGAAAGGGATGTGTACTGGTCTTGATATTTTTAAAGAATTTGATATTGCACTTATAGAAACGGATATTGACCTACAGAAAATGGTTTGTGTTACAACAGACGATGCACCTAACATGGTGAGCATAAACATTGGTTTTATTCAATATCTTAAACAAAATATTCCACATCCTCTAATTGGATTTCATTGTATTCGCTCTGAGTGCAACATCATTACTTTTAAGAACTTCATGTGTAGTTACGTCATTATTTTTCATATATTTGTATATATTGTATTTTGCTATATAAAAAATGATTTTATTGTTGTACATAAACTAATAAACTGCTTAAATTGATAATGGATTCAAGGCCAAAACACGTTCTCAAGTGTTCTGTGGCCGCAGATGACCTGGCAATTGTGGCGAGTGGAGACAACAAAGCAAATATGGAAAGAGATACAGAGCAAGCCATAAAAAAGATACAAAGTTGGATGGAAGGTAGGAAACTACAACTGGCACCGCAGAAGACAGAAGCCGTAATACTGGCCGACAAGAAAAAACTGAAGACCATCTCCATAAAAGTAGGCGAGACCACGATAAGCAACAAACCCACGCTACAATATCTAGGTGTCACCTTTGGACATAACATGAATATGGGAGCCCACATCACAAGAGTAACGGAGAAGGCAGATAGAACTATAGCCGCACTGGCACGAGTAATGCCAAACACAAGAGATGCAAGACAGGGATCTAGGAAAGTGATATACAGCGTGGTAAACTCTATACTCTCTACGGATCACCGAAGTGGCGTGGGTGGGCCACTAAAATGAAATATAGAAGAATCCTAGAAGACCCAACGAAAGGCAACCCTTAAGATTGCGTGTGCCTATAGGACGGTATCCACAAAGGCCATACAGGTGATTGCTGGCACGACACCAATCCATCTGGTACTAGAGCGTACCTACGATAAAACAGGTAACAAAAAAGAAGAAAAAATAAATACTAAGGTGGATACTCTAAATAAGTGGGAAGAAGAATGATCGCAGGATAGTACTACCGCTAAGTGGACGAAGGAACTAATTCCCGAACTTAAGTCATGGATTCAAAGGGAACACGGAGAAGTGGGATTCCTTAGCGTACGTGGCTGTTTTTATAGCTACCTATTCAGATTCAAATTAGTCCCAAGCGAAGAGTGCAGAGATACTGCGGTCAACGAGATACGCCGGAACACACTGTCCTGTGGTGTTATAGGTGACAGACGTGCGTAAAATTTGAGAAAAAGCCGTAGACAAAATAGGAGAACAACTCACAAAGAACAACATAATAAAGATAATGTTAGAAAGCGAAGATAAATGGGATGCCGTAGAAGGAGCAATCAAAGAAATAATCCGAAAGAAGGAGGAGGAAGAAAGACAAATGAAGAATGAAAGATGTGAAAGAATTTGTGGATCTCAGCGTAGTTATGCTTCAAGGCAATTCCACTGATTTCCATGTAACCGAGGAGTGGTTTTTAGTGGGTAAACCTATCCCGACCATCTGGAAGGGAGTCCCACACTCTCCAGGGAAACCTCGAGGTCGTACGTAAAATATTTCTCCACCTCCACCCAAAAAAAAGTGTTCTGTGGCGAATTGTAAAAATACTACACGAAACTGAAACTATGAATTTTATTGTTTTCTGTCAGCTAAACCTAACTTTGCTTACAAATATACAGATATTATAAAAACCTATAATTATTTTTGCTGTTAAATTTCGTATATTTTATTAAATGTATTATTTTTTTGTTTTTGCCTGTTGTTGTTATACACTATTATTGTAGGAAAAATATAATGAACAAAATTTGACCCATTACTCAAAAAGGTTTTTCGCTATCCATGTCCTAGACCAGGGTTGGGGAAACTATTTTCTGCCAAGGGCCATTTCGAAATTTATAACATCATTCACGGACCAAGTCTTGTGAAGTTAGCAACCGAATTTGCAAAAATATAATATTATATCGGAGTTCCCGGCAAATATGAAATAGTTCTAGAGTACTTTGTGCAAAATTTCAATAGTTCTGCAGAATTTCGCGAAAAAAATGGAAAATACCAAAATTGAGCTAGCAACCACTTTTGAGAAAAACTGTGCGTTTTTTACATATTCCTGTACCTCGACCATAGTTCTGGAGTACTTGATCAATATTGCAAAAAGTTCTGCAAAAATTTACATTTTGAAAAAAAAATTGAATTTTGAAACTTGCATAAACAATTCTATTCGCGGATCTGAATAGCACCCTAAGAGTTCTATAAATGATCCTTTTGTCATTTTTCGATAAAAACCTTAGTTCAAAAGATATTTGCATTAATAAGGGACCCGTTATTTTAAATGAAAATTTAAAAAAATCGCGGAACAGTTCTGTTTGGAGTTCCCGATAGAACTCTTAGAGTTCTATCGAAAATCCTTATAATGTTTTTCTGTAAAGTTAAAAATTAGGAAGATTTGCGAAAAATTAGACTTCACCAATGCGACGAAGTGAAGATGAAAAAAAATCGCGCGACAGTTCTGTTTGTAGTTCCCAGTAGAACTCTTAGAGTTCTATCGAAAATCCTTATAACATTTTTCTGTAAAATTAAAAATTTTGCGAAAAATTGGACTTTACCGACGCGACGAAGTGAAGAGAAAAAAATCGCGCAACAGTTCTGTTTGCAGATCCCGGTAGAACTCTTGGAGTTCTATGGAAAGTCCTTACAAGATTTTTCTGTAAAATTAAAAATTAGAAAGAAATGCGAGAATTTCGACTTCCCCGATATAACGAAATGAAGAGAAAAAAATCGCACAACAGTTCTGTTTGCAGTTCCCGGTAGAACTCTCCGAGTTCTATCGAAAATCCTTATAACATTTTTCTCCAAAGTTAAAAATTCGAGAGATATGGGAAAATTTTTCACTTCAATGGTGAATTCGAAATTCAATCCTGAACTTGTATTTTTCATATATCTTTACAATTTTTAACTTTGAAGAAAAATGTTATAAGGATTTTCGATAGAACTCTAAGAGTTCTACCAGGAACTGCAAACAGAACTATTGCGCGATTTTTTTCTGTTCACTTCGTCGCGTCGGTAAAGTCTAAGTTTTCGCAAAATTTTCTATTTTTAATATTACAGAAAAATGTTATAAGAATTTTCGATAGAACTTTAAGAGTTCTACTGGGAACTACAAACAGAACTGTCGCGCGATTTTTTTTCATCTTCACTTCGTCGCATTGGTGAAGTCTAATTTTTCACAAATCTTTCTAATTTTTAACTTTACAGAAAAAAAATATAAGGATTTTCGATAGAACTCTAAGAGTTCTATCGGGTACTGCAAACAGAACTGTTCCGCGATTTTTTTAAATTTTCATTCAAAATAATGGGTACCTTATTATTGCAAATATCTTTTGAACTAAGGTTTTTATCAAAAAATGACTAAGGGATCTTTGATAGAACTCTTAGGGTGCTATTCAGATCCGCTAATAGAACCGTTTGTGCAAGTTTAAAAATTCATTTTTTTTTGCAAAATGTCCAGAAGTACTCCAGAACTATAGTCGAGGTACAGGAATATGTAAAAAAGTTTTTCTAAAAAGTGGTCGCTAGCTCAATTTTGGTATTTTCCATTTTTTTCGCGAAATTCTGAAGAACTATTGAAATTTTGCACAAAGTACTCTAGAACTATTTCATATCTGCCGGGAACTCCGATGTAATATTATATTTTTGCAAATTCGGTTGCTAACTTCACAGGACTCACGGACCAGACAAATCATAATAATAGTTTTTAAAGTTTTTATTGTTCAACAAAAAAAATATGTATTATAAATTAACAAATAAAAAATAAACAAACATAAAATATATCCATTTTTAATAACATAAAACGTAATTAACTAATTCTAATCCTAATGGGATGGCTGGAACTGCCTTTCTTTACTGAGTCGTGTGATATTAGCTTATATTGATGATGTGGCTACTCGCAACTGATTTTCCAGGTTTACGTTGGTCAATCTGGAACGCAGTGGATTCTTTGCGATCGTAAGTTTAGAAAAGAACTGCTCGTAACAGTAATTTGTTCCAAATACAGATGCATATTTGAATGAATGTCTCCTCAAAATGGGAAATTCCTTATTGCGTATGTAACGTTTATTCGAACTCAAGCAGTGGGAGATTGTTGTATCTAACTTTCAGCTCAACATTAGTTTGCAGCTGAATGATTTCGTGTTGGAGGTTAACAGGCACATCAGCTGGTTACACATTGAACGGTGTAACAAAGATGTTCAATTCAATTAGCTCACTTTTCACTTCCTTGAATCTTTCATTAAATGCCTCAATTAGTTTCGCACATTCACCAGCATACTCAAGTGTCGTAGAACGCTTTTCTCCTTCCAGTGTATGGAAATGCACCCTTTCGACAGCTTTAATTTAGCTTCAAATGATTTTACGTTAGAAAGCATGGAGCTGAGAAGCTAATAATGTCCACCATAAACGCTAGATCACACTGCCACTTGCTATTACTGAGTTCCCTGGTAGAATTTCCCTTCATCTACATGAACTGCTTGACTTCATCACGCAGTTCGTAAAACCTCATGAGCATGTTCCCGCGACTCAACCACCATACTTCATAGTGATAAACAAGATCACCGTACTCAGAATCAAGGTCATTCAAAAATTCCTTAAATTGGCGGCTAATAAGGCCTCTGCTTTTGATAAAATTAATACCTGCCACTACTGCTGAGATCACATTGTCGAGCCACAACGACTGTGAACAGAGACTTTCTTGATGTATGATGCAGTGGCATATAATTAAATCATTTCGGTCAAGACTGAGACGATCATATCTTTCTTTACAAATGCAATTAACCCTTTCTGCGATCCAACCATGGCTGAAGCGCCATCTGTATTAAGGCCACTTAACTTTTCTAAGGTTAGCTTAAGTTTCTTCATTGATAGAACAAGTCTCTCATACCTGTCTTTACGTCTTTACCTGTTGTAGCGCCATGCTTGGATTCTAGTGACAGAAGTTCTTCTCGCGTGTCAAACTCTGCATTTATTCTACGAACGAGAAGGCCAGTTGAGCAGTATTTGTTATGTCCGATGTCTCGTCACAAGCCAGAGATGAAAATTGGAAATTTTCTGCAGAACCCTTTAGTGTGTTTTTAATATCATGTGCTGTCATACCCAGTAACGCATACCCACAAACTCTTCACACTGGCTTGCCTTTCACCTCAACAAAAAAGTAATAATTTGTCCATTTTTCTTAAAAAGACCGACTTTCTGCATCCACTTTTCTTTGCTTTATGCTCGCCATTTGTAGGATGTCACAACATATAAGTTTTAATTTCTTTTAATCACTTACATTTGCGCACGAAGAACCAAAAAGAATGACGAATAGTCACGCATGTGCAACAAGGAAAATTTCACAATCGACTCACGAATTGAAAAAACGTCTGAAATACGTCAACACGATGTTTGTCAGGCGTATTATCACTACACATAGACGTATTCACTCGCGGGCCAGATCAAATGTAAAATGGTCTCAAATCGAAATAAAGTTCACATTTACGTTTTGATTCGTGTATAAAACACAATATTGATTTTATTAAATCATAAATTATATTTCCTTACAAAATACATTACTTATGTGTTAGTTGAATATATTAATTTATTTTTTTATATATAAATTGCTTTTTCTTGTTAAATCATTTATTGTGTATTTCAGTTACATAGTATAGAAAAAAATATTTAATTATAACATACACACAAATACACGGCACACAAATAGACATGTTTTACATTTATATTTTTACATACTTAAATTGCTGTTTAAAAAAATATAACTTTTATGATATATGATAACTAGTCGATCCTAGAATAATAATTAATAATAATAGTATGTTATAACTAGACATCGGATTATATGCATTTGCATATTTGCATATGCAAATGCATAAAACGCTATTGCATTATTGCATATTTTAGTACATTTTCATTAATAGTGCTCATTTCAGTAGTTAAATGTGTTTTGTATTAGGCGGGAACGGTGGCAGGTCGCAGCCAGTGACGTGCCATGCGGGCACCTCACACTCGGCAACCCGACTACTGGCTTGCACTAGTCAATAAATTGATTTCCTCTACAAATAGTGTTTTTAAAAACACCATCGCGCGTACAAAAATATAAAGAGCGACTACCAAACCTAGCACTACCTTCAGAACCAATATTAACGCGGTGAGGAACATGGTAGAAAGCTGTATTATTTTATACTTAGAATTTTGAGGCCATTAAAGAAGAAGATGGTCAATTTGACAGTTCAGAAGCCATTGCAATAGACCTTTTAACGGTTAGTTAAGCGAATGCGCATCCGCCAAGTTTGAGACGCGTGAATATGAAAGTTTCGGGCACATATTTAGTTATATGTCAAAAAGTTCTGACACTTTTTGACGTATCATGCACACAAGATAATTTCAACTATGAAAAGGTCTATTAATTCAAGCCAGCCGGCATTTCAGGCTCCTTTAATCAAAAAAAATATTGCTCTAATTGTAACCCATTTCAGCAATATTGCCGACGCAATTGAGACTCTTAGAAACCAAAAAACCTTCCTCTGTGTAAGTCCTTGGAAATATTGGAAAAAATGATTGAACAGAGCAACGACCTTCGGAGTTCACTATCAGAAGAGGTCCGTGGCAAATAAAATGATGTTCTCTATAAAAACCCAGATCTTGAAGGAATAAAGAATATTAATGCATTGATAAAAGGCACCAGCCAAACTCTGCCTGAAGAGGTTTTTTGCAGAAGTGATGCCAAATTTCAAGTTCTGTCCAGTAACGTCTGTTGGCATAAAGAGGTCATTTTCAGCTTACAAATTAATATTGCTCTAGAAAATCTGGAATAATATATTAAAGGATTATTTGCTCTAGAAAATCTGGAATAATATATTAAAGGACGAGTTAAATGAACTCCTCGCTTCGCTCGTCGTTTTCTAAACTTGGACGCGTTCTGAAAAATCGCGCTAACTGAACTCGTCCTTTAATATACTATTTTGCGTCTGTAATGGACTCATAACAGCACTCATATGCGTGCGGTTATGGCTCGCTATTCTGTTATTACCATTAATTAATTAAATTTGTGTATTCGCGATTTCCACAGATCAGATAACCTCAAAACTATCTCGCCAAAAATTTGACACTGACAGCTCTGAATGTCAGTACCAACCTTGAAAAAATTAACTCATAACAGCACTCGGAGAACCATAACCGCACGCATATGAGTGCTGTTATGAGTCCATTACAAACGCAAAATAGAAAAAAAATGAATTGTATATTGTCACAAGAACTACAACTGTATATTGTAAAAAATAAGTAAATTCCAATAATAAGTATTTGGATTGTGCATATTTAATGCATATTTTGCCCATTTTTTTGTGCATATTTCGCCCATTTTTAGTGCATATTTGCATGCATATTTTGGCATGTTGATAGTGCATATAATCCGATGTCTAGTTATAATATTAGGAGTAAGTATGACACAAAACATTGTTACTTCAAATAATATATGCTATTTTATTTTCAAACGAAAAATATATTTAATAATTGAAAAACTTACAATTATCGGCAATTGATATTTATCATTTTCAAACTTATTAAAAATAAGCACCATTTTAACTTAATTCACAATATGAATGCGTGACTTTTATGCCCAATCAAAAAAATGACCCATTTACATTGTCAACCAAGTCATAAAAGTCGTTTGAAAATAAAAATATGTATTATAAAAACATTATCATTGATGTTTAGTCAATAATACCCAAACTATTATTTTAAAAATTAAACTATTGAAATACCTAAATAATTGAAAATTTAGTATATAACTTAAGTTAATGTGCAAAGCATGTGGATAGATATTTTTTCTTTTGAGGTAAATGTCACTTTTTCATTTGCATTCTTGAACATTAGATGCTCAGCAATGGTAAACCAAAAATCTTGGTGAATTAATCTCTTCAACCCTTTCAGAAAATCATCTACCATATATAAATAGTAACTGCTACTTCTTCCCTTGTGTTTTCCCTTGCTACTTCTACGTATTTCATAATACTGTCGCAAATAAGTTTGGTTCCTTGAATGGAATCTTTGCAGATATTGAATCTATCCTCTATTCCTAAGACATAACCAAAATTTCTCGAAATATGTAAAAATCCAGACTTCTTCTCAAGGTCTCAAAGTCTTCCTCCAAGAAAGAGTAAAGAAAATAAAGTTAGAATTCGTGTAATTACTACCTTAGAGTCCAAGATAAGAAGATCTCGTCGGCTCCTCATCCAACGGGAACTCTTATCTGAAGGCAAACTGACAGATAGCGTATAAACAGATACTAACAGATAGCAATAAACAAACAATAGATTCCGGTTTGGAATTCGTATCGCAAGGCCACCATGGATTGTGGTTAGCAAATTAATTTACAGAAGAAATAACAAAGTTTAAAATGAGATGTCATGGTTTGAACCAAATTAATAATAGAATTTAAAGTAGGAGATTATCCCTACGATATCTTCAAATCTGTCAGGGGTGGGCCAAAGAGTAACAGAATATATCCGTGTAATTCCAGCTACTGACAGATCTGAAGATATCGTAGTGATAATCTCCTACTTTAAATTCTATTATTAATTTGAAAAAAAAAAAGTATATTTTACAGTAAGACATGTACATTAAATATTCCATTGAAATTTATGTATATAATAAGAAGTCCATGCAAATTTGGCTAGTTTAGGGTTTTAATCGAGAAAATCAAAAATTTAAAAGGCTCATTTTCATTTCTAGATGTGAAAATATTTTCATCTCTACAATGAAAAAATGTCACTTTCATAGAGGGTAAGCTGTTGAAAAATGCCATTTTCACATATATCAGTAGAAAAACGCATTTTTATTGACACATACAGAAACATATTGATTTTTTTAATTCAGTGACAACCTGTTAACCAATTATGCTTCATATAAATGTTGAAATTAATTCTTCGGTCATAATTATTTGAAGGACTTTCTGACACTGGATAAATATTTAAATCTGGAGTTAACCGTCCTAATGATTTAATTTCAATTTTTTCTTGAAATTCCAGTCGTGCAAAGTTGATCTTTTGCAAATGCATAACTGAATTTTTTGCTTCGTTTATTTCTATAGAAATTTAATTAAAATTAAATTCAAAAATAACTATCTTACATTCTGTGTTGAGCTAAGGACTACTTATTTATTAATACTTTGTTTTAAATTGTCCACTTTTCAATTGTCCACCAATTAATTGTCCACTTAAGGTTCTTTGCCGTTGCCGAAACTCGAGTTCTTAGAAACAAACTCATAAAATGCCTAAAATACAGAGTGCGTACTGCAATGTTTGCAGCCCACGATATACATATTACAAAAACGTATATCGCGGGTAGGGGTAACCAGGTCAATACCCTAACTATGCCACGAGACTCGGTCTGCACTGACTGCATCCCGAATGAGTATACAGATATACAGAATACACACATACAGAGCGCCTATCGAGATATTTATTGCCTACAATTCAAAAAATAAATATACTACGAACGGATTTAAAAAAATGTTTTCATTTTGGCGGGAGGGCTGCAGCACTGCAGCCCTTATGGGCGAGCCGCCACTGGTTCAAACCATGACATCTCATTTTAAACTTTGTTATTTCTTCTGTAAATTAATTTGCTAACCACAATCCATGGTGGCCTTGCGATACGAATACCAAACCGGAATCTATTGTCTGTTTATTGATTTACGCTAAATGTCAGTTTGCCTTCAGATAAGAGTTCCCTTTGGATGAGGAGCCGACGAGATCTTCTTATCTTGGACTCTAAGGTAGTAATTACACAAATTCTAACTTTATTTTCTTTACTCTTTCATAATATCTGTTGGCCTTCAGCCAGACAAAAATCGGCCTTGACCGTTCCCGTTGCTTGCTTTGACGCAGCGAACGGCTTACACCACGCATCTAGAGCGGGGTGTGAAAAAGAGTAACAGAAGATATCCGTGTAATTCCAGCTACTGACGGATTTGAAGATATCTTAGTGATAATCTCCTACTTTAAAGATTTGTTTAATTTTTATTTTGTAATTGAAATTCAGTCACTAAGAAAAACAATTGAATCATCAAAACTGCAATATTAAAAAAGTGACTTTTGAAACTTTTTTAATATTGAGGTTTTGGTGATTCAATTGTTTATCTTAATGTTACTTACAATTAGCGATTTTTATTGAATATTTGCGTGCGTTACCCAAGTTATGCGGTAACAATTGAATTGACAAAATCAGCCATTTGTCGCACTAAAAAACGGGCGCCAAGATAGTACTTATCCCGCATGAGTGATAAAAAATAATGTAAACGATTACTGGACCACTGATCCACACATGGAAACACCAATTTATGGTAGAATCATTGGCAGAAATATATTCAAGTAAATACTACAATCACCACACTTTTGTGATAGTAATGCAATGCCTGAGGACGCAAGTCGACTTTTCAATTCAATTTTCAAAAAAAGTAAAATCAATTTTACAAAATTTTGTAGACAAAAAAAGTCTATAAACCAAAACAAAATATTTCGTTGGATGAAGCCATAATTCCGTACAGAGGTTGACTAAGTTTTCGAGTTTACAATCCATGAAAGATTGCAAAATACGGCTTATTATTGAGATTGTGATGTGAATCTGACATTGGATGTACTTCCAAATTTAAAATATATAGCAGCAAAGGCAAAAAATTGCAAAATCAGGTCGTAAAACTTTTAGAAGGTTATGGAAATATTTGGCACCATATTTTCATGGACAAGTATTACAACAGTGTTGAGTTAGCACAGAAATTACTCTCCAAAAAAGATCAGAATTTGTGGAACAATAAGAATAAACCGCGGGCTACCACACGATTTAAAAAAAAATTGAAAAAAGTTGAAAAAGGTAGAAAACGAATACAATTACAAGAAAAACTGTCGAATTGACAAAGAAGTATTTTTTGTTTATGTTGAATTGTGATCTGTTTAATGGATTTGTTGTATTCACGGTCCTTAATCCAGGAAAGAGAATAAAATTTTCGTCTTTTTTGAAACAAGTTGCCAAAGACTGGATTTAAAATGAATATGTTCATTTAGTAAGTTCCGAAAATGCAACTAAGAGAGGTTTTCAACAAATGCGAGACAATATAGATTTGTGAAAATTTACTAGTTCAGACAAAAAAAGTTTCCTCAAGGCGTTGCAGAGTTTGAAAAAACACGTTAAAAGGAGAGATGTTCATATTGTGAAATTCCTTTATGTATGGGAAAATGTTTTGAGGATTATCAATAAAAAAAAAATAATTAAGACTACAATTAATTAAGTAAATAAATAATTAGCTTTCGTTTGTATTATTTTCCTATTTTTTATAGATTTAATATTTTTAAATTTGATTTGATTGAACACTTCCGAAACACTATGCCAGAAGTTCTCAAACTTTTTTGGCCACGGCACCCTTATCGAGCTAAAAAAATCTCGCGGCACCTTTGTCGGGTTACAAAAAGTTCGCGGCACAGCTACCCTAAAAACGGTTTGAATGAAATTGTTTGAAAGATTATTTTATAATCTCATTTGAGTTTATCGGTAGTTTGGTTAATTCACCCATAAATCACTTGATACTGAGAGTTTGCTCCAATACCTGTGTTTGGACCGTGTGTCACGAAAATCAAATTTTCCAGTTTTAAAACAGGGCTGGTCTAATCACTTACCTGTTAGGGCTGATCGCGTCTCCGCCACGTGTGATCGTCCTTCCGGCGCCTTTTTTAAGGGATAATAAGTGGAAGGATTCCCTTAAAATTATTGTCTTCCAGACGTTGGATGCCGCTTCAGCCCTTTGGTCTGGTGATTACACCCCTGGTTAACTTGACTTAAAACGATAAACTTAAAGATGCGTGCACGTGTCGGTCCAGCTTGGTTCGCGCTTCGATTCTCGTCTTTACGCTTCTCAGACTCGAAGCATACTCTCCGAATAATATAAATTCGCGAAGTAAATTGATAAGTAAATCGCGCGATTTCGGCCCAGGTCGATACACCTTTCCCCTTCTGTTAAGGGATTTCGGTGCCGAAATCGATTCAAATGTTGAATTAAAAATACAGATTTATTAAAATTGGCGCGAACAACCTGTTTATTTGTACAATTTGTTGGCAAGTTCGCCCATTCCCTGTGATTTCCCTGTGGAACAGAAACTCCCCGCACTAGCATTGCCCGCATATCATCCGTCTGTACCTAGATAACAACCTTCCAAACTCGTAGATGGACTTCTCCTGCTCTCCGATGAAGTCTGTCACCACGATGTCCATCAAATGCAAATCTTGACTCTCCTCTGCCACAGAGTACAGCTTTATTAATTTCTCCTTGATAAGCTTCTCCATCTCGAGACTGATGTTGAAGGCCTTCTTCAGTTTGTGCGCGTGGTCCAGCTCTTCCTTGTACATGGCGTAGAAGAAGCCCTCGCAGCCGGACAGCGCGACATGACCAGGTAGGCGTAGGCGGCGTTCAGCTCCGCAACGATCTGCACGTTCACCGCGTTCTCGGACGCCTCCGAGTACATGTGCCTGAAAACGACGACTGCCTGTTGGAAGACGGTCTAGGTGATCCAAGCTTATGTCCTAATGACCCCGTAATCACTTCTAATTTGTCCGTTAGAATTTGACTAAGTTTAGGCTTATTTCCCAAAAACAATCTAATTCCTTCAGATTTAGTTTTTGCTTTATCTGCGAAAACACACTGATGTTCTTCAAAATTATCCGTTATGGGTTGCCTAGGTTTAGGCTTATCCTACAAAATCAGTCTAATCCCTTCAAATTTATCCGTTAGGGTTTGCCTAGGTTTGGGCTTATCATCCAAAAACCAGAAATTCTCTTCAAATTTGTCCGTTCCTGTTTGCCTAGGTTCAGGCTTTTCACACAAAGACAATCTAATCTCTTGAAATTTCTGCCCAGTTTTAAGTTTATCCTCTAAAAACCTCGTAATACCTTCAAAATTATCCGTTGGGGCTTGCCTAAATTCAGGATTATCCTTCAAAAACAATCTAATCCCTTCAAATTTATTCGTTAGAGTTTGCCTAGGTTTGTGCTTATCTTCAAAAAATCACAAGTTCTCTTTAAATTCATCAATTCATGTTTGCCTAGGTTCAGGCTTGTCACACAAAGACAATCTATCTAATCCTTTCAAATTTCTGCTTAGTTTTAGGCTTATCCTCTAAAAACCTTATAATACCCTCAAATTTATCCATTGGGGTTTGCCTAGCTTTAGTATCATCCTCTAAAATCAATCTAATCCCTTCAAGGTTATCCGTTAGGGTTTGACTAGATTTAGGCTTATCCTCCAAAACAGTCTAATACCTTCAAATTTACCGGGGAGGGTTTGCCTATCTCGTTTAAGCTCATCTCCCTACGCACTGAACAATTTAACCCTCAATCGATTGCCCAGCCAATTTGTAGCCCTCAGTTAGGCCTTGCATGTGCAATTTAGGCTGTTCCGCCAGTATTTTCCTAGTTTCTTACACTAGTATTTGCCTAGATTCTTCCACTAGTATTTGCCTAGAATCTATTACTAGTTTCTGCCTAGACTCTACCACTAGTTTTTGTCTGGGCTGTTCTACTAGTTTATGTGTCAGCTGCTCCACTAATAGTTGCCTAGACTCTTCCACTAATTTTCGTCTAGGCTGTTCCACTACTTTCTGTCTAAGCTGTTCAAATAGGCAAATAGACTCTTCCACTAATATTTGCCCAGACTTTTGTCTAGACTCTTCCACTAATATTTGCCTAAAATCTTCCAGTAGCCCATGTCTAGGCTGTTTCATTAGTTTCGGTGTAGGCTGTTCCACTAAGATCTGATTAGTTGATGATCGTGTATGTGTGGCGAGTTGTCTGGGCGGTTTAGGCTTCTGTTCGACGATGTGCCTAAAAATTCGAAAAATTCCGGAAACTAATTTAAATTTAATTTCATTTTCCAAAATTTACAAATTTTCGTTTTGACGTTGACGTCAATTGACGTTTGCGAATGTAAGCGTTTAATGTTTTTAATGTAAGCGTATGTTGAGAATGCAACATTGAGAGAAGTGGCGGTTTCATTTAGTTTTTCAAAGATGTCGTAAAGGTATCCCAATTTAAGCAACCAATCGACATCAATGAAGTTTTGAATAAAATGCTCTTCTGTAAATGTAACTACGAGTGCATCTTTTAGTTCAAATCCTCCTCCTTCTATAGCTCTACAGCCCAAGGTTGGGCCTTGGCCTCCCTCAATTCATTCCTCCAGGCGCTTCTGTCCACTGCTACCGTCTTCCAGCCTCTAATCCTTTGCAACCCTCTGGCATCTTCTTCTACCGCGTCCCATTGTTTCCGTGGTCTGCCCCTCGGTCTCTTCCCTACCATTTTTCCTTGGAGGGCCCGTTTTGGCAGTCCTTCCTCATCCATTCTTGTGATATAGTCTGCCCATTGTGACCACTGTATCTTTGCATATGCGGATACTGGCAGGTATCCGCAGCCAAACAATGTGAGGTAGCTAGGATCATGTTTCCTTATTGTTCATCGGATTATCTTTTGCCTTGCGTTTTCGCGAACTGAGGCAGACGAATTTGAATGATTTAGATTCGCAGGTGTCTGCTTGGATATTTCGTTACCTCCGACGATGCTGGTTGTAATTGAATCAGTACAGTGAGTTCATCACCTTATCCTTTTTGGAGCCTCAGATTTTAGACAATTGTCCATAATTCTGCATTAAAAGTAAGAACTCAAATTCGTTCACCTCCTCATGTAATTTTCTTATATTTTTTTTTTTACTTTTCTTGATTGCTGCGGCACCCCAGACATACTCTCGCGGCACCCCAGGGTGCCGCGGCACCCAGTTTGAGAACCACTGCACTATGCAGATCGATATTTCCTACACAACTAATTTTAGCAGGTAGGTTAAGTACTTTATCATACTAAACAAATTAAAAATTGAGAAATATGAAGCTTTGAAATCAATTCGTTCAATTAATATAATATCCAAGTTTAATATAAAATATGCCGGCACTTAACTATGAAAACGTCAGGAGCGCCATATAAATAAGGTTTCGCTAATTGTAAGAGCCATAGGTAATTAGGATTTCTAAACGGCCAGTATAGTATTAAGTAAGGTTTAATTAATTTTAATCTCGAAAAAGATGGCTCCCCAGTTGCAAGTGACACTGGGAACGAAAAAAGAGGAATTTTATAAAAAAAAACTATGTTTTGAGAAACATATCTAAATGTGTCCTTAAACATTTGAACACAAGCTAAAATAGCAAAAAATTAATTTAGACCACATTCCTGATACGAATAAAATTATAGATGGTGTAATTAAAATTATAAATATAAAAAAATATGTTAATAAAGTATAAACTGAACCGGAATCAGTATAGGACAATTTTTCAAACCATGAACATCAAAACTGTCAATCGAAGTCCTGAAAAGATATATCAAGAATTATTCCAGGATGCAACTGAAATATCTTGTGATGAAACCAACAATTCGTTCCTAAATAACAATTACCCATATTTTTACGACAAACAAAAATTCCAAAGGTAATAAATCGCATTTTCTCCCGATTTTTTTCTCATTATAAGTATTCCAGAGGACAGCGATTCTTCTTTAACAACTACGCATCAATGATTGGCGGAATGCTTTTATCCATAATTATTGGTTTTACTGAGCCTAAATTAAATTTTATTCTACAACATACACAACAGTCCAACACTCCAAAAAAAGCTTTTGTAAGGTACAAATCCACTTTACAACGTATACTTACTTGGTATAAAAGTGATTTAAAAACAGGAAGCGAATCTTGGAATTCGTTAAAATATGTGAAATTGAAACACAATTCTGTGAGCAAAGCAATTGACCGAAGCGATAATATGCAAATAACACAATGGGATATGGTATTAGTTCAGTTCGCTTTTCTGTTTCCTGTTGTAATATTTGGCGAAGAAATTGGAATGAAAGGAGTTTGCGAGGAAGATTTATCTGGATTTTTACATGTTTGGAGAAATTTTGGTTATATTTTAGGAATAGAAGATAGATACAATATTTGCAAAGATTCTATTCAAGAAACCAAATTCATATGTGACTGTATTTTGAACGAACACGTTCTACCAATGTACATAAAGGGAAGAAGTAGCAGTTCTTTTTTAGAGATGGTAGGTTATTTTCTGAAAGGGATGAAGATGCTATCACCAATAGTTTACGAAGATTTTTGGTTAACAATTTGTAAGCATCTGATGTTCAAGTATGCAAATGAAGAAGTGACATTTACCTCAAAAGAAAAAATATATATCCATATGCTTCACACCGTAAATTATTTACTAAATTTTCAATTATTTAGGTATTTCCTCAATTTTATTATTAAAAAGTTAATTTGGGTATAATTTTACTACACAATTTTTTTACAATACAAAATATTTTATATTCAAACGACTTTTATGGCTTGGTTGACAATGTATATGTATTTTTTGATTAGGCATAAAAGTCACCCATTACTCTTGCGAATTAAGTTAACATAGTGGTTGTTTCTTTCTGAAGTTTGAAAATGATACGTTTTTCAATACGATTTTAAAATATATTTTTCGCTTACTCACTTACTCCTTACTCCTAATGTCACAACATCTATTATTATTAATGAATATTCTCGAATCGACTAGTTTTCATGAGTCATAAAAGCAGCTATTTTCAAAATATGTTTTTAAAGTACAATTTATTTTAATATAAATGCATAAGGCAATTTATTTATAAAACATATAAAAAATAATATATTCAACTCGTAAGTAAGTATTTTCTTTTCTGACATATAATTTATGATTTAATAAAATCTACATAGTGTTTTAGACAAGAACCATAACGTAAATGTGAGCTTTATGTCGGAAAACATGTGCGGCGGTCCTTTCATTGCATGCTATGAAATAGCTGTGCAGACCAATTTTCAACAACTTTCATTCCGTTTTTGACCGTTCTTACATTTGAATTCGATTCTGAAATCCTTCAGCGAAAAGTGATTTCAAAGAGATGGGTTCAGTTGGATTAAGTGCACATTGTGAAAGGTTGTGTCGTTTGTGATTGTGCGCGCTTCGATTATCAATACAATGGGTAATTTTGAACTATTTTATGTTTTAGGCATATTCGTTTTAATTCTGTAGTATGCCATTTTTGATCCTGACCTTCAAATTGTTGCCTTTAAAGGTGTTAACTGTTAATGAGGAAGTGATTGTGTGCGCATCGATAATTGCTTCATTACGTAATTTTGAAGTGTGTGATTAATTTTACAGTGTTATTTATAATGCCGCGATTAAGAAGATCTAATCTTTCCCAACGAAGCCGTAATGAAATTAGACTTCGGAAAAGCACGAGATAAGCGCCGGGTTAGTATGACCAGACTTCGTGCTTCGCAAACACAGGAACAAAGAGATGTAGTACGCCAAACGGCAAAGTTGCCAATGAGCAATCGTCTAGCTTATCACACAGATAAACAAGGTGATAATCTTCGACGCGTAAGAAGAAATGCTTCTAGTGCTGATTTGAAACTAATAGCGTTTCAATATGATTGCATAATTGACTACATTTAGCATCCTTTTGTTCAAATTTGCCCAGTAGAGGTTGTGTGCAACTATTGCCGTGCATTGAAGTTCGCTGGAGAAATGCTTGGATTGTGCTGTGAAAGAGACAAGGTGAAATTGCCATTATTACCTCCGCCACCTGGGCCATAGCATTCATTTCATCGCACAGTGGTCTGAATCTGAAAAAAGCTGGCCAAAAATCGAAAAAATGATATTCACCAAATGGAATCTTGTAAAGAATACTTTGGTATGTGTTATTCTAAAAGAAAAGTGGGATATCTTTTTTCCCTGAGACGCTACGTTCTTTCAAAGTTACTCTTGTCAGCATAGCGCGAACACGTGTAGCGGCTCCGAAATATAATTGTTAATTCAAGTGCGTGTAACTTTTTACTAGAGTGTCCTTTTTCATTTCTGTTTGATGGAGGGTGTTAAGGAATGTATGTAGAATATTTACATATATAACGTTTTCAAAAATTTATACTCGCGTGTGTCAAACAAATCATGTCAAATATCTGTCTACATAACGGTTTTTCTAGTTAAGAAAATTTCCGTAAATTAGCAAAAAAGTTATTACGCCAGCGGGAGCCAAGAAGTAGAGATATGGAACGTAAAGATTACGGTGTTTTGTAATAGAATCTAGAAGAAAATCTTGCCTATGTCTGCCTTTGTACATGTGAGATTAGAGATACGAAGCGCCGACCGGCATGGCGACGCGCCGGGCAAACTGTTTCTTAGTTTTGGATCTACGCAGACACTGTTGGGGTGCGGAACTACCTGCTATTGAAAGATTTGTTTGATAATTTTCATATATATATATATATATATATATATATATATATATATATCGTATACTTGTGATCTCGAACAAGATCACCACAAAAGCAAAACTCAACTTGAGCGCATGATCGAAAAGACAATAAAATCACTACCCCAGGCACCAGTCGATAGACTGGACTCACCTGATCATCGGATTCTGGGGGATCAGGGACACCATGCGGAGAAGAATCGGAGCTTCTCAAGAACTCTTCACACTTCGAAAAATCGACGTAAGAATTTTATTGGCACCATTAATGTGAACACCCTCACTAAAACAGGCAAATTAAAACAACTCACTAACGCCCTAGAAAAATTTGACCTCAGAATCACCGTACTTCAAGAGACACGATTCACGGATAAAGTATACTTTAATACGGAGAATTTCAGAATGTATAAAGTCAAACCTGCCATAAAACTTAGAGGCAAACTACCACTCCTGGGAACCGGTTTCGCCATACACAATTCCGTACTCGACTCAGTCATTGATTTCTCTTCTCCCAACGAAAGAGTATCTCTGCTCTCAATAAAGTCAGCCAATAAAGCTTACACAATGATAAACGTCCATGCTCCCATAAATCAACAAAACAAATCCGACCCTGAAACTATGGACAATTTCTGGGAAACTCTCGAAGAAACAACCAATAAAATACCAAAGCACCATGTGAAGATCTTATTGGGTGATTTTAATACCCAGTTAGGTAGGGAAAGAAAATTTAGTAATACCACAGGCCCCTATACTAAGCACGAACGCAACAATGGAAATGGTGAAAGACTAATTGACTTCTACAGAAACTTTGGACTTAAAATTATGAGCACGCAATTCCAGAAACCTCCACACAAGTTAACCACTTGGAGATCATCCAATCTTAGACAGGGTGAATACCAAATTGACCATATCGCAATTTCCAAGAAAAATTCAAAAGATATTTTAAACGTCAGAGCTCGCAAAGGCGCCTTTGAATCAGGCCATCATCTTCTCCAAACAAAGACGAAATTCCAACCCGATAGAAAGAAAAAAGGCCCACCCAAAAATATCAAACCAGATCCAGAATACCTGAAACTCCACAAAGAAGAAATCAAAGTACAAATTAATCAAGAAACATCAACAAACTGGCAGAAAATAACAAAGAAAATTCAGAAAGTTATGAAACTAGGACAAACTCCTCGCACAAGGAAACATCGCTGGTGGAATGCAATTTGCAATCGGGCAGTTGACAGCCGAATGATTGCGTGGAAAAAGTTTAACAGTCACAAAACTGAGGAAAACTGGGAGAACTTTCTTACAACTCAAAAACATGCTTCCAAAACAATTATCAAAGAAAAACGAGGATATGACAACAACAAACTTAATGAAATCCAACAGGACTTCAAACAAAATAATACAAGAAACTTCTACAATACATTTAAATAAAACTTAAAGGGGTATCAGGCGTTGGAAACTAATGCGAAAGAAAACTGTAAATTATTAGCCCATTACTTCTCCCTAACTCCCTTCTTAACTGCTAATCACCCCAAGAAAAACTTGTGCGTTCACCCCTCCGGTTTCCACAAACCCGGACTCAGAAGCCCCTGACCTAGAAGAAATTCAGGAGATCATCCAAAACCTCAAAAATAACAAAGCACCAGGAGAAGATGGGATCATTGCAGAATTCTGGAAACTGAAGGATCCTACACTTACGCAGAAACTTCATAACGTAATTTCAGACATATGGATGATGGAGCGAATACCAGGAGACTGGAAATGTGCTCTAATTCATCCATTAACAAAAAGGGTGATAAAACAGCCATCAATAACTATAGAGGAATCTCCCTGCTCCTGATTGCTTATAAAATCCTCCCCAAGGCACTTTTAAACAAGCTAGAACCCCAGATGGATCCACTAATTGGTGAATACCAAGCCGGATTCAGAAAAGGGCGATCATGTGATGAACAGGTGTACAGCTTAAAAACAATATTAAAAATGAGAAAATGTAAAAATACAGTAATTACATTCGTCGACTTCAGAAAAGCGTATGATTCTGTTAGACCGTGAAACACTTTTTATAATCATGGAAGGATTCGGGATAGACAGAAAGACCCGAAAAATCATTGACAGGAACTATACACAGGAACTATGAAAATATTACAGGAACTATGTCCAAAGTTAAAATCATGGGTGAAATATCGAAGCCCTTTGTCATTAAAACTGGAGTTCGACAGGGGGATGGATTATCCCCAATGCTTTTTAATATTGTTCTAGAAAAGATCATTAGGCAATGGGAACCTCATGTGAAAGGCATTCAAATTAGTATAAAAAAGGTGAACCGTCTTACAGTCAAGTGCCTCGCGCTTGCTGACGATATTGCCATTATTACTAACACCAGACATGAAGCCATACACGCAGTGGAAAAATTACATTAAATTGTGGAACAAAGAACTGGACTACAAATTTCTTATGAAAAAAACCACAATATGGACAGACGATCAGTAAATAACTTAGCTTTAATCACACAATACGGTGATAACACAAGTCCCCCATTTTAAATACCTTGGTGAAATCATACAGTCATCGGGACTAAATCGAATCGCCAATGAACAAAGAATCACCAATCTACAGAAGGCCTACAAGCTAACGTGGTCTAACTACAACAAGAAGTGCATCTCGTTAGATTCAAAATTAAGGCAGTATACAACGGTGATTCTTCCGGAATCAACTTACGCAACCGAAACAATGGTTATCGACGGTCATTCCAAAATTAAGGATATAGAAAAACAGGAAAGAAATTTAAAACGGTGATTCTTCCGGAATCAACTTACGCAACCGAAACAATAGTTATCGACGGTCATTCCAAAATTAAGGGTATAGAAAAACAGGAAAGAAACTTCTCAGAAAGATTTACGGGGCAGTTAATGTTAACGGTATTTGGATGAAGAGAACTCAAAACGAACTCTACCAAAAGATCCACACGATAAGGGAAGTATTCAGAAAATGTCGAGCACAGTTTTATACGCACATTTACAGGATGGAACACTACAGAACGGAGAAGAAATTGCTCAACGTCATAGCACAGAGTAAATGTGGCACTGAGTGGCTGACCGAAGTTCAGAGGGACTTACAACAGGTCAACATACAAAATATCGAGGACCGCACTGAGTGCCGGAATAAAATCTAAAATCTTAAGTTTGAGGATAGACCATCACGACAGCCTGGAAGAAAATGGACCGCATATATATATATATATATATATATATATATATATATATATATATATATATATATATATATATATATATATAATATATATATATATATATATATATATATATATATATATATATATATATATATATATATATATATATATATTATATATATATATATATATATATTAAAATAAATAAATTAAATCAACTCAAATCAAATCTCGAAAACCCTTATATACCTATTTATATGAAATTCCGATCAAATTTTAATGAAGTACTCGACCATTTCGGCCATTTCGGCCATTTCGTTCCGCCATTTTGAATTTTAAAATTATACTATGAAATTCGCAATCAGCGGCCTGGAAAACCCTTATTACTCGTTCACCAATTTTCACCAATTCACGTTCAAATCTGAAACTTCTTTCTATTTTTGGCCAACTTTTTTGAAATCCAGGCCACTGTGCGCACCGGAGACAATTGAAAAAGCAAATTTTTAATTTTTTTTTTGATGGCCCCTGGACCCCAAACTTATAAGATACGTCCCCCTTGTATGAGTAATAAAAAATAATATCTGCAACTCGTGCGGTATTGTGAATGGGCATGATGACAGTAACAAATAATCACAAAAACATTGTGTTTAGCTAATGAGATGGGAATAATAGATTGTGAAAAATGTATTTGTTTTCATATTTAGTACGAGATTGATAATATTTTTATTAAAACAAAACTACTAAATACAACAGTCCGCCATGATAAGTTGAAAAACTATCCGAGTGAATTACGTCACGCGTTTGGAAACCTCGTACGAACTTCGACGATCTCTGCACTTTTTATTTGTTGTTACCTGCGTTTATAAAGTATTTAGTGATTTCCATTGATAAGTTACTGATCTAGTTTTGTGTTTTCAAAACATGGAACAAGGTTTTACCAAGGCAAATAGCTATAATTTGCCTAGAGTTGATTTGTTGATGTTGGGGGAATTTTTGGCATCAAACAAAGACTTTTGTTCATCAGAGTTTAGAAATGTTATAACCGCACACCACTTATACAATTTAGTATTCATAACACGCAATACAACTGATTTCTTTCTTTGGCTCCCTAATTTCTCGGTCGATTTACAAACTTCTGAGGTCACAAGCAAACGCCATGACACCAGCGATCGTTTTCGAGCAGATTTTAAACTCCTGCAGAAACAATATATATTTTTGGAAATAGTAGATACTATAGAATATTATGGAACACATTTTCAAAATCAGTCATCATGCCCATTGCCCTCTCGAGCGAATGAGCGCACTCACTTCGATCGTGCGCCCAATTTTGCTCTCATGAGCAATTGACAACTTAAAACCCATGTTGCACAATATACTATTTTCTCTGACGTCCTATTAATATATTCATTAAAAATTTCTTGACTATGGTTATAGTAACATCTTGCTTCGTGTTTTTTACATATTTATATTTATGCATAAGCTGTGGGAGGATAGCATTTTGAGACCAATATGATGTTTAATAGTTTTGTCCGTTTTCCAACGCGGTGTCTTCGGAATCGCTGCTTTCAGATTCACTTTTTCTGCTACTTAGGAAGCCTGAATCATCGCTTTCACTTTCCCCATCATTTTCAACCCCAGATAATATATCGGCACATACCTCATTACATATATTAATTAATTCAAAGTCGTCTACTTCCATTATAACGTAAGATAAACAATTAAATTAATTAATTAATTATTCAATTAATTAATTAATTAAATAATTAATTCGTTAGTTAATTAATTCGTTAGTTAATTATTGCAGAATGTAACCTTATAATTACAACGGAGAGTTTACCTTGTAAACTCTCTGTTGTAACGTGTGTCTTAGATATTTACGATGACTCTGATAATCAAAACATAAAACGTAGTACTACGTCAACGGCGACTAGTTCTTGCACAAAAATAACGTACTGCTACTTCGACGGCGCCTAGATTTCGGATAAAAAATGACGTATTACTACGTCAACGGCGACTAGTTCCTGCACAAAGATAACGTACTACTACGACTACGGCGCCTAGATTTCGGATAAAAAATGACGTACTACTACGTCAACGGCTGCGAGATTTAAAAATAAGAAAACGTATCAATACGTTAACGGGCAGTAATGTGTTAAGATCAACTCAAGAAAGATTGGTTGTAGTTGCAATAATATTAAAGGAAAACGAAATTTTCGACAAATTAGACGTCAATACGATTATAAAAAAATGCGTCACTGTAAGCAAGAAAAATATATTTATTATAACCACCCTTTTTTATTATTTTTTTATAACTGTTATAAATCAATGTTAGTTTGTGAGTATGAAATTATTATGTGCATGTGAACAATTTACACTTAAAAATAATATGTAGATAATATATTTATAAGCACTTAAGTATTTTCTAATTGCAAATAAATTCATTAAGGACGCCTTAACAATCTTTGCATCTGGGCACCATATACTATAGAGAAGTAACAGCGAAAATTATTAAAACACAGGGTTTGCAATATTTTGTGTGCATAATAAATAGTACAACAGGGAATTACTGCGGTATAATATTCTTTTATATACTGTAATTGTATACCACATATTTTCCGAAATAAACAATGAAGATTTTATTAAATCATAAATTTTATTTCCTTACAAAATACATTTCTTATGAGTTGAATATATTGATTTATTGTTTTATATATAAATTGTTTTGTACATTTATATTTTTTTATTCCTAAACTCTCTAAAAAATATAAAACTTTTATGATATATGAAAATTAGTCCATTCGAGAAAAATAATTACTAACAATAGTATGTTATAACATAAGCAGTAAATGTGACACAAATCATTTTTACTCCAAATATCATATGCTTGTGAAAAATAAATTTAAGAAAAGGTATTGAAAAACTTACAATTATCGGCAATTGATACTTGGTATCATCTTCAAACTTCAAAAAAAAACAGCCACATTGTAGCTTAATTCGCAAGATGCCTGACTTTTATGCCTAATCAAAAAAGTGACACATTTACATTGTCAACCAAATCATAAAAGTAGTTTTTTTAATATTTTGTATTATAAAAACTTTGTCATTGATGTGTAGTAAAATGACACCCAAACTATTATTTTGAAAATTAAATTAATTAAATACCTAAATAATTGAAAATTTTGTAAATAATTTACGGTGTTATGCATCTGGATATATATTTTTTCTTTTGAGGTAAATGTCACTTCTTCATTTGCATACTTGAACATTAGATGCTTAGCAATAGTAAACCAAATATCTTGGTGAATTAATGGTATTAACATCTTCAGCCCTTTCAGAAAAGCATCTACCATATATAAATAATAAGTGCTACTTCTTCCCTCCATGTATAGTGGTAGTATGTGTTGCTTCATAATACTGTCGCAAATAAGTTTGGTTTCTTCAATGGAATCCTTGCAGATATTGAATCTATCCTCTATTCCTAAGACATAACCAAAATTTCTCCAAATATGTAAAAATCCAGACAAGTCTTCCTCGCAAATTCCTTTCAATCCAATTTCTTTGCCAATTAATAGAACAGGAAACACAAAACCGAACTGAACTATGGCCATATCCCATTGTGTTATTTGCATATTATATCTTCGGGAAACTGATTTACTTGAAGAATTGTGTTTTAATTTCACGTATTTTAAAGAATCCCAAGATTCGCTTCCCGGTCTAAAATCGCTTTTATACCAGGTAAGTATATGTTTAATAGTGGACTTGTACCTTCTAAAAGCTTTTTCGGGAGTGTTGGACTGTTGTGTGTGTTGTAGAAAAAAATTTAATTTAGGCTCAGTAAAACCAATAATTAGAGATAAAAGCATTCCGCTTATCATCGACGCATAGTTTTTATAGAAGAATCGCTGTCCTCTGAAATATTTAAAATAAAGTTTTGCGGGAAAAAAACGCAGTTTATTACCTTTGGAATTTTTGTTTGTCGTAGAAATATGGGTAGTTGTCATTTAGGAACGAATTGTTGGCTTCTTCACAAGGTATTTCACTTGCATCCTGGAATAATTCTTGGCATATATTTTCAAGACTTTGACTAACTCTATTAGTGTTCATGGTATGTAAAATTTTCTTACACTGCTTCCCGTTCAGAGGGAGATAACGCAATTTATGCTTTTCGATACATTTTTTTTATGTTGACATGTCAATAGCTAGCGCTAGTCTATAATTTTATTGGTAGTACTCAATGTCTAAATGTGATGTCTAAATTATGCTTTCGCGATTAATTTTCTGCTGAAATGTCTTTTAGAGTGATACTAAAATATGGCTTTCAAAAAATAATGTATGTAATTAAATCAACACTGTTTACAACATTATTCTGATATTTACTATCGTATTGAATTTTGTTTATTCTGTTCTTGAACATTCTGGAACAATTAAAAATACTTATATTGAATTGAGTTATATCAGATTATACATTACATTTACATTAATGCATTCGTAATTCAAAATTCACATTAGTTGAATTTTAAATTTCTTCCTGAAATTTTTAAAACTTGTCATTCTTGGTACAATTAAACAATAGACAAATACGTAAAATTGTGTATTGAACAAAGTATAGAAATTGTTTCCAAAAAGGATTAAAAAAAGCTAATACCGAGTTATCCTGAATATCTAAATAAGGCGAGACTCTTAGTTCATAAAATTAAATAATCCATCAAACCTCTCAATTTTATTGTGCTTTACATAAACTTGTAATCCACTTGTAGCCCACTGTAAAATTTTGACTTTAACTATTTTTTAGAAACTTTGTAACATGAAATAAACAAATATGCCGTTTGAAGAAAATTTAATATGCTTTAATATAAGTTTAAATTTATTAAAATTTATTGCGGTTTCTTGTTTTTAACAAAGTGAAATTAACTCATGAATTTTTTTTTTTTTATTACTAAAAGAAATATGGTTATTGTCAATTATCTAAATTAACACTTAATTTTTAATAATGGGCATGACCCCGCCTTGCCCTAATAACATCTGTCATACGAATCGGCATAGATCTCATCAAGTTCGCTATTGTTTCTTGTGGATGTTAAGCAACTCTTCTTCTACTGTAAAAATAAGCTCGGGGATCGAGTTTGGGTTTAACACGAAGGCACGAAGCCTAGCTCGAATTCTTCGTTTAAGCTCATCTCATAAATTTTCTATAGAATTTAGGTCGAGACTGCATGCCGGCCACTCCATAACCCGAAAACCGATTTTTGTAATACAATCTTGCCCGATTCTTGCGGTGTGCGGCTTCGCATTGTCATGCATAAAGATAAATTATTCTCAAATGTAGACGATGTAAAGTACCACATGAACTGCTAAAATCTCCTCGATGTACCAATCACCCGTTAAACCCCCTCTCCCGTGATCACGGTCGCCCCTAATGATGGAAGTAAGAACAGTTCGTGCTCCCATAGAAATTGCACCCCAGATCATGCTGGAACTACCTCCATAAGCACTCCGCTCTTCAGTGCAGCATTCTGAAAATCGCTCTCTTGGTCTCCAGTACACTTTTCATCTTCGGTCGCTATTATAGAATATTCTGGTCTCATCTAGGAACAGAACGGCCCCACATTGTTCCAACGTCCAATTTAAATGATCCCTTACAAAACGTTGGAGTTCTTGACGATGAGCTGGGGTAAGTTTTTGACAAACTGCAGGTGTCTTAAGGGTCAAGTTACTTTTCTGCAGTCTTCGTCTTACTGTCCACTAACTAATAACAACTCTTCGTACTTCAGGGAGCTGTTATTACAATTGAAGGGCATTAAGGTGATGATTTCTTAATGATGTTGACAAAATAAAGCGGTCATCCCGAATAGCTGCAAATCTTCTTCTGCCTGTACCATGTCGTCTATTAAAGGATCAAATTAGGGACGGCAATCTGAGATTGATTAATCGAATAATCGATTTTTTGAGTCGAAAAAATTTTTGAGTCGATTTTTTTAATCGATTTTAAACAATCGGTCGATCCCGTGAATCGATCTCAAACCCCCGAAAATCGATATTCTATTTTTTTTGCCTGATGACAGTTGTTGCTTAATTAATAATAAATTCAATATATGGCAATACCGGTTTTATCACTAACTTTATAACTAGACGCGCTACACGCAGCTCTTTTTCCACTAACTGTTGGAATTCTGAGTTCAATTGTAAACTTAACTTGATATTCTAAAAAATGGGCATTCGCCCTTTTTTTACCAAGGCATTGAAATATTTAATTCCTAAGGGTGGGCCATCTAACTTTTAGAATTTAGAAACGGTTATAATTTTTTTTTTAATTCATAAGTTTATTATAAAAATTCGACATTTTCATTTACGACACAACATCATCCAAATGACTGCCAAGATTGGCTTGACGGAATGCCATCCGATAAACCCAATTTTTCAGTACATTTTCCATTTGCCATGATGGCAACTTCGATTTCGTGTTTCAAGGCTTTCTAGATGGTTATCGTAACACTTCCTTCAATTTAATCCTTCAATTTTTGGAAACGAAAATTCATTTAGAATGGCACAGTAACGTTCGCTATTGGCGGCAACGGCGGTTCTGCTCATTTTAGAAGAAATATGGTCAAATGATACCGCCCGACCAAAAATTACAGCAAACAGTTAGTCATAGATACGAATTCGAAGTTGTCATTCATGCGATTGGAGCTCAAGCAATCGAAAATGTACTAAACAAATGGGTTGATTGGATGAGGTACTGTCAAGCCAGCCGTGGCAGTCATTTACATGATGTTGTGTTTCATTTTTAAATGAAATGTTCAATCTTTCTAATAAACTCATAATTTTATAATAACCAATTTATAATAACCAATTATTTATTGTTATATTCCGATAACTCCTGTATTTTAGTAAATCAATAGGCCTTGGTATGCTACAATGTTTTTGCATACACTGAAGCGGATTTACATGGCTCTGACAAATTACTCGATTGCAGATAATTGACTTATTAAAATGATGCATCTTGTTCTTCATTATTTCTGTATGACTCGAACAATACTTACTCACAATACTCACAAAAAACAACAAAAAGTGTACCATTCTAGGGTTAATTATAAGAAATACTTATATTTTTTATAAATCTAATAAAGATGAAATCGATAAGATCGCTTTTTTTATTTTTTGAGTTTGTCTTTTTTTATATAAAAACTCAAAAAGAAGAATTTATTTGTAAGATATAGATTTTATAGACTTCGATTTTGTCTGAATCGTTTCTTTAGACTTTAGACGATTCAAATCGATTAAAAAATCGATCTTTTTAAGAAGAATCGCCCATCCCTAGATCCAATTTCCGCATAACGTTGGTACACCCTTCGAACCGCACCGCGTGTTATATGCAGTTGTCGAGCAACAGCTCGCTGGCTAAGTCCATTTTCGATTAGAACAAAAGCTTGGGCGGCTTTTTGCCGTGTAGTATGCATTAAACTAACACTCCTGAAAACTAATCAAATTATAAAAAACAAATTTCAATAGAAAAGGCAATAATTACAATCTTTCACAAGTTTGTTATTCTCGTTGTAACCACCACATAAATACGTTCGTTTTCGTTTGCCGGTTGCTGCACCTATAAACGATAAGCATTCTTGACAAATTTAAACTAATATTAAAATATATTAAATTGTCTTTCAAACGGAATATATTTTTTGAGTTTATTTCATATATGGTTTCTAAAAAAATGGTTAAAACTAAAAGCTTACGGTGAGCCGATTTCTATGGACGCAAGTTTATTTTGAAAGCAGCACCATTTTTTTATTTCAATAATATTACAGTTATGTTACTTAAGAGAGGCGTCAAAGTAACAAGCAGATGATGTCAAGCAGTAGGAATAAGAATCAAGCCGAGTTAAACCACGCTGATACCCTACAGAAGAAAGAGAAAATTAAACTAACTATCTATAGCCCATAATGGTAAACGGGAAGGTAGTAGAATACAAACTGAGCATAAAGTATCTAAGAACAACACTAAATAGTAAACTCCTATGGAATGGACGCCGAGGAAATATAAGAAAAAATATAAGGTAAATAAAGCAAAACGCGCCCTAATGGTGTGCAAACACCTTAAGCTGCGCGGGTGCGCACTAATTTTTTGAAAGTTGCGCAGCCGTTTTTGTATTCCGCGCACAATGGGTTCATTTTTGCAAAAAAATTTAGAGGGTCAAACAAATTGAAATCGGACATTTACACGTCAAACGTAATCTCTTTTGGTTACATCAACTACGTCATCGAACGTTTGCTTGGTTTGCTTTATGTTGACAAATTGTGTGCGAGGAACGACTTCTACGACTACTCGTATACTTCATTAGAGAACGGGTGTCGAGAAATCATCGCCTGTGTTTCGACGTGGTTTGGGGCAAAATTAACCGCATACAAACAGCACACACCTACATCAACTATGTTCCTGCAAATATAACAAAAATATAACCTGACCTGCAAAATATAATTTGGAAGTATTTTGAAGCTAACACAAACAGACAGAGCTTATATTTTGGAAAAAATTATTATTCTTACAAGAAGTTGAATCTAGACATTCCAGAAATGGTTATGTTTCCATCGGATGGAGTAAGTGTTATGCTATGACGGCAAAATGGAGTACAATCGCGGCACTTCTCACAAAGGAAATACCTCATCCTACTTAACAACATTACGTTGCGCACCGAGAAGATTTGGGTTCGGATGATGCATGAAAACATGTATCTTTATGCAAGATATTGAGACCTTCCGTATTTCCGACTGATTTTACGCTGTCATGACTTTTGAACGGCTCTCCACAGAGACTTCTAGTCTTCACCAATCGATTCAGCATCCCAAAATTAGTCGGAAAACGTATATAATATTACCTAGGAAGCTTTCAGTTAAGAAATACCATCGACACGGGAGTCTAGACGACGATCATCAGTCACGACGAAATGCGAGAAAATCAATTTTGTCAAAATCGTAATTTTTTGTTACAGCAAAATTTAAAAACGTTTCTGAAAGCATTTTTCCTGCTGATTACAGATTTGCAAATTATATTTCACTAGCTCTTGCCATTCACTACCGCCTGCAAGAATTGAAGACATTTTTAAGAAATTTCGGCGCTCGAGTTGAGACGGTGTTGTGATTTTCCCGTGGACAATCTTAGTGTATAAATAGGAAAATGACCATCTGAAAACGATGCCGCAATCCGTTTTTGATTATCTGCAACAGTTTCCGAGACATGTACTTAGCAAATCGAGAATCGGGTAAATTCCAGTTTGAAATTTGTCGACGAATTATTGAATCTCTCCGGACAATTTACACATCGACTTGTTAGCCTTGTCGTGTAGTTTCCGTGTGCGGAAATTGATTACGATGCTCTTTACCGTTCTCGCGAAAATCGAAAAAAATCCTAAAAAGCACATATTTTTCGAACGGAATGATGAAAATTTTTTGTTGAATTTTTTTTTGGAAATTTTTTTCCTGATTTTTGAAGGAAATGTTGTTGAAGCTCCTTTTGTGCACTTTCAAATGCTTTCGAAGATTCTTGCACAACCATACTTTTGTGACGCGCAGTCAATTAAAAAATTAGAGGGAACATTGGTTGCAACCCCACAATCCTAAGATATATGTACACCATGATATCGACAGCTGCAATCACTTATAGTGCAGTTGCGTGGGGAAGCAGAACCAAACTATGAAGAAACAGCATGAGAGATTCAATGACTGGCATGTGTCTGTATCATCGCAGCGATGAGGTTATTCCAGACAGCATCAATAGATCTGCTGTTAGGTCTGACTCCATTGCACCTTGTCGTGGAGGAGACAGTTAGATTAGCGATATAAAGTTTCACCAAGAAAGGAATAGGCACACGAAAAATAATCGGAAATGGAGACCGGAACAGCCTCTTAGCAAAAATCCATTTCCTGGAAGTACCAAAAAACCAAATAGTATGCAAATACCACTTCCAGAAAAACTACACGACAATTTGTAGTTGTAAAGCCGGATGAAGGGATGAATCCTCAACATATAATATTGATGAAAGTGCTATCAATTGGCATACAGATGGTTTGAAGATCAAGAACTAGTTTTGAAATTCAAAGAGTTATTTAAAATTTACATAATTTAGAAGTCATATATTATGTAGTATGTAGTATTATGTATATTTATTACCTTTACGAGTTTATAATTTGCTTCCAAAATTTTCACATCACACAATACATATATAAAAAAACCTACTCCTAGCACCCATTTCAAATATTTTTCTTGCACCCTTTCCAGCCCTTCTTGCTCTCTCTATCCCCATATTTCCGCTCCATACATCATCACACTTTTCACCAGGCTATCAAACATCATCACTCTCCTTCTATAGTCATGTCCAAATTTTCTCTCTCCTATTCCCCATACCGCTCCTAGTATTTTATTAGCTTTCTTTACTAGCTCTCTCAAGTGTGCTGTTTCTGTATTTCTATCATTAAACACGTACCCTAGGTATTTAAATTCCTTTACTTCTTCAATTTTCTCGTTCTCACATCTCCACTCAATTACTCTTCTCCTGCCACCCCCTTTTCTAAACACCATCATCTTGGACTTCTCCCCATTCACTGTCAGCTTTTTCCTCCTCATATATTTCTCCATGTTTCTTATCACTTCTTTCATCTGTTTCTCGTCTCTCGCTAGCACCACCAAATCATCCGCCTAGGGACCACACTTTTTCTTTGCCCACCACAACCCCACCCGTCTGTGCTTTGCTGAACATCTCCTCTATATTTACAATAAACGCTGCAAACAGGCTGGGGCTTAGTGGGCAGCCTGGTCTCACTACCTTATGCGCATTAAAACCTTCGCTCACCCTTTCATCAATTCTCACTCTACTTATTGTCTCTTCATAAATCTCTTCTATTTTTGATACCAGATGCTCGTTTATCCTTTTCTTTTTCAGGCATTCCCACAGTGCATCTCTTGCCACATTATCAAAGGGTTCAGGTCCACAAAAAATGCATACATCTTGCCACCCCTCTTTTTTTATCTCATTCCCTACTATGTAATTCAAGATGTATACATTGTCCATGGTCCCTCTTCCTTTCCTAAATCCCGCCTACCCGTCTGGTATCACACCCCGCTCCTTCATTTCCTTCCTCAGTCTCTCTTCCACAATCATTGCATATATCTTATATGCCGTATTGAGCATAGAGATCCCCCTATAATTACTGGGTGTTTCCCTTTCTCCTTTCTTATATATGGGGCATATTATCCCCTCTTTCCACTCCTGTGGGAAGCCCTCTCCCTTCCACACTCCATTCATTATCTCTAACAACCTGTCAGCTTCCCTTTCCGTTCCATATAACCACGATTCATTCTGTATACCGTCCCTCCCCGGTGCCTTTTTCTTTTTCAGTTTACTCAGTTGTTGATCTAATTCTTCTCTTGTCATCTCTTCTATTTCTCCCACTCTGTGTTGTCTCTTTTTCTTTTCTTGTCTGATTTCATCACAACCCAGCAGCTCACTGAAGTACTTTCTCCATTCCTCCATAGTAATTCTATTATTCACTCTTTCTGCTTTTTTCTTTCTTTCCCTATTTATTTATTTCCATACCTCTTCTTCCGTCTTCATGCCTTTCATTTTTAGTTCTTCTTCCATCCGTTTCTTTTGCTTCTTCTCTTTGCATACTAATTTGTACCTCTTGCGTGCTCTCTTGTACTCTTCCTTAGTTGCTTTGCCTCTTTTCCAATTTCTTAATTTCTTTCTTACTGCCTGCTTCCCTTCCCTGCATTCTTTATCCCACCACTCGTTTTTTCAAGACCTATCTCTATCACTTTTTGTCTGTTGCATTTTTTACGTGATCACCTCTTCCTCTTTGTATCCTCTTCGTATCTTGCCTCCCTAAGTCTTGTTCTATAAATTTCTATTCCTTCTTCAGTCCAGATATTCTTCACTTTTTTTCTTCTAACATCCTTCCCACTTCTTCTATCTTTCTCTCTTCCTTTTGTCTTCACTTCCAATGGCATATGATCCGACTCGACTCTTTCTCCCACCTTGAATTCTTCTATTTCATCCCATGTTTCTTCATTCACCATAACATAGTCAATAACTGTCTCCCCTCTTGATCCAATATATGTGTACTCCCCTTTCTCGTCTCATATGCTGTTTCCATTAAGTATGTCCCACCGTCTTTCTTCTACTAGACTAATAAGTAGTCTCCCTTCGGCGTTTTCAGTTGCAACTTTTGTTGGTCTTCTTTCTATTGTTGTTTGTTCTTCTTCTATCCGTATTCCTTTTTCCCCAATTCATGCGTTAAAATCCCCCCAATCACCAGAGTTCCCTCGTCTTGCTGTTTTACTCGCTCTTCTATCATTCTCTTCGTTTCTTTCATACTTCTGCTGTATATTGTAATAATTCTCCATTTTCTAGGTCTACTTTTCAGCGTTCTTTCCATAATCCCTCTTTCTTCTTTTGCTTCGGTTCTGTTTTCTTCTTCCAAACCCATTTTCACTCCCATTATTATCCCCCCTTTGGCTCTCCCTTTCCTGCTTACCCTCTCTGCAAATTGACACTTCTACTTAAACTCTTTCGGCATTATTTTTTCCAATTTTTCCCACCCCTTCTCTTCCACCCACGTTTCTACCATTCCCACTACGTCAAATTTTCCTAAATAATCCCAAAACTCATTGTCTTTGTTTTTTATCCACGCTGTGTTCCAGTATACTATTCTTATTTGCTCCTTTTCTTCCTTATTCCTCTCCGTGTTCGTTTACCATTTTCTGTCCTTTCGTCTTTTCCTTGTGCTCTTATTCAAAAATTTGTAGTATTTAACTCCCCCTTTTCATCATCCCACTTAAAGCCTTTTCCGTCTATCGATATCTTTTTATAACCGACTTTCACCCAGCGTCCTTTTTGTCGCTCTTCTTTGGCTAGCGCTCTTAATTCCTTCTGTATGTCTCTTTCTTTCTTCGTCAGATCGTCTTCTATGTATACTCTCTTATCTATTTTTTTCTCTTAGTCATTTTTTCTCATAACTTTCCGCTTTTCACCCCAGCTCCCAAGTTCCGCCACCAACATTTTTCCTCCACTTACTTTATACATCTCTTTTACCGTCACTTCTACCTCTAATTCTGCCTTTATCCATTTTGACAGATTCTTCTCGTTCTCACATTCCCCTTCGTCCAGTCCCGTTACTACAATATTCTTTTTTCTCATTATTTTTTCCTTCTCTTCCATTTTCTCCTCCAGTCTTTCTATTTTTTTATTTAGTTCCATCTTTTCTCTTTCCCATTTTTCTTCCTTTTCACGCATCATATTTTTCAAATGTTTCATTTCCCGGCTCATCTTTTATCTCCCCTAATCAATCCGATTAGGGGATAATCAATCCGAATCATCCGATTCTCTTCCTTTATCTCCCCTATATCTTCCATAATTTTTTTCAGCATCTTCATTTCCACACCCATTTCCTTTTAGCCGGTGATCTTTCCAGTTTCTTACTTTTTAGAAAGGGGTTTTTAATCTTTCTTCCGACTCTCTTCCCTCTTCTCTTTTTCTTTTATTATCTTCGTCTCTGTCGTTTTCACTCTCACTTTTTTACATTTTTTTTTTTCTTTTGTCCTTATCGCGCGCCGTAAAAACACGCGCCACAAAACACGTCCGCTCCGCTCAACCGCTCGATTTGGAATCCGTTAAAAAAATCCGTTGAAATTTAGAAGTCATATATTTGACTAGTGTTACACCAACCCCTGACTTAAGTACTGTCCTAATACAGCGACGCTAAAAGAATATAAGATTCAAACAGTAGCGGATTAAGCAGGATTTTTTTTCTTTATCTTGTGCTTCTTAATCTTATAGCAATTACCTTAAGCTATGTTATTACATCTTATGGTAAATTTTATTTGCATATAATTTACTTTGATGATTTTTTTCCCGAAAATCCGCGAATTATGAATATGCAATCTAAATTGGACAGGTAATAACAAGTCAACATGAATTATGTACCTAGGGGCAAGGTATGCAATTATAATAGGTTTATTAATATCTCGACCGCAAAAAAATAATATTTAATAAAAAAAATTGCTTTTGTACCCATGAACAAGAAACATGGAAAATATGGTTTTGACTTTGTTTCAAGGTTAATTACAAGCATCTTGCATATATATCAAGCATATATATATATATATATATATATATATATATATATATATATATATATAATAAGTTAATTGTTTACAAAATTATAGAAATATATATTTTTTAATTTCGCTTAACTTCCGAGTTATGTTTACATTAGGAGACTAGGACACTAGAATAGTGAAGCAAAGTATTGCAGATGTAAAAATAGCCAGATTATTATGGATCTTTGAGGAACACACAATAAAGAGTTATATAAAACTTTTTATCATTATTATTTATTAATAAATAATTCATATTTATGGATAGCTTTAATTACATTTAAGATAACAAAAACATTTTCTTTTCGATTCCTTATTTTATTTATAACAATACAATATTTCCACATACGGAATATTCAGTACTAGGCAGATCCACAAAAATATTCTCCGATTATTTCGAATTTTCTTAAGAAATATACACTACATAAACACTCGGGCTTTCAGAAAATGTACAACTTCTATATTTAACACAGTTAAAGTTAAACCCATCGCAAACGTGCTAGTAACCTGGCGAAATTAGCTGATAGCACTAGAAACTTATTATATATTATCCTAATTATGCTAAATCTCATTAAACTAATCACATAAACCATTCGATGAACCTTCTTCTTCACTTCATCGTCCACTTCTAATAATTCTAAAGGCGCACAATGAAATTTGCAGGCAAAGAAAACATCTTTTGAAAAGGCTGATATATAATCCACATTCATGAATGGAAGTGCCTTTCTTGCCCCTGTAATAAAAGCTGTTACCATTTTTTTATAATCATTGCCTTCCATTTCTTCCAAATATATCGGATACAAACGATCCATTAAAACTCGGCATATATCTCGCGTTTCATTAACCGATTCCCTACACATATTAAATCTAAAAATATATATTATAATTACAACTTAATTTTTAGATAAGTTATAGTACCTATCTTCGATGCATAATAAATATCCAATATTTCTCCAGATATGGATAAACCCCTCAATTTCATCTTCTCGGGCATTATAAATTCCAATACGTTTAGGTTCTAATAAAAGAATGATTACAAATCCCATCTGTACTAAAGCCATATCCTTTTGCGTAATCCTAGCCATGCCTTGTTTATTAACCATTTTACTTGCATTGTTGTGTAAACTTTTAACGATTTTCAGAGATCTCCACGCTTTGCTGCCCGGGGAGAAATCATCCCTGTACCAACCGTGAATGTGGTCTATTGTTGCTTTGTATCGTTTTAAGGCTGTATCAGGGTTGCTAGTTTTGTTGGTTTTTTGTAATATGCGGTTGAATGTAGGATCTGCTAGACCAATTATAAGAGCCAATAACTTGCTTAGCGTCATTGCTACTAGGTATTTCTTAAAAAACTTGTAACCCCTAAAACATACTAAATCTTATCTAACTAGTAGGTTAATAGACTTAACAATAAAATACGGAAATTAAAAATAATACGTGAACCGAAAAGTAATGTCGTTTTTTAACATTAGATTCAAACAGATAAGTTTTTAACAGGTTTTTATTTTTAATTAATGATGTAACACCACTCTCGTTATCAACAACCTTTTGTGTGCAAATTTTCAATGTCGGATCGATAAAAAACAATTTGTTTTTGTGCAAAACATCTGGAGATGGCATTTTAGAAATCATCTATTTTTTTTCCACAAATTGTGAATGCAGACTTTTACAGTGAATAGTTGCGTCGAGAGATCAATCTTTAATTAAAAAAGTGGTCATCGATTGTCAATCGATAAGGCGTTAATGTGCAACACAACAATGCAAGACCACACTGCGCAAGACGAACCCTGGAAAAGATTTAAGAATTTGGGTGGTCGGTATTGCTTCACCCACCATACTCGGCCGATATTGCGCCATCGGATTTCCATTTATTCCGATCGCTACAAGAATTTCTGTGGCAAAAAAAATCAAATTTGCATGATATACAAAATGCCATCTCCAGATATTTTTAATTTTTAATCTGTTAGATCTTATATATATATATATATATATATATATGTATATATATATATATATATATATATATATATATATATATATATATATATATATATATATATATATATAAAACTCAAATTGATGCTTGGAGTATAATCGATAAAAACCATGAATTCATAATAACTCTTCTAATTGTAGGTAAGTAAATAT
Organism: Phosphuga atrata; assembly: GCA_944588485.1. Lineage (NCBI taxonomy): Eukaryota > Metazoa > Arthropoda > Insecta > Coleoptera > Silphidae > Phosphuga > Phosphuga atrata. The sequence goes on along the minus strand of OX155892.1, from coordinate 76,368,009 downwards.
TATATCGAGGAATTGCTTGCAAACTGGTCCGTTTTAAATTAGACATTAGACCTAGACCTATATACTACTTACTATTAATACTCCGCCAGACAACATATTTACTGATTGCACACGAATCAGTTCTTATTAACCATCAGTTCATTTTAAATGTGTACTTCAAGCAATTAACATAAGTGTGTTGTAAAATCACATGCGTAATAATATTTATAATTATTGTTAGTCTAGACAGTGTACTCGACCGAGTACTTAATACGTATTAACGTATTATGTATATTTATTAGAAGCTATCATATCAAAATAATAAAATAATCTACTAAATAATATAAAAGAAAAAAACAATATGAACTTTGACGTCTATGCCGTCAATTGAAATTTCTAACCAAGAAAATTACAAACCTCTCATATTTTTCCCTGTCGTAAAAGGGCGGACGTTCCTCTCTTTGAAAAATAGGATTAGTAACATCGCACGTAACAGTTGATCCTTCAGTGTACAAATCTCGTACAAAAACTTCTGCGTTAAATGTTTCGTTGGAGCTCATCCGGAAGTCATCAAAACTAAAGCCGACTAAATTATTGATTCTAGTATATCTTGTTATGTCTAATTTTATTAAAACGCGCGGCTTCGCCTTTATTCATTTACTTGTATTAAACTATATTAGCAAATATCGACTGTTAATAATATAACTCATTGTCAGTTTTATTATTACAGCAATGCTATTATTATCATCTGCTTTAGATTGCCTTTGTGTGATTGATAAGATTTAGTAATCATTGAAACGTCGTTCAAGATAATATATTTGCAGTCATTATATTATTATATTCATAATATAATTATCAGTATTATATTCATTTTATTTCTTTTAATTTACAGATATTCCTTACATAACGACGAAACTGATTAAAGACGGCTTGGACTCTGGTCCCAATTTTCTGTAGTAATCTATCTCTTTATGAATCGATCACGTTTAAGAATAAAACAAAGCGTAAATGTCAAATTCACTTAATAATTGGATCGGTAATCAACCGAGCTCCAGCCGGAAACGCAAGATAATATTCATTCTTTCTGCCATAGTACATGTTTACTACACAACGTTCGCATTTTACAAGAGTGTGTTAGGGTTTTTTATTCCTTCTATGTCTTTTATATATAAATACTTTTTCATTTGTCCAATTATTCATAATGAAAAGTAGAAGTCTTTCTAGTATCTTCGTACTAAGAACCTTATAGTTGAATTGATTATTGTATAGAATCAGAATAAGTTTATTTCATTATTCAAAATTTAAGTACATAAAAGAGACATAAATGCTAAATGAAATTTGTCTAGAAAATGGCCATTGAAAACGATAAAAGGCACCAAGAAAATTACATAAATATCACAATTTAGAACAGCACAAGTTATAAAAATACAGAAATTATTATATTGGAACATAACCTACTTAATTAAAATATTGCAATATACATACGAAATAAAAAACACAGTTTTAATACATGTTAAAAGTTTACATACTAAAATAAACGATAAATAGCACATCAATTAACATATTAAAATTCATAAATATATTAAAACTAGCAAAACAAATATTTACTTTATTTTAAGGAAGAATTCATTTATATTGTAGGGCTCCATATTAACCAGAAGGTTAAAAAGTTCCTTTTTTAAGTCCTCAAATTATCAATCTTCTTAACAAATTTAGGAAGGTGGTTATATATTTTGAGCATGCTGTAAGGAGGGATTTTTTCAGTCATCGTCAGTGAATGTTTGGGGAGCTCGTATGTTTCCTTATTGAACCGGGTTACACGTTCAGTAGGCTTCGTGTAATTATCGAATAGGTGTTTAAGCTTGGCTAGGAAGAGGACGCTTTCAAATACATAGACACCAGTTCATGTTAAAATGTTAGCCCTGCTGAAATGACCTCTGCGTGAAGCCTTAAAGGGCAGATTGAGTATAATGCCCAAAACTTGTTTCTGGACACGAAAAACACTATTAATGTGCGTTCCATTTCAACAAAATATGATGCCAAACCTAAGATGGGAGTGAAAGTTAGCATAGTAGACCAACCTCAGAATAGGTGGATGAATGTAGTTGCTAAGAATTCTGATGGCGTATACTGTCTTATTCAGTTTGCTCAGTAATTTATTGGTGTGGCTTACCCAGTCCAGAGTATCATCAAAATAAATCCCCAGCAGCCTTACATTCGGTTGTATTCGAATGATCTCATTATCAATACTTATCTCATTAGGGTAAGAATCAGTGGTACGCTTAGTTCGGAAGATAGCTATATTGGTCTTCTCCTTATTTAATACTAATCTGTTTTGCGTAAACCAAAACATCATAGAGGCCATGGCAAGGTTAACACTCTGAGTGATATCCGCCGCAGTTTGAGTTTGTTAACGAAACGGTCGCATCATCTGCGTAATTTATAATCGTATTCTGGGTGCCTAAGGGTGAATTAGGTAAGTCGTTAATGTATAGTGTAAATAATAATGGGCCAATGGTGCTTCCCTGCGGAATGCCCATGTCAACCCATCTTGGAAGGGATTTAACAACACCATTCGGGGTTACATGCGTAGTCATGTGAACGCGGTCGGACAAAAAGGATCTTATCCAATCCAGAGCCACTCCTCTAATTCCGTATCTAAGGAGTTTCTGGAATAGGATATTGTGGTCAACCAGGTCGTACGCCTTGGAGAGATCCATAAACAAACCAACAGGAATCTTCTTACCTTCAAGATTTTTACTAATTTCATTTACAAATTCAAAACAGGCGGTGTCTATAGATTTGCCTTTAATAAAGCCATGTTGTTGTTTGCTAATTAATTCGTGTTTATTTGACAAAATCCGTTAGCAAACCAGTTTTTCGAAGATCTTCGAGAAGTTGGATAGTACGCTGATTGGTCTGTAGTTAGCAAAATCAGTTAAATCACCAGATTTATGGATAGGCGTAATTAGCGCAACTTTTAACAAATCCTTAAATGTGCCATATATAAAGGGGTTGTTAATTATATATTCCAGTGGCTCGAGTATGTGTACAAGTGCATTTTTTATGACAACACAAGGAATTTCGTCCTCGCCAGCACTCTTGGTATGCTTTAAGTTGGTTATGACATCAAAAAGCTCCTCCTTAGTAGTTGGTTTTAGGAAGATCTACGCATTATTTTCTACTATTTGATTTACAAATGGTATACTAGGTAGTATGTCCGACATACTCAAAGGTTTAGTGCCAAAGTAATCGTTAATTTTTGTAAGCATTTCGTGTGAAGGCTGGTAGTTGTCGCCATATCTGGGTTTTTTCAACTTCATCTGTGTGATTTGATTAACAATTTCCCAAGTTGTTTTTTGGATATTCGTAGATTCATGCAGCAATTTGTTAAAATATAAAACCTCCTCCGCAGGTTGTTATATATCCGCTTATATCGGCAGTCGAACTGAGCTATTACCTGTATTAATTCCAGATCCTTTTTGATATTCATTAATGTAGGATTAGAGAAGATGCAGGGCGATCTTGGTTTGATGTTATATGTTTATATATAGATAGTTTTAGTTTATATATAGATGTTATATGTTTGATGTATATATTTTCAATAGCAGGAAAACTCAATGTTCGTTCGCATTTTCATGACACTAACATTAAAAAATTAACGGCAGTGTTGATTAGTGGTCCGCTCCGGCAGCGATATCAAAAGCAACATGCGGACAGTAGTGGCAATGCGGGTCATATTGCCGAAAATGTTGGTAAATATTGAGCAATGTTACGCAGCCAGTCGTTAAAATATTTTCCTGTACAAGCCCCTTGCATAAGGGTATGTTTTTTACAGTCATAAGGGTAGGTTTTAACAAATTTCGATGTTCCTGGACACAGCGCAACAGGAATTGTTGCTCTTCTTCAGCCATGATAAGTCCGTGAAAATCTTTAATTTCAGCATTAATTTGCATAAATTTGACGGCCCTTTCAACGGTGTCATTAACAACCTTCAAACGACTTATTCTTCTTTTAGTTTCCAGAAAACCAACATTATCATCCCAAGGAAACATATCTTCCTGAAGGAAATTGATATGTTTGCTCTTCTCCGATACAAAATCATCCAGCGTTTTATCTGGAACATAAAACGGGTTAATTAACAAAACAAAAAACACAATATTTAATCAAGTTTAACAAAAATCAAGATTAGTTTACCAAACAACACTTGGGACATTTCTTCCTTCGATGGGATATAACGTTTGCCAAAATCTGAGATGTCCCTGTTTAATAATGCAATCATTTTCATCTTAGTTTGGATATAAACTTCATTGTCATGTGATAAAATGACTCTTCGCATAAATACCACAGGTGGTGGCTAAACTTGCTTATAGCAGCTTTATAAACTGTTGTGTCAACTTTCTCGTAGTCTTTTAACGCCCTCAAGAAGCACAAATCTTGATTAGGTGTCTTAATCGCCACTGAGCATTCGATCTAATATTTTACATACAATGTGATGATAAATAAGCAAACATCTTGTAGCGCCTTTTTGTCCTTCGCAAGCAATCTAAATTGAGATTGAATCAAACATATTTTTAAACAGTAAATCGCTCTCGAGGTCCATCCTGATGCATAGTGTTCAGCCGGCTTGATATTTATTTTCTTCTGTAAATCTCCTTCCAAAAACACTATGACCAATGTTCGACCAATTCGCGATAATCGTCTCTAATAAAAGCTTTGTAATATTCTTTTACGTCGATATTTTTCTGATTGTCTCTGAACTTTTTGAAGCTCGAAATATCTGGGCTGCTTGTAAATTGCTTTATCTTTGGCCCGTACACAGTTTTTAAGACCAACTCATAAACATGATGACGAAAGCAAAAAGTAATAACTCACTTTCTAAAGTCTGCTCCAAAAGAGCAGATTATTTGTACCTTGTCATTAAAGTTCCATAGAGAGCAGTTGTGACAGCTTTAGCTTGATGTTTACCAGAAGGTCTCTTTTGATTTGGTACTGGAAGAAGCTGTTCTTTGTCGTCAAATGAAACGATAATTGGCAAGTGTTCTTCTTTTGATCTGCGCACATTCAATCCTAGTAATAATTTTTCGTCCTAATGGACTGTGACTACATCAGGTACATTGTTCTGAAAGTCAGTTTTTATTGCGTCTGCCCTGGATTTTCTAGTCCGAGTACGAATTCGCTGAATCGAGAATTTGTTAATTGGGAAATCATCGCTGCTCACTCAGACCAAGCGCTTCTACGACCGAATGAAGTAAACCGAGTCTCTTATTCTTAGATCATCGATCTAAAGCTGCGACAGATTTAGGTGTTATCAGATTCTTTCTACTTCTTTTCAAACTTGTTTCAGGACATGGTATCCCTGGAAAGCTGACTTCAGAATTCAGAATCTCTTCTTCGTCTGAATCTTTTGGATGTTCCAAGTTATGTGTAGTAAATGTATAGGGTCTTTCATTATCTTTAAATTTAAATAAAACAATGTGTGTGTGAGATATCATCGAATTTTTGTATTTGTTTGAAAGGCTTATCGATGCCACTCCTCAAAATGCCCCAGAGAAACGTTAGAAGGCACTGAACGAACTGTCTGTAACATAAACTCAGAAGAAATGCCAGACATCAGTACAGAAAAACTAAAAACTGCTCTCAAACACATGAAGAATGGGCGAGCGCCGAATATCAATTGATATTCTGAAGCTTGGAGGTGGAAACCTACTAGAGGCGATCCGTATTCTTCTGAATCGATACATAGTTGAAGGGAAAATACCAATTAATTGGAAAAACGCTGAAGTAATTTTGATCCATAAAAAAAGGCGATAACTCAAAAATTTGAAACTACCGACCTATTAGCCTGCTATCGCATCTCTATAAATTACTGACCAAAATTATAACAAATCGACTAAGAAACAAATTAGACTTTTACCAACCGGTCGAGCAGGCAGGATTCAGGAAAGGCTATAGCACGACTGATAACTTGCAGACAATCCGAACGTTAGTAGAAAAAAGCACAGAATATAATGTACCACTCCACCTGTCATTCATTGACTACGAGATAGCTTTCGACCCAGTAGAGTTATGGGCGTTACTGAGCGCAATGTCCGATGCAAGAATTGATTCTAGATAAACAAACCTAATCAAGAACATATATGAAAATGCGACTTTTCGCGTAAAGTTAGATGAAGATACTAACACTAACCAAATAAAGATTAAAAGAGGTGTTCGGAAGGGTGACACGATGTCTCCTAAATTATGCACTCTGTCACTTGAAAATATCTTCAAGGAACTAAATTGGGACGAACGGGGTATAAACATAGAAGGCAGAAACTTGACACACTTACGTTTTGCAGATGATATTGTCCTTATGGGTAATAGCATTGAAGAAATACATATCGTGCTACAAGAACTTAATCCAATTTCCATAAAAGTTGGATTAAATATGAACCTGAACAAAACAAAGGTAATGAGCAACACTAACCAACGAATATCTATTGATAGTAATATCATAGAAACTGTCGACCAATACATATAATTAGGCCATCAAATTAAACTAGCCAAAGAAAATCAAACCACCGAGATTTTCAGACGATAAGATTCAGGCTAACATTAATTAGTATTTAGCATACATTTATTTCGACCTTCTGAAAACTAGGACACATTTTAAAAAACAGGAATGTCCCAATGTGCTTAAAAACCAAGGTGTTCAATGCATCTATAATGCCTGTATAATGCCTACCTACAGGCTAGAAACTACCACCTTGACAGAAAAAAGCGCCGAGAAATTAAGAACAAACCAACGAGCCATGGAACGTGCAATGCTTGGAATATGCTTGAGGAACAATGTAAAAAATGAAGTGGTACGTAATAGTACAGGCGTAACAGATGTAATGCATCGAGTGGCAAACCTCAAGTGGAGGACCGTTGGACAAATGGAGTTACACAGTGGAGACCACGCAGAACTAAGAGAAGCGCAGGGACACCTCAGAAAAGATGACTGGACGATGTAAAAAGACTAGTCGGCTAAAGATAGACTAGTCGGCACCAAGAAGCCCAAGACAGAAAAAAATGGAATAAATTAGGGGAGGGGAGGTTTTTCAAAAATACTTTCTCGTCCTCTATTTTCATTCTTTCAAAGGCATCAGGATGTGCAATATCAAATAAGTTACCATGGTCTCTTCACTGTTCTTAAGTTTCTTGAGTGCATGGGCGTTGCCAAGGAGGTGTTTTGGGGGTGTTTTGGGGGTTAAAACCCCTCCCAAATATCCAAAATATTAAATAAATCCCTTAAATGTTATATTGAAATAAGGAGAGACGAGGAGAGACAGCACTCTTCGAGAGAGCATGGTAAATGAGTTTATAGATCTTATGTGTCAGTTTTAGAAAGTAAATTGGCGCATTTCTATTATTGTATTTTCTTCAAAGCCGACATATTGTATTTTCTTCAAACTTAGCGGATGCGCATGCGCGTAACTAATCGTAAAAAGGTCTATTGTATGAACTTAATTGTGTAACGATGAAAAACGGATCATATATCAATCCTGAGATAAAGATCATAACTGACTTTCAAGCTAATAAAAAGTTAAAGCGATAACACGCGACCTGGAGCTGCTGAATTTGATCATTTGGGCGGTCTTGAAAGATACAATTAAGAAATCTAACTGGTTCAAATCGCACGATCTTGGTGGCCAGTTTACATCACCTCTACGTGAGATGACCATGCATCGCTCGTGCAGAATGTCCCATGTCACAGGAGCTGTGTGGCACGTAGTGCCGTCCTGTTGAAACCACATGTTGTTAGTGTCCATATTATCCAATTCAAGCCAAAGTAAATTGTTAATCATCGACCTATGAGTGTTTTTACAATCCACCTACAGTTCTCTCATGCTTCTTCACACAGTTAGGAAATGCCTTTGTAAGAATTCTTGCCTTTTACCAAAATATAATGCACTCCTTGACTTCGCGATTATTATAAAACAAAACAAACGAGAACTTGTCGAATAGATGGTAACTTTACACCATTTATTTAATGGCTAGGCTGTCCGATAAGGAAATAGTTATTTACATTAGAGTGCGGAAAAGTTGATTTTACAACGAGAGAGCTCGTTTAGGGAACTAGCCCGAATTTGTGTAAAATGTTTTGGCCAACAATTTTTGTTTATGAAGCAAATAGATTGCAAGCAATTAGATTATTTACAATATTAAAAAATAGGCATTTAATTTTTTTTTTGCACTACTACGAAATGTTGCGCTACTTACAAAGTACTTTGCAACATTGTACGTAAAAATCTAGTTTCGCTTAATTTATACACGATGTCAAAGCTAGCTTATCAAATTCAAGAGCCCAAAATATATTTTTTATTACTCATGCGTGCAAAGTACTTCATAACTTCATAACGAGAAATGCTACTTCACATTGTCTTTCCACATAACCTTGGTAACGCACGCAAATATTTAATAACGCTAGGTTACATTAAAAAAAAACATTTAAAGGTTACATTAAAAAATAAATAAAAATAAAATGAACACAATCAAGACCTCGATATTAAAAAAGTGCCAGAATTTTTTTTCTTTACAAAATAATAATAAAAATTAAATTTAAAATGAGTGTAAATTATATGGTGGTACCATACAACTCAGTCTTCAGTTGAGTTCTTATGTCTTATGAACGTTCACTCACTTTGAGTGTGAAAATGACAATTTTCCGCCCTAGTTACAAAAGTAGGGAAAGATCCTTCGTTCTATTCCCTCCTCACTCCTCGCCCGACGATTTAAAATTAAATGAAAAATACACCATCAGTCAGTTCTTAAAAAAAAATACGGTTTATTGAAATAGCATCGTTGCAGATACAGCTGAGGGGTTCATATGGATTCCAAAGAAATATATGGAATTATTTGCAGACGATGCTATCCAAGACTACAACGCCAACTTTAGTAGAAGTCTATGTGCTCATGCTGAGAAAATAAAAATTATGATTGGTAAAGAAATAGGTGTTATTAAAATTACCTCTAGAGATTAATTCTTCAAATAAAAATTTGTAGATTATTCTAATAAAGAAATTGCTTCAAATTTTGTTATTTTATTTCACACTCCTCCTCCTCCATACATTTTGATTGGCTTATTGAATATTCGTTTGGGTATAGGACGCAAACATTTTATTTCACACTCCTCATGATGAGTCATTGAACACTTGCAAGGTCACTGAACTGTCGACTCAGCATTTTCTTGTTTCGACCTGTCTAGATCACATGACATATACAACGCATTTTGATTGGCTTGTCGAATATTCGTTAGAGTATAGGATGCAAACATTTTATTTCACACTCCTCACGATGAGTCATTGAACACATGCAAAGTCACTGAACTGTGGACTCAACATTTTCTTGTTTCAACCTGTCTAGATCACGTGACATATACAACGCATTTTGATTGGCTTATCGAATATTCGTTTGGGTATAAATAGGACACAAACTACTAATAATGAATTAGTTATATCAACGCAGCACCACCAACAGTATCCATGTCAGATTCGGGTAGAAGTTCATCTACTTTCTTGGATGACTTACTACAAGATTTCGATGAAGAAATTAAAAGTGAATGTCGTCTCATAAACGAAGTTAGCTACCCAATATCCAAGACATTATCGATTTCAACTGGATTCAGCGCGGTTAATACCAAAATAGTACCCGCTTGCGATAGCTTCACCATAAGTTTTCAGTCATCAACCAAAAGGAATAGAAGCAGATATATCACATTACAAAGCAGAGGGGTTCAATTCGATCTGGATCAAGAGGCGGCATATAAGTTAGATGGCTTATTTAAATTAATTGATTATCGTTTGGAACGTTTGAAAACATTAAACTTTGCCGATTATTACAACGAGTGGCTGTTGCATTTCATAAACTTACCAAAAGATTGTGACGTCACATCGACGTTGGAAAACCTACTACAAACATCTTCTCAGCACTTTGAAAGCATAGAATATATGTATGAGATTTTGACGCACAACAAATGGAAATTATTTAAAGACATAGAATCAGCCCGACAGTGTAATGGTTAAGATCGCCAACGATACAGTAGAACGGTTAGTACAAAGAAAAGCACGATTGGAGCAACACATTATAAAAATACAGCGATTAAAATTAGAAATTAAAAGATATCAAGATGCTAAAAAGTGTTACCAACTTTTTTCTAAACTGTGTATCAATGAATAAGTGTTGTGTTTGCTGTAGTCAGTATAAATTACATTTAATGACACATATAAGACTCAGGGAACTACAGTCGATGTGGGATACGCTTCCAAAGCACTTTCAAGAAGATGAAGATTTAGCCGCCTGTCTCCCATGTTTGGAAGAAGAAAGCTAAAGGTGTAAAAAAAGTGTAGTGATAAAGGATATTAGTGGTGAAGATTACAGACAATGTATGTTAACCGGGGAAAGAATATATCGCAAGCAACAAACATTTAGAAGCTATAAGCATGTCATATATACCATCGAACAAAATAAAATTTCATTGAGTAGTAATGACAATAAACGATACATTTGTCCTAACGGTGTAAATACTCTCGCATGGGGTAATTCCTATATTCCAAAATTGTAATAAATTTATATATTTGTTTTTGTAAATATTGTTTATATATCTTTTAATTGTAAATAATGTATATTTTTTGTATTGTAAATTAAATATTTTTTATTGTTATTAATGCTTATATTTATAATAAATGTCTATATAACATATATCTCTTTTTTATTATGCTAACCACTTGTTTTTCAATCCAAGTGTGAATATCCTAAACACATGAAATATTTATATAACACGCGTGAGTATATGCCTGTATAGTTTTAAGATATCTTAAGATAAATATTTAGGAATCCAAAACATTCGATAGAGAATGAAAGGTTGTAAAATAATGAAAACTACATAAAATTTATGGTTTTATTAAAATTTACTTCAATACATTTAAATACTTATATAAACATTCAACATTTCTTACACTACACATAGAATAATTATTAATATGATTGAAGCATGTATGATTCATTTGAATAAAATTAGGGCAATCGTAAAATTCATCTTCATCATCTTCTAAATTCATAACAATATATTCATTACAATGTAAGTAAGAATTGAAAATAGAATCTAATAACAGTTTTTTCAAATGTCCTTTTACAAAAATAATATTAAAACTATCTGAATGCTGAATATGAAACCTTAAAATATTTTGAAACAGATTTGGCGATAAATTTCCAGCGCTGTATTTAAGACCGTGATAGTAATTCTCTAACCACTGGGCTTGTTTCTTATCTGCTGCGTTAAGAGATTGGAAAGGCGTTGATGGTTTGAATAGGTAGGTATCTACATTATCCACATCGAATGAATTGATTGAAAGTTCTTTTGGTGTAAATTTTCCATTCACACTAAATCCTTGAACATCTATAATAAATCGTCTAGCCATATGGCCTTCTTTCTCAGTATTGGCCCGAGCAACTTTTCCAAATGATTGATTCTTCTACGAAAGCGAGCACGATCTGCAGCTTCCCTCAACCACTCAATACCGTTTCTAGATTCACACTGAGGCTCAATAATAAAAATATCAACAATATCCTCTCCGTCAGAGTTTATTAAAAATGAAACACTATTCTTCATTATGAGTTTTAAATTAATTTTCGAACTATTCCTGACAATGGAGTGTATTCAACGAGGGCATCACACAAAATAAGGCAAAAGGCTTGAGTGTTTGGCTTGAATGCTTGCGTAGCTTCAAATTCAATTTTGAAATCAACAGTTGACAATTTAATACTCTCATTTTGTTTAGATCCATCAAATACAAAAAGAACATGATCTCTGAATTGAGTCATATCCAATATTGGTTCGTTTACACCATCACCATAGTAACTGTTTTGGAAAGTGGCATACATGTAATAGAGTTGAGCATAATCACCATTATTCATATCAAGATTTAAATTATCATACGATATGAATTCGAGTTTAGATGAATTTTCATATTTCGCAGTGTTGCATTATCAAATTTGGATGCGTTTTTTGCATGGGTATCCCTTCGCCCCTCTTGCAGTGCAATTATAACATATCGAGGCTTCTCCAGAGCTGTAGATGTTTTTACAGACCAGATATCTCTATCGGTATTTTTTAAAGCAGGTAGTTCATGCAACTCCCACTTACGGAACGGTATTAATATCGGTTTATATTCTTTGAGTTTGTCCAATACATTCAATCGAGATTCGTCGTTGAGTTGGAGATGGGGAATTCTCCAGTAAATTCTATCAATATTGAGAGTTATATTTGCATCGCCTTTGTAGCAGTTCACGTCAGTTCTAGCTCGTAGTAGAATTAATTCCTGCTTCACATTCATTAATATTTTTCATAAAATATCCTCAGCAAAACCTAATAAATATTTCAATGGAATTAGAGCATAGAACCTTTTGTTCTTATCAAAGTATGTAACATTTGTAGCATTTTCAGCCCAGCCGCAAAGATCAAGTATATGCTGATTTCGCTTGGTGTTGGAGAGTAATCCTTTCATCGTGCTTGAAATTCCTACATCTCGATTCTTATCTACTTCAACTCCATTCAATTCATAGCAAATTTCATCAAACAAAAACGCATATGCATTTCTCACAAACTGAAAGTTGTGTGTAGTTGCTGGTGGAATGAGTTTCGGAAAATTAACGGTTCCGCTCACATAAATATAACTTTCACTCGGGCATGTGTAAATATCTTGGTGTTGTATCATTATACGAATCTCATCATTGTTTCGATAGTTTTGAGCCAGAGGGTGATATGTGTGAAATTCACTCTTTGCAATAGTCTCCTCATAGTCAACTTTGGAGAATATATTTATTTTATCCATACTGTCGCTTTAACTTATATCCTAGAGATAATAGTTTACTTTTTAATATAGGTGTTAACTCTTTGGAATCTAGATGTCGAGTGGTAGAATTGCTCGAAACAGCTGCTTTTATACGATTTCCGTGAAAATTAATTCCCATCTCTCTCACTTAATACTCTTCAGCTCTAAACGTACTAGTATTTTTTCACCTCTAAAATTCACAGGACTGCCGTCTTGATCGAGAATTGTTAATGTGATGTTATCTATCGCTCGAGCGTTTATTGGTAAGTAAATAATATTTCGTGGTTCAATATTTATTGCAAATCCAGCATCAACATTAGGTGAAAATTCAAATATAGTATGTGATAGCGTGCTATTGTAGTAAACACCATGCACAATGTTACACTCAACTCGAATACTATTAACTTTTATAATTTCAACTGGTAAATCTGACTCGTGTAATTGATTAGCTGCCAACTTTTTTGCAGAAAAGCCCAACAATCTCCCTATTTTTTTTTTTTTTTTTAATCATCTTTATTTCTTCTAAATATACAGGTTTTTTCATTTATTTGTAAGGTACATTAAGAAATTACTTGCCACAGTGGCGAAGCCAGAGCGTGGCAAGGAGCTCTGCACTGAAATTATTAATAAATATTTACCTACATTTCCTTGTTTTAACTTAATATTATTCTATAAAATAAAATAAAATGTCCTGCTATTATGTGGGAAAAATAAAAAAAAATTCTAAAAAATTAACTAAAATGAACACCATTCTATATAAAAAATTAAATTATATATCTTTTAATTGTTGACTTAAGGGTAAGTCATTTGGGAGTATGAATAGAAACTACAGAGCTGTAGATGTCTTCGGCAGCCATGGACCATTAGGCAGTGCTAGGTAGGCTCGTAGTAAATTAAAGAATTGACCAAAGTTATTGGCAGAACGGATCTCCAGAGGAAGCTCATTATACATCCTGGGACCGAGGTAGGACCAGTGTCCCATGCCATGCGAGGTAAATCTCCTGGGGGTTATTTCCTGGGGGGCTATTGAGCGACTAGCAGTGAAATCAATATCGTATTTACTCATAATTTCACACTTTAGCGTATTATTGTTGGGTTTAATTGACAACACCTTATCTCGTTCGATCTTCTCGACGTAGGTTCCGCTAATCAGATTCCGATTTTGCAGGAAAAGTTCAATATCTGTTATCTCGTACGAGCCAGCTGGTATTTTAATTTGCGTTCCACCTGCGTACTCAAATAGATTATTACAATCTTCTTCAATATTCGGAATAGTATTGTATGTGTGAAATCCAATAAGTCATAAGCAATATAATGTGTCAGGGTCTAATTCTATCGATGGGTGATAATTCACAGAGAGCACATTAGTAGTACTTTGCAGTGTGAAGGTCTGAGACATGACTGATGGATTTATATAGTTACCATCAGTTTTATTTCGTTAGAAATTGCAGGCATAAATGTCCACAGTTGTAGCTATTAAATTTCTGATATCTATCATGATTATACACTATCTCGCTACCTCGAAAATATTTTAACAGCTCTACAGGCGGTTGCAAGTCGCCAAAGCTATCAAAGTATGTAACTAAATTCCTCCGTTTTTTATACGCAACCCAATGCGTGCCCGATCCTTTAGCAGAATCTAAATTTATCACCGCACATTCGTTGTATAAAGGTTTTTGGAAGAGCATAAACGCATAAACACACCACGAAAATGCTTAATGTGTTCTCGTGCAGCGTAGTTTTGAATATCTAAGTCGGTGAGCGGACGTCGAGGTAGCTTACTTAGTTTTTTGGGGACTGCTTTAAATACAACCCTAAACCTTTTCGATATGGTTTGAGATATAGTCCACGTCCACGTAATGCAATTGCTTCCATTGTCCTGTTATGTCGCTATGATTAGGCTAATTTATTTCTAGCATCTTTGGAAGCGTTCACTGCCTTTGTAATTCCTGCAGCGCCACCTGCTAGCGAACCAAGCGCACTTAGCCCTGCAAACAGCGGTATCAGCGGTAGCATCCCACCATGTTTCGGTATGGAGATTATACGAGGAGTACGAATTTTTCTTCGACCTCCTGCCTCCTTTACCGCAACTCTAGCAGCTGCTAGAGCAATTTTACCACCTTCTCTCCCATCTAGATTCTTGAACTTTTTCATTGCTCTGCGCACTTTTGATACAACTCCACTATTTAGTGCAACTTTCTTTTTTGTTTTATTATTAATACCCATTCCGAGTTTCCGTTTAATTTTCATAATGGAAGCAACAGATAATGCAGCTGCTTTTTCAGCGAACTTTGCGTCTTCTGCTTTTACTCTTTCCAAGCAGCTTTTTGAAAAACTTTATCAGCTCTATGTCGATCCGACTGAATGTTACTTCGTGAATATGCAATATCGTGTTCTTTACATGCGCTGCCTAGAGGATTAATGCCGGGTCGCCTCTTGCTAAACGCTTTTCCAACTTAGTACCCGGACCACAATACTGATAACCTCCAGGTATGTGTATCTCGAACGGGAGCTTGTTGATGAGTGAATTGATGATGCCTCTTCCAGCGTACATATTGCAATGAATGTTTACACGATACATCGAGTTTATATATAGTTGTTGAGCGCTGTATATTTTAGTATCATGCGGGTCGTTAAGCAGAAACTATCTCTACCAATCATGAATCTTGATTCATGTGTTGGTGAAGGTATGTCACTATTAAAAGAGAGACGTCATGGAATTTTGCTCCCGAATACGTTGAGATGTTTAATTTGTGATCCATCGAATTGCGGTAAATCCAACGTAATGTTGAGTTTACTGTTTGATGAGAACGGTGTAAAGTTTAAAAACGTATATGTTTATTCGAAATCACTATACCAGTCGAAATATCAGTTTCTTGAAAAAGTTTTAAAACCGCTCAAAGGTGTGATATTTCCCATTCAAAGAGAATGTAGATATAATGAAACCTAGTGATGCAAAACCCGATTCAATTTTCATATTCGATGATGTAGCTTGCGATAAGCAGGATGTGATACGAGAATATTTTAGCATGGGGCGACACAATAATATAGATTCTTTCTATCTGTGTCAAACATATACTCGTATCCCCAAACATCTAATACGTGATAATGCAAATTTTATAATACTCTTCAAACAAGATGATTTAAACCTCAAACATGTTTACAACGATCACATAAGCAGTGATATGACTTTCGATAAATTCAAGGAAATGTGTTCAGAATGCTGGATAGAGTCCTATGGGTTTATAACTGTGGATAAAGATTGTAGCATTGATAAGGGGAGATATCGTAAATATTTGGATCAGTATATAATAGGTAAATAGATCCAGATAGTCAGTATACATCAAGACTGTTGGGGCGAGAGGACGTTTAAAGCTGATTGAAAATTTCTGTAAATAATAGAGAGCTGATTGAAAGCTGTTTAAAGCTGATTGAAAGCTGTTTAAAGCTGATTGAAAGCTGTTTAAAGCTGATTGAAAGCTGTTTAAAGCTGATTGAAAGCTGTTTAAAAGCTGTTATAGAAAATACAGTATGATGAGTAGAAATGTTCAGCGTAGGCTTGTTGATGTTCAAAGATCTATTCGTAAAAAGTTACTAGCTATGAAACTGAATAGAGTCTAAGAAGATAAATTATTGGATAAAACTTATAAACCACTAATCGAACCTTTGAAGAATTTAATAGACACATCACAACAATGGCAGCCGAATATTTTTAGAAGTTATAAACAAGGGGGTTCCCCTTCTAAGATCCCTAATTTATCCCTATCCAAAAATAAACAAGAAAGTGATGGTGATGTTGGGGCTAAACGAAAAGTAACTAATTTCTTACAAAAACCTAAGCGAGTACGCAATCAAGAAATTTCATATGACAATATACCTCGAGATGATGAAGATATATTTAAAACGTTTATGGAAGATCTTCAAACTATGGATCCTTTACCGAAGCAATATGTGGAAATGTTAATAAGAGATGTAGATGATGAATTTGATATGCGAATGGGTATTCATTTCAATCCAGATACTGAAATATGGGTTATTGGAAAATCGGATGTAGAGATTATCGGAAAAGATTTAAAAATAGAAGGAATCAGATACATTGGTACTCCTGGTCTCTATGAATTACTTTTCAAGAAGAAACCTCTTGGTTATAATGATGATGACAAGCGTAATTATAAAGATATTTTGGAGAGAACCAATGCGCTGCGAAGAAATTATAACCCAAATTCGCAGACTCAAGGATCTAGGACATATAAATATAGAAACATAATTAAACCACTTTTTGAGGAAACCGGAACAGATTCCTCATCATCTGGAAGAGGGCTATTTGATTCATCTTTACAGATTCCTAATAATATAGCAAGAGTGCAATATCGATATTGGGATAGTCTTAAAGAGTTAATAGACCGCCTATGTCTTTTACATGCTTCTAAGAAGGCTGGAAATACATCTCATCAGAATGAAATTGTAGCTATTGAAGAGGAATTACGGGAGGCAAATATAATAGAATGAATTGTGTATTCATAGCTCACATCAATGATGAGCCTCGATAAGTTCGGACGTCATTCAAATCGTAAAAGTGGTCAAACACGAGGCCCTCCTGGATCAGGATTTCTTTTTACTCGTACCGGTGATTTTAATGTTGAGAATAAAAGAATTTGTAACATAAGTGAACCTCAGGATAAGTCAGACGCTGCTAATAAAGATTTTGTTGATACTTCTATTAGTCTCATTAAACATCAATTTGATAATTCTCATGATAACAATAAAACGAATATTGAGAATCAGTTAAAAATATTCAAAAATGAGATTAGTTTATTAAAGAAATATCTAGATAAACCGGCAATAGTTACACCCAATCCCCCAAAGAAACGCGTTAATTTAAAAGACATTCCTCATGGGACAACGTCGCCCTCTTTCAACGAAGTCCGTTAAACAGGATGTGGTCAATGAATTGCATAAACCTGCAAGAAAAATTTTTACCAGACGTAGAGTTATATTAAAAGGTATAGATGATTTATGGCAAGCAGTTTTAGCAGAATTTGGCCCTTATGCTCATGAAAATAAAGGCTATAAATTTATTTTGGTGGTAATTGATTGTTTCTCAAAATTTCTGTGGACTGCTCCGTTAAAGGATAAATCCGCAGCAAGTTTAACAGATGCATTCAAGAAAATTTTCCAAGAGAGTAATCGCACACCACGCAATCTACAAACAGATCAGGGTAAAGAGTTTTATAACCAACAATTTAATTCGTTAATGAAGAAGAAACAGGTTAATCATTACTCAACGTATACCATCATGAAAGCATGATGGTTGAACGGGTTATTCGCACTCTAAAAGAGAAATGTGGGGTGTGTGGTCTGGGGCCGGGTCTAGGGTTGGAGCTAGTGGGGGGGGTGGTCTGGGGCCGGTTCTAGGGGGGTAGTGGTGGGGTAGTAGTGGGGGGAGTGTTGGGCGGCAAGGAGTGAGGAGGGAATAGAACGAAGGATCTTTCCCTACTTACAAAATGTACTAATCTATCACTCCATAACTCAATGAACATCTTTTTGCAATAAACAACGGCTTACTAATGATCTGAAAAATTACGCAACTTGTGTGAACAAGTTGAAATTGCAAGTCGACACGGGTTATCATTAATAAAATATTTTTTCATGACTATATTGGGTTATTACAAAAGTTTTTAGAAGGTAAGCATTTTAATTGAAATTGAAAAATTGAATTATTTAAGGGATACCCTAAAGGCCGATTCTCATATACGCGACATTCAGCTACGCGACGTCATGCGACATTGCCTGTCAAATAATGATTACATTGTTTTAAACGGGCACCTTCTCACTATGGCTACGCGACAGCTACGCGACGTGCCCATTTAAAAGAATGTAATCATTATTTAACAGGCGATATCGCACGACGTCCCGTAACTGAGTGTCGCGCATATGGGAATCGACCGTAATATGTAAATTAATTGTGTGAACTTGATTGTGTAACGACGAGAAAAATATCATATTACATCACATCTTGAGATAAAGATCATAACTGACTATGAATCTAATAAAAAGATAAAACGATAACACGCGACTTGGAGCTGCTGAATTTGATCATTTCGCCGATCTTGAATATTATTTCAGTTAAAGCATCGATAAGATAATTCTTGTAATTGTATTTTTATGCTTAATAAAATTAATTAGAAATATGTAAATATTATATAAACTATATATTATTGTATATTTTTAGAATAAGTGGAGTTTTATCAGTATTTCTGTGCTCACAACATCTCAATGCATTTATTAAATGCGGAAAAATGCGTTTATTATTTTTATTTTTATAAACAAACATTTTTTTTTTTGTAAAAGTGATTACTTTTATGAGTAGGCAAAAAATGACAAATTTATGCTGACAATTAAGTTATAAATATGCTTAGTTTTAAGTAAGTACATTTTTAATAAAAAATATTTTAAAAAATATGAAAATAGTAGCTACAAATGAAATAATACCCATAGAACCAGCCTTGCTATGCCATTACTGCAAATTCGAATAAAACTAAATCTAAATAATTTCAGAAAAGAAAGAGTATGCCTTATTTCCTTTTTATTTCTATCATCATATTCCATCTCATCCAATGAATAATTAGGATACCTGTATTGCATTAGTAAATATTTGGCGACTCCCATCCAATGTCGCGACAATAAACCTTTAAAAGCATCTATAAAAACTGTAGCCATTTTGTTGTAATCGTTTTCCGTCATTTTTTGAATATATATTGGAAATAAAGAATGAAATAGCGCGTTGCAAATTTGAATGGTTTCCTCCAAAGAATCCCGACAAATGTTAAATCTAAAACAAATCGAAAGATTATTTTGTTGGTAATATAAAATACAATCTCGTACTCATCCTGTATTCCTAAAACTTTTCCAACATTTCTCCAAATATGTACAAATCCTGCTAAATCTTCTTTACTCGCTCCAAAAATTCCTAAACGTTTAGGTATCAATATAACCAAAATAAAACCCAATTGCGTCACCGCCATATCTCTTTGGTTAATTTTCGGCAAACCTTTTTCACTTATAAATTTACTACTCTTCGCATGTATAGCTTTTACTGTTTTTAGAGATTTCCAAGATTTGCTGCCAGGTTGAAAATCCTCAGTATACCATAACAGTATATGCTTTATTGTGGATATATAGCGCTTGTAAGAGCTTTTTGCGATACTGGATTTTCCTGTTTTTTGTAATGCTTCATTAAAAAATGGATCAGCTAGACCCACTATCAATGCTATAATTTTCGAAATTAGCACTGAAAAGAAATATTTATATATAAAATTCCTTCCTCTGAAAATAAAAAGAAAGAATTTATATTAATATATATTAATAAGTCTGTGCATAAATTAAAATCTACAATTAAGAATCTATCTAATAGATAATATATGATAATAATCTATGATGATAATTATGCAATGTTTCTTTATAGAATATGTATCTATGTATATGTATAGCATATGTTTTTTTAATTAATGCTTAAATTAAAAAGAAAGAATTTTTTAACTAGACTAGACTGAATATATTATACAGAAGAGAACTATACAGAAAATCATAATAGATGCAGCAGAAATAACGATAGGAAAACAAACCTCAACAAGGAACAGTAACCAATGGTTCGATAATGAATGGTAGGCAGCGATAGAAGAGAGGCGACAGGCAAAATCAGATATGCTGAAAACCAGAACTAGAAGTAAGACAGAACAATACACAGAAAAGCGAAGGAAAACTAACAAAGTGTGTAGAACAAAAAAAGACAATTGGGTTGTTGAAAAAAAAAAACGATTTTTTTATATATTTTAAAACCTTATTATAAATAATTCGGATGTGCGATGAGAGAAAGTGTTTTTGTTTTGTTTTTAATTAATTATAAACAATTTAAAAGTGATACAATTTTGATAATAATCACTTAACTCCAAACGCGCCATAATTTGTTTGTGATATCGTAAGAGAGAAGCTTCATTCTAACATTCAAGCATAAACATTCTTTATAAAATCGTCGTTTTAGGATTCTTTCGGCGCAGTGTTTAAAACCATTGGTTTCGACATTTAACTATGTGGGATATTTAAAAACATTTTTTGAGGAGTTCTTTTTATAGTACTCCTACACGATGGTACGAAACAAGCACGAAAACTTTTAATATTTGACTTTTAGTATTTGATATATATGACATGTCTACTACAACTACTGTATCAAAGAAGTCATGCGTGGGTAGAAATTAACCTTCTTACGTCACAACGCGACCGGCCTGTTTCGGTACCGAGTTTAAAAATATATTTTCAATTTGTTATAACTTTTTAATTACAACGAAAAAAAAGAAAACAAAAAATAGTTTTGTTATAAAACTTATATATGAGCTTTCGATTTATGACAAAAAAAAATTATTCAAATACCCAATTCATTCATTCATTCATTCATTAATAAGATAGAACAAACAGAAGAATACCATACCGGCCACCAAGTACGGAATAGGTGCATCAAGACAATGAAGAAGGGCTTTCAACGGCTTTCAAGGGCTTTCGAGAATTGATAAGTTGGAAATAATATATTAGAAAGTTGGGCGGAATATTTCTCCGAACTGCTAAACGGAGAAATAGACGAAAATGACAGCGACAATGAAGAACACTCTCAGGAAAAAGAAGAGATCGAAGAACCAACTATAACTGAAGTAGAGACCGCTGTACGAAGCACGAAAAATAACAAGGCCCTCGGAACTGACGATATACCTGCAGAGCTATTTAAAGCAGGGGGAGATGAGCTAATCAAAGCTCTGCACAAACTTATTGTAGACATATGGCGGAAAGAACAATTACCTCATAATCATATGCCCGTTACACAAGAAAGGAAACAAACTAGAATGCAGTAACTATAGAGGCATATGTCTCCTGAACATTACATACAAAATTTTCGCCCACATCCTCAACCAACGAATTGCTCCTCTTGCAGAGGAACTACTAGGAGACTACCAAGCGGGCTTTAGAAGAGGACGATCAACCACGGATCAAATTTTTACCCTCCGGCAAATTCTTGAAAAATGCTGGGAGTATAATATTTGCGTCTTCCAAGTATACGTTGACTATAAATCGGCCTACGACAGCATTAAACATAACACCATTTGGAGCACACTGAGAGAATTTGGGATACCAAGAAAGTTAATCAGGATAGTTAAAACGACACTCATAGGAACTAAATGCAGGTGCAGGATTGGGCAAAACGTCTCGAAAGATTTTAATATACCCATAGGTGTGATACAATCACCCATACTGTCTAACCTAGTATTAGAAGGCATCATTAGGAAAATTTACATCAACCCCGGTGGTACACTGTTTAAGAGAAGCTCTGAACTACTAGCATACGCAGACGACGTGGTAATACTGGGAAGGAGAGAAAGGGACATAGTAGAAATACTGAATCAGATGAAACAGGCAGGAAAATAAACTGGACTTAAAGAGAGTAAATTGCAAGGAAACAAAAGCACTAACAACCTGTTGTGGAGGCCCACAGAGAGAGAATGAAATTTTGGAGATGCAGAACCGCCAACTATGTAAAACGAATACTTTCAAATATTTAGGCACTACAATTAACCACAATAATGACGTGTCTAGCGAAATAAAGCAACGCATAATAGCAGATAATAGGTGCATGTTCACGCTCGACAGTATGCTGAAATCGAGAGCAGTATCGAGAGCATACAAGCTCCGTTTATACGAATCTGTAATAAAACCTGTTGTAAGTTATGGAAGCGAGGCGTGGACCCTCACACAAAGAAATGAGGAGCTACTAAATCGATTTGAAAGAAGGGTTTTAAGGAGAATATATCAACCTGTGTGCGACGAAGCGGAAAATGGATGGAGAATACGGATGAACTTCGAATTAAAAGAACTATTACAAGAACAAGACATTGTTGGTTGGATTAAAAGGCAACGTATAAGATGAATGAGCCACGTCTGGAGAATGCCAAATACAAGAACAGCCAGATCTGTGTTTACAAATACACGAGAGGGCAGACGACCTACAGGACGGCCTCGATCAAGATGGAAAGATAATGTGCTAGAAGACCTGAAAGTACTGAGAATAATCCCCAGAGAACTAGACTATAACAGATGTAAATAGAGACAGATGGAAGGCGGTTGTCGATGAAGCCAAGGCTCTACATGGGCCGTAGTGCTGTGTGTATGTATTTAGACTGAATATATTTACAAGACGACGGTTACAAGACGAGGGTTATACATTATTTTATTCTTTGCAAGCAGACCATAGCAACAAAAGCGGAAGGAACGAATTATTCATATTTTAAAATCGGGTCAAAACAGTCTCAACAATAAAAAATGCATGACATAAAAAAATTAAACACCGAGAAGGGGTAGGTATTTTTGAACCAGACTTGGCAGAAATGTTTAACTAGTCAAAGGGTAAGTAATTGATTCAAATTTCATGCGTTTTGAGGTTCCGATTATGCCTATAGTACGGCAACGTGAAAATTATCGACAACTGAATGAATTCCATACAGGTCGCATTATTGGCTTACGTGAAGGTGGTTTTCATTAAGAGGGGAAACCACATTAGGAGGCTGTTTGATACTAATTTTTTAGGATTTTTTTTTTTTTTTGGTGGGAAAAAATAACTAGAATTTAATCAAATTTTAACATTATTTCATTCATATTTCAAACAATTTCTATGAATTTTTTTGAATAATTTCAGCCAAAAATATAAAAGTTACGATGTGATGTGCGCCGAAGGTTGTAAGTATAGTTTTCCAATTGCGTGCAGTGTAGCCATTCCGATTTTCATGTGAAATCAAAAAGGTTTTGATTTTACATTAACAACTTATTTTCTAAGAATATGAACCTCAATGCAGGCTAAAAAAATGAAAATTAGAAATTTTGCAGATGTTGGAACAATTTTTCTTCGATTTTCACGATTTTTTTCTCTAATTATGCAAGAAAAAATACCCTTAAAATCATGATATCATCTAACAAGTTGGTTCATATAATTCGATATTTTATAAAGAATCGTACTATCAATTTTTATAATGATCGGTTCCACACTTTTTGAGTTAGATTGCACGCAAATGTGAAAAAGTCATTTCGAGATAAACGAAGTAATGCTCCGCTCGAGCCTGTAGCCTGTACCCGATGTGCACTCGGTTCTATGCTCATAAAATCTAAACGAATGCGAATTTCAATTTAAAATTTTGACAGCGAATTCTTGGATAGTTAAACTAACGGATTTTTAACATCCTAATGTGGTTTCCCTCCTTAAGAGAAATTGCTAATCGTCTAAACCGTAACAAGTCCTCTGTATTGCGGTGTTACAGAAGGTCAAGAATATCGTAGAAGAGGAAGTCGACGGCCAATACAGATGTGGTCCAGGATACCCATCTCTAATTAATGGCATTAAGCGACCGATTCTCGAGTACAAGAGCAATAGTCGATCAATGGTTTGAAAACGAATGACGTCCTGTAATCCTTCGTAAAGTTTACCGACGAATCAATATCAAATCAAAATTAAATTTATTTTATAAACGATGGAAGTACACTAAAATACATATATGATCAAGACAAAAAAGAAAGAGAAATTCAGAAAGATATATTACAAAAATCTTGAAGAGAATAAAGAGTATCTTCTAATAAAATGGATTTCAACTTCTTCTTGAAGTATCTCCATGAAACTTCATCACTAATACTATTTGGTAGCTGGTTGTAGATGGAAATTTGAAAGATTTTTGGAGATTTACAGCAACATTGTAAGTTACACTTAGGAGTATATAGTTTCGTACGTCCTCTCGTAAAGTGATGGTGGATATCCATGTTTCTGTTCAACCCTAACTTCATTTTGAGAATGACACAAGCTACCTCCAAGATGTATAGGTAGTGATAGTTTATATTTTTAGCCTTTGGAAATGCAGTCTGCAGCTGGCTGTAGAAGGAATACCTACCAGAGATCTTATGGCATTTTTTGTGTGTTGAGCACAAATTCTATTTTACTAGAGGTTTCCCACGCTACATTCCGTTAAGTTAAAATTGACTCAATCTCAGCATAGTAGAAATTAAGCAGTTCATGTGGGTTTATAATTTTTCGTATCGCTCGAATTAAAAAAGACTTGCTATTAATTTTCTTTGATAACGTATCCACTGCCATGCTCCAGGTAAGGAAATCGTCAAAATAGAGTCCCAGGAGTTTAAATGGAAGGATATGGGGTTCTACCACAGCTTCAACATATCGACTGTGTGGTGCAGATGAAAAAAAAGGTGGCTGTAGAAGGATACCTACCTACCTATTTTACTAGAGATTCCCCACGCGAGAAGTTCTGGATATAGTTTAGTGAATCATACATTGCTCTAAACAATTAGCGGGTAATTAATTTTTGCCTCCATAAAGTTCAAACGGAAAATTACATGCTAATAAAAGTTAGAATATCTGAAAGACGCTCTATTTAATTATTTTAATTGATCCAAAGGGAATTATGTTGCTTTCGTTCTGTGAAGGTTAAAACCATCGATCTTTAAGTTCAAGTTCTCCGCATACTGACTTCGCTGTTTTGAAAATGAGGTATTCAGTTTTATCGTTGTTTAGGAATAGGTTGTTCGAGGGGAAGCAAACCAGCTCTTTGGATAAAACATTGTTAGCTTCAATTTCATTTTCAGTCGTTGAAGTTATGGATATAATGAATGTTGATCAGTATATCAGCATATAAAATGCATCAACAGTCTTGCATAAATGAGACTAGGTTCGCTGTATATAATAAGAGCAAGGTAGAGGCCAAAACACTTCCTTGAGGAACACCTATGATAATATTCAGCGGCTCCGATATACCAGTTTCAACATTTGAGGTGTCATTTACGTGTCGTTTCCTGTTTAATAGGTAGGATTGTATTAAGTTGCCCATTTTTAAGTTGCCCAAGTATTTCAAGTTGAAATAGTTTATCTAAAAGTTGTGGGTGAGAAACACAATGAAACACACTAAAGCCTTTGATAGATCGGCGAAAATGCCGATAGGATGATTTCCTTTAACCACTTCATTTAGAAGTTGAATGTACAACTCCGAAAGAGCAGTGGCTGTAGCTTTGCCCTTACGAAATTAGAGCTTTTGGCTTGCAGTCCTATATTGTGCTTCCACTGACAATTCGTCATCGACAGCAACGCTTGCAGTGGTGTACCTTGCGACTGGTTTGGGACGTGGAATGGTATAGAGTGGTCTTCAGCGACGAATCCTGATTCTCCTTGGGAATGCACGATTGTCGCTTAAGGGTGAGACGTAGACGTGGAGAACGTCGCCATGTGCAGTTTTATGTTAATCGGCATTTGCACTACACAGTCGGGGTTATGGTATAGGGTGCTATTGTTTATGAAAGCAGGTCTCAGTTGGTATTCATCTGAGGCAATATGATATCCCAGGCACCGATATGTTGATGAAGTGGTAGTACACCATATGCTTCCATTCCTCCAGGAGGCGAAGGACCTGCTTTTCCAACAGGATAATGCCCGTCTCCACATTGCAAGGCATTCTATGAAGCTCTTCGATGTTGCCACCCAGATAGAATATGTGTGGGACATGATGGGTAGAAGACTCAAACAAATAGCCCATCCTCCACAAACACTAGAAGCTTAGCGGTATGAACTACAGATTACCTGGGATGCAATACCTCAGGGGAAAATCGACAACCTGGTGAAATCCATGCCCCAAAGGGTGCGGGAGTGTGAAACTAATAGGGGTCGTCCAACAGATATTAATAAAAAATGCCTTTATCTTTTGTTTAATTACTATGAAATTTTAATCAATTACGACCTTTGACAAGTAAACAAGTACCGACATTTCTTGACTAACATTTCTGCCAAGTTTGGTTCAAAAATTCTTACCCCTTCTTGGTGTTGCATTTTTTATGTCACAGAGTATATATTGAAAACACTGGAACATCGGGAGTTGAAACCTTAAAATCAGCTTAATTTGCTTTCTTCAAATATTTAAAAAGTTCGTAATGAATATTTGAAAATTAATTGTTCTATTCGAAATTATTCTCTCAATAATTTCGAAAATAGATCTTGATGAAACTTTTGATTATTTTTTTGAATTAAATTTTAAAAAATCTTTGTGTTTTTATTAAATTTAATAAAATACCTTTAATAACATACCTTTCAAATTTTTCTTTGCTGTAGAAATCTGGAACTTCGTCCAAATCGCATTTTTCAGGTAAATCACACAGTATTGCTGATCCATTCTCGAATAGATTTCGTACAAATTTTTCAGCACAAAATTTTTCTTCAAAAGCCACAGTCATATTTTCTCGGATAATGATTTATAGCAGGATTATTCCTTCAATCTGTAAATCATTCAAATAATATTTGTTAAAGACACTTGAAGGTAAAAAAACAAAAAATGATCTAGTTTGAATATTTATTTGAAATGAATCTAGGCCGCCACAAATAGGTTTAGAATTGAGCACTGCATGAAATCGAACAAATTTATAAGCAATATTTCACTTCTTTCAGAACAATTGCTGAATATAAATTCTGATAAAAAATCTCTTTTAAATACATTTCAATGATTAATATTTGTGAAAAAGTTTGCAACATAATTAATTTTGTCCAATAACTGGACTCCAGTTGCCTGTAGTCTCTTTAAACATGGATGGAATTAGATCCATGTCTTCTTATGTCAAACCGTTCCAAGTATGCTGCGCCGAATGCATGCACCTATGCTGCACACATGCATTCCCGAAGTTGGTGTCTAGTGTTGTTGGTGGTGATCGGTGAAGTGTTTCGACACATTTATTGAGTTATAAGTGGTTTTAGTGCCGCTATATCGGCTGCCGTGGCGCGGCGCCCAGAAAATTTATCGAAGGGTCTAAAAGATTTTGTTATTGGGTGCTCCTCAATGATCCGTAATCATCAACTTTTTGATGTTGTGTAATATGAAATGTAGGATTATTCGTGGAAAAAAACCATAGACTTTGTGTTCTCTACAAACCAAACATTTTCTGAAGAAAGAAAAAAATGTATGAAGCGAAAGATGTCTATTTTAATGAATGAAATGGTAAATAATTAAGAAAATATTTTTTATTACTCATGCGTTAAAAATACTATCTTGGCGCACGCTTTTCAGTGCGAGAAATGCAATTTTTTGTTGTATTACCACATAACTTAATCATAAACACAATCAAGACCTCCATATTAAAAAAGTGACAGAAGGAAGTGAATGTGACAGAAATTCTTATTCGTTACAAGATAAACATAAAAATTAAAGAAAACGTTTTTAAAGGAGTGTAAATGGTGATACCAGATGGTGATACTCTCCTCAGTAGTTCTTATGACGAATCCACACCACCGGAGACAATTGAAAAAGCAAATTCTTCATTTTTGATTCTATTTTTTTTTGTGGCCCTTGGATCCCAAACTTGTAAGATACATCCCCTCGCATGAGTAATAAAAAATATTATTTGTAACACGGGCGGTATTGTCAATTGCCCTCTCGAACGAATGTGCGCTCTCCACCCAATTTCGCTCTCGTGACCAATTTCCAACTTACTTCTAGTTGCAAAATATACTAATTACAGCTGGCTGTCATGTTAACATCGCGACAGATATTGATAGAAACACTACTAACAGCCACTTAAAAATAACATTTGCTAATTTGTTTAATTTCCTGTCGCACCTTAATTAAGAAATGACCTGCCTCTCCAGTCATTGCAGGAGTCAGCGCCGTCGTTTGGATTTTGAGGCCCATATTGAGGTGGGGCCCCCAGTAAATAAAAAAAGCGAATAAACAAAAAAATTATTTAATTTTTAATACATACAAGAAAGGAACATATGCATTGAAGAAATATCATATATTAATATAAATGGAAAACAAAATTAATTGAACTTTATTTTCCTTGCTTTAATTTCAGCAATTAGTAACGTATCTTTTTACCAATAACACTTCATCAAAAAGATCATTTTCGTAAATATTATTTTTCGGAAAATGGTTACTAATATATTCAAAAAAATTTTTTCACATATTCCCATAAAATCTCCTTATTTAATGTCACCCAATAAAAATTTCAGAACAAGGTGCCATTAAACAACCGGATTTTCTGAAAGAAGTCATAAATTTATATAATGACTGCCATATTAAAGTTTTTCATTGGGTGACATTAAAAAAGGAGATTTTATGGCAATATGTGGAAAAATCTTATGTTATATATTACAACACATTTAAAATAAGAAATGTAAATAGATGTTTTCTAAAAAACGGGACATTTTTAAAAATCGGCGGGACGCGGAACTGTTCTCTAAAATCTGTTCTCTGTAAACAGCAGACTGGTGAAATGAGTTGCTAGACAGACTATAATACTAGACAAGACGAGTCTATTTTTTAAAAGGTCTGTTCGGAGAAGCAGTTTGCAAAACGATTTCTGCTTATTCTGCATGCATATTGATATTAAATAAATAATTATTGCACACTCGCTTGATTTAATACATTTGAGGAAGTAACTTTCAAAACGCAGTATTTGACAAAAACCTGTGTTTTCTGTAAATCCTTGCCCTTACGTTATTAATTCGAATATTTAATTTGTTAAGAATGGTTAACAATGACGCAACATTAAGAAATCTAAATAGAAAAATAAAATTAAAATAAGAGTTAAATAATGCGTTTTAAAAGTTACCTCCTCATTTATTATTGCGCATCTTTGACGTTTGCAAACTGTTTCCAAACGTCTGTATTGTTGATTAAATTGAGGTGCCTCTGTGGGGGGGGCCCCCTAGCCCGTGGGCCGTGGGCATTCGTCCGATTGACCGACGCTACTAGCAGGAGTTGATTTCAAGAAAAAACTGTTCAAAAACTGTTTTTTGTTTAAAACTTGTTCAATAAATAACAAACAACAAAAATGGAAAGACAGTTCGGAGAATTCGCTTAGTAACATCTTTTGATGTTTTTATCTTTTATTACTTTTTATCTTTGGCTCTTCGGCATCTATTGGCGTGCGCAGTCGTCTGCGCCGTAGTCTGCTGCGACGGACTTATTTAGCCACTTAATTGAGTTGCTACTTTGAATACGCCGACTACTACTAGTAACTAAAACTTTTATTACAAGTCTAACTAAATAATTTTTTAATCCACTCGCAATATAACTCCAGAATGTCTAGCCGTGAAAGAAACTGCGGAAGAAAATGTATTAGTGGCTGTGAAAAACGTAACAGAAAACGTGAGAAAGAAGCGGCAAAAGAATCAAAAAGATTCTTTAAATTAATTTATAAAGAAATCTTCAATTATTTCACCTATTTCAGTGAGAAATCCTGTTGATGTTAATAACGAGAATTCCCCAACAGCACAAAACAAAGAAGTATCTGTTGAAATAATTAGAGAACACAAAGAACCTGATACATCATCTCATGAATGCCAAACACATCTGGAAAACATGAAAGTGAATCACAAAAGAAGGAAGTATTTACCACTGATGACCCAGCCACGTTGCCAACGATGTTACACCATGCTACGAGAACAATCATTGTTCAACCTTGTGGTCCACCTTCTACTTCAACTACAAATGATTTCCCAAAGGATGCTAATAAGCAGAGCCGTCCTTAGACCGGGGCGAGGGCCCCGCTTTGAGGGCCCCGCAACCTTATGCGAACCGACAGGCACGAACGTGAGCCTACCTTATTCTCAGCCTCTGCTGAAAGATGGGCCATATTTTGTAAGCACATACCAGATTCGACATTAAAGCCCCTATCTGACACCAGGTGGGAATGCCGACATGAATCCGTTAAGACAGTTAGGTTTCACATATGTGGGTTACGCGACGCCCTGGAAGAAGTTAGTACAAGCACAAAAGACCCAAAAATTAAAAGCGAAGCACATAAACTATCAGAAAATGGAATAAATTTTGAATTTATTTTATCCTTAATTATATGGTCCGACTTCCTGCTTGCCATACATAAGGTTTGCAAAGTACTACAAAAAAACCGAAGCGGCTTTAAGTTTGACTGTAAGGCTACTAAACGGGTTGAAAACATTTCTAATTCAATTCAGAGAGACTGGTTTTTCCACTGCGGAACATGTTGCAAATGAAATTTGTAGTGAAAATGATATTGAAATTAAGTTTAAAGAAACCCGAAGACGCCAGAGAAAAAGACTACATGAATACCAAGGAGAAGATTCGAGAACGAGAGATCCTGAATTAAAATTTTATCAGGACATTTGCTCTGTGTGGTTGATCAAGCAGTTGTATCGGTAGACCAAAGATTTACCCAATTAAAAAGTCACGAAATAAGTTTTGGATTTTTTTGGAACAACCCCAAAATTAAAACAATAAGCGACGATGAAGTAAAAAAGAAATGTGCGGACCTAGATCTATTCCTACGTGACGGCGAAAACCGTGATATAAGTGCTAGCGAATTATTTGAAGAACTTAGATATTTTGCGAAATTTTCTGCAAAGACAACACAAAAATAACATCCATAAAGTGTTAATATCACAAAAAAAATATCACAAATTCGAGAATCCTTTACTAATTTGTTTACAGTTTTACGAATAATTTTGACAATTCCCGTAACATCGGCGGCATCGGAAAGGAGTTTTTCAAAGTTAAAATTTGTCACAAATTATTTGAGAACTAGTATGAGCCAGAAAAGACTAAACAATTTAACATTACTGCCGATTGAGCACGAGTTTTGTGAAAGTTTAAATTTTGATGAAATCATTAATGCATTTTCAGAAATAAAGGCACAAAAAATTATTTCGTTTAGTTTAGGAGAATAATTTTAGATATAGCTAATAAATATATTGTCAGATATTTAAAAATTTATATTTTATTTTTTATGATTGAATTGATCATATTTATGTTGTTTTGGATATTTTTTGTTTTTGTAAAATTTTTTAAATTCAAATCTTGTATTTGTTTACATTTTACATTGTTTATTTTACTGTGTTTTATTTTTCATGTGCAAAACAAATAAACAGTATTTAGTATTCTTGTTTTGTCATTATAAATAAATTTCAAAATCCAATAATATTTTACAGATTTTAAATTATAAAAAAAAATGTTTAAGGGGCCCCAAAATTATTTTTTGCCCTGAGCCCCGCACTTGCTAGGGACGGCCCTGCTAATAAGAGATGTTTTTCCGCTACATATTATGTGAAAATAATGGCAAATGGAGACAAGCATTACAGAAGATGGCTTGTATATTCCAAATCTTCTGACAAAATAATTTTGTTTTTCTTCTGAAGTTATTTGCCTTTGATCACATTTAAATAAGGGGTTTTCCGATTGGCGGCAAGTAAGTAAACGATTAAAATCTCATGAACGATCCACCGTACATATTAAATGTATGCATTCTTGTACAAAAATGATATGCAATTTAAAGATGAACATTTCAATTGATCAGTCTCGGCGAAAGCAAATAAATATATCACAAATAATCATGAAACACATCGATTGCATGGGTCATTGTCAAATTTTGAGCAGGTAACCGTGACTTAAAATGAAAAATTTATGAAAAAATAAAAATATTCAAACTTAACTTTTCTTTTTGTCCATGTCTGGTAAAACAACTGAACTTTGGTCTGTTATAGTCGTCCGCGATGTTTAACCAATGATTTATGAATAATTCTTGATTTTGTGGGTTGACTTAAAAAAATAAAGCTCAGTTATCAATAGGTTTTACCTTTTATTATGAAATGAAACAATTCAGTCACAAATATATTGGCATTACCGTTGATTACAGTCTTCATTCTTATAATCACATTTAGAATTACAACGTTTTTTAAATTATCAACAATCATTATTTTAAATTCCAACAACTCTGTTTGTTATTGAATATTGACTGATTTTTGAGCAAGTAACTGAAGACAAATTGGTAGTAAATATATTCTTCTACCTTTACAGACTTTTAAAGTTCTGGATGAACAATAGCAAGTATATTATCAAAAGACTGATAGGGTAAATCAGACTCAACCAAATTAAATTTACTTGCAATTACATCGATTAACTTTAAAAACACAATTTTAGCCTCGCCTTCTTCACCTACTTCAGAGGAGGCCCAACCCAGATATACGTAATCCAATTTTGAACTGGAAATTTTAAACAAGACATAAACACCTTGTTTTATTTTATTAGCGTGAATAGCGTTAATATTGTTCCTATTTCGTACCTAAATATTGGACCGCCAATTATTTTCGGGAGTGGAAGGAATTGATTGTTCCACTGCAGTTTTTAATGGAACGTAAAGCTAGTGGGATCCATGCAAGAACAAACGTCACGCGAACAGAAACAACTAAAATTTCTATACCTTGGGACTCCAGCCTCATAAGTGAATGATGGCCTTTCATGGTACCTAATAATGGCATGATATGCTCTTTGTCAATATCCTCATTGGTTATCAGATGTAGTCTTACCTTAATAAAATTTCAAAGTTAAAGAACATAGGCATATTCAACTCTGTTACGATCTTAACAACTCTGTTACTACGCCATAGTAACAGAGTTGTGTAGTAACAGAGTAGTAAATTTTACATTTCATAAGACATAAGTCAGAAAGTAAAGCTTAAAGTACACTTTTTCTTTCATATTTATAATAATTTCCTCCTCGTCAATATACTGAACGTAAAATAATGAAAAATACGTTGATTTACTTACGTAAATAGGTAAGTAACAGAGTGGATGCACAATAAAAATACGCACCCTGTTCAACGCTTCGAAGACGATTGACACCACTTGTATCCCACCCCCCGACCTAGCGATCAACCAGGATCCATGCAGACTCCCAAAGCTAGTACAAAGTCAAAGCAGCGATATCTCTATTTTAAGTTGCAATTTGGTCGGACACTTTTACACTATACGCGGGCACAAGTTTTAAAATATAGTTACTTATTACATTTTGATACCGCTTTTATGACATATTTTATAAAGGGTATCAATACTCTGTTTATGGTACTAATTTATTTTAGATACTTTGATATAGTAGAAAACGAAATTGTTTGATTTTTATTATAACGGAGTGATACCGGGAGACATAAATTTTGTACGGAAAACCACTCTGTTACCATCTAAAATAAGTCTTTATTTTAGTAATAAATATTTATTAGTCCGATGTATTTTGTATTTAATGTAACATTTTTAAGGGGTTGTTTGATTATGACTAATAAAAAAAAAATAGTTTCGGGACTAGTTTACCTGCGCAAAATTTGACAACGACCCGCATAATATTTTAAGACGTATTGGTGAAGTTGTTTTAAGACGATGTTATAAAAACTTTATTAATAAACGAGGTAGATTAAATCGCATTTGAATGTTACTATTCCCTAACTTATTTATTTTAAATCTTTTTACACTGGAATATAAACTATTTCTATAATGAACTGATTTATTTAAATTACAGTATTAAAAAAATTAAATGTGATTTTTTTATGTATCTTTCATATCAGAGAAGGCCCGGTTTCATTACTTTGCGCAGGGCCCCGCTTTATTATTTTGCGCAGGGCCCCGCTTCATTATTTTGCGCAGGGCCCCGCTTCATTATTTTGCACAGGGCCCCGCAAAATTTAGCGCCGGCTCTGAAGCAAGGCAACAACAAAAAGTGAGTCAGGCGGGTCTACTCAACAGACAGCTTCCACTGGACGAAAAATTGTTGTAGAATCATGTTATATTTGTTACCAGGTTGCCTTAAAACCGGAGAAAAAACGCGAAAATCATGTAAAAAATCTAATAAACCAGTTTGCGATCGATGAACATTCAGAAGCAATTATAAAATATGACGCATGTTTTCAAAAATAAATTCAATATAACAATATTTTATGTGTAATTTATAATAAGTTTCATAGTAAAAGTAATTAAATGTTAAATAAATTCGTTTATTTATATTTTTAGTAATATTTTTTATCGCTAGATATAAGTTTAATTATCTATTTATATACGGGTACCCGGGTACCCCGGATATTGATGGATAGGGTATTTGATTTTATGTTCAATAAGTATATTTATTTTTTTGCATATAAATATCTTAACGTATATGAATCTATGCAGTGGCGGCTCGTGGATAATGTTTGTGGGAGGGCTGGAAAAAATTATAATAAAAAGTATTTCTACGAGTTGAAAAAACCCGCATTTTCATTGACACATACAGAAACATATTGAATTTTTTAATTCAGTGACAACCTGTTAACCAATTATGCTTCATATAAATGTTGAAATTAAATTTTCGGTCATAATTATTTGAATGCACAAAGTCATTGGACAAATGGACAAATATTTAAACACACTGGACAAAGATTTAAATCTGGAGTTAACCGTCCTAACGATTTAATTTCAATTTTTTCTTGAAATTCCAGTCGTGCAGAGCTGATCTTTTGCAAATGCATAACTGAATTTTTTGCTTCGTTCATTTCTATAAAAATGTAATTAAAATTAAATTCAAAAATAACTATCTTAC
Organism: Phosphuga atrata; assembly: GCA_944588485.1. Classification (NCBI taxonomy): domain Eukaryota; kingdom Metazoa; phylum Arthropoda; class Insecta; order Coleoptera; family Silphidae; genus Phosphuga; species Phosphuga atrata. The sequence continues at coordinate 76,332,731 of OX155892.1, read as the reverse complement.
TTTCTATGTGTAAAGCTAAGAACTACTTATTTATTAATACTTTGTTTTAAATTGTCCAGTTTTCAATTGTCCACTTAAGGTTCTTTGCCGTTACCGAAACTCGAGTTTTTAGAAACAAACTCATAAAATGCCTATGGAAATTATTATTAATTATTATTTTATGTTTAATTTTACCAAATAAATATACACTAACCCTTCGATTTACATGGTATGTACCTACTCAATTTATACGGTTTTGCTTTTACACGGTTTCTTATAAAAGCCCGATTAAAAGTTATCTTTTCAAAAAGCACAAACGTCAAAAACATAAATTTTATGTTTCTGCTCTAATGTAATCAAGGAAAGAAAGAAAACGTTTAAGTGAATTCTAATAACAAGTGAAAAAGTAGTTGTCCATTTTTCCAGAAACGTATCCACGATGTAAATCGAGTGATGAGTGATTCATCAGTGGCGAATAACGCGGTTTCCTTGTTTTAAGACATTTTTTCTTCTATAATTCTTATGGCCAATTTTCAGAATGTATTTCAAATAATTATTGTTTTTTCCCGAAAATACTACGATTGTGAATCTCACTTTTTAAGAATATATGAAAATTCAACGAGTAGTAGATTATTGTAGAACCTTGAACAAACTCTGTATTATTATAGACCCTTGAGTAGTTTACTAAATTAAGTGGATTGATTCGTTATTGTATTTATATTGTATATTGATAAGTTATTGTTGTTATATTCTTTAATTTAATTATATTGAATTAGTAGTTTTACTTAAATTCATATTGTGCAAATTGAGTTGCAATAATGTGTCTTACACCAATTCATAATATTTTAATATAGATTGTTTATGCAAATAACTATTTATCTATAATTTGCTAATATCTACACAATACATAATAATATATGAAACTATTTATTAAAAGTTTTTTTTACGACCACTATTGTAAATGCCCATTATCGTACAGTTCGTGGACTATGTAAATACATCATAACACACACGTATGTAACAGTCCGCGATTAATGTTACGTAATAATTGATAACACAAATGAGCGTTTGGTTTACGATTCGTTGATTGGTTGAAAGCCGCACGTTGATACTATTTTTAAATATAGTACTCCGTGATTTTCAAACAATCATTAAACGTCACATTATTCTCTTAGAAGCTGTCATCCATTTCGTTTTTTCACGTTTTAATCTAACGAAAACTACAAATAAGTACTAAATAAAAAGGTATGTAACCATTATAAATGTATTTCTTTTCATTTCTATCAAGTTAAATAAGGTCGAGTAATATATATGAAAATACTGTTTGTTTATTATGTTAAATAATGTTAAATAATGTACCTAAAAAGAAATAAATTTTTTACATCAAACATATTTTTCTTATTAAACAGAAACAAATTAGTGTGGTCGTAGATAAAGTATAGTACATGACTCGAGTTGTAAGGCAATTACATACTCACGGAATTACGCAATTCCCGCTACGCTGGTCGTGCGTAACTGTTCCGTTCGTACGTAATATGCTTCTTACAATTCTTTTCATATAATATACTATTAATTAAAGAAACAGCTTGAAAAAACATTGTTTTTAATTACCTTGTATAATCCTGTGTGAAAAATCATAGATAAAATAAAAATCTTGTAGAATGAAAATAGTACAAATTTTTGCGTAACTTAAGCGTAATCGATCTTTTCATACTAAATTAAATATCGAGGAACTTAACTCTTATACATATAGCAATTATTTATGACGAACATAGTAGAAAAAAATTAAAAAGCGGTAGGAGTACACACGGGCGTACTACCGCTAATCTTGCAAACATATACATTTTTTACAAACATATACAATCTTGCAAACATATACATTTACGCGTAATTGACATATTACATACATTCGCGCTGGGACCACAACCCCTAAAATTTTAAATGGCGCGGTGGTAAGTTATACCTCATTTGAAAGCCCGTTTAGCCCTGAATACTAAACGGCTAACATTTTCTAAATCTATACATTTGTTTTCGAAATTATTTAATTTCAAGTTATGAGCGCGTTTTTCGTTTATGTCGTTGAATGAAAATGGTGATCGTTGATTAGAAGACCATTTGACTTTTCAACAAGATGGGGCGCCACCACATTATACGCAGGCTGTTCGGGAGTTTCTGGACAGAACAGTTTTTCCGGCACAATGGAATGGACGAAGATGTGCTATGGAATGGCCGGCCAACTCACCTGATTTAAGTCCTCTGGACTTTTTCTTATGGGGTTATTTATTCAAAAGAACCCGAGTCTCTGGAAGAGTTACGTCGACGTATTATTGAAGAATGCCGTCGAATTACGCCACAGATCCTCCAAAATGTAAGATAACGTTTCGAGCGGAATTTGAATTTTTGTATGGAATTTGGTGGCGCACAATTTGAGCATTTGTTAAACATAATAAAAATCTTTTCTGGCATTGAATTGTGTTTTTTCTCTTCACTTTTGCAGATTGAACAATTGGACTTCCTTTCAACGACATAAACGAAGAACGCGTTCGTAACTTGAAATTAATCTCGACAACAAATCGATAAATTCGGAAAATGTTAACCGTTTAGGTATCTCTTACCCTGGGTTGTGGTCCCAGCGCGAAGGGGTTGAGTGATTTGGCTACAAATTTTCTTGTAAAAGGTGTCCCCCTCACAAACAAAGTTGACGTGTCCGAGAGTTTTTTGAGAAATCATCTTTAACTATCCGAAAATCCCTCTGTTTCAATGGCCCACCTAGCATACTGTGTACATAAGAAATTTGGCATTTGAAATTTGAAGACTGTTTTTTCAATTCACATGATATGTGATAATAATCTTATATTTTTCGTATTATAAAAAAATATCAATACATACAACAATGATTGGCTGTTTAGGTAGCTTAGGCTGGGTAAAGTAATATCTGATTGTGAGTAAATTTAAACCACATACGTTCTTTGTCATTTCCACAATATATTTATCACAAATAATATTCGTGGAGGAGCCCGGATAACTCGATCAAAAACGAGATCGACTTCATTCTCGCAGACAGCAGATCAATATGCAAGGACGTCGGAATCCTGAACCGGTTCGATACAGGAAGCGATCACAGAATTGTCCGAGAAAAGCTTCGTATAGACCTCAAACACGAGAGGAACAAACTAATGAAGAGAGCGAGGTTCCCTATACGCACAGAGTTAGAAAACAACAAAGAAGAATACCAAAAAGAAGTGGAGAAACACTTACAACTCACAAATATAGCAAACATAGACATAGACCAACTTGCAAGGAGGATGAAAATCGCCACCCAAGTTGCTACAAAGAAAATATGTAGGAGAGCAAAACGAGTAGGGTACCCGAAACTAAGTACAACCACCAACAAAAATATAGAGCAACGAAAAGGCATGGTAAAGGGAACTAATGAGTACAAGATACTCAACAGAAAAATCAAAAAAGACATCCGTAGAGACGTAAGATCATACAACACCAACATGACCAAACGATAATCGGAGGAAACGCCAATATGAAAGTGCTCAGATCCAAACTCTCAAAGGGAAAAACAAGAATAACCAAAGTTAAGAACAAAGACGGAGTGGAAATCTCAGACTTACAACAACTACCAAAAGCAATAAAAGAGTTCTACGTCGACATATACTCTTCAAAAACACCCGACAACGAAACGATAACACCATGTAAGGTACTAAACGTAGGGTCAGAGGATATACCGGAAATATCTGTCCAATAAATGAGAGGTGCTCTTAAGAAAATTAAAAGTGGCAAATGTCCGGGAGAAGACCAAATCACAACTGAAATGTTAAAACTGGACGAAAGCAATTTCAGGTTTTCAGGAGAAGCATTTTCAGGAGAACGCAGTCCAGGTATTGCAGAACAAATCCCATCTGAATAGTGTAACGCAGAAGTGATAATTCTGTTCAAAAAGGGAGACGCTACCAATATCGAAAATATTCGCCCGATTAGCCTGCCGCCACTCCTCTACAAGCTGTTCTATCAGTCAGTGGAACAAGCAGGATTCCGCAGAGGAACCAGCACTACCCATCACCTACAAACGCTAAGGAATCTAATCGAGACAGCCACCTAATACAATGCGCCTATCCACTTAGTGTTCGTCGATAACCATAAAGCATTCTATTCAGTTGAGACTTGGTGAATCCTAAAAGCTATGAGAAATGCTAGAGTGAATTCAAGATACACCGCCATAATCGAAAATATTTATAAGAGAGCTACACTACACGTCAAGATCGAGGAAGGACTCACTAGCAACAGAATAAATATAAAGAGAGGAGTACGTCAAGGGGATACAATCTCACACAAGCTGTTCACCCTATGCCTAGAAGACGCTTTCAAACAACTAAGATGGGAAGAGAAAGGTATAAAAATCGATGGGACATACCTTAGCCACCCTCGTTTCGCGGACGATATCGTTGTCAACTCAAGCGACCCTGAGGAAGTAGTGGGAATGCTACAACAACTCAACCAGGCGTCAAGAAGCATTGGGCTTAAAATGAACCTAAGCAAGGACTAACAAGAGAACAAGAACAAGACTATGAGCTTTTGCGAACCCCACATTTGCATAGACAACAATATCAACTAGGCCACACTATGATGTTAGGAAAGGGAAACCAAACGGCCGAAGTCACCAGGCGAATCAGACTTACATGGGCAGCGTTTGGCAAACTCCGGTACATTCTAGAAAACGAGAACATACCAATATGTCTCAATAGCAAAGTTTACAACATGTGCATTCTACCTGTAGCGACGTATGGGTTCGAAACAATGGGCCTCACAAAAAACAGTTCCAACCGACTAAGGACGATACAAAGGACTATGGAACGCGCGATGCTGGGAATATCATTGAAGGACAGAATCAGGAACGAAACAGTGAGAGAGAGAGGTCAAGAGTAACCGACATAATAGAGCGTGTAGCCAAGTTAAAATGGAGCTGGGCAGGTCATGTTGCAAGGCACAATAATGACAAATGGGCGCAAAAACCGCACAATGGCGTCCAAGAGCAACAACTAGAAGTAGAGGCCGTCCGCCAAGAAGGTGGCTAGATGACATAAAATTGGCGGCAGGTAGCCGGTGGTACCAGAAGGCACAAGATCGACGTGGAAGAGAAGAGGAGAGGCCTATGTCCAATAGTGGATGAAAAACGGCTGAAAAAATATATATATTCTGTAACTCGCGCCAAATTTTAAATTTACCATTTTTGTCTGTCACAAACACTTTGTGATACAAAACTTAATAAACTCACAGTTTCAAGGCCATAAAAAAGCCTTCATTTCAGGAAATTTTTCTCGAAATTTGTGAAGAAATTATTGTAATATGTCGTAATTAATGTCGTTTCGGTCATTAATTCCACGATTGGAATTGATCCCTGAACCCGTGTTAGTTCATAAGGTGATACTAATTAAATCGTATTTACTAATTTTAACCAATTGTTGGAATTATACAAATCGTAACGTTTAGAACACTAGACGTTTAAGAAAATTATCTTTTTTATTGATGTGGTTGAGATCACTGTGAATCCGTTTTTTAAGTAATATTTACGCTCGGTAAGTCATATTTGCGGTCAAATTCTTATATTAACAATTTTCTACATACTTTTATTAATAATTCGAAGATTTAGATAAAACTAGAGTAGTTAATCCAAGCGCAGATATAAATAGAAAACGGCTTTAACATCCAAATATTAAATTTTAGAGAACCGTAGAAGACTAATTAAACTAATTGAGTTATAGCTTTATTTTATAATCCTTGTGACAGGAGGAATAATTCGTGAATAATGATTTGTAAATTTGACCCTTCAGCAAATATTTGATGTAGTTGGATAGTTCGCAAAATATTTTCGCTTTTTTTTCTCTCCCCGTCATGATGTTAATTTGCTTTATCAAGTAAGAATAAATGTATTGAATATATGTAACTGGTTTGCAAGATTTCGTATTTTTCACAAAATAAAAACGTTTTTTCTTAGCTATACACTAATTTGATCGGATCACTAATTTGTGCATCCATAAAATTCAAACGAGAAATTAAATGTAAAAAAAATTAAAAACATTGAAAAAGAAGTGCCCACATACTTTTAAAATACCCGTAATAATTAACAACAACTACTAAAACCAAAATGCAAAACAAATTTAAATTAATTGTTAATGTCAATTCTTGTGCATAAAGTGGCAACTTAATATCGAGTATCTGCTTCTATAGCACGAATAACGGCATACACCGTCTTGGCATGCTTCGCAAAAGTCGGAAGGTTCGAAGGTTCGAAGGTTCGAAGGATGCGGGCGACCAGGAACACGTCTGTCGAGCATATCCCAAACATGCTCTATGGGATTTAAATCAGGATTTAACGCAGGCCAAATCATTGTTTAAATTTCCAGTACTTGTAGGATGTCTAAAGAGATTGTCGCAGTATGTTGTCTTGCGTTATCCTGCATTAACAAAAAAATTGGACCTATTCCATATGCCACAGGGACAACATGTTCTCCTAACACAATTTCAACATAAAGATTAGCGTTAAGATTTCCTGGAATTATAACAAGGTGGGTTCTACTATCGATACCAATCCCACTCCAAACCATAACTGAACCACCTCTAAATCTTTCGACTTCCTGGACAGTAGCAGCTGCATAGCGTTCTCCTGGGCGGCTGTAAACACATACTCCGCAATCGCAACGAGTAATACGGAACCTTGATTCATCCGTGAAGAGCACAGACTTCACGTTCACGAGCAAAATTCATCCTTGCTATTCTGTGGCGTCGTGTCAAAGAGGGTTTTCGGCCAGGTTGTCTTGCCCTCAATTTATTATATTCGTAATTGTCTGTTCTGATACAGTAACCCCATTTGTCGTTCTGAGGGAAATTAATCTTTCTCCGTAGAAACTCTATTGCGAAGACGAAGATGAAGAAAAATCGGTCTTGATTTTTAGTTTCTTTTGATTATTTTGCGACATTTTCCACCGTGCCTTGTATATTGACCTATAGGCATCCATGTACCTGTTCCAGAATCGCTGAATAACAGACAGGTTTACGTTGAAGTTTCTTGAAACTTGTCGAAGGCTTTCACCATTTTTAAATTGCCCGAATTTTAATTGCCAAATGTTATAGACCGAACAAATTCCACTTCGTTGAAATGCCTCATTTTCACTAAACTTAAGTCAAACGGTCTGCTGCAAATATTTTCGTCTGTATATTGATCTGAGCAAGGCCTTCCTAGCTCTTTGAATCAAATTTGGGATACATTATTTCACTTTAGTTTTGCTAGTTCTTGTTAATTATTACGTATACTCCATGCTGATAATTATCTATGTGTCAATTAAAACAATTAAATAGAGCGTCTTTCAGGTGTTCTTAATTTTACTTGCATGTAATTTCTAGTTTGAATTTTATGGAGGCACAATTTCATACTCATTTGGATAAATTGAGTAATACCCAGGGCCCTCTTTCCCACTGGGCTCTCTGGACACGTGCCCAGGGCCCCGCCAACGATTGGGGGCCCCTAGTTCCTGCCAGATCATCAAACCATAACCTTTTGAAAGAATACAAAATTGAAGACGGATTTTCAATTGTAGAAATCGCATTGAGAATCTTTTTAAGCATGATTGTAACTAACTGCAGTGGGGAACGCTTCTTCTCCAAATTATAAGGGTACCTCTTCAATCAACATACATTTTTGAGGACTAGTCTGTGAATGCTAAAAGACTTGTAGATTATATTATATTATCTCTTCATTTAATGTGACTGTAAGGATATAAAAATCTAAAACATTGCTTATCTGCTTTCCTTGTCTATTCTAACAAAATAGTGCTCTGTCACGATCATATGGCCTTGACCTAAGGGGCCCTAATGTGCTCAGGGCCTACAATAGGTTAAAGACTAGAGACAAGAGATTTTATTAACGAAAAGGCATAACAATTCACCATAATAATACTAAAACCCCTGTAGCAGCTTGAATGTGATATGCCAATGTATGACTGTACCCACCGAAATTACTAGATCTTGCATCCTCCGATTTATTTCGGACCTTACAGAAAGCAAACATGTTTTTTAAAATAGGTTTTATTGCAACTAAAGATTTGAAATTCTATGAGCGTGGAACCATGCTACTACCAAAAAGATTAAATTAAATATATACGTACTGATGCTAAACTTTTTCGACACTTGTTTTAAAAAGACTTTTTAATAGTTATCTATATTCAAAATTCTTTTTAGAGTTCCGCCACTGCCAACACATGTTTATTGAATAACAGCACCAGCGCCGTCGTTTGGATTTTGAGACCCCGGGCATAAATATCGAGGTGGGGCCCCCAGTAATTAAAAAAAAATGAATAAATAAATAAATTATTTAATTTTTAATACATACAAGAAAGGAACATTGAATCCAGCATTGAAGAAATATAATATATTAATATAAAAGGAAAACAAAATGAATTGAACTTTATTTTCCTTGCTTTAATTTCAGCAATCAGTAACGTATCTTTTTACCAATAACACTTCACCAAAAAGATCATTTTCGCAAATAATATTTTTCGGAAAATGGTTACTAATATATTCAAAAGATTTTTTCACATATTCCCATAAAATCTCCTTTTTTAATGTCACCCAATAAAAATTTCAGAACAAGGTGTCATTAAACGACCGGATTTTCTGAATGAAGTCAGAAATTTGTATAATAACTGCCATATTAAAGTTTTTCATTGGGTGACATTAAAAAAGAAGATTTTATGGCAATATTTGGAAAAATCGTATGTTATATATTACAGCACATTTAAAATAAGAAATAAAAAAACGGGACATTTTTAAAAAGCGGCGGGACACGGGACTGTTCTCTAAAAAGCGGGACTGTTCCGCCAAAATCGGGACGTGTGGTCACTTTAAAATAGACGCACAAAACTTATTTGTCATTTATAGTTAGAAAATTGTGATATATGGCACCGTCTATGTAAACAGCAGACTGGTGAAATGAGTTGCTAGACAGACTATAATACTAGACAAGACGAGTCTATTTTTTAAAAGGTCTGTTCGTAGAAGCAGTTTCTTTTGCAGCGATTTCTGCGTATTCTGCTTGCATATTGATATTAAATAAATAATTATTGCATACTCGCTTGATTTAATACATTCGAAGAGGTAACTTTCAAAACGCAGTATTTGACAAAAAACCTGTTTTTTGTCATCTTAAATATATGTCATCGTAAATCCTTGCCCTTACGGTATTAATTCGAATATTTAATATCTTATATACCAACATGCAATTGTGGTAGAATGGTTAACAATGACGCAACATTAAGAAATCTAAATTGAAAAATAGAATTAATAAAGAGTTAAATAATGCGATTTAAAAGTTACTTCCTCATTTATTATTGCGGATCTTTGACGTTTGCTAACTGTTTCCAATCGTCTGTATTGTTATTGTATTAAAATGAGGTGGCTCTGTGGGGGCCCCCCTAGCCCGTGGGCCCCGGGCATTCGACCGATTGACCGACGCTAGCGACGCTACTGTGCTGTTCAGTAGCGTAATCATCTAGACAAAAAAACTTGTTTTATATAATAGGAGTAATAATTTAATTGTAATAGTTTTAAGTGTTTTTCAAAAGAAAATAACATTTGTTTCCTGAATTATTTTAGTTGATTTAAAACAAATAATTTTCCATTTCTGTTTCAAAAAGTGTAACACTAATGATTTTTTTTAATATATTGAAAAATAAATAAATATATAGAAATTTAATAATATCACCAGAATGCCCCTTCAGAAACAATTTACAGAATTTATGAATTCTCCTGAAAGCTCACTCTCCCCCAGTTTATCCTAATTCTATCATTCCATTTTTATTCTAATTTTGTTAGTTCGTCGCTCGCTTTTTGTGCTTAACTCTTTAATGCGAAATCGGATTTGATCTCCTCGCGGAGCCCCTCAAAATATCTACTCGAGAAGAATCGGGAAGGTGTGGATAAAGTTGTATTTTATAAACATGTTATCGTCTTTAAAAACTTTAATTAAGTGCCGAAAGCAGGTAAGTGCCACCAGAGATGTGACTTATCTTAGATGCAAGTATTTGAAATACAGATACAAGATACAAAATAAGTAATCTTATATCTGAAATACTTTTTTAAATTTTAATTTTGTATCTTGTATTTAGATACATTCTTTTAGTATCTTAGTATTTTGTAAATACTACGTTTTGTAAAATACTTGTATTAATTACGTATGGTTTTTTTTTACATTACAGCATCCCATCATAAAGACACAACTGAACTAACCCTTAAAAATTTAATTTATCAACTTAAAAAACATATTTGGATTTGACAGGGAAATCACCAACTTCTGTCCCTTCTAGTGTAGCGAGACACCAATAGACCTTTTTATGGTTAGTTAAGCGCATGCGCGTCCGTCATGTTTAAAAATCTCAAAAACAAAACAAAAAATCACGAAAAAATTTCCCAAAAAATTTTTCAACAAAAATTTTACATCATTTCGTTCGAAAATTTTCTCGGTTTTTATCTATTTTTTCGAGATCGTTAAGAAGCAGCGAAATCATTTTCGGGACACAAAAACTACAGGACAAGACGAACAAGTCGATGTGTAAATTGTCCGGAAAGATTCAATAATTCGTCGAGATATTTGAAACTGAAATTTACCCGATTATCGAATTGCTAAGAAGATGTCTCGGAAACGGTTGCAGATAATCAAAAACGGATTGCGGCATCGTTTTCATAAGGTCATTTTCCTATTAATACAATAAGATTGTCCGCGGGAAAATCACGACTTTCCGAGATCTCTACTCGAGCGCCGAAATTTCTTAAAAAATTCTTCAATTCTTGCAGGCGATAGTGAACGAAAAGAGCTAGCGAAATATAATTTGCACATTTGTAATCAGCAGCAAAAATTCTTTCAGAAATATTTTTTAATTTTGTTGTAACTCGAAATAACCATTTACGAAATAACCATTTCGTCAAAATCGATTTTCTCGCATTTCTTCTTTTCCGCGGTCTCGACTCCCCGTGTCGATGGTATTTATTAACTGAAAGCTTCTTAGGGAATATTATAATCGTTTTTGGACTAATTTTGGGACGCTGAATCGATGTGTGAAGACTAGAAATCTCTGTGGTGAGCCGTTCAAAAGTTATGACAGCGTCAAATCAGTCGGAAATGCGAAATAGCGTACAGCGAAAAAATATATAAAACTTATTTATTTGTAACTTTAGAGCGAAATAAACTGGAAAACCGTTTTTAAGTACTTTGATTTCCTTCGGGTAACCAAAAAAAATCACGAAAAAATTTTACAAAAAAATTTTCAACAAAAATTTATTTTTCAAAAAATTCATCATTTCGTTCGAATAATGTTCGAAAAATACATGCTTTTTCGGTTTTTTCGATTTTTTTCGAAAACGGTAATGAGCAGCGAAATCATTTTGGGCACACAGAAACTACACGACATGAGGAACAAGTGGATGTGTACATTGTGCGGAGATATTCAATAATTCGTCGATAAATTTCAAACTGAAATTTACCCTATTCTCGATTTAATAAGTAGATATCTCGGAAACGGTTGCAGATAATTAAAAACTAATTGCGGCGTCGTTTTCAGAAGGTCATTTTCCTAGGGATACACTAAGATTGTCCGCGGAAAATTCACGACTTTCCGAGATCTCCACTAGAGCGCCGAAATTTGATAAAAATGTCTTCAATTTCTGCAGGCGAAAGTAAACCGAAAGAGCTAGCGAAATATAATTTGCATATCTGTAATCAGCAGCAAAAATGCTTTCAGAAACGTTTTTAAATTTTGCTGTGACTGAAAAAATAACGATTTTGAAAAAAACGATTTTCTCGCATTTCGTCTTTTCCGCGGTCTAGACTTCCCGAGTCCATGGTATTTCTTAACTGAAAACTTTCCAGGGAATATTATTTACGTTCTCCGACTAATTTTGGGACGTTGAATCGATTTGTGAAGACTAGAAGTCTTTGTGGTGAGCCGTTCAAAAGTTATGACATCGTCAAATCAGTCGGAAATGCGAGATGGTGTACAACGAAAAATATATAAAACTTGTTTATTTGTAACTTTAGTAACTTTAACGAAATAAACTGGAAAATCGTTTTCAGCACTTCGATTTCCTTCGGGTAACCAAAAAAAAATCACGAAAAAATTTTCCAAAATATTTTTCAACAAAAATTTTCCATCATTTCGTTCGAAAAATATGTGCTGTTTCGGTTTTTATCGATTTTTTCGAGAACGCGAAAAAGCAGCGAAATCATTTTCGGCACACAGAAACTACACGACAAGACGAACAAGTCGATGTGTAAATTGCCCGGAAAGATTCAATAATTCGTCGGGATATTTCAAACTGAAATTTACCCGATTATCGATTTGCTAAGAAGATGTCTCGGAAACGGTTGCAGATAATCAAAAACGGATTGCGGCGTCGTTTTCATAAGGTCATTTTCCTATTGATACACTAAGATTGTCCGCGGGAAATTCACGACTTTCCGAGATCTCTACTCGAGCGCCGAAATTTCTTAAAAAATTCTTCAATTCTTGCAGGCGATAGTGAACGAAAAGAGCTAGCGAAATGTAATTTGAACATTTGTAATCAGCAGCAAAAATTCTTTCAGAAATATTTTTTAATTTTGCTGTAACTCTAAAAATAACTATTTCGTCAAAATCGATTTTCTCGCATTTCGTCTTTTCCGCGGTCTCGACTCCCCGTGTCGATGGTATTTATTAACTGAAAGCCTCTTAGGGAATATTATAATCGTTTTTGGACTAATTTTGGGACGCTGAATCGATTTGTGAAGACAAGAAATCTCTGTGGTGAGCCGTTCAAAAGTTATGACAGCGTCAAATCAGTCGGAAATGCGAAATAGCGTACAGCGAAAAAAAATATAAAACTTATTTATTTGTAACTTTAAAGCGAAATACACTGGAAACCCGTTTTCAGCACTTCGATTTCCTTCGGGTAACCAAAAAAAATCACGAAAAAATTTTCAAAAAAAATTTTCCATCATTTCGTTCGAAAAATACATGCTTTTTCGGTTTTTTTCGATTTTTTCGAAAACGGTAAATCAGCAGCAAAAATATTTTCAGAAACCTTTTTAAATTTTACTGTAACTCAAAAAATAGCAATTTCGCAAAATCGATTTTCTCGCATTTCGTCGTTTCCGCGGTCTGGACTGCCCGTGTCGATGGTATTTCTTAACTGAAAGCTTCTTAGGGAATATTATATACGATTTTCGACTAATTTTGGGACGCTGAATCGATTGGTGAAGACTAGAAGTCCCTGTGGTGAGCCGTTCAAAAGTTATGACAGCATCAAATCAGTCGGAAATGCGAGATAGTGTACAGCGAAAAATATATAAAACTTGTTTATTTGTAACTTTAGAGCGAAATAAACAGGAAAACCGTTTCCAGCACTTCGATTTCCTTCCGCTAACCAAAAAAAAAATCACGATAAAAATTTGTACAAATCAAATACAAATCTGTATCAATATATCTAGTGATCGCAATACCGGACAAAAAATACTATACCGGTATTCGGTATTTTTTAAACGTTATACCGGAATACCGGTATTGATACCGGTATTAGGAATTTTTGAAAAATGTACAAAAACACAGTTCTTCCTTGTTATATTAGTTTTATACAAAAAAAGTGTAAACTATAAAAATATAAACAAATTTGTTATACAAATATAAATAATAGAAACAAATAATAATCAAATATTATTAATAAGAGCAGTAACATAAGAATTTAGAAGATTCGAAACAAAAATTATAATACAAAAATTAACCATTATAGGATTAGACTCTAATCCTATAATGGTTTATTTTTTGGACCTATCATCCCTAATCCACGTACCCCTACCGTACCTCCCATTATGTATAATAACTTCTGTATGATGTAAAACTTCATCAATATGTAACGCACAATAAAAATTGGAAGACAGTTTAGGGAAAATTCCCTTAGTAACATCTTTTGATGTTGTTAATTTTGTTAGTTTTTTTCTTTTCATTTATGTTCAATTTATCTATTAATGTCCGCCATTACAATCTTTTTTCTGCGTGCCCCCGGAGATCATTTCACGTACCCCTGGAGGTACGCGTACGGTTGAGAAACGCTGGATTAGAGTATTACAACACAATAAAGAAACAAAACATATGAATATGTAGTATTACAATAATATTAAGAGTATCACAAACTTGTTGTAAGTACATAAATACTATCTATGTATAGACAAAAAAAACAAATACTAATTAATTAACTACATATTTTTGAAATGTGATCGTAAAAAACATAATGCATCTATTGAACTAACATTAAGTCTCGAACGTATGTTTGTGCAGAAATTACCTGCAGTTGAAAATGCTCTTTCCGCATCCACGCTGGTTGTTGGTATTGTTAATAATGAGCGATATACTACCTCTAAATATTTGCCTCGAAGTCCTTCATCTTCTAATAACTCGATTTCTCGTCTGATGGTTTTGGATAAATCATTTTTTTTATTACTTTTGTATTATTGTTTGGGCAGCCAATTTTTTTATTTATAGCTAATTGTAATTTCATTTCGAGAGATAATTCTATTCCGATATTAACATCAAAATCATCTTCAATAAATTCCTCTGGATAGGTTTGCGTTTCCTTTTCATAAATTTTTTTGTGGAAATTTACGACGAATTTAATTAAATTCGACTTTGTTAACCTCTTCCTTTTCGTTTTCTCTTTTAAATTCATTATAATTATGTAAATACCTTAAAACATTTTCTAGTTCAATATGCCTTTCATCTATGCGAATTTGCAATGCGCTGTATAATTCCTTAGATAGTGGTGTGTCCTGATCTTTAAGTGATAGCAACATAAAATTTATTGTTGCATTCGCCGTTAATAAGTTAGAATCCTTCCGACATAATGCCTCCACAGCCAGCTTTATTGGAAGCAGAGCTGACACCGTTTTAGATATTAATTCGAATTCACTATCGGAAAAAATAATGTTTAAATTTAATTCAATTAATGTTTTCATAATTAAATTTTTTAATTTCAAAAATCGTTCCATCATCATGAGCTAACTGTTCCAGCGTGTTTTTGAATCTAACATTAACCTAAGTTCTTTCTTCATTTCAGTAAGTATATATTTTTGTAAAACGGCATTTTTAGTAGGGGAACGTTTAAATATCTTAACGACTTTTCGAATTTTCTTAATTATAGGAAGCAATCCTTGATAAATTAATATTTCGCCCTCGTTGCTAGTATCTTCTTCATATCCAAATAAGGTACTTTCAACAGTTGTATTATTATTCTTCTTCATTGTCTGACTCTTCAAAATCAGAATCAGATGTGTCTAAATCCAGAGTACTTTGCTTTTTCTGCTCTTGATATTTTTTATATAGTATACTGATTACTCCAAGTTGAATTCCATGAGCATAGCATAATTGATGATTTGCATCAATCAACTTCCCAACTTTTTTCATACCCGCTGCTTCATCAGTTGTTATGCAGATAATATCTTCATTCAGAGATAATCCATGTTCCTCCAATTTGCAGTTAACTACTTCTACACATTTTTCAGCTGGCATTGTTCCTGAGACATGTTTGAGTCCTAAATTCCACATTTTCTTTTCTGAATGTATATTTATATATAAATAACGTCTATTTCGCACACTTGTCCATTCATCAAACGTAAGACTAAATTTGGTACCTTTTAATTTTAATTCTGTTAATTCTTTTTTCAGAGAATTGCGAACACTGTTACTATAGTTTATAACAATTCTTCCTATTGTATTAACAGATTTTAGAATATTTTTGAAACCTCTTGCAACTAATGACTTCCTCAATTCAATTGAAGTACAACACACTCTGAAAAGTAAACCATCTAATGCTGTCATTCTAGACAAAACTTCGTCGAAACAGTCATTTTTTTCTATTAAAAAAATCAGTAATTTGTAATGTTTTTGGTTTACTAATGTCATTTTTAGATAAGTTAGAATTTCCACTCGTTAAACTTCTCGTCACGGATTCTTCTTTTCTTCTTTTCAATACATTAATGCCATGTTTTGTTTTTAAATGTGTATGTAGTCCGCTTGTTGTTCCTCCAAAAACTTTAATAATGCTAGAACATGTTTTACGTCTTGCTAGCATATTTGTTTCATCATACAAATAGTAAAACCAAGCCGAACTATTATCGGCAGATTTTTTATGCTCTTTGAAGTCATTCATTATGGATAAATAATAAATCTGAAAACATGTACATTACAAATATAAATATTTTGAATAATAAAGTATAATATTAATAAAGTATAATATAATAAAATATAATATTAATTGCAATATAGCGAAACTGGAACAATAAGCACAATTTCACTACAACAATGTGAGGTTACTTATCTTTAGTTTATTAATATCATTAATTTTTAGGCGAATTAGAATTTGTACTCTTTAAACATGTCTCGGAGAAAAAACCTAGCATGCCGCTGCCGATGCATTTTTTGAACTGAACACTTCTTTTCAATAAATGAATGTTATGTTCTGTTTTTAAATGTGTATGTAGTCGGCTTGTAATTCTTTCAAAAACTGTAACAATGATTTGCATCTTGCCAGCATATTTTTTACCCAATACCGAAAATACCGGTATTTTACCTTACCAAATACCGGTTTCACAAAATTGCAAAATAGCACGAAATACCGGTATTCGGTATCCCGGTATACCGGTATTGCAATCACTAAATATATCAAATCAATACAAATCTGTAATCTAAACAATTTCGATAATTTCTATCAAACCAACTACTTTGTCTGTAACTGAACTTTGTTGCACAAAACATTGACCAAAAAACAACAATTTTAATTAATGTGTGCAATAATTGTCGCTTTTACAGTGTATTCAAGTTATCACTGTTCCGTTGTAACACGAGAGTGGTTTTTCGCAAGAATAATATAGTTTTTTTTTTTATCTATTCTTTCTACTTTTTGCGGAGAGTATGAAACCATGAAGATTAAAAAGACTTCTTAAATCAAAGCACATTTCGTATGGCAATAAACCTAAAGAATATTTTGAAAGACTGTTCAAATCTTTAAATAAATAGGTCAAAGCTTAAGAAGACTATTGTTATTAAACGGACAAAATCGAAATATTTTTAACCGAACAAGTTTCGTAAATATTTTATATCAAATATTGATTTTAAAAAGTTATCTTGGATTTAAAAACCATTTTTGATTGGCTTGGGTAAGATTGATCACCTGCCATATAAAGCTCAAGAGGAATTTGCTGATCTTTCGAGTGACTCAAAAATAAAACTAGATTTTTCAAAAAGCTCTGGGTCGGAACTAGAACTGACTTTCTCACAATCTCTGACATGGCATTAAATATTCTTCTGCCATTCAAAACTAGATATTTATGTGAAATTATTTTTTTACCTTTAACACATATCAAATCCATATATCGTTCTTCGCTAAAAAATGTTGAAGAGATTTTACGTCCAAGTAGTATCAAATATTGCACGTTTATAGTATAAAGATTTCACGTTTCAAGCAAATCCGTCTCATTATAAAACGATTTTTCCTTTTATACTTAACTAATTAACGGCTGCGCTCGAATATATACGAACGGACTAAGATTCGAATATATACCATTATTGCAAAAAATGCTGTTTTGATGAGAAATAGGTAATCTCATTTTTTTAACTATAATAAATACAATTTTACAACAACCAGAAATGATTCGTGAATGAAAAAAGTTTAAGAAGCCCAGGTCTAATGGGTCAATGAAACCATGAAAATGTTGAAATTATCTGCATTTAAGGAAAATGAAATACATTTTTAAGTGAATATGTAGACTGTTCGAAGCCAATAGCAGAAGCTATTCAAAGTTTGCAAGGGGATAAAGACACCTACTTTGTGTAGTCTATTACCAGAAATTATCATTACATAACTGATATCATTATATCAATACAAATCTTAAAATGGAAAACCTAAAACATTGTGAGCACTAAAAGCACTTAAAGAACATGTTAAAGAACTGATTTTGGCTGAAACACGTAAAATTAATCGACATGAAAGACAAAAATCGGAGACTGCAACCGAGAAGACATAAAAAAGGGAAAATATGAATTATTATATGTTTTTAGAAGAGTCTGATTCCTATTGCAAGTGTCGACAACAACATAGAGTCTAGCAACACAGTTGACTTGGAAGCTTTACAATACTTAAATAATAAAGACACCCGTCTACAGAGTTTAATTGCTTATCCTTCAACAAAAAATATTTTTAAAGTATAACACCTGTTTGCCGAGTTCCGCCCCTGTGGAGCGACTTTTCTCTTTTGGGGGGATGATAATGAGACCTCATAGAAGAAAAATGAGTGATAAAATGTTTGAAGAACTGGTCTTACTTAAGTCTCAGATACAACCTTAAAATTATAATATTGTTTTGATATTTACGCGTTTAATCCCTCGATCACTCTTCATAATTAAATAAGCTAAATAAAGCTTAAGATTAATAAATGAAGGGTACACGGGAAAAACCACGCATGTCCACCTAGATTCGTTTTGAGAAAAACGAAATTTAAAGTTAAAGCACTTTGTTTTCCCCTGGATATCTACTTTATAATGTCAGTTTTATTAAGGCTAACGTGCTCTTTCCCCAATCTTATACAGTGCAAGGTGGAGTACACTTCCAATGCTAACATATGGCAGCACCTGTTTAATGTGTAATGTAAGACCTGTTTAATCTGTAATTTTAATTTTACTTATTTATAGATTTCCCGATATAAATTATATTCACTCTCTTTTATTACATCATTATACTTTTTAATCCCATCGGGATTGTTTCTAAATTAATTTAAATTAAATTTAAAAAAAATACCCATACCTCGTGGCCTTTTATTCTCGTCTTTCAATAAATATTGAAAATTACTTATTTTATAATTAGAAAGTAAAATCGGATTTATAGCAAAAAATATAATTCAGTATTTAATGCAAAAACGATACAGCAAAATGTATAATTCAGTATTTCTTAATTACCTGCAGATATCCGTTATAACGTTCACTAAATTCACAAAAGTTTAGAAGTTTTAAAAATTAAAAGCCCTAATTCAATCAAAATCACAAAAAACATGTACATTTCAATATATTGTATTTTATAATGGAAATAAAGTAGTGTGTAGTGACGAGAGTTGTGAAAATATGATCGTATTGCAGCTCTACTTCTGCAACTTACACTAACAAACAGTTATTTCTCGTGTAATAATACTTTCTCCAACGATATAAAATAACGAGTGATGCAAAATAATAATTTTTGCTTTAGTGGATATGTAATAAAAGGTTAAATTGAGTTTATCTTTCAGTTATCATAGCAGAGACCCATAAAGAACTTGCATTTCCGAAAAAATTGGAAATCACTAATGGTTGTCCAATTACAACTATATTTTTCATTTTCTTTTTGCATAAAATTGCTGATTAAAATTCTATGAAAATAAAATATAAAGAATATACGTCGACCTTTCAAATTCTCTTTTCAAAATATTTTTTTTTATCTGCACGACTATTGACCTCATTTAAAAACTATTCGTAAAATTGCAATACAATTTTGCACACAACTTCGTGAAGTCAATACAATGTTCATGAAACTAAGCAAATTTTTAAATTAGAACCAAGGAAATATTTGGTTGCAAAATGGTAAAAAAAAAGAAAAAATATGTATTAGTTATTTTCAAATGCGTTTGATATTCAAAGCTTTAAACTTTGTTATTATTTCTTATTATTATTTGTAACTAAGTGAGCAAATTCTGGGTGTAAACAGTAAACATATTTTGTTAAATCCGGTTAGAAATTCTTCGATTTTTCAATACTCAATTGGTTGCGGAAAAGTTAGAATGTCTAACTAGAATGGAAAAATAAGACAAAAAAGAATCAATGCAAACTTTATTTTTTTATATGTTCCACTTTTCGAATTCTTTAAACGCGTTTTCGTATTTTTATTTTGACCACTCTGGTAGCAGCAAATTATGGGCCAATGCTGCAGAATCTTCAATATCTTCAGACATTTTTAAAGCAATTAATTGCACATTTGCTCAAATTTGAAAAAAATATTTTTGTATACTTCTCAATTCCATAACAATGACAGATTCATTACCAAATGTAACTTGATTATCGTATTTAAAATGGAAAACAAAATATTAATAACAATTAAATAATGATAAGATAGAATTGGTAAAACCATCCTACGTTATAGATAATCATACAAACTTAAAACAAACGGAACACAGCCTGAATATATAAATATATTCAGCCTTTCCGGAGCTCTATAACAATTATTGTGTCTTTTTAGGACTACCAAAACAAATCTCATGTGAAATTTGTCTGTTATTTAATAGCTTTCAGTCCACCTTACTGGCAACAAAACCATAAAAATAACATTGTTTTAAGATCATGTCTTTCCGATAACTTAAGTAAGTAGCTACCTGCAGACGCGTTTCGAGATTTATCTCTCATCATGAGGGTTTAACAATTTCGATCTTAACATTTAAATCTATAACCTGCTAAGTTCATGTCTCTCTCACAAAATGTCAAAGTAAATATATCCAACCCCTAATCACCATGTGGGTTTCAGGTGAGTGTTTCACAAATTGTTATTAATAAAAGCAAAGCTGCACTGATTACTTACTTAAGTTATTGGAAATAATAATATTAACAATAATAATAACATATATCGGACCAAGAGGGGAGACAGTTATTGGAAAGACATGATATCAAAACAATGTTATTTTTATGGTTTTTGTCGAGTGCCACGAAGGTGGACTGAAGGCTATTAAATAACTGACAAATTTCACATGAGATTTGTTTCGGTAGTTCTAAAAAGACAAGTAATTCTTCAGACTTCAGTAATTGTTATAAAGCTCCGGAAAGTTTAAATATATTTATATATTCAGGCTGTGTTCCGATTGTTTGTAATTAAATGATGAGTAAATTTCATTGGGATTGGGATTCCCAATTGGGATTCCAATTCGAGCGGTTGAGCGAAGCGGACGTGTTTTGTGAAGCGTGTTTTGCGGATTGAGTTTTTTTATTGTGACGCGTGTTTTTACGGCGCGCGATAAGGAAAAAAAAGAAAAAATGAAAAATAGTGAGAGTGAAAGCTACCGAGACGAAGATTATAAAACAAAAAAAAAAAAGGGAAGAGAGTCAGAAGAAAGATTTAACCCCTTTCTAAAAAGTAAGAAACTGGAAAGATCACCGGCTAAAAAGGAAATAAAGATGCTGAAAAGAATTATGGAAGATATAGGGGAGATAAAGGAAGAGAATCGGAAGATGAGCCGGGAAATGGAACATTTGAAAAATATGATGCGTGTAAAGGAAGAAAAATGTGAAAGAGAAAAGATGGAACTAAATGAAAGAATGAAAAGATTGGAGGAGAAAATGGAAGAGAAGGAAAAAATAATTAGAAAAAAGAATATTGTAGTAACGGCACTGGACGAAAGGGAATGTGAGAACGAGAAGAATCTGGAAGAATGGATAAAGGCAGAATTAGAGGTAGAAGTGACGGTGAAAGAGATGTATAAAGTAAGTGGAGGAAAAATGTTGGTGGCGGAATTTGGGAGCTGGGGTGAAAAGCGGAAAGTTATGGAGAAAACTAAGAGAAAAAACTGAAAAGAGAGTATACATAGAAGACGATCTGACGAAGAAGGAAACAGACATACAGAAAGAATTAAGAGCGCTAGCCAAAGAAGAGCGACAAAAAGGACGGTGGGTAAAAGTCGGTTATAAAAAGATATTGATGGACGGAAAAGGCTTTAAGTGGGATGATGAAAAGGGGGAGTTAAATACAACAAATTTTTGAATAAGAGCACAAGGAAAAGACGACAGGACAGAAAACGGAAAACGAACACGGAGAGGAGTAAGGAAGAAAAGGAGCAATTAAGAATAGTATACTGGAACACAGCGGGGATAAAAAACAAAGACAATGAGTTTTGGGAATATTTGGGAAAATTTGACGTAGTGGGAGTGGTAGAAACGTGGGTGGAAGAGAAGGTGTGGGAAAAATTGGAAAAAATAATGCCGAAAGAGTTTAAGTGGAAGTGTCAATTTGCAGAGAGAGTAAGCAGGAAATGGAGAGCTAAAAGGGGGATAATAATGGGAGTGAAAAAGGGTTTGGAAGAAGAAAACAGAACCGAAGCAAAAGAAGAAAGAGGGATTATGGAAAGGACGGTGAAAAGTAGACAGAGAAAATGGAGAATTATAACAATATACAGCAGATGTATGAAAGAAACGAAGAGAATGATAGAAGAGCGAGTAAAACAGCAAGACGAGGGAACTCTGGTGATTGGGGGGGGATTTTAACGCAAGAATTGGGGAAAAAGGAATACGGATAGAAGAAGAACAAACAACAATAGAAAGAAGACCAACAAAAGATGCAGCAGAAAACGCCAAAGGGAGAATACTGATTAGTCTAGTAGAAGAATGAGGGTGGGACATACTTAATGGAAACCGCATAGAAGATGAGAAAGAGGAGTACACATATATCGGACCAAGAGGAGAGACAGTTATTGACTATTTTATGGTGAATGAAGAAGCATGGGATGAAATAAAAGAATTCAAGGTGGGAGAAAGAGTCGAGTCGGACCATATGCCATTGGATGTGAAGACAAAAGGAAGAGAGAAAGATAGAAGAAGTGAGAAGGATGTTAGGAGAAAAATTGTGAAGAATATCTGGACGGGAGAAGGAATAGAAAATTGTAGAACAAGACTTAGGAAGGCAAGATACGAAGAAGAATGGATAAACGAAAAAGTGAAAGAACTGGGTGATCACGTAAAAAAATGCAACAGAAATAAAGTGATAGAGACAAGAGTGAAGGTGGGGTCTTGGAAAAACGTGTGGTGGGATAAAGAATGCAGGGAAGGGAAGCAAGCAGTAAGAAATAAATTAAGAAATTGGAAAATAGGAAAAGCAACTAAGGAAGAGTACAAGAGAGCACGCAAGAGGTACAAATTAGTATGCAAAGAGAAGAAGCAAAAGAAACGGATGGAAAAAAAACTAAAGATGAAAGGCATAAAGACGGAAGAAGAGGTATGGAAATACATAAATAGGGAAAGAAAGAAAAAATTAGAACGAGTGAGTATTAGAATTACTATGGAGGAATGGAGAAAGTACTTCAGTGAGCTGCTGGGTTGTGATGAAATCAGACAAGAAAAGAAAAAGAGTCAACACAGAGTGGGAGAAATAGAAGAGATAACCAGAGAATAATTAGAACAAAGAAAAAGTGTGGTCCCTAGCCTACGCGGACGATTTGGTGGTGCTAGCGAGAGACAAGAAAGGGATGAAAGAAATGATAAGAAACATGGAGAAATATATGAGGAGGAAAAAGCTGATAGTGAATGGTGAGAAGTCCAAGATGGTGATGTTTAGAAAAGGCGGTGGCAGGAGAAGAGTAATTGAGTGGAGATGGGAGAAGGATAAAATTGAAGAAGTAAAAGAATTTAACTACCTAGGGTACGTGTTTAATAATAGAAATACAGAAACAGCACACGTGAGAGAGCTAGTAAAGAAAGCTAATAAAATACTTGGAGCGGTATGGGGAATAGGAGAGAGAAAATTTGGACACGACTATAGAAGGAGAGTGATTATGTTTAATAGCCTGGTGAAAAGTGTGATGATGTATGGAGCGGAAATATGGGGATGGAGAGAGCAAGAAGGGCTGGAAAGGGTGCAAGAAAAATATTTGAAATGGGTGCTAGGAGTAGGTAGAGAGACTCCGGGGTATATAGTGATGGAGGAAACAAAGAGAGATGGAATAAGAATAGAAGCAGAAAAGAGAGCAATAAGTTTTGAGGAGAGAGTGAT
Source organism: Phosphuga atrata (assembly GCA_944588485.1). Lineage (NCBI taxonomy): Eukaryota > Metazoa > Arthropoda > Insecta > Coleoptera > Silphidae > Phosphuga > Phosphuga atrata. The sequence continues at coordinate 76,308,902 of OX155892.1, read as the reverse complement.
AGGGAGAGGAAAGTGCAGAATTCTGCAAGAGTGCCTCAAAGAAAAAAGGAAAGAAATAGGAAAGGGGGTGTGGAAAGAGAGGGAGGCATATCTAGAAAGAAACGGGTATGCAGGAGCGGAGATAGAAAGAATGAGAGAGAGAGGCAGAGTAATGACAGAGGAATTAATCCAGAGAGATAGAGATGTGCAAAGGCAAGAAAGGAGAGCATGAATTATGGTGTCTAGGTACAATGGGAAATATGAAAAAATCATAACGGAAGAACTGCAAAAGTACCTAGGAAGAGAGAGTAGAAAAGAGAGAGTGACAATGGCAAGATTCTGATGTGGAAATGAAGAGAAAGAGAATAAATTTTGGATGGAGGATAGGAATAGAGTATGCAGGATGTGTGGAGAAAACAAGGAAACAATAGAGCACTTGCTGAACGAATGTACAGAAATAAGAGAAAGAGATGAGTGTAGAGAAGAGATTTTAAACGAGGATGGAAGAGGGATAGATTGGATGAAGAAAGTGAAGGAGAGAAGAAGAGCAATATGTGGGGCGGGAAGCAGGTAATCGGTTTAGGGATAGGAATTTAGTGACTTTCTTTTTTTTGTTTTTAGTTTGATTAGCATTTGTTTCTTTTTTTTTATTTTTATTTTTTTCTTTTTCTCTTTTTATTTTTAATTATATTATGTACTAGATTAGTTTTATTTATATATGTATTGGATGATGAATCAATTTATAAACCCGTAAAGGGTAATAAATATACATAATACATTAAAAAATGATGAAAAAATGAGTAATTTTTTACCGGATTTAACAAAATCTTGTGTGCAATACGTTTGGAAAATTATGTTTTCCGTTTAGAAAAAAAACTCACGACTAAAACGGAAAAACATAATTTTTGCCAACTTATTGTACAATAGCTATTGTTTTACGGTTATAGGACCAATTAAACGTGGTACCAGGCAAATCACGCGGCTTTGTTAACGGCTATATAACGCCATATATTTCCGCCATTTTTAATATTAAAAAAACAATAAATATATGTACAGTCCAAAACTAGTATAAATAAACGTTTGAGTTTAAATAATATTCGTGCATTCCTTCTTAAAAATACGTTATATTTAATGCATATAATTGGATCGCCCCTTTAAGAATGGATATACATCAGTGGATGAGACAGGTCATTAAATGATGAGACTGACAAAATATGTTAACCTTCGGCACGTGTATACAAAATACGTCATTGAACAAACAACATCAATTTTTTATTTTTATCTAATTATATAAAAAATCAAGGTCATGCTCAGAATTCTGAAACAACGACTCGGAAGCTTCTTGGACCGACAAATTCCTCAGGAGCAAGCTGGATTCATGGCTGGTAAGGGCGCAACACTCGAGAGCAGATCATCAATGTACGGCAAATGATTGAAAAAGCTAGAGAATTCTAAATATAGAAAACAATAGAAAGCTATAGAAAAGCCCACATATCTATGCTTCGTCGACTACAGTAAAGCGTTTGACTGTGTAAACTAGCACCAATTATGAAATACCCTCTTAGACATGGGAACCCCTCCCCACCTTGTCGTTCTGCTAAAAATTTGTAATACAACAGCAAAGGAGTCATCAAGATCGAGGGAAGAAACTCAAGACCGTTTAGGATAGGACGAGGAGTTCGGCAAGGATGCGTCCTATCATCCTTACTATTCAACATATACGGTGAGTTTATACTAAGAGGAGATCTGGAGAACTGGGAATAGTCATTGGCGGTAAGAAAATCATCGCACAAAACGAAGAAGAAATGGTCGAATTTTTGGGAAGGGTCGAGAGAGAAAGCTTAAAATTCGGACTTAAGCTAAATTGCCAAGAAACAAAGCTGATGGTAGTAGATCGTGGTAACAGGAGAGAAAACCCACCCAATATAATGAGCGAAGAAAACGTCGACAACATAATTTATCTCGGCTCTTGCATAAATAGTGACACACTAATACGTCCACAGAAATTAGAAGACGCATAACTCTTGCGAAAACAGTCCTGACGAAACTAACCCAAGTATGGAAAGGTGACCACATCACAAAGGAAACAAAACGAAGGCTTGTCAACACACTGGTGTTTCCAAGTGCACTATACGGAGCCGAGGCATGAACTCTGAAAGCAATAGATCGGCAAAAAATAAACGCTTTCGAGATCTGGACGTGGAGAAGGCTACTAGGGATCTCTTGGACAGCACATAAAAGAACTCGACATTGACATAAGACTCTCAACCGTTATCAATCGACAAATACTTAAATATTTGCGACACGTCAATCATAGAACGGGTGACAATCTCGAAAAACTGGTCATCCAAGGGAAAATTGAAGGTATGCGAGCTCGGGGACGATCTCCAAAACGCTGGTTCGACCAGGTGCAATAGATCACCGGAACACCACTACAAGAAATCATAAGAACGGCGGCATACAGGGGTAAATGGAGGAAGATCGTTAACTCCGCTATGGCATAATAAAACGCCAGCATGGGATCACCACACTTCAGCTATGAAGTAAACGACTAGAGGGAGATTGAGATATATATAAAAATTAAAGTTAGTTAAATTCTTATAACTGTGAATAATTATTATAATGCAAAATTGAGCTTTATTGTTGAACTTAAGCATACAATCTATATAATAACTAACTTATAAACTAATAAACTAACACATCTGTTTTCCTGGTTTGGTGATCAGCGTGTCTTGTTATCCACGTGGCGGAACGACGTTCCGGCACGTTTTTTCAGAAACGGAACTCGTTCCGGTACTTTTTCTGGTAGTCATTTTCTTAATTTCAAATGAAAATTATATTTTAAATTGGCGAATTTGAAAAACCATTTTAAAAAAATATGTTAATTAATAGAGAATTTATCTTGCTTTTTGTATCTTGTTTCCTTTTCCCTTTTGAATCAAATAAACATCATGTGTTCTGTGTTGGCTATTCCACATTCCATACTACTAAACTATAAACTTTAACAATAATCTGCAGTAGTTCGAATCCCGTCAATTACTATTTCATTGCGAATTGCGTCAGTAACCAGTAATCAGTTAGTCTGTGCCAGCAACGTTGTTGTTTAGATTGTGTTATTATGTATAACGCCATTGTTTTTATTTGGTAGTTTGTGGTTTCTATTTCCATTCTAAATTATAAGGTAGTTTAATTATTTTTTAATGGATAAAATATAATGTATATTGATTTTTATTATTGCAGTAATATTTCGAAAAATATACAAAAAAAAATTTTTTATACTAAAAATTTTAAATGAGCGAAAAAAGTAAACAACCTACTTTGGACACTTTCTTTGGAAAAAACGCAACAAGAAGAAAATGTGCAAGTGCTGGAAACTAAGGAAAAACATATCCATCACCTTCAACAGAAAATGTTCAAAAAGAAGCAGAATATAAGCAGGACTGTAGATATGTGGTTCGAAAAGAAAAAAAATATGCTTGGCTAAAATGCGATTCGGGAAAATTTATATGTCTGAGTTCAGCTATTCAAAATTTAGGACCTTTAAAGACGCCGGGTGTAAGCATCTCAAAAAAATGGAGAGGCATTCAGGTATCAGATATGGAAAGGATAAAGCCGCACAACTAACTTCTTTGCAAAAAAGAATTACAAACATTGTAAAAGCTTTTCACAAACAACAGCTGAGAGAATCTTAAAAGAAGCAGACAAAAGCTTGAAATTATTTGAGATCAGTTGACAGATTCTGAAATTTGTAGGACCAGTAAGGTTTTTAGTGCTTTAAAACTGCTTATTATTTTGCAGTATTACTGCAATATACTGCTTATTATATTGCTAAACATGATCGTCCATATTTTGATCATTTTGGTTTATTAAAACTTGAAATGTATGGATCAACTATAGCTCACGGATTACAATCTATATTTTTCGGGAAAAAAATGAAATCCAAAATTTATCAACAAATAGTGTAAGCAGCGCCGTCGTTTGGATTTTGAGGCCCCGGGCATAAATATCGGGGTGGGGCCCCCAGTAATTAAAAAAAGTGAATAAACAAATAAATTATTTAATTTTTAATACATACAAGAAAGGAACATTGAGTCCAGCATTCAAGAAATATAATTAATATATTAATATAAAAGGAAAACAAAATTAATTGAACTTTATTTTCCTTGCTTTAATTTCAGCAATCAGTAACGTATCTTTTTACCAATAACACTTCACCAAAAAGATCATTTCCGCAAATATTATTTTTCGGAAAATGGTTACTAATATATTCAAAATATTTTTTCACATATTCCCATAAAATCTCCTTTTTGAATGTCACCCAATAAAAATTTCAGAACTAGGTGTTATTAAACGACCGGATTTTCTGAAAGAAGTCAGAAATTTGTATAATACTGCCATATTAAAGTTTTTCATTGGGTGACATTAAAAAAGAAGATTTTATGCCAATATTTGGAAAAATCTTATGTTATATATTACAGCACATTTAAAATAAGAAATAAAAAAACGGGACATTTTTAAAAATCGGCGGGACGCGGGACTGTTCTCTAAAAAGCGGGACTGTCCCGCCAAAATTGGGACATGTGGTCACTTTATAATAGACGCACAATACTTATTTGTCATTTACAGTTAGAAAATTGTGATATATGGCACCGTCTATGTAAACAGCAGACTGGTGAAATGAGTTGCTAGACAGACTATAATACTAGACAAGACGAGTCTATTTTTTAAAAGGTCTGTTCGTAGAAGCAGTTTCTTTTGCAGCGATTTCTGCGTATTCTGCTTGCATATTGATATTAAATAAATAATTATTGGATACTCGCTTGATTTAATACATTCGAAGAGGTAACTTTCAAAACGCAGTATTTGACAAAAACCTGCTTTTTTCTGTAAATCCTTGCCCTTACGTTATTAATTCGAATATTTAATTTCTTATATACCAACATGCAATTGTGGTAGAATGTTTAACAATGACGCAACATTAAGAAATCTAAATTGAAAAATAAAATTAAAATAAGAGTTAAATAATGCAATTTAAAAGTTACTTCCTCATTTATTATTGCGCATCTTTGACGTTTGCTAACTGTTTCCAATCGTCTGTATTGTTATTGTATTAAAATGAGGTAGCTCTGTGGGGGGGCCCCCCTAGCCCGTGGGCCCCGGGCATTCGCCCGATTGACCGACGCTAGCGACGCTACTGAGAGTAAGCTCAAGGAAACTTATCTATTATCATAGATGAATCTACCACTTTAAGCAAAAAGTCTGGTCTTTATTTGGCATTTATTTAAAATGCGAAACCGATAAAATGAAAGATCCTCATTTCTTGTTTCTTGATTTAATTTAATTGCAGGATCATACAGCTAACACCATAACAGAGGCTCTTAATATGTTTGGAAAAAAATGGCTATGATGATAATTATTTAAAACACCATTTATTTTCATTTTACAAGTGACGGGGCCAGTGTTATGTTAGGAAGAAAATCTGGAGTAGGAACAAAACTAACACAGAAATTTCCGAATGTAATTACATGGCATTGTCTAAACCATAGGTTCGAATTGTCGGTAGGAGATGCTATTTCTGAGGTTAATGCGATCATAATTTTCAAATATGTATGCACAAGTTATACTCCTTATATAGTCAATCTCCGAAAAATCGAAGAGAAATTGAAACATGTGCAACTGCGCTCGGTGTAGAAATTAAACGTATTGCACGTATATTTAACGTCAGATGGGTGGCCAGCTCCTTTAGGACTGTATCAGCAGTTTGGCAGAATTGGTTATCTTTATGTCATCATTTCGATAATGCGAGTAAAGACAACAACCGCATTAAAACGGAACAATCCATTAAGCGAATGGATTAAATAAAAGAATATAATCGAAACAATTTATTCAAGATTTTGGCCTTAATGTATGATATTCTATTCGAGCTATCTATTCTATCAGAAGCACTGCAAAAAAGAGAAACTTCAATAGTATATGCAGATAAATTAGTCGCCGCACAATCATTTATTTAGAATATTTAAAAGATCCTCAGAAAAGAAAGAAGTCGTTGGAATCAGTTTCTGCTTGTGAAATAATGCAATTATCTTCAATTTCGTTGACGAATAATAAAATGGCAAAATTGATTCACAGAAATCAATTCTTAATTAGTATTATTAATAGTATGAGGAATAGGCTAAACACAACACATGTAAATTGTTCAGGTTCAGACGGAATTCTGACTCCCGACTGTTCCGACATTGTTAAAGAATTGCGAATTCTTGAACCAACCGAATGGCCATCTGAAATTAATATGTAATTTGGAGCAAAAGAAGTAGAATCTCTGTGCCAATGAATTAATTTACCTTTTAAAATTTTAAATGCCTTTAGATTACTTGGCTTGTGGTGGTCGTAACATTTCAGACGATTTGAAAAAATATTCTAAAATTACAGCTTGCAGTTCTTCAGAATGCGAGCGTGGTTTCAGCAGCATGAATTTAATTGTAACGGAAAGAAGATAACGCATTTTAATTGATCATGTTGCAAATTTATTGTTTATAAAACTTATTGGGCCAACCTTGGAATTTTGGAATTCAATTTTATACGTAAAAACCCGGTTGCGTTCTCATCGATCCGCTACTGACCAGTAAACTAAAAGAGCAGTGGCAAATGATGAAATTGTGTGTGATCCTATTTGGGAGTTACACTATAAGTGTACTACATAAAAATACTATCTTTGAGATTCTTAATTTTATCTTTTTTCGAATTTCTTATTTTTGTGTTTGTTAATATTTTGTATCGTAAGAATAAAAAAAAACTTATAAGGAAAACAAAAGTTTGCTTAAAGCACGATGATCTCCGAAAAACTTTCAGGAAGCTTGTAGAAAGTCGCGGACTATTTTTTTTTCTCTCACCATGCGTTCCGTTACTTCTTATTTTACCAATACACCACTGTAATATACTTATATCCGTATCCGTATCCAGATCCGAAATTTCATATCCATAACATCTCTGCTTTCCATTCCCATCTAACATTCCATTCTCAGTTTTTAAATATGTTTTTGACTCAATACCCAAGTTTGGCGTCCATATGTCACGCATAGCAAGATGCTCTTGTTGAACACTTTTTTCTTAGCTGCCATAAAACATTGTTTGCTTTTGAATATCTCCTTAACACGTTGACTGCTGCGTCACCCGGATTCGGATGACAACAAAAGTAACCAATATCTTTTCCATGTACAAGCAATTCTTCTTCCGGTGTGAAGACTAGGGTAGGACCTCAGCAAGCCTAATTCCGGCGCTCGTAAGCTTGTACTGTGCCGCTGTGATAACTCTTTTGAGTCAAAAATAAATATTTATGTAATTGATTGATTGTCAAGTTACCTCTTGAAACATTACCTCTTGAAACAACAAAAACACAGATTTTTTTTAGTTTCAAGATTTTATTGTATACTACATATTATGTTCAACCAACACTGTGGCTTCATCAGGTAATGAAATACAATTAAAGTAAAATTACACTGGCGAGCAAAATATTTAGGGCACTTAAGAAATTGCAACTAACACTGGCCTCATAAGCAGAAGACCCGGATCCGGGCGAAAGCGAGTAACCAACCAGAGATGACCGCTTTGTGGTGTCCGCAAGTTTGCTAAATAGAGCATCTTCTGCGGTTATGTTACGAAATCAACTTAACCCTTTAACTACTGGTATATTTTCACAAATTTGTCTGTCTAAACGCAAAATAAAAAAAACAGAAAGTGTTGTACAAAGGCTGATATCTCCATTTCTTATCTATATGAGATGATATGTAAATAAAAATTGCAAAATTAGTGGGGGTAAGCGGGGCCTCCCCTTCTTTTTAGAGCAATTACATGTCATAAAAAACGTTTGCTGAGACTCTGAGATCCTCTAAGCTTGTTGTACACATATTTTTATATATTATAATACAACCACCCTTTTATAATCGGGGATTGTGTGTCACATTTATCAATCAAGCCCATATTTTGAGTATATTATACAATCTGGTTTCCATATATGCTTGCCAGTTCTGTGATCCGCTTTTGGTCATGATTCCTTTATGAAATGTTGAAAGCATTAACACGCCCCGTTTGTTTTTCCATCTAAGAGCAATTACATTTCCGCTCTTTTTGCGTTCGCACGTTCTGCGTGCCACCAATTGTAAAAATTTGGGAAAATGTTTTCTATTTTTTTGTACAGTGCCACATATACCGATATTCTGCTGGTCCAAGCAAAGTGCCAGTTTAGGGCTGGTATACCAATTATCGGTATATAACCGATGCCCTTTTTTCATAGTTCACCATTAGTTTTGTATCACTGCATCTGAAACACCTAACGGGTCATTTCTAGGAATGTCTGTTTCTGATCCGGTATACACTAACAACTGTAATACAATTCCCGTCTCACAATCACACAACACAAAAGTTTTGATTCCAAAACGATGTCTCTTTGATGGAATATATTGCTTGAAGTGCAACCTGCCATTGAACAATATCAGGGATTCATCGATGACCAGCTTTTGAAAAGGATGGAAAAATGTTGAAAATCTACTATGCCATTCTTCAAATATAGATCCTATTTTCTACAATTTATCGTTATTGTCCGGTGGCGGAGGGTTGTTATTATCAGCAAAATGTATATAACGCAACAGTTGTGTAAATCTGTCTCTTTTCATGTATTTACTAATAAAATTACTGGCAATAATAGGATCTGTTGGCCAATAATCCGAAATTTTATGTTTTTTTTATATGTGGCATCGACAAATTGATTGCTAAAAAACTATACATTTCATTTACAACTGTGGGCACCCATGATTTTCTTTTTGGAGCAAGATCGTTTTCGACACTGTACTGGTGGTATCTACTAGTTTCGTTCACGATTGTCGTCATTATTTGCTTATCAAAATATTTTACAAAGTATTCGTACTCGTTATCTACATTTTCAATTTCAAACGCAACCGAGATGTCAGAATTTTTGTCGTCAAAATGATATCTTGTTCGATTGAAAATATCGCAATTTGCCGACGTAAATCTCCTACAACAATAAAATTACTTTCACGATGTTGATGGTAAATCCATTTTCGATAATATATAGTGGCAAATAAAAATATTTTTAGATCAAAAAATATAAAATGCAGCTAGGCACACTGAATGTTACTGCTAAACTGGCATTTCTTATGCGCTTTCGTAAATATGGGCCCTAAACACTCAAGAGGAAAGGAATGCAACAAACAAATACATGCGGTATATAAAGTGGTGTTTATTATACATCTGATACCCAACGAACGAAATATAAACACTCTACGCAGTTGTCCCTTCGTCACGTACATGACAAAATAAATAAAAGTACATAAGCGAAGCCCGTTCCAGGCAAAATTCCTCAAATCGTTTATTTACGATAGCCGGATCTCACGAAAGTTTCGCACCGTTGTTTATTTACGACTGCCGCAGTTAAAGAAGTTAGAGATGTCATTTTTAGTGAATGGACCGTTAGAAGAAGGCTTCATGCTGCTGGATTATTGTAGAAGAATGGCTACAGGTCTACCATTACAATGACGGCATGATGACTGGATGCGGTAATGATGTCTGGGGCAACGTCCTATTTTCAGATGATTCGCGTTTTTGCCTCACTGGGCCAGACGGACGTCGACGAGTATGGAGAAGACCCGGAGAAAGATATGCTCTAGTTTGCATTGACAAGCGACTTCCATTTGGCGGTGACTTGGTTATGGTTTGGGCAGGAATTTCTTCACGAGCACGAACTGAGTTGATTCATATAGTTTAGTTCTCTGACAGCTCACAGATATATTACGGAGGTTGTAGTTATCCAGACCAGTGGTCGCCAACCTGGAGTCTTCGGACCCCCAGGGGTCCGTGGCAAGATTTTAGGGGTCCGCAAATATATTCAGATAATATTAAATTCGTTGAGCTCGTGTAATACAATTTGTAATCAGAAATAAATTTAGTTAAGGCTCTAAGTAAAATAAAACAAGAACATTATATTGCGAATTGATTTCCTACAAAATACTACTGTCGCTTGCCAAAATTCTACCTCAAAAGCGTTTAATTAACTCTTTTGACCTTTTTTGCCCTTTCCTGGAGAAGTTACAATCATTCAAAACTGTCAATTTTCGTTACAAATTTTGTACACAGTAAAATCTAACTTTCAATTTAAACATATTTGACCTTGATAATTTTCAAAAAACTGCCTGCGGAGCTGATTATGACCACTAAAGTTTCAGTTGTGAATTTAGTGGTCCGCAATACCTAAAAGGTTGCCGACCGCTGTTCTAGCCGATCATGTTATGCCTTTCATGGTCACTATGGATGAGCATGGCATTCTCATGCAAGATAATGCTAAACTTAACACAGACAGAGTTGTCAAAGAATATCTGGTTAGGCGGTTTGAATGACCAGCACTCCAGATATGAATCACATCGAACATGACTGGGATGAGTTGGGACGACGTCTCCGAAGGCATACACCAGCTCCAAGAACTGCTCAGAAGCTAAGAGAGTTAGCTATTGCAGGAATGGAATACCATTGATTGAATTGAAAGTATGGCTCGTCGCTATTAACGTTATTAATGATTATTCATTTTAATTTATGTTATGTTTCTTTTTCATTCAGTCTTAGTCTTTTTCAGTCTTAGTTCCTCATAACAAATAATCGAACTACATACTTTTTCATAATAAATTCATCTACAGCATTTTCATAATAAATTATAAACCAAAAAATATGCTTTCCAATTAAATACTGAATATTTAATTTAGCCTATAAATTTTTTAATTTTTAATATATTTAGCCTTTACAAACAGAGAATTCCACGAAAACATAAAATTATTTGCAATTTGTTAAGTGACCTAAATTTTTTGCCCTCCAGTGTACTAATATAAATAGTTACAGTTTATACAGTTACAGTTGAAGAGGGAGTGTATTATAGTGTGGTGTGAGACGCCGTAGAATAATGTTTCACTCACGGTTTGCAGAGGAATTTATTTACATGGACGATATATATAGAAATGTACAAGAGATGCAAACACTGTTGAAGGAACGAGTGGAACTGGACTCTCTGAACTGGACTCGACTGGTCTGATTGATTGACTGACTGCTGGTTGAGTCTGGTTGAACTGGCTCCTGGCTGAGTCTGGTTGAACTGGCTGAGTCTGGTTGAACTGGTGTCACTCGCTGACTGTCTTGCTTGACTGTCTTGTTTATTCGGGGGTCCAGGTACTTATGTTATGTCCAGGTATACTCGTCCGTCATCTGGGGGTGATTATTTTTCTATATTCGGCTCTTTGTCGCTTTGGTAATTACCGATTCTCGAGAAAAACATCTTGTCGTAATTTAACCGGGGATTACATCATTGACCCTAATAAAATGTTTTTGGAAATTCGTCCGAAAATATTTTGTAATCACCGTAATGCCCTTGTAAAACTAAAAATACAAATATTTCTTTATCTGCTCGAGGATTACATTACCGACCCTAATAATTATTGTAAAACTGGGAAATTATTGTAATGCCCTCGTAAACTAAGAAATAAAAAAGGAACGGCACGTTGCCGCTACAATAGGTTTAGATTGAGTTATATTAATTGAGAAGTATTAACGCCGCCACAGCGAGGGGTCGCGCTACCGCGCGTTATGTGGTCTGGATTTATCTGCTAATATAACCTAATCTAACCCTTATCCAATATTTTTCCTTAATTCGGATCGAGGAGACGCGCTACCGCGCGATATGTGGTCTGGACTTATCTGCTCCATTATAACGTAATTTAGCCTGTCATTTTGTTCAAATCTGTAGCTGCAGTGGCGTTAGTACGTAAGTACCGAGAATTGTTTACTAACAATAACTAATTTATCATTCAAAATATTACCTTTTTTATATACCTTTATATACCTTTTTAAATTTTTACCAAAATGTGTTTATTTGTTTAGTCGCGATAAGGAAAAAACTAAATTTATTAGAAAGTTTAGATATATATTTTTTATAATTGAAATATTTATGTTATCCGTAAAATCGTTCTGTAGCTTTTGCGCCGCAATTAAGCACATTTTGAAGATGGTAATTAAATTAAATAAAAAAATTACAATTTTTATTTTCCGAACTGTTTATTTTGGCGAATACTAGATTAGGGGTGTTCAACCAGCTGCCCGTGGACAGCACGAGGGACAAGACAAATTCCTATGCGCCCAAATACTTAACTTTCAGAAATGAAGTGTTTAACGTAGATTGTAGGTGGTAACTTCTTCTTCAGCTACCTTTACCAAACTTTTAAACACACGAGCCAAATAATTTTCTAGAAGATAGGTTTTTCTAGAGTGGTGGGTTTGGATGAAAAACGGGAAATCTTGTTATGTTTTAAGACTAATTTTATGAAAATTTACACCAAAAGAACTTTCAATCAAATCAATCGATGTGGATAATGTAGATACCTACCTATTCAAACCATCAGCGCTATTCAGATCTCTCAACGCATGCGATAAGAAACAAGTTCGATTATTGGAATCACGGGCTTAAATATAGCGCTGGAAATTTTTCGCCAAATCTGTTTCAAAATATTTTAAAGTTTCACATTCAACATTCAGATAGTTTTAAAATCATTTTTGTAAAAGGACATTTGAAAAAACTGATATTAGATTCTATTTTCGATTCTTACTTACATTGTAATGAATATATCGCTATAAGTTTAGAAGATGATGATGAGGATGAATTTTACGATTGTCCCAATTTAATTAAAATGAAGCATAACTTGAAACATAACTTCTGAAGTTATATAAATCTACACACTTAACACCACTCGAGTTTCGACTGTTAGAGGTCAATTTCAAGTGGATTACAAATTTATGAGATTGATTTTATACAAAGAGTTTTGGTGGGAAGGGGAGGACATTTCTAATGACTCCAGAAGTTTAAGCGTCAGGCATTGATGATTACATTCTAGACAATGATTAGAAAATAAACTTGTGTCTTTTTTAAGACGAAAGGCACGAAACGTAAATAAATCGGCTACCTATTGCACCTATTGCAGAAATGCACCATTTTACTTTCTAAAATTAACATACAAGGGTTCCTAAACTCCACATCTACCATGCTCTCTTGAAAATAGTCGTCTCTACTCGTCCCTCCTGATTTGAATATAATATTTATGGTACATCTTGCATATTTCGGGAGGGGTTTGAACGATTGAAGTTAAAAAAGAAATCATTTCAAAGTTTGAAGGTGGGACTCGTGTGACAGACTTAGCTACTCACTATGGAATGGTTAAGTCAACAATATCGTCTATTTTAAAAAATTAAAACGTATTAAAAGAGGCTAATTTAGCAAAAGGAGTGACAGTTCTTGCCGTCAATAGACCAGCTGTAATTGAACAAGTGGAAAAACTTTAGTTTGGATCAACGAGAAACTACTTGCAGGTGACAGCATTTCTGAAGCAATTATTTGCGAAAAAGCGAAAAGATTGCATGACGACCTAAAACAAGGCACTCCCGGAACAAGTGCTACAAAAAGTGATGAATTCAAAGCATGTAGGGGATGGTTTGATAGATTTAAGAAGCGAAGTGAAATTCATAGCATCGTTCGGCACGGGGAGGCTTCAAAGATGCTGCTGAAGAGTTTGTTGGTGAATTTAAAATCTTTGTAGAGAATGAGACATTTTCTCCTAACCAAGTTTTTAATTGTGATGAGACTGACCTCTTTTGGAAAAAGATGCCAAGGAGGACCTACATCACAAAAGAGGAAAAATCATTGCCAGGGCATAAGCCTATGAAAGGCAGGCTTACACTCTTGCTGTGTGCCAACGCAAGTGGAGACCTCAAAATAAAACCGCTACTAGTCTACCTACCACTCCTACCAAAATCATGTCATCAAAAGTAACCTGGGTGTAATGTGGAGGGCTAATCCTAAAGCTTGGGTAACAAGACAGTTTTTCATCGAGTGGATGTATGAAGTGTTTGCCCCAAGTGTCAAAACGTATCTAGAGCAAAAAAAAATTACCACTCAAAGCTCTTTTAGTACTGGACACCGCTCCTGCTCACCCTCCTGGTTTGGAGAATCTGACTGGTGAATACAGTTTCATTCAAGTGAGATTTTTGCCCCCTAACACCACTCCACTTATCCAGCCCATGAATCAGCAGGTCATTTCAAACTTCAAAAAACTTTATACAAAAGCACTGTTTCAAAGATGTTTCAAAGTAACCTCTGACACAGAACTCACCCTCAGAGACTTTTGGAAGAACCATTTTAATATCTTCCTAATATATTGCTTGAGTTAATTCATTCTAATATATTGCTTGAGAATAATAGACAAAGCCTGGGATGAAATTTCTTTGAGGACACTGAAATCCTCCTGGAGAAATCTGTGGCCAGACTGTGTGGCACTGAAAGACTTAGAAGACACTGCCACGGAAGCTGTTGTAGTGAATGAAATTGTGTCCCTGGGAAAACCCATTCATCCAAATCGTTGATTGAAAATCACCTAAATGAGTTGACAACTGAAGAACTTCAAGAACTACAGAGAGAACAGCAGGAAGTGATTCAAGATGTGTCTTCAGGGGAAGAGGAAAACTCTTTTTTTTTCTTTCTTGGTAGAGGGAAGAGGAAATTAAAGAATTGTGTCACCATTGGGAAAATATAGAACACATTGTCCAAAAATGGCATCCAAACACAGCTGTGGCGAATAGGAGCGTTTACTTATATAACGACAATGTGATGGAGCATTTTAGGAGGATTCTAAAAAAAGACAAAAACAATCAACATTGGATATCTTTTTAATATGTAGGTAAAGAACCAAAAAGACGAGAAAAAAGAGAAGAGAAAAAAGAATCAAGGGAAAAATCATCTAACGTTTTTAATATAGAAAGTGGTGAGGAATTGTAATATATAAGTAGAGTTTAAATAATAAAATTCGTATTAAATAAATATACAATTGTACATTATTTATTTCTACTGTTCAACTCATTAGTTTAAATAAAGAGTTTGAAACCGATTAATGCAATTTACATTATACCTTATGCGAAAAATGATTCGCCATTAGTACAAATCGCCATTCGAACTGCCTGCTAGAACGAATTGTGTACGAATAGCGAGGTTCTACTGTACTTGCAGACAGGCCTTCCATATCATTTATTTCGCTCGGTAATTCAATTTAAACAATTTTCGACATACTTTCCAGAACCTTTCACCCGCTACCCACCCTTTATTCGCCACGTACTCAATGTGCTTCTTGTTACTACATCCGCTCCCAAACACCCTAAGAACTTAAACTGACGCACTTGTTCTTCGCTTCCCTTCCATTCAAAACGCTCCTTCTTGCAGTTTCTGCATTTCCTAAATCTTATCCATTTCGTTCTCCAGAGATTTACACTTTTTTGAGATTCTGAGATTTTGGTTGACACAGATTTCTAGACACACATAGTCGTGTTAAGTGTGTAAATTTATAGAACTTCACAAATTATATAATAATCAATTCAGAATAAGTATGGATTACCACATAATCACGTTTAATTTCTATTTTGATTTATTTTTGTTTTTATATTTCTTTCTATATTTATCGAAACAATTCCGTTTCGCTACTCAATAAAAGATTAAGGCGCCACAATATTGGATCGCAACACATAGTTTGTGAAACGCTGTTTTATAGATCCACTGGACCGTGTGTAACCTAGTTTCATTGAACTTAAAACCATTTCCCAGAACGGCCTGAACTCTGTTATATTTATTACCTTGAGCATTAGCACATAATAAGCAATAGTTTATATTTTTCTCCGGAGCCCTTGAGACATCTCGCGGAAGCCCAGTTTTAAAAACGATATTAACAATATTAATGTTATTAGTTGCGGTGCGTTAATTTCTTGGAGAATTGTATATTTTTGTAAATATATTAGTGTATATTCAGTTGCATAAGAAATGAGTTTGCGCAGTAGCATAAATTTGTTTAGGATTTCCTAGATGGCACCTGCGCAGTGATGCAGCAGATGGCAGCAGGTGAAGTAACGCTGCTCACAATGCTGTGGCGGCCGTCAAGATGGTGACCATCGACAGTAAAGCTCCGCTTAGAACAGTTAAAAGGGTGCAGTTTGGGATACTCAGTCCTGATGAAATTGTGAGTAAAACCTTATTTAATGCTTCTACTTCATTTTAAACTAATAATTGAGAGCCGAAATTCCCTTCGAAACGGTCATTTCACTTGGCCTTGTTTTTAGCAAATACATATGACATTTACCTATGCACTGTTGTTTACCAACAGATAATACATTTTGCGAGTCTTATTTATAATCAATGTTTCAGGTTACTTGTATTTACTTTCGTAGAAGCACATTTCTTACAAAGCTACTATTTTCTATATGAAGTTAATTCGCTAAAAATATTGTGCAATACTTATTAATTGCATCCATTAGTTGTTTTACATCTTTTAATATTTTTAACGGGTTTTCCGCCATATGTCTGTTGGTTTTTTAATGTTTTTTAAATTGGCGCGATATTTAATTTATTTCGTATTTTAACCTAATTTTAATTTACATTAATATTAGGAACACGTGATTTTTATTATTCAGCATTTTGTCAATTGTGTTTTTTTCTGTATTTCTTAAACCATTTGTAAACGTTGTTAGTGAAATAAATATTTTTTCCTTATGTGCACAAATATGTTCTATTATTACCTTTATGTTTTCAGGAAATTATTTGTATTGTTAGTAAAATCTTAGAGAATATTTGTGGTGTGCAGACCATTTGATGGTCATATTTAATTTGTATGTATTTAACACAGGAAAAACCCAACCAGATTGAGACCAATACTTTTTAAATTGTTTACTTATTTTATGTTAATGTGTAAAATATCAACCAAGACAAGCAGTGCTGGATTTAGTCAATATTAGGCTCTACACACAATTTACTTGAGGTTCCATTTATAGTTAAGTTACTTCTAAACAGCATACAGTAGAATGGTAGTATTATATATATATATATATATATATATATATATATATATATATATATATATATATAATATGGTAGCCAACATATTACAGATTTTGAGGAAAAAGCAATTTCATCTCTCTGGTTAAGAGAGATGTGTCGTCCGTTCATTGTAAAAGTGAAGTAAGTCAAGAGTCTTTAAAAGTGAAGTAAGTCCAGAGTTGATTCATTTTTATTGTGACCAATGTTTGAAACGTGATGATACGTTATGTAATAAATTTGATAAAAAATATTTCTAATAACTGTTTCAATAGCTTATTTTGATGGATTTAGAGGATTTTAGTGATTCCATAAGATATACGACCTTAATAAAGAAAAATGTGAGATTGAAATGAGTGAACCTAAGAAATTAAAGTATTACATTTAAATATTCAACACAAAGTTTAATCTCCATTTTAAGACACCGCGGCAAGACACATACAAGACTAATTTAAAAATACAAAACTTTCATTTAAAAAATACAAGGAGCTGATGATGAAAACTTCTAGGTGGAGTTTGAGAACCACTTCATCAATGAAAAGCAGATTCTGCAAGAGAAAACCTTCACAGTGATTCAAAAAAGGTTGATGAAGCATACAAACTTTTGATCTGCAGAAAGCTTTAGCCTACCCAAAATTAACTACCTCAGTAACATACTATAAAAGAAATCTTTATTTATATAATCTGGGAATACATTGCTTTAATAATAACATAGGATACATAAATGTCTGGGACGAAGTTGAAGGTGGAAGAGGTTCTCAAGACATAGCAGCATGTCTTGTTAAGGACAAAACCGGAATATCAAGACAACTCTTTCCCTCTTGGAGCTTGTACAAAACCCTGACACTAGTATTGACACCATAGCCCACAAGTTCTTGGTATCAGGACACTCTTGTCTTCGAAATGATGGGGAATTTGGAATAATAGAGAGATTATTAAAACATTTATAGCCCAGACCTATGGGTCGATATTATAAAAACAGCTAAACGTAAAAAACCTTATTTTGTTGTTACCGAAATAAAAAATGTCGATTTTTAAGTACCACTGTCTTCTAAAATTCTATTAAAAAATATACAAACAACCTACGGTTATGACTTTATTTGGCTAAATATTAGATGGCTAGAGGTTTGAAAGAAATTATCCTTTACAATTTCAATTTAAAGAAAAACAGTAATCTTAACACGCGCTTTTATAAAGTAGATTTATGCAAAAACAAGCAAGGACGATCTGCCCACTTGTACAATATTCGACAAGAACCACTCTATCCGTCAAGAAGAGTAGTTACTAACGCAAACAAGAAAGATACGTTTGATCACCATACATTCCGCCAATTTACCACTATTACTACAAAAATCGTCCCATAGATATTCCAACTCGTTCAAGCACACGTAATTCTGATGACGAAATTACAAATGATTAAAACACTATACACATGTCACTATAACCGTGATGTAACTCTAGAAAAAAAAGTTCATTTATTAAATTAGTTTTATTTTGATTTTCTAAGTTACTTCAAATTATTATATCTTTGATTTGTATTAAACAATAAAAATTAGAAAACATTGACTGAATGAATATGCCTATATCTTTTTTCCTACACTTTAATTCGCAAAAAACTCGTTATTTCGAAATTCAGTTACAAGGAGTTAATTCTCTTTTACAATGAGCGACACATATGTGGACGACACATTTGTAATCTGGCCCCACGGCAGACCAGAACTGGACAAATTCCTTATACACCTTAACTCCCAACATGACCAAATCAAATTCACAATGGAGGTAGAAAAGCATCAGTGACTCCCTTTCTTGGATGTTTTGGTACAGAAGAAACCAGATGGCACCTTGAGTGACACAGTGTACCGGATACCAACGCATACGGACAGATATCTGATGCTTCTTCTGCATCTTTGCATCATCACCCCAAACAACTTGCATCTGTAGTCAACACTATCATCACCCAATCCGAAAGACTAGCCGACCAGCTTAACTTACCAAAGCAATTGAAGAACTTACGAGAAGCTCTTTCTTCGAATGGATATTCAGACAGTCTAATATCTAGAGCTTTCCGTCGTACAGAGAACCGTAACCAAAGAACGCCAGAATCCCGTCAGCACAACATACCTACCATATGTTCGTGGATCAACTGACAAAATCGCCAGAATCCTAAAAAGACACAACATCAACACCATTTTCAAGCCAAAGCAAAAAATATCCTCCATGCTATGTAGCGTTAAAGACACGTAAAGACTTGAAATTACCCTGTGGAACATGTAAACGAACTTATATTGGACGTACCAATAGAAAAATATTGACTAGGATTCAAGAACATGGAGTTTCAGTCAGACACAAAGATAAAGTTTCATCTGCTCTTGGATTATAGCAACCACTGGATGGATTTTAGATACTCAAGGACTTGAAAAGATTAGCCACGAAATGCAACGGAACATGAGAGATGATTCCTTGCGACTCCCCCCAGCATGGCGACCGATTATATGCACCCTCAAAATGCAATCCCAGACACATATACGACTAACAATACAAACAAGCAAGCAAACCGAAGCACCGCATACAGCGCGCGTGACCTGAAGCTAGACAGCTATATGTGGTCGCGCCCCACGAACGAGCGCTCAGTATGCATCGTGCGCTTAAACCCGGACGTACGCATATATCTCTTGAAAATGGCGAATGCTAGTTCGCTGAAACTTCGAGAATCCGATTCTCTTCAGAATCGGTTGGTCTATGAAGGAACCATCATCGGTTGAAACCATGAAGGAGCAAGGGATTTTGCAATTGAGGGGAACTCCTAGATTTGGTGTGTAATTTGACCATCCGTATTGAATTGCTGATAGTGTCAAATTTTCAAAATGAAAATTTTTTAATGTCAAATTTTCGTTTTTTCAATTTTCTTTGTGGGATTTATAAAAAAAGGGTGGTAATATAATAATATTGCCCGGTTATAATTATTGCCTATGCCGGTCCCAAGCCCGGGGCCTTATCATTTTCTGTAAGTGACTAGGAAGGAGTAGGGGGTGGAGTAACAACCTCGGTAAAAAAACAGGGTTCACTTGGCCCGAGTGATAGCACCCAGTGAGGGCTCCTTGCTAGGATTACAGCGAAGACCTCAACAGCAGTGAAGGCGGAGAGAATGGATCTCGGTACGGCGGAACTGGCGGAAGAGGCATAACATTCCACGAAATCCACATTGCGTCTGACTTGAAACAAGCGGAAAAGTGGTCAGCGTCTGTTTCTCTAATTGAGGCGGCTGCACAAAAATCTTCTCGAACTCAAAAATCGAGTCGTATACTTGTGATCTCAAACGTGATCACCACAAAAACCAAAACTCAACTTGAGCGCATGATGGAAAAGACGATAAAATAATCACTACCCCAGGCACCAGTCGATAGACTGGACTCACCTGATCATCGGATTCTGGGGGATCAGGGACACCATGCAGAGAAGAATCGGAGCTTCTCAAGAACTCTTCACACTTTAAAAAATCGACGTAAGAATTTTATTGGCACCATTAATATGAACACCCTCACTAAAGCATGCAAATTAAAACAACTCACTAACGCCCTCGAAAAATTTGACCTCAAAATCACCGCACTTCAAGAGACACTATTCACAGATGAAGAACACTTTAATATGGAGAATTTCAGAATTTATAAAGCCAAACCTGCCATATAAGTTAGAGGCAAAGTACCACTCCTGGGAACCGGTTTCGCCATACACAATTCCGTACTCGACTCAGTCATTGATTTCTCTTCTCCCAACGAAAGAGTATCTCTGCTCTCAATAAAGTCAGCCAATAAAGCTTACACAATGATAAACGTCCATGCTCCCATAAATCAAGAAAACAAATCCGACCCTGAAACTATGGACAATTTCTGGGAAACTCTCGAAGAAACAGCCAATAAAATACCAAAGCACCATGTGAAGATCTTATTGGGTGATTTTAATGCCCAGTTAGGTAGGGAAAGAAAATTTAGTAATACCACAGGCCCCTATACTAAGCACGAACATACCAATAGGAATGGTGAAAGACTAATTGACTTCTGCAGAAACTTTGGACTTAAAATTATGAGCACACAATTTCAGAAACCTCCACACAATTTAACCACTTGGAGATTACCCAATCTTAGACAGGGTGAATACCAAATTGACCATATCGCAATTTCCAAGAAAAATTCAAAAGAAATTTCAAACGTCAGAGCTCGCAAAGGCGCCTTTGAATCAGACCATCATCTTCTCCAAACAAAGTCGAAATTCCAACCCCATAGAAAGATAAAAGGCCCACCCAAAAATATCAAACCAGATCCAGAATACCTGAAACTCCACAAAGAAGAAATCATAGTGCAAATTAATCAAGAAACATCAAAAGAAAACTGTAAATTATTAGCCCAATACTTCAACTCCTTTCTTAACTGCGAATCATCCCAAGAAAAACTTGCGTTCAACCCTCCGGTTTCCACAAGCCCCTGACCTAGAAGAAATTCAGGAGATCATCCAAAAGCTCAAAAATAACAAAGCACCAGGAGAAGATGGGATCATTGTAGAATTCTGGAAACTGAATGATCCTACACTTACGCAGAAACTTCATAACGTAATTTCAGACATATGGATGATGGAACGAATACCAGGAGACTGGAAATGTGCTCTAATTCATCCGTTACACAAAAAGGGTGATAAAACAGCCATCAATAACTATAGAGGAATCTCCCTGCTCCCGATTGCTTATAAAATCCTCTCCAAGGCACTTTTAAACAGGCTAGAACCCCAGATGGATTCACTAATTGGTGAATACCAAGCCGGATTCAGAAAAGGGCGATCATGTGCTGAACAGGTGTGGAGCTTAAAAACAATATTACAAATGAGAAAATGTAGAAATACAGTAATTACATTCGTCGACTTCAGAAAAGCGAAGATTCTGTATGACCTGTTGTAATGTCCTGTTGTGATTCTGTAGACCGTGAAACACTTTTTATAATCATGGAAGAATTCGGGATAGACAGAAAGACCCGAAAAATCATTGAACAGACGCTTACAGGAACTATGTCCAAAGTTAAATTCATGGGTGAAATATCGGAGCCCTTTGTCATTAAAACTGGAGTTCGACAGGGGGATGGATTATCCCCAATGCTCTTTAATATTGTTCTAGAAAAGATCATTAGGTAGGGAATGGGAACCTCATGTGAAAGGCATTCAATGGTATAAAAAAAGAGAACCGTCTTACAGTCAAGTGCCTCGCTTTTGCGGACGATATTGCCATTATTACTAACACCAGACATGAAGCCATACACGCAGTGGAAAAATTACATGAAATTGCGCAAAGAACCGGACTACAAATTTCTTATGAAAAAACCCTCTATATGGAAAGACGGCCAGCAAATAACTTAACTTTAATCACACAATACGGTAAGATAACACAACAAGTCCCCCATTTTAAATACCTTGGTGAAATCATACAGTCATCGGGACTAAACCGAATCGCCAATGAACAAAGAATCACCAAACTACAGAAGACCTACAAGCTAACGTGGGTTCACTACAACAAGAAGTGCATCTCGTTAGATGCAAAATTAAGGCACTATACAAGGGTGATTCTTCCGGTAGCAACTTACGCAGCCGAAACAATGGTTATCGACGGTTAAGTTTTTAACCAAAATTAAGGATATAGAAAAACAGGAAAGAAAAATTCTCAGAAAGATTTACGGGGCAGTTAATGTTAACGGTTCTTCATCCAAATGAAGAAACCTCAAAACGAACTCTACCAAAAGATCCACACGGTGAGGGACGTATTCAGAAAACGCCAAGCACAGTTTTATACACACATTTACAGGATGGAAAACTCCAGAACGGCGAAGAAATTGCTCAACGTCATAGCACAGAGTAAATGTGGCACCGAGTGGTTGACGGAGGTTCAGAGGGACTTACAACAGGTCAACATACAAAATATCGAGGACCGCACTGAGTGCCGGAATAAAATCAAAAAGTTAAGTTTGAGGATAGACCATCACGACGGCCTGGAAGAAAATGGACAGCTGAGCGGAAGAAGGAGCATTCTGAGAGGATGAAGAGATTTTGGGAAGAGAAGCGGGAAAACGCCAGAAGATGAAATCATGTACAATCAAGTTCAATCGCTCTCCTAAAGGGGAACAATCGATTAAATAAATAATACATAGAATCGTATTCTCGACGTTTTCGTGTGGGTTAAACGTTAGACGCACTAAGAGCTACTGAGATCCCATATAACCGATGCTTTGTTCAATGGCGGTTTTGGGCGTGGCCCGTCCTTCCGCCGTCGTTGATTTTGTTTTTCTGTTGTTGTTTTGTTATTTCTGTTGTTGTCGTCTGTTTTTGTTTGTCCTTTCATTTCGTTTCCTCCTTGGTTTCCTTCGGTGGGCTGTTAGGTTCTGCTTGGCTGCAGGTGGGTCCTGTTTTCATGGTTGATTCTTGGTCCTTTGGCTTTCTTTTTTGGTTTTATTTGTGTTGGTAGTTTTCTCTTCCTCTTGGTCTGGTTGCGCATCGGGCGGTTTCTTTTGGGGGCTTCGGTTCTTTTCTTGGCGGCGGCTTCGGTCGTATTTTTGGGGGTGGCATCTGTGGTTGTGCTTTTGGGGGCGGCATCAGTGGAATCTTCGGCGGCAGTTACAGTGGAATCTTCGGCGGCAGTTTCGGTGGAATCTTCGGCGGCGGTTTCGGTGGAATCTTCGGCGGCGGTTTCGATGGAATCTTCGGCGGCGGTTTCGGTGGAATCTTCTGCGGCGGTTACGGTGGTCTTTTCAGCGGCGGTTTCGGTGTTTTCTTCCTTTTCATTATGTAGAGAATCATTTGCTCTATGACGCTGTCCTCCAGGATGTCCAGGTAGCCTGGGTCGAGTTACTTTTGCGCGGCTTCGTTGAGGGTTTTTGGTGTAGAATTTGACATCTTGCAGCTGCGACGGTCGCTGTGACAATGATGATGATGAGAGCTGGTTCCTGGGATACGACTACTTATAGCTGTCTGGCTTCGGGTCATGCGCGTTGTGTGCGGTGCGTAGGTTCAAACAAACAAGCGAACTTTTGTTTGATTATATAATCTACTTGTAGATTTTTTTTTTAATTTTCAATTAACAATTTCAATTAACTAATTAATTAAGTAATAGAAATATATTGTTAGAAGTTTTTTTTTTTATATTTTTTGTATTTCCTAACAATTTTGTCAAATCAAACTTGACCAGTTGAATGAACATCCTCATCTGTTCAATTTAAAAAAAAATGTTTCTATTTCGAAGATATTTTTTAAGTACCAGCCTAAAATTCAATATACATATTTTGATATATATATATATATATATATATATATATTGATATATACATATATATATATGTATATATATATATATATATATATATATATATATATGTGTGTGTGTGTGTGTGCTCATATCGCATATTTTATCTACAAAGCTAATAAGAAATCTAAATTAAATCTACATTTTAGCGGCGTATGTCAGTCACAGATGGGGGCCTTAAATTCCCGGAAACGATGGAAGCAGGCCGCCCTAAACTTGGCGGTCTTATGGATCCAAGACAGGGCGTTATTGATAGAAATTCCAGATGTCTCACATGCGCTGGTAACATGACAGAGTGTCCTGGACATTTTGGACACATAGATTTGAGCAAACCAGTTTTCCATGTTGGTTTTGTAACAAAATCAATAAAAATCCTCAGATGCGTTTGCTTTTATTGCAGCAAACTCTTAGTCAGTCCTGTAAGTAACAGAATCTACTAATATCAGCCACTTCTTATCATTATTTCTTTTTAAGAACAATCCCAAAATTAAAGAAGTAGTTATGAAATCCAAAGGTCAACCAAGAAAGCGGATGGCCTTTGTTTATGATTTATGCAAAGGAAAAAATATTTGTGAAGGTGGGGACGAAATGGATGTTGGAAAAGAAGGTGAAGATCCTAATCAGGCAGGGAAAAAGCAAGGCCATGGTGGATGTGGTAGATATCAACCAAATATCAGAAGAGCTGGCCTTGATTTAACAGCTGAGTGGAAACATATTAATGAAGATTCCCAGGAGAAAAAAATTGCCTTATCAGCTGAAAGAGTTTGGGAAATTTTGAAACACATTACTGGTATAATTTTATTTTTATATTATTCTAAATTCTATATATTATAGATTGCTTATAATTTTTAATTATAAAATATTGTATATTACAGATGAGGAATGTTTCATATTGGGTATGGATCCAAAATTTGCCCGCCCAGATTGGATGATTGTCACTTGCCTACCAGTACCTCCATTGGCAGTGAGACCAGCTGTAGTAATGCATGGATCAGCTAGAAATCAAGATGATTTGACACATAAACTGGCAGATATAATAAAAACCAATAACGAATTGCAAAGAAATGAATCTGCTGGTGCTGCTGCTCATGTTATTTCTGAAAACATTAAAATGTTACAATTTCATGTGGCTACTCTAGTTGATAATGATATGCCTGGAATGCCTAGGGCTATGCAAAAATCAGGCAAACCACTAAAAGCCATAAAAGCTCGCTTAAAAGGAAAAGAAGGTCGTATCCGAGGAAATCTTATGGGAAAGCGTGTGGATTTCTCAGCACGTACTGTAATTACACCAGA
This sequence comes from Phosphuga atrata, assembly GCA_944588485.1. NCBI lineage: Eukaryota > Metazoa > Arthropoda > Insecta > Coleoptera > Silphidae > Phosphuga > Phosphuga atrata. The sequence goes on along the minus strand of OX155892.1, from coordinate 76,283,349 downwards.
TCCAAATCTAAGAATTGATCAAGTAGGAGTACCTAGAAGTATAGCTCAAAATTTAACTTTTCCTGAAATTGTAACACCATTTAACTTTGAAAAGTAAGATATTTATTATGTATTATTATGCTTGTTTTAAAATATTTTTTTAGGATGTTAGAGCTGGTTCAAAGGGGAAATTCACAATATCCAGGTGCAAAATATATTGTTCGTGATAATAATGAGAGAATTGATTTACGTTTTCATCCAAAATCATCTGATTTGCATTTGCAATGTGGATATAAAGTAGAAAGACATATTCGTGATGGAGATTTGGTTATTTTCAACCGTCAGCCTACATTGCACAAAATGAGTATGATGGGTCACAGAGTAAAAGTTTTGCCATGGTCTACATTCCGTATGAATCTTAGTTGCACTTCTCCATATAATGCTGATTTTGATGGTGATGAAATGAACTTACATGTACCACAAAGTATGGAAACTAGAGCTGAAGTAGAAAATTTACATATCACACCAAGACAGGTATGTTATGATACATTATTTTGTTATGAAATATTAAATAATTAATTTTTAGATTATTACACCACAGGCTAATAAGCCTGTCATGGGAATTGTACAAGATACATTGACAGCAGTACGTAAAATGACAAAACGTGATGTTTTTATAACAAAAGAACAAATAATGAATTTACTTATGTTCTTACCCATTTGGGATGGTAAAATGCCACGACCAGCAATTCTTAAACCTAAACCTCTTTGGACTGGCAAGCAAATATTTTCCTTAATCATTCCTGGAAATGTTAATATGGTTCGTACACATTCTACCCATCCTGATGAAGAAGATGATGGCCCATATAAATGGATATCCCCTGGTGACACAAGGGTAATGGTAGAACATGGAGAATTAGTAATGGGCATTCTTTGTAAGAAAACGCTTGGTACATCTGCTGGTTCCTTGCTTCACATTTGTATGTTAGAATTGGGACATGAAGTATGTGGTAGATTTTATGGTAATATTCAAACTGTCATCAACAATTGGTTGCTGTTGGAAGGCCATAGCATAGGTATTGGAGACACAATTGCTGATCCTCAAACATATTTGGAAATTCAGAAGGCCATTAAAAAAGCCAAAGAGGATGTAATTGAGGTTATTCAAAAAGCTCACAATATGGAATTGGAACCCACTCCTGGTAACACATTGAGGCAAACTTTTGAAAATCAAGTAAACAGAATTCTTAATGATGCTCGTGACAAAACAGGTGGTTCAGCTAAGAAATCACTGACTGAATATAATAATCTAAAGGCTATGGTGGTATCAGGTGCCAAAGGTTCCAACATTAATATTTCTCAGGTACTCTATAAAATATTCTATAAATGTAATATGTGACTACATATTAAGTTTATAGGTTATTGCTTGTGTGGGTCAACAAAACGTAGAAGGTAAACGCATTCCTTTCGGCTTCCGCAAACGTACTCTTCCGCATTTTATAAAAGACGATTATGGTCCTGAATCTAGAGGATTCGTCGAAAACTCATATCTTGCCGGTTTGACTCCATCTGAATTTTATTTCCACGCTATGGGAGGTCGTGAAGGTCTTATCGATACTGCTGTAAAAACTGCTGAAACTGGTTATATCCAACGTCGTCTTATAAAGGCTATGGAGTCTGTAATGGTACATTATGATGGAACAGTTCGTAACTCTGTAGGTCAACTTATTCAATTGCGCTATGGTGAAGATGGTTTATGTGGTGAGATGGTAGAGTTTCAAACACTTCCAACAATAAAACTTAGCAATAAGGCATTTGAACGCAAATTCAGATTTGATGCAAGCAATGAACGTTATTTACGACGTGTCTTTTCTGAAGATGTTATTAAACAAATGATGGGTTCTGGAGATGTAATATCAGAGTTGGAAAGGGAATGGGAACAGCTACAGAAAGATAGGGAAGCACTGCGACAAATTTTCCCCTCTGGTGATCCAAAAGTTGTATTACCTTGTAATTTGGAAAGAATGATTTGGAATGTACAAAAAATTTTCCATATCAATAAGCGTGGAACAACCGATCTTTCACCGTTGCGTGTTATTCAAGGTGTTCGAGAATTATTGCTACGTTGCATTATTGTGGCGGGCACTGACAGACTGTCGGTACAAGCAAATGAAAATGCTACCTTACTATTCCAATGTCTAGTACGCTCTACCCTTTGCACTAAATGCGTTTCAGAGAAATTCAGACTTAGTACAGAAGCATTTGAATGGTTAATTGGAGAAATTGAAACTAGATTCCAACAAGCACAGGTAAGAATAATTTATAGTTTATTGAAGCACAAAAAAAACTTATTATTTATTTTAGGCTAATCCTGGTGAAATGGTAGGAGCTTTGGCTGCCCAATCTCTTGGAGAACCTGCCACTCAGATGACATTGAACACTTTCCATTTTGCTGGTGTATCTTCAAAGAACGTAACCCTTGGTGTACCACGATTGAAGGAAATTATTAACATCTCAAAAAAACCAAAAGCTCCCTCACTTACTGTTTTCCTTACTGGTGCAGCAGCCAGAGATGCGGAGAAAGCTAAAAATGTTTTATGTAGATTGGAACACACTACTTTACGCAAAGTTACTGCAAATACTGCAATTTATTATGATCCAGATCCTCAAAATACAGTAATTCCGGAGGATCAAGAATTTGTTAATGTCTATTATGAAATGCCTGATTTCGATCCTACTAGAATATCTCCATGGCTCTTGCGTATTGAATTGGATAGGAAAAGAATGACTGACAAGAAATTAACTATGGAACAGATTGCAGAAAAAATCAATGCTGGTTTTGGTGATGACCTTAATTGTATATTTAACGACGATAACGCAGAAAAATTGGTTTTACGTATCAGAATTATGAACAGCGATGACGGAAAATTTGGAGAAGGAGCAGATGAGGATATAGATAAAATGGATGATGATATGTTCTTGAGATGCATTGAAGCTAACATGTTATCTGATATGACGCTGCAAGGTATAGAAGCCATTGCAAAGGTGTACATGCATTTGCCTCAAACAGACAGCAAGAAAAGAATAGTTATTACAGAAACTGGAGAGTTTAAAGCTATTGCTGAATGGTTACTGGAAACGGATGGTACCAGTATGATGAAAGTTTTATCAGAAAGGGACGTAGATCCTGTTCGTACATTTTCTAACGATATTTGTGAAATTTTTTCGGTAAATATTACCACATAGGAATTTTATATTTTTTCTCTAACTAATTTATTTTAGGTGTTGGGCATTGAGGCGGTACGTAAATCGGTCGAAAAAGAAATGAATGCTGTGTTGCAGTTCTATGGTTTATACGTAAACTATCGACATTTAGCTTTGTTGTGTGACGTAATGACTGCCAAAGGTCATCTTATGGCTATCACTCGTCACGGTATCAATAGGCAAGATACTGGTGCCCTTATGAGATGTTCATTTGAAGAAACTGTGGATGTATTGTTGGATGCTGCTTCTCACGCTGAAGTAGATCCAATGAGAGGCGTATCTGAGAATATTATTATGGGACAATTACCCCGCATGGGAACTGGTTGTTTTGATTTATTGTTAGATGCTGAGAAATGTAAACTGGGTATGCCTATTCCACAATCTCATGGAGCTGATATTATGACAGCAGGAATGTTCTTTGGATCTGCGGCAACGCCAAGTATGAGCCCTGGTGGAAGTGCCACTCCTTGGAATGCACAAGGTGCTACTCCATATACAGCTGGAAGTGTTTGGGCACAAACTCCAAGTATAATTTATTTCCTATATTGTTGAATTTCTTTTTTATGTAATTTTTTTTTTAGTTATGGGAAGTGGCATGACTCCTGGAGGGCCTTCCTTTTCGCCATCTGCTGCTTCTGATGCCGGAATGTCTCCTGCATATGGATGTCTCTATGGAGCATCTACTCCACAATCACCTGCTATGTCTCCATACATGGCTTCACCAAGAGCTAGTTCTTACAGCCCAAGTTCACCATACCAACCAAGTGGCATTTCTGCTTCTCCTAATTATTCTCCAAGTTCTCCTGGAGGAGGATATTCACCCAGTTCACCAAATTACAGCCCTACTTCTCTAAACTATTCACCTGCCAGTCAAAGTTATTCACCAAATCCATATTCTCCATCAAGTCCTAAATATACTCCAACCAGTCCAGGCTATTCACCAACTAGCCCTGGATATAGTCCAAGAAGTCCATACTCTCCAAGTAGCCCTAATTATAGCCCTTCCAGTCCACAATATAATGCAAGTCCGAATTATTCTCCCACAAGTCCAAGCTTTTCTCTCACAAGTCAAAATTATTCTCCAACAAGTCCAAAATATTCACCGTCAAGTCCAGGTTACTCACCTAGCAGTCCGAGTTATTTAGCTCAAACCCCTGCTTTCATCCCATCCTCCCCTAATTATTCACCATCGTCTCCAAGATATACATCGGCAAGTTATTCTCCTAGTTCTCCGAATTTTTCACCTACTTCTCCACAATATTCTCCATCATCTCCTTCATCACCTAAATATTCCCCAGCCTCAACAAATTACTCTCCAGCAAGTCCCAATTATTCAAGTCCTCAATATTCACCTACTTCACCAGGGTATTCGCCAACTTCTCCAGCTTCTCCAAATTATTCTCCTTCATCTCCACAACATACACCAGCTGCAAGTTCCAGATATTCGCCTTCATCTCCTTCAAGTTATTCTCCCTTGAGTCCCAATTACTCGCTTACTTCTCACAATTATTCTCCAAACAGTACAAAATATTCTCCCACTTCTCCAACATTCACACCTGTTAGTCCCAGCAATTCGTCAGCAAGCCCAGCCTATTCTCAACAAGCACCAAAGTATTCACCTTCTTCTCCTGGATATTCACCAACTAGTCCTAGTCCTGAGGATTAAATTAATATACAGTTTGTTTATGTTAGTTTTATCAAATTATCGTTAAGTTGGGTATTTTTTTATCATTTATTAGAAACTGCAACTATATTAGTAGGCAAAGACTGTTTTTGCTTTATTTTTTTTTCAATAAAATGTTGTGGGGTGTTATTAAACATTTAATGTTTATGAATATTTGATTGTATATAGATTATATTTTATTATAACCAAACTCTGTCTTTTCATGCAGATTATGCCTATAGCACTTTTAAATAAAAATATGTATCTTTAAAATTTTTATATTTTCAGAAAATTACTTAATATATTTATGAGAATATAAATATTTGTTTTTAGTATAACCCACGTCATTACAAATAACTTATAATACTTTTGGACGTTCAGTAATGTTATAGCATTAACTTTGTTATTGTTAAAGTGGATCGAAATGTCAATTTCAATCTGTTACACAGTATTGTGACGATTTCGAAATCTAAATTGATGGTTTTTTAATAATGGGTGTTTTAATTATTCTACTTAGATACATATTTTTCTATCATTTTTCCAAGCGTACTGAGAAGGATTGATCTATAATTAGAAGAGTTCTACTCTAACTTCCTAGCCTTGTGATGTCATCAGATTTATCGCTCGAACTCTTCTTGTAAAAGTAAATCGAAAAAAAATATATCTACTATTTGTTTGAGGACCTGGTTGAAATGTCAGATTTTTTTAAACAACTATTATAACCTAATTTTTTAAAATTAGATGTAATTGTGTTCTTTCTTGTGTTTCTTTAAAACTTTCTTGCGTGAAAAACTTGTAAACAAAGTTTATATAGATAGTTGGTTAGTAAAGGAAAGTCAATTTAATGAGCCCTGGTAGAAGTGCAAGTCCTTGAAAAGAACAAGGTGCTACTTCATATACAGCTGGAAGTGTTTGGGCACAAACTCCAAGTATAATTTATTTCCTATATTGTTGAATTTCTTTTTTAAATAACTTTTTTTAGTTATGGAAAGTGGCATGAATCCTGGAGGGCCTTCCTTTTCACCACCTGCTGCTTCTGCTGGAATGTCTCCTGCATATGGATGTCTCCATGGAGCACCTATTCCACAATCACGTGCTATGTCTCCATACATGGCTTCGCCAAGAGCTAGTTCTTACAGCACAAGTTCACCATACCAACCAAATGGCATTCATGCTTCTCATGATTATTCTCCAAATTCTCTTGGAGGAGGATATTCACCTGGTTCACCAAATAACAGCCCTACTTCTCTAAATTATTCTCCTGCCAGTCCAGATGATTCACCAAATCCTTATGCTCCATCAAGTCCTAAATATACTCCAACTAGTCCTGGCTATTCTCCAAGTAGCCCTGGATACAGTCCAAGAAGCCCAGACTCTCCAAGTAGCCCTGGATACAGTCCAAGAAGCCCAGACTCTCCAAGTAGCCCTGGATACAGTCCAAGAAGCCCAGACTCTCCAAGTAGCCCTAATTATAGCCCTTCAAGTCCACAACATAATGCAAGTCCAAATTATTCTCCCACAAGTTCAACCTTTTCGCTCACAAGTAAAAATTATTCTCCAACAAGTCCTAAATATTCATCGTCTAGTCCAGGTTACTCACCTAGCAGTCCAAATTATTTAGCTGAAACCCCTGCTTTCATCCCATCTTCCACTAATTATTCATCATCTTCTCGAAGATATACATCGGCAAGTTATTCTCGTAGTTCTCCGAATTTTTCACCTGCTTCTCCACAATATTCTTCATCATCTCCTTCATCACCTAAATATTCCCCAGCCACAACTAACTACTCTCCAGCAAGTCCCAATTATTCAAGTCCTCAATATACACCTACTTCCACAGGATATTCGCCAGCTTCTCCTCCAGCTTCTCCCACTTCTCCAACATTCACGCCTGTTAGTCCCAGCAATTCATCAGCAAGCCCAACCTATTCTCAACAAGCACCAAAGTATTCACGTTCTTCTCCTGGATATTCACCAACTAGTCCTAGTCCTGAGGATTAAATTAATATATGGTTTGTTTATGTCAGTTATATCAAAGTATTGTTAAGTTGGGTATTTTTTTATCATTTCTTAGAAACCGCAACTATATTAGGCAAATGTTTTTACATTATTTTTGTCAATAAAATGTTGTGGGGTGTTATTAAACATTTAATAGTTATGAATATTTGATTGTATATAGATTATATTTTGTTATAACATAACTCTGTCTTTTCATGCAGATTATGAGAATAGCACTTTAAAATAAAAATATGTATCTCTAAAATTTTGATATTTTCAGAAAATTACTTAATATATTTATGAGAATATAAATGTTTGTTTTTAGTATAACCCACGTTCAATTGTATTGTGATGATCTCAAAATTGATGGTTTTCTAGTAATGGGTGTTACATAATTCTACTTAGATACATATTTTTCTATCAATTTTCCAAACCTACTGAGAAGGATTGATCTAAAATTAGAAGAGTTCTACTTCTACTCTAACTTCCTAGCGTTGTGATGTCATCAGATTTATCGCTCGAACCATCCTTGTAAAAGTAAATCGTTTAAAATTATTTCTACTATTTGTTTGAGGACCTCTGGTTGAAATGTTAGATTTTGTAAACAACAATTGAGAATTGAACAAACGACGAAGTGCGATTATAACCTAATTTTTTAAAATTAGATGTAATTGTGTAAAAACTTTCTTGCGTGAAAAACTTGTAAAAAAGTTTATATAGATAGTTGGTTAGTAAAGGAAAGTCAATTTAATGAGCCCTGGTGGAAGTGCAACTCCTTGGAAAGAACAAGGTGCTACTTCATATACAGCTGGAAGTGTTTGGGCACAAACTCCAAGTATAATTTATTTCCTATATTGTTGAATTTCTTTTTTATATAACTTTTTTTTAGTTATGGGAAGTGGCATGACTCCTGGAGGGCCTTCCTTTTCGCCATCTGCTGCTTCTGATGCTGGAATATCTCCTGCATATGGATGTCTCTATGGTACATCTACTCCACAATCAGCTGCTATGTCTCCATACATGGCTTCGCCAAGAGCTAGTTCTTACAGCCCAAGTTCACCATACCAGCTAAATGGCATTCATGCTTCTCATAATTATTCTCCAAGTTCTCCTGGAGAAGGATATTCACCCCGTTCACCAAATTACAGCCCTACTTCTCTAAATTATTCTCCTGCCAGTCCAAGTGATTCACCAAACCCTTATTCTCCATCAAGTCCTAAATATACTCCAACCAGTTCAGACTATTCTCCAACTAGCCCTGGATACAGTCCAAGAAGCTCATACTCAAGTAGCCCTAATTATAGCCTTTCAAGTCCACAATATAATGCAAGTCCAAATTATTCTCCCACAAGTTCAACTTTTTCTCTCACAAGTGAAAATTATTCTCCAACAAGTCCTAAATATTCACCGTCAAGTCCAGGTTACTCACCTGCCAGTCCAAATTATTTAGCTCAAACCCCTGCTTTCATCCCATCCTCCACTAATTATTCTCCATCTTCTCCAAGATATACATCGGCAAGTTATTCTCATAGTTCTCCGAATTTTTCACCTGCTTCTCCACAATATTCTCCATTATCTCCTTCATCACCTAAATATTCCCCAGCCTTGACAAACTACTCTCCAGCAAGTCCCAATTATTCAAGTACTCAATATTCACCTACTTCCCCAGGATATTCGCCAGCTTCTCCAAATTATTCCCCTTCATCCCCACAACATACACCTGCTGCAAGTTCCAGATATTCACCTTCATCTCCTTCAAGTTATTCTCCGTTGAGTCCCAATTACTCACTTACTTCTCATAATTATTCTCTCAACAGTACAAAATATTCTCCCACTTCTCCAACATTCACGCCTGTTAGTCCAAGCAATTCGTCAGCAAGTCCAGCCTATTCTCAACAAGCACCAAAGTGTTCACCTTCTTCTCCTGGATATTCACCAACTAGTCCTAGTCCTGAGGATGAATTAATATATGGTTTGTTCATGTTAGATTTATAAAATTATTGTTAAGTTGGGTATCATTTCTTAGAAATTGCAACTATATTAGGCAAAGACTGTTTTTGCTTTATTTTTGTCAATAAAATGTTGTGGTGGTTATGAAATTTAATGTGTTATGAATATTTGATTCTATATAGATTATATTTTGTTATAACAAAACTCTGTCTTTTCATGCAGATTATGAGAATAGCACTTTGAAATAAAAATATGTATCTTTAAAATTTTGATATTTTCAGAAAATTACTTAATATATTTATGAGAATATATATGTTTGTTTCTAGTATAACCCAGGTCATTAGAAATAGCTTTGTAACAGTAACTTTGTTATTGTTAAAGTGAATCGAAATGTCAATTTCAATCTGTTACACAATATTGTGACGATTTCGAAATATAAATTGATGGTTTTGTAATAATGGGTGTTACATATTTTTATTTAGGTACATATTTTTCTATTAATTTTCCAAGCGTACTGAGGAGGATTGATCTATAATTAGAAGAGTTCTTCTCTAACTTCCTAGCCTTGTGATGTCATCAGATTTATCGCTCGAACTATCCTTGTAAAAGTTAATCTTGAAAAATTATATCTACTATTTGTCTGAGGGCCTCTGGTTGAAATGTCAGATTTTGTAAACAACGATTATAACCTCATTTTTTAAAACTAGATGTTATTGTGTGAAAACTTTCTTGCGTGAAAAACTTGTAAACAAAGTTTATATGGATAGTTGGTTAGTAAAGGAAAGTGAATTTAATATTATTATATTTAAGAATTCAATATTCCAGTTTTAATTTATCTAAAGATGTGGACACAGAAGGTTTTGATTTGGAAGGTGGCAAAATATGGATATATCCAACAAATATGCCTTTACGAGATTATCAATTCAATATAATTCAACAAGCTTTACTACAAAACACATTGGTAGTTTTTTTTTTTTTTAATCTTCAAACATTCCATAAAGCTGAACACATTTTAGGTATGTCTTCCAACTGGTTTAGGAAAAACTTTCATTGCTGCTGTGGTTATGTACAACTTCTTCAGATGGTACCCCAATGGAAAAATTATTTTTATGGCTCCAACTAAACCATTAGTTAATCAACAAATCGATGCATGTTATAATATTGTCGCAATACCAAAAAGTGCTACTGCAGAACTTACAGGTATTAACCATAACATATTTCTTATATTATTTAAATATCTTCTTTAATAATGCACAATATATATATATATATATATATATATATATATATATATATATATATATATATATATATATATGTATATATATATATATATATATATATATATTACAGTCATGCATATAACAATCAAAAGTTTGTAGCATCTCCACATAACATTCACTATTGACAACTAATGCGTTTTCCATTTCATCTTCAACAAAAAAATATAGTCCCAATACTCTAGCTGAGATTACACACCATACAGTTACTTTTTGAGAAACATCTTGGAAGAAAACTTTTTCTTCTTTTATAATTATTTTATGGACAAAATTATCCCCTCTGCCGAAAATCCATCAACAGAATTCTAAAAATGAGTTTCAGTCTATTGAAAGTTTTTGGACTTTTTGCCATTTGTAAGAACAAAAAAGCAAATCTTTCATTAAAATTATTACCGACTCACCTGAAATTCCTACTTGCTGCAATAAACGCGAAAAGTATTCTTCAGAGTTGTCTTCCATTATTGTCTAATATGATGGTTAGCTGTACTGAAACCACTGTTTTAGTGCTGGTGCTTAACAAAGAATTTTGTTCTCCTAATTATATAGAAGAGCTAATAAACAGAAGTATGCTTAAATAATATCTCAGCTTAATCTGGGCCGACTACCAAAATAAGGTTTCATTATTGTGTTTTAATAGTAAAGTTTGTATAGCTGACATGCCTAGAATACTTTGAGGTGCTCATCACTTACAATAAAGAGATCAGAAGGGCAAAAAGGAACAACTTTAGGACCTTCTGTAAAAAAATTGAATCCACCCCAGTGGCAGCTAGATTGCAGAAAGCACTGGTGATGGATAGAGTGGAAATGACAGAGACCAGATAGGAACTATATGGAAGATGAAGAGCAGAGAGCTCTGCTCCTACTAGAAACCCATTTTCCAGGAAGTAGAAAATACAAACAGACTGTGGGCTTTATGCAACCATGGAAATGGCCAACCTTCTGTACGGAAAACTGAATCAGATGGTCTTAAGGCACTTTCCTACCATTCAAGGCCCCAGGTATGGACGGCTTCACGTGTCTTTTCTTTTCGCTGCCCCGCGCCGGATGTAAACCTCGCGCGAAGAAGAAATAAAGTCAAAAACAACACCATCCAGTGTTCTTGGCAAAAGGTCTGGCCAACACACCCTGCTTTTAACTCTGAAAACTTGATTGACGATTCTGACCAAGCTAACTACACTCTACAATTGTCTTACTATATGTTCTAAGTTTGTACATATTTTTTTGTATGTACACATTTACCTATATAGATACATATTCTATTCTTTATGTACAATTGTACATACAATATGTAAAATTGTTTATCTACGACCACTATTGTAAATGCCCATTATTGTACAGTTCGTGGACTATGTAAATACATCATAACACACACGTATGTAACAGTTCCCGATTAATGATAAGTTATGATTGATAACACTCACGTGCGTTTGGTTTACGATTCGTTGATTGGTTGAGAACTGCTACTATTGTTAAATATAGGGTTAAACTGGAGTGCTCATAGATATAGGCAACCCAATGTACGCATTTTGCGGATGCAAGACACATAGGTGTAGGGAAAGTAAATTTGAAGGGGGTATAAAAATTGTTTAAACTATTGAAATTTCTTCCTTATTTCGTGTCGAGAGTTCGCGCTACCGCGCGATATGTGGTCTTGATTTATCTACCTCTAATATAACCTAATCTAACCATCCATTTTGTTCAAGTTTGTAGCTACGGTGGCGTTTTCTACGCGCCGCTTGAGGTTTTATGTCAATTTCCGTTAGTTTGAAATGATAAAAAATAAATTTGTTACATCAAACATATTTTTCTTATTAAACAGAAACAAATTAGTGTGGCCGTAGATAAAGTATAGTTGTAAGGCAATTGCGTACTCGCGGAATTACGCGCTCCTCGTCGTGCGTAACTGTTCCGCTCGTACGTAATATGCTTCTTACAACTGTTAAAATTGTTTTGTTTTGATCCCGATAATCCGGGAATTATTTTTATAAATAATTTTTTTGATAATCCGGCGGTTGTCTGGTCTCACATGTGTGGGATTATCAAGATTATACTGTAGTTTAGCGCTCGGATACATACTAGAGCTATTGAGAAGAGCTAAGGGTAATCCACAGAGTCTGCATTGTATCAGTTGACAAATAAAATAGAAGCAGCACTAGAAACAAAGGAAGTAGTGATATGTGCCTTCTCAGACATTGAAGGAGCCTTTGACAACACCTCGAACAAGTCTGTCAAATCGGCTCTTGAAAGAAGGAATTTCGACAGTATTACCTCAAAGTGGATGGGAGAAATGCAGAGAACTAGAATGGCGGGGGCACAAGTGGGAAAAGACACCATCAACATCTCCACACATTGAGGATGCCCACAGGTGCTCAAGGCTACGCTGATGACATAGTCATCATAGCCAGAGGGAAGTTTGAGGGAATGTTCTGTGAAATTGTACAGAGAGGTCTCAAAGTAACTAATAGATGTCACAGTCAAACAGTGGCATTGAAACTCAACCTGATTAAAACCACAGTGATACCATTTACTAGAAAGAGAAGAAGACTAAACTGCCTACACCCCATACTGTTAGATAGGAGGGCAGTAGAAAACAAACGAGGGGTAAGGTATCTGGGTATAATACTAGATAGCAAACTCCTATGGAATAGTCACGCTGAAAAAGCGGTGGGAAAAGCCCAACGCCAGCAAAACCATGGTGATACCATTTACTAGGAAAAGAAGACTAAACTGCCTACAGGCCATACTGTTAGATGGGAGGGCAGAAGAATACAAACAGCAGATAAAAACGTAGGGTTGTAACTCCACAATCCTGCGATGGACGTACACCATGAAAGTGAGACCTGTCATCATTTATGGGGCAGTTGTGTGGGGAAGTAGAATCAAGGTGGTCTCTATGAGAGGCGTGTGTCTGCAGCGCGGGGGCGATGGGGGGGGGGGGGGGGGGGTGACTGCTTGCCTGACCACTTGCCTGACCATAACTTGCTTACCACAGATTAAGACTCGTGATTTAGTTTCAATTCAATCAATAGCCATTCTTATATACTTACAAGGCAGGTGGGGATTCTTCATTTCATTAGAAAAAGGGCCTCAAACTAGAGATAAGCATGGGTCGAGATTCTCGTTCCAGATCCCATCCCGTCGGACGGATCCCTGTCACTGTCCCATCCCATCTCATTTTCGTACCACCGTCCCATCCCACAAACCTATTTTGTAACCATCCCATACCATTCATCCCATCCAATCCCGGTCGCGTGGCCGGTCCCATTCATCCTTCATTCATTTTTCCCATACAGCAGGCTCTGAATTTGGTTCTTAACGATAATTCGTTGACATTTTATTATTCGATAATTTCTTTATCTGACAGTGAGTAAACCTTTTTCGTCTCAAACGGATCGTGAGACTTCATCGTCAGGAACTACATCGTTATCACTGAAATCTCCTGGGCTGGACATATTATGAAAAATGTGCGTATTGGCACCACCCAGATCCCACTAGGCACTAGGGCATCTAAACCGGTTAAAACCGAACCCGGTTAACCGGGGTTTCTGTTAAAATTTACGAAACCGTAAAACCGGGTTTTTTCGAAAAACCGAAAGTCGGTTTTTATTCATTTTATTTTTTTCTCTTCAAGTGGAAAATAATTTTATTTTTCTATGGTTATTCATGAAGTATTATATTGTAGATTTATTTATACTAAAATAAAACGTAAGGGGTCGTCCATTAATCACGTGATGTTTTTTAGCAAGCACTTTTCTTGATTCCAAAGTTTTAAGAACTTCGTATGTTCAACATGATGATTATGTCAATATGACTCGCTAAAAAAGGATCGAATTCAGCTAACAGTTCTAAAGTTATACAATAATTTCCGTTATTCGGATCACCGAACTTTATATTTTTCCCTCTATAGCACACAACGGAAGAAAAATTAATCATATAAGAAATTGCATGACTCAATAAACAGAGGCGGCTTTTATTTTCGGCGGATTTTTCGTTTGTATCGCCGCTCTATATCTGTCTCTCTTAGAATCAAGCCACTATGCGGCGTATGCCCCTAACAGGTCGGCTCCGTTGATCCTGCTTCGGACCAACCACTACTAGGCAGATTGTAGAAAAAAATAATTTAACAATACGTGGTGAAAGATATTACATGTTGAATTGTTTGTGTGAAGCTAATAACATTTACATTAAGGTATATAAAAATGAATCTTTTTAATTTCTGTACGACAAATAGAATGTTGGCCCCAAACGACGGCAGATTTTAGGGGCGGCTAATCCACCCCTAAAATCTGCCGCCCTAGGCTCTAGCCTACTCACCTGCTGGTAATCGATAGTAATCGAAAATTTATTTAATATCGAAAATTTATTTAATATTTATAATCACGTGATCATCTGAAATCGATTCAACGCCTTAACAGATAGAGAGAGTTTTTTCGGTTGGCGGTAATTTCTGAACAAAATTTCGATCGTCAATGAAATATGACCTCTTAGATGGGTTAATTTTCCTGAAATATTATTTTATTAAAAAACAAACTTTATAAATTGCGTTACTTTTTTATTATCATAAAATAATAAAATTTAGTATTTTTTTATATACCTACTCTAATAAAAATTATTTTAAATCGTATTTGAATTTTTATATAAATATTGTGCCACTTTTTTATTCTTTACGTAAATATAATGAAATAAAACACAATAGTATATTTTACAGCAAGAGATGAAAATGGCGTTTTTTTTGGTGAGGTGGGAGTTTGCTCACGAGCGCCAGCGAGTTAGCAATCACACCAAACCAGAAAAAAACACTTTCATCTCGAGTAGTAAATGCAATTTTTTCTACTGATTTCGGTTGTAGAATCCATAATTCGACTTTAATAAATCCAATTCGAAGCGAACTGTCAGAACTGTCAAAACAAATTTAATTGTTAGTTTGGCCGTTTCCACAGTAACATATTGCATTCTCATAGAAGGTGATACTTTTCAAGTCAAAAGTCCTAATTTTATTTCGGTTTTTTTAATAGTTTCAGGCTCGTTTTACGTTTGTACATAAAATATTTCATTGAAATTGATGTAATTAATAAGAAAGTCCATGCAAATTTGGTTAGTTTAGTGTTTTAATCGAGAAAATCATAAATTTAAAATGATCATTTTCGTCTCTAGACGTGAAAATATTTTCATCCCTAGAATGAAAAAATGTCACTTTCATGTAGGGTAAGCCGTGGAAAAAAAGCCATTTTCGCATATATCAGTAGAAAAATATTTTTTTTATATATTAAATAATTATAAATGGTGCATAAATATTTATTTTATTTGGTTTACAGCCGCAATTTATTAATTTTTATACTTAAAGCCGGGTTTTAACCGGTTAACCGGTTTTTTACTTTATGAAAAACCGAAAATCGGTTTTTGAAATTCCATCGATTTTTTGGATGCCCTAATTGGCACGATAAACAATTAATTATGCACGAACCAGATTTACTAGATTATAAAAACTCGTCCCACTCCGTCCCATACAAATTTGTTGTCCCATCCGATCCCACGCTACGTTGATCCCACTCATCCCATCCCATGGGACGATGGGATCCCATGCTCATCTCTACCTGAAACTACTTTTAAAAGTGTTTTTTTTTTGTCATTCAAATTTCAAGTAAAAATGTGTTGGGACTTCACAGATCACAAAAAATCAACATTTTTACTTCTGTAATCTACTCTGAATAATACAAATTGCTTGTTAATTTAGGTTCTACTATACAGACAAGTCGAGATGACGTATGGAATACAAAGAGAGTATTTTTTATAACACCGCAAGTTCTCCAAAATGATCTTGAACGGATATCGAAATTGGGAAATCAAATCAAGTGTTTAGTTTTCGATGAGGCACATAAAGCACGTGGAAATCAAGCTTATTGTGAGATAATGCGACAGCTATATCCAGTCAATAAATATTTTAGGGTCTTGGCACTGAGTGCAACGCCAGGGAATACTGTTGCAGATGTTGTGAAAATTTGTCAATCTCTGCTTATATCACATTTAGAAATCCGCACTGAAGATAGTCTTGATGTTAGGCCATATGTATTCAAAAGGACCATTAGTACTGTTGTTGTACCATTTGATAAAAAATTGAAACAAACACATGATGATTATATTAAGGTATAATTTATCAGTAAATATATTTTAGACTAGTCAATTTTAGACTAGACAACTCAACTATGATTATAAACATTTTCTGAAATAAAACACAATTTTTTTTTATTTCTATTGAATTATGTATTTTTAAGATTTTAGATAGATATGTTCGAGTTTTAATTAACCATAAGGTTGTGCAAGGCAATTGTAGTATGCTGACAAAAGGAAGACTCTTTTTTGTCATGAAAGAATTTGAAGAGAAACATAAACATATTAGGTAGGTCAATATTTTCATAAATTATTTGATTCAAACGAATCATTCATATGTAACATTTTTAGAGGAGGTTCATATAATGAAATAATGAAAAACTTAAACATCTGTATAATTTTATACCATGCATTCGAAGTACTTACAAAACATGGATTGCGAGGTTTTTTAACATTTTTTCAAGGTATAAATTTGATATAAACTAAGCCTTGATTGAAAGTTTCAATCAATACAAGAATGTATAACTGAAATCTTAATTATTATAAATCATTTGTAGAACATTCTGACAAACCTTTATTACGACACAACAATGACATTATTGAGATTATGGAAGACATAGCTCAATATCTAGGACCAATACCTGTAGTCGATATGTTGCCTGATGGGTCAGTACCAGAAGTATGTAACATGATTTTGAATTGTATTATTTTTTTATTTGAAATAATTTTAGATACCAGAAACTACAAAATTTGGTCATCCCAAGTATTATAAGCTTGCTGAAATTATATTAAGCCACTTCAACAGTTCCGGAGAAGGAAGTAAAGTGATTGTATTTTGTGAATTCAGAGAAAGCGTCATGGAAGCATACACAATTCTCTTAAAAAATAAAGGAATTATTAAGCCTAGGATATTTTTAGGTCAAGGTGTTATGACACAGAAACAACAAATTTTGGTACAATTTTATATTAATCAATCAGAAAAGTAATAACAATTCTAATATTGTAGGTAATAGAATCATTTAAGAAAGGTCTTTGTAATACATTAATATCAACATCGATTGGTGAGGAGGGATTAGATATTGGGGAAATTGACTTGGTAATATGTTTTGACGTTTCAAATAAATCATCAATACGAATGATACAGAGGATGGGAAGGACAGGTCGTAAGAGGGAAGGTAAAGTTATTATGTTGGTCACTGAAGGCAAAGAACAACAATTGCTGCGAGATTGTTTGGCACAAAAAGATTGCATAGCCAATACAATAGCAAAATCAAAAGAATTAGCTAATATGCTTTACAAAGAAAATCCTAGAATGGTTCCCGAAAATATTACTCCTACTTGTAATAAAATGTTCATAACAGTTGCTAAAACAAAAGAAAAGCTGAAGAATAAGGATTTGTTATCAATGTTTAATAACATGGGACATAGTAGTGTGATTGATGCAAAGGACATTGAAAATTTTACTGATAGGATTCCAGGGTGTAATATGGAGTTGGAAAATATTACTAAAACAGTAGGAAAAAACGAGCATATAAATTATTCAAAACATTTGTCAAAGCAAAGAGTTTTACATTCCATCTATGGATGTGTTTCATCTTCAGAAGATACGAAACTTTTAGTTTCTTTATTACAAATATCAGATTCAAAACGATACAACATTCCGTTAACACAATGTAAATATTTAATTTTAATTTTATTGTTTAGGGTTTTCCATTAAGAACTGTCATTTTTAAGTTCGCGCCATTTCTGTACTTGTAAAGATATGAATGTTATTTTTTGGCAGTTGAAAAGTAAAAACTATCCCATTTACGAAAATGCTTCAACAAAGAATAGAAATATTGAAAATTCTCTATAATATCATCCTGAGCTTCGTGGAAAACAGAACTGTCGGATGTGGGGCTCCGGAAACCCCAGTTTAATTGTCGAGAAACACGAGTTACAGTTTTGTGTGGTTTTTGGGCCGGTGGTGTGATGGGGCCATATTTTTTCGGGAAGATGAAACTGTTACAGTCAATGGGCAGCGTTAAGTTCATTTCCATATGCGCGACACTCTGCTACGCGACGTCATGCGACAACGCCTATCAAATAATAATTACATTGTTTTAAATGGGCACGCCGCTTAACTATAGTGAGAACGTGCCCATTTAAAACAATGTGATCATTATTTGACGGGCGATGTCGCGTAGCATCGTGTATATGAGAATCAGCCAAATGTATATGAGAATATGTAGCATCGGGTATATGAGAGTGTCGCGTATATGAGAATCGACCTTAACCGTACGATGCTTACAGACGGTGAGTCTAGGAGAGTCACCACGTCGACATGTCTTGTGTGAACCGAGTTGTACTACACTGGTGGCCGTGTACTCGACAGCGGAGAAACAGAGAGCAACGGCCGACGCACGCAGCACGCCAGGCTGTGCTCCCCATGTTGGGCTAGTGAGCTTCAGATTTATAGCAGATTTATGTAGACATCAACTGACCGCTAGAGACGGATGGATGGATGGATCCCGTGGGACGGATGCCTGTCGCTGTGGTATCCCATCTCATTTTCGTCCCACTGTCCCATCCCACAAACCTAAAATTTTGATCCCATTCATCTCATCCCATCCCAGTTGCGCGGCCCATCCCATTCATCCCATTTTTCCTATACCGCAGTCTCTCTTTTCGGTTCAGACTTACTTAATGATAATTCGTTCGAAGGGTATAATTTAGATAAGTTTTTCCGTAATTTCTGACAATGAGTAATCCTTTTTCGTCGCAAACGGATCGTAAGACTTTTCAGGAACTACATCGTTGTCACAGAAATCTCCCGGGCTGGACATATTATGGAGAATTTTCGAATTGGCACGATAAACAATTAATTATGCACGACCTAGATTATCAAAACTCCCTCCCACTCCGTCCCATACAAAATTGTCGTCCCATCCTATCCTATTCCACCCGACGTTCATACCACTCATTCCATCCCATCGTCCGATGGGGATGGGTCGATTGGATCCTATGCTCATCTCTACTGCCCGCCTAGGTCGTGTGATTTAAAACCGCTAGACTTTTTCCTGCGGGGCTACGTCAAGGACAAAATTTACGCCAATAATCTTACAACAATTGAAGAGCTCAAAGATAATATTCAGGCTGTTATTCGCGAAATAGAGCAAGCAATGTGCGGCTGAGTGATGCAGCATTTCTTCAAAAAAATGGAAATTTGTAACTGCACCCGTGGCGGCCATTTAAGTGACATCGTGTTCCACAAGTAGACGGAGAGTTTCTATCTGAAATTGATCTACAAATATAGTTACATTTTTAGTAATAAATGTGTTTTTTTTATGAAATAAAAATTACACTTCTTAATGGAAAACCCTATATAATAATCAAAGAGATGTTGTTATGAAATTTCATTATATTAATTGCTTGAAATTTCTTTTAAATGTTTTAGGTAGTGCAACTAGTAGTTCAACATCTGAGAATTTTAAACAAAGAGACATCCGCTTTATGTTTAAAAAGCAATCATCCTTTCAATCTTCTCAAACTAATAAGGAATCTCTACCAACACAACCTAAAGAAAATAATAAACTAATGCAATTAAATGCCGAAATAAAAGATGTGATAAGTGCTACAGCATTAAACTCTCATTGCGAATTTTGTGATAATTTATTTAGGTGTGATTCATATAGTATAAAGGCCACTAGTTGTAAAATTGATAATTGGGTACCTCCAGATATATCTATATTGGATTATTTAACAGAGGAAAACTTGAATATATTTTCTAACAATGATACAGATCTCCAAGAGTTTGATGAAGTTGATGATATAATAGCAAATTTCGATGAAACTGAATTGTCTATATTGGAACAGAAAACTAATTTATCAATGAATACTGATAAGAATATTTTAAAAAATCAGGAGAATGATGTTGAAATTCAATTTGTTGAAAACAAATCAAACGTAAATCTAGATAAAAGTATAAAAGTAGAAGAAAAGAGCATACTACTTGGATATAGTTCCAAGTGTTTTGATTTAGATGCAGAAATAAACGCCTTGGAACATTTATATGATTCAAAAACAATGGAAGTTTCTCTGATTGAGTCGCCTACAGAAAAAACTACTTTTAACTTTGGCATGCCTAAAAATGCACAAAATATTTTAAAAAATCACACAGAAAGTCCGTGTACTCAAGAAGAATTTTTTCAAGCACAAATTACACAGACTGCAGACATTTTAAAAATTCCAAAACATATGAAATATGATGACAATAAATTAAAAAATACTCTTAGTTTCTTTAAATTAAATGTACTTGAAGATCTATTTGCTACTACAATTGAATTGAACAGTTCTTATGATTCTGATGTCACAATAATTTGTTCTCCGAATGAATATTTAAACAATGATTATCCGAAATTCGTCGAAACTCGAGAAATAATTGCTTCAAGATCTCCAATAATTGCACCCTCTGAAAAGCAATCAAACATTGAAAAATCTCCTGTAATATCTTCTAGTTATTCAAATGTTCCCATTAAACAAACGGTAATGAATAAAAATGAGATACAAACAAATGTTGAAAGATCTCCTATTATATCATCTAATAATGTCAACGATTTGTGTAAACCAATTACATTGAATAACTTTGAATCTCCTATTATTTCTTCATCTGAGCTGTTAAAAAAGGTTAAAAAAGGACAAAAGCGTTTATTTTCAGATGTATCACCAGTTAAAAATGTAACAAACAAGGTATCAAAAACCCTGCAAGATTCTGATATTTTTGATGATGATTTTTTAAATTTTGCAATGAATAAACCTGTTGATATTCAAAAAAAGAATGAAACTAGAGGGCATTCACCAGATATTTTTGGATCATATTCTAGTGGGAGCAAAACATCTGCAAATTTAGATGATTTTTTGATTGATAATACCTCTACTTCATCAAAAAATCCATCGCCAGATAAAGAAACTAAAATTGAGACAATTACATCCAGAGATACATTAGGTGGATGTAGAAAATCTAATCAACAAGATATTCCTGAAAATGTATTTACTAACAAAAGTAAATGTTTACCAGTAAAAGAAACTTTAAACAGTTTAGGAATTGATGATATATGTGATGATTCTATATTGAATTTCTTTACTTTTAATACGATGGATAAAATTAATAAATCCAAAATAAATGTCAATAAAAAACAGAGAAAAGATTCTTGTACTGTCATAGATAATATACCGAATAAGGGCTTGTTTAAAGAGGACACTCTACTTCAAAAAAAAGATTCTTATATGAAAAATTCAGAAATTAATCGCCGAAAAAATGTTACATATAGAAAGAAGGGTTTGTCAGACAAAATGACTATAAATGATATATGTGATACCTCGATTTTGGATATTTTTTCAAATGTAGATTTAGATAAAAAATCCACAGAAACGAGAGATTGTCCTCTTAATAAAAATAATATGAAAAGCAATCCTATTCTTATTCCTAGAACATCTCAAAAAGAAAATACATATTTACTGGGAAATACTAGCCATTCAAAAACTTCTGAAAGGGCAAAAAGTAGTTTGTTAGAAAACATTGGTGATGATTTAGATAGGATTGATGATGATTTTGAAGAATCATTTGCAAAAACAATACGAAGTCCAAAACATTCCAAAATATATAAAACTCCACATAAAACAAAACCCACTGAGAGAATAAATGAAAAATTGGAACATAGAAAAAGCAGTTTGAATGTTTCACCCAAGTTGATTAACTCTGACTCCAAATTTGGACATTCACCAGTGTTATCAAGTTGCAAGGGTCGAGAAATTATATCACAAAAAAAAACTTTTAATGAGAATCCAAAAACAGATTTGACACTAGAAAGTGAAGATGATATTATCTTATTATCTCCCATTTATCTTCCTCCAACTGAAAATTTTAAGATGCATAACAAAACATCCAAACAAGAGGACATTTTTACCATTAGTAGTGATGAGTTTGATGAGTCTCCTTTAAAACCAAAAAAATCCAATCCAGCAAACTTAAATAAACGAAAATTGTCTGAAAAGAGGAAATATAATGGTAAATCTAATTCCAACAGCAGTGACGATTTTGAAGAATCTCTCATCAAAGCGAATACTCCGAAAAATAAAAAACATAAATCTAAAAAGAAAAGAATTGAAAATGTTAATCCATTTTTGGAAGTGGAAGCTCAATTGTCTTCAGCTGCAGAAGTTAGTGAGGATGAAGAAGGTGGATCTAGCCAAGACATGCTTGAATCTAGTTTTGTAAATGACGAAACTCATGACTTTGCTAATACTACTAATATGCAGATCCACTATCATCAGTCTGTAAGGTAAGGTTTTCAAAATACGCATTATACAGGGTGTTTCATAAATGTCGGGCAGAAATTCAAGGGCGTGTTCTAGAATTCAATTTAAGTCCAAAATAAGAAAAAAAGGCCCATTTCAAAGATGTGTGTGAACTGAGACACAGCCCTTAAAATGGGATGGCTTTACACAACATTTTTGCTAATATCTCAGACGCAACTAATGACAATTGATTCAAATTTTGTGTGTACTCGTTACAGGTGCCGAACTACCGTTTGTGCTTATTTTCGTCTTGATAGTTTACCAGTGGCGGTACATAAGGGGAACGACAGTGCATTTTTGAAGACAATTTTTTCCATCTGCACATTTACCAAATGCTTGACTAGATGAAATTATTCGCAATCAAAAACTTCAATGAAAAAGTACTCTTTGTTTCTGGCGCTCAAGATAACAGTTTTCAAGAAAAAAATTAAAACGTATTTTTTTGGGAACGTTATTATATTATTACGTTATTATATTAAAAATTAGTTAAAAGTAAAAGTTAGTTATGATGTTAAAATTTTAAAAATCCAGTCAAAGAAAACAAACAAATCTTACTTACTTACAATTCTGATTCTGACTTACAATCAGCACATAAACGTAATAGTTAATTCACAATAGTTATTCAAATTGCCGTCCCTCAACTCGAACACAAGCTTCAGCACATCGCAGTAATTATCTTCGAACACGTTCACAAATTGCTACACTGCGGTGGCCTGAATGGTATATCCATCTTTCAGGCGACGCTGCAATTCTTCGAGATTCTCCACTTCAGTTTCATAGACTAGCTTTTTAAGTGACACCAAAAAAGTAGTCCACGGGATTCATGTCCAGTGACCCTGCTGGACAACTTACTGGACCGCCTCGACCTATCCACCTTAATGGATAGGCGTTGTGTAGGTGAGCTCTCGCTAACGCGCTAAAATTTGCAGGTGCACCATCGTGCATGAACCACATTTGGCGTATAGTCATAAGAGGTACTTTATCCAGCAACCCTGGCAAAATTTTATTTAATAGATTGCAAACAATACCACACCAGGCATTAATGGAGAATCGTTGCTGATGAGCTCTCATCATAACGGTATGAGGATTTTTGTCCGCCCAGCAGTGCATGTTATGGGAATTCCTAATTCCATCTCGTGCAAAGGTGCAAGGGTGCTCTTTACAGATGAAGCATCTTGGTTTGCATGAAGGATCAGCTTTTTTTGTCGAGAAGGATAATCTGCTGCAGTCAATGCCTGCACTTTTTGATTGTGGTATGGATGAAACTGCTGTTTGTGGAGAACTTTCGTATGCAGCAGCAATATTTGGAGTACTCGTTCAACATCAGAATTGCGGTTCAAACGCAATTGGTTTGAATCGACCGTGTCCCCTCAAATACCTAGTTCAGCACCCGTAACGAGTACACACAAAATTTGATCAATTAGTTGCATCTGATATATTAGTAAAAATGTTGTGTGAGGCCACCCCCATTTAAGGGCTGTACCTCAGTTATGAAGCATTTTCGGACACATCCGTATAGGGAATTTTTTTCTTATTTTGGGCTCTAGAACATGCACTAGAATTTCTGCTGGATATTTATGCACAGCGGTGTGCTGGGAAACTGTTAACAATGGGCTCGCTGCTCGATGACCGCGACCTAGGGGAGGGTAGTGATTTTTTTTTAAATTTCATGTCTAGACGCCTAGACACGACCAATAAGGGCCTTTCTACACTTATTTGCTTGTACCTTGTCCACCTTTGTATGTAAGCAAGTTCTATTACGTTTTTTTATGAAAAAGGATGGTAAATTATTGTTAGTTTATGTGAAAGCATAAACACAAAATATAAATTCTTAAATAAAAATGATAACAAAGCTTAGTCTATTTTTTTATTATACAATATATGTACAGTGTGTTTGAAGAAGAACTACCTAGTTTTAATTATAAATTTAATGTTGAAATATAATGAAAAACTACATCAACGATTACATACAACAAAAGAGAGTACTTTCAAGTTTTGTTGGGGAGTAGCCATTGCACTGCACGCCTCAACTGAATCCAAGAGGATAGGTTAGGTTATCCTAACCTATCATCTTTGATCAGAATTAAGCGAAGTGAGTCCTGGCGCCGTCTCGAGGTCAAACAGGCGTGCAAGCTGCAGGGGAGCAAAACTTGGACAGTTGATGAAGCAAACACCATAAACTAGAATAGTGTATATCACTTTAAACAGTTTTTATGACACAATAAAACTAGGGAGTTCTTTTACAAACTCACTGTTAATACATAGATTGGCATAGTGGAAACTGTGAAAAGCTAATTTTCAAAAAAAATAACAAAGGGCTCGCAAACTTATACAAAATTTAACAAAGGGCTCGCGCGAGCCCACGCGAGGCCGCTCCAGCATACCACTGATTATACACGCAGTGTATACTTAATGTAGGAAACATAACTACATTTAAAGCTCCATTCAAGGACAGCATGTTGGCAGTGCTTACCTTTCTTAGAGTATACTGTATACTGTAATACTTCTGTACTTCTTAAGAAGTAAATAAGAGTTTCTTTTGTTGACCCACAGTCCTCTTCTTCCTCTAACTCCAGGATCTTAAGATGTTACTTGATTCTACCGTGTATATTTAGAATCCCTGACAGAATTCTAAATTTACCACTGCTTACTTTTATTCAAACTCTCGTCCCTTTCTGGTTGATTTTTTGCAGGAAAACTAATCTATATATTTTCTCTTTCAACAAAAAAAGTAATTTATTTTTAAAATGAAAATGCAAATGATAGATTAAATGTTGTGCTAGAGTACATTGGATTACCACCAAAAATACAAATTACCTGAGCAATTATTTTACTTGTATATTTATTTTTCATTTTAGAAGTCCGCTCAATAGAGGAAAATTTAAGATCCCACAACTACCCAAAACAATTGACAGAGATATTTATTCACAAGCCATTGATGAGAGTGAAGAGAATAGTTACGTGAATGTAATTCTGAAAAAGTCACTACTTTTTGCATGTACTAATCATTACTTTAATTTTAGAATTCCTTCTGTGCAGATACAACGATAGACCTCACCCAGCATTTGTCCGAATTAGAGATAGCAGAGAAGATTTTAAAAGAGAGGAGAAGAAACAAGAAGAAAGGGGCTGATAAAGTAAAGCCAAAATCAAAACGAAGGAGGATAATTGTAGTCAGTGATGATAGTGATTAAGTTTTATATTTATTTTGTATACTATTGTTAAATTTATATACATATATTATTTTTTTCAAATTAATTTCTTATTTCCATGTAGTGTTGATACTGATTTCCATTTACTGGATTATATTGAAAGCCTTCTCTATAACACTTGCAGGATCAGTACAAATTTTTTTCTCAATGTAATGTAGAGGCCAGTTCTTCATTACGGTTTCTAAACGCGGTGACCTTTGTACCTTCGGCCAGTAAATTCCACCTTCTAACCTTGATGCCAAGAGCTCTGCATATTGTTTAGGTAAGTTAAGATCACGCACTAAATCATTAAGCTGGTTGATCATATGTGAGTTTTTCTTCTCTTCTATTACATTATTCTACAGATAGCTATAATATAAACCCTATATATGGATTCTCTCAGTTTCTTTTATGCGGTATAATCTCCTCTTCTATAGTATCTTCAGTAGCACAATTTTCAAGTTCTTTCTCTAAATCCTGTGGTAATGGTGGAGCTGTTATTGGTAAATTTTCGCCATGAGGTTACGCTGAAGATATGTTTGGGATACTGAATCTTTTTTTGAAAATCCAAATAGTTTTGTCATAAAAAAGTAGCAATCGGTGGTATGGTTTGTTGGTATACACCAGGCCTGGACAAATAGCGGGCCGCATGCGGCAATTCCACATTTCCACATGCAATTCCACATTTTATGCGGTCCGCGAAGTTTTTTATAAATAACGTTAATTTACAAAAATGTCTATGTTTAATAAAAACAATAAAATTAAGTTGGTTTTGTGATCGTGTCCTGCCAAAATATTACTTCACTGAGAAAGCTATTACAACTTTATCCAAACATAGTCCCTTCTTTAATCCGTAGCAACCAATACGCTGCTGTCGGTGTCGCTGGATTTTTCGCTTCATTCACGATTCGCTTCCACACTTTCCGATCAATGGCAATATAGCTGGCCTCAAGGAGGTCCAGTCGTCGTTTCTTGAGGTCGTCTTCTACATGTTTTATCCATATCTTCTTCGGCGCTGATCGCTGAATCCTCCAGTCGGGCGGCCGCTTCCGCCAGAGTAGTTTGCGTCGAAGCCGATTTTCATTCATTCTACAAATGTGACCAAACCATCGTAGACGGCGTGTTTGTATTTGTTCCACAATCGGTGGTTGCTGATCGCATCTAGCTCTAATTTCCTCATTCCGCACTCATCAAGGATCAAAATTAGTAACCACAATAGATCTTTATTCTTATTCCAACATAAACAAAACTGCAGAAAATGTGTATGACATGCCTATGAAAAAGTATATGACATGCTTATTATCTTTACCAGGCCTTATTTTTACTTTATTATCTAGCTGCCACTATTTCATAGACACTGCACATTTACGGGCGTTTTATCAAAGTATTTCGTTTACAAGAATTTCGCGGGCATGGCGTACAAATCTCTATTAAAATAGAAATTTTCTTAATAGGGCCCACGCCGCGACCACGGTCAAATTTTCATCTGAAATGTGGCCCAAGAGCCAAATAATTTGCACACCCCTGGTTTACATCAAATAATCGGAATAGCAAAAGGCATTGAATATCTATTTTCATAAAACCAGTAGATTAAGTTTGACATACAAGTCTGACAACAAATGATGGGAGACCAATTCTGATCTTGAGTCACTATAGGAAAATCAAAATACTTCGTATGGTCTGCGTCTGGCCTGTGATTTAGATATATAGGAACCACAGACATAAAATAAATCCAATGATGTATTACAACCAGGTTTTTTATTTTAGACATTTTTATAAAAAAAACTATCACTTTCTGTGATTTACATTTTTTCAAAAAACTTTCATTCATTGACAAGATTCATCAATATGAATCTTGTCAATGAATGAAAGTTTTAGTAACTTGAAATCTATACGTGATGGATTTTTTTTTACTTTTCAATTCAAACCTAGGAACATTCAAAGTTAACAAACTATCCACCTTAAGCCATGCGAGTTGCATTTTTTCACTTTTTATTTGTAGAGTAGTGTAAAAGTAGTGCAAAATTGGTAAATGTACACATTTTCCGGTATGGCTCTGTATTTTTACTTATTATTGCCATCTAACTTAAAAACATAATTTAACAAACAGGAACAAAACTATAATGTTATGGTAAAAGTGCAAAAACTTAAGTGCAAAATATTAACGACTAATTTTAAGAAATATCTAGATCGATACCGTCTAGAACTAAATAATATAGATTTAAATCAACAATTTGAAGGAAATGAATGAAAACTCAACATCGAAACTTGAAAAGCACTGAATTTAAAGTGAACTTTTTTTTATTGTTTTATTAATTTGAGCAACAGTCTCATCCAGTCTCGACCTCCGTGCCGTCGAATGTCGTCCATCCAGTGCTGCGGTGGTCTGAAGCGTCCTCGAGTATCCGCTCTGGGTCTCCATTCAAGCACTCGTCTCGTCCAGCGACTCGTTCATTCTCCCAATGTGTCCTGCCCATGTCCACTTTTTCCTTGCTATGACAGCCATGACGTCTTTCACCTTGGTCTTATTTCGCATCCATTCGTTACGTTTCCGGTCACGAAGGGTGGTCACTAGCATCGCTCTCTCCATGTCCCTCTGCGCGACTCGGAACTTCTCGGCATACTTCTGCGTAAGGGTCATGGTCTCTATACCGTTGGTGAGTACGGGCATGACACACTGCTCGAAGATTTTCACTTTGAGATCCAGGGATATTTTGCCACGTAGGATCTGCTTATTGGCACCGAATGCTGCCCAAGCCTGCGCGATGCGTGAGTTAACCATTAACCCTTGCCACTTCCGCTACCTGGTTCTCAAAGCCCAGTGTAACCTTATGCCCCAAATATCGGTTACTTTCTCCACTGGAAGCTGGTAGTCTGTGATTTCGGGAATGTTGGTCATAATCTTGGTGTTCGCCATGTTCATTTTAAGACCCGTCTTCTCGGATTCCACTCTCAAATCCTCCAGCATCATCATCTCCCCAATACTCTCTGAGACCAGAACCAGGTCATCAGAAAACCTCAGATTGGTAATTCTCTCTCCATCAATCATCAGCCCCTTCCCTGTCCATTGCATCTGTTGGAATATACATTCCAGTGCAGGGGTAAACAGCTTCGGTGATATTGTGTCGCCTTGCCTGACACCACTCTCTAGATGAAATTTGTTGGTTTTCTTGTGCAGGGAGACACATGCAGTTGGGTTCTGATGCAGGTGGTTGAGGATCTGTATGTACCTTTCATCGATACGGCATTTAACTAGAGCTTGCTCTATGGCCCACCACTCTATGGAGTCGAACGCTTTCTCGTAGTCGATGAAGGCTAGGATAAGTGGTTTCCTGTACTCATTGCATTTCTCCACGACTGTTTTGAGAGTTTGAAGGTGGTTCTCTGGGTTGAAAGAATTCTAGCTTCCTAGAAACTAGAAAGAAACTAGAACCCGAGAGAAGTGCTTGTAGACATGCGACAGTAGACTGATAGGTCTGTAGTTTTCCAGCCACGTTATGTCCCCTTTATTGTGGATTAGGGTGATTACTGCGTTATGCCATGATGCTGGTACCTTCCAGGATGCACTTTGTGAATATAAGGATTGCCAGCACTTCACTATAAGTACCTTGTCGTTGCTTTTGATCATCTCTAGTAATATGTCATCTTCGCCAAGGGCTCTTCTATTCTTAAGTTGTTGTATAGCGAGCATTATTTCCTCTGGAATGACATCCGGAATTTCTTCGGATCCGATGTTTTCGACAGGTGGTGGTGTTTGCACTCGAGCTGTCAGTGGCTGACTCAGTGATACTTTGCTTTCGTAGAGTGTTTCATAGAAGTCCTGTACTCTTGCAAGCAGCTGCTCCTTGTTTGAAACTACTTCTCCATTCCCGTTGAGAAGCTTGAATATGTGCTTCCTGCCCTCACTCAGCTTCAGCCTTAGAACTCTTCGACTGCTGTTCTCTTCTATAGCCTCTTGTATGAGACGGGTGTTATGGTCCAACAGATCGCTTCGGGTCTTCCTGCGGATTTGCTTTTGCAGGTCTCTGTATTCTTGGCTACCCACTTTTCCCTCACTGCACAGTGGCCGTCTTTGTTCCATCATTTTTATAGTCTCTGGTGTTAATTTTGTCAGTTTGTTTGGCAGGACACTTGGGGTGATTTCGTCAAGGCTGAGAGTTAATGCTGCAGTTAGCCAGTCGCTAATCTCATCCACAGTCATGTTGACTAAATGCTCACAGTTGAGTTTTGTCTCAACAGCTTTCTTGTACAGATCCGCGTTCGCTCGTAGTATTTTGAGTTTGGTGTCAGCTGGTAGGTGTTTCCTTACAACAAGATTTTTCCGCGCTGTTTTAAGCCTCACGTATAAGTCCGCTCTAACCAGGCGATGGTCACTGCCCGTGTATTGAACCTATTTAGCACATTGACGTCCTTGACCATAAGTTTAGTGTCTGTGATGATATAGTCGCCATCAGGGTGCCTCCAGGTCCACTTACGTTGCACTTGTTTTTTGAAGAAGGTGTTCATAGCATACAGTGAATTTTCTTAAGAAGTTGAGAAGCATCTGTCCTCAGGCATTTCGTACTCCGAGTCCGAAATTTTCTATGCTAGTTTCGCCGCGGTTCTCCTTTCTACCAACTCTCGCGTTTCGCCCATTATTACGGTATACTTGGTCTTTACTTTATCGCTCAGGGATCTTAGGTCTTCGTAGAACTCTTCTACAGTTTCGTCCGGCTGATCCGATGTTGGGGCATAAGCCTGGATAACTTTAAGTTTGTACATTTTGCTGAGTCTTAGTATCAATCACACACTCTTTCATGGTTTTGTTTACCATATAAAGCCGATTCCTCTCACACCGGGCCTTAGGCCTTTGCGGTAGTAGAACATATGGCCCGAGCTCAGAGAGTCAACAATTCCTCTCCATTTCGCCGAATTTCACTGAATCCCAGGATGTCCCATTTAGTGTTGTCGGTTTCTAGTTCCACCAGTCTATTATCCGACGACAGCGACTGTATGTTGTATGTTAAAAGTTTCAATTTGTAGCAGTTAGTCATCTCCCGGGGATTACTTGTCTCCCCCCTGCTCCGTTTCGCCTGGCCTCTGCTCCGGACCAGGTATTTCGTCAATACGCTGGGACCTCGGGGGTCGATATTTAGTTTTGTCTGTCGTGGTTTTGAAGGGAAGGAAAGTTAGCCATAATCACTACATCAGCCACGACGGGTTGGGGATCGCAGTACTGCATCACGTTCTGATGTTACCCATCGTCGCAAGCAGTTGAGCTACTAGCCGGTCGTTCCGCTCCCCACGAGCTCCGTCCTTGTTAGTTACTGCTGCCCTCTGCCAGGGCAACACTTATTTGATGGCGGTGTTTGCTCGCCATGTCATAGGGTCTCATCGGGACTTCTGTGTCTTTTCTGGGGAACACCCACGCCACTGAATGCCCCAACACTCCCTGGTGATCCTACCGCCTCGGTCCGGGACTGCTTATTTGGTAAACCTTTTTCACAGCTATCCTGCGTACTACAGGACTGTTTCACTATCCGCCACCTGTGACCCGGTAGGTAGTTGAGGCTTGCCCCCTTCTTGGCCTTATGGGTGCAAGAAATATAAACAAATCGGGTGGACGCTAGCGTAATTAGTGCAAATAAGGTGAGTTGGAACACGATTCTGAATGTTTGTTTGTAATTATTCGAGTGCAATTGTCGAATAAAGGTGAATTTTCTAGTGAGCAAAAATTGCGGAAATTTAGTGAAAATTATGCTAAAAGTTTGTGTACAACATTTTGTGAGGGTGTTTGTGAAATTGTTGTACATTTTGTGAGTGTGTTTGTGAAATTGTTAAAATTTCTGCTTTGATTAAAATTTTAGAAAAAATGAAAGTTGTTGAAGGAAAAGTTTGTTTATTGTGATTTTTTTTTAATTTTGGAAAATTTGGCGAAAATTGAGGAAACTTTCTTAGAATATGTGTTACGATATAACTTTGATGAAAATGTCTTTGATGAAAATTAACTGATTTTTTTTATATATTCAAGAAATCTAAAACAATTTCTAAAAACTTTACAATGTTGGACAAAATTTGTTATAAATCTAAATAGGATCCAACAGGATTCTAATAAGATTGTGAAAATTAAAGGCGAGAAATATTTGGTAAATACAAGTTGAACTCACATTTACCAACCCAACTGGCAAATGTGTACACATTTACCTAACTACGTATTATTACCGTAATATATATGTGACTAGATTAGAGTGATCAGATGACCAGATTTTGTAAAGTCTTGACACTCGAGTTTACACACTCAAAACTAGACCAGACAAACAAGATGTTATACGGCGTTATAGAGACAAAACTGGACTAGATAGACTAGACCAGGGGTCACCTAATGGCGAACCGCGGTCCAGATCCGGACCGCCGACCTATTTTGTGCCCAACCTGTATTACTGAGTATGTAACTTTGTAAAATGTATCCCGCGCTTTGTCTTAGCTGCCATCTTCACCACCGTCCTAGCGGTGGTGAAGCGCGCGGCGCGGCACAAGGTCGGGGGCACCAGCACGCTTCAAGCCGCCGCTCGTTGGCAGTGTATTGCCTACCTTACGAGCCTAATTATCTGCTTACATTTTCGAGTTTTTTTTTACAATAGAACCGAAAAAAAGAAAGGTGGAGATCGAAAATAGTCAGTTTTTGTCAGAATGGACCGATTTATATTGCTTTACGCTGCCAAATGGTGCTGGGGCAGTACCAATGTGCTTGATTTGTCAACAAACAGTGGCGTTCATTAAAAGCTCGAATATTAAACGACATTATGATACTAAACATAAATCATTTGTCAAAAATTTCCTTGGTAGTACCTTGCGGAAATCTAAAATTGCAAGTTTATTACCGAGCTACACATCTTCGACTCAGATCATGAGTCGTTCAATGACTGAGCAGCAAAAATGTGGTGAGGCTTCTTTGCGTGTTTCTTGGACTCTTGCTAAGCATATGAAACAATTTATTGATGCTGACATAGTTAAAGAATGCTTTGTCGAGGCAGGCAATGTTCAGTTTGAGAATAGAAAAAAAAAATGTTGATACTATTCGACAGATTCCGTTATCTGCGTCTACTAACACAAGAAATACGCACGTTTTGTCAGAAGAAAATCATTGTGACGTAAAAAGGCAGTTAAATAATGCAAACTATTACGCCTTCACTATGGATGAAGTATGCGACGTGACTGATTAGGCACAACTGGATATTTTTGTACGCTTCCTGGACCAAACGAGAGAAAATTTTGTTGAGGAGATGTTGGCTATTTTGCGTTATTATGAAGAACCCGAGGAGAAGACATGAACGCGTGATGGATTATTTGGATAAAGATGATTTATACCTGAAAAAGCTTTAACAGTAACTACTGACGGTGCGCCAGCAATTGTTGGGACTAGTTCACCTAATGTGGACTAATGTAAAATTTAATGAAAATTTGATTTCTTACCACTATACAGTAATCTGTGCTTTGCTGCAAACTTAATAATAAAATTTTGAGAGTATTGTGCGAGAAATGATTAAAATAGAATAAAAAAGTAAATTTTCTTCGTGCAAAATCATCACTGAAACATCGTAAATTGAAATCATTTCTTGAAGAAGTTGATGCACAATATGACGATCTTCTGGTGCATAATAATGTGAGTTGTTTAAGCAAAGGCTGCGTTTTACAAAGATTGTTCAGCATTTTAGAACATTTGTCTACTATCAACATTTCTTTTCAACAGTGATCAGATTTCAGCAAATGCCCATCTAAGTTTTCTAAGCAAAAAAGAAAATGTAGCTTCGATTGCTTTCTTAACGGATATTTTTAAACATTACTGACTTGAACCTTAAACTTCAAGACAGAGGAAAGCTTATATGGGAGAGCTCAAGAAGTAAAAAGCTTTTCGCGAAAACTCGATCTTTTCTATAATGACCTTGGTAATGAATGCCTGCACTTCCCTAATTTAAATAAAATAATCAGCAGAAACAACGAAATTGACGTCGGTCAATACAACACGTTCATTAAGGAACTTAAATCGGAATTTGAAAGCAGATTCGCAGATATCAAGAAAATTGAGAATCCTCCGCAACATTTAAGCTTCTTTCACACGGGACACTGTGTGTCCGGATTCTGTGTCTCAAGCCACCGTCTCGATATAGAAGTAGATGGAGGCGTTCAGACAGAATTCAGTGTGTGGCGACACTGAATTTTATGTCGCGGCAGTGTCTGTCGGTGTCCCGAATTGGCGGTGTCCGGGACACTGTCTGATTCTCTCGGCCACTCTTGTACATTCAGTTCTATGAGAGCTTTCACACGGGAGACAATTCTTTCATTCGCTTTTTAAATATTTATTTTGTTTTCATTTTATTTATTTTCTACATTATGGCGAGTTTCGATGAAACTCGGAGAGGAGTCGATGAATTTACGTTTGCGGAAAGACGAGGAAGATGATGATAAATTATTTTTGATCTCACTTCATGCTCATTTGATATCTGTTCCAGAACAAAATTTGCTAAGTCTGATCTCCTTCAAGTTTTGGCAAAATATAACGCACCTAGTACCCCCCTCACTCCCACACCAACACATTTACCATCTTTTCCTATAAATACACCTCCATTTAATATTAATTATTCTGCAAAAGTGCCTCATCAATCGCAACCTACGCCTCTTGCTCATTCTGATGAACCTGGAAATAGGGTTTACTACTCACAGACTGGTATTCACGATATCAGTTCTGTTTAGCCTAGATATACACTCTCGCCAATGCATGCTGAGTAGGATGATTCTAAAATTTCCCTTCTTAATTAATGCACAGTTTTCAATACTTATGTATCTATTATTCTATTTGTTTATTATTTTATAATAAAAGTTTTTGAATTAAACAAGTATTAGTATTTTTACTTACCGAATAGTCACAGCTAGTCTCTCTTTTCCAGGGATACATTTTCTCATATTTGTATCTTGAAATGTCAGCGGAATCCTTAATTTCTCAAAAAACAGTTCAAAAAATGATGAAATTGACATTATAAAGTAATTAAAAATTTTGTTTTCGTCTAGCAATACTTTATTAAACAGAGTATAAAAAATCCCTTTTTCCTGTCTGCTGGATATAATTGGATGTACCCATAATTTTCTTTATTTACGTTTTATTTTCTTTTTTTTTAACTGTTTGAAATAACACATAAAAGTGCAGCCATCTACTCTTGCTCAAGCATGACTGACGAGTGAAGAAATTTGGATAAAAAGACTATTGGATGACGTCAGAGCCACAGAGTGTCTCTGCAGTGTCCCGCGGAATTGGGTGGCCAGTGGCTCAAGATTCTATGTCCGGACACAGAATCCGGACACAGAGTGTCCCGTGTGAAAGAAGCCTAACTCTCTGCATCCTGATGGTGAATGGAGCAACGAAGCCGCAAATGTTCACGGGAGTAATAAAGCTACTCTGCACACGGAAATGATCGATTTCCAAGAAAACACCTTATTAAAACACGGAACATACGGAAGTTCCTTGTGAAGAGTTGTGGATAAAATTTGTGTGCGGTGAAAAGTACCTGTACCGCATGTGTGGTGATAAATTAAAAAAAATAGCCTTGAAACTTCTTACTGTATGTTTGGGTCAACATATATATGTGTAGCAGCATTTTCGAAGATGAACTTCTGATGAACATATCGACTTACTGATGAACAAAACATGATGACATGAATGATTTAATGACACCAACTGTACATTGAATTGAAAAATTTATTATGTTTTTACCACATTTATCGGTATCGACATTACCAAGGTCATTACCACACCAACTGTACTTCAAACTTCAGACAAATAGTTCGGTAAAGGCAAAGAATGTCATTTTTCACATTGATCTATAAAAAAATTCCTTGTTGGTTCTGTACATTACATTTTCTTATTTAATAAACTCAAATGGAAAAGGACCATACTCCCGTATGTTTGTGTTTTAATATTATGTTTTCTTGGAAATCGATCATTTCTATCTGTAGAGTAGCTTTATTACCCCCGTAAACATTTGCGGCTTCGTTGCTCCATTCACCATCAGGATGCAGAGAGTAAATGCTGCGGAGGATTTTCAATTTTCTTTAAAGGTAATTTTATTTTAAAAACCGGACCCCTGAAGAAACTAGATCCCTGGAGTTGACCAAATAAATATTTTTTTTTACCACAGTTTATACCACTCTTCAGTTTAGCTTGATGAAAAATTTGGACACTTATACTTATCCCTTGTTTAGCTTGATTAATGTTGCAACATCCTTTCGTAAAAATCATTTATATTACTCTCAATTAAATTTTCTTGTGTATAAATTGTATTTACTGACTGGATTTGAAGTATATTGGACATCAGTTGACACACTTTGTTCTCTAAATTAAGTTTTTCATTTATCTGCACAAAAAGTACAAGTGATTGAACAGCTATAATCTCTTTCTAAAATCCTCTTTTCAACATTTTCTATTGTAGAGAGAGGTACGCCAGCAAGAGTATTTGGAAAATTGGCATTTTAATGTCACAAGGAAGTACGTTTGAAAATTCACTTTTACGAAAATGTGGTGGAGTAAACATTTCATTCATTTTTACATCTTTTTTATTGCAGCAACTGCAAAGAGATGGCTTACCACATTCTTGACCATGACTAATCTTGGAAGAAGCTGTTTCAGGTGAGTTGATGAAATGCACAACAGCACAAATGTGTTTACATTTGCCCGAGAGCCCTGCTTTGCATGTACACTCACATGTTACATTTTGCTTACATTTAGATCATCATTTAACTACAAAATAAAATATCAACTAATTCACATGCAATTTTTTTAAAAATATTTTCCTATAATATGTTAAGATCCTTGGAGAAACAGAGAAATCGTGTAAAATAAATAGATACATACTGTTATTTTTACGTTATAAGTTTTTGATACACTTGTCTGAGCTACAATTCAGTTAAGGTTACCATACATTTAAGAGTTTCTGCTCCACAACATTCAAAATATATCTGGACTGATACAATTTTTCACCTTTTAAGACATTTTGACCACGAACGTAATTATTTGTTATCGGTCGAAAGCAGTATTTTATTATTTTTTCCATTTCACTTGCCACATAGTCACATTTGTTTCATTTATATTTTTTCCCGTTTTTTTGTTTCACTTTAACACCAGGGCGCGCGGGTGTCGGCGAATGCGTTGCCTCTATATCTCGTGCACGGTCCCCTATATTTCACTTATTTCTCTATCGTAAAAAAAACGTACTAAGAATCACCTTGGCAACAATGGAATTCTAGCAGCTCCATCTAGTGACTAGCTTATCCACCCATATTTTAGTATACATAGTTTAGTTTGAGTTTGACTGAGATATCGTATCTACGTAACCCTGTAGTGCAAAAAATATTATGTGAATATTAAGTTTTTAGCCGTTTGTTCTATATATATCTATTATCTTTCGCTCCTATTTATAACTCCATCAGCAGGACCATTAAATAAGATCGCAAAATACTATCGAGCAGCAAAATTAATTGCTTACGATGTCAATGCTGGGACAAAATCAGTCACAAACTTACAAATTAGTCATAGTCGGGGGCGGTGGGGTCGGAAAATCCGCGATTACTTTGCAATTCATACAGGTGAGATTTGGTCTAGTATAATTTTTACACACAAATATTTATACATTGTCCCACAAACATGCCTTTATTTGGAGTGAAAATGTATTCAGCCTTGCTGCCAAACCCACACACACTAAACTTCAATTATTTGTAATCAACTTTATTTAATTAACTCATAGCTGTCGAGGATTCTTTCAAATGTTTACCACTCAATGATATAAGTCAAGAGTTCACAAGAAAATAATGAGATAAGCATTTAATTCAATACATTACAACTACAAGAATTTATAGTCTCACACAATATTAACAAGTATATATAATTCAATAAAGAAAAACAGATAAGTAAACAAAAACTAAAAGAACTTTACTATACAGTAATCTGTGTAGTAAAGGCAATGTTTTTACCACTAATTTTTGTGAAAATATTATGTAACTTGCGAAGTTATATAAATCTATACACTTTACACGACTTGAGTTTTGATTGTTGAAGCTCATTGGATTATCTATTGGATTACAAATTGATGAGATTAAATTTATACTTAAGAGTTTGGGGGGAGGAGAGGTGTCTCTCTGTAGTTGAGGACTCATCTGGAGACAATTGTGTTAGATTAAAAAGTTGTGAAACTAATAAATAAAAAGCAGGACCAAATACCATGGGCGTAGCCAGAGGAGGGTTTTGGGGGTTCAAACCCCCTAAAATAGACAAAATATAACATAAATATTATATTAGAATAAGGAGGGATGAGTAGAGGCAACTCTCTTCAAGATAGTGTGGCAGATGTGCAGTTTAGGAAAAAAGTTTAGGTTTTTGC
This sequence comes from Phosphuga atrata, assembly GCA_944588485.1. NCBI lineage: Eukaryota > Metazoa > Arthropoda > Insecta > Coleoptera > Silphidae > Phosphuga > Phosphuga atrata. Next base: position 76,245,176 of record OX155892.1, on the reverse strand, counting down.
CGGTGGCAATTACCCAAATATACCTGAAAACTTTCATTTCTCGCACATATTTTGACAAAACATGTTAACAAAACGCAAATGTATTGCGAAAAGGAAAACTACCAGTAGCATTTAAACCTCCTTCAAAATCATCCCACATATTATATAATGCTAAAGACATAATCGACCCCCTCCAAAAATCCAGGGTATATGGAGATTCATTGTTTGGAATGCAATAGCGTGTATTCAGACCAGACAGGAGGAAGTATTTCAACTCGTTTTTCAGAACGTTTTTGTTCCTTTTGTCTTAACTCTATACAGGCCGTGCATTGAACAAGATGGAAAATCTGTAAAGTTGCAAATTTTCTAGTCCAAAATGGTATTAGGGCTAGTTTTTCTAAATTAAAGTTTTTCCGGGGATCTTCCTTGGGTCTTTCCGAGAATTTTTTCGAGGGATTTTCTGTTCCTCTGGTCAGGATTCAAATCTAAAATTCGGCGCTCAACAGTTTCCAAAACCCAATTACTTTTTGATCTCATGAAATGCAAAATTTTTTGTATAATTCTTTAATTCTGAAAGGCTCAGTACACAATCTTAGCTGTAGATTTACTAAAAATCAAGAATGTTCTATCATTTTAAGAATTCTCCAAAAATTTCTTCAGTTCCTCATCGTGTAGCAGTGGTGTGTAAACCGTGGGTCGCGACCCCTCTGGGGGTGGCGAGGGAAATTTTGGGGGTCGCCTAATGCAAGGAATTTTTTTACCAGTAAAATAGTGAAATTAAAATATATTGTTTATTAAAATATAACTATATTTTTTACGAAAACAATTTCATTTTAATACCTAATCTTATTAAATACTTGGGAAATATTTAAAGTAGACAATTATAAAATAAATTAACGAAATCTACTTATGTAATTTAAGAATTAATTTTATTACGATTAAATTCTGAATCACATATTAAAATTTATGAAAAACCTACAATTATTATTTTTTTTTTTTTATTACTCATGCGCGAAAAGTACTTTTTGACGCACGCTTTTCAATACGAAAAATTTAATAAAAAAATGTAATCAAGACCTCAATATTAAAAAAAGTAACGTGAAAGTGTCAGAATTTTTTTTCATTACAATATAATAATAGAAATTAAAATGTTTTTAAATTAGTGTAAATTCATTTTTTTGGATGGCCCCTGGATCCCAAACCTGTAAGATACATCCCTTCGCATGAATAATAAAAAATATTGTTTGTAACACGGACGGTATTGTCAATTGCCCTCTCGAGCGAATGTGCGCACTCACTTCGTTCGTGCGTCCAATTTTGCTCTCGCGACAAATTGACAACTTACCGCCCTAGTTACAAAATATACTATTTTCTAAGTATCGTAGCAGGCAGCACTTGTATAAAGGTCACACCAATGTAATTGCGGTAATAATTGCGGTAAAATAGTCGCACACCAATGCATTGCGGTTCGTTGTCATTCGTGCTAGAGCGTAAAAATATGTACAGCACACACCAATGCGTTAAATGGGTTGCGTATTTAGTTAATTTTCCTAATTTTTGTTCATAAGGAAATCTTTAAGTTATTTCGATCGAATATGTTGTATCTATTTGTGTCTTTGTATTATGTTATTGTTCCAATTATATTTTACAATGTATTTTTATAGTGAACTTTATTTTAGTGATAGTAGTAAGCTGTACTGTTTAGAGATAAATCTCGAAACGCGTCTACAGATGGCTATCTACTTAAGGTATCGGAAAGACAAGATCTTAAAAAACGATGCTATTTTTCTGGTTTTTGTTGAGTACCACGAAGGTTGACTGAAAGCTATAAAATAACTGACAAGTTTCTCATGAGATTTGTTTTTGTTAGTCCTAAAAAGACCCAACAATATTATAGAGCACCGGAAAGGTTGAATATATTTATATTCAGGCTGTGTTCCGACTTTAATTAGTTTACATCCAATTTTAATTTCTAAATACAAATATATCGCTTCATACTAATACTAGACTTACTAATATCTACGCGTATATGCGAATTCATTATCTGAAGTTTTATAGTGTCAAAACTTTTATAGCATTTTTATGATGGTGTCTAAGTTTGCTGCGCTATTTGAAAAAGGCTGTATTTAATCAATGACGTCACCCAAACTCCTTTAAAGCACCCTGTAAACGCAAATCCCAGATAAAAATTCACTTTACCTACGTTACGATTAAAAAACACAATATCAATTTTTTCGAAAATCAATGAGAAACTCCAAATCTTTAAAATCCATATAACAATATATATATATATATATATATATATATATCTATATATATATATATATATATATGTATATATATATATATATATATATATATATATATATATATATATATATATATATATATATATATATATATATATATATATGTACTACTTATGTATATTTATTACCTCTACAGGTTTATAAATGGATTCCAAAATTTTATACATAAAACAATACATATATAAATAAAACTAATATAGTATATAAATCAAAAAGAAACGTATGCTAATAAAACTAAATAAATCACTAAAAACCTAAACTTGCTATTCCAATTCAGCTCTTGAGATCATTTTCTGTAGTTCCCCCATGGATCTGTTCTGGGCCCGATATTGTTTCTTATAGTGATGAATTCCGTTGTTGGGTGGATTGTCGGCTTCCCTCTCCACATATTGCTCTTCTTCTCTCCTCAACTTTCTTCATCCAATCTATCCCTCTTCCATCCTCGTTTAAAACCTCTTCTCTACCCTCGTCGCTTTCTCTCATTTCTGAACATTCGTTCAGCCAGTGTTCTGTTGTCTCCTTGTTTTCTCCACACATCCTGCATACTCTATTCCTATCCTCCATCCAAAATTTATTATCTCTCTCTTCATTTCCTCACATACATTTCATCTTCATTTCCCCATCACATATATATATATATATATGTATATACATATATATATATATATATATATATATATATATATATATATATATATAATATGTACCAGGTGGTATACCGGTATGAAGTGAGCGTTTTTTTGTGAAAATGAACACTAATTTTGAATGGGAAAGACAAAAAGTTTTATTCATAGTATTGACCATTGCTTTCTACCCATTTTGACCATCTTTCTGGCAATTTGTGGATACCAAGCCAATAGAAATGTTTGTCTTTTGAAGAAAACCAATCAGACACCCAATTTTCGACTTCTTCATAGGAATCGAAGTGCTGCTCAGCCAATGAGTGTCCCATCGGTGAAAACAAATGGTGGTCGGAAGGGGCCAAGTCTGGTGAATACGGCGGGCGGGGTAGCAGCTCCCAGCCAGTGCTTTGATTGTATCCTGAACCGATTTTGCTTTGTGAGTAGGCACATTGTCATGTAACAAAATTACTTTGCTGTGTCTTCTGGCCCATTCTGGTCGTTTTTCGATCAATGCCTGGTTCAAATTGATTATTTGTTGTCTGTAGACTCAAAGTATCATCTTCATCGAATATTGCTTGCAATTGGGAATATGAATCAATTTTTTGTTTGTCATGTTTGTCATAAATCATATATGAGTTTTATATCAAAACCCTTTTTTGTTTTCTTTTTTTCGTTGTAATTAAAATGTTTTAACAAATTGAAAATATATTTTTAAACTCCGTACCGAAGAGGCCGGTCGCGTTGTGACGTAAAATGGGGAATTTCTACCCGCGCCTCACTTTGTTGATATAGTAGTTGTAGTGGACATGTCAAATATTAAAAGTTATCGTGCTTGTTTCGTAACATCGTGTAGCAGTACTACAAAAAGAACTCAAAAAATGTTTTTAAATGTCCTATATTGTTAAACGTCGAAACCAATGGTTTTAAACAGTGCGCCGAAAAAATCCTAAAAAGACGATTTTGTTGTTTATGTTTGAATGTTAGAATGACGTTTCACCCTTTCGACGTCACAAACAAATTATGGCGCGTTTGGAGTCATGTGATTATTTTCAATATTTTATCACTTTTAAATTGTTTATAATTAATTGACAATTTTCTTTTTAACCTTTTTCGCATCGTACATCCGAATTATTTATAATAAGGTTTTAAAATACATAAAAATTTACGTTTTAAAACGTTTTAATTTTTGTTTTTATTAATTTTTTTTATTCAACAACCCAATTCGGCTTCTTCAAACTTTTATGGTGATCTTCCACGTTCTTCATTTCTCACACCAAAATCATTATCTCTGAACCGTTGAAACCAACTTTTGCATGTTGCTTCTGATAGAGCATGATCACCATATTCCTCAACAAACATTCGATGGGACTCTGCATCACTTTTCTTCAAATAGAAACAAAATATTAATGCTTTCTGTAAATCATCACTTTGTGAACCAAACAAAAAAATTTAGGCTCGTTTAAAACAAATGTTCCCTATCGACACATTTGTATCTTAACCCTCACTTCATACCGGTATATATTACCCAAATATACCCGAAAACTTACTTACAAATTTTGGCAAAACAAGTTAACAAATAGCAAACGTTTTGTGATAAGAAAATCTACAAATTGCATTTAAACCTTCTTCAAAATCATCCCATATATGATATGATATAAGGGTATGTGGTTGTTAATGCTAAAGACATAATCGACCCCCTCAAAAATTCCAGTGTATATGAGATTCATTGTTTGGAATGCAATAGCGGTTACATAGGCCAGACAGGACGAAGTATTTCAACTCGTTTTGCAGAACATTTTTGCGCCTTTCGTTTTAACCCAATACAGGCCGCGCGATGACAAAGATGAAAAATCTGTAAAGTTGCAAATTTTCTGGTCCAAAATAATATTAGGGTTAGTTATTCCGAAAGCAAAGAACAAATGGCAAATGTTTTTCGGAGGGTCTTCCTTGGATCATTCCGAGGATTTTTTCGAAGGATTTTCTGTTTCTCTGGTCAGGATTCAAATCTAAAATTTGACCGTCAACAGTTTCCAAAACCCAATTACTTTTTGGTTTTGCGCAATGTAAAATTTTTCGGAAAATTCTTTTATTCTCGGCTCGGCTCGGCACAAAAGCTGTAGTTTTTCCAAAAATCAAGAATTTTCTATCAATTCAAGAATTTTCAAATTCCAAATAGCAAGTTAATTAAGTTAACAAATAGCAAACTTTTTGTGAGACGAAAGTCACAACAAATAGTATTTACACCTTCTTCAAAATAATCCCACATATTATATATAATAAGGGTGTGAGGTGGTTAATGCTAAAGAAATAATCGACCCGCGATTGAGAAAGATGAAAAATCTTTGATGAAAATTTTCTGGTCCAAAATAGTATTAGGGCTAGTTTTTCCAAAACCAAGGAACAAATGGCAAATTTTCTAAATTAAAGTTTTTCTGAGCGTCTTCCTTGAGTCTTTCCAAGGGTTTTTTCGAGGGATTTTCTGTTCCTCTGGTCGCGATTCAAATCTAAAATTCGACCGTCAACAGTTCTCTTTTCACCTTTTGGTTTCGCGCAATGCAAAATTTTTCGAAAATTTCTATAATTCTGCAAGACTAGGTGCAAAATCTTAGCTGTTTTATTTTTCGAAAAATCAAGAATATTCCGACAATTTCTTCAGTACCACATCGTGTGGTACAAAGTGCCCATTTTTTCGAAAATTATGGGGAAACTCCAAAATCAATACTTCTCTTAGGTAAAATGTTAATCTTACATCACTACATTACTTAGATCCAATCTTACATCTCATTTGTTGTTCTTAAGAAGACCCTTGAGAGCATCTCTATGACTATTGGAGGTTACGGTGAGGCGATCATTCCAGAGATCACAGAAAATGTGCTTTTGATAGGGAAGGAAGGCTGCAGTTTAACAGAGACAGCGATGACAGCTAGAGAAAGAAAAATCAGAATAATAAGAAATATTTTAACATTAACCCATAATATAATAAATAATAATATTCTTAGAAATTCTACGTTCAGACAAAATTTAACAGATAAAACTTTATTTGTCTAGTCTAGACATTTTTCTGTCTGCTGAGACTTCACTTTATAGTCTTGTTTTGTCTGTCTAGTCTTGTATATCTAGTCTAATCTGTCTAGTATTGTCTGTCTAGTTGTGTCTGCCTGTTTTGTCTTGTCTGCCTAGTCTTCTCTGTCTATGTCTATATATTTAAGTTTTGTGCTTTTCAAGAATTTTATATGAGTATGTTGAAACAAAAATTGTTTATTAAAATGTAATAATTTGAATAGTTTTACACAATAAAATTATATTAATGTTTATTTATAAATTTCTTATGGTAACTGATTAAAATTCGAAAATATGTTATTACGTCAATGATTGAATACAAATTTATTATGACACAATAAACTCAATCATTGATTAATTTATTATCAAGTATTTGAAGCTTTAAAATGATAGTATATCACTATTTTTTCAGGATTAATAAAAGTGTAATAAAAACATTTAATTTCCAACTAATTTTATCATCAATCATGTTATTTGATTATCATGTCATGATTATCATTTGGTTATTGTGTTATTGTTTATGTTATAAATTTTGCATCATTAATTTTCTTTAATCTTGCAGAGTTATTTTGTAACCGATTATGATCCCACAATAGAAGACTCCTACACAAAACAGTGTGTAATAGATGATATTCCTGCAAAGTTGGATAGTAAGTTTCTGATAAATTTAATATATTTTGTTTATTTAAAAAATACATATACAAATGAATACATGTTTTCTAAGAAATTTATTCCATAAATAACGTCTCATTACATTCTCAGACAAATATCATCAAAAATCAAATCACAAATAAAGGAAATATCATCACAAATAAATATGCAATTATTTTTTAATTCATTTTTTTTTATTTTTTATAGTTTTGCACAAATATTTTATGTTTTTTTCAATTTAGTTTTAGATACTGCTGGACAAGAGGAGTTCAGTGCAATGAGGGAGCAGTATATGCGATCTGGTGAAGGTTTTCTATTAGTGTTCTCAGTAACTGAAAAATCTAGCTTCGAAGAGATGTACAGATTTCACAAACAAATCTTACGAGTTAAAGATAGAGACGAGTTTCCCATGTTGATGGTTGGCAATAAGGTACATTTAAAGTGACTCCTTAAAATATATCACTTAACATGTTGAGTGCGTTGAGTCGAATTCTTAGGGAAATTCCCGTCAGGCCACGCGCGCTGATTAGAAGCATTGGTATTGCGATATAGCAATGCGAGGCGCACTACTAACAGATTGAAATTTACTCGATACAGCTGTGTAAATAAATTAAGGCCATTGTTTGTTATCGCAGTAAAAGATGTTTACGTTTCGACTAAATAAGTTGTCACATTTTGTGATACCTGCGAAGGACACGGTTGTCCTTCGCAGGTTTTGTGTTTACCGTGTTTTGGTAAAAAAGTGCGGGGCCCAGAGCAAAAAATAATTTTGAGGCCCCTTAAACATATTTAATAATTTAAAATCTGCAAAATAATATTTGATTTTGAAATTTAATTAGTATGACAAAACAAAAATAATAAATACTGTTTATTTGTTTTGCACAAGAAAAACAAAACAAAATAAACATCTTTACTTAGTAGTGAAGCAAAAAATATTGAAAAACAATGTAAAATGTAAACAGATACAAGATCAAAAATTCAAAAATTTAACAAAAACAAAATATATCCAATACATAACATAAATATGATCAATCCAATCATAAAAAATAAAATATAAATTTTTAAATATCTTAATATATTTATTAGCTATATCTAAAATTATTGTCCTAAACTAAACGAAATTAATTTTTCGTGCCTTTATTTCTGAAAATGCATTAATGATTTCATCTTTTCAATTTAAATTTTCACACAACTCGTGCTCAATCGACAGAAATGTTAAATTGTTTAGTCTTTCCTGACTCATACTAGTTTTCAAATAATTTTTGACTAATTTTAACCCTTTGCACTCGTATTTATATTTACAAAGACTTCTGTCAACTCGGATTTTTTTTTTAAATTTGATCAAAATAAAAACTCTTGTTCAAAAATATAATTACCTCAGTTGATTATTTATTAAGTAAAATTAAAAATGCACATTTTTTTCTTTTGATTCATCCCCTTGAAATTTATTATATAGGTATATGTAGGTGTAAGTACATTTTGTTGTCTCAATGTAAATAATAATAATGATACAAATAAAAGTAATGATTAAAGGAACAACAATCAGCAAAATAATAATGCACTAAATAAAAAATATAGATTTTGGGTTGAAAATATAGACTCTGCGCATGCACCATTAGACACATTTGCTTGTATCTCTTCAAAAAGATGATGACAATTTAAACATCAGAAGAACAAACAACAGAATATTATACAATACAACCATAAAACACCAAAATAATATAAGAAATATATAAAACTACAGGCAAAACTAAAAATACTACAAAAACAACATTACTCTAGATCAGGGGTCTCCAAACTACGGCCCGAGGACCACATCCGGCCCGCGGACAGATTTAGTCCGGCCCGCGGAGAGCTAGCATACTTGAAAACTCCTTTTAGAGAACATATTTTTTATAGCAAATTAAATTCAGTTTACTGAAGTATTCTAATTTTATGTTGAATAATTATTAATATGACATCTACATTGATATGGTCATGGGCTAACTACTCATAACATTGTTGTAGGCTTATTGTTATTGTTTTTGTGATAAGTTGGATAAAGAAACACAGAATTGTAATGGGTAAAGACATGTATAATATGCAGAAAATTTAACTTCAGTATATAATAACTAACAAATTATTGAAATGAATCCAACTAACATTTTATACATTTTAAATAAAAACATAACTTATAACAAGCATGAAATACTAATGAGATTTATGTAATTGAGATTTTCCACTGACAATAGTTTGTAGTTGTGGACTAATTTTACTTGTACCAATTATTAAAAGAGATTTAAGATGCTCATCAGTTAATTTAGATCTGTAAACATTTATTGTGTACTTCATTTTGGAGAAGGTCTCACACAAATAAGTAGTACCAAAAACAGAAAACAGCCCACGAGCAAATTTATGCAAATTATCAAATTGTGTCAGTGGAAGACTCTTATAAAATTCCAACAAAGATGAGTTTTGATATTTGTTCTTAATTATATCACTGCACTGTAGATCAATCATTTCCATTTGAAGATCCGGGGCTAGGGTTTCAATGTCAGTATCAAAAGGATTCTGAAAAATCTTAATTTGATTCGCAATGGCATCAAAGTCCGAGAAACGAGTATCAAAATTTATTTTCAAAGCACTCAAAGTTTCGATTGCAAAATCGATAGGAAACTCAGTCTCAGTGGTCTCAGTGGCTGAATATTTCACATGTTTTAAAATGTGAAAAACATTTACTTCGTAGTTGTGATTGAAACAGTATCAATTACTTCCCGAATGATTTCATATTAGTGTATAAATCAGGAAGATGCTGGTTTTCTCCTTGCAATCTCAAATTCAGTTCGTTCACATGTTTTGTCAAATCAACATAGAATGCTAACTTCCACAGCCATGCGTTGTTTTGTAATTCAGTAAGAGGGCGATGCTTTTCATTCAAAAAAATTTCGATCGCTGCTCGAAGTTAAAAAAAGCGCTGAAGGACTTTCCCACAACTAAGCCAACGTACGGCAGTATGATAAGCTAAGTCATTTTCTCCAATCTCTTCAATAAATTGCCGGAATTGTCGGTGATTCAGCCCAAAAGATCTGATAAAATTAACAGTTGATATGACTGGTTTCAGAACTTTAGACATATCCAATATGACATAATAATAAGATAATAATAATAATGATAAGATAATACAATGTAAGACTAATGGTTTTGAACCACCGTCATTTTCTACAGCCTTTGACACAAGAGCGACCACTCCTTTATCTTTCCCACTCATGTTTTTGCCTCCATCAGTTGTAATACATTTCAAGTTTTTCCATCGAAGGTTCTTTTGATTAATGGCCATTTCAACTCCTTTAAAAATATCTGTACCAGTAGTTGTGCCATGAATACTATACATATCAAGAAGTTCTTCATGCACTTCATAGCTTTTCTCTACTCCTCGAATATAAATCAACACCTGAGCAGTATCTGACACATCCGTTGACTCATCCAAGGCCAAAGAAAACCACTCAACATGTTCATTTTTGTCGAACAGTTAAGAGGATATATTTTCAGCGATGTTTTCTACCCTTCAAGCCACAGTGTTTGCTGACATACTGACAGTTTTTAATAAATTTACCTTTTCAGGGCACATTTCTTCGGCTACTGCAAATTATGCATTCTTTGATCATTTCTCCATCGGTGAATGGTTTTCCACGTTTTGCAATTTCAAGAGCCACATGAAAGCTGGCATGAGTTGCAGCCTCTTGTTCAGTTTTGAGTTTTGTAAATGAAGATTGCTGCGATTTCAATCCGCGCTTCATAGCTTCGAATTTTTCTGTCCGCAAACTTCCTGTATATTTTGAGTAATTTTGAAAACGTTTTGTTTCATAATGACGTTTAATGTTATATTCCTTGAGAACGGCTATGCTTTCATTGCAAATCAAACATAGCGCCTTGTTACTGGACTCAATTACGAAATACTGAATGTTCCACTGATCTTTGAATTTTCTGCATTCACTATCAATTTTTCGCTTCTTTTCCATACTACTAAATCACACACAAAAGCAACAATTCAAATCAAAATACTGTTACAAAGATGTCTTATACTTAAACATGCACAAACACGTTTTAAGGAGGTACGCACTATTTTATTTCACAACAGTGTCATAGGAACTGACTTGTGGTTGCGCCACTAGCCTTCTTATATATTCCAATTACTGCCATCTAGAAGTGAGTGGAAGACACCAGAACTTTCTCGAACCAAAGAGATTATTCTGTACGTGCTATTAGCGCCATCTGTTAGCGATAGAAGGTACTACCTATTTCCGCTTGTGTCCACCAGATGTCGTGTCACGTTACTCCTCATGGCTCGTACTCTACGACTAATCTAGAAATTACAGATAATGACAGGAAAATTAGTAATATGCAGTGTTGCCGTTTTGCGGACTTTAGTCCGATTTGCAGCCTTTTTTAAACGTTGCATACTTTTTCGGACTTTTTTTTCATCAGTGGACTATTTCTCTTTTTACCACCGGCAACAATGATAATATGGTTTTGGCCCTCGGAACTTACTGGAGTAATCAGTATGGCCCTAAGGCTGGAAAGTTTGGAGACCCCTGCTCTAGATTCACAAATGTTATAAAATATGTACAATCACTAACACTATCGAAACTTTTATAGTTTTGCAGTGTATGATAGTGTTCGAAACAGTCTCCAACCAGTCCTGGCTTACGAGTACATGTACTGCAGATATATCTCGTTTCGTGTCTTCCACCTTTCATATTTCGCTTAGAACACACAGTCTTTTCTTCAGTATAAACAGTCTTTTCTTCTGCATTTATTTGGATGTAAAATGTGCGATTTTCCATTTAGAAGCTCTTCTTTGTCTGCCGTCGATGGTCTACCTGGAATCTGATATTCTGGAATCTGGTCTGCTGATAATTCATCCATTCAGCTCACGAACAAATTTTAGGTGCGTCATAACTTTTTCATTTTGGTGACGTTGTGTGCTTTTGTAGAGCAAATATGAATTTACACTACACAACTCAAGCCCCCAAAAAATAATTTTTGCCACCATTTCAATGATTTTCTGAGGAAGCAATTTGATGCAGAATAGCAGCCTGCACGATCGACACCTCCAATATATTTATTGTAATTAACAATAACACTGGGTTTATTTATCATTTGCATGTTACCTCCACGCACTCTTCTATTTACCGGTTCAGTTCCAGAAACGTCCCAGCTACTGAGTGTGACCACTCTCTTGTCTTTCCACGCTAATACTAATAAATTGTCTGACCTGCAGACAAAAGTATTATTTTCATAAAAAACAGGTTTATTTATTGTGTCCGGTAAAAAATTTATATTATTTTGTATAGTTCCTGTTATATGAATAATTTATCTTCAACAGTTGATCAGCAAGTGGTAGATTTGTGTAGTATCTGTCTGAGTAAATATGGTATTATTTGCTACATGGATTGTTAACTAATAAATTTTGGCATAGTTGAAATCCTGGAACTTTCGGGAAGATCAGGCCGTGATCAAATCTTCTGACGTTAAGCTTCCATAATTAGGTACAATTGAATATATATAGCCTGTATTCGCATTTGGTGGGTTTATTCGGGTTATAGGTCAGAAAACAAATTTTGCCTTTGAATCCTACTACTGATACATCCACCGAAATTTCCCTCAATGGAAATTTTTTTTCTCTGAATTGTTTATGTACATATTCTAAATAGTGACTCACTTTCTGTGTTCTTGCTCTAAGACTGATCGTTGAGATCAGTTTGATTTAAATGGAGCATACAAAATATTTGCATGAAGCGTTCCCTTTTAAAGATCACTCCAAAGTATCGAATTTTCGCATTAAAATTTTGCGACCAGTATTCTGGAAGATTGCTAACTGTTCCTCTTCATTGTCACTGTCACTATTTCCAGCACTACCTAATTCTTCGTCGTCATTTGAGTCCATATAAAATTCTTCATCACTGTTTTCCAAATCATTTATAATGCCTTTGAAATGTCTTTTAGGCTTTTTGAATATAGCAAAATTTTCAAATATAACACCGCTACCGGTAAAAAATACACAAACTGAGCACCACTATTGTCTAAATTGTACAAATTATACAAAAGATGCACATACACAGGTAGTCGCGTACAGTGCGACATACGAGTGCAATGGTAAAATGTTTATTGTCGCATACGGTGCGACATACGAGTGCAACGGTAAAATGTATATTGTCGCATACGGTGCGACATACGAGTGCAAAGGGTTAACATTGAAAAACTCCTTTCCGATGCAGCCGATATTACGGGAATTGTCAAAATTATTCGTAAAACTGTAAACAAATTAGTAAAGGATTCTCGAAGTTGTGATATATTTTTTAAACACTCTAAGGGTGACATTTTTATGGTGTCTTTGCAGAAGATTTCACAAAATATCTTATGTTCTTCAAATAATTCGGTACCACTTATATCACGGTTTTGCCGTCACTTAGGATTAGATTTACATTTCTTTTTATTTCATCGTTGCTTATTGTTTTTATTTCGGGGATGTTATATAAAATCCAAAAACTAGAAAACCAGTCTCTCTGAATTGGGTTGCTGAATAAAAAAAAAGATCGATTTTTTTAATGTATTTTAAAACCTTATTATAAATAATTTGTATGTGCGATGCGAAAAAGTGTAAAAAAAGATTCAATTAACTATAAACAATTTAGAAGTGATAAAATTTTGAAAATAATCACGTGACTCCAAACGCGCTATAATTTGTTTGTGACGTCGAAAAGGTGAAACTTCATTCTAACCTAAACTTTATAAAATCGTCGTTTTAGGATTTTTTCGGCGCACTGTTTAAAACCATTGGTTTCGACGTTTAATAATGTGGGACATTTAAAAACATTTTTTGAGGAGTTCTTTTTGTATTTTAATATTTCCCTTATTAATATTTGACATGCCTACTACAGGTACTGTATCAACAAAGTCAGGCGCGGGTAGAAATTACCAATTTTACGTCACAACGTGTTTTCGGTACCGAATTTAAAAATATATTTTCAATATGTTATTACTTTTTAATTACAACGAAAAAAAGAAAACAAAAAAGAGTTTTGTTATAAAACTTATATATGAGCTTTCGATTTATGACAAAAAAAAATTGATTCAAATACCCAATTGAACTATAAATGTTTTCAACCCGTTTAGTAGCGATACAGCAACTTAAATCCGCTTCGATTTTTTGTAGTGCTTTGCTAACCTAATCTATGGCAAGCAGGAGGTCGTACCATAGAATTAAGGATAAATTCATAAATTAAAAATGTAATATAAATTTAAAATAAATTCATGTCATATCATAATTTATTCCATTTTCTGATACTGTAACTAACTTCTTCCAGGGCGTCGCGTAACTCAAATATGTGAAACCTAATTGTCTTAACGGATTCATGTCGGCATTTCCACCTGGTGTTAGATAGGGGCTTTAATGTCCAGTCTAGTATGCGTTTACAAAATATGGCCCATGTTTCAGCAGAGGCTGAGAATAAGGTAAAAAACTGTTGAACTGTACCAACAAATGTCGTAGCCATCGCTACACTGCCAGCCATGTACAAAAAAACAAGGTACAAAAAAAGCCCTAGCATTTTGTTGCAAAATTCAATTGCCCTCGACAATCATTTAAATTAATATTCATAATTAGTAATTGTGTTTGAAGTTCGTCGAATAAATTGAGCCCAGTACTTTAGAACTGGTGTACAACCTATAAAAAATCTGTGATTTTCACTTCGACATTAACTTCTACAAATCTATAATGTTCTATACTTCTACAAAACTATAAATGTTAGTTGTTCGATATGTCTCCTATCGGTAGTACAGTCCATTTAAACGAAAAAATATTTGCACTCTTTTGTTTTGGAAATTATTTTCTCTCTAACTTTTTTACTGAGCAATTCAATGATTTGATTTTGAATTCTTGGTCCTAAATAGTGGTCATTGGTTTCATTATTTTTAATTCTTCTTAAATGCTCTGCCATGTGAATGTCGAATTTTGAAATCACTTCAATTAGTCCTAGGAATTTTCCGTTATTTTTTGTGAATATCGTACAATTGGAGCCACGTAAATCGTCGTTGTGCTTGGCTAAATATTGATATGATAATATAATTCTTTTTAAAACACCACGCCAATGCTCTATTTCGCCATTTATTTGTCGTTGTTGAACATCGTCGATTGTTTGATCTTTATTGTGTCTTTCTTTCAATTCGATATATTTTATACATTTCACTTTCTGGGGTTCCAGATGTAGTAGCCCCACATTCTAGATTTCTCGACTCATTTTCAGTGACAGCACCGGTCTATAGAAATTTAAGCATGCCTCCCTGTTGAAGATTTTGTATTTCTGTCTGTTTCTGTACTTTTTTCTTTTCTGCGAGCCACTCTCATATTTTCACGATCATCACGATCGCGGTCTCTACTCGTCTCTGAATTCATTTTGCTACAATAAAAATTATGTTGATTTCAAGCAAAAAATTTGCCTGTTAAATGACAAACTGCATTTATTAAACTTATTAAACGTTTTTAAATGACTAACACTAACTTTGCTTGTGCAGCCAGTGTTTTTTAATACTGCGCAACTCTAGTAAAACCTTTGTTGCCACGTGTCCTTTGACTCGAGCAAAAAAAAACCATAAAAATGGGGCGTATCCTAAATGGTGCAGGCTCACTTTCGTGCCTGCAGGTTCGCATAAGGCTGTTTGGCCCCCAAAGCGCGGGGGGGGGGGGGGCTGGGCCCTGCTCGCCCCGGTCTAAGGATGGCTCTGATAATATACCCTAATCCTGTAGTGAATAAAAATTTTCAGAAATTACTTAAAACAATATCATTTTTTTAGTTTTGTATAATATTTTACATTGTCAGTCACCGGTGACTGACGCGGCCTAAAGGCGCAACGGCGCGGACCCGGACTACTCGGCGCCGGATAAGTCGGCACCGGACAACTCGGCACCGGGCAAATCGTCACCGAGACATTTCAGCACTGGTATTTTTAATTTCCTTTTAACCTCTTATATATATATATATATATATATATATATATATATATATACACTTTTTTATGATTTCGAATAAAATTAAAGTATTTATTTCTCTATAAATCAGAGATCAGGAAACGTATTTTCTCGAGTATATTCGTTTTTTTATAAGCGAGTCAAGTTTTTTTGACCGAAGACCTGCATTTCATGCAGTTCCGCTATCAAAATCCAGAATTCGCTCGAAAAATCATAAGTCGCTTATAAAACGTGAGGTAGACTTACAATTTACATACAAGAGGCGTAAAATTTTGAAAGTGCAATGGCTGCATCCGATTACGTTTCTCAGAGAGAGAGATGAAGTACGCCTATGATGAGTTTGAGGACAAGCCTAGCACAGACGGCACAAAAATATTTTGGCGTTGTTATAAGAAGTGTGGTAGAAAAAATAATGTGTGTTCCACACACATGCAAGAACACAGGGAGTGCTGTTTCAGTGGAAATCGCAAAAGTTACGACTGTATCCGCAGTCAAACGTAAACGTCTTGGCAGGAGGCTATGGAAAGACCGCAAGAAATCCGCATGACCGTATCCGAAAATTGTTCAGGAGCAGTACTACGGCAACTTGCATCTCGTGAGACAATAAGGAGGATGATACATAGAACTCGCGCCAAAAATAATGACCATACTATGCCACCAAATCCGCAGAGGCGACAGGATTTAATCATTCCTGATAATTATGAGGAATACGAAAATAACCCCGGTGTTTTTGAAAAATTCCTACCGCCAGAATTAAAACAGGTTGGTTCTCAAACACTGATATAGGCCGATTGAGGATTAATGGCACAAGAGGACCACCACTCTTTCCATATGAACTTTGGTCGATGTACCAACGAACACTTGCAGGATCTGATAGAAGGAATAACTTTGTGGAGGCTTGCCACAAAAAGATACTACAAGGGTATGGCATGGCATATCCAAATTTTTAGAAATTTGTTGCACAGCTAAGAAAAATGTAAAAGACTTTTGGCGCCGCTTACGAGGGCTACGTCGTGGGCTACGAAGCACCTCGAAAGAGAAGACGCTAGGAAGAGGCGGATGCGCGAATACTTCTTCTTCTTCAGCCTTTAAACGTACACTGCTGAACATAGGCCTCCTCCATCTTTTTCCAGGTCGATCTGTTTTGGGCGGAGTGCATCCAGTTCTTCCCGGCTAGCAGCTGTAGGTTCTCGCCTGGGGTCTACCAACACTGGATGGTTGTCCCTGCCCAATTTAATAGTACGTCCCAGATAGATGCAGTGCTCCACTGTTTCCAAGTAGTGGTTATCTAATGTTATTTGGACATTTTCATGAGAGAGGATTTTGTTCTTCTTGAAGTTCATCTGCAGGCCAACATCTTCTAAAGCTTACTTAAGTTCGTTTATCATTTCCTCTAGTTCGTTTATATCTTGGCTCATAATTACAATGTCGTCTGCGAAACGTAAATGATTCAGGTAATTTCCGTCTACACATACACCTTTTTTTTCCCACCTCAGGTTTTTTAATATGTCTTCTAGTTCCAGAGTGAAAAGTTTTGGGGGAGATCGTGTCGCCCTGCCGCACGCCTCTTTGGATGTTAATTTTTTCGGTTTGTAGATCTTCCTTGATGTTAACTTGGAACTTTGCATTTTTATAAATATGTTCGATTAAGTCCGAGTATCTAGAATCGATTCTTGCCCTTTTCATGGCATCCAGCACTGCCCATATCTCAATAAAGTCGAAGGCCTTTTGATAGTCAACGAATGCCATATGCAGAGGCACTATATATTCCCTGCATTTCTATTAGTGTGCAGACTGCTTGGATATGGTCGACTGTGCCCTTTCCTAAAACAGGCCTGCTCTATACGTTGGTAGAAGTCGAATTTTCTGTCCAAGCGATTTGTTAGTATCTTCATCAGCAATTTGTACAATGTAGTTAGTAAGCAATGTAGTTAGTAAGATAATTTTCGACGCTTGTAGGGTCATCTACTTCTTGAATAGAAGTATTACCTCGGCATTTTGCCACATTTTTGGGATCTTGCCCTCTTCGAGACATTTGTTCAGCAATATAAGCATTAATTTTTGTGTTTCCGATTTAGCATTTCGCTCGTTACGCGGTCCTCTCCAGGTGTTTTATGGTTTTTCATCGAGTTTAGCGCTGCTCTCAGCTCAGGGCCATCTATTTCGGGAATTTCTTCTGAGTCCACGTTCAAGATGGTCGGTTTTTGTTTTATTTGATTTGGCTGCTGGACTGACTGGCTGTACAGGGTCTTGTAGAAGTCCTGTATCACAGTCACTGTGTCTGTTTTGTCTGTAACTATTTCTCCCAGTTTGTTCTTCATCTTATGAATGGCCATCTTTCCTTTGGCTCTCTTTGAGCGTAGTACTTTCATGTTCAAATTATCTTCGATGGCATCGAGAATCTGTTGTGTGTTGTGCGCCCGAATATCCCTTTGTATCGCTATTTTTACTTGCTTGTTCAATGTTTTATATTGTGGTGCGTCCCTGTGTGTGTTCCGACGCTCCTTTATTAGCTGGGCTGTGTTGACACTGAGTTTGTCGTTTTTCTTTGTCTTAAGAGCGCAAACTTTCTTTGTGGCTTCTCTGATCATGTTGGTAATTTTGGTTTTTAGTTCGTTTATGTTAAGCTGTTTAAGAGCCTCAGTTGGTTGGAGCTTCCTCTCTATTTGCTTATTGTATTCTCCTTTCCTTTCTGCTAACTCTTTATAGATGGTTTTATCGTTTTTGTAATCAACTTCTTTCGTTCGAGGTGAGTGCTAATTTCTATTCTTGCTCTCAATAACCTGTGGTCACTGCCCGTGTTGAAACGGTTTAGGACAGATACGTACGTCCAAGCATATTTTCCTGTCCAAAACCAGTATATATTCTATTTCGTTACACGTAATACCATCTGGACTCTTCCACGTCCATTTTCTTGTAGGAGGTTTTTTGTAGAAAGTATTCAAGCAGTAGATTTTTTCTTTACATAAAAAATCAACCATGTTTTGACCTCTGGTGTTTCGTCTTCCCAAACCGAAGTCGTTGCGTTAAAGTTTCCAGTTATGATGGTGTATTTGGATTTTTCTGCGTCTTTAGCTGTTGTTAGGTCTTCATAGAACTGCTCGCTTTCATCCTCCGATGATGCACTGGTAGGAGCATATCCCTGAATTATTTGAATTTTGTACCTGCTGTTTAGTTTCAGTACGACATAGATTACACGATTCGAGATGGCTTCGACCTTCGTTACGAGGTGTTTTAGCTTGTTATGGATTATTATGGCGACCCCGCCGAAGTGAGAGTTAGTATCGCTGTTTCGTTGGAACAACATGTGTCCTGATCTGAGGATCGTGGTGGTTTCTCCGCTGAGTCTCGTTTCGCTCAGTCCCACAACATCCCATTTAATGTTAGCAAGTTCCTTCTCTAAAGCTTCTAGGTGTTCTTTTTGCATCATTGCACGGATGTTAAATGCAGCTATATGTAAAGTTTTAAGTCGTTTTTGTTTCTATTTGTTTTTATTATTTGTTGAATTTTTACCTCCCCCAGAATCCTTGAGGTAGCCTGATGGTTGATCAGAACGAGATTCTGAGCCTTGTGCTCTACTCGCCTGGGGTAGTTTCATTTTGAAATTTGACATGTTCATTAATGAGGGTTTTGGCATTTAAAACGCTACGCTTGCCGAGCGTATTGACGAGTTGGTTTGGTGCGTTGTATCTATTTGCAACGAGCTCTACCTCACTATCCAGTTAGCCCCGGTGTTCTGAGTTAACTGTCGATCCGTCTCAACTTAGTATCATCAGCGCCACCACGTGAAGGCGAGAGTACGGTCCCTGGATACCGAAATATTGCTACTCTATACCATGATGCTCAAGGATTTTGATTTGCACTTTGGACTGGACCCTACTAAATTCAGGCCCAGCAGAGCCACTACAGGTTTCTAGTAGCTCTCGCCCAATATTGCAAAAAGTAAATTCACACAATAGGGACAACATGGTGGAGTACCTGAGAGGATTATCTCACAATTATGAAATGTAAATTCTTAATAAAGTTATGTATGCTTTATTATTAGTTTTAATTTAACGCTGTTTTCACTTCAAGGGGCGTGCGTTACTTTTTTTTAAATTATAAAATGATTTCTTTTGTTTTTAATATTACCAAAACCTATGTTATACTAGAAAATGTAATATATTCATACTCTGATGAGTGGTGCCGATTTGCCCGGTGCCGAGTCGTCCGATGCCGATATATCATGTTCCGATTTATCATGTACTGAAACGGCGAAAGTTCAGTGTCAATCACCGGTGACTGACGTAGCACTCAAAGTTAAATATAAAATAATTGCATTTTATTAGTTTTAAGACTAAATTAGTTTTAAGTTTAAATCTCAGAAAGAAACGCAAATCTGTAAATATATATTTTTTTTAGGTGGATTTGGATCCTCAAAGGGTTGTATGGCAAGAAGAAGCACATGCATTAGCAAAACAGTTAAAGATCCCTTACATAGAATGTAGTGCAAAAATGCGGATGAACGTAGATAATGCTTTTTACGAGTTGGTCAGGGTGGTAAGAAAATTCCAACAATCCGAACGGCCCCCAATTAAGCAGTCAAACAGTAAGAACAAAAAGAAGAGATGCTGCTTATTTTAATAAATAGTATTAGAAAAATATAATCATCTTCAGAGCAGTTTTTTTAATATATTATTCTTACATACTCTTACGCGATCATATTTCTACATCACAGCACTTATTATTTCAGTGCTAATTACAGATGAAATATTCTGGCAATACTTCAATGTGATTCATGATATTTATAATTTTAAAACAACAGATTTTATTTATAACAGACGTTTTGTCTAATGCCATTTTATTATTTAGTTATGTGATTTTTTTATTAGAAGCAATGACTGTGCTTTATATTTTGGAAGTTTTTTAATTAATTTTAATTTGTAAGTTGCTATTCATTAAGTAACTTTTGTATATAATATTATATATAATGAATAAGTCGATGGAGGTTATAGAGTGAAGAAACACCAATTTTTATTTTTATACAAATATATTTTTCTAAGCTTCCAACTTAAATAGAATTCTGATTAATGTAATAGATATGAATTGTAGTTTTTGAAGGTACATTCGTGAAAGTTCACTGCCATCTTCTGAGAATATCAACACCAATTAACCGTTTTTGGTGTTTTAACTAATTGTCAATTATAGGTATTAACATTAACATTGTGAATGGAGAGATTTGTTTTGTTGGCTAACAACATTTTGAGAATTATTTGTCGTCTTCCCAGATAATAACAAATATTGTGTCATTAATGTATGTGTAATATTACGATTGCTTGGTGCTATTCCGAGTATATCTATTACAAATTCAGATTTACATGCATATCTAATTAAGTGTACATTAACTCATTTACAAATAGCACCTCATACGTTGTTTGATTGTAATAAATTAATATATATATATATAATAAATGTTTATAAAACAGCTTTAGATTTTTTTATTTATTATTAATACCTTTATTAGCATTACAGTATAATATCGGTAATTCGGCCGGTTGTTAATCGGACGACACGTCCAGTAATCCGGCGGTCTGGAGACTGTTCGCGCTCTTTCTTATAATCCGGCGGTTGTCTGGTCCCATATGTGTCGGATTATCGAGATTATTATTATTAACACAGTACAGAAACTTCATCACTATCTAAAACTACAAAAAAAAACAAGAACTAAGAACACCAACCCAAAAATACCCCAAATACAAAAAAAAAATCTTCGCCCAGACTAACTTTTCTCATGCCCTGAAACTCGTTCCACAATCACTCCCTAACGCTCTAAAATTTCACGCATTATAGCCCACCCGCAATCTGACTCGTCCATGCAAGACTCCCAATCTTTACACTTTTACTTCTTCAGCACTTCCCATTTCAGCCCTTTGCACTCTTCCATGCAATATGCCCATCTGTCTGTACCCTCTTCGCATATGGTACACAAATTCTCCCCTTCCTTTAGCAAGTACCTTCTTCCCTTTTCCTCGTTGCTGCACCGAAACCTGGCTATTCTACATTGGATACCACTGGAACATCTGCTTAGATACAAAGGGAGTTTGCTGTATACTTGTACCTTGTTGTAATCCAGATGTACCTGCTCTCGACTATTCGGCATTGTCTTATCTGCATCTCCCTACTCCTTTCACCCAACAATTTTTCAAACATCACGCATTCCCCTTTCATCCTCTCTACCACCCCACTTGCATATTTCTCCATTCATTTTCCACCCATTTAGTTACGCTGATCCCTCAGACACCCTTTCTTCTTTAAACTTTTGAAAACCTCTTTCACCATCCGTGCATTCCCTAACATAGACACTTTCCTTTCATATCTTGCTTCTCTCACTGATGCTTCTACTGCAACTTTATAAACATAAGCTTCTTGTAGCATCAGCTACCCTGGCGTACACCTATCTAGTTTAAGCGCCCTTTTTATAAACTGAAGCTGCACCTTTTCTATTTGCTCTATCTCATTCATACCCCATATTTCCGCTCCATACAACAAAATACTCCAAACACATGCCTTCCACACTACCATTTTTGCAACGAAACTCTATCTAAATTTATCTTTCCATGCATTCCAAAACCTGTTAGCAGCCAGCCATGCTTTCTTACATATATACTTAATGTGCTCATTGTTGGACCCATTACTACAAAACATAAATCCTAAGTATTTGAAGCTGCTAACCTGTTCTATAACCTTTTCAGCACATGCAGCACTTTTCTTGAAGTGGGATCAAGCTTTACTCTTTCTTAACAACTTTCCTTCTAAAAACAATCCACTTAGTCTTCTCTACATTCACACTTAAGGTAGGCGTCCACATTTTCGCATGGTACGTGTCGGACGCATCGCATCAAATGGATTATTTTTTTGCAATGCGTCAAGTTGCGGCAGCGATCGGATTTGCCGACGCCACTACCAGAAAATACCATATTCCGTATGACATCATCGGCACGCATCGTAAAAGTTGCCCCTCGGAGCATCGGCATTGCCGACGGGTAGATTCGTGCGATCCTTACGATACGGAACAGTGAATGCACTTGTATTACTTTCTATAGAAAGAATACTACGATCCGTTGTATGCGATGCGTCCGATATGTACGATGCGGAACTGTGGACGCCTATCTTTAACCTTCTTTTCTCAAAATATCTTTTAATCCTTCCAAGTAAGGGATTTTTATATGCCTCCCAAATCCATTTTGTTGCAGATAAACCATAACAGTGCCATTAAAAAAAATGCACTTAAAAATAATAATTTTGATTAGAAGTTTTTTATTTAACCAAGAAAATACTTATTAAATATTAAAGCAAATAAAGATAAATATTAAATATATAATATACTACATTAAAAATATTATTAATTAAGAGAAGTAGATGTAAGTAAAGCGACGCCACGTTCATAGAAGCTGTGATGATCTTGCCCTGGAGCAATATTCAAATCAACAGTGAATAGCAATTCCGTTCTTGTAGAATTCAAATATACTGGCAAAGCCAACTTTTCGTTTTGTAACTTATCTTTCCCAACAACTCTCACCCATCTCAAAAGCGTAATTGGTAAATCCATCATTATACTTGATGTTAATAATAACTGGTTGTTCTTGCACTGTGCACCTTGCAATTTCATACCTAAAGAAGAAAAATAATTCAGTATGTACAAATAAAATTACATATTGTAAACATACCAATAACTGCAAAGCAATCTCCTGGAATGTTATTCTTATCATTAGTATCAGTAATTGTTACATCCAATTCCAATTCTTCCAAGGGCCAACTATTTGCTTGTGCTACACATTGCCTAGTAGCAGTAATGTAAGCTTCTGGATTCAATAAGCCACCCAACCAAACTGGGAAACTCTAAAAAATTAAATAATATATGATGACAAAATGTCAACAAAAAGCAATAATAATTATACTTGTAATTCTTTGGCGCCAACAGTAGAAACCAATTGTGAAACTTGTTGCAATTGTTTAACTCTCTGACTGAAATCTGTAATCCATTGAATAACAGTGCAGCCTCTTGGTACTGTATATCTCCTCCAATTAGCTGGAAGAATACCTCTTACTAATTCACCAAGCATGGTGCGATGATAATTAGTTTGTTTTTTATCTCCTTGACAGATTAACACAACATCATTTAAATCATGAATAACATCTATCAAAAGTTTAGATCCACAATTTACTTCACGTTCGAAGTATCTATACAGAGGATCTTTAATATTCTCAACAGTGCGTTTCAATGTCTGCAAAGTCTTTGGAAGAAGTTTTAGCCAGGTCAATGCAGAATTGTGCAAAGTTTTCATCCATGATGGTCTTCCATCAACCTATTAAATCAATGCATTTTAGTAAAGAAATCTTATTTATTTCATATTATTAAATATAATACCTGTGCAGGATCAGTTGGTGAACTATCATCTGAGTAAGCCAATTCATCATCGTCCTCCAATTGTTGCATTTTAAGTAGCTTGCTGACGAGATCAGTTCCACGTGTAGTTAACAACACCTTTTCAGCATTATTTGGCAATCCTAACCATGATGGTGTTTGTCTATCCATCAGCGACTCAATCCATTTCAAGAAATGATCTCGGCGAGTTCCATCCGGCATAGTAATATGTCTACTGCCATTTGGTCCTCCATCAATATTTGCAACTAATGCGAAATCTGCTTCAAAACTGCGTGGTGTAAACAATTTCAATAAGAACGAATGGAGAAGCCTTTGATCAAATACGTTATCAATTTTACCACCATAAATAGACTGTGACAATAAAGTCACTAAAGCATCCCATGGAACTTTCTCAGGTGGTAGGTTTGTTCTTCCCTACAAATAAATATCAGTTTTAGAATGGTTAAATATGAAATGAATATGGTTCATTAAATGTTTTCATTTCATTACTATAATGCAAAATAAAATTAACGAAATTTTACTGTATGTATAATAAATATTCTTTACCATAGCTGTAGATTCTATCCAAGTATCTAAAGTATCACAGGCAACTCGCAGATCTGATTCATTAAATTCATAATATTTGGCCCAACCAAGTGGTGCATATCTTAATCTTTCTTGCACAATAGCATGGAACCATGCAAGAAGGAAGTACAATCTCGCACGTTCATTAGGCGCTTTCATCATTCTACTTGCTGGAACAGTACTGAACGTCCTCAGTAGATTCGCTCTGATGCCAGGTGGTGGTTCGAACACAAACATTCTACCAGCTCTTAATAGATTTACTGGTAATTTTGGATTTATTTCCATGGTAAGGAAGAGTCGGAAATTAGCGTGAGGTTGCAAGGAATGTAATTTCTTTTCAAGTTGTACAAGCCATTGGGGTGCTAAATGCACGTTCTTTAACATAACCCATCTACCAGTTTTGCAAGCCATATTTATAGCCCTTTCCGCTTGATTGAAACCTTCAGCTGAACCAATAGCAATGCTAGATATTTGTTTGTTTAACTCGGCAGCTAAATCATCAACACGACTTGACGCATCGAAACCTGGAACAGAGCAAAGGAGTGCCGGAACGCTACTCCTAAGTTCACTTTCAACAACGCTCGCAAAATCAAGTTCTTTCTCTGCGATTGGCATAAAGTTTTCGCCTAAAACGGCATCAACCAAAACATGAGCGGCGGCGATTACTCTGTCAGGTCGGAATGCCTGTATCAACAAAAGCTGATACATCGCTGTTCCGATTGGACTCAGCGGTTTTTCTTCCAACCACAATCTTGGAACATTTTGTTCGGGTGTGCCTTGTTGTAACCAAGCTCCAAATTCTGGCATTTCTTTGATCTTTTCAGGCAATTTTTTAAAGGCTGGAATTCTTGTCGCAAGCCTAAAAAAATAAATTTTAAATTGCAAAATATTTTAAATAAATAATAGACATCAAATACCTAGTAAGTGCTTCTTGTTGTTCTCCAGATAAACCGTCAATTTCAGTTGTTGTTTGTAAACTAAACACGCCTTCCTTTCCTCTTAAGAAGAATCCAAATTCTTGATCCATATTTGGTTCTGAAGGTACTCCCTTCAAATGAATTCTGCATAGCAATAAGGCAAATGTTAAACGATCTGTATGCAACATTCCTCTGGCAATTCTCTCGTATACTACTGTGAAAAGATCAGCAGTAATTACATTCAATCTTGCTTGGTGCTCAGATAATCCATCTAATTTTGGATTACTTAACAAAACTGAACTAAACATATCCAAGAACATCTTCAAAGAGTATTGATAAAGGAAGTGAACTTGGTTCAAACTGTCCATTGTAAAGTATGTGTTACTACAAGCTTGAGATAATGGAAGATATTGTTGAGAAACGGTTTCAATTTCGGAAATAACTTTGTCGGTTTCTTCAACTTTCTGACCGATTTCTGCTGCCTCTTGTTTCAAAGTTTCTAAAGTAGTGATAACACTATCATCGTCCAAAATTTTACCCTTGGCATCGTTCAACGCTTGAAGTAAAGATTTTTCTAATTGTCTCAATCGGAGGTGGAACTCGCCTTGTAGTTTGAGCAAGTCGCTGCGCTTTTCATCAATATCAGGCCGTTCTGCTTTCAATACCTTGTTCAAACATTGACTCTGTAAAGAGCTTCTAGTTACCGTAAAGTTGACAAAGGTTACTCTGGAGCAAATATCTGGAGGGAATTCAACTGTGGGATCACGCGTTGAAAGGAAGATAACGAATGATGGAGAAAGATCGATATCTTGGTCGCCTAGAGTAATAAGAACGCGACCGCCAGTACGTCGTAATTCCCTATTCAATACAGGATTAAGAACAGGATCGTAATTTTCAACGTCTTGTACAAGCAGAGGGTTACCGAAGCGCAGAGCGGATTCCAAGTTTTTACGGAAGGAATCATCAAGAAAACTAGTTTTGGTGATCTTTTTATCCTTGAATTCGTTCATTATGAATTCAGTAGCTTGTCCGGAAGGATCGATAATAAGTGGATATCTATTAAATCTCTTCAACATAATAGCATTCTCGGTACACAGATCGTCTGTTGGAAGTGCATTCGCTTGCCAGCGAAGCCTTTCATCGGGGTTTGATAGATATTCGGTTCTGGCTATATCTGCTCTGTATTGAAGGCCAGCTTGCGTCAAATGCTGACTCCATGTTGTAAACAAATTTTGCCGATACTAGAAAAAAAAATGTATAATATATTTTAAGATTTTTTTTCGCGATTAAATACGTACGTGCTGATCAAAGTATCCACCATATGCAATGAAAGCTGCAGTTAGTAATACATCACCAATAATGGTCGACATTTGTGATCTGAAAGTTTCACTGGTAGCTTCCCAACGTTCTCTTTCAATAACCAAAGACTTAATTAAAGCGATAGACCTGTCAACTTTGCCTTGTACATTTTCCAAATCACTCTTAATCGCCTGAGCCTGGGCAATAAGTTGAGCGTATTCCTCTTTATAAGAAGCAATACTTTGTTCTAATTGGCTGATGAGATTCTTCACTTCATCACCTCGTTTTTTATTAGTTTCAGCTTGATTTTCAAGTGAATTTAATTCATCTCGTAGAGGCTCTACCTTTTTTAGCATATCTGCATAAAGAATCTAGAAAAGTAAATGAATATAATAATTAGAATGTGTTGGTTTTTATATGTATATATTACCTGGGCCAAAGCCCATTTGACAAGAGGACCACAGGCGTTACTGGCGTGGTTTACTTTTTCGAAGTTGTAGTCGGGATTGCTTAGATATCGGATCTTCATTTTCTCACGAACATCATCGCTAAGTTTATAAGGATATATAAATAAATTAAAAAATTATGTAGCTAATGAAATTAGTCTATATAATAAAATATATTCCAAAACATGCCTATCACAACAGTGAAAGCTTTAAGGGGATATTTTGTTTTTGTTCGAGGTATGAAGAAGTAAAATTTAAAAAGCATTTTAAATTATGTGGTTTGTCTAAACAACAATTTTCAAATATAAATTTAAAAAAATAAATGATTATTTAGGACCTTTATACATGTTTTATGATATTTATAAATTGTTGTTTATATGAACATGCATACCTAATGTCTTCAGTGTTGAAATTGGAGACTACCGTATTGATGAAGTTATCGCGCATGATGACAGCACGTATAGATTTCCAGTCGCTTGCATTCTCCCCGAGGAGCAAGCAAATGGATTCTAAGGCCAACTTTACGAGGGCTGGTGGATTCGCCATCGTACGGATCTCGACCAATTGTTGTTTTTTGATTGACTTTACCGCTGTGCACATACAAATAAAATAAAAACTAAAATAGCTACCAAACCAATACCATAAATAATATACTAAAAACAATACTTATTTTATATTCGACAGTACCATACTATTATTTGTATATGTTCTACGTATAATTTATCAAATTTTAACTCTTTAGTAAATTAATAAAAAATGTTGAAATATTCGTTTTCGAATAGACAACATTTTTTACTTCTTTTAGAAACGAATGAATTTGATAAACGGCACGTATTATATAATGCAAGAAACAAAAATAAAATATAGAGCAAGCAAGATGTTTTGGAGTGGGCAAGAGACGCAGAATACTCAAAAGCTACATTATAATAAAATTAAGGCTCAAAGCCTTACGTTAGAAAATCAGAGTTAAAGTTGACTATTGTTGCTATGAAGTTTTCTCTCATGATAACTGAGCGTATTGATCGCCAATCATTTGCGTTCTCGTGGAGCAACAAGCAAACCGATTCTAAAGCCATCTTCACACTATTTGGAGGATTTGCCATGGAACGAACTTCCACTAAGTGCTGTTTCTTAATTGATTTAACAGCTACACACATTTTAATAAAATATATAAACTGTCCCGACATAATAACTTACATTAATATAAAATCTTACCGTTTTGTGCGTCAATAACTGCCGGTTCGACCTGGGCCAGATCAGCCATAACCTCCGTTCGCTTCGAATTAATGTGAATAGTTTGCTCAGCTAATTGTTGTTGAATCTCCTGACTCTGCACCTTCTTCTTTTCAGCTTCTTGTTGATCCTTAACCATCTGTTTCAACTTGGCGTTGGCAGCTTCATTTTTCGCTTGCAGTTCTTGAGATTTCACAGCCAAACTCTTTTGCATTTCTTCTACTTGTTCCACAGTTTCTGCAATTTTGCTTAAACCAACATTCAAATGCAACTGTTGTTCTTCCAAATCAGATCGCTTTTCATTATGCAATTTAACGAAATGATGGATAAAGTCTAAGTAATGTCTAGGGGTAATAGCCATCGTTCTTCCTCCACGCTTGGCCAATCTAGCATTTGCCTTATGTAAAGTCTGATGGACATATACGCACGCATTTATTACAGCTTCGCGATGGTTAGGATTTGCTGGAATGCGATTACAAGCAGCGGGGAAGAAATCTGGTACTTTCCAAGTAGGTCTATCGAGATCCACACGGTTAGTAAATTCTTTTCCAACTTGGAAAAGAGCCCCATCGGACCAATCACCGAACCAATTCAATACGCATCTGTTAAACAAAGCAGGAGAAGTAGCTGCCCTATCCTTTAAGCCATCAGTCGATGGGTTCATAGTGAATACAACATGCAAATTTCGCATTACTTGGCCAGTGAACCATTTATAAAGTTCATCATTTGAATCTAACATTAAACCTGGAAGGAAATCAAACGATTTATATACAGTTTAATAACGGTAATTTTAATTGTATTACCTTCTCTTTGGGCACCTTCTTTACATTGAGTCATCAAGGTGGTATACTCATCTCCTTCAAAAAGACCGGGTACCTCCCCATTGGCCAACAATGTGTTCATACGTTCCAAGAAACTCGAATCTAACATATTAGACTCATCCAAAATAAATGCAATCTTTTCATCTTTACATCCACTGCGTCTTAAAACTTGACGGAGGTCCTCATCAAAGTCTTCCGCCGTATATTTATTATGTACCTTAATTTGGAAGATAGATAGACCATTCATCCAAGCAACAAACCTAGATAAAGTAGTCTTTCCAGCTCCAGAAACACCAATTAACAGTAAATGTCCTTGAGGTTGTCTAAAGATTCTATCAATTCTTAAAACATGATCTAATACTTCATCAAAGAGAACCAATGGTACATCAAGTTCTTCCTCATAAAATACCTTCAATCTAGCCTTAACGTAGTCTCTAAGATTTTCTCTTTCCACTGGTACATAATCTTTCGACAGCCAATTACTGTACAAAATTGGGCGGGATAATGCGTTATCGCAATTAGCCGATGGGAAATGTTTCTGCGCGACCGCATCGATATTTTCGTTAGTCCAACGACGTTCGCTATCCTCAACCAATCTGTCTTGGAATAACCTAAGAGCTTCATGAGCCCATAATCTAACTAATCCTTCAACAGCTAAATTATCCAACGGTCTTATAGCTTCACAAATTCCTCTAACCCACCTTGTCATTTCACGAGGTGAATAGACATAATGAGGTTGCATGTCTTGAGTGAATCTATCTTGGGATGCCAAATAAAACTCAACCATTGCATTAGTTAACGGTTCAGCGTAGCCTCGTAAACTTGGTGTTAGTCTCAACATAGCACGAGTGAATGTACCATAAATTTGTTTCAGAGAGGTTTCTCCTGGATAATCAACGTAGATGATGGGTACATGTCGGAGGAATCGATGAGAAAGTGGCTTTCTGCCTGGATCAGTCGGTGGATTACACGCTCCGACGAATTGGATTCTTTCCAAGGAAACCCACGTTTGATCGGATGCACGGTAGAATCCTTTTTGTTCAACTAATTGACGCAAGAACATAATAACACGCTGCGTTCCATAGTTATCCATATCCGGTAAATTAATTTCATCGCAGAATAGTACCAGCCATTTACCCAACTATAATAATTTAAATATAAATAATTATTATTTAAATTATAGTTTTTTTATTACTCATGCGTTAAAAGTACTATCTTGGCCCACGTTTTTTAGTGCGACAAATGCCATATTTGGCTGTATTACCACATAACTTGGGTAACGCACGCAAATATTCAATATCGCTAAGTTACATTAAAAAAAAAACAATTAAATAAATAAAATAAACACATTCAAGACCTCAATATTAAAAAAAGTGACGTGAAAGTGACTGAATTTTTTTTCATTACAAAATAAAAATTAAAGAACGTTTTAAAATGAGTGTAAATTCTATGGTGATCATGGTTTCATCTACCGGAGACTGAGTTCTTATGACGACACATCCACAACACCAGAGACAATTGAAAAAGCAAATTTTACATTTTTTATTTTATTTTTTTATGGCCCTTGGATCCCAAACTTGTAAGATACGTACCCCTTGTATGAGTAATAAAAAATATTATCTGCAACACGGGCGGTATTATCAATTGCCCTCTCGAGCGAAAGTGCTCAATCACTACGTTCGTGCGCCCAATTTCGCTCTCGTGACCAATTGACCATTGACTTACCGCCCTAGTTGCAAAATATACTATTTTTTAACTACTATTTTTACTCACTTGAACAGGTGCCAAAATAACACCATTTGGAGTTTTTCTGTATTCGCAATAATGATCAAATGTCTTCAACAATAATTCTGGAGTAGTAGCAGAGGAGAAATTCAATCCAACAACTTCCATATCTGGTAGAGCTCTTAATGCAGAGAATAGCGTCATGGTCTTTCCAGAGCCAGGAGGACCACAAAGAACTGAAATTAAAACCATTTAAATTTACATACTCAAAAAGCAAATTATAAATTACCCAAAGGTTTGTGTTCAGCTAACCACGTGTATAACAAAGATTCATGACGAACAGTGTCCAAAGTAGGTACAACAATATCTGGTGATGCCACTTTATGGGTCTCAACTTCAATTTGTGGGACTTTATTAGACCACGGTGACCATTCACCGCTTATATTAACTTCATAATCAACAATTGGAATATTAGAACTGGGCGGTAAAGGTACAGTTGTCACACTGCGCACGAAATCTCCCAAATCAGAACGTACTTTAAGTTTAGCGTCGCCAGCAAAACTCCAAAGAAGTGCATATATTAAACATTTAGGAATGTATAATTCCAATTGTTCAGGAGGCAATGGAAAATCAGAATGGGAATGATTATATTGCAAAACGTTCCTAACACTTTGATTTAGCATGGAAAATAGAGAACTCAATGCTCTTAACCTGGTGAAATCCATAATATGTTCTTGTTCCATGGCATATTCAAGGCATTTAATAACCAAGCCATCAGGCGTTAAATATGATTGAAGAATATTAGCGACATCAATTTGAATTTGCATTGTTGGAGAAAGAGTATCGTCTTTACTATCTGTATTTTTCTTTCCGAAAGTATCATCGTCCGCTTCTTCCAATGGTATGCTCTTCAAAGACATCATGAAATTTTCGAAGATCATTTCGGTAGATAAAACGTCTTCAGAGAACCATACCATACCGCATCGCGAAACCGTAGCGAGTGTAGCATATTTTAGATCTTGCACTTCAAACATAATCCTTACGTTGGGAGGTAACGAAAGACGTTCTCCATTTGGTAAAGTGAGTAATTTATTATCATCAAGTACTGAATTCAAATTTTCAACCCATTCAGGGTCGACGTCTCCATCAAATATGATCCATTGTCTTTTATTTATTTCACCTCTCACGTTATCAATAATCTTACGCAAGATATGAGTAAAAAGACCATCTGTCCATTCTCTAGTGTTAGGATCCAATACACCATAAAGTGCTTCTTTACTAATTGCTTTTGGATCAATGACATGCGCAACACCTTCAGTACCCTCGAATCTTTCCAGGGCTTTAAGAAGTACACGCCATGCTGTACTTTTACCAGAACCACTAGGACCCACCATCATCAAACCATGATTCAAATTTGAAATTTGGTAAAGTTGTAGAACCTGTAAAGGGTTTTATTATAAAACACAAATATTTTAATTTTTTAAATACATAAATAAATAATGAATAGATGAAAACACAAAATGATGATTGAGGTGCTAATTTTACCTTCTCTATCCAAGTATCACCAACAACTCCTTTCTATGCGCAGCATGAAAATGATCAGAGTGCAATAAAGACATACACATGTATGTAATGAAAAAAATGTTAAATTACCTTCTCCATCCAAGCAGCGCCTTGTTCGTCTCCCTCTCCACAAACAAGATATTCTTCTTGGCAAACCTTCCTAATTTCATCTTTTAATCCTTGCATTTCTGCTCTTGTATATTGTACATTCGGGAAGACATCACTCAATAAACTGAATAATAATGGTATATCTTCTGCAACCAATTTTGGAACCATCGTTTCACATACAGATTGAATCAAAATTTCTTGTTCTGGTAGATTTTCAGCAATGCTAGCTTCATCAATATTAGTTTCTCCTCTTTGCCTCATATTTTCTTTAATACGCATTATTCGGTCTCGCTTAACATTACCAGCAGAAACCAAAACAGATTTTAAAGCTCTCAGCCCAAAATCGTAGTGAGACTGGTTGGATAGTTGTTCATCGCAAAGTTTGAAGAATGGCACGATCTTGCAGGCCAATTTTTCAGCTGTACGAAAACCTTGAGAGAAAAGCATCACCTCAGCAATAAGTTGCCTATCTGGTGTGGTCATAGCCAAAGAACGGAACAACTTCTTCAAATTATCAGGAAGGTTGGAACGACCTGCATATCCAGGATTCATTGTGATGAAGATAGCCATATCAGGAGAAACTTTGACTTGCTTTCCTACTAACTCGACACTAATACCTATTTAATAAAAAAAATAATATCAATATAGAATATTACAATATCATTGAAATATCTTACTTCCACTGGCTCCTTCTTGGCCAGATTCGCGCTGAGATTTCAAAGCTTCTTGAATGGTTTGGACTTGTTGAGAAACAGCAGATAACATTCTTTCTTCTAAACGATTAAATTCATCAAAGCAACCCCAAGCTCCAACTTGACACAAACCAACGAAAATTCTTCCCATTGCTTGGAAGTCAAAGGTTTCGTCGCAATTGAATACCAACACAAAGCGCCCTAACTGATTACCTAACGCCTTAACAGACTCAGTTTTTCCAGTACCAGCAGGACCTATACAAGTGCGATAAAAGTATTAAGAATATTATCTCATTTATTTATGTTTTTACCGAACGGAGATCCTCCAAGACGAGCTTCTAAAGCTTGTGTCATTGTCAAATAACATCTATCTGTGAGAGGAGTTTGAACAAGACGATCCTGTACACCAAGGTATTCAAAACCATAGTAAAATCTTGCATTAGCCATGTGAATGGTCAACTGTTTTAGAACCTCTGTTTGCCTAGGGTCAAAGTAAAAACGCATTTCGCAAAGCCATTCAAATGCCTTGCTACTACAAACTCTATTGGAAATCAAACGCCTGGTTACAGTTCTTTTATGTACAAATTCATTGATCTAAAAAAGAAACGTGAGTAAATAACATAGTCAGGCATATAAATTGAGCATCAGCATTAAAAACATTTTTATTACCCATGCGTTAAAAGTACTATCTTGGCGCATGTATTTTGGTGCGAAAAATGACATTTTTGGTTGTATTACCACATAACTAGCGTAACCCACGCAAATATTCAATACCGCTAACAATAAGTTACATAAAAAAAAAAGAATTAAATAAATAAAATTAATACAATCAAGACCTCGATATTATAAAAGTGACGTGAAAGTGATAGTAATTTTATTTCTTTACAAAATAAAAATTAAAGAGCATTTTAAAATGAGAGTAAATTCTATGGTGTTACTGGAGACTGATGACGGTTCTTATGATGAATCTACACCACCGGAGACAATTGAAAAAGCAAATTCTTCATTTTTTATTCTATTTTTTTTTTTGATGGCCCCTGGATGCCAAACTTGTAAGATACGTCCCCTCGCATGAGTAATAAAAAATATTATTTGCAACACGGGCGGTATTGTCAATTGTCCTCTCGAGCGAATGTGCGCACTCACTTCGTTCGTGCGCCTAATTTCGCTCTCGTGAGCAATTGACAACTTACCGCCCTAGTTGCAAAATATACTATTATATGATACATACTAAATGTTCCAATTTCTTTCTTCTTAGTTGAGGTTGTTCTTGTAGAACAGAATCTGCCAAGACATTTAATGTATTTTCAACATGCTGTAATACATTTTCCAATATTCCTTTCTGTGGTTCACTATTCATTTTGACCAAAGCACATTCCACATCTTCACTCCATAAAATTTGGGCTGCAAGAACTACTATTTGAGCTTGATATTTATCAACCCATTCCATAAAGAGTTTAGCATCAATGTTATCTTTAAACTGTTTAATATCTTGAACAGCTTGAGCTAAACTAGAAGCTAATGTTACACGCATTTCTTTTTCAACCATAGTAAGCCACTCGTTAATTTTCGGGTGATCTACTGTCGACACGGCAGAACCAAATAAAACTTCTTCACCTATATTATAATAAAAATAATGTAGACTAATATTATAACAAGTGATAAATTATAATTACAAATACAGTATAATCTTGGTAATCCGATACATATGGAACCAGACAACCTCCCGATTCATAAAATAAATCCGGATTATCAGGATTAAGATAAAACCAAAACAATTTTACATATTTTATATATAGTTGTATTTCAGAAAGAATAAAATGTTTATCTATATAGGTAAATGTGTATATACAAAAAAATATGTACAAACTTAGAACAGATAGCAAGACAATTGTAGAGTGGATTTAGCTTGGTCAGAATCGTCAATCAAGTTTTCAGAGTTAAAAGCAGGGTGTGTTGGCCAGACCTTTTTCCAAGAACACTGGATGGTGTCGTTTTTGACTTTATATACGGCACGCGGAAGACACGTGTTTCCCCAGAGCACCGGATTACAGAACGCGTATTAACAAACCGCCGGATTATCAATATTATACTGAACAAATTATTTGAATGATAATCAATAATTTGTAGTAGTATTATTTATGTTGTTATTAAGTGTTAC
Organism: Phosphuga atrata; assembly: GCA_944588485.1. Lineage (NCBI taxonomy): Eukaryota > Metazoa > Arthropoda > Insecta > Coleoptera > Silphidae > Phosphuga > Phosphuga atrata. Next base: position 76,209,593 of record OX155892.1, on the reverse strand, counting down.
CTTCTCTTGAAGCAATTCCCTTAATAATGGTGTTGTCTTCATTTAACAGAATGGAAGCGACACCAGCAAACATTTTCTTGAAGTGTTTTTGTAGACGGGCAATGTTTTTGCTGTTACCAATAATTTCCAACAGATCTTCATCTCCCACAAAGTAAAACCTTGGGAATGATGTTCTCTCCCTTTCCAAATATTCGCCCAAAGCTTTTTGGATTTTACCCAGAAGATCGGCCAAGCGTTCTAAGGCTCTTTGAACACCTTGGATATTCAACACATCCATGACCATAGGAGATTTACTTACTTTCTTCATGAGTCCCAAGAACTCTGAACTAAATCAAAATATTTAATAACTTGTTTTTAAACTGTATACAATTTTATTTACCTTATACTCTGGAATCTAGAAGTTTCAACTGGCAACAAAGTTTTAATATCAGCACTTCCACTGAAAATTCCTTCCAAGTAAACCCAACGTCTCTGTACATCAATCCACACATCGAATAATGCGTTAATTCTATTTAACTTTTCTTCCCATGTCAAAGCTTCTTCTTCGAATACTTTATAGTATGGAGACAATTTCATAGCAGCCACAGAATTAATATGTTCTTTAACCTTATTAAATAGATCATCCCATCCTCTGATTAAGCGACACTTATTTTGATAATTAATCAAATCAAGTTCATAAGTCTGCCAGCTTTCGCGTACTTGTTTCAAGAATTCTTCTAATGCCATCTCACCTTGGGCTACCTGAATTACCTCCTTTACCACAGCTTCATTCTTCTGTAGATTAACATCCCAAACTTGTCCAAGAGTTAAGTCAGAAAGCACCCAGTTTACTCTAAGCTGCCTCATAAGTTGCTTCCAATGACGCTCTTTAAGTGCGTCAGATTTTAATTCTACTATCATCATATTGACTTTGGTGTATGTTTGTAACATCTTTTTAACATATTCATATGAAGCATATTGACGAAGACGAGCTGGTAAATCTTTAAGTTGTGCAGACATCGCATCAAGTTGTTGACGCAATTTTCGGGGTTGTACAGACAACCATGGTTTTTCACGAGTTTCATCAATTTGTGACCATATTCTAGAAAGTTCAGACCAAACTCCTCGCAAATCTTGCAATTCTTCAAATACCACTTGCATTTTATCTTCACTTGTACTGATACCTCCAGTTTCTTGTAACTCTAAAGCTTCCTTGGCTTTTGCTACATTATCCCTTTCTTCTTTCAATCGAGCAAATTTTGTTTCAAATATTTGTAATTGTGTCAAAGCTTCATCTGGCCTTAAATGCCCCTCGACAGGTTTGCTTCTCTCCCATTCTCCCAAGAAATCATGTGTACGACTTTCAACGGCCTTATCTTCCGACATAATTTTCTGTTGGAGACTAGCAACTTGGGTCTGAATGGAAGAATCTTTACGTTTAATAATTTCATTAAATGCGCCCCATTCTCCTTCAAGATTTTCAACATGTAACCAATTTGTAGGGAATTGGAAACGCTGACGTTCTAAAATCCTTTGACCCTCCCGATATATCTCGACTTGCTTCTCCCATGCCTTCATGTTTCTCTTCAAACTTTGGACATACGTTATAAAACTAACAGCATCTGATGTACTTGCCGCTTCAATGCTCTGCAATTCCAAATCGGAACGAGATTTAGACACTTGGCTATGGAAAGTAGTCATATCGTTGCTTAAAAGAGTACCGAATTTGCCCAATGTGTCTTTGTGCCAAGAATCGTATTTTAGGGAAACTTTACTTTGGACTTTGGCAAAATCTATAACAACAGGCCCAAATTCACGGCGAGTGTCTGAAGTATCGAAAGTAGTCCTTGTTTGTTTGATATCGTTAAGAATCTGCATCCATTTATTAATATCATCTCCAAGATTACCATAAAGAGTATCAGCTTGGAGATCCCAAAGTGATTGATAAGCCAACCATTGATTAACGTAACCTTGGATTTCTTTGATCTTTGATGAAATAGCTCCATATGCATTTTCTAATGGGCCAGAACCATCTGGTAATTTTGTTAAAATATTTCGATAGGTTTCTGTAACAGGCTTATCAACACCAACTTGGTATCTTGTGCTTTGCAACCTTTGTTGAGACGTAACAATTGCTTGCCATGCAAACATCTGCTGCATAATTTGAAACCTAGCTTCTTCAATACTGGGAAATAGATACATAGTTTGATTGGTAATTCGAACTTCATGAACAACAGTTTGTATATGAGGATCTCCTCCAGGTTTATGTGTAGGCTGAACTGGTGCATCTGTATCCATGGTATGATCAACTTCCTTCTTTAATCCATTCAAAGAATCAGTCCACGCTTGTACTCCAGCTTGTAAACGAGCTGCCAAATTCTTTTCAACTTCTTCATCTAATCTACTAACCCATATATGTAAATTAGAGTATTGTTTCAAGGACAGGTCATCTACCGCGTGTTGAATTTTAGCCAAGATATCGGCAAACGTATTAGCTGAATATGGACATGTTTCAAGTGAACGAACGTCCACTTCTAATTGTTCTCCAACAATAGCCAATTCTTCAACACGTTCTTGGAAGCTAACTATTGTATCGGAAAGACGTTGGGAATATGGATCAAGTTTGTAACTTTCCCAAACTAATTGAACTCCCTCAGCAATTAACTGTTGAACTTCTTTGCGCATACCTGCTACTAACGGTATTATGCTAGCCTTGTCTTCGATCTAAATGAAAATGACATACAATTATTAATCTACATAATTTTATACAAACTAAAAAAATATTAAAATAATTAGTTTTGCAAAAATTACTCAATTATTGAAATAGCAAAACAAGCCTTATGGAAAATACATCCATGCAATTTAAATGCATGCCATTTAAAATCTCTACCTTTACTGAACTCTGTTGATTATTCCTAGAGGTTAGCTGATTAATTAGAAGTGCAAATTTAGTTTAGTGATTTATATTATATATTTATAGTATATGTGATTTATATTTACCTTTTCCAAAGTCATCTCATAGGTACGAATGCTTTCAATCAAAGATATAGCGTATGGATAGAGTTGATTAGCTAAGTGAGCTTTGTTAACAATAGCTAACGGAACTCGAAATCCCAAACATTTTAAATTTCTAACTTCCTTAGCTAGAGTTATAATTTCCGGTAAGAAATTTACACGAAGTTTCAAGACATTTCCTCTTCCACTACGTGATCTTACAGCTTCGATGGTAAAAATTCGCCCAGAAACACCGAGGTTTCTCTGCTGCACATTCCTAGCCCAATCGTCAAAAATCTCCTGAGTATTTAATTTTATACGAAAACTATCACCATCAGCTTTCAACTTCTGTCCTTCAATATGATTTTCCCAACCTTTGCCCAAAACATCTTCAACTCTCCTTAAATATGTTGTCAGCTGATGATCAATTTGCCTAGCCCAAATAATTGAACCAGCAACTGGAGGCAAATCGCGAACTTTACTGATTCTTGCACTATTACTTTGCGGATATTGCACTTTGAATTTTTCGTGAAGAGCTTCAATGTCATCTTTCACCCTTTGAATTAAATGAGTTTGATATTCACGAATTGCTCCCCGAATATGAGGCCTTACGAAGAGGGCATTAAAACGGGAGAAAATTCTGAACATTTCGTTGGCATTTTTTGCCGTTCCCAATTGATCTCTCAAATGTGCAGTAATACGTGTTTCAACACGATCGATACGTTCTTCGTATCTTTGTACTGCTGCGTCCCAAGCATCTTGACCATCCTTGGAAATATCTAAACAATCGACTTCTTTTACGTTTTCATAAGCTAAATTAACTTCCTGGAAATTACAAAATAAAGAATGATATTAGAATAGGCACATTATACATATTATTCGATACAAACTTACTTCTATTGCATTAGCATCGGCTGCATCGATGGTAAAAGTGTCTTGTTTTGGAGCTTCTAAATCTGATACATCTGAATCGCCACCGCCACTATTTACCTCACGAACTGATGGTCTTAAAACCCTAACAATAACCGTACGAAGTTGTTCATGTTGACGCCTAAACTTTCTAATTTGTTCCATTCTAGACTGTAGTTTCTTATGTTGGGCAGAAATTCTCCAAACCATTTTAATGTGTTCATCCCTTTTCTTCTTTACAATGTCCCTAAGTAGTCCTTGCAACTTATCATATTCATCTTCCCATGTTGAAAATACTTCAAAACATTGAATCATTACTTTTTCAAATTCTTCGAAAGGAATATGAACTAATCTTCTGGTTCCTAACACCTTCAAAAGTTGAGCTCCCAAATCTCTGGATACAGCTTCAACTAATCTTAAACATCTCTGTGTGGGATATTTAGTTGTCTTAATCTTTCTTAAATGAGAGAAGATTAATTGTAAAGCAGCGCGAATCCTTTCCAATTCAGTAGCTGCCAACAAATCATTGATAGGGAAATCTTTCATCAAAGGATTGTAATCATTAACAGTGGCTAGAGCTTGTTTTAAACCGGTATCTGTATCAAATGAAACTGTAGCATGGAATCTTTTTCCATGTTTTAAAATCTCCAATGTCAAGGCTACCTCCATGCTCTCACGCTTTTCTTGAATTCGGTGTAAAGCTCTTTCTAAATTTAGCCAAAAACTAATCTCTTGCAAAGCTGTTCCTGATGATGGATCCCTATCCAATTTTGTAACTTTTTGAATTTCTTTGATCCACCTATTAACTCCATGCTGCAAGGCGTTTAAGAATGAGGAATCTTCCAATTTATCGCCGAAATCGGCAATCTTAGGTTTGCGACCTTCATCTGCGCATTGTTTAATAACGTTCGCAACGATTGGATGAATAGTTAGCGTAATTTCAGGAATATCAATATTTTGCTGAAGATGTAAAAGTCCCATTTCTAATTCAGCAATTGTTTTTTCAACAGATGGAGCCATTTTATCTCCATCCCGATCTGCTCTTCCCGACTCCTTAACGTAAGATTTAAAAAATGGGGCAAAAGTTTTGCTGATGTAAGAGTGCAGAGTTTCATACGGGGAACCCTCGCTGAAATTCATCACACGAACTTGTGAACGAATCGATTTGTCGGCTTCCACAACGCCAGCGCGCTTAATGATAACGATGCTGGACATTTTAGAATTCGTATAATGCACTTCATTACTGATGTAGTAGGTGACGGGTTCCTTTTCTTCTTCGCCCTCGGTAGGTTGATCATCATCATCTGAAAGAAAGGAAATTATAAACTATTAGTAATACACCCAAAGAATGGTGCAGCGCGGACGTCATAATTCTGTTTAAAAAAGGTGATACAACAGATATAGAGAATTATAGCCCACAACTTTACAAACTATACACAAAAATCATCTGTAACCGCCTAACGAAAAAATTAGACTTCTACCAACCAGTGGAAAAGGCAGGTTTTCGAAGCGGCTACAACACCATCGACAATCTGCAAACACTGCGTACTCTAATAGAGAAAGCCACTGAATACAACGTTCCCATGCACCTAGCTTTTATTGACTTCCATAAAGCCTTTGACTCGGTAGAGACGTGGTCAAGTCAATCCTAAAATCACTACGGAACGCTAGAATATACTCTAGATATGCTACCATCATAAAAAATATCTAAGCAAATGCGATGCTCCATGTTAAAATCGAAGAAGGATTCCCAACTAAATAAATATAGGGAGAGCAGTAAGTCAAGGGAATACGATCTCCCCGAAACTATTTACACTGAGCTTAGAAGATGTCTTCAAGAAACTTAACTGGGAGCAAAAAGGTATAAAAATTGATGGGACTTATCTAAACCACCTCCGTTTTGCGGATGAAATAGTCTTAATTTCGAAAGATCCAATCGAGTTAGAAGAGATGCGGCAACAACTAAATAGGCAAAAACAAAGATCATGAGTCCAGATTCTCCCCATATTGTGCTCGATAAGGTAACTATCTAATGTGTGAACCACTACATCTACCTTGGCCATGTGATCAAGTTGGGAAAGAAGAATCAAACTGCTGAAGTGACCAGATGAGTGATCAAGCATCCAGCGAGATTGGGTTAAAAATGAACGGAAAAACAAAGATCATGAGTCCAGATTCTCCCCATATTGTGCTCGATAAGGTAACTATCGAATGTGTGAACCACTACATCTACCTTGGTCATGTGATCAAGTTGGGAAAGAAGAATCAAACTGCTGAAGTGACCAGACGAGTGATCAAGCATCCAGCGAGATTGGGTTAAAAATGAACGGAAAAACAAAGATCATGAGTCCAGATTCTCCCCATATTGTGCTCGATAAGGTAACTATCGAATGTGTGAACCACTACATCTACCTTGGCCATGTAATCAAGTTGGGAAAGAATAATCAAACGGCTGAAGTGACCAGACGAGTTGGTCCTACATAGCTGCGTTTGGCTAACTAAAGTACATCCTGGGAAATAAATATATACCAATAAACCTAAAAAGGAAAGTATACAACTCCTGCATATTGCTAGTAGCTACATACGGTTTAGAAACTATAAGCGTGGTAAAGAAGAGTTACGATAGACTAAGGGTAACGCAAAGGGTAACCCATGAAGCGCTCAATGATTGGAATTTCATTAAGTGTCAGAAATGAAATTATCAGAGGAAGATCGAGAGTATCCGACGTTATTGAACGCATTGCGCAGTTAAAATGACGTTGGATCGGACATGTCGCAAGACTAAGCAACAGCAGGTGTACTGCCAGAATTATCGAATGACGACCTAGAGAACTAACAAGGAGCAGGGGTCGTCCATAAAGAAGGTGGTTGGACGACATTAAATCGATCGCTGGTAAAGACTAGCAAAATCGCCAGATGTGGAAGACTTACGAAGAGTCTTATGTCCAGCAGTGGATGATGGAAAGTTGATGAAGAAGAAGAAGTAATACACTGAATATTGGTAAAACAATTTCCGGAGTGCGCTTTCCGAAGAATATATTCGTAAATAAAATGAATTGTTCACTCGTCCGCTCGTGGTAGACCAAATATGCTATGATTTTTTTTTTCAGAAAGTAAACAATAAAGAAAGTTGTGAAAAATGAAAAATGGGTTGTAGTATATTACAGGAAAAGTCAATAAGTTACACGGTGATACAGTATCATTGTATACAAGGAATTTTAAGCGATATTTCTAAAACGGTCATTTGACCGCGCGTGGTAGGTTTAGTGTTAATGTCTCCAGATTCAAGTTACCATTTATTTAATATTATTAAATATTATTTTTAAAAGTTCCACGAAACACGAAACTTCAGTTTGTTCGTCTGCATCAAAATTCAACGCGACCACAAATACAATGCAATAATAAGAACAAAATTAATTGAATGTATGTTACTAAACTTACGTGCATAGAAATCACTGCAAACTATTTTGTTTCTTTTTTTAAAAACTATTTATGAGATAAAATAAAGAAATAAGCCCATTGAAATACAATTTAATATGCTTTAATATGAATTTAAATTTATTAAAATTTCTTTCGGTTTCTTGTGTTTAACATAGTGAAATTCACTCATTAAACAAATTAACTTTTTTTGCTAACTAAAAGAAATCTGGTTGTTGACAATTATCTAAATCAGCGGTTTCCAAACTTGACGTTACTACGCCTCCCTTAAAAATATTTAAACATTTGGCGCCTCACCCCCAGCTGAAAATTATGTTTTAATGTAGTATCAAAAGATAATTCAGTCAACTTTTCTTTTTCAATACTTGTCAAATTCTTCATCTTCTTCGTCGAGAAATGGATTCTGTATCTACGCAAACTTTGTAAAATCAAGATCGACATAATTCAACAGTGAATCAATAAACAAAATGTTTAACAAATGGTCTTTTTATTACTCATGCGAGCGAACTACTTCCGGACACACGTTTTTTTAATACCAGAAATGCCACTTCGTATTGTCTTTCCACATAACCTGGGTAACGCACGCAAATATTCAATATCGCTAGGTTACATTAAAAAAGACAAATAAATAAAGATAAAATAAAAAAAATCAAGACCTCGATATTAAAAGTGACGTGAAGTGTCAGAAATTTTTTTAATTACAAAATAATAATAAAAATTAAAGAAAATGTTTTAAAATGAGTGTAAATTCTATGGTGAAACCGGAGACTGAGCAGAGTTCTTATGATGAATCAACACCACCGGAGACAATTGAAAAAGCTAATTCTTCATTTCTCCTTCCATTTTTTTTAGGGCCCCTGGATCCCAAACTTGTAAGATACACCCCCTCGCATGAGTAATAAAAAATATTGTTTGTAACACGGGTTGTCAATTGCCCTCTCGAGCGAATGTGCGCATTCACTTCGTTCGTGCGCCCAAAACTTTCCGCCCTAGTTACAAAATATACTATTTTTTTTGCTCCTATGTTATCTCGGGAGCATAAATTTAAAAGTGGAAACATCTATCTTATTTTTTTTTCACATTTGATTTCCATAGCTCCATCTTTTTTAATAAATGTAAAGAGCAGTTTTGTGTCCCGACATTGATTGTGCACCGTCAGTACGGAGCCCAAAGCAATTATTCCACATTAAGTCGTTCTCATTTAAAAATCTGTCTATTATCTGAAATAAAAGAAAATTTATCTGAAATGAAATTTTTAATATTAATTTCATTTCTTACAAATAAAACGTTAGCAATAATTTGGAAAGTTGCTCACTGTGACTAATATTCGCGCCTCCTCTTAGACTAGTCCGCGCCTCCCAGTTTGGAAAACGCTGATCTAAATTAAAACTTATTTTTTAATAGTGAGTTTGACGACCCCCTCTTGCTCTAATAACATCTCTAATATGATTAGGCATAGATCTAATCAAGCTCGATATTGTTTCTTGTGGGATGTTAATCCACTCTTTTTCTACTGAAACAATAAGCTCTGGGATCGAGGTTGCGGCACGAAGCATAGCTCGAATTTTTCGTTTAAGCTCATCCCTTAAATGTTCAATTGTATTTAGGTCGGGACCGCATGCTGGCCACTCCATAACCAGAAAACCGATTTCTGCAATATAATCTTGCACGATTTTTGCGGTGTGTAGCTGCGCATTGTCACACATACCTCCTCTCCCGTGGCAACGGCAGCCATTAATGATGAAAGCAGGGCCGGTGCGTGCTCCCATAGAAATTGCACCCCAAATCATGCAGGAACCACCTCCATAGCAGTCCGCTCGTCAATCGCAAAAATCGATCTCTCGGTCTCCAGTACACTTTTCTTCTTCGGTCGCTACCATATAGGCATATTCATACATTGGAAGTTATATACATACATCAAAGTTAACTGTTTGTGAAAACGAAATTGAGCTTCCGAGCAACATGTAAATGTGTAAATAACAACGATTTATCTGATAGCTTAATTAAATTGGCAAGAAAAATATGAGACAAAATTGGCAATAGAGAATATATAATAGAGAAAATTAATTGGAATTGTAAGGGTAATAAATTTCTAGCTAAGAAAGTTAATTAAATGAGTCAAGTTGTAAACTATGTATAATGCAATAAAGATTTTAATTCCATTAATAGGTTACCAATATATAGATGCAAATCCCGAAAGAACAAATCTCCACTTCCTGCTTATTCCTACCCCTAAATAGAATTTATGGCTCAAGTTAAACTACTCAAAATACCATTTTGGGAATACTTCTAAGCATTTCTTCCACTTATGATCCAATCGAATATCATCCCCTAGAAGTGATTTATCACCGGATGAAAATAGTGTCGTCTGCTCCGTTCATTAGAGCCCCCGGAACTTGGTTATTTTCGGTGTTTCCGCCGAGATAAGAAAGGCTGTTTGGTGTAACTCATGCGAGAAGTAATAATTTACTTTTTCGGTATTCGCGTGCGCATTCTGGGAAATCGTGTGAAGCACTTTGGGGTGACACAAAAAGATTGAAAGCGTCCAGCATAGTGGTTTGAGAGTGGGAAAGAGAGCGTTTTGTCGTTCCCGTCATTATCGCGGCAACGTTCTTGCTTCTTCTTTTTTTACTCCTTTGAACCAGTCTGTTCCTAGTGTGAAATAATGTTCGTAGCGCAAAATGCAGGAAAAGCGATGGAATTTTAACAGTTCTAGTATACTTGCAAACACTTTTGTCATGAGTCTACTTTATGAACAAAAAATGCAAAAAACAGTGTAGACTTGTAGTGTTCCACAATTATTCGTGAATTTTATGTGTATTCTCAATGGTTTATTGAGTATACACATATAGTAATGCTAATTTCATAAAATTTCATCGCCCAGATTTTTTGTGAAGTTGAAACAAATGTATGGTTAGTTTTCATTATTCGATACTCTGGTTTGTCTGGTCTAGTCCCAACCTTGTCGAGGCTCGTCCGATCCTGTACAGGCTCGCCCAGCCTTGTCCACACTCGTCTAGCCTTGTCCACACACGTGCAGCCTTGTCCAGACCCGTGCAGCTTTATCCAGATTCGTTCAGCCTTGTCTATCTAGTCTTGTATAATAATAGATAATCTTGAAAAGGATGGTTGTGACTGTTGTTACTACGTGGTAATCCATAATTACTCTGAATTGAAAAATTCACAATGTTTTTACCACTAATTGAAACCGCTTGTGAAAATATTATATAACTTGTCAAGTTACGTAACTCTACATACACACTTTACACGACTGGAATTTCGACTTTTGAAGGCTGTTTTCAAGTGGATTACAAATTGATGAGATTGAATTTATACCAAGAGTTTTGGTGGGGAGGGGGAGTGTCTATGTGTATTTGTCTGGAGATGATTGCGTTAGATTAAAATGTTGACAATCTGAGAACAAAACAAACCCCCATTGTTCCAACGTCCAATTTAAATGATCCCGCAAAATGCAGGCATGCTTGAGGATGAGCAGGGGTAATTTTTTTAGAAACTGCAGGTGTCTTAGGGGTCAAGTTACTTTTTTGCAGTCTTCATATTACAATTAATGTCCACTGACTAATAGTATTACTAATAATCTTCATACTTCACAGAGCTATTGTTGCAGTTGAACAGCATTAAGGTGACGATTTCTGAATGATGTTGACACAATAAAGCAGTCATCCCGAGCCGTTGTAAATTTCCTTCTGCCTGTACCAGATCTTCTATGAAAGGATCCAGACTCTCTCTAACGTTGGAACACTCTTCGAACCGCGGCGCGTGTCATATCCAGCAACAGCTTGCCGATATCCATTTTCGATTAGAACAAAAACTTGGGCGACTTTTTGCTTACAACAAGAAATGCCTGTCACGCAACCTGAAACTTAAGCACTACACATCAGTCTTACGACCAGAAGCCCTGTATGCCATGGAGTGTCTTTCCTTGAACCATGTCTTTCCTTTTCTCTATCAGACCTCTTCTGGTAGAGAAATTGGAAATCAGATAGAAGAGAATCCTCAAGATCCTAGGCCCAGTAAAGGAAGATGAGGGATTCCGAAGGCAGCATAACTCTGAGCTCTACGAACATATTGAGATGCTCTCTGACTGTGCAAGGAAAAGAAGGGTAGCTTTCTAAGGCCACGTTGCAAGATTTCCTCCAAACCGACTAACCAACCGTCTATTCACCTTCCAAGGATATTAAAGAACTGGGAATAAAAGATCTCCAAAACAGACGCACCCTGAAGGAAGTCCGTGGATTTCAGGAAAAACCCTGAAAGAAAGGTACCCCCTGGACAGAAGAGAGAAAGAAGTTACACCGGCAGAAGATGTGACAATACTGGGCAAAGATGAAAGCACAACAGAACAATCGTGGGCCAAAGTAGGCCTACTCGAAAGAAGAAGTAACGCTTTTGAAAACTAATGAAATTATGAAAAACGAATAATGTGCAAATTACAATCGCAAAGTCAATATTTACAATTTTCACCAGTTTGTTATTCTCGTTATAACCACTAGGGCAGGGGTTTCTAGGGGGCAATCTTTTTCCGGCCGCGTACCATTTTTTTTTAATTTTCACATTTTGAAATGCTGAGGTGCCAGGTAACTTTTACAATGAATTAACATTACCTGAATATAACACGTCTTATATTTTACGCCCTTAATGTTGCACATAAATAGACTGAAAAATTAAAAAAATGTTCTAGAAATGTAGAAGGTTTGAGTTTAAGAAGTTTAGAAGGCACGTGTGAGATATAGTTCGTGTGCCAATACACTTTTCTTACGTGCCAGCTGTGACACGCGTGCCATAGGTTCGTCATCACGGGGCATCCAAAATCAAAAACCGCTTTTCGATTTTTCGTAAAGTAAAAAACCCGTTAACCGGTTAAAACCCGGTTTTAAGTATAAAAATAAATGAATTGAATATTACCTTTTAAAACTTATTTCAAAAATAGTAAGCCAAATAAAATAAATATTTATTTACCATTTATAATTATTTAATAAATAAAAAATAATATTTTTGTATTATTTAATTATATTTACGTAAAGAATTCTTTTTTATTCTTTACGTAAATATATTTATTGTTGTTAGAATGCATTCTTTACTTATTGGACGCGTTTCGAGATCTCGAAACGCGTCCACAGATGGCTATCCACTCAAGGTATCGGAAAGACATGATCTTAAAATTCAATGTTATTTTTATGGTTTTTGTTGAGTGCCACGAAGGTGGACTGAAAGCTATAGAATAACTGACAAATTTCATAAGAGATTTGTTTTTGGTAGTCCTAAAAAGACTCATTAGTATTATAGAGTTCTGGAAAGGTTGAGTATATTTATATATTCAAGCTTTGTTCCGTCTTTATTAAGTTTACCATAAAAATACGTTCATTTTTGTTTACCGGTAAGCCTATAAACGATAAGCATTAGTGTTAAATTTAAACTAAATTAATTATATGTATTATTATATTACAATAAAACACAATTTAATGTTAAAGCATATTAAAAATATTGTCTTTAGAACGGCATATTTCTCTATTTCATCCCATAGTTTCTAAAAAAAATATTCAAAAAGTCAAAAATTTACAGTGGGCCGAATTATATGCACGCAAGTTTAAAGGCCGGTCCAGACGCTCCGTTTTGCACAACGTTTTGTCTGCGCAGTCTTAAGACGGAATGAAAACGTTGCAATTTGTAGAGCGTCCACACGGTGCAGTTATATCTGTATATTTCTTACAGTTTTAATAACATCGTCATGGAGGAGGTACTACTCTGGTAAATTTTTACATGCTGTGTTGTTGAAACTGTTTAGCATAATCTTAATGTAATTTAATATTATCTGCATTTAGAAACAAAATTTAAATAATGGCTTTTAGACCAAATAAAATAAAATTGTTGGGTCTTAACATAGAGATCTAATTTATTAATAATAATGTAAGTTGCTCTTTATAGAGATATAATATATTAATAATAAGGGAGTGCCTCTGCTGCCGGCGCCGGCACCCAAAAATAACGCCGTTGGGAACCGGCAGTACATTGCTGCCGGCAGCCGAGATTGAAAACAAGGGCTGCCGGCAGCCGAGATTGAAAACAAGGGCTGCCGGCAGCCGAGATTGAAAACATGGGCTGCCGGCACCGCCGGTTCCCATAATGGACACCGGCGACGCGAGCAGTAATGCCTGCTCCAGACTCTGGCGGAGTAACTTCGGCGAGGATCCTCGCCGAAGTTGTTCGAGGCGAGGAACTACACGGAGTAGGCATCCACACTCTCGCCTTACTTCGAGAGGACCTCAGTGCCATGCCCGACACCGAACAGGTAGTAGCTGCTGCTGCAGCTATTTGTGCTTTTAATTATTATTATTATGTTATCCCAATAACTGATCCCAAATAACTGGTTCCCTTTGAAAAGCCGCAAGGAATTGTAATTGGAGTTATTGGGACCAATCGCTCATAATTTACTATTTAAATTACTATTAGTAAATTATTTTTGATATTATTACTATAATATCAAAATTTGACTATAAATTACTATTAGTAAAATTTAATAATATTAAATAAAAATATTTTGTTTGTTGTGACGGTTGAAACGCCTCGTGTCCCTTTGACTCGGGCACGAAAAACCGCTTCATGAAGCGAAGTTAGCCAAGGCGAGGCGAGGAAGCACAAGGCGAGGCGAGTAACCTGACCACATTCTAGTTCCTCGTGCTACTGCGCGAGAGTCTGGAACGAGCATTAAAGTTGCTCCGACGCAAAGACTAGATTCCAAAGCCGGTAAACATATGTCATAAAAAAATATGCCATAACCTCTCGAAGTGTGAAATTGTTTATGTATTGAGTTTTTTTTTTGCGAAATTGAGTTTTTCATTTGATTTCTGTGGAAATGAAAATCGGAGAGGAATATTCGTGTTATGAAGACTTGGAAGAGGCCTTGAAGGTATATAAAAACAGTGTATGTAACGAATATTGGATTAGAGACGCAAGAACAATCCAAAATCAAAAAAGAGGTTTCCTGACACTGTTGATAAAGTGAAGGAGTCGCTCAGGTATTACTTCGTCAGATTAGCGTGTGTAAAAGGAGGCAGACCTTTCAAGTCAAAAAACGAGAATTCTTTGAGAAAGTGCACTACTTTGAAACAAGTTTGTGAAGCAACTATATTTCTACGTTTGAGTCCCTCTCAGAAGACTCTGAAAGTTGTAGAACTGAATGAGAAACATAACTAATATAAACAATAATCCATCCAATAAACATAATCCATCATCAAAGTCCTATTTTAACTGTCTCTCACAGCAAAGATTGAAATTACCAAAATCTATTAAAGATCAGGCAAAAGAATGTTTGAAAGCAGGTGCCAACAAAAAAATGGTACTTGATCAAATTCAACAACAAACTGGATGCAAAATTACTTTAAAAGACTTGACCAACTTATCTTAACTGAAAAGAAGAGTTTTGCTGAATGTGTTGACTTATTGAAAAATGTTTACAAATGCATCAGTATTCATGTTTGGGTGGACAAAAATGGAGTTTTTAAAGGATTATTTTTTCAAGATGAGACAATGAAAAAATACTTTGAAGCTTTCCCCGAGATATTGTTTGTAGATGGGACATACTGCTTGGTGGATTTAAGAACAGCGACTTACATAATTATGGTTGAGAATGGTAATGGTTTGAGTGAAATTGTAGATGTGTGCCTACTTGTTGTCGAAAATGTAGAAGCTTTGGATTTCTTCATAGAAACATTTGAAAAATATAATCCCACTTGGACCAGCGTTCAAGTTGTGATGTCAGCCAAGGATAAAACCGAGAGAAAAGTTTTTGCAAAACATTTTCCAAATGCTAAGTTAATGATTTGCCTATTCGATGTTTTTCAAATTTTTAATAGAGATTTCTGTGAAAAAAATGAACATTACAAGTGAAGTCCGAGAGAGCAAAACCTTTTTACAAAACTTAACTTATGCCAAATCAGAACACGAGTATAACACTATTTATAAAAAAAATGATAGAAAATGTACCAGAAATTGTAAAACAATACTATGAATCAAACTGGGCACCTATAACCGATCAATGGATAAAATATCTGACATCCCAAAATTTGTGCCTGTCTAATACTACGAACAATCGGTTGGAAAATTTGAACTCAAATCTGAAGTGTCATTAACCGCTATAGTCCATTGGAAGATTTTATCAAACATTCGTTTGTTTACATAAATAGCTTCCGTGCTGGACAAGATGTCACTGTTTCTCAAATGATAAACAAGCGTTTAGCAAAGCCAATTAAGAATGGATCTGTAAAAGCGTTGTATTGCCAACTTCTGACTACATTTGCATATGAAAAAGTAGAAAAACAACATGAATTTTCAGAATCATGTAATGATTTTAAACAGAATGAGAGTGATAAATTTTTGGTCATTTCAACAGAAGGGTTATTAAAAGTAACGCCGCTAGACTGTGAATGCATGTTCCATAAATCCAATCAGTTGCCATGCAGACGTTTTTAAATGCAGACAACTTTTATCATTGCCCTTATACGAATCAAGCTTATGTCTGAATAGATGGACAACACAGTATTCTGAAGACATATTGCAAGTGTGTGAGAATAATTGCGCAAATAATTTTGAAATGACAACGAGCAATTTACCAAAATCAATAACAAGTCACCAAAAATTTAAAATGATTGATGACCAAGGAAAAATTATGGCCAAGTTATGCAGTGAGGTATCAACTCCAATTTTTTACCAAAGATTTGAATTTATACAAAATGTTATCAAACACTGGTCTGAAGGAAACGATTCTGTAATAAAAAACATCTTCTCTAAAACTACAAGTGGGCTTACAGAAATCATTCAAGTTCCAGATGAACAAGTTCATGAAAACTTAAGTTTTCTTATTCGCCAAGAAGAAATAGGTTGAGAAAAGTTGAAATAGGAGAAGATATTAGAAAAGTACAGGTACCTGGAGAGATTATCGAAGAAACAGTTAATGAAGAGCAAATTATAGAGGACCAAGTTAGTGAAAAACAGTTTCTTGAAGAACTTGTAAGTCAAGTGAAAGTTATGGAAAAACAAGCTAGTGAAGAACAGATTAGTGTAGAACAAGTTAGTGAAGAGCAAATTATAGAAGAACTAGTTAGTGAAGAAAACCCAATCAGTCAATGCATACAACTCAGGCATATAAAAATGCCTTCAAAAATTAAGAAGAGGGGTCGACCAAAGGGGTTAGGTAATACTGTAATAGGTTTAAAACATAAAAAAATAAGCGTAACAAATAAATAATGTTATTTTGTATATACTTGTCTAGAATATGAAAATTATTAATATATTAACATATAACAAATTTTAAAAAAATCTGCTATAATACATGTTTTTTTTAATTATTCCTATCTACTCCATATGACAAATTACCAATTCCCATTTTCCGCACCGGCAACCAATTCAGCAACCGGCGCCGGCAGCTAATTCAGCAACCGACGCTGGCAGCCAATTCGGGACAAGGCGCCGGCAGCGGAGGCACTCCCTACTAATAATATATTAAATAAACACGTACAAAGAAACTGAGGAACAAAATGAATCGGAAAACGGAGCTACCGTCCACATGCGCCGACTTGTCTGCACAGTTCATGGATATCTATGCTCTTTAGCTCAGTTATCGCTGAAACTGCACCGTCTCCGCGTAGTTCTCAAAACTGCGCAGTTTTTCTGTCCACACGCAACGTTTTATCTGCAACGTGTTGAACTGCGCAGACAAAACGTTGTGCAAAACGGAGCGTCTGGACCGGCCTTAAGACTACACTCTGAGTATTTTTTTAATATTTGATTTATATAAAACAAAAACGTAAAATGTGTGCTAATAAATCTTTGTTGATAACAATAACTTTGTTTTCGAATATATAATGAATACATCTATTACAATATCATGTATTTATTACTGACTTAATTTTGTATACCAGCCAAAAAGTTCGTGTAAATGTAACACAAACATAACTGAATGACATAAACAAATAATGAATATGCAAAATTCTTATTGGAGTCTAATTATCTGTGTCATGATTCAAATGCAATTGAATTCCAATATTAATTATCATAAAATGTTTTATATTATTTTATTTAACCAGCAAAATGTTACATTACTAAATTATATTATGCAATTACCCGTAAAATCCTGCAAAGGTACACTGTAACAGGTACTTGTTGGCAAAACTGGTTGATCTTACTAACTAAATATAATTAAATTCTAATTAAAATTTTTGCATAAAATTTTACAGAATATAACATGCTTGAGTGTCTCTGAACAGTCTCAGCTTAACATTTGCTGTATAGTAAATCCATTTATCTATGCTACACATTTTGTCTGATCCATTCTTTTAGTTTACCTTTCATTGTTACATTATTCTTTAATGTTTTTAATTCATTTGGAAGCTCATTAAATAGACTTATAGCCTTATACGATCATTAAATAGACTTATAAGCTCACTAAATACACCTATAGCTATTTTCTATGTTCTATTATTAATTTTTTTCTTGTTATACTAATGCCAATGTTATTTAATGCCAGAAATTTATTTTTCATGTCATTGTAGTGAAATATTATTGATTCATATGCAAAAAGTTGTCCTATGTTCAGTGGGTTATCATGTTTCATGAAATTGTTCTTACTAATTATTTTGAATACCTATATTATAGCTAGATAATACTAATTTTATTTTTACTTACTAATTATTTTTAATGCCCTATTTTATTCAAAGATATTAAATTTATATCTATGCGTAAAAACGTATTCTTAAAACCGTTATTTCTTCGTTCATTCCGTGTCATCTATATACAAAAAACAGTGCTAGCTATCTTAAGTTGATAAAGTGATCATAGAAAATGCAATCGATTTTTTAAATATACCTTTGGACGAACTGCGTTGCACATACAAAATGCTAACTTGCGTTTCTCCAATGAATTTCCTAATAGTCTCTTGGTTGGTTTTGTCTTCGAGAGCTGCCGTTAGGGCCGGTGATTCCGAATGGCCCTCATCTTCCGGCAGCAAAACCTGAGCCGCATGCCGGATATAATTTGCAAACTCCTTGACATCCACCACGGCGACATTTTGTGCATCCGAAGAGGACTCACTGGCTTCCAGTGAGTCTCCCATAGTTCTTACAATACTACTTTAAAACATAAAACACGAATTACAGAAAATATTTAGTACGGATCCAAACTGATATCGTATACGTGTGATATATAACATCACACACAATAAACTGACAGTTGCTCGGTAAAGATTCGGGCGGAGCTGCCAATATGAGTAATACTATGACGCATGTGCCTTGTTGCCACTATTTAATTTACAAAATCATCAATTTAAAACAATACTTATTATACATTATTTATAAAATTTCGATTAAATGTAAAGCTTTATGAAACTCATGAAAATACATGATATTTATTTCTTAAAAAGAAGAAGAAGGATTTATAAAAAAAACCTTTAAAAAATGTTTATTTACAATATTTAAAAATTGGCGAACCTGATTATTATTGACATGCTTCACATCAATTCCATGTCAAATATTTTAGATAACCTTAAAATAAAGTTCAAATCGGAGAACATAAAATTGGTAAATTTATACATCATTAGATGTATATATAACAACAATTTATGACAAATATTTATTCAAAAATATATTCGTAATTTATGGAATATTTATTTTATATTTCTTAAATATTGTTGAGTCTAAAATGTACATGCTGTAAATAAACAAAAATGTTTCTTATATTATATTAAATAAACCTATTAGATTTTGTTGTTTCGGTTTCTGTTCCAAAATTTAAATAAAATGGAAGATTTTACTTGTCCAAGATGCAAGACATCGAAATTCCAAAACCCATCTTTAAAAATGATGGTGAACGTTTGTGGTCATGGATTGTGTGAAAGTTGTGTAGATTTACTATTTTTAAAAGGTAATCTCAAAAAAAAAACATTAACTTCATCATTTTTTAATGAAATTCTATATTTATAGGTTCTGGGGCTTGTCCTGACTGTCGAATACCTCTGAGAAGAAACAATTTTAGGGTTCAACTATTTGAAGATCCTGCAGTAGAAAAAGAAGTTGACATTCGTAAAAGAGTCCTTAAAGATTTCAATAAGAAAGAAGATGATTTCCCGACATTGAGTGAATATAACGATTACCTAGAAGAAGTCGAAACTATTATTTATAATCTAATGAATGACATTGATATAGTAGAAACTAATAAAAAAATAGAGCAATATAAGAGGGAGAATCGAGAGTTTATCGTCAAGAATAAATCCAAGATAGGAAGAGAAGAATATGAGTTGGAAGAGATTTTAGAGATGGAGAAGCAGCAACAGGAAATTCGGAAAAATGTTTTAAAAATTGAAGAAGTTAATGCTAAGAAGAAGAAAATCCAACAGAAAGAGGCTCTTATAGATGAATTAATGTTTTCAAATGCAAACGCTAAGAACATTTTAGAAACATTTGCTCAAACAGTGGAAGAAGATAAAATGAAACAAGAAGAAGAAGAAATTAAAATACCAACTAAAATTACCCAGTTCTCTACAGGAGTTCAATTCGGAAGAAGTTCACAATCTACTTTCCTACCTGTTGTTATAGATGAAGGACCTTTGTATAGTTATACTCCCATTACGGTTGTTACAGATGGTCCTGAACCTCCTACAATGGAACAAATTTTGAATAATGGTTATATCCGACATATTCGGTCAGAGACGGAACAAGAAAGGGCTGGAGGTTTCAAATCAAATATAGCCTGTATGCGAGCATTACAAGATGCGCTGTCTGGATTGTTTCATGTTAAAACACCTGTTGATCAGAATTAATTTTAAGAATGAAAATAATGTTTTGTATTATCTATTTATAATTAAAATACCTCTTATAAATTTGTGTAAACATTTCTATTTTAAAATCAACTAAAAAATCTAATTAATTAATCTATTCAGTTTGCAAATAAAAGCATCTGGCGAGCGAATCATTTTAAGTTAGTGTGAAAAGCGATTATTTTCGCGTTTATTATTTTTTGAATATCGAGACGAATATTATATACGTAGATAGGTTCATTCCTTAGGAATTCAACGAAAATGTGAGTTCACATTTAGTGCTAATTGTTGGGTCTATCAAAAAAAATAGTGCTTGGCAAGTGAAGTTTGTGTGGAATACATTTACGTTTGCGAATTTTGCAAAAAGCTTTGGTATATCTCTACGTATATTCATTCTCTAGTGATGTGCAAAAGAAAATTCGAGAAACATTAAGATTTATTGCTATTTGTCGATAAAATATGAAATAAAAAATGTCGATCAAATATTGTCATTTTGGAATTTCGAAAAAATTCCTTTTTCTTGCAAAAATGTTTTGATTTCAGCGCCGATCATGGCAGAAAATGAACTGATTCTTACATGAAATAAACTGATTTTTTTTACAGAAACATGTTTCACGCACGCGTTGTACCTTCAACACAAAATTTATACCACAAAGTTCAGGAGAAGAAACTAAAGGAATAAATCTAAACGATGTGACCAAAGCGAATAGAAATAAAACTTAAAGATTCAGCTGTACGCAGTAGGTGAAACATTATTAAATAATAATAAATAATAGACACTAGTTATAAGTTTCACAAATTGATTGAACACTTTATCGATTTTGGCTTCTTAGCCCTACTTCGGAAGATTATTTTTAGAATAGAAATGTTTAATTATCCTTAATATTGAAACTATACTGTCATTAAACACTCTTTTGGATGCTAGGTAATAAGTCACTTCATTTATTTGTTGATTATCCTCGACACTATACCTCGTTTAGATACAAATGTCAAGATATCAAAACACCCAACTGTTTAATAACATTGCGAGAAATTACTTTGTGAATCTTCTATAACAAAAGTAGACAAATTATTAAAATACTACGTTTCAATATCATGTGTAAATTGAACTTACTGATCCACTAATTTGTATACTTTCACCCGATTGCTTATTTTCGTATTTATAAAGGCCCAGCGTTAGCCAGGCACTCAAAAAAATTAGTCATAGACTCATTTGAGTTGTTCCTCTCCACGGAAATCTTTAGTAAAAGGCGAAAGATTTATTCGCTTTGAAGAGAAACCAGAGTAACTTTGAAACGGTTTCGGTGTATTTTAAATAAAAGGTTCAGAATAAACACCCAGTAGAAGATAGTCCGCGCCATCTATAACTGTTTTATAAAATTGTTTGTTAAAATTTGCAAAATTTGTTTTTAAATGTTTCAAACTTTAGTTGATTAGCCATTTCATTAGCCAATCCAACTATTTAGTTTTTTTTCCCGTTAGATGATATTTAAATTGATTAATTATATAAAAATTATGTCAAAATAACTTTATTAAAAAGAAGCAAAAGGAAAGTTAATTACAATAATATTATCAATTACTATCACAAAAGTCAACACATTTGCAAGTCTAGTCTTGTCTGTCTAGTCTTGTCCGTCTATTTATTCTTGTCTGTGTAGTCTCGTCCGTATATCCTTGTCTGTTTAGTCTTGTCTGTCCTGGTCTTGTATGTCCTAGTCTTGTATGTCCCAGCCTTGTCTGTCCTTGCCTTCTTTGCCCTAGTCTTGTCTGTCCTAGTCTTGTCTGTTCTAGTCTTGTTTGTCCTAGTCTTGTCTCTCTTCTTGTCTGTCCTAGTCTTGTATGGCCCAGTCTTGTCTGTCCTAGTCTTGCGACAAATTCATGTTGCGGCTTCGTATTGCGACAACTTCAAGTTGCAACAAATTCTTATTTGTCCTAATCTTATTTCTCCTAGTTTTGTATGTCCCAATCTTATCTGTCCTAGTCTTATATGTCCTATAGCACTGCTTCCCAAAGTTTTTGATGTCGCGGCTCCCCTGCAACTAATATAGATAAACCGCGGCCCCTATTTTTTTTTTTTAGAATTGGGTTAAGTAAAACAAAATGTGCTTTGTATATACATTTAAATATACTATTGTTAGTAAATGAATAAAATGAATTATTAATTATAAAATGAAAAATAGTATAATTAATGTTTATTGCATACAGGTTATTGCATACGGGCGATCTCCGTGTATTCTTATTACTAATAAATTAGTATTAGACAATATAGCTGAAAATTTTTTATTAGCATCTTTAGCAAAGTTTCGGGCGTTTTAAAGAAGTCCAATTTTGTGCAGTCAAATAAAAAGCATGAAAAAAAATTCAACAAATTAGCAAACAAAAAAATTAAATAATAATTGGCATTAATTACATTAATGTTTATAGATTAAATTTAATGTGATGGATGTGTTTGAATATTATTACACAACAAATTTAGATCTGGCGTTATATAGGGTGATTTTTTTGCTATTTAGTTTTTCAGTGTGAATTTTTTCAGTGCAAAAAAGGATTCGTGACATGTGGAAATGTCAAAAATGCTCAGAAAGGTTTGCCATTTCACCATGAATAGACTAACAAACGAACAACGCTTGCAATCATTGAATTTTATTATCAAAATTCGTGCTGTGTGAGAAATGTGTTTCGTAAATTAGGACCATTTTATGGTCGTCATAATCGACCCACCGAACGGGCTATTGAAGCTGTTGTGACCAAATTTCGCATCAGATTCACATTATTGGACATTAGTCCATCAACCCGTATGCGAATAGTGCATACCGAGGAAAATATTGCTGCTGTATCGGTCAGTGTCAATGAAGATCACAATATGTCAATTCCTCGCCGTTTTTAACGGTGGGACTTGTGTTATTCGACCACCTGGAAGATTTTACGTAAGGACGTCGGTATGAAACCATACAAAATACAGCTGCTGCAAGAACTGAAGCCAGGTGACGTACCACAACGTCGTTTGTTTGGTGAATAGGCCTTATAAAAGTTGGATGAAGATCCATTTTTCTAGCCAGAGGCAGTTCAAGAGCTGCCAATGTACCCTGAAAGATGCACTTCTTCAAGAACGATGAAAATCGCAACGTTACAGTCAATGGAGCAAGGTACCGTGCGATGATTACCGACTTTTTTTTGCCTAAAATGGAAAAATTGGACTTGTTTGACATGTGGTTTCATCAAGACGGTGCCACATGCCGGTGCACGCGATACCATGAACCTATTGAGAGCCGAGTTTGGTGAGCAATTAATCTCATGTTTTGGAGCAGTTTATTGGCCGCCAAGATCATGCGATTTAACCTCATTAGACTATTTTTTTGTGGAGATACGTGAAGTCTCTCGTGTACAGGGACAAGTCAGTCACAATTCCAGCACTGGAATACAACACAGTTGCCATTGGTGAGATACCGGCCGAAGTGCTGGAAATAGTATGCCAAAATTGGAGCCCACGGATGGACCACCTACAATGTAGCCGCGGGCAATATTTACATGAAATAATCTTTAAAAAGTAAATGGCAGGCATTCATTTATCGGCGCAAATAAATGTTTCACTTTTCCAAATTTTCTTTTTTTTTTAATTTTCAGCCAAACGGTTAAAAAATCACCCATTATTTGAAATTAATATTCTAAGATTATTTTCTAATGATTCTGATAGGCATAACCTATGGTTGTTCTTAATTAATAACATAGTTGAAAATGCCGATTAACAGAGGTACGTTGTTGCAAACGGAACCAGAATATTTAATGCTGAGTCAGTTAATTCGTTTTGCCGCTTTATCCAAAATTCTGAAATATCGCTACCCGAAAATTCCAATGCGATCTCAAGACAATTAATTCCTCTTGTAATTTCCAGGGAAGATGATCAGTTTGATTTGATGTTCTTTAGTTTTGTCTATTTTTTGATTTAAATTCGGAAATACTTTTCAAAGAAGTTAATAGATTCTGTTAAATTATTTAAATTCTGTTGACAACGACATGTTATTTTCTTCATGCAAAAAAATAAATATGCTTGTGCTTCCTTGTCCAAAGCTCTTGGTCCATACGTACAATTTTTTTTTTGAAAGGCTTGTAGCTTATTGTTAAGAATCAGTAAATTAGTACTTTTTCCCTGAAGAGAAAGATTCTGTTAATTAATCTTTTCGAAAAAATATCGTAAGCTCGTCATTATTCGTATCATATCATTTGTCGTAATTTCAATATTTTAACGGAGTTTATAATTTTAATTGTTATATGTGCATATTTGACAGTTAAACTTATTTTACGAAGATATATTCATGTGTTATATTCGCGGCTCTTCACGGCCCCCTTGCGAGTAGGTCCCGGCCCCCTTGCTGGTAGGTCCCGGCCCCCTTGCGGGTAGGTCCCGGCACCCTTGCGGGTAGGTCCCGGCCCCCTAGGGGGCCGCTTCACCACTTTGAGAAGCACTGTCCTATAGTCTTGTATGTCCCAGCCTTGTCTGTCCTTGCCTTCTTTGCCCTAGTCTTGTCTGTCCTAGTCTTGTCTCTCTTCTTGTCTGTCCTAGTCTTGTATATCCTAGGCTTGTATGTTCTATTCTTGTCTGTCCTAGTCTTGTATGTCTTAGTCTTGTAGCTCCCAGTCTTGTCTGTGCTAGTCTTGCGACAAATTCATGTTGCGGCTTCGTATTGCGACAACGTCAAGTTGCAACAACTTCTTATTGAACTTGAATTAGAACTACTAAATTATGATAATTAAGTGAACCATGGAAAGCACAATAGTCCAATTCAGTTAGTATTGTAGCGAATTCATTAAATTATATACATTTTAATCTAGTAGACTACATAGACAAGAAAAGAAAGAGACATGACTAGAACAGACAAGAAGGAGACAAGACTAGACAAGCCTAGACAAAACAAGACTAGAGAAGGCTAGACAAGCCTAGACAAGACTAGACAAGACTATACATAACTAGAAACGACTGGACAAGAATAGACAAGACTGGACAAGGCTAGACAAGACTAGACTAGACAAGGCTAGACATGACTAGACAAAACTATACAGAACTAGACAGGACTTCACAAGACTAGACATAAAAAAAAAAGATTTAGGTGCAGGGGTGAGTCCCGAATCTTTCACCCATGGTAACGCAACGCTCCAATGAGAAAGTACGTAGTTTAGAAAATGTCCAAAACGCAGGTATGAAAGCCGAACGCGCTGGAGCAGCACTCCGCAAATGTCTAGACCAGAGGTCCTCAGTAGGATTTTTTTAGAGAGCCTAATTGTTTTTATCAGATTTTCCTGAGGGCCGCAAGTAAAAAATGTAATTAATAATATACGTCTTTTAGGTTTGTCAACAGTTTTATTAAATCAGAAACATCTTGCTTTTCATCTGGATTTTCATCAAACAGAGTTTTAACTGAAGGAAAGCTGGAATAATCACCCTCTGACAGTTCTTCAATATACATATTGAACTTTTGTTCCTGTGAAAAAACAATACTCATCATTTTCGTTACAATTTTGTTGTAGTCTCCTTGCAATCGAGTAAGTGTTTCGTTCACAATGCCCATTCCTAACTTACATTTTTAAATTTACATTTTTATTTACTTCCCTAACAGTCGAGGGCCGCAAAAAATCGTTCCGAGGGTCGCATGCGGCCTGCGGGCCGCGTAGTGAGGATCGCTGGTCTAGACTGAAGGGCCCTGCTACTAAGACTAGAAGGCTACTAAGTGTAGTCGTAAACTCCATTATCCTCTACGCCGCACCGGCCTGGGCGGATGGTCTGCTTCTAATAGGAATATATTGATAACAACACAACGCCCCATGCTCATAAGCATATGCTGTGCCTATCGCACAGTGTCCAACGTTGCGCTACAAGTTATAGCGGCGGTCCCGCCGATAGACCTTATGGCGGGGGAAAGAGCTTCCAACCAAGGAACGAACAAGAGCAAAATGCTATCAAGTGGTATACAGATGGTTCGTAGACAAAGGAAGGTACTGGTGCAGGGGTATTTGAACCTCATACCAAGTACTTCGAATCCATGGGAACATCCCCAAGTATCTTCCAAGCAGAGGTAATAACAAAGGAACGAACAAAGAGGGTAGGACCATAAACAGAAACTAACTGATGAGCAAATGGCAGCAACGTTAGGCCCACGCCAAGGAAGGGGAGTGGACCCGAACCCTCATCCCCGAAATTGACTCATGGTACAATCGCAAACACGGTGAAGTCAACTTCTACCTCACACAAATACTAAGTGGTCACGGTAATTTCGCCGCTTATGTTAAGAGGATAGGAAAAATAGAAAGCGACAGCTGTCGTTACTGCCTAGCAACGGATACTGCTGAACATACTTTATTTCAATGTTCGCAATGGGCTGATATTAGGGCCATAGCAGAACAGGAGGTAAAAGCGAGGACAACTGGAAGACAATGACAAATCTGTGTACCGAAATCCTTAAAAGAAAGGACGAAGACGAAAGAAGAGATGGTGTGGCAAGCCACAAAGGCCAACCCTAGATCAAATAAAAGGAAAACAGAAAAACTAGGGCGGTAAAGAACCGTCCGGGTTGCTCACCCTGAAGGAATGCGCAAGCGATACCGGGGTGGCGCACTTTTAAGCCAAGTGGAAGAAGGGGTTTAGTGAGTGAGAGCCTCACACACAGGCTGCTAGAGCCTCCCCCACACCACATATATAAAAAAAAAAGTTTGGAAAGTGTACACATTTGCCGGCATATGTAAACATATACCTTCGTGGTTGGTAAATGTAAGTTCAACTTACATTTACCAACTATTTCCCGCAAATATATACATATACCTATAATACATATATAATGATGTTGGCAAATGTATAGAGATTTACGTTAAAACACCTAATATGTATTTACTTTTTTTGGCTTGATTAGGTCTCATACATAATGAATTTCGAATTACAAACACAAAAAATATATTATACAAGCAGATAAAATTATAAGAAATAGGTATAACGAATAAGGTGTAACGAAAGTATTCTTATAATATTTTTTAAAAATAAATTATTTTCAAAATATATTAATTGTTTTTATGTATAATAACCCTCACGTGGAAGTCACCTTGTCGCGGTGTGAGGGCTTAGTTTCGCGTACCGTTGGACGTCACGACTGGAACAACCCCGGTTGGGGCGTTCGGCGGAGGGCGAACAACCAAGAACTTCCAAACCCTTAATCCCAAGGTGTCATGCGACCCGTGCCAAAGGGACTGGTTGATGGCCAAGGGCAACCGGCCATCGCTTACGGAGCCCCTCTGATACCTGGCGACCTCAGAGGGTATCCAGCCTTACCACTATCAAGCGGGGCTCTGATGTGGTGGACCTTTAGTTCCCTTGCGACTCGTGGGATTTATATGAATTCCAAAAGTAAAAATAATCCATGTGTACGGGACCTAACCGACACAGAGAACAAGGAAGCCAGCCCGGATTCCCGGGAAGACGACCTTGACCTCACACTCGTAGACATGAGCAGTCCAGCCATGTCTACAGAGGCAGAGGTAGATGTTCTTGTAGGGACAGAGGAGGACTTGCCGCCTCCTGTCACAAAACAAGAATGACCAGCAGGCGCACCAAAATAGCCCAAGTGAACATCCATCATGCCAAAGCAGCTTCAGCTGTGATGGCTAGGATGTTCACCAAGCAGCACCTAGGGCTAGCGCTGCTTCAAGAACCCTGGACCTACGGAGGTAAGATCAAAGGCCTTAGCAACAGGGAATGTAAGTTGGTATGGGACAGCCGTGAGGTCTCCCCTAGAACTTGCATTATGGTAAGAAATCGCATAAATTACTTATGTCTTTCAGAATTTTTAACGCGGGAAGTAGTGATCGCATCAGCATACTTCCCTGGCGATGGTAACAGCATACCACCCATTGAAGTACAAAAGCTGGTGGAACACTGTATTAGGAGAAGGCTGCCACTCATCCTGGGATGTGACGCGAACGCACACAATGAGATGTGGGGCAGCACGGACACTAATAAGAGGGGTGAGTACCTTTTAGAATACCTCATTAAAGAGAACTTAATTGTGTACAACGTTGGGAACACACCAACATTTGTCACTAAAGTCAGAAATGAGGTACTGGATATTACGGTAGGTAGCGCTAACGTAAGTAAACTAATTAAAAAGTGGAGGGTTTCAAGTGAGCCCTCAATGTCAGATCATAGGATCATAGAGTTTGAGCTGGAAGGAGCGAGTGAGGAAAACACCCCCATTCGAAACCCCAGACAAACTGTGTGGCCTATGTTTAGTTCCCAACTAAAAGAAAACCTAGAGCAGGTGACAGTGCGGGGTAGTATCAAACACTACACCGTGCTGGAGCAGGCTGTAGGAGAAATAAATGTAGCAATCACCACGGCATTTGAATCCAGCTGCCCGGTAAAAACCGTGAAGGAGCATAAGGACGAAAAATGGTGGAACAAAAATTTGTCTACATTAAGAGCAAAAGTACGTAGGCTTTTCAACAAAGCCAAGCAATACGGAAATTGGCTAGAATACTCTGAGGTGCTTACCACCTACAACAAAGAGATCAGAAGGGCAAAAAGGGAAAACTTTAGGACCTTCTGTGAAAACATAGAATCCACGCCGGTGGCAGCTAGACTGCACAAAGCGCTGGCGAAGGATAGAGTGGAAATGACAACCACTCTCAAGAAACCGGATGGGACCTTCACGGAGGATGAAGAGCAAAGAGCTCTTCTCCTACTAGAAACCCATTTTCCGGGATGTAGAGGATACAGGGAGACCGAGGGCTTGATGCAACCACGGAAACCAAGTCGGGCCGACTGGAAGAGGGCAGCGTCCATCTGTACGGAAAACCGAATCAGATGGGCTATCGGCACTTTCCAGCCTTTTAAGGCCCCAGGAGTGGACGGACTAGTTCCTGCCTTCCTACAAAAGGGAGAGAGAGAACTAATGCCGTATCTTCTAAATATCTTTAGAAGTAGCTTAGCGCTCGGATATATACCGGAGCTATGGAGAAGGGCTAAGGTGGTATTTATACCGAAGGTGGGGAAGAAAGACACCACTCAACCGAAGTCATTTAGACCCATTAGTCTAACATCTTTTATGTTAAAGACAATGGAGAAGGTGATTGATAATTACCTTAGGACTATAGTGCTGGTAGGTACACCACTACACAGGAGTCAGCATGCTTACAGAGCAGGGAAATCCACAGAAACCGCCCTGTATCAGCTGACAAACGAAATAGAAGCAGCACTAGAGATAAAGGAAGTAGCGATATGTGCCTTCTTGGATATAGAGGGAGCCTTTGACAACACCTCACACGAGGCTGTCAGGGCGGCCCTCGAAAGAAGGAATATCGACAGCACTATCTCAAAGTGGATGGGAGAAATGCTGAGAACTAGAACGGCGGAGACACAAGTGGGAAAAGACACCATTAAGATCTCCACAACTCGAGGGTGCCCACAGGGAGGTGTACTATCACCGCTAATGTGGAGCCTGGTAGTTGATGAACTACTGGTTAGGCTAAACGACCTAGACATCAAATGTCAAGGTTACGCCGATGACATAGTCATAATGGCCAGAGGAAAATTTGAGGGAACGCTCTGTGAAATTGTTCAGAGAGGCCTCAAAGTAACTAGTAGATGGTGTCAAACAGTGGGATTAAGACTCAACCCGAGCAAAACCACGGTGATACCATTTACTAGAAGGAGAAAACTAAACTGCCTACATCCCATACTCATAGATGGGAAGGCAGTAGAATACCAACAGGAGATAAGGTATCTGGGTATCACACTAGATAGCAAACTCCTATGGAATAGACACGCTGAGGCAGTGGTAGGTAAAGCCAAACGCGCCCTAATGGTGTGCAGAAATCTGGCAGGAAAAACGTGGGGTTGTAACCCCACTATCCTGCGATGGATGTACACCATGATAGTGAGACCTGCAATCACTTATGGGGCGGTTGCGTGGGGAAGTAGAATCAAGCTGGCCTCTATGAGGAAACAGCTTGAGAAGATTCAAAGACTGGCGTGTGTCTGCATCACGGGGGCGATGGGGTCGTGTCCGACAGCAGCATTGGAGCTGCTGCTGGATCTGACTCCGCTGCACCTTGTGGTGGAGAGCGCCGCCAGATCGGCGATCGTAAGGTTCAGCAAGGAAGGAATGGGCAGAGGCAAAATAATCGGGAGCAGAGACCGAAACAGCCTCGCTGCCAAGATCCCCTGGCTGGAAGTACCAAAAGACGAAATGGTATGCAAATACCACTTCGAGAAAAACTACACAGCAATGTGTAGTAGTAAAGCCGATTGGAGCGACGAATCCTCAGCATACCACATAGAGCAAAATGCCATCAAGTGGTATACAGATGGTTCGAAGACAAAGGAAGGCACTGGTGCAGGAGTGTTTGGACCTCGTACCAGATACTCCGAATCCATGGGAACATCCCCAAGTATCTTCCAAGCAGAGGTACACGCAATCGAAAGATGTGCACAGTTTAACCTCGACAGGAAGTACCGCAAAAAACGAATTGCTATCCTGTCAGATAGCCAAGCATCCATCAAGGCCATTAGCTCATACACCATCAGATCCAAACTGGTATGGGACTGTGTGGGGAAGCTGAACAAGCTTGGCAGGGATAATAAAGTAACGCTATACTGGGTACCAGGACACACTGGTATAGACGGAAACGAAGAAGCCGATCACCTAGCAAACAAGGGATCCAGTAGCCCCTTTATAGGTCCGGAACCCTTTTGCGGTATGAGCGTGAACACCATCCGCAAAAGTTTAGATGAAGAAATAAGAAGAAAATAGATGAAAACCTGGGAAGAACTTCCAGGGCTAAGGCAATCCAAAGTGATGCTGGGATCTTTTAACCAGAAGAGAACTAA
Source organism: Phosphuga atrata (assembly GCA_944588485.1). Taxonomy (NCBI): domain Eukaryota; kingdom Metazoa; phylum Arthropoda; class Insecta; order Coleoptera; family Silphidae; genus Phosphuga; species Phosphuga atrata. The sequence continues at coordinate 76,178,580 of OX155892.1, read as the reverse complement.
AGCTTGCCTGAAACTAAGCAGGAACAAGCTCAGAATTCTGACAGGAGCCCTGACGGGACACTGCAGACTTAGGAAACATCTCAAGGCCCTAGGCCTAGAGGAGGATGATGGATGCAGATTCTGTGGCTCAGCAGAGGAAACCCCCATACATCTGTTCAAAGACTGCGGAGCATTACTCCGCAAGAGACAGATGTACCTTGGGGCTCACTGCTTGAACACAGAGGAGCTGCAGGCCTTGAATCCCACCCAGATCCTGAGATTCCTAAAGGAATCAGGATTAGAGGAGGCGCTCTAAATGGGTAAGTACACCAACACTTGGAGGAGGAGGGTGGGGTACAATAGATCCATAAAGGTCGCAGTACAAGTCGTCACCACCATATCTACAATCTACAATCTACATGTATAATAAAATAATGTAAATTAAATGCAAGGATAAATATTATTCAATATTCAACTGACATGCACCAACAAATCAAGATAACAAAAGGAACCGAGACAAAGTAGAAAGAAGACTTCTGGGAAAATCTGGAAAACATGATGTCAAAAGTTCAAAAGAACAACACAATAATCATAATGGGTGACTTCAATGCCAAATTGGACAAAGAGAAATCATTCAGAAAAGTCATTTGAAACTATCCAGCTCACAACAGAACCCACACAAATGGTTCAAAATTAGTAGATATATGCAAGTGATTTAATCTTAAAATCATATCAACACACTCAAAAAACTACCTAGAAAGCAAAAAACATGTCCAAACTACATGCCCCAATCTCCAAACTAGAGATGAGCATGGGACGAGTTTCTCGTCCCAGATCGCATCCCGTGGGACGTATCCCTGTCACTGTCCCATCCCATCACATTTTCGTTCCACTGTCCCATCCCACAAACCCTTCCAAGAAATTTTCGTCCGATCCATCCCATTCATCTCATCCCATCCCATCCCGGTCGCACGGGCCGTCCCATTCATCCCATCCCATTCACAAAAGAAAAATACCCGCCGAACTGCGCAAGCGCGATTCGGTAACCGACAAACTGCCGCGCCGAGTCGTGAGAAACTGTCAATCCCATGCTCATCTCTACTCCAAACCCTATCTTGGGAGAGTTTCAAATTGATCATATCGCCATTTCCAGATATAATTTTCAAGAAATCAAGAACATTAGAGTCAAGAGAGGAATGGAAGTTGACTCAGATCACTACCCAACTGAGATCCACATGAGATTTATTCCAAAACATAAAATTATGAAACAAACCAGTACAACTAAAAGAATTAATAACGAAACTTTGAAGGAAAAGGAATGTGATTTTCAGGAGAGGCTGAAGGAAGTGAATATTGATGTCAACAACTTTCCAGAAACAATTAAACATATTGCATTTGAAATAGCCGCAAAGAACAAATAGAGGAAGCACAGATGGTGGAATAATAAATGTAAAGAAGTACTTACACTAAAAAAGAAGCCTGGAATAACTGTTACAGCAGGAAAACAACAATTTGAGAAGAAGGGAACAGATAAAATTATTAGGGCACAAAAGAAATGCTTTCAAAAGGAGCAACTTCAAAATATAGAAGAACATTTTAAAAAATGTAATATAAGAGACTACCACAAGACATTCAAGAACTGTATGTCTGATTACATTCCGCAGTCGCTATGCTTCAGGAAAGATAATGGAAAACTTGCACTTTAACAATGAAGAAAACTCAAAGTTACTGGCAGCATACTTTGAAAAACAATTGAATTATAAAAAACCGACCAAACAACTGGAATTCCATGATAATACTCCAAATGAAAATTTTAAACCACCAAGCATCGATATGAGTAAAAGCTATATCAAACAATTAACTTAGTCTACCACGAATCTTGCAGGGGATGCTATAGAAGGGCCAATATCTTAACAGTAACGGGCGTCTTTATTTATGAAAATATCGAATTTCTTCGAAAACATAATCACCTTTTCAGTAATTTCTGCAAATCTACCGAACGGCGAACGAGAATTAATAAAGAACTGTTTCAGCTACCACAGCATGCCTTAACACTTACGGAGAGAAATCCCCCATATAATACCATGAAATTATTTAACAGCTTACCAAGGGATATTAAGCATTTGAACAGTAGCAACAGTAATGCATAATTTAAAATGCAGTTATTTAAACTGCTAATTAGTATTGAACCCTATAATGTGCATGAGTTTTATTCAAAGGTTAATAGCGCAAATATCGGCATTTCATGTTAACCATATATGTTTGACACATTTCATGTAGGATGTATATATGTTTAATTTTATTGTATATGTATGTACATGCTTAAATTATGAAATAAACTGTTTTGAATTTTGAATTAAAACACAACAAAGTCCCAGGTGAAATTCTAAAAGCTAGTGGAGAGCTAGGTGCCACAATTCTAAAAGAAAAACTACATAAGGTCTGGGACACTGAATCAATTCCAGAAAACTGGAAGGTTGCATTAATTCACCCACTTCATAAAAAAAGGACAAAACAGATCTAAATAATTACAGAGGAATTTAATTACTACCCTTGGAATACAAAATATTATCGAAAGCTCTTCTGGACATACTAAATCTTCAATTAGACAAACAAATTGGAGAATATCAAGCTGGATTTAGGAGTAACAGATCCTGCCCAGAGCAAATTCTAAACCTTAAACAAATAATTAAGTACATGGAAATATCAAATAAAAAGATGCTAATATTTGTCGATTTTAAAAAGCATATGATTCAATAGACTCCCTCCTCAAAACCATGAAGGAATTTGCAGTAGTTAGGAAAACTCTGGAAATAAATAAACAAATGTGTTTGTAAGTTTTTAAAAACTTACAAACACAGTATCTAAAGTTAAATTCCTTGGAACAACCTCTAGTCCCTTCTAAATTGTATCAGGAGTTCGACAAGGAGACGGTTTGTCACCATTATTATTCAACTGTGTGCTAGGAAAAGTTATAAGAGAATGGAAAATAGAGGAAGAAAAACAAAAAAGTTAATAACTACACGAAGTTGGGTAGATCTAAAGAAGCAATACATTATTTGTCCTTTGCAGACGATCTCGTAAAAATAGATGAAGCCTTGGAGAATGCAAAGAAAAGACAAGAACTTCTGAAGGAAACAGCTGAGAAGGCAGGTCTACAAGTATCTTTCGAAAAGACGGAATGCATGACCAATGAAAGTAACCCACCAACAAATTTAAAAACCAAATATGCCAACATCAAGAAAAGTGACTTTAAATATTTGGGTTAAAATATAAACATAAAAGCAGTATAATATAAGCATAAGAAGCAGTTAAAATCAGAACTGAAAAAATGAAAAGAGCATACATGAAAGTGAGAAATCTGTACAAAAAAGTGTTCTCTCTTCTAAAGATGCTAAATTAAGGCATTATAATACAGATGTAAAATCAGAAGTCCTCTATGGGTCGGAAACACTACTTTTAACCGGATGCAAAATGGCATTGGAAGATTTGGAAAAGATGGAAAGAAGAATTCTACGAAAAATATTAGGTCCAATCAAAAACAAAGTTGGCAATTGGGTTTTGAGATCATATAAGGAAGTGTACACATTCTGCCCTAAAATAACAGACGAGATCAGGAAAAGACGTGTTACACTCTATGGACATCTAGAGAGAATGGAGGGGGAAACAGATTGATAAAGAAGATCCATACGTTCTTCCAGAACAGGAACGAAGAGGAAGGAAAAAAGAAATAAATAGTTATTTTGATGTGGTTCAAATAGTTCAAACAAAAGATTCAGACTGAAATAATTCGTTTAGTTTTGTTAATTTCGGTAGGACGCAATCTAAAAACAAATAATACAGTTTGATAATTGGATTATTAAGAATCCAATTAAGACATTGGAGGGAAGAGATTGAAGAATCTGTACAGCACCAAGCAGTCGCGCCTCTAGTCGAGTGTAATATAATTGTAAAACTTCTCGATTATTTTAATTCGAAACAACACCTCTCAAAGATAAACAACGGGTTTGCGAAAAGCGGAGAATTTTATGTTTGTTATAAATATTTCGAGCGAAAATCTTATTTGTAAAAATTCATTTTGTTTAATGAAAAAAACTATCTATTGTTTATATATATATATATATATATATATATATATATATATATATATATATATATATATATATATATATATATATATATATATATATATATATATATATATATATATATATATATATATATATATATATATATATATTGTTATCTAATAATTGTTGAGCCAATTGTAGAACAATTCTCGTGCTTACTGGAAGATCGGGTCGTATTATATCTTCTGAGGTTAAGCTTCCATAATATGGCAAAATAGAATATATGTAGCCAGTATTTGCATCTGCAAGTACGTATATTCTTATTCCCCATTGTGTCGGCTTGTTAGGATTGTACGTCAGAAAACTTATTTTTCCCTTGAAGCCGACCTCAGATTCGTCCACTGATATTTCCCGCGATGCAACAAAAAATATAAATTTATATATATATATATATATATATATATATATATATATATATATATATATATATATATATATTTGACATCCAAAAAAAAATGAAATAATGGCTCACCTTCTGAGTGCGGCCTCAAACTTTGATCATCTCGTGAAGATGCAACATCCAAAATATTTGCATACTCCCGAAAAAAGGAATTTTCGCATTGAAATTTTGCGACCAATATTGTTGTAAACTGCTCACAATTCCTGCTCATCGTGCCCATATTCAGGATAACGCCTAGGAAGGGTGTAAATTCTTGTACAGTGACATCAACCTATGCATGCCACGTAGATCGCTTGGCTAATCTTTTTTGGCCAATTTTATGTCTTGCGTATTTATTGGTTTCCCGAACAACTGAGGCAATCAGCTCGGTTGTAAAGAAAAGTCTGAAGAAGTCTGCAGGCTTCGAACAATCATCCGGAATTTGGGGCCCTTCAGCTTTTTCGCCGGCACTAAAATCTATCCTATGAGGTGCATTGTCCATAAGTGTCACATCTTCCCAGGGACCATAAACGTCTCTTGTTTCCGGCACAACTTCATGTTCGCCTTCACTGTCGCTGGAGCTGCTTGACGTAACTTGTAAAGGCACTACACTCCTCTTACTAATTATTATATCGCTGTCACTACCGTCAGAACCAACTTCTGCTTCTTTCACCTTATTATTTTCTGTATCACTATTGCCTTTGTCGAAAGAATCGATATAAAACTCGTCGTCACTACTCACTAATTCATCTAGAACTTCACCTTGGCGTCGTTTCGGCATTTTGAGTTTTATAAAAATTTGTAAAACACAAACGTTAATCACACGGCGATTACCAGAAAACTAAGGAGAATTGCAACCCAAAGAAAATAATATATACCCCCATGAAGTGGAGATAATATAAATAATATAATCTGTGTTAAGACCAAACAATTATTTTGGCCTAAGAATCATATTAATTGCATTTTCATGACTGTTAATGGTTTTGGTTCTGTTTGATCTGTTTTTGAACATTAGTTTAATAATGTCAATTTAGGAATTGTAAATAAGTATTTTAGATAATTAAGCTGTAAAAGATAAACCATATTGACCAGACTCTGGGTTGAAAAAAAAATGTTGTAGAGCGTGGCGACTGTAAGACGACGAACAAGTGCAAAGGGTATTCAAAATACTGCGGCTGTAAACACTCGTTTGAATGTTAGCAGCTATAGTTTACTATACTTCTTTTACATGTTCATTAAACTCGACACTATACTATTTACTATATCTCGTCTAAACATTAATGTCTGAACACATCAAAACAAACAACTGCTTATTTTTGTATTTATAAAGGCCCAGCGTTAGCCGGGCACTCAAAAAATTAGTCATAGACTCATTTGAGTTGTTCCTCTCCACGGAAATCTTTAGTAAAAGGCGAAAGATTTATTCGCTTTGAACAGAAACCAGAGTAACTTTGAAACGGTTTCGGTGTATTTTAAATAAAAGGTTCAGAATAAACACCCAGTAGAAGATAGTCCGCGCCATCTATAACTGTTTTATAAAATTGTTTGTTAAAATTTGCAAAATGTGTTTCTAGCTGTTTGAAACTTTATTTGATTAGCTATTTCATAAGCTAATCCAATTATTCACGTTTTTTCCTGTTATATAGTTTTAAATTGACTAATTATATAAAAATATGTAAAAATAAGTTTATTAAAAAGAAACAAAAAGAAAGTTAACTCCAATGTTATCTATTAATATCAAGAAAGTTTAGAGTTAACTTATTATCAATTATCAATCGATATTAATATTATGAAAAGTTAATTCCAATATTATCAATAGTTATTAAGATTACGATTACAACAAGTTATAAAATGTTCTTGGAATCTTAATAAACCCTCGCTGAAACTAGTAGCTAATCCTATTATTTGTTTTATTGTTCCTGCCAACAATAGGTGATAGAAGATTCAGAATACAAAATCAGAATTTTTCAATGAAATCGTTACTTAATTTATTATTCGTCATTAGACGCACTTTCATTCCTGGTGAACTGGTGAAATTAGATCCAAATTTGTTTTTTTAATTAAAATTGTAACTTTAGTAAATATAGTTCAATAAATTCTTTAATTACTATTAAAAATCGATTATTAATATAATGTATTACTATTAAATAATAACTATTGATTATTAATATAATTTATGCAAAATAATTATTCTAAAAAATAAACTTCGAGCGATTAATCGAATGATTGTACTTGCTAATATGTATTGCGTATGCTAATAATCCGGAGTTCCAAAAGTTCAAGGACATAAATTTAATCCATATTTGCAACGTACGCAGTTGGAGTAATGTAAAGAGCATTTAGCCACATTCAGACAGAAGGGAAAATTAAAAACTGGTTCCATACAATGTCTGAACAAAATTAAGAATACGCGTTAAACGTTAAAAGAAAGTAATTGAGGCGTATAAACATCTGCAGTGTATAAGGAATACACAAGTGACTAATGAATACTAAGGCTAAGGAATATGACTAAGGAATACACATAATATTCCTATAATATTCCCATGACTAAGGAATACACATATGAAAAGATGTATGATGTAACCAAATAGAATTAAATGTTAGATGTCGTACACAACATATTTGAGTAGAATATTAGATGTCGTACATATGAGAATATAGAAAATGTAAAATTAAGTAGAAAATTTTGGTACAAATTCCCAAGAAATTAGATTGCCGACCCATCGAAATATCATAAATAAGATTGTTGATGTTTATGTTTTAGTCTTGGAAGATTAGGAACACAATCGAGTTTCTAATCTTGTCTGTCTACTCTTGAGTAACTAGTCTTGTATGGCTAGTCTGACGAGCCTTGTCTGTCCATTCCTGCCAGTCTAGTCTTATCTATCTAGTCTCGACTGTCTAATCTTGTCTGTCTAGTATTGTCTAGTATACTCTGTCTAGTATAGTCTTGGCTATCTAGTCTTGTCTGTCTAGTCTGTCTGGTTTGGCTGGTCTATCTGGTCTTGTCTGCCTAGTCTTGTTTGTCTAGTTTGTCTGACCAGTCTTGTTTAGCTAGTCTTGTCAAATTAGTATTGTCTGACTGACGAGTCTTGTCTGCCCATTCTTGCAAATCTAGTCGTTAGTGTAGATGATAACATACCCGCCTGACAAAGGGGAGATCCGGGTTCGATTCCGGCCAAAAAGGCATTTTCAACCTAACCTTCCGGGCTGCCCACCCTGAAGGATTACGAAATAGGCGATACCGTGTTGGCGTCTACTAAAAGCCAAAGTGGAATAGGGGTTTTAGTGAGAGCTAACCAATCAAACCAATTAAATCTTGTCTATCTAGTCTTATCGGTCTTCTTCTTATTATCATTCTGATGCATATTCACTAATGAATGTTTGCGACCACATAACTCATTTGTATTCCGACTGTGGCCGTATGTATTAGGCCTTCCACTGTTCGTAAGCCGGTCCACCGTTTTACTTCCGGAAGATTTTGAATTGAATGTCGTCATCAAGTGGTTTTGTTGGGAAGTATAATGGAGGTGATTTCGCGTTATCTTCCTCCATGGATATGAAATTACATTTCCTTAATTTTAGTTCTAACGGTTATACCGCCATGACACGGTCGCCAGAGCCTCGTCTGTTATCTAGCAGGGTGTGCCGGATGGTCTATACAAGGCCACCACTCGTGCAGGTCAGGTTGACTTTTGGGCAGGTTCTGGGTCCCTTCTTGCCTTCGCCCCTTACACCCCTTATCTGCCTGGTGTGTCTAGTCTGTCTTGCGGGAGACCCGGATTCGAATCCTGGTCGGGGAAACAACAACTAGGGCGGTTTTCACTAACCGTCCGGGCTGCCCACTCTAAATGAATGCAATATATTCGATTGCTGTCTAGTCTTGTCTGTCTAGTCTTGTCTGTCTAGTCTTGTCTGTCTAGTCTTGTCTGTCTAGTCTTGTCTGTCTAGTCTTGTCTGTCTAGTCTTGTCTGTCTAGTCTTGTCTGTCTAGTCTTGTCTGTCTAGTCTTGTCTGTCTAGTCTTGTCTGTCTAGTCTTGTCTGTCTAGTCTTGTCTGTCTAGTCTTGTCTGTCTAGTCTTGTCTGTCTAGTCTTGTCTGTCTAGTCTTGTCTGTCTAGTCTTGTCTGTCTAGTCTTGTCTGTCTAGTCTTGTCTGTCTAGTCTTGTCTGTCTAGTCTTGTCTGTCTAGTCTTGTCTGTCTAGTCTTGTCTGTCTAGTCTTGTCTGTCTAGTCTTGTCTGTCTAGTCTTGTCTGTCTAGTCTTGTCTGTCTAGTCTTGTCTGTCTAGTCTTGTCTGTCTAGTCTTGTCTGTCTAGTCTTGTCTGTCTAGTCTTGTCTGTCTAGTCTTGTCTGTCTAGTCTTGTCTGTCTAGTCTTGTCTGTCTAGTCTTGTCTGTCTAGTCTTGTCTGTCTAGTCTTGTCTGTCTAGTCTTGTCTGTCTAGTCTTGTCTGTCTAGTCTTGTCTGTCTAGTCTTGTCTGTCTAGTCTTGTCTGTCTAGTCTTGTCTGTCTAGTCTTGTCTGTCTAGTCTTGTCTGTCTAGTCTTGTCTGTCTAGTCTTGTCTGTCTAGTCTTGTCTGTCTAGTCTTGTCTGTCTAGTCTTGTCTGTCTAGTCTTGTCTGTCTAGTCTTGTCTGTCTAGTCTTGTCTGTCTAGTCTTGTCTGTCTAGTCTTGTCTGTCTAGTCTTGTCTGTCTAGTCTTGTCTGTCTAGTCTTGTCTGTCTAGTCTTGTCTGTCTAGTCTTGTCTGTCTAGTCTTGTCTGTCTAGTCTTGTCTGTCTAGTCTTGTCTGTCTAGTCTTGTCTGTCTAGTCTTGTCTGTCTAGTCTTGTCTGTCTAGTCTTGTCTGTCTAGTCTTGTCTGTCTAGTCTTGTCTGTCTAGTCTTGTCTGTCTAGTCTTGTCTGTCTAGTCTTGTCTGTCTAGTCTTGTCTGTCTAGTCTTGTCTGTCTAGTCTTGTCTGTCTAGTCTTGTCTGTCTAGTCTTGTCTGTCTAGTCTTGTCTGTCTAGTCTTGTCTGTCTAGTCTTGTCTGTCTAGTCTTGTCTGTCTAGTCTTGTCTGTCTAGTCTTGTCTGTCTAGTCTTGTCTGTCTAGTCTTGTCTGTCTAGTCTTGTCTGTCTAGTCTTGTCTGTCTAGTCTTGTCTGTCTAGTCTTGTCTGTCTAGTCTTGTCTGTCTAGTCTTGTCTGTCTAGTCTTGTCTGTCTAGTCTTGTCTGTCTAGTCTTGTCTGTCTAGTCTTGTCTGTCTAGTCTTGTCTGTCTAGTCTTGTCTGTCTAGTCTTGTCTGTCTAGTCTTGTCTGTCTAGTCTTGTCTGTCTAGTCTTGTCTGTCTAGTCTTGTCTGTCTAGTCTTGTCTGTCTAGTCTTGTCTGTCTAGTCTTGTCTGTCTAGTCTTGTCTGTCTAGTCTTGTCTGTCTAGTCTTGTCTGTCTAGTCTTGTCTGTCTAGTCTTGTCTGTCTAGTCTTGTCTGTCTAGTCTTGTCTGTCTAGTCTTGTCTGTCTAGTCTTGTCTGTCTAGTCTTGTCTGTCTAGTCTTGTCTGTCTAGTCTTGTCTGTCTAGTCTTGTCTGTCTAGTCTTGTCTGTCTAGTCTTGTCTGTCTAGTCTTGTCTGTCTAGTCTTGTCTGTCTAGTCTTGTCTGTCTAGTCTTGTCTGTCTAGTCTTGTCTGTCTAGTCTTGTCTGTCTAGTCTTGTCTGTCTAGTCTTGTCTGTCTAGTCTTGTCTGTCTAGTCTTGTCTGTCTAGTCTTGTCTGTCTAGTCTTGTCTGTCTAGTCTTGTCTGTCTAGTCTTGTCTGTCTAGTCTTGTCTGTCTAGTCTTGTCTGTCTAGTCTTGTCTGTTAAGTCTTGTCTGTCTAGTCTTGTCTGTCTAGTCTTGTCTGTCTAGTCTTGTCTGTCTAGTCTTGTCTGTCTAGTCTTGTCTGTCTAGTCTTGTCTGTCTAGTCTTGTCTGTCTAGTCTTGTCTGTCTAGTCTTGTCTGTCTAGTCTTGTCTGTCTAGTCTTGTCTGTCTAGTCTTGTCTGTCTAGTCTTGTCTGTCTAGTCTTGTCTGTCTAGTCTTGTCTGTCTAGTCTTGTCTGTCTAGTCTTGTCTGTCTAGTCTTGTCTGTCTAGTCTTGTCTGTCTAGTCTTGTCTGTCTAGTCTTGTCTGTCTAGTCTTGTCTGTTAAGTCTTGTCTGTCTAGACTTGTCTGTCTATTCTTGTCTGTCTAGTCTTGTCTGTCTAGTCTTGTCTGTCTAGTCTTGTCTGTCTAGTCTTGTCTGTCTAGTTTTGTCTGTCTAGCCTTGTCTGTCTAGTCTTGTCTGTCTCACTAAAGTGGTTCGGGGGAAGCTCTCACTAAACCCCCTATTCCACCTTGGCTTTAGTATGCGCCACCCGGGTATCGCATATTTTGCATTCATCCAGGGTGGGCAGCCCGGACGGTTTACTGAAACACCACCCTAGTTGTTGCCTCCCCGACCAGGAATCGTACCCGGGTTTCCCGCATTGAGTCTTGTCTGTCTAGTCTTGTCTGTCTAGTCTGTCTAGTCTTGTCTGTCTGTCCTCCTCGGTAGTGTAGTTTTTCAATGCGGGAGACCCGGGTTCGAATCCTGGTCGGGGAGGCGACAACTAGGGCGGTTTTCACAAACCGTCCGGCCTGCGCACCCTGAATAGATGCAAAATATACGATACCGGGGTGGCGCATACTAAAAGCCAAAGTGGAATAGTGGCTTTAGTGAGAACTTCCCCCAAACTGCTTAAAAAAAAGTCTATTTCACCTTGGCTTTTAGTATGCACCACTCTGGTATCGCATATTTTGCATTCATTCAGGGTGGGCAGCCCGGACGGTTTGTGAAAAGCGCCCTAGTTGTCGCCTCCCCGACAAGGATTGGAATCCGGGTCTCCTGCATTGAAAGGCGGGTATGTTGTCAACTACACTACCGAAGAGGACTGCCTAGCCCGTCTAGTCTGTCTAGTTTTTCTAGTCTGTCTAGTCTGTCTAGTCTGTCTAGTCTGCCTAGTCTGTCTAGTCTGTCTAGTCTGTCTAGTCTGTCTAGTCTGTATAGTCTGTCTAGTCTGTCTACTCTGTCTAGTCTGTCTAGTCTGTCAAGTCTGTCTAGTCTGTCTAGTCTCTCTAGTCTGTCTAGTCTGTCTAGTCTGTCTAGTCTGTCTAGTCTGTCTAGTCTGTCTAGTCTGTCTAGTCTGTCTAGTCTGTCTAGTCTGTCTAGTCTGTCTAGTCTGTCTAGTCTGTCTAGTCTGTCTAGTCTGTCTAGTCTGTCTAGTCTGTCTAGTCTGTCTAGTCTGTCTAGTCTGTCTAGTCTGTCTAGTCTGTCTAGTCTGTCTAGTCTGTCTAGTCTGTCTAGTCTGTCTAGTCTGTCTAGTCTGTCTAGTCTGTCTAGTCTGTCTAGTCTGTCTAGTCTGTCTAGTCTGTCTAGTCTGTCTAGTCTGTCTAGTCTGTCTAGTCTGTCTAGTCTGTCTAGTCTGTCTAGTCTGTCTAGTCTGTCTAGTCTGTCTAGTCTGTCTAGTCTGTCTAGTCTGTCTAGTCTGTCTAGTCTGTCTAGTCTGTCTAGTCTGTCTAGTCTGTCTAGTCTGTCTAGTCTGTCTAGTCTGTCTAGTCTGTCTAGTCTGTCTAGTCTGTCTAGTCTGTCTAGTCTGTCTAGTCTGTCTAGTCTGTCTAGTCTGTCTAGTCTGTCTAGTCTGTCTAGTGTGTCTAGTCTGTCTAGTTTGTCTAGTCAGTCTAGTCTGTTTAGTCTGTCTCGTCTGTCTAATTTTGTCTGTATCGTCTGTCTAGTCTTCTCCGATGCCTGCTTAGATAGAATTCGTATCATAATCGCTCATAAATTTTCACTCGAGCATTTTTGGGCCGTCCAGATGTATGTGGAGGATATGGAAAATATTCTAGTCCGGCCAAACCGGAGGAGTGGTGATCGAGAAAAAGAAGCCGAGGAGCGTGGCTGAGGAGCATGATATGGTGTTTGCAAAGTCTGCGAATGAGATAAAAGAGATGATTCTAAAGGCTGTTTAGGTATTTCAAAAGGAGGAAGTTAAGTGTGAATGCAGGAGAAACAAAGTGGTTGCGGTTTAAAAGGGTTGTCAGTATAGGAAAGAAAGAGTTTGGTGTATGTTTTTGGGAATGATTATGGTAATAGATTGCACGTAGAGTATGTGACAAAGAAAGCAGGGGTGGCTGCAGCTCGAATCTGGGATGGATGGAAAAGTAACTTTGATGGAAAGTTTAATGCAACAGGGATGATATGGAAGGTATGTGTGCGAAGTATATTATTGTATGGGTGTAAGATCTGGGAAATGAAAGAGGTCAAGATCGAAAGGGTTCAGAAATTTTTTTATAAGAAATTATTGAAACAAGACAAGTCGACACCAGGTCACATTGTTATCCAGGAACTTAATAAAATAGTCAGAATATTGGGTGGATGGGATGGGATTTGAAAGGATAATAAAAGAAATTTTCCGAGTAGTGGGGAATTAAGGAGGGAATTAATGGTATGAAAGAGAGTGCTTGTGGGAGGAATAAAAGGAAATTGTATGAGAGAGGCGGGATATCTTCCGAGGGGGTGGAAAGATTAATAAGTGAGGGTGCTCAGTGAAAGTGGTATTAGAGTTGGACTACCAAGAGCGCCAACCCAAAATAGATAGTAGCAAATTCCCAAAGCTATGGACTGCTACAAATGCACGGTCGGTTATCTAGATATTTGAGTAAAAGTAAAGAGTTGGAGGATACGTCAATGTTGGCAAGAATCAGGAGTGGTAGTGAAGAGCGTGGAAGGCATTGGATGAATGAAGAAAGTTGAAGGTGTAGTGTAGCGGAATGAATGTGGATATTTAGAAATATTGGTTGGAAGAATGTTCGAAGGTTGAGTGGAATGACCAGTAGAGAGCTCTAGGGAAACAATGGAGTGAATGCATGGACGTAAGCGGTAAGCGACTGTCCGTTTTAAGTTAGATAGGTTTTTAAGTAGAGTGAAAAGATGGAAAGAGCAGGCGGGCGGGAAGATTTAGAGTTTTTTTCTTTAGTTTGTAAAGTTATTGAGTAATATTCCAAAGTAATTATGTATATGAACATAGGTTTGTACACATATGGTTGTATCGTCCTTATATATTTTTGATGCTAATAAAGGTTAATATATAAATAGTCTTGTCTGTCAAGTCTTGTTTGTGTAGTCTTGTCTGTTTATTCTTGTCCAACTTGCCCTCTTTTCCACTTGGCTTTTAGTTTGCGCCACCCCAGTATCGCATATTTCGCATCCCTTAAGGGTGAGCAGCCCGGATGGTTAGTGCCGTCCTGTTTGAAAATGGCTCTTCGGCGCGGATTCAAACCTTTGTTCCTTTCTAGTCAAATGGGTATTTTGTCCGCTACACTACCGAGGAGGACGCTCTTGTCTGTCTACTTTTCATTGTCTAATCTTGTATGTCTAGTCTTGTCTAGACAGACAAGATTAGACAAAGATGTCTATAGTTTTTATGTCGTATTAATTAAACAATGATGATAGAAAGACAAAACAAACTAAGGATTAGACTTATTCAATTTTTTACATTACAATAAATATTGCTGTTGATATCGATTTAGTTGCTGACTCACCAGATGTGATATAAAAAATTGAATAAATTTGATTATCCAAATTAGTTCAATATTATAAGTAATATGCATTGAGATTCATAAAAATCATTCAATTTAAAATATTACTCTTATTTATTCTAGACTCGTTATGAATCATTGGAATGAAGAATGGGAACATACATGTTGCTAATTATTAGATAAGACAATAACACCAACATGAAAACAAAATTGAATATGTATTTAACAATACTTATAATGTTGTACTTTTCCACAGAAGATAAACATAATTTAACAACTTAATAGAAAATATTTACAAATAAATCAATACGAATTCTTTAAATCCATAAATGAAAACAACTACATCATTGTGTTTATATACAGTTAAATAAAGTTAATAGTATTATTTTAATCAATAAAACAATGTAACCAGGAACATTTTGCCAAAAAATATCAATAAAACTAGTTTATCTTATATACGATGCATGCTTCAATTCCAAGTAGTTACAATAGATCTTTCTCACATATATAAACAGAACATTGTAAAATAAATAAAAGGCCGTTTAATAAAAAAAAAATGAAGAAAACGTGTGATGAACATGCAAAGCATGATTTCGTGGCGTCATAAAAATTGCACTATTTAAAAATATTTTGATTAACACCTTTTATATATTCTTTTTATAAAGCCTCTTTTACAGACTCGATAGTCGCCTTTTGTTACATAAACAAATATACAAACTTAATAATAATTATATCACATAAAGTTTTGATATACATAATGGCATGCATACAAATCATGCATTTCATTTTTAAATATTCATCTCTTTTCGTAATAGCTTTCCATCTTCAAAGAATGTCTTCTTTAAAAAAATGTATACTCTATGCATTTCAGTCTTGAGCTGCAATTAGTTAGAGGGAAGTCGACGCTAACTCTCCGTGTCCGTCTCGATATGCTCCACACTTCTCTCTTCCAATTGATTTAGTTTACTCGGATCATTGATAAATACTTTCTTCGCTAACATCTATAACATAAAAGAAAACAATTAATAATAAACCGTTTACAATTTTTAATATATTATGTGTTAACATAAGTAAAGTCCGTTGTTTACAAATTAAAAAATAAATTGGTAAAGGTTATAAGTAATTGGAAAGAAAATTTCAGCTCCACAAGATAATGTGTTTGATTTAACGTTATTTATTTATTTAGTTACATTGTTTAGACCCACAGGGGATCACATAAAGCAAATTATAACCTGTTGTTATTTTTCTTGTTCTTCCAGAATTGTTTCATCATCTCGCTATGTTTAGCACGACGTTTATCTGACCATTTTCCTCTTGTTATTTTAGGTTTTTCCTCTGATAAAATTTCCCAGCTGTAGATCTTGTGTCTAAAGATTTGTCGACTCTCCATGCCTGCCGGAGAGATGTTGGCATTTTTTAGATCAATTTGGACCTGTTTTACCCAGACTGTTGTCGTTTTCATTTTCTGTGGGTACTTCAAAACTCTCCCACTTAGTCGGTTGTCACCTTGTCTCATAATGTGCCCGTAGAATTTCAGTCGTTGTTTGCAGAAATCGGTTTCGATGTTGGGAGTATTTTTCCGTGACAGTATGTGATTGTAGACGATATCCTTCGCTGTTAGTTTTGGCCTAAGGATTTTTCGGATAATTTTTCTTTCAGCAATCTTGATATTCTCTATGTCTCCCTTGTAATTAAGGTTTAATGTCTCGCTGGCGTAGTTTTTCAGGTTTGATAATAGTCGTGTAGTGTCGGACTTTTGTGTTAATATTTATGCATTTTTTATTATAGATGATTGCAACTTTCCCATGTGCTTTCCACATTTTGAGTTCCCGTGCTTTTTGTGCTAATCTTTCTGTTCCTGTAGGTTCAATAATTTCGCCTAAGTATTTGAAGTAACTAACCTTGTTTATTGTGTCGTATTTTGAAATTATAATTTCTGTTTTGATGTGTTTTGTGGCCATGAATTCTGTTTTTGAAAAGGAAATTTGTGGTTCTTTTAGGACTTCGATCTGATGGATTGCAGTTTGTTCATATTCGAAAAGGATCGCGAGATCATCAACGAAGGCTAGGCATGTGACGTTGATGTTATCCTATTTTCCCAGTCTTATGGGTCTCCAAATTTTTCGATTTTCCAGTTCTTGTTTCCATGCTTTGGTAACTTTGTCTAAAACGATGTTGAAGAGTAACGGGAAGAGGCTATCGCCCTGCTGGACACCAGTCTTGATGGGGAAAGGTTTTGAGATTTCTTCGTTGAATTTGACTTTGGAAGTTTGTTTTCTTCGAGCATATTAAACAGGGATTGTCGCTCGATGGAGACGTAAGCTTTCCTGAAGTCGACAAATGTGCAGATGGTTGGGAGATTTTGTTAGCTCGAATTTTTAGTACAGATTTCAGGTTGAAAATTTGCTCGGTGCCTGATCTGTGTGGTCTAGGGTTTTCTACCCGGGTACCCGGATCCGGGTATACCCGGGTATATGATTTTTGTAGTACCCGGGTAGTATTTCATTGTCAGACCCGGGTACCCGGGTACCTACTTTGATCAAAATTCTCGGAAAATTATTTCTAAGTAGCGCCTTAAAAATAATAATTTGCACTACAAACATTTAAAAAATCTCTAAAGAAGGCGTTGAGTTTTTTACAAAAATGCACTAAATTTGAAATTAGGTTTGGTTATGTGGCCATCTTGTAAGTTGATTATCCGTAACTTAGGTTAAGTCGATTTATTTTAAAATTGTTTATTCTTAGAAGAAATAAAGGTTATTAAGTAATATGTTTTTAATTTATAACATAACAAAAAGTTAAAGTTTTGTCATAAAAAGTAATTTTAGTTCTTAATCAGTTTATGAAAACAAGACTGTTTAACTGTGAGTGATTTTAAATTTTAAACTGCAACAGAGAAGAAATTTACTCATATTTTTGTTATTTTATAACAGAATTTATTGCAGTAAAAAGTCATTTTAGTTCCTAATTAGTTAATGAGAACAAGACTGTTTAGCTGTGTGACTGATGGTACTATAAGTTAAAGAGACTTACTTTACTCTTTCGCAATAAAATAAAACATTATTATAAGAAAATTGTATTTTCTTCTGCAAAAATTGCAAATACCCGGGTACCCGGGTATATGACAAAATAATACCCGGTACCCGGGTATTAAAAAAGGTCGGGTACGCGAAAACCCTAGTGTGGTCTGAAACCTGCTTGATATTCCCCAATTAGGGGTTCGAGTTTTTCTTGTGTGAGGCAAGCTGATAGGATTTTTTAGGGAACGGAAATGAGGGAGATTCCTCTGCAGTTATTCACATCAGATTTGTCTCCTTTTTTGTGGAGTGGGTGGATGAGTGCGCATTTCCAATCCTCTGGGAGTTCTTCACTTCGCCAAATTTCCTGAATGCTCTGTGGGATTTCCTGTAATGATCGTGGATTTTTCAGTAGTTCTGCGGTTATTCCATCTTCTGCTGATGTCTTTCCATTCTTCAGTTTTGTGATGCGGTGTTGGATTTCTTCTTGTGTCGGTGGATCAGCGTCGGGTTTCGTGTTTCTTGAGGATGTGTGTGGGAATCGTTCGGGTGGTTCGGGACAATTAAGGAGCTCGGAAAAGTAGTTTGACAGTTCTTCGCAGTTTTTTTGGTTGGTGAGTGCAATTTTTCCATCTTTTTTCTTGAAAGTCAAATTCTGTGTTGAGTAACCTTAATTTTATTAGCAAAAGCTTTATAGAAATTTCTGCTCTTGTAGTTACTAAAGTTATCCTCAATTGATGTGAGCTGTTCGGTTAGGTACTGGCGTTTGGTTTTCCTGATGGTTCTGTTTGTCACTTTGCGGATTTCGAGAGAGTGTTGTAGGGTTTCTGGCGATTTGTTGCTGCTGTATTTTTGAAAGGCGAGTCGGCGATTGATGATGGCTTGATCGTCGTTGGAAGTCTTCTGCCATCTTCTTAAGTGAGATTAATTCCTTGGCTTTTATGATTATTTTGTTGCAGAAGTCGGTCCAGTTGTATGTCGGTTATTTTTCCAATTTTTCTGTGATTTTTGTTTCTTGAATTTTGGATGTGTCAAACTTTTAGATGGACGGTTTTTTTTGTGCACTTTCTTCGGAGAAAATTTTACTTTAACTCGGATGTGGTAGTGGTCTGAGTCGATGTTCGCACCTCTTCGGACTTGAATGTCGTGTATGATTCTGTAGTGAGCGTAGGAGATGCCAACGTGATCGATCTGGTATTCACCAAGACGTTGGTTCGGGGATCGCCATGTCTTCTGTGTTAGTGTGGGTCTTTTGAAGTGGGTAGATATAACTTTGAGATTGAATTGTTCGCATGTGTTAGTGTTTTGGTGTGCAGAATTTTTGCCGATGCCGTTTTTTCTTTCCCAAGTCTCCCATTAGGATTTTCACATTGTTTAGCTGAATTTTGCTCATGTGTTTTTCGAGTTTGTTTCAAAAATTTTCGACGGTCTCTGGGTTTGCTTGTCTGTCGATTTCTTGAGTGAGATTATGTAATTTTCCTGTCTGGATTAGAGCATTGATGTTTAATGTTCCGATGAATGTTTTCTCCTTGTACGGAAGTTTACCAGAGTTTCTATGCTGTGCTTGTCTGGTCTCCCCAGAATCCGATATTCCAGCTGCCGTCTGCCGACGGGTGGATTGTGTAGCACCTGGGGTAAATTTGAATTTGCTTGCACAGTTCACATTTGCTTGTGTTTCACTGGTTTGGCCTGGTTGATACCAGGACCGGATAGGACCAGAGATTGTTGAGGCCTTTCGAACATATTATT
Organism: Phosphuga atrata; assembly: GCA_944588485.1. Classification (NCBI taxonomy): domain Eukaryota; kingdom Metazoa; phylum Arthropoda; class Insecta; order Coleoptera; family Silphidae; genus Phosphuga; species Phosphuga atrata. Next base: position 76,159,773 of record OX155892.1, on the reverse strand, counting down.
TTCACTGAGCTAACAGACGCTGACCAGAGTACCGGTGATTTTCACTCAGACGTGTCTGGATTTTGAGTTTGTGTTCGTGTCTGCTGTTTTAGACGATGGTGTTATGGTCCATCAGCAGGGCTTCAACCCTCTTTTCCGGTATCTTAGGTCGAAAAAGGGGGGAGAGGAAAAAATATGTAAACAGTATTTGACATGTTATTACTAGTACCTATTACCTAGTACTAGTAATATTACTAGACTTTCTCCACAAATGCCAAATTAAAAACTTACCTCGGCAGTCATGCACGAGGTGTTCCAGTTCATGTCCAAGTGTATTCCAATTTATAATTAAAAAAACTAAGCTGCGCCAATGAGAGACAAATTTCGAAACGCGTCTGCAGATGGATGGAAGATTCACTTCAGTTAAATAGATAGAAATGATCTTAAAAATAATGTTATTCAACATTCAATGTACTGGTACTAGTAATAACATGCAAACTTCTATTGTATAATTATTATTATATTTATAAATTGAAGCTACATTTCGTGTTTAACACATTTCTGTCGGTTAACGTAATAAAACGTTTTTTCTTAATAAGTGGATTTATAATAAAACAAAAAACAACGTATAAGATCCGCTGACGTAGTAATTTTTGTATTTGAAATCTTTCTTCCCAGAAAGCCGATTGCAGAACTTTTGGCAGTTTTCTGCTTCCGCCTCGAATATTTAGAAGGAACGGAATTGGAAAATCGGTTTCGTTTACTGGGGCTTGGAGAAATTTTCTTTTGAAATGTTTGAAAATTTTCCTTGGATAGACCAAACTCTTTGTGGAAACTTTGGAGTTTTTCCTCGATTTTCTGGAAAACTGCTGCTAAGACTTGGGTAAGACCATGGGGAACTGAAGTTTGTAGATTTTCCTTATTTTTCGGAAAAATCTTTACTGACAGTTTGGGTTAAACCATGAGGAACATAAGATGTCATTGGAAAATATGAATTTTTCTCTTGATTTTGGTCCAGTGGAGTAGGGAAACAGCGAAAGTTGTTGGAAGGTTTAGAGTTTTCGAAAAAATCGATACAAGGATTTTGGACCAGACATGGGGAACTAAAGAAATTGTAGGAAAATTCAATCCTGATTTGTGGAAAAACTACAGCTAGGAGTTTGGACCGAACCTTACGGAGCTGAAGGATATACCGAAACATTTAGACTTTTCCCAATTATTGTTCGGACGGCAAACTGCTAAACCAAAAAGAAATTTGGTTTTGGGAAATGTTGACGGTCGGATTTTATATTTCGATCCCGGCTCCTGGCGATGTTCACCTAACACCTACCCACCACGATTAAAGCGCGTCTGTATAGTCTTAATAAGTATATGATTGTATATATAATTACTAAGGTTTCACCAATATTCAATTAAATTTATTATATTATTTTTTATTACTTATGCGGGATAAGAACTATCTTGGCGCCCGTTTGTTTAGTGCGACAAATGGCTGTTTTTGGCTGTATTACCACATAACTTGGGTAACGTAAGCAAATATTAAAAACTTAATATTAAAAGTGAAGTGAAAATGATTTTTTGGATTACAAAACGTTTTAAATGAGCGTAAATTCTATGGTGATACCGGACGAATAGTTCTTATTACGAATACACAACACCGGAGACAATTGAAAAAGCAAATTCTTCATTTTCTATTCTATTTTTTTTGGATGGCCCCTGGATCCCAAACTTGTAAGATACGTCCCCTCGCATGAGTAATAGAAAATATTATCTGCAACTCGTGCGGTATTGTCAATTGCCCTCACAATTGACAACTTACCGCCCTAGTTGTACAATATACTATAATACAGGCTTTCAAAATAGAATGTAAGGTAGACCAAAGTGAGCACTCTCGACACCTCATCCGGTTCGCGCTGAATCAAGGGAATAAAGCTGGAAATCTATTCGCGATATATGTGAGTGTACGGTGAAAATGCTATAAATGAAAGGATCGTCGATGGTTCTCGCGTTTCAATGGCGGTAGTTTCGGTCTAAAAGACCTGAACCACCGTAAAATTGGCGTAGCAGATTAATTATACTCATACGACAATGTGCTAATCAATGGTAAAAGTCCGAATGTTTGGCGCTTGGTTCCCACATGTGTACAATGAAAACATAATTTGCTCGTGCGTCATCGAGCTATGCTTGGCCACAAGCAAAAATTCCAAAGGTGGAAGCGACGCCTAGAGAGACACAAGATTTCCATTCACGTAACACGATGATTTGCGTTTGGTGATATTGGCAAAGCGTAATCCACTACGAGATATTTGAACAACAAGGAGAGAGTCGGTTCAACGCAATTTAACAAACAAATCTTCTAGATAAAGCCAATTCCAAAGCAAAAAAACAGTAATACGCTTATTTAGGAAGTCCTGATGTGCCCTCCATATTCTCTAAACCTTGTCCCATCGAATTTTCAACTTTTCCGGTTGTTTTCGAATGGTTTGTTTCCTTAAATAACGTCGAATTTCCTTCGTAGTTGAAGGAATTGTTCTCGCCAAGACCGAAGGGTTTTTATCGCAGAGGCACCGAAAACCTTATATAACTTTCTAGGCAAGTTCTAAATGTTGGAATTTGTTGTAATTTTTTAAAACCGGACCGAACTTATGTTAACACCCAATATAATAATATTATATAATTACTATTTATTATTAAATCGAATATTGATTATTATTACCTTCAAGCTTTCGAGACATTGGTCGCCATCGGCGGTATTAATTTCCGTCAACAGACTATTCGATCTCTCCAATTCCGCGTAAAGTCCAAACGGTATTTTAGCTAGACACTCTAACTTCATGATGTGCATCTTGGATCGTAAATGTTTAGCCAAATGCCCATGGATACGGAAGGCTATGTTGCAGTCGCCACATTTAAAAGGCCGCGGCTCCGACGAAGACAAGGCCGGAGACGAAGACAACTGAAATTAAACAGATTTATTTACAATAACACATTTATTTACTAATTATCGAGTCATAATTTATCTACCCAAACCTTCAATTGCATAATATAACATTTTCTAAATGGGAAAAAATATTCTTTTCAATAGACAACTTAAATCAGCATGCAAGTATATTAACAGTAAGCAAATATACATAATTTATTTTTGTATAATAGCGAAAATAAATAAATCTAATATATACAGGGTGTTTCAAATAGTATTTTGATACAAGTATTTCGTATGTATATATTTATTAAACTTTAGGACATACGAATATGAAACTTTACACACATATTTACGAATCTCTCAAGTTTAGATTGCAGATGTTTAATCTGTCCTCCATCAGCGACATGAACAAACAATATCACACCTATACTCCAATTCCTCCTATACTCGGGCAAGTCTTGTTGATAAATGAGGTTGTCTTTGTGATGCCTCGGAAACAACGAGTTTTATAACATAGCGAGATACTGCTCACCGTTGTTTCAATCAAAGAAGAATGGGCCGTAAACAGATGATCGGGATATCCCGCAAAACACATAGACTTTGGGCGAATCTCGAACATGTTCAATGACTGCATGTGGGTTGTGTAGGCCCCAAATTCGAACATTGTGTTTGTTTACCTGACCACTAACATGGAAAGTCGCTTCATCACTGAACACGATGCGAAAGTCACTTTTTGCGAAAGTGTTATCATTGTCAATGGCATCATGAATCTCGTTACAAAAGGCCACACGTTTGTGTTTGTCATCAAGACGAAAAGCTTGTAACTTGCTATTAATATAAACTACACTATGTATTCGTTTCTCCAATAGCCGAGCCGATAGTTTGAACAAAATAATAATTTGTAATACGTATATTCTTTTTGAAACACCGTGTATTATATCCAGCAATCTTACTGGAAAAAATCCATAGATGGATATGAATTGTACTTAAAATTCACTGAGTAAGAAAATTATTTACTATTTTCTTAAGTGTAGCAACTAGTAAAAGCGACAAACCGTCATTTAAAGGGGTGTGGTAAATACGAATAATAGCTCGAATATATATGAAGGAATTAATATTATAGTGGCGCTAATAAATGTGTTTACTGCTTTGCGATCAAGTTAAATTGTAATTAATAGACATAAGGTTCGGACCGCTGGGAAAACAATTTCTTCTGCCATGTGGGTACGGCCTCAAAATTGGGTTATAAAGAGTAAATGTTATCAAAGCCTTAGTCACCGTTATAAGCGACTTTAATGAATTATGTTTAAATTAACATACTTCTTACTATTTATAAATAACTGGTTTCTCGACTTGATAACAAACAAAAAATAAAATATAAAGCTTAATACAAGTTTTAATAAAAAGGGATGTATGTATTCATAGGTACTTCACTTCACTAGCTATAGCAGGAGAGATTAACGAGTTTTATCAAGTTCCTGTGAAATTGCTAAAAATTATCTACCAAACGCTTTCGACCTTTAAACTTTATATTATCTCATATTTGGAAAAAAAGTGTCTGTGTTTATATATTATCTAAAACAAATTACTTATATCTAATAAATTATAGTTCCACATTGGACGTCTAAACATTGATTTTGTAAATTTCCAATGCGATTTATAAACACGAATCTTACAATCTTATAGAATGCTATAAATGGAAAAATGCATTAAAAAGTTATGAGCAAAGTAAAACGAGATTATGAGTTTGCAAATTTCTATAACATTTCAATTTTGTCAAAGACGCGTCGAATCTCGTCCTTGAGTTCAGGAATTTCTTTATTGACGCAGGCATAAGATTAATCAAATTCTTTGATGAAATTTCAGAAGACAGACGTGTCAACGTATTTCCAGCAACCGAGTTGTGCAAGACGCTCTAAAGTTCACTAACGAATATTTTGCGAGAGAAATAACATTGTTGAAAACCGGCGCTAGATAAAGTCCGAAAGAAACGACCTGAAGGAATGGGTCCAAAGAAAATCAACGACCCAAACGATTTACCAGTTACTAGTATTGATGTCTATAATTGAAACATTTTCCTGCAATTTCTTTATAAATCTTTGAACTGGCGCACTATATTGGGTGAAAATTGCACACAATTTGAAAACAGGATTTGTAATATTTTGTTGCTGGAGCTGAATTTTTTGGCAACCTTTTTGAAGTTAACATTGATTGAATTAACCCTAAATTAAACTGCAGCTCTAGCGGTTATGGTAGGCCTTCTTCCCGTAGATATCTTCATCACAGGTGAGGCAAGAATGGGAGCTTTGAATGCAGGTGTAATGGCACTTGGAGAGCCTCCTCTGTCGAGATCAGGGCACACCACCGTAACGCATATAATCTTTTTCTGGTGCCTATCTGCTTCGGATGTTGGCGATCATCATGAAAATTCGGACTTTGTTTGTTGCAGTCCTGAAAATATTTGTTGTTTTTATGTTGAACCAGGTTCGAAAGTTTTTTAGCCACGATATTCTCCTTCTTCCTGGTCCTCTTCTTCCATCTACTCTTTCTTCTAGTATAAGTTCCAATAGACCGTACCGTTGACTGTTCCTGATTATATGGCCAAGGTATTCCAGCTTCCTTATTCTTGTTAGTAACACCTCTCGTTTTCTTCCCATTCTTTCTAGGACCTGCACGTTGGTGACGTGAGCCGTCAAACAAATTTTGAGCATGCGGCGGTATAACCAAATCTCAGATGCCCCGAGTCTACATTCGGTAGCCTCTATTAGAGTCCAGGACACCACTCCATGTAGAAGTACTGTCAAGATGGAACATCTCAGCAGCCTGATTTTCGTTTGTATATTCAGGGTATGTACTTTGAATACCTTTGCCATTTTCAAGAATGCGGATCTCGCTTTTTCTATCCGTCATTTGATTTCAATTGAGTGGTCCCACTTTTCATTTAATGTTGTCCCTAGATACGTGTATTTTTGACGAAGGAACGAATGTAATATCAGAGCCAAAGCTTTGGAAGTTATGACAGGCCTGCCTCCCCTAGATATTTTTATCATGGGGGGGGGGGGCAAAAATGGTAGCCTTCAGATGCAAGTGAATGGCACTTTGGAGGCTCTGGCCAGGACAGGGCACACCACAATAACGAATGTAATATCAGAGCCATACCTCAATATTGAGGGAGACTCAATTCTGAAAAGGATATCATTCGATCTACCCTTCAAAACACAACTACTTTCGACAGAAGGCAAGAAAACAATCACATGTCGAGGTAGGCTGTACAGTGGAATTGGCGCAGGAATCTACGGAGCATCCTTGAGGTATAACTTATCTGTGCCCCTGGGATCACATGCCACGACATTCCAAGCGGAAATACACGCTATTGCGATCTGTGCCCGCGAAACTCTATATATGGACTACAAATCTACAAGACTACAAAAGTAGAAACATCCGCATATTCACGAACAGTCAGGCTGCTATGAATGCGTTAGCGCGCCATGATATTAAATCTAAAACAAAATGGAACTGCTTTCAGAACCTTAAGGCTCTGGCAAGATACAACAAGGTCACACTTGCTTGGGTACCGAGCCATAGGGGACTGGTAGGAAACAAAATGACGGACAAGTTAGCAAAAGATGATGCTAACAAAGCAAACATCAGTGCAAGCAGGAACTTCAACATTACCAAAACCATGACCCGAAAGGAAATCTGTAAATGAGTAGCTACTAAGCACCGGCTACAGTGGGATAAAATAAATGGTCATAAACGTAACAAACGAATGCTAGAAAATTCATCGGTTTTTTTAACTGCTGAAATCCTGCATCTATCAAGGAAGCAGATCACAATTGTGGCAGACCTACTTGCAGGACACTGCCCTCTAGAAGAATATCGGCACAAAATCTGGATCTGGAGAGATGATCCACTGTGCAGATTATGCTATGAACAGGATGAAACTGCGTCTCATATAATCTTCCATTCCAATTGGATGTAGGAGACACGAGCATTGCATTGCAGCAAATGAGATCCCCGTGAAGAACATGGCACATAGACTCCTAGACTAGACCTGTCCTCCTCGGTAATGTAATTGACAACATACGCGCCTGGCAAACGGGAGACCCGGGTTCGATTTCAGGTCGGGGAGGCAACAACTAGGACGGTTTTCATTAATCGTCGGAGCCTACTCTGAATGAATGCAAAAAATGCGACAGTGGTGGTGCATACTAAAAGCCAAAGTGGAATAAGGGGTTTAGTGAGAGACATCCCCCCCCCAAACCACTTTTAAGACTCCTAGACCTAATGCTTGGGCTGAATCTATTTACATGACTTGAACAATGTGGGGAAATACAATAGTCAAATAGGTCGCAGTGTTTTTAAGGGCCCCTGGATCCACATTGATGAGAAAAAAAGAGAATTATACAAAATTGTATTTTTCAAAACCTCTGCTTTCTAACATTCAAAAGCCGAAAGAAGACGCCAAAATAAAGAACAGGTTCGAAGAAACGGATCTGATAGAAGGGACTAACGAAAATTAATAACTCAAAAGAATTATTCATACATTTTGATGTCCGTAATTGAAACATTTCCCTAGAACAAAATTCCACAAAATTTCATGAAACTGTCGCGTGAATTGCTACTTTATCTTCTTCTTCTTAGCGTTGTCCCGCTGGTGCAGGGTCCACTTTCTTGGTCAATGACCGCCATTTTACACGGACACTATTTATCGTGTCCTCTCATCGCTACTTCGGTCTCCTTCTGGGACGTTGGCCTTCAATCTCAAAATGGAGGGCAGAGTTGACAACAGTACCAGGAGCTGCTCGCAGTGCATGACCGTACCGTCGGAGTCGTTTCAACGGATTCGTTTACAATTGGAGTGACACTCATTTGCTCTCGAATTGTGTCGTTTCTAACATAGTCAATAAGGGACAAGCCCATTCCCCAACGAAGCATTCTCATTTCCATGGCATGTAGATGATGTTCAGAAATCTTTTCAGATAGCGCAACAGGCCGTATCACTGTCCGATATATCTTGGATTTGAGGTGAAGTGGCATTTTCTTATCGCAAAGTACACCCGTGACCTCCTTTCACCATATTCCAGTCTTCAACTTGACGTTGGAGTTTCTCGCGGGAGCAACCACATCTGCAAAAACATCTGCAACCATTACATCATCAGCATACAGCAGGGTCCAAGGGACATTCCGTTATAGATCACGAGTGATGGTGTCGAAGACAAGAACAAGGAGGGATGGTGATAGTGCTGAACCTTGCTGTACCCTGACAATTACAGGAAAGTTATCTGAGGTGCCAACAACGCAATCTGCTACTGGTGTTTGTGTATAGCATCATGATAATAAATGATTCTGGCACTCCATGGTCTCGGAGCACATACCAAATTATCAGTAACAAGGAACTTATGAGGAATACGATCAAAGGCCTTTTCGAGGTCGAGGAAGGCAATATGTAGTGGTTACCTTTTCTCACGATGCTTCTCCATGAGTAATCCTGCTGCAAATAACGCGTCAGTAATTCCAGTTCTCTTGACAAATCCACAATACTTGATGTTAATGCATTGTCACGTAGTAGATGATCAACAGTTCTTTCAAAGATCTTCATTTTATGTGAAAGAAGGCGTATTGAGCGATGGTTAGAGCACCCTGCTTTGTTAAGTTCCCTGCTGGGCCTCCTGTATTCTTGAAAATCGGTACCGTGATGCTTGTAGTCCAGTCAGTAGGGATGTGGCCAGAGTCGGTTAGGAGTCGTCCATTAATCACGTGATGTTTTTTAGCAACTTTTTAAGAGCACCCCTCCCTACATATGTGGTGAGGTGATGATGCAGAAACTCTATATTTGGGATCAAAATGCTGATACCAGCGTTTGAGAATCTCATGTTTGCTCTGTAATATTTTGCCTTCCTTGCTCATTATTCACACATAGTGTTCAATATCCCTTATTGAATTGCTACTTTATATTAACCGAAAATTACTCCAATTTTGAACTCCAACTACAAAAGGTTACGAGAGCAAAATTAGACAATCTCGATGAGCAAAATGAGACACTTCGTTAGTGCAATTTGTGAAAACTCACATACTATGCAAAAAAAATCTCAAAAACATTACATAGCCTCAAAATTACGCGAAAATGCTGTACAAAATTTTGATTGAAAGTGTAAGAGTACGGTTGGAAAATCTTCACGGCCAATGTGTTGTTTTGTGTTCCCAATGTGCGTACTTCGTATTGATTTAAAAATATCAGTACTTATCAAATATTACGTTTTAAAATCACATAAATCCATTGAATACTATAATATCTGTCGAGAAAAATATATTTTTGCGAAAATTTTTTTAAACTTGAAATTAAAACATGATTTTTAAGGTATCATCACTGATTAATAAAAATAGATTTGTGAATACTTTAGACTTTGCACTAAAGCACATTTGTATAAAACTCTATAAATGAAATGTGTCATGAATAATCAGATATTACAAAACTGAAAGTATTTGCTTTTACTGTTAATATAAACTTAAGGATTGCCCAATTCATTATAACCGCACAAATGGTATGGACCAGTAGCCTAACAATTGATTTATTGTCAGTTTTCATACACACCTTATTATGATGACTGGCACTCCTTTCGTGTTTCTGAAGATGTCCCTTCGTTCGGAAACTCACCGAGCAAGAATCGCATTTAAATGGCCTCTCCAAGTAATGGATATTCATATGCAACCTATAAATATTTAATGTTGTTAATGTTTATAATACAAAATAATCAATGAAATACTGAACGTATTTTCAGATCAATAATTTGAAATTAATCAACATATAAGGTTTAATTCAAATCTATATTAGTCAACTAACAATTGTTGAACTTACAAGGGAAGGAAAAGGGATGATATTTATAGTGAGCTCTTTTATAACTCATCCCAACAATAAAACATTTATATAATTTTATATAATTTCATTTCCAAATGTCATAAAAATATAAACTTTTAATATATAAAAGTGCATTTTGCATGCACAAGAAGTGTTTTTTTTTTACTGACTAGGCATAAAAATTATTACTTTTATGCAGGCAAGTAATCAAGAGGCTCACTTAGTTAGTCACTAAGCGACTTGTTTTTTGATATTTGAAAATAATTGTTTTTCAAAATAAAGTTAACAATAAGTTCACTTTTAAAAAATATTTAAAATATTTTCTAAACCTGTATATAGTTATTTTTTGATCACTCATGCAAAATAGTACTATCTTCGTGCACGTTTTTTAATGCGTTAAAATGTCACTATTAGTCTAGTAGACGTAACTTGGGTAACGCACGCAAATATTCAAGATCGCTAGGTTACATTAAAATAAACAAATAAATAAAAATAAAATGAATACAATCAAGACCTCGGTATTAAAAAAGTGACGTGAAGTGTGAAGTGAATTTTTTCATTTTTGTTTCCATTTTTTTGGTTGGCACCTGGATCCCAAACTTGTAAGATACATCCCCTCGCATGAGTGATAAAAATATTGTTTGTAACACGGGCGAAATTTTCAATTTCAGTCTAGAGGGAATTCGTTAGTGCGCACATTTTTGCTCTCGAGTAATATTGACAACCTTTCGCCCGAGTTACAAAATCTACTATTACACTCCTATGATTTTATTTCAAATATCATAATAATATCAAGTTTTATTGTATACAGTGCATTCATTTTATTGTATAGGAAGTAATTACTTTTACTGACTAGACATTAAAATAATCACTCTTATGCTCGCGAATAAGAAACTGACGCATATGCCGACATTTGCAATAATAGTTTCTAACCATTTAAACAATCCATTTTTTAGAAAACTGTAACTGTTTATTTATTTAAATAAAAAATGTTTTTTAAGAATTCATTTTAGAAATGTTTCCAATGCACAAAAAAATGTTATCACTTTTATACGGATGAGTCATAAAATGTGCTTCTTTTTTGACGATAGCAAATAAAAGAGCATTTAGTGTTTTCGTGTGTGACACAAAGGGTCACTTTTACTCCCAATATATTAGTCCATATAAACCATTTATATTATAATACTTTTTCATATTGACATGTTATATATAAAAAATATTTAAGAACATTAAATTACCTGAGTTGTGATGGTTTACTGAAATTCTTCGAACAAATCGTGCAACTTTTATTCTCTTCGGTCTTGACGACCATTTCATTGACTTCCTTATTTGAATTCATAAAACCTTTATCTTCCCCGTTCGGATATTCGTGTTTCGTGGCGAGTTTCAGGAATTCCGAGGCCACGTTCTTCGCCACAGAATTCTTTTCCAATTTCTCCTGCTTAGTTGCAATATCAGCCAACGTTTCCATCGCACTGTTATCATATTCCACCTTTTTCCCCCTAGTATCTACAAAAATAAATACACAAATAAATAGAAAAAAAAACATGTAAATTAAATAAATGTACCAATTATAATCGGTGGTTGTTGTTCTTGTACAAAATAACCAAGCCGATTGCCATCTTTATCCTTCTGATGATAACTCTCGTTGTTTCTGTAAGCCGTTTGTTTCGAAATGTTTTCTTCGTTTAATCTTTGATTGTACGCGTTTTTGGCGCTTTCGATGTTTTCGTAATACTTTTTCATCCTTAAATGCTCTGGAAAACTCCCATTAATAACTGTATGATTCTTTTCTGGCGGCTTCGACAAATCCATAACTTCTTCATCATTTTTCTGCAACTTGTAATTTTGCTGATGGTCTTGCAGCACTAATTTCCTCTTTCTAAACGTACTAACTTCTTCCGTTTCACATTTTTCTTGCACTGTCCTTTCTTTATATTCCTCCATGTGCACGTCCTTGGTATCACTATAGTCTTTACTCCTGCTTGGATGTAGGTGCGCATTATTAGAAGGATTATATCTTTTGATTACATTAAACTGTATAATATTCTTTCTTTCTATTGGCTTTTCAGGACTCTCTTCAATTTTAGGAGTCTCGGATTTTGGTTTTTCAACATCAACCGGTAAATTAACTGAAGTGTAAGGATATGTCAGTGGTCGATTCACAATAGTCTTTCCGAAATATTGATTAAAAGATTGCCGCGTTTCATCGGTTGAAGCCGTTGTAACTGTGTCGCCGATTTTTGGGAAGGTGGTGCGTTGATCTAATATCTTGTTCTTTGCGTAATTAGTTTTAGAAACATGAACTAATTGTTCTGCGTTCATGAAACTTGTCGTTACCTCGGCGTTGTTTATTGAAGTTGGACTAAGACTTGGGGAAACCGACGATGGGCTGCCTATATCTGAATTCAGGTTAATTGAAGTTGTGGGTTTTTGTGAAAGGGATAATAAACCGTAAGCTGCTTCATGTTCTTGTTGCCTGGTAGAAGATTCATCTATGGAAAAAGAAAATGCATTTAATTTTCCTAGAATCCCATTACATAACTGTTTTTCGAATATATTAATTCAACTTTCCATTAAAGTATATACCACAAACATAAACACTCGCCGCAACAAGTAGATTAATATAGACAAATGTGTAAATTCGAAGATCACGTATTATTAACAATGTCAAGTTTACGAATTAAAAGTATAATTAATTTATTTATTAGACACAAAGAGCATTATTATAAATTACGTATATTTTGCAAATGGTTAGTGTGAGTTAGCAATAGTATTAATAATTTAAGTTTGGATAGAATGGACGAGAATGAATTTTTTGACAATCATAGTTCAACTACGTAACTACGAAATCAAATTTAATATCTCAACAAGTTAATTAAAATACAATCGTATTCTCTCGTATAAATTAAACGAATACAAGATTTTCAAAAATAATTTGCCTCAAGAAAGAATTAAATATCTAAATTCAGGAAAATAAAAACTATATTTTCTCAATTAAGGAACATAAAAAAATCTACTAAGGAAATCGCTAATTGTAAGTTTTTTTATTCAAATTTGGCCTTTTGATTATTTTCTATTCTTCATCACTAAACGCGTCCTCATCAACAATCAACCTACCACTACTATCCATTCCACTATCGTCGGTGTCTGACTCAGAGGAGTGAGGTACACTTTGATGGGCCGAACTTGAACTGCTACCAGCCGAGTTCTTAGTGTGCGCTTTGCTCTTCAAATGCTTCGTTAAGTTGCCTTTCGTTTTGAAACTGAAATATTTCCTGTTAGTTTCCAGCCTAGCTTTATTTAACTAATTTCTAAATTACCTAAAGTTGCAATGTCTGCAAGTGTATGGTCTATCGTTCGAATGCGTTCTTATATGTTTCTTCAACATCGATGGTTTTTTGCATCTAATTCCACACTGATCACACACATACCGACCTCTACCTACAAAATATTAAAAGTTTAACTTTTTTTAAGACAGTAACCGACGTGGATGAAAACTAGAAAACGCTAAAACGTTTTATCCTCACTGTGTGCAAATAATATTCAGTATTTTATTTATATTCAATTTTGGCATACGAAGAAATGAAGAGCATAAAAATAATTCCAGTTTATAAATCATTATAGGCCCAAATTCATTAGCGATGTTAAACATTTAGCGATTTCCCTTCTTCCACGTCAACTATTGCCATTGGAAAAAAAATATGAAAAATGTATTCGATATCTCTTTGTTGCAATTCTAAAATTAGAAATTGAGTAATGATTGCGCAACCGAACATATTATAGATGACTATTTGAAAATATGAAAGCAAATTCTCCACATTAGCATTCATCGAAATATAGAAAAACAGGGTCTTAATCTTCGACAATTGATAAATACGTAGTAAAAATAATAAATCTGAATGAATAGCTTTTCCGGCGAGTAAAAACGTAATCGTGCATGAATTGCTCAATACCAGTTACATCTTTACCAATTAGCGCAAGGAATACTAAATTTTCTACAAGGACTTTGGCATTGTTTAGAATTCAGATGAGTTTAAAAGCAACAAGCTCAACTGGACGTGTTGCGTTGAATTTTCTGTATTCAAATTCATCCGATTTCTGCCAATCACCGTGATCAATACAAAGTGGAAGACAGTTCGTCGCGGATTGTACAAATATTTGCACCCGAAATAAATCCATTTATATTTAATCGAACAAATATTTTATATTCTAGCTTTGTTTTGTTGCAGAAACCAATATTTATGTAAGGTTATTTTTGAGCAACCATTGGAAGTCAATATTTGACTTGCAATTACAAACTTAATTTGCGAAAAGAGAATATAATTCTAGTTTCCAAACGGAATTATTTTAATTAATCCAATTCGTAATTTATTAAACATTTGTCTATAAGATTATATTTGTTTGCGCAAAAAGTTTGTTTGCCATTTTTTTTGGCATACAAAATCCATCCATCCTGCCAATAGTTTAAATATAATGTTTCAACTCACCTCTTCCTCTAATATACGTGTAGTCTTCGTTGGATTCATATCCGCCGAGTATTGAATTTGTCTTTGTATTATCATCCTTAGTAGTAGCAGCCTCATTGTTTGTGTACTGTAAACAAGAATGAAAAATAAATTTGAATGAAAACTTCTCTTTGAAGAATAAAACTGTATTTACCTTATAACTGGAATGGACAATGTAATCGGCTTGGTCGTTTCCTGCTGTCGTATACCGGCGAGGTCTTTGCCTGGAATCGTAAGCGCTGACATATAACTTATCAGATTTGTGGTCCTGTTGTCTCCATTCGGAATACATGCTAAGTTTCTTAAAATGTGGCACATAGAACGGCTGCGTTTTATTTAGCGTACAATAGACCGGTTTCGTTGAACTCTTTAGGCCTAAATAACTGAAGTAATTGCCGTGCAGGAAATGCTCGTTGTATTTTTTAGCACCTCGAGGCGTATCTGGACTAATCAGTATTTGATTGAACATCGTAGGCGTTAAGCCATGGTGCTGTTTTAAAGAGGTCATGCTAGGTTTAAGGGCTAGACTATTGGGACGCGCAAATTTCCGATTCGGGAGATCTTGTAGCGGAGATTTAGATTTTGGAGATTTCGGTGATTTTTGAATTTCTTGTTTGGGGCTCTGCATTTCCGTTTTTATTTCTAATGGAATTTGTAGTTTCTTTAAACGATCGTCCCCATCGACAGGCGTTATCATAATATTTGGTTTTTGTAGGCGCTTCTGAACGGTTGTTATCACGGTTTCCATTGGAGTTTCCGCGACAACTGGCCCGGGGATTCCGGGAACATAACGCACAACCTTCCCGTTAACCAATAAGTTCATTGGATTTACGTTGCCATTTTCGGGTTGTTTGGGTTTGTTCGGGAATTCCTCATATTTACGAAAGGCGGGAGATAAATTCTGTTTGTATGAGTAATCATCTTTAACATCTATTTTAAGAGATTGCTCGTAGGTTGGGTTGTTTTTTGGCGGTAATTGATTTGCATAAGATTTATAAACAGTGAGTAGAGGTGATGAGGTTTCGATAAATTTTGTGGGCATTGGGACGCCAGGTATAGTTAAATTTAGTTGTTTTAGATTGGGAACAAGGAGTTTAGCAGCATTTTGGCTGAAATCCATAATATTGGGGTATTTATTATAACTCGTTTCATTCAATAGATTCCCGTTAACCGTTTCCTTATTACGTGTAATAGTTCTCAAATCGTTTTCAAAATTGTCTTGATGTTTATTATCGAAGTTAAATTTAGTCTTCTCTAAATTTACTATATCTATATTAGGCGAC
The DNA here is from genome assembly GCA_944588485.1 of Phosphuga atrata. Lineage (NCBI taxonomy): Eukaryota > Metazoa > Arthropoda > Insecta > Coleoptera > Silphidae > Phosphuga > Phosphuga atrata. Next base: position 76,144,221 of record OX155892.1, on the reverse strand, counting down.
ACGGACGTGTTATCGTACACCCTTATAACATCCGGAGATGCTATAGAATCTTGCTTGTTATAATTTGGGTTATTCTGTAAAACGGTCCCGCCGGATTGCAAAGTGGATTTAACTACCCTATTCTCACTCATTTTACCCACGTATTCGACATAACTACTGTCATTATTATACTTCTCGTGATCCTTACCATCAATCTTAAAACTTTTAGTTTCGCCTGAAGTTTGAGTAATTTTTACTTCCCCTCCGAAAAGTTTTACTGGAGGCTTCTTGAGTCTGTCGTAAGAAGCACCAAGAGGGGATAACGAATACCGCTGGGGTGGTTTTATTAGATCGTTTGGAGGAAACTGTACGGTTTGTATTCCGTCCTCAAAAGAAAACGATTTACTCTTATCACTTTCCACTAATCTAGTCTTTCCTAGAAATGGGCCCGGAGATTTCAAAGGAAATACGGCATTTTGTAATTGGGGAATATTATCGAAAGCATTTTTGTTTTGAGTAAGAATCGATGCTACATTGACGGAGCTGCTTCGGCTGTATCTTGGTCCAGATTTAGTCATGCCTTTGCAATTTCTAATCTTGTGCAATTCTAACTCTGTTACAGTTTGGAAAATCATTTTGCAATGTGGACAGCGGGTGTTGGTATCCGCGTAAAGATTTTTTAAAAGTAGTTCCTTTATTAGACTTTTTTGAGTTGTTGGTTCGGAAACTTCACTTAAGCATCGTTTTCTGTTTTTACTGGTAAGATTTAACGGTTGTTCGTCGTTTGGTTTAACTTGGATTTGTTCGAATTTTTGTTGATCATTGTTATCACTCTCAGATATCGAAGATCGTCGTTTTAATAAATATGGATCTGCGATATTAACTATTGTATTGTTTTTATCTATCAAGTCGGTTATATGTAAGGAAATTAATTCCGAATTTGCGTGTTTATCTGATATGGTGTTTGGCTGCGGGCTATTTTCAGTATTTTCGTTATCATAGATGTTTGCGGTATGGAATCTTGGTTTGTAAGGCTTTGTTTTGATGTCCTGACGAACTTCTTTTAGATACTCGTTGTTATCTTTGTTTGGTTCCGTTGGTTGACGTACTTCGTCGGTTAGAACTTGATTTATTTCTGGTTTGGATTGGCTATCTGTGTCTAATTCGGTGTTAATTTCTTGTGCTTTGTTGCCCATGACCCTGTTGGCATGTGTACGCGATCTACAATGTTTATAGAGATTCGATCTGGTTTTGAAGCTAAATCCGCAGCTGATACAAGGATAAGGGCGTTCGTTAGTGTGGGCCCGGATGTGTTTTTGTAAGACGCTGGGCTTTGAGCAGGCCAAATTGCAGTAGGTGCAGACGTATTTGCCACCTGACGAATTTCCTTTATCGTTCACAGTCTCGTTTTTTTGTTGGATTGTATTTTCTGGTTCTGGGTTGTTTTCTACATTCGGCTCTAAATTCGATATTGTAGACGGAGTAAAATGTTCTTTGTTGTTTTGTAAAATGGAAGACGTCGTAACACGACTTGTTGGTTCTGTTTCATTTACACTTACTTTAATGTATGATATGTCGCTGGATTGTTCATCATTTTTCTCTATTTTATACTCCTGTTCTGCCTTATTTCTAATATTTACTAAATCGTTATTCACTAAACTATTTGATATGGAAGACTTTACATAATTCAGCACAGATAAATTAACACTAGTTTCGTTTCTATTTGTACTATGTGTTGGCACACTTTCGTTATGATTCTTAGTCTGGTGGTCCACGGCATAATTATTGGTCCTGGGTTCGATACTTACCTGTTTTTTAAATTTTTTATGCAAGTATCTGTCGGTCCCGTTCTCCATTGTGAGATTTTCTACAAATAAATGAAAACCATATATTATTACTAATCAAACCAAACAGCCTAATCGACGATATTACAAAAATATTATTATCTATAGATGTGGGAAATTGGCTTTTTAAAACACATCAGGCTATCATGAGTCATGGAGTTCTGATAACTGCTGATAACGTAAATACAGCAAGTCTAAACTACAATTATTTATATTATATACTCAACAAATTTATAATATTAGCGAACTTGTCATTGACAAAATAATTAGCGTTACATATTAATGTACTTGAAGCGAATTTAACTTCATCTATATCGTATAATATTATTATATTCAGCAAAAAAAAAACACTTTTAAGCTTTACGCGGCATCACAGAAAAAAAATATGTAAATTTAGCCATATAAAAGCAGGTGGAGACTAAGGTACGCAGGTATAGTATAAATACATCAAGAAGTAATCTATTAGGATTTCGAAAGAATACGTAGTTTGCTTCCACATACAAAACTGAACTTCTTGGAAAAGATTACGGACTACCTGAACCTTCTAGGAAATCCACAGTGACTTGCCTTTACCGCGAAGCGGATAGATTTACTCGACTACTTTTACAAACACAAATAAAAACACTCAATTGTAATTTCCTTAAATATAATCAAATTCTATTAAAAAATTACGTATTCTGTTTCTACGGAATAGGATTCAAATGAAGTAGTTTCCTTGTTTGGAATAAAAATGTGGAGCAATGTATTTGCAAAAACGTATTGCGACCCAATTTCGCGAAAATATTAGAAGATGCATTGCGTCTCGTTCGAAAATAAACGGCGACGCGGAGTCCAAAATTACTAAAATAGACTTTGACATAACGAAAATTCCCGGATTTACATTCCCAAACCTCTGCGACAATCAACCCACACACGCAACACTAAAAGAATAAGTAAAAATGAAAAAAACAGAACAGAAACATTGCATTTAAAGTAAATTTATTCGAGCAATAGATGCGAGCAGACGAGTAAACATTTACAGCGATCAGAGTGACGATTTTAATTGGTGCAAGGCACAGATGACACGTGTTTGTGGGGGACGAATTGGTTGAAATTTGTGGAACGATTTTGAGATAATTAAGTATAAACAGGAAATACATGAAAAGGACAAACATTTAAATTGCTGAATGGATTAATAAAATAGTATGCAGAGGATAATGTCAATGTTTATACAATAATTAATACTTTCAATGTATATTTTGTTGTTATAATTGTAACTTTCTTTATTTGCATATTATCGGATTCTAATAAATGTCTATTAAAATCCTGCGAATAATATCTTTAACAATAAATAAGAAAGTGAAATTATTGGTTTTTTTTTATTTGATTAACTGGCACTTAAAACAAATGGTTTATAGATTTCAGACATAAATTTATACGAAGAATGAGTCAACTTCAGAGAAATAAATTTTTATAGCGTAATAGAAACAGGAAATTCAAACAAAATTATGAATAAACTTAAAAAAGATCTTTCTTATTTCGCATTAATAAGATAAAACCAAAATTCATTAAGTTTTTCTTTCAGAACTATATTTTGTTTTTCATTAGAACTATTTTTAGCTCACGTTAGAAAAGATTATGCAAATAAATACACACAGTAAAAAAGTTAATAAATTAATAAGTAATTAATGTATTTATACAAATTATCTAGTTAATATTAAAATTAAAAAACGTTTATGAAAGGAAGATTTTTTTTTCAGTAGACTTTTTCGAAATAACTATGGCCTTGAAAATCAAAGCAGAGATAACAGTGTAACGTCAACTCGGAACTTAGTCTATAAATAATATTTCTGCTTCTCAACTAGTAAGTGACTGTCTTCTAAAGGAGGGTAGATTTAAAATAAGAATGAAAATGTTTGTACAAGGTTTTCCAAAAAGTTCTTAAAGTAATTTAGAGGGACAAATATAAATTAATAATACATGTCTTAGTCTTAAATGCATTTAAATAAATTGTATTATGATTGAATTAATAGTATATTACGTGACAAGAGTTATAAGAAGCATATTACGTGCGAGCGGAACGGTTACACACGACCCGCGTAGCGGGGAGGGCGTAATTCCGCGAGTGCGTAATTGCCTTACAATTCGAGTTATGTACAACACTTTATCTAGGACCACACTATTTGTTTCTGTTTAATAAGAAAAATATGTTTCATGTAACACCTTCGACTTTATTTAACTTGATAGAAATGAAAAGAAATACATTCATAATGGTTACATACCTTCTTATTTAGTACTTATTTGTAGTTTTCGTTAGATTTAAACGTGAAAAAACGAAATGAATGACAGCTTCTATGTGAATGAGGTGTTGTTTAATGATTGTTTGGAAATCACGGAGTACTATATTTAAAAATAGTATCAACGTGCAGCTCTCAACTAATCAACGAATCGTAAACCAAACGTTCATGGGTGATTTGAATTATTACATAACATTAATCGCGCATTGTTACTTATGTGTGTGGTATGATGTATTTACATAGTCCACGAACTGTACAATAATGGGCATTTACAATAGTGGTCGTAGATAAAACATATTAAACTGTTTTGAAAACTTAAAAACAATAATATTGCTAATTCTAACCAATAAAAAATAAATGTATAAAGATATTTTGTAGTAAACACATTTCTAGCAAAACTGGTCCGACTATATATTAAACAAAAAAAAGTAAAACAATAGGTCTGAAACTGTGGCAAATATGACTAGTCATTAATCCAGATTAATGCAATTTTAGCTAGAGCATTAATCAAGATTTAGACAATAAATAATACGACCGCAAGGAAAAGCTCTTTTCAACAATCTAGAAACTGAATTTTATCTTCAGAGCTTCTTATCGCTATTGCTATTCTATATAGAACTTAGCTTCCACCGTTATTAAACTTAATTAGTTCACTAATACAATACCTAGTATATCTAGCTAGTACGACTAGATATTAAACAAAAAAGTAAAACAATCGCGAATATCAAAATCTCACTTGTACAGTCTTGTAAATCAGTTATAATTCTAGCTAGAATGTTCTAGTATAATGAAAGATTTAGTTGTCTGAAATTGTGCCAAATATGGCTAGTCTAGCTAGTGCTTTAATCAAGATTTAGACAATAAATTATGATGACAGCAAGAATAAACTTTTTTCAAAAATCTTGATACGAAAATTTATCTTCAGATCTTCATATCTCTATTGCTATTCTATATAGAACATTATAGCTTCCACTGTTATTAAGCCTAATTAGTTTACTAATACGATACCTAGTCTATCGAGCTAATCCGTCTAGATATTAAACACAAAAGTAAAAAAAGTAGCGTATATCTAAATCTCACATGCAAAGTATTGTAAATCAGTTAACATTCTAGCTAGAATGTTCTAGTATACTGGAAGATTTAGTTGTCTGAAACTGTGTCAAATGTGGCTAGTTTAGCTTATGCATTAATCAAGATTTAGACAATGAATTAAGAGGACAGCAAGAATAAGCTCTTTTCAAAAATCTCGAAAGTAAATTTTATCTCCAGAGCTTCATATCCCTATTGCTATTCTATATAGAACATTATACAAACTTAAAACAAACGGAACAGAGTCTGAATATATAAATATATTCAGCCCTTCCGGAGCTTTCAAACAATTATTGAGTCTTTTTAGGACCACCAAAATAAATCCCACATGAAATTTGTAAGTTATTTTACAGCTTTCAGTCCACTTTCGTGGCACTCAACAAAAACCATAAAAATAACATTGTTTTAAAGATCATGTCTTTCCGATACCTTAAGTGGATAGCCATCTGTGGACGCGTTTCGAGATTTATCTCTCATCAGCACAGCTTTGCTTCTATTAACAATAATTTGTAAAGTAAATTAATTAATTAATAATTTGTAGGTAAAATAACTTACAAATTTCATATTGTTCATGGAAGCAACGCAGTGCTGATGAGAGATAATTCTCGAAACGCGTCCACAGATGGCTATCCACTTAAGGAGTGCCACGAAAGTGGACTGAAAGCCAATAACTTAAAAATAAAATAACTTCAAAATTTCATGTGAGATTTGTTTGGTGGTCCTAAAAAGACTCAACAATTGTTATAGAGCTCCGGAAGGGCTGAATATATTTATATATTTAGACTGTGTTCCGTTTGTTATAAGTTTGAATGATTATCTATAACGTAGGATGGTTTCACCAATTCTATCTTATTAGAAAATTACAGCTTACACTGTTATTAAGCATAATTAGTTAACTAATTCAATGCCTAGTCTATCTAGCTAGTCCGACTACATATTAAAAAAAGTAAAACAAACGCGTTAACAAAATCTCACTTGCAAAGTATTGTAAATCAGTTAGTGTTCTAGCTGGAATATTCTAGTATACAGGGATATACAGGTATATGGAGATAGTCTAGCTAGTGCATTCATCAAGATGTTGACAATAAATTAAGACGACAGCAAGAATAAGCTGTTTTAACAGTCCTGTGAAGATAATGATGGCGATGAAGATGGCGGTTTAGAAACAGCATAAAGAGCGTAAAAACCTATCCGAGTGCAGACGGTGATATGGACCACAACTTGCTGTCAGCCAATATAAAAATGAGAGTAAGGAAACTGCAACGATCGATAAGACCAAAGAAAGTGAACTTGGAAAATCTCAAAAAGGAACCATACCAAACGCAGTTCAATGAACTAATTGCGAGGGATTTATCAGAGGCATCAACAATAAATATAGATACTGCCTGGGACAAGGTTAAAACAACAATGCTGAATGTGGGGGAGCAAGTCGTGGGCAAGAAGGATCAAACAGCGAAAAAGCCATGGATGAACCAGGATATCATTAACCTTATGGAAGAAAAGCGTAAACACAAAAACACCAATAAAGAAAAATACAGACTATTAAAACGACAAATACAACATAACATAAGGAGGGCCAAAGAAACATGGATGGAAGAAAACCGCCGTGAAATGGAGGAGCTACAATACAAGCACGATGCCTTCAATATGCACAAAAAGCTAAAAGAACTTACAGGACATACGAGAAAAAAAATACCAATGGTCACAAGAAACATACACGGAGACATTCAGCTAACAGAGGAAGATAAAGAGCGAACCTGGGAAGAATACGTGACAAATCTGTTTGCAGCGGAACGAGAGAATTCAATGGAGGAAGATGGACAGACGGATCATTTAGGTAGTAAAAAACAACAAAGCTGTAGGACCCGACAACATTCCGATAGAAATGTGGAAAACATTGGACGACAGGAACTTGACCAGCCTTACAGAATTTCTAAATAGAATATATGAAACAGGTGAAATTCCAAGAGAGTGGCTTAAATCAGTGGTTATTCCGCAACCTAAAAAAAACAACCCTAAGTCATGTGACGAATATAGCAGGATCAGCCTGATGAGCCACACGTTGAAAATCCTCTTAAAAATTATCCAACAGAGAATATACCGTAAATGTGAAGAACAATTGGATGGGATGCAGTTTGGTTTCAGAGAGGGATTAGGAACTAGAGAAGCTATGTTCGCTCTAAAAGTAATGCTACAAAAGTGTAGAGAGTACAATAAAAATGTATTCGTCTGTTTTATCGACTTCCAAAAGGCCTTCGATAGAGTCCAACACGACAAGCTTATCGAGAACCTAAACAGTATTAATCTGAATCAAAGCGACATACGATTAATAAAAAAGTTATACTTTAACCAAGCAGCAATAGTGCGGGTTGATGATTTGGTGACGGACGAAATCAAAATCCAGAAAGGCGTCCGACAAGGCTGCGTCCTGTCCCCACAACTGTTCAATTTGTACTCCCAGTTTGTGTTTCGAAGGGCGATGGAGAACAGAAGAGAAGAGGTAAATATTGGAGGGGCACTAATTAATAATCTTAGATTCGCGGACGATACTGCAATAATGACGGAAAGTGGAGAAGAGCTACAAACACTACTAGAGAGAGTTTACCAAGCGTGCGAAGAAGTAGGACTTACCATTAACATAGAAAAAACGAAATTCATGGTAATAAGTAAAAACCCCATATTTACCCTGTTATCACACTAAATGGAAACCAAGTAGAGCGGGTTCAAAAATACAAATATCTTGGAACAGTCATTAATGACCTACTAGATCCAGATGGAGAAATCAAGATCAGGATAGAAATGGCTCGAAAGACATTTATTGAATACTCTTCAATGTTCACAAGTAGAAGTTTGTGCCTGCGAATTAGATTAGGGTTCATGGAGTGTTATGTGTGGTCAGTGTTACTGTACGGGGTCGAAACCTGGACCTTAAAAGCCCAAACTATCAAAAAACCTGAAGCTTTCGAGATGTGGACATATAGGCGCATGCTAAAGATACCCTGGACACATAAAATAACGAACGAAGAAGTACTAAGGCGCATCGGACATGAAAGGAAACTATTAAAAATTATCAAGATACGTAAAACAGCATACATAGGTCATATTCTGCGCAACGACAAATATATACTGCTACAAAACATAATGCAGGGAAGAATAGAGGGGAAGAAAGAAAAAATCCTGGCTCCGTAATATAAGAGAGTGGACAGGAATGAATGTTGAAGAACTGTTCCATGTGGCAAGAGACAGAGACGCATTCAGAAAGGTGGTCGTCAACCTTCAATGAGAAGACGGCATCAGAAGAATAATGAAGATAGCAAGCTCATTTACATTGTTTTGAGTGAAAATTTAAAAAAATATTCTCAAAAGTGGTTGCTAGAAATCATTTTTGGTATCTTCCATTTTGTTCGCCAAACTCTGCAGAACTATTGAAAGTTTGCACAAAGTACTCTAGAACTACTTCATATCCACCAAGAACTCCGACCTAATATTATATTTTTGCAAATTCGGTTGCTAACTCCACAAGACTGTTTTTAACAATCATAAATTAACATCTGTTTTAAAAACAAATTTTTACCTCCAGAGCTCCATATCTCAATTGCTATTCTATATACAACATATTAGCTTCCACTGATATTAAGTCTAATTAGTTTGTTAATAACGCACACTATTTCACTGGTCAATCTAGCTAGTCCAACTAGATATTATCAAGTCAATATTCCTGCTGGTGCATTCTAGTATACTGGGAGTACTTAGTTGTCTGAAATTTGCTAATCTAGCTAGTATATTAATCAAGATTTAGACAATAAATTAAGACAGCAGCAAGAATCAGCTGTTTTCAACAATCTAGAAACTATACAGGGTGTTAGGTAAACATGCGGGAAAAATTCAAACGGTTATTCCTTGGCATATTCTAAGAATATTTTGTCTTATGATGAATGAACCCTTTGTTTCGACAGGGTGAACAAAATTTGCGACAGTAACAACATTTTATTATCAAAAAGTGCATGTAAAGTTGCCGAATCTACAATAAATGTTCGAAATGACATCCTCCAGCCTGGATACAAGCATTCAATCTTCTCGTCATTGAGTGCCGAACTCTTTCCAACACACAAAGGTTGTTTATAATAGACCTTTTTACGGTTAGTTAGCGCATCCGCCAAGTTTGAAAGCTGGGAATATGAAAGTTTCGGGCACATATTTAGCTTTACGTCAAAAAGTTCGGGCACTTTTTGACGTATAACATGGCGGAAATTGATGCATGCGCACAAAAAAATTTCAACTATGAAAAAATCTATTGAGTTACACTCAGCAATTATCCGATTTCGCAAGTCGTCCAAATTCTCCACTGGAGTAGCGTAAACTAATGACTTCAGATAGCCCCTAAAGAAATAATCCACGGGGTTTAAGTCTGGGGATCGAGCAGGCCATGCGTGTGTCCCACCTCGACCCATCCAGCGATCTCCGTATGTTGCTGTTAAAAAATCACGAGCAACTAAACTGAAATGTGGTGGTACACCATCGTTCATAATCCACACTGCAATTCTTGTCGCCAATGGTACATCCTGCAGAACGTCGTCATCCTGCAGTGTTTCTTCTAAAAAGTTGAGGTACGCCAGTAAATCTTGCTGGTAGAAATACCGGTCCAATTAGATAGTGACCCACAATGCCAACCCAAACATTCCACAACCCAAGGAGAACTGATGTTGAAATCAATCTTCACATACCTCTTGTGGATTTTCATCTGAATTTTATGAAAATTCCTTATAGCATTTCTTGAAAAACTGGCTTCATCGGTAAAAATAATCTGTGTCAGGAATTGAGGGATTAGAACTAATATTTGCAAAAGCCATTGACATAACGCAATACGTGGACGATAATCAGCAGATAGTAGTGCCTGAACACCTTCAATGTGGTATGGATACAACAAGTTGCCCTTAAGAATTTTCCAAACTGTCCAATTACTTACATTCAAAGTATTGGCAATTTGTTGCGCAGAAGTACTTGGATCTTCCTTTATCATGTCTAGCGCATTCTGTTCCAGTTGTACCGTTCTTTTTTTTTCATTTCGTTTCAATGTGCCTGTTTCATGAAGACGTCGATGCATGTTTTCGAAAAATTTTCGGTCGTGGATATTGCGGCTAGGAAACCGTTATGTACAATCGTGTAGCTTGTAATGAATTGTCATCAGAAAGTCCATACATAAAATGCATGACAGTCATTTCGGCGTTCGTATACATGGTAGACGACTTCACTAACTATTAAAGACACGTCAAACAGACAAACGTCACTCAATGCAAACAACTGCGACCGATACAGGTGATAATCACTGACGTATTCAAATCCACTTGTACATTAGTGGATAAAACAGCTTGGGGGTTTAGGTAGGGATAGTACCTGGCGTAGCTGGGGAATGGCCTCCTAGACTGGGTAGGGACAGGGACAGGTTTCCTACTCTATGGATTGTAGCGGAATGAGAGAGGCTCTCCAAAGTACAGCGGCGTTCCTCAGCCTTGAATATTGGGGCTACTGTCTTTGCTACTTAAGGGCACTCACTCTCACTAGTTGTCTCAGGTATCTGTGCCACTAGGATCGGAGCCTGAACCTGTAGCAGTAAACGGGGTATTACGTGCAAGCCCCCCTGTTACTCTGTGCACAGTCACCCTCATTCACCATCAACCATCCCCACCCCTTCTTCACCAACAAACTACACGCAATACCACCATAACATCAGGCGGCATCGAGACATTTGTATGTTCTCAATGCCAACGTACCATCCGATCTCGCATCGGTCTCTGGAGCCACCAACATGCGCATAAGCGGAGGCGGCAATGGTAATGAGGGAAGGATCTTCGGCAACGAAAAAATCCCGACGACGAGATAAAACAGCCGTTCCAAGTTATCGTCAACAATTTTTTGTACTTGATAAAGTCCTTATTTTTTTGTACTTGATAAACTGATTGGCGTACGACATACTTTTATTTACATTTATGATTTCAACAAATATCGAATATGACAACCATATTCGAGCAAGATTTCGCAAGTTTTGTTCAGCCTGTATCCTCGAAACAAAGGAGTTTTTCAGATATCATCATACGACAAAATATTCTTAGAATATACCAAGGAATAATCCCTTGAATTTTTTTCGCATGCTTGCCTAACACCCTGTATACTATCTTTAGAGCTCGATTGATATTCTATGTATAACATTATAGTTTTCAGTGTTATTAAGCCTAATTAGTTTCTTAATATCACTCCAAATTTCAGTGGTCTAGTCCGACTATATTAAACAACAAAGTAAACAAATTGCGTATATCAATATCTCACTTGCAAAGTATTGTAACTCAGTTAATAATCTAGCTGGACTATTCTAGTATATTGGGAGATTTAGTGGTCGGGTAGTGGTGGAGGAACAAATTTACCGTGTTCTAATAGTACCTCGCTATTTTGAATGAATATTAATCGAAACTTATACACTCAATCCTCCTTCAAGACAATTGATTCCTTCCGTGTTATTTAGACACCGTGTTATTTATACGCCGTGTTATTTAGACACCGTGTTCTCGAGTGCCGTGCTATAGCGAAAATATATGTCGTGCTATAACGCGATAGTCGCTAACGCCAAACAAAAAAACCGAATGTTGTTTTCTCTTACAAATATCTATAATATTTGTAGAAGAAAGAATAAGATAAAAACTATATTTTAAAATATTATGAGTCACTTAAATTTACTTTCTTTGTGTTACAAACCCAATTCTTAAATATTCCAATATTTTATGGAAACGAAAAGTAAATATTTATGAGACAACGATACAAACTAATAATATATGCACATATTATTAAATACAATAAATTCAAAAAAAAATCCCGGAATAAAAATCGTTTCGGTGAGTTTTTTTTTCAATTTTCTATTATCATTTTCTGTTTTTAGTGGAACATTTGAAGAAGCTACTGTTACGTAAAGGAAAACGTTAATAGTATATTAAAGAACGAGTTCAATAAGTGCGATTTCTAAGCACGCGTTCATGTTTAGAAAACGACGAGCGTAGCAATGAGATTTGTGATGGACAAGTGCGAAAAACGCCTTATGAACAAGTTTTTTTATACAATTTTTTTCTATTTTGTGCCCTTTTATGCCATTTCTAAATAAAAAAATCGCCGATACATATTGAGAAAATTGTATCGCACTCGGCGAGCCATTAACGAACCCAAATCAGTGCTTTAATGACTGCATTATAGACGTAAAATAGAAAAACATTTTAAAACGCGGAAAAGATAAATTACCAATGTGCGAACCTCCGGTTTGTTTATAAACAGAAAAATGTTTCTGTAGACGCAACTGTAAGAAGCTTGTATTCGCCCACATAAAATCTACATAACATAATTAACGACGATACCAAATAACCAAGGAAAAGACCATAAAAAAAATCATTAAATAAATGCTAAATTACCTCAATTTATATTAACATTAAATACCTACATGAAATTTATTAGCATTGCTACCAAATTAATTATAATAATCATATATTTTATCTTATATTAACATATGAGACACACCGAAATTACATCGTTGTTAGCTTATAATCCAAACATATGACTAAAGCTGAAATAAAATATAAAACAAAGACACTTAATACGTAGACACTAATTGGGTCTTTGTTCTCAGTGTGCCATTGTAGACATTGATCAGCGTATTGTTTCACCAGCTGAAGATAACTTACAATTAGGCTAGATGCCAGTGAAACCAGATTAATGAGAGTGAGAATATTCTTTTATATTTTCAGTTCTTTTTGCTTTACTTTAAATCACGAGATTCTTATATTGTAGACTGATAATATATTAAATGTGTCTCGGAGATGAATTTTTTGGATTTTGCAGGAAGACATTTTTGAAATAACAGTTTCAACTTTTTTTCACCAGAAGATTATTTCTTCATTAAATTTTCGCATCATGCAAAATTCGCAAAATCTTATTTTGAATAATTTTGTAATAGGACATTAAAGGACGAGTTCAGTAAGCTCGATTTTACAGCACGCGTCATCAATTTTGGAAAACGACGAGTGCTGCAAAACGCCTTACGACCGAGTTTTTTATAGTATTTTTTCTATTTTGCGCCCTTTTATGCCATTTCTAAAGAAATCCGCGATACATATTGAGAAAATTGTATCGCACTCGGCGAGCCATAGCCGCACGCATATGAGTGCTGTTATGAGTCCATTACAGACGCAAAATAGAAAAAAATAATTATTATAAATGAATTTGTTCCACAAAAACCATTTTTGCTTTTGATTTCAGAAAATTCTTGAATTAATATTAAATAAAATTGCTAAAGTTTTCCAAAATAAAATTGCGTATGAGAAAGTTATTGCCACTTGAAATTTGGACAAACTTAAAAAATAAACTGTTTTGGTTTTGGAATTTGTTAAAGGTATTTTTGAAATAGCATTGGTCATACAAAAAAACTCTTTCACCTGGTGATCGTCGTCGTCGTCGAGATTTCTTCGTTGCCGAAGATCCTTCTCTCATTGCCATCGCCGCATACGCTCATGGGCCTGTTGATAGCTCCAGAGACCGATACGAGATCGGATGGTACGTTGGCATTGAGACCATACAAATGTCTCGATGATGCCAGATTTTATTTATGGTGGTGTTGCGTGTAGGGAATATGCCGGAATTATTGTGGCAGATGTTACGCCAAGAGTCTCTGTCTTCACACAGAGATTCCCAGGTGTTCTCTATTCCGGCCTTCTTTACTACGGGGTGAATGACATCTTTATACCTCTTTTCTGGTCAACAGGATATCGCTGACCATGGGATAGCTCACCAAAGAAAATTTGTTTTGAGAGCCGATCATCTGACATCCGGCAAACATGCCCTAGCCAGCGCAGTTGATTGCGCGCCAAGGTGTTCTCTATAGAGTCGGCTCTTTCCCGAATTTCTTTGTTATAGATGAAATCATGCTATTTAACACCCATGATACAGCGCAGCTATGAATTCTATTTAGCATTTCTCCAGTGTTATTTGTACACAATCCAGCACTCACTACCGTATAGTAGAATGGATAAGACAACTGCTTTCAAAACGAGGTCTTTTGTGTGTATGGTCAGGTCACTACAGCCAAATACTCTCTCCCGGAGTTTAAAGAAGCCATGCGAGGCACACCGTAGACGGTGGCTAATTTGGACATCCAGGTCGCAATTCGCTGTCACTAGACTTCCCAGTAGTTGAATTGTTCCATCTATAGATATATATCTACGTGTGGCTGATGCTGCTGGTGGATGAAAGCTCATAATAAGTAGTATGGTTTTGGACGTGTTTACCTCCATCCCAAGAGAGCCATATACACTTGAGAATGTGTCCCTCATGTAGATTGTAGTTTTGGTGGTAACGACTTGTACTGCGACCTTCGTAGATGTATTGTACTCCATCCTTTTCCTCTAAACGTTGGTATAGACGTTGGTATACCCATTTAGAGCGCCTCCACTACACCTGATTCCTTTAGGGAGTTCAGAATCTGGGTGGGATTCACCCAGATCCTATTTAGTTTCAGGCAAGCTTTTGTTCTTTTCTGGTTAACTTGTTTTCTGTTTTCATTTTAATGTGTTCATCATACATTACGCTTCTTCTGCTGTGTTGGCCAAAATAACAAGGTCATCTGCATACAGCAGCTAAGTGAGGGATCTCTTGCGTACATTTTTCTGGACTTTAAGACGTGCTAGGGTATGTAACCCTTTGTCAAAGCGATATCGGATGCACTCGATCCAAGCATAAGAGCAACGCAGTCATGAAAATATTGAAAAGAAGAGGTGCTAATACGCAGCTTGCCTTACACCATCAGAAATGTTGAAAGAGCCGGTGATATCGCCACCTGCAATAACTTGTACCTTGTTGTCCATATGAAGATTCGCAATTATATTCACTAGCTTTGCAGGACAGAAAATCGTAAGAGTATTTGCCACAGGGCTTGCCTGTTGACCATGTCGAATGCCTTCCGTAGATCCACAAAAATAGCAAACATAGAAGAATGCTGCTCCCACACTTTTTTCTGGAGCTGTCCAAGTGTGAAGATCATATCTGTTGTCTTAGTACAAGGGCCTTATGATTACTCATTAAATGTCGAACATATTCATGCGACATTTTATTGGAAATATAATTTTTCTAGAATTGGTGAAACCATCCTAGGTTATAGATAATCATACAAACTTAAAACAAACGGAACACAGCCTGAATATATAAATATATTCAGCCTTTCCGGAGCTCTATAATAATTATTGAGTCTTTTTAGGACTACCAAAACAAATCTCACATGAAATTGGTAAATTTGAAGCAAAGCTGTGCTGATGAGAGATAAATCTCGAAACGCGTCCACAGATGGTTAGCCACTTAAAGTATCGGAAAGACATGATCTTAAAAACAATGTTATTTTTATGTTTTTTGTTGAGTGCCACGAAGGTGGACTGAAAGCTGTAAAATAACTTACAAATTTCATGTGAGATTTGTTTTGGTAGTCCTAAAAAGACTCAATAATTGTTATAGGGCTCCGGAAAGGCTGCATATATTTATACATTCTGTTCTGTTTTAAGTTTGTATAATTTTTCTAATCCTAATCCTTAATTTTTCTAAATTTCTTAAAATGTAGCAAAAAAATTAAAAAAAATGTTGCATAGACAATGTTATCTTCAATGATCATTTCAAATTTCCAGAACAAACCTTTTTAATTTTGGATTTTCGACATTTTTTTGGAAAATTTGCAGAATTTTCTAAACATTCAAACTCTGACGAAACTTCAAATCAGGAGCTAATAAGGCATATTTTGCAATAACCACTATATCCCCACAAAAATTTGTGTCATAAAAGCCAAAAGAGCTTTGAATTTTTAATTGCTGCAAGATGTTAAAAACATTGATTTTTCGAAAATAAATTATCAACGCCGTATGCCGAATAGGAAACCTTGGCGGAACGTGTTCGCGAGCCGGCATTTTTGCTTAATAATAGTTTATTTACGTTCCCTTACATGAAATGGCTAATAACCAAGAAAGAGCTACTCAGTTTAACTGAAAAATCCAGCAATAATTCTTGTGGTGCCGTAACCGAAGACAAAAAGACACCAAGACTCAAATTACTTGTAATAGCCCGACGACTTTGAGACGCCGGACAACCTTTAACTTCCCAGAATTACGTGGTTTCTACATTCTAAGACCCGGTCTGGGATTCCTGGAAGTTTCCCAAGAAAATAACGCTGGACAGAAATTTTAGAAAACGTATTCCGCGAATTTCTTGGAGAATTAATTTTAAAAACGTTTACACAAAACAAAAATTAGTTACAATGTCAATCTGCAAAAAAAAAATTACAAATTCCGTGAATACTTCTCTTGGTTTTATAATTTCTAGAAACATTTTTAATGAGCATAATTGAATTTCATGAATTTCTTTGAGATATTTAGTATTAGACTGTAAAACTATTTTGTATTGTTAAAATTAATTATAGGAAATCTTCAATGTGTATGTTTTATGAAACACATTAACGCGATATTTATAAATTTGAAAGAAAGATGAAAAATCTTTAATATTGGAGACAGGATGTCGTTAAACGAATTAGTTTATTTGGATTTTCCAAACTTTCTGAAATTTTGCCAATGTAAGTTTTCCCATGTGTCGCACATATAATTAAGTCGAAATTAATGCATGAAATCCTACAAATAAATATAGAAACTGTCAATTACTATTTCTAAAATTAAATATGTATTTATTAGTACATCTGTACAATAAAAACTGTGGACACGAGCAGAAATGGATTAAAAAATCTTCGTTTTAGATGGTTCAAGTATATTGACAACATGCCAATGTAATTTCTTAAAATTTACAGCAGAGCGGCGCTAAATTGTTCTAAATTTAAATGAAATCATAATAAAAACCTGCACTGCAGCTTGGCATTTGATGCTATCATTATATATTATATATTATCCACTATATCCTAGGAGCAACGAGGTGGATAATGATAGCCGAGTAATATTTTTACATATTTCAGACATAAAACGCGAATAAATTCAGATAAGCGCTGTTTCACATGAAATTAAACAATTCAATCATAAAGAAATCTACAGTGAATATTAACAGTTGCAGAAAATAAAATTGCTACCACGTTGTAGATACTAACTGTATTTAATCTGTCGGTTTGATTTTGAAAAAGTACTTGTATTATGTCTAAAATATGATTTATATCACGACAAGATTTATATTTTAAGAATGTCAACTTGTGTTAACACATGATATTTATGTGTTTACTACTTCTGTCAATATTTTGGAACGATTTAGTTCGAAACCATGCTTTATGATTGATGGTTTTAAAAACAAAACACATTAAATTACAATCGGATAAAAATTGAATTAGATTAGTGTTTTAGATAAAGCTACTTTGGTATAATATATCACTGCAGACACGTGTAAACTAACAGTTGAACAAGATACAGTCTAAACGCGTTAACTTGAACCCAATACCTTTTGCGTATTCTTAAAAAAATCGTTTACTCGAAGCAGAGACTGGAAATAAAAAATTCAAACGCAGAATGTTTAGACTCTATAAGCCGAATTAGTCAGTGAGCATGCAACTAGAACAGATTTTCTTTTAGAAATATACTTGATATTTCAGCTGTCAAAATACAACCAATGACACGTAGAAAAAAACGCAATTACTTTCCAAACATACTAATCCAAAAAGTTTTTTCGGTGTAAAAACAATTATAAATAAATTGTGAAAAAACTCATTATAAATAAATTGTGTTTTAAACATTTTAAAATAAATTATATAAACTAATCATATTTTATATTATCTATAAATGAATATTTTATTATTGTTTTTTTTTTTAATTTATACCTGACCGGAATTTCGTAAACCTTATAAAAAGAACAACATTTTTAACATTTACAGGATGTCGATTTTATTTCTTGGTGAGATTTTTTGTGGCCACCACAGCAGGGCTAAAGGCAGGTGCATAAGGGGCTCAACCCACCGCACCTGACACCTTGAGGGCTTCACTTCACCTTCGTGAAAACCAAAATATTCGCTAATGAATACTTTAATACACACACAACCTATTTTTAGACAAAAATAATAATTCCAGAGAATTAAGAAAGACACTACAAATGACCTTAATTTAATTCAGTATTATATATAAATTTAAATAAATAAATATTATATATATATAAATTGTGTTATTTTTAAATATAAATTATAGGAAAAAAATCTAACACAGTACTACTTTTTATTGTTGCAATTTAGACGACATATAATCTATATTATATCGCATCTAAATTATGGTCTGTTCTACTCTGTGACCTCTGTTTTGTTTATTATATTGAGCTTCAATTAAGATTATTCCTTGAAAGTTCTTCAAATTATATGTTAAATATTTGACATAAACACAAATTATTTAAGATATAATATATTGTTTTTAGAACATATTAATTTTAAATTTTTAATACTTTATTATTATTTAATGAATGTTCAGTGTTTTTGTTAACTGGATAAAGTGAATAATAATATGAATAAATAACTATATAATAATAAATTTCGGATTGCGATAATGAATGTAATAAACTCTTATTGATAAGAAGTGAACGAAACAATATTCAATTAAAATGCTATTGACTGTGGTCGTCCTATACCCTACTAGAAAATGAATGAGAAATAATAACAGTCGTAAGATTAGTAATAATAAATAGCTATACGCGTACGTCATTCTATTATCGAGAAAACAAGTCGATCCGCGATATAGAGCTAACGTAACAGCAGGCAAGTCGTCAGCCGAGGTGGACGGACACATGATTCTGGCTGGCAAAAGGGTGGGAGAGTGTGTACAGTTTTCCGATTTAAATTGCCCGGTTTCATTGTTAATGTAATTCTTATCATTCTTGTAAAAATAAATTGTAGTGTAAAAATAAAATAATATTTTTTGTATATGAACTAAAACAAATAATTACTGCAAAAATGGCTTTTTTACAGGAAAATGTATTGTCGAAAATTGATATAAAAAAATTAACTATAGCAAAAACTATAGCAAAATAAAAGATCGGTTCCAGAACTAAAAAATCAGCAAAAATAATTATTTACACTTAAATCGCTATTTACATGCTTCCACAATTTGTTTCAACAAGATTGAAGATATAATACAAGCGTATTTTTATTGTATACAGTAAATTATCGTTTGAAAAAAAGGCAGGCTACTAATTTATAAAACACAAAAACTAGTCAAAGTAAAATAAGTAACCTTTTATTTGTGGTCATTTTTAACAAAAATAATACGTGCGTGGCATTGCTATAATACATCATTAGAAATATCTTGGTTATCTTCTTGCTTTACTGGGTCTTTCAGAAATTCATTTGAAAAAATTAGCACTGGTTTCCTATTTAATCAGTGTATTTATATCTGCGACCAATTAATTAATAGCAGTTTATCTACTCACACACCAAAATGAACACATTAATAAATACGTTATTGTATGTAAAGGATGCCATTATTATAATCGTGTGTAAAAGTATCCAAAACGTGCGTAAAAGTAGACTTCTGTTTGTTGTTTGTTTCTGTTAGTGTAAATATAGACGTGAAATAAATTTTCTGACGTATATTAAAGTGGAATTAATTTTTCATATTTTGAAGTCTCGACATCTCAGTCTGGATTTATCTGGCCTAACATAACTTAACCGGGGTTCAAGGGTAGTGCATGCGCACCGTACGACAACCGTACAGGAAGAGATTGTCGCATAGCCTCTCCTACCCAATTCCGACTCTCACCTCCACGTGAACCCTGGTAACCTGAGTAACCTCGTCGGAGATGCGGTAACCAATCCGTATGGAAGACGAGAGCGGGAGAGAAGGCCCTCCGATAAGGGGGTTTAGCTTGGAGCTAACAACCCCATCTTAGAAAAAAAAACCGTTACGAAAACTCTAAGAAAAAAGACCGGACTGAATCTACGACGACGAATTGGCCAGAAAACGGACAAAGATCTGACCCTACATACATGGAATGTGCGATCACTATACAGGCCCGGAGCACTGCCAAAAACAAGATATCTGGACCAAGTGCAGGAGAATCTATTAGCAATGAAGGTGACCGGATGGAAAGGTAATGCCCGGAATAGATTGGAATGGAAAAAAATTCTAGAGGAGGCCAAGACCCTTTGGCTCCCCATGGGTTGTGGAGCCAAAGCTGATGATGATGATGAATATAACTTAACCTGACCATAATC
Organism: Phosphuga atrata; assembly: GCA_944588485.1. Taxonomy (NCBI): domain Eukaryota; kingdom Metazoa; phylum Arthropoda; class Insecta; order Coleoptera; family Silphidae; genus Phosphuga; species Phosphuga atrata. The sequence goes on along the minus strand of OX155892.1, from coordinate 76,123,789 downwards.
TAATCTAGATTTACCTAGATTACATCGACAACGACCAAATAGTGTTCCCGGCACTGTGCGTTTTTACTAGTTAGCAATTTTTTCCACGGAGGCGCTGAACATTAGTATTTTATCATGCTTCGTAGATAAAATAATGTATGACACACGTGTGTGAGACTTTTGTGCATGAGTTGCGAAGTTTAAAGCACGAGCCGAAGACGAGTAGTTTAATCGCAATGAGCCCTTCTTCACACACTTGTACCATAAACTACTATTGTGATACAAGTGTGTGAAGAAGGACTTTTGGGCATGAGTTGCAAAGTTTATAGTACGAGCCAAAGACGAGTGCTTTAACCGCAATGAGTGCCAAAAGCCTTTCACACATGCATCAAACATTATTTTATCTACGAAGCATGTTAAAATACAGTTGAATCTACAAAAAAAAAATTGTTTCTTACCGATAATATTGAAAATTGTAATTTTGATAGGCAAAATACTTCCAATCACAGACACAATAAGGTTAGAATGAACAATAAGGTTAGAACACTATTTGGTCGTTGTCGATGTAATCTAGGTTAACCTAGATTTAATCTAGATTCGGTTATGGATAGATTAAATTATATTAGACAGATAAATTCAAAGTGATAAATCCGAGACTCCGAAGTGATTCAAAATAAGAACAAAATATTTAATTGTAATAAACGTCACAAAATTTATTTTCAATACGTCTGTTTTATTTAGTGACGCGAGTTGTTGCCATAGTAACAACAAACAGAAATCGTTTAATAATGAAACTCCATTTGATTTACATTGGACTTTTACGCACGATTTGGATACTTTTACACAGGATTATTATAATGACATCCTTCAAAAACTATTATTAATTTACTTATTAATGTGTTCATTTTGGTATGAAACTTGTGAAACTAATATAAGAATATTTTAGAAGTCTTTCACTTTTTTTAAATGTTGCATACGCAGAAACAAAAATGTCCCTTAAATCGAAGTTCGTAAAATCGAGCTTTTGCAATATTTAAATATTAAAGTTGTTTAGACGATAAAGTCATTTTCACAGCGGTGGATCTAGGTCTTGCGGGACCTAGGGCTTATTGAAGTTCAATGGGGCCCATATTTGTTAATAGGGCTTCACACGAGAACGATATTTTTCTCATCTCGTCTCGTAAAAACGAGACGAGACCGAGACGAGGCAGTTTTGAAAATTATTTAGGCGAGAGCGAGACCGTATGTCGCTCTCGCGAGACACAAGAGCGTAGCGTATGCGGTCTCGCTTTTGCGAGACATGAGAGTCTCGTTTCTGATCTCGTTCATACTTCTTCTTCAATCTCTGACACGGGCAGCCGTAATATTTTCTTGCATAAATTCCTCGTGTATTCCAAATGTAATGGCCTCGGGCAAGTTACATTTCATTATATATTTGACGATATTTGACGAGATGAGACAAACGGTTACGAGAGCAAGAGCGAGACGAGACAAACGGTTCCTGGAGCGAGAGTGAGAATGAGACGAGAGTAATTTTTTTCACAACTAACGAGAGCGAGACGAGATTGTTGTAACTCTCGCCCTATCTCGTCTCGTGTGAAGCCCTATTTGTTAAATCAAGAATCTTTAAATTGGGGTTTAAAATTAATTTTTTATTACATTAAAACAACCAAATTGAAACTTATCCTGACCAATTATGTAACACCAAGCTTTGCAAAATTTTCGGTTTTTAAGATTTTCTAGTCATAGTAATTTTTTTACTTCTTGACTGGATTTTGATGTTTGTGTTTCATTTAAAGAAGAAACATTATACCATTGTTCACGTAAAGGTATCCTTATTAAAATTTTAAGTAGGGCTCGTTTTCTCGTCTCGTCTCGTAAAAGTTATTATAACGATATACCTTCCAAATTTAAGGATTCTAGTTTAAGACCTATATTGGACCTTTATATTGATGAATCACTCATTGAAGATACTTTCTTCTATGTATAGATATAAGCATTAGAACGGTCACTGCAAAGATTTCGTAGAAAGTAATTGTTCTACAGGGTTAAATTCGTTACCAAATTTTGTGTAAAGAACTCATGTAAACTGAAATATTGTTAAGTTTTCAACATTATCTTATCATTTCTTAATTTTTAAAGGAGAATTTTGATACCAATTTCCAAATCTCTAACATATCTAGCTTCTGAGATATAAGTATCCCTCATTTGCAGCCCCCTTAGCTTAGCTAGATTTTCAGAAAATGAGAAACACGTGTTTTTCTATTTTTTAAGAGGAATCTTTCTGCTAATTTTTACTATTGTGGCATATTCGGTTTCAGAGATATACGTTATAAAAATATTCAACCCCAAATTTCCAGCCGTCTTAACCCTTTCGCTACGGGGTGCTTTTCTACAAGTCGTGCCCTGTGTACGGGGTACTGAGGGTAGTGCTTTTACTCTTTGCGTATAAATAATAATTACTTACTCTTTGCGTATAAATACGGTTCCCGTAGTCTGTTCCATATTAAGTACAATTGTATTTTCCTATTATTGATCTTTATTATTGATATTTTATTGATACTTTATCTATTATTGTCTTTCCCATATTAAGTACAAAAAAAACGCTTGCGGATTTATCCGGTTCCCGTACACACGGCACGAAAAAATTTTACGGCTTTATCCGGTTACCGTAGCGAAAGGGTTAATAGTGAAACGACAATATAGACATCCTAGTCAAAAACTTCTCCTTTGCTCCTTTTTCACCCACTTACAAACGAGATTTCCAAAAATCCTTCCTTAGTGGGTGCTTACGTCATAAAGGCAACGTCCCTTCCAAATTTCACGTTCGTAAATTTTTGATAACAAAGTTTTGATAATAATTCAATTTTTCTGGGCTCTTGCACTTGGGGCCCCAAGTTTAAGCTCCATTAGTTTCTATGTAGATCCGCCTCTGCATTTACATTGTTTACATTCACATGTCTTGTCCAATCGTGTCCAGTCTTGGCCAGTCTTGTAAAGTCTTGCCCGGCCTTGTCTAGGACTTCACACGAGAGCCTGGTTTCTGATCTCGTCTTCAATCTTTGACTCTGACAAGGGCAGCCGTAATATTTTCTTCATAAATTTGAACTGCTCGTTCTGGGCTCGGGCAAGTTCGGTTTGCTCGGGTTCAAATGCATGAAGAAAATTTTTGCGGCTGGCCGGAACGAGATCAGAAACGAGACTCTCGTGTGAAGCCCTAGCCTTGTCCAGTCTTATCCAGTCCTGTCCAGGTCTTGTACAGTCTACTCTTGTCTAGTATTCTCCAGCCATGTACAGTCCAATCGTGTCCAGAAAATTTATTTTCACTACGTATATATTTTTTTGGCCTCCTGAATTGTAAAGCTAGCTTTGACATTGAGTATACGTCCAGCGAAACTAGATTTTTACACACAATGTTGCAAAGTACGGCTACGATTCGGTAAATTTTAACCTTTCAGGGACACTTACAAAATAAATTAAGCATAAGACAATAAAATCTAATTTAGAAAACGCTACTTTACACCATATTTGTCACAATAATGTAGAGAATAAGAGTGATTTTTTTAATTTTACTGTGCGTGTGACATGTGGAAAAATGACACATTATGTACCTAATGAATTTGAATTAGTAAAAATGTCAAAGTTTGTGAGTATAAAAAATTAAATAATTTCCAATATTGTAATTAATCTAAATCTATTTTGTTTTTTTAAATAATAATTGTCGGCCAAAAAATCTTATACAAATTTCGTGCGGAAATGATTTTACAATGCCCCAGCAAACGAGCTGTTGCATTGAAAAATCAACGATTCCGCACTCTAATGTAAATAACTATTTCTATAGTGACGCGGTTGTCGCCATAGTAACAATAAACAGAAATCAATTAAGTCAAGTAATTCAACTCCATTTGATTTACGTTGGACTTTTACGCACGATTGGGATACTTTTACACACGATTATTTTAATGGCATCCTTCACATACAATAAAATTATTGTAAATACTTATTAATGTGTTAATTTTGGTGTACGAGTAGATACAAATATTTTAAAATTAAATCTTTCACTTCTTTTAATTGTTGCATACGCACTAAAAAAAATTGTCCGTTAAATCGAAGTTCGTAAAATCTAGCTTTTGCGATATTTAAATATGAAAGTTGTTTAAACGATAAAGTCATTTCATAGGGGTGGATCTAGGTCTTGCGGGACCTACAGCTTATTGAATTTCAATGGGGCCCCCATTTTCTGTTAAATTAAGAATCTTTAAATTGGGGTTGGCCTCCTGGCCCCGTTTTTCACCCACTTACAAAGGAAATTTCCAAAAATCCTTCCTTAGCGGGAGTTTACGTCTTAAAAGCAACGTCCCTTCCAAATTTCGCGTTCGTAAATTACAACGTTGATAATAATTCAATTTTTCTGGCTTCTTGACACTTAGGGCACCAGAACTTAAGCCCTAATAGTTTCTATGTAGATCCGCCCCTGCAATTAATTTGTTTTTGGTCTTGTCTGGTCTTCTTTAATCTTGTCTGGTCTTCTCTAGTCTTGCCTAGCCTTGTCTACTCTTGTCTAGTCTTCTCCAGCCATGTACAGTCTTGTTCAATCGTGTCCAGTCTTGTAAAGTCTTGTCCCGTCTAGTCCGCTCTTGTCCGGCCTTCTCCAGTCAACTCTTGTCTAGTGTTCTCCAACCATGCACTTGTCCAGTCTTGTAAAGTCTTTTCCTATCTTGTCCGGTCTAGTTCGGTCTTGTCCGGCCTTGCCCAGTCATTGTTATACGTTTTTTAAATGAATTACGTAATGTAATTAAATTTAATGAAAATTTCTGCGTCAAAGCTTGACTGCAATCAAGAACGCAGTGATTCATCGACGCAAAAACGTCAACATGTCTTGGGGTAGAAATGGCAATGTAAATCACACTTTTGTATCTATGAAGAAGTGGAAGAAACATTGCTTACTCGTTCACGAAAGAACGTAACATGCTATTTTAAGGGTACGACTTAACATTTTTGTAACTACTACACTGTTTTCTCGCTAACGTTGAAAACATTATAATCAGTCCCAAGCGCACGCAAAAGTGTGAATAGATGATTCACCTTTATCAACCGCGCTACACTTTAAACCGCACGTAAAATTGCGTGCAAGAGTGTCGTTGATTCGTCAGAGCGTATGAAAGGGTTTTTTAGCGTATGTGTAAAGGGTATTATTTTGTTATTTGAAAAATTATATCTCTAATTTAAAATTAAAATTAGATTTTCAGAAAATCTGTTTGTAAAAAAGCGAAACTATTAGAAAAATAAACTAATATAATATACTAAATAATAAAATATACTAATTGTAAATAATTAAATATATATTTTAATGAATATATAATTTCAGTACGACCACAAAAGAATTCAGTAATATAAAATTAAAAATTCAAGTTACATCCTCTAATTTAAGGTTCTTCTAAATAAAGGATCACAAAAGAAACCAGAAATATAACACGCATAAGAAAGTGACAGTCGCTCCTATCTTCAACATAAAATTATTAATTTGTTAATTAGTTTTAACTAGTTTAAATATTTGGTATTTACTTAAAACTTGCGCAAAAATCGTAGAAATTATACATTGACAAATATTTTCTTGACTTAAAGTAATAATAAAATCCTGTTTTGTTTTAAATTATGAAATAAAACCAAAATTAAAAAATATATTATAAAATTAATATTTAATTAAAAAATGATCGTCGAATTTTGTGGCGATTCGAATAACACAGCGGACGATCAGCGAGTATCTGGTGTGTATTTTGAGGGACTGCAGTATATGTGAGTATACTTGAGGGGGGATGCGGGGACCCCGGAGGGTACGACTGCGAGACAGCACAGACAGCGTATGACGCCAAAGTGATAGTCAACACGGCGCCAAAGTACAATACCGTGCAAAATATTTGCCAGCAACGGAATGCCATGATAGATTCGCGTTAAAGTGATGATGATTTGCAGGAAAATACCATTGGGGCTTGCTTACCTTATGACATCCAGGAAGTTATGGCTTTTCCAGACGGATATTGTTTACATTATATCCCAAGTTGGCACATATTTAGTACACTTTAAGTTTTTATTGTCTGTCATTTGTTTTAAATTTGAATTAAATTAAGTTAACTTTTTATTGTATTTATTCACTGATAAGACTCGCACAGGTTTTTTTTATATAATTTGTAATATGTTTGAAAATTTCACTATTAAGTAGTTTGGCACTTGGTTTTAAATACTTAATATGTTTTTTAAATATCTATACGTTGAAAATATTCATTTGTCTATTTAAAATTTTCTTTTTTTAAGATAAATCTAAAGATACTGCGTGTAGAATACACTAAAATATGATATGCTGGCTAGCACGGCGCCATGTTTACTGTTTTCCGTTTCAGTCGTTTCGTACACACCGTCTCACTCATCGTCTTCTGATACTAACAGCACTCCCCTTCAGGCCCCTTCTCCGTTGTCATCATTGCACTGCGTATACGACCGTTTCTGTCCGGAGTGACGTAAAGGCCGACCTCACTCTATTCCATCGGAATCTCCGGCACTCTATCTCCCTCCCCAGCGCACTTGATTCCCTTTAACTAACAAATCCTCCGTCTCGTTCTCGAGCGCACTTGATTCCCTTTAATAACCAGTCTCTCTTTTTTCATTTGGAATCTCCCTAACTGCATCTCACTCCTCACCGCCCGAGCAAAACTACCTCCGCCTCCGTTCTACGAACGAGGAAAATAAAACAGACACAAAAAAAAAACTTTCAAACCTGTTCAACGAGCTGTCTTTCTCTGGCCATGGATTCACCTTATGCTACATGCGTCATGCTTTCTCTTTCTAAACACTGCTCTTTTTATTATGTATGAAATGTTTGCGGGTTCAAAGTCCACTACATTGAAAACCTTTCGTGGATTCCTGAACACATTATTATTATCCATTCCTCTAAACTAAATCATTGCGTGGGTGAATATTTAAAAATAGGTTTTACAAAAAAAAACATCCTTTAAAACACATATTTAAAATTTACGATTTCGACAAAAATGTATATCATTTTTGTAAAAAAAGTTACAGAAAATATACCTAATATTTTCTGTAACTTATCCTACAAACTTTTTTGGATCTTTTTCACAATTATCAAAATATTTGTTTGAAATACTACATGATCTACAAATTTGTATTCCAACTGTTATGCAAAAAAATATAAATCGCATGGATTTCTCATTTTTTTTTTTATAAACCTTCTATTGACTTCTGGTTTCTATTTCTGACAAAATCTATCAGCAAGGCAGGCATGAGAATATATTCTAATTTCTCTATGTTCTGCTGGGGCGTTTTGTTGTTTCGATTTGCAGGTGTGGGTAGTGCGGCATAATACCGATTGCTTATTCCTCTCTCTGTTGGAAGATCGCGCGTGGGCTCTCTCGCCTATCGTAAAGGAATCTCCTCGGCTTATGGCACCGGCGACAGCCAGCACACTTGTCCTTGTTTTACATAACAGGTTATAACGCTCTCCTTGTCTCGGAATCTCCCCTTCGTCCTTGTTTCCCGACCAACTCGCACAGCATGTTGCCAAATACATTTTACAACCATCCAGAGGACTGTGCTCGACGGCCGCACGCGCACCCCATCTACTTAATACTCTATAATGAAAATAATTACATATTGCAGATTTAATCCCTCCAACATGAAAATTAATTTACTGATTATTATAGTATTAAATTAAATCATAATCGCAAAAATAACAAGAATATATGAATAATAATTTTCTTGGAAATTGCTATTTATTTCTATTTTACAATCTTATAAAATTCTTGTTATTTCAATCAATTTGTCATTCAATCTATATAATTTACTAGTGGCAATACATGATTTTTTGTCAGAACCCTATTCATTGTAGATATAAGTCCTTCGAAGTAATCGCTATTTTGTAGTCAATGTGATTTGTATTCATGACTTAACTTATTAGATGTACAAAAACAAAGATTATTAATGAGCGTATCAACAGTATTTTGAGAACTACTGATGTTGAGACTTTCTCATACAAATTTACTCTCATTTTTCTTACGTCTTGATTGGATTTTTATGTGTTTCATTTTTAAAGAAGAAACATAACAATTTTCACGTCAGTAACATTTTTTTGTTTTTGAAATAAAGGTATCCTTACAAAAATTTTGTGCCCCATTTTCGTCTTCTTAGCGACCTTCCTAATTTAAGGTTCCTAGTTTAAGATATATGTTGGAGCTATGTAGATCGACTTACATAAAACACATCAAGGGGCAAACTTCATCATGGGGCATTCAACATAATCAAGCATTTGCTTACATTTACTTACTTCTTTATCTAGATTTTGACTTTCAAGCGTAAGTAAGATAGCATCAGGTATAGTATATGGAGTCATCACACCATTTACAATTCTATTTTTTGTAATTTGCATTTTAAATTTTAATTATATCTTCTTCTTCTTCATCAGATTTCCATCGTCCAGTCCTGAATATAAGACACTTCGTAGGTATTCTGCCTGCTCCACACTCTCGCGAAGTAGCACGGAGTTGAGCGAGGAACGAGAGTGTGGTCAGGTTACTCGTTCCGCCTTGTGCCTCCTCGCCTCGCCTTGGCTAACTTCGCTTCACGAAGCGGTTTTTCGTACCCGAGTCAAAGGGACATGAGGCGCGAGTACGAGGAATGGAGAGTATCACGTCTACACTCTCGTGTTTACTCGTCCTTTCCTATATATTATACACACAAATAGTTGCAGCAGCAGCTACCACCTGTTCGGTGTCAGTCATGGCACTGAGGTCCTCGCGAAGTAAGGCGAGAGTGTAGATGCCTCCTCTGTCTAGTTCCTCGCCTCGAACAACTTAGGCGAGGATCCTCGCCGAAGTTACTCCGCGAGAGTGTGGAGCGGGCATTCCACATCTGGCGATTTTGGGATTTGCGATGCCAGTCTTTACCAGCGATCGATTTAATGTCGTCCAAACACCTTCTTTGTGGACGTCCCCTGTTCCTTGTTGATCCTCTAGGTCGCCACTGGGTACTTCTGGCAGTCCACCTGTTGTTGCTTAGTCTTGCGACTTGATCGACTCAACGCCATTTTAACTGCGCTATGCGTTGAATAACGTCGGATACTCTCGATCTTCCTCTGATAATTTCATTTCTGATTTTGTCTCTTAATGAAATTCCAATCATTGAGCGCACCTTTGTCAAGCTCATAGTTTCTAACCCGTATGTAGCCAGCCCCGGAATTTTTTCGTGGCGGGGCAAAAACTGAAAAATGCCGCCCCTACCGGCCTATATTTTTACCTTTATCATCATCATTTCAATCATCAGACGCCCACTGATAGAAATAGGCCTCCCGGAAACAACGCCACAAAAACCTATCTAGCGTTGCTCATTCTGTGTTCAGCCTATTTATTTGTAGTATGTGTATTTGTAGCTCACATAAACCATTGTAGCTCCCACGAGTGCCCAATAAGAAAATTTGAAGGAGAATGGAGCGAGATTCTGAATGCCACTCCTGCTGCCGTGAATTCGCTGACCTCCCTGGATATCGATTTATAACCCATAACCTGTATCTCAAATGCGTTCGTATAGTATATTTGTCAATTGTTAGTCAATCTGTAAAAGTGTTAGTTTTATCATACATATGTACATACTCTACCTACATTTAAGAGTGAATTTGTAGATCGCCATACGATAAATAAATAAGTAAATAAATAAATTTCCCTGAACGTACTTTAGTTTGCCAAACGCAGACCATGTAAGACCAACCCGTCTTATCACTTCAGCCGTTTGGTTCTCCTTTCCCAACTTAATCATATGGCCAAGGTAGATGTAGTGGTTCACACATTCGATAGTTACCTTATCGAGCACAATGTGGGGAAAATCTAGACTCATGATCTTTGTTTTTCACATGTTCATTTTTAACCCAATCTCGCTGGATGTTTGATTTAGTTGTTGCAGCATCTCTTCTAACCCGATGGAGACTTTCGAAATTAGGACTATGTCGTCCGCGAAGTGGAGGTGGTTTAGATAAGTCCAATAAATTTTTGTACTTTTTTGCTCCCAGTGAAGTTTCTTGAAGACGTCTTCTAAGCCCAGTGTAAATAGATTCGTGGAGATAGTATTCCCTTGACGTACTCCTATATTTATTTTGTTGGCATTTAGTCTTTCTTCGATTTTAACATGGAGCGTCGCATTTGTATAGATATTTTTGAAGATGGTAGCATATCTAGAGTCAATTCTAGGGTTCCGTAGTGATTTTGGGATTGACCACGTCTCCACCGAGTCAACGGCTTTATAGAAGTCAAGAAACGCTAGGGACATTCTATTCAATGGTTTTCACTATTAAAAGAAGCTTAACACAGAGTTGCCGTATTTATCATTTCATTATTATGAAGTTCCACAAAGTTAAGGCTGAAACCATTCAAGAACCATTTTAAAAAGCATCTACTAGTGTTAGGCGCAAGCTACTAAAATGCAACTGTTAGCGTTAGGCTCCACGAAGATACCGTTGATACTGAAGATACTCCTACGAAGATGAACAATCTGAAGTTTACAGATGACATTGTTCTGATAGCGGACGGGCTGGACGAAGCTCGAAAAATATTGGAAGGGCTGCTTCCGATAGCGTCGAACTTGATATCAACACAGACAAGACCTAATTTATGACCAACCTCGTTATGAGCGAGAATATGAGAACTAACGGTACTGTGATTAAACAGGTAACGTCATATAAGTACCAGGGCGATGAAATACAAATAAGTCGCGATAATCAAACGAACGAAATTTATCGAAGGATAGGTCTCGCATGGGCAGCTTTCGGCAAGCTTAGGGAAGTTTTTAAATCCGATCTTGCTATATGCCTCAAGTGTAAGGTATACAACCAATGCGTCCAGCCGGTGATGACTTACACAGCGGAAACACTCACTCTAACACGGAAATCATCAAATAAGTTACGGCTTTGCCAAATGGGCCATGGAGCGGTCAATATGTCAGGCATATCAAGTGTGAGACAGAATTCCAAACCACGAAATCCGTCGAAAAACAGGAATCACTGACTCACTAAAACATATAGCTTTACTGAAGTGGAACTGGCAGGCCATACTGCAAGAAGGCGGGTTGCAGACGGACAAAGCGGATCTTTGAATTGTGACCAGGCAGCAGGTTCTAAGAAACAGAGGGCGTCTGACGATGTTAGGCGCCTGAACAAAAATTGGATGAAAATGGCACAGGAAAGGGAAGAGTGGAAAAATCAAAGGGAGGTCTATGTCCAACAGTGGACCCAAACGGCTGAATGATTATGATTACCCATAAAGTTACCTAGTAAGCTACCTAGTTTTTATTAGACAAAGTTATCATTACCAAGTTAAAAGATATCTATTTGACCGAGTGTAGTTTAAAAATTGTGAAAATTATCCTTGTTTTATATCCTTGTACCTATAAAGCTAATATTTACTAGCAAAAATTAAATATACCAAGGTCTTTAAATTAAAAAGAAGTATTGGATAAAGTGTTAAAAAACCATTAACTTTAAAAATTGTCGTCCGAAAGGGAATCCATATGTTAGGGTCAGGTTAGGTTTCAATCGATCTTGGATTTGGGACAAACAACAAGGTAAAAAAAAAGTTTGACCGCAGTTTTATGGTACGCAGTGTCTGCAGATGGTCGATGGTGCTGTAGCCGCTTCGAAAACCTGCCTGTTCCACTGGCTGGTAGAAGTCTAATTTTTTGTTAGACGATTACAGATGTTTTTTGTGAATAGTTTGTAAAGTTGTGACAGTAGACTGATAATTTTCTATAACTGTTGTATTAGATATTACCAGATATTACCTTTTTTTAAACAGAATTATGACTTCCGCGTTGCACCATTCTTTGGGAATTACCATTATCTCGTATATATTTATATAGTAAAATTTGTATTGAATCTTCTAATATATTACTACCCTGCTTTGCAGATTCTGTGGTTCAGCAGAGGAAGCGCCCATACATCTGATCAGACTGCAGAGCACTGCTCCGCAAGAGACAAATGTACTTTGGGGCCCACTGCTTGAACGCAGAGGAGCTGCAGTCCTTGAATCCCATACAGACCCTGAAATTCCTAAAGGAACCAGGACTAGAGGAGGCGCTCTAAATGGGAAAGTATACCAACGTTTAGAGGAAGAGGGTGGGGTACAATAGATCTATGAAGGTCGCAGTACAAGTGGTCACCACCAAATCTACAATCTACTCCCCAGCTTAAACATCTCTGCTGTGATGCGGTCTTCTCCTGGGCATTTACCGTTTTTCATCTTCTTCAGGGTAGATCTTATTTAATCGAGAGAAATGTCCGGCACTTCCTCTGACCCCACGTTTAATACTCTATACTGGGTCGTCGGCTCTGTATCGGCTGCTTTTGATTTGTATAAGTCAGTGTAGAAGTCTTCAACTATTCGGGGTATTTGTCTCAAGTTCGATATTACAATTTGTTATGTATTTATATATTACCACTCAAATGTCAGATCTGCAATAGAGCATTATTTTCTTAAACTTTTCCACCTCCTTTAACTAGATTTTCTGAAAATGCTAACATTTAACCATTTTCAAAGAAAAATTTAAATATAAATTTTCACATCTCACAAGTTTTAGCCCACTTATTCAGATTTCGATTTTTTTTTGCGTTCAGTAACAGTTTTATCTCTAGTAATTGTAAGCCAAAATATTAAGGAACATTTTTAGAAAAAATCCTCTTATACTACACAATTCCATAAATAAATTAGTTTCTAAATGAATAATAATATTAGTTTATGATACAAGTGTGCGAAGAAGAGCTTTTGTGCATGAGTTGCGAACTTTAAAGCACGAGCCGAAACCGAGTGGTTTAACCGCAATGAGTCCACAAAAAGTCCTTCAAACACGTGTGTAGTACATTATTTTATCTTCAAAGCATGTTAAGATATTGTTGAATCTACAAAAAAATAATTGTTTCTTATCGATAATATTGTAATTTTGACAGACAACATACTTTAAATCACTGACAAAATAAGTTTAGAACGTTCAGCACCTCCGTGGAAAAAAATGCTAAATAATAAAAACGCACAGTGACGGGAACACTATTTGGTCGTTATAGATATAATCTAGGTTAATCTAGATTTAATCTAAATTAGGTTATATTATATTAAAGCCAGATAAATCCAGACTGAGACTTCTTGATTCAAATTAAGAAAAATTAATTCAATTTTAATATACGTCCAAAAATTTATTTTCACTACGTCTGTTTTTGTTTAGTGACGCAAGTTGTTGTCATAGTAACAACAAACAGAAATCGTTTAATAACGAAACTCCATTGGACTTTTACGCACGATTTGGATACTTTTACACACGATTATAATAATAGCATCCTTCACATACAATAATGTATTCATTTTGATGTGTGAGTAGATAAAATATTTATTTTGAACTTCTAACTTCTTTGTGAAAAGTCCACCCATGTTGCCTTAACAAAATTAGCTATTAAACAATATATTCTCAATTTTGTTCGATTTCTGTTTTTAATCAAATACGTCTAATATAGTATGATTATGGTTTTTATATTATAATTTATTTTAATAATATATATTATTTAATTTATTTCAATATAAATTTGCAAAGGAATGTAATAATATTTGGACATTGGAATCATTTACTGTTTAACTAACCAAATGCAAATAATGTCGTATATGGAATATATGAATTTAATTATTATAAACATTCTTTTTTCTATTTTTTTTTTTAACAATGCATTGTTTAAAACTGGAAATTTAAAAACGAATGCAAAAAAGAATTTATGAAATGCCTTTAAAATCGCACTGAGAAAACAAATATTATAACAACAAAAAACCAATAAAAAAGTGAAACTGTTCGCATTCAAATATACATTGAAATTAGCGTCCTACTCAAATAAAAAATGTGACACATTAAGACCACTAATCCTCGGCCGCATACATTTACCGCAAAATATATACCTACTATTAATATTTATAAGCAATAATAAATAGTTTGGCGTGTTCGTTAATGATCTAATACTAATAATAATTTAAACTAATTGAATCATCAAATCCTGAAGTGTACGTATGAAGTATCGATTATTCCAGAAACATACTTTCTCTTTTACTTTTAAGATTACATTTTCATTTGCTTTTCAGTTGAACTTTAGATTGACCAGAAAATTATAAATAAATACATGGCGTTTGCGTCATAATGACAAACATTTTAACGTTCAAATCGAAAGCAATGAACAATAGCGAGATAATTAACCAATTATACAGTTGATAAAATAATATATTTTTTAAATTAAATATTATTGAACGGCTTTAACTGATATTAAAGCAGTCACTGAACACAAGGTTGTGGTAGGTTAAACCCAAAATACTTATTTGTGATAAACATAATTTAAATATGATTACTAAATTTTGGCCAATTGCGTTTTTGTTTTGTATTTTGAATTGTGTAATTTAAACGGTTTTCCGTAGAAAATCAAAACTTTACCAACTAAAATATTGTCCATATGGTTTGGTTACTTTTTACCTTATTTCGACGACATTTTATGCAAATTTGATGCTTCTTAATTACTGACTTTTATGATGCAAATATTGTATCCCGCTAAATCGTGCACATTGTAGGAGAAGTTGTTGATATTCTATTTCAGGGATCAGAAGCTTGGATTGTCAATGAATCTGAATCTAAAGACTTGGAAGGAATAATAGAATTTTTAGATTCATTAACAACCTAATCGTCGAAGCTACTTTCGACAGCAAAGTAGATATGTTCACTAGCTTCTGGTACAACTTTCTTTAACGTCTTTTTATGTAAGATCATAAAGAATCGATATCTCTTATATACTTCAATAAAAAATGATTAGGTGAATTGTCAATTTCGTAATTACAAAACCCCTAATTATTCTACAACTAGTTTTGAAAATGTAGTGAAAATATGTACGAATGGTTTTACTCATGCAAAGGTTACACATGATAAGCTCCTAATTTTATACAGGAAATCCTCGACTTTTGAAGCAAATTGATACATTCGCGGAGGATACCGCACAAGATATTCTCTTTTATGAATCCTTTGAAAAGGATATAGGACTTTTCTGGTTGATAGATTTAATCCGGCACGTTCAGTAATTCGGCGCTCTGGGGAAACACGTATCTTTTCTTTCCGCTGTCCCGCGTCGGATATAAACCTCGCGCACAGCTGAAATACAGTCAAAAGGGACACCCTTAAACTCTAAAAACTTGATTCGCGATTCTGACCAAGCTAACTCTACTCTACAATTGTCTTCGGAATTTTTACAATAGCTTTGGTGTTACGCGAACAAACGATGACATAGCTTTGCTTCAAGGCACAAGCGAAGAAAATTTGTATTCCTTTTCAGACTAAGAAATCCTCAGCCTAATTGGTTGACGGATGACGATGTAGTTACCGATGACTTGAATGTTTGAACTCGGCGAACTGTAGCAAAGTAAAGGGTAAGTAAAGGGTGACGCGTTTAAAATATGTATAATTGTTATGTTTTCATCCTGAATTTCTTGATAATCCGGCGGTTTTCTGGTCCCATATGTGTCGGAATATCAAGATTCAACCCATATTTTACTACAAGAAAGATTTGACATCCTCGTCGACAGTTTTTACCATTCAATACCAAAACAAAGAACGAAAAAATAGTATTTTGATGGTATCAGGTCTTACACATATATCGGATGTGGTAACATTCCATCCAAGCTGATATAAGTTTTGACCAGTGACAAAACTTGTATGTGGTGTAACGTTATCATGGTGAAGCACAACACCTCTGCGATTTACCGTCCTACAATGTTTCTATTTGATGACATCATGATTACATTTGAAGATAGAATTGCAGATGTTAAGGCGTTGAAAGGTGAATTTGTTTGAGCTTATGTGGTATAACAATGGCAAAAGGTAATGGAATAAAATGGAAAATATTGTTGTAAAGTACGGTTACTCATAAAACTTCGCCAAAAAATATAATGTATACCTATTGACCTAAAATTGATTCAGGAAAGTCTGAAATTTAACTAAAAATAAAAAATATGCGGAAGCACACTATAAACCTATACCCAGATATTGACATAAATATTAAATATATTTCAGTGTATAATATTCAATAAACAACTTTTTATTATCATCATTAATATTATTTGTAATACTTTGGATATATATTTTTACTGGATCGCTTTAATTAGTTTTTTTTAAATAATTGGAAATATTTTTTAACTTGTTTTAAAAGTCGTTTTAACAAAAAAAATAAACAACGCATATTTATATAATCAAAACAAATAGAAATGATCCCTTCTGCTCGAACATGCATATTTTTTATAGTTAAGTAACGCTTGAACTGCGTAGCAAAAACAAAGAATGAGGCAATAAATTCTTATAAAAACCGCACTAATACTCATTATTAAGGATTGCGTCAGCGCGAATTCCATGAATCACGAATTCGCGGTATATTATCGACTGAAACAGGAATAAATAAATCCTAAACACACCAAACAAACATTTGCTATTTTTATTAATATTTTTAACAATATGATAATAAATTTAAAAAGAAAACAAGATTGTGCAAGAATAAGCATGTGGGATATATAATTTTTACATAAATACAATACATAAGCTTATTAAAAGCCTAAATAGTATAAGTCAAAATAAATAAGTCACATTCAAGTGTCACATACTTCATTTTACTTTTGTTTTAAATAAAAATAATTAAAACATTTTTTTAAATATAAAAAAAATACATAAATAAGTACAATCAATCATAAAAATAGATTTCTTTTTTTTTAGAAAAATAAATATCTAGTACTCACACAATATTAGTCAATGGCTTCTTCTAGCGCGAAAGGAAGCTCTTCCGCTTCAGTAGCTGTTTCAGTAGGCTGTACAATATCTGGCTGCGGCATTAAGGTAACACTTGCACACAAATCTCTACTAGAGCTATGAGCTTCTATAGATTTTGTTCCATTTTCCCAATCGTTCAAATCTTCTTCGTCACAAGAGGGACATTCGAAATGTACACAATGAAATACCTTACAACACAAAAATAAAACGTATGTTATAAATAGAACATTCTTCCCATTCGCGAATTAAATATTACTTGGTTTGCTGTATTCCTTGTGCCAACAATCCTTATGAAAACTACCGGCTTTGGTGGAAATCTAACCACTTGCCAAGACTTGCATTTATCGCGTGTTCTATCCACTAAAAGTTCCCAATTCCAAATATTAAGAGATGATTCTATGTAATAACTGTATGTTCGGTCATCGCAATCCCATAATAATAATCTTAAACTGGATATTATATAAGGTTGACCTAAAAAAAAATTCTCTAATACAAAACTTTTGAAAAAAAAGGAATTATTATTATCAAATATAAATCACGTTTAAATATTGGTCTCCTTGGTAACAATTACATAATAAATAGATTTATGATAATATAGTGTCAAAAAAATATTATCAGAAACAAACATATTTTCGATGTTTAATCTTGCGGTGTCTTGTTTGACCAGTCTTATCAACGTCAACGACGGCGTCTGCACTATGCTGTCTGCTAGTCTAGTCATGTCATCTAACATTATTGATATTGTCCTATCTTTATTCTTTTGTTTGTAAATTCATCTTACATATTAACAGCTTACAAAATCACAACAAGCTTGCAATCTCTCAATTCAATGAAATTCGTATCATGCAAATTAGATACGAAATGCCTTTTAATTACTGATGTTTATGGTTCAAATATTGTATATGCAAATCTCGCTAAACTCACATATTGTAGGAGACGTTGACGATATATTCTACTACGGAGATCAAACGGTTTTAATAATGTAAAATAATTTTTTTATTATTTAATGTTTAAATAAAATTAAAAAAACCTAATCGTCGATTCTCTTGGACAAAAATCGACATAGACGCTACTTTCAGCAAAGCAGATATCTTCACTACCTTCTGGTGCAACTTCGTTTTCTATGTAAAACCAAAAAGGATCGATATCTCTTGTATGCTTTAGTAAAAAAAAAAGATTAGGTGAATTGTAAAATTCGTAATTACAAAACACTCAATTCTTCTAGAAGTATTTTGAAAATGTAGTAAAAATAGTGCGAATGGTAAGTCATGTAATGGTCACACATGATAACGTCCTAATTTTGTACAGGAAGTCTCGACTTTCGAAGTTGATACATACCCTGATGATGACGCATAAGATATTCTTTTTTATGAACCCTTTTTTTATTGTTTAAATCCTGAAAACACATTCCAGTACTTTTTTAACTCTTTTTGAATTTAGCACTTGAACCTTTGAGGATGGTGTTCACGCATATCCACTTGGTAGAAGAGATTAGCAGATTCCATATTTGTAATCTACATTTAGTCATTATACCAGCAATAGACATTATATAGGGCGCCTCCTCAAGTGGCGGATAGGGGAATGCTCACAAGATATGGTGGGTACCGTGGAAATAAAATACTCAGGGCGGATCAAAACTAGCACCTGATGGAGGGCAGTAGCGATCATCAGTAGCAAGATGAAGCACAAAGGAAATGATCCTGGACTGGTTCATAAGTTGGATTACCACAAGCAAGACTGGAGCAGTTTGAAATGGTTATGGTACTGCGAAACTTGCCAACCCGCCTGACTAGCGTGGCGTTTAAAAGCCTACAACCTTCCAATGAAAACAATGAAAACATGTCAAATTCTGAAAATATAATACCACAGGCGAGCAGAGCTATCAACGCAAAATCTCGCTCCAAAAATCGGACTGCCTCATGGATTCTGGGGGAGGCACAAATTTGATAAAGGATAAAAGACGGCGGAAAATAAGCCGACAAAATCAAAACCAAAAAATAAGAAAACAGAGAAAACTAATAATAGCTACATACAATATTAGAACTATGAAAAGCGACGAGAACCTAGAGGTACTATAACAAGAACTAAAGAACATAAAATGGGATATCCTAGGCATAAGCGAAACTAGAGTTAACCCTTTCGTCCCGATAGGTACACATACGTACCACCGAGATTTGACCGAGATCAAAATTCCTAATTATCGTAATAAACTTCATTTCAAAAGGTAAGTATATTTTTGTTTTATATTTAAATTAGTTCACTGTTTTGCGGATTGGTGCCTAACAATAAGTACCAGCCGTGATTTTCAACGGTGCGTATTTGTACCACCAGGTTCATACTGCGTTTCTAGTATTACGATTATGGATAAAAAACGATTCCTGACTCAAAAAGAACTTGAATATGCTGCTGAACATTTATCGGACTTCGATTATTCAGATGAGGAAAATCCATTTTTTGCAGGATCTAGTGACGATTATATACCTGGCAGTAGAGCTGCGAATCAGACAGCGATAGTGTTGCGGACGATTTACCAGTTGAAAAATCTATGACTACTCAAACGGACAGCGAAATAAGCGACACATATGAAAATTTAGGAAATCAAACAAATGCAGTTGAAGCTAATTGTAATTTAGACTGGGTTCTTCCAACTGAAATTTTTTATTAGCTACAACATGTAAAGTAAATGAGAATATTACGTCGCATTTGAGCCCTATGCAATTTTTTCATGAACTTTTTCCTCATTTTCACTACTTGAAAATAGTAGAATATACCAACGAACGATTAGATATGATTAATAAGGCAAAGAAACGAAAGGATAAGCTCACAGATAAAGGGGAATTTCAAAAATTACCGCGTATATTTATGTCTTTCAATAAACTACTGGTATCAAGCACCTCCAGAGCACATCAAAAAGGACCTCCAAATATAAAGAGGAAAATTTACGGTGCAGTACCATTGCATCTTCCCGTTGAAGGACAGACAAGAAGAAGGTGTACAAGGTGTAGCCAGAAGAAACGTTAAAAACGGACAAAGATAATATGACAGGAATGTAATGTACCATTGTGCAAGGATTGTTTTATGTTGTACTATGTAAAATAGTTATTGAATAAGATTACACTACTCAATAATAATATAAATATATATTTTCAGACTCTTGTAAAATTATTTTTCACACCTAGTGCTACACATATGTACCAGATAAAAGTGTACCAGCTCTAGTAGCTGGTACATATGTGTACCATATGCTAGAAATGAGCATGGGACGAGTTTCTCTTCCCAGATTCCATCCCGTAAGACGTATCCCTGTCACTGTCCCATCCCATCACATTTTCGTCCCACTGTCCCATCCCACAAACGTAAAATTTTCATTCCATCCCAACCCATTCATCCCATCCCATCCCGGTCGCGCAGCCCGTCCCATTCATCCCATTTTTCCCATACAGCAGACTTTCTTTTCGGTTTTTCGACAATGAGTAATTCTAGATCGTTATCCCAGAAATCTACGGAGCTGGACATGTATTACAATTTTGCGTATTGGCACGATAAACGTTAATTTTGGATTATTGTCTATTTTCAATATAATCGTTAAAATAAGACTTTTCTTTTTCACCAAAGAAAAATACTTAAGTAATAAAACTTAACTAGGACCCAGGCCGCACAACGGCTAGACCGCCGTGGTTTTTAATCGCGTGATTTTGTGATCCAAGAAAGCAAATAAGCAATACAAGCGGCCTTACTTGCGTTTTTTTTCGCGATTGATTTTTCCCATACCGTACTGTGTGTTTCTCGAGAGGTTTCATGGTTATAGCGGTTACCGCTCGCGGGAAAAAACCGTAGTGCGGCCTCGGCCTAAAGCCGGCACAAAAAAGATATTCGCTGCAAATACAAAATCTACAAATAACTAACAAAAATACAGTGATTTGTATTCGGAAGCCTACTTGTGTCAACAAACAAATGAAAATAAATAGATTGTTATTTGAAAGCAATTATATATGCACGAACTAGATTTACTAGATTATCAAAATCCGTCCCACTCCGTCCCATGCAAAATTGTCGTTCCATCCCATCCCATCCCACGCAACGTTCATACCACTCATCCCATACCATGGGACGATGGAATGGGATGGGACGATGGGATCCCATGCTCATCTCTACCGTATGCTACCCCCTCCTCCCGCGGTAAAAATATTTGTTTAACGGTGGAAATCAATCATTTTATAGCCAAATAATAATATCCTCAGAGTTTTCTTGTTCTCAGATTATTATTTATATTCAGGGACGAACGGGTCAAAGGACTATATTAAAATCAGGACACTTTTTATACCAAAAAAACTACCAAATAAGGTCGCATACTGGAGGAACAGCACTGATGGTAAATAAAAAACTAAAACATCTTGTCGTAAAAACACAAGCCATCTCAAATAGGGTTATCTACATTATATATAACCTATTATGTATAACCTACAAGTAATTCAATGCTATGCCCCAACTAGCACAGCAGATGACGAAGAGATCGAACAACTGCATGAAGATATTACAAAGCTATTACAAATGCACAACGAGCAGAAAATGCACATTTTCTTACAATGATGATCTAATTGCGAAGATTGGTCAAAAGACAAATAACGACCCAATAAACATTAGCAAGTTCGGATTAGGTACTATAAACGCCAGAGGTGAAATGATGCTTGAGTATCTCAGAAACGAACAATTATTCTGCAAGAATACTTTTTTCAAGAAACCAGCGTAGCGGAGATGGACCAAAAGCCCAAATGGACAGGTCAATAACGAAATTGATTATATAATAACAAACAATCAGAGGATCTGCCAAAACGAATCTGTAATAGATCCCAACTGTAAAAGAACTACACGATACAGAAGCACTAAAACAATTGCAACGCGACGAGCTCAGCACAAAAATCGCTAGCAGTCTCTAAGTAGCAACTAAAAAAGTATTGTTTGCCAAGAGCGATAAGAAAAAAACGGAAAAATCAGTGCAAATACAAAAACATTGATGGAAGAAGGAAGACAAACAAATCGTGATAGCACAGAATACTTAGAACTAAACAGGATTATTAAAAAAGAAACCCGAAAAGATATGGACGTATAATACTGTAGTCATACAAAGCACCATAGAGAATAACACAAACATGAAGGTGTTAAGATCAAATATGTCCAGAGGCAAAGCTAGAATAACAACGATACCAAGCCAACAAAGAACAATAGTGAACAACAAGGAAGAAATCATCACAGCTACGAATCCTTCTACAAATCGCTATACAAAACTATCACCCCAAACCCACAACAGCAGAGGCAAAATATCACAAATATAGGTACAGAAGACATACCTGAAATCAGTAAATGTAAATTAACAACTGCACATTGAAACACATGAAAGACCGGAAAAGTTCAGGGGAAGACAAGATAACGAGCGAAATGCATAAAGTAGGAGGCGAAGATATACAAGAGGCCGTATAATCCGGCGATTGGTTAATTCGCCTTTGGGGAAACACGTGTCTTTTCTTAACGCTGCCCCGCGCATATAAACCTCGCGCACAGAAGAAATATGGTCAAAAACAACACCATCCACTGTTGGAAAGAGGTCTGGCTAACACACCCTGCTTTTAACTCGAAAAATACCAGTCAAGAGAGGTGTTCGACAAGGGGACACAATATCCCCAAAACTATTTACATTGGCGCTTTTAGACGTTTTAAAACTTTGTCGTGTCAAGGAAAGGGAATCAATATTGACGGAACTCGCCTAAATCACCTGCGGTTTGCGGACGACATTGTCCTTATAAGCAAGAAAGCAGAGGAGTTCCTATCAATAACAATATTCTCGAAAATACGTCAGAATATGTATATCTCAGACACAAGATCACACATGGGAAACAAAATCAGACCGCGGAAGTAACTAGAAGGGTAGGACTAAGCTGGGCTGCGTTTGGAAAGCTAGGATTCATTCTGAAAAAAAAAACAGATATCCATCGAAACCTCAAGCGTAAAGTCTACAAAACATGTATCCTGCCAGTAACAACATATGGCCTCAAGACAATGCCACTAACTAATGTTGTAACAAAAGTGCAAATAAACTCAGAACAGCACAAAGAGCAATGGAAAGAACAATGTTAGGTATTAGCTTAAGGGATAAAATAATAAACGAGGAAATACGCAGAAGATCCAAGGTCACAGATGTTATACAAAGCACTGCTCAACTCAAATGGCGTTGGGCAGGACACGTGGCCAACAGAATAATAAAATGGCGACACAGTGAAAGTAAGAGATCTACAGGAAGACCTCAAAAACGGTGGAGAGACGACATGGTCCAAACCGCGGGAAAAACCTGGATAAGAACTGCACAGGACAAACAGACATGGAAGGAACTGGAAGAGGCCTACATCCAGAAGTGGATGGCACTAGGCTGAAGAAGAAGAAGAGGACCAGCAAACTTTGGTACCCAGTATAAATTTATTCCAAGTATACTATTTTTACCAAGCATGTTTAGCTTTTTCACAGTCCCAAACAATTGTTGATCAGATGGATTGTTTAGCTTAACCACACAGTTTCAAAGCGTTTTAGATCAGAGAGTATACGAGCTTATTGCATTATGGCTGTTGACAGTTTAGTAATGTGTTTCTTATGATATTTAATTTTCTTTACGATATTAAGGTTTATATGTTTCGAATGCGTGTATTACTGCTTGGAAGATACTTGGTCTCCTCATCTTTCAGCCAATTGCATATATCTTAATAAACACATTGATATGGTCGTCCAATAATCGCGTGATGTTTTTTAGCAACTTTTTAAGCCCCACCTCGCCCTGGTGATACGTGGTGAGGTTTTAGGTTAAGCCCTCCCCCCATTCAAAATCTCGTGTATTTTTTTGATACAAGACGCGCGCGCATTTCGGTGTAAAAATCGCGCATTCAACGAAAAAATAAATACACATGATATCTCAACTCTTTTTATTTTGTTGCAAAGTTCTTTGCTTTAGTCACTTTTCAATCATTTTCAATTGAAATTGCTTATGACTTTACTCACTTTTCAATTATTTTCGCTCTGAATTTTTTGATATACGCTATTTTTGATTTACACGGAAATTTAACGAATTAATTAACGTAGAAAACTTAAGTAGAAAACTTTCTATTGTTAGTTTATAAATTTATCCTTTATATAAAAAGTGAAGAATGTTTTTGATGTATGTACATAATTTTAAAACTTTACCCCTAGGTATTAGTATTCGAAATCGGATTCGAATTCTACATCAAAATCGGTCAAAGCATTTAATGATCAATTTTTGTGTAGGTAGATTAAAACAATAATTAATTAGTCATAACAAACCTAATTGAATCAGTATAGACCCTGATCCTAATTGATGACACGTATAACCGGAATCCAAATTATAATTTTTTGTATCTCCATTTAAAAGAGCATTTTTCGATCGGCAAACACCTTCAATAACATACGCACTCTTCTCTAATGTAGCAACGTTGTATTTAGGACAAATCATACTCTTCACTGTAACCGGGATGTTCTCCTTGTAGTAAGCTTCAAAAGCTACCAGATGAAAAACCTGTAAAAGTTTTGCTTTTAAATTTAAATACACGCATCATTTTGAAAATAGCATACCTGATTTACAGTGTTATGTGTTCCAACGATTTTTATATATTGTACTATTCGTGAATCGAAATATAATGTTTGCCAAGAGCGACAAGAACATTGGCTGTAGTCTATCACCCTTACCCAGTCTTTTAATTCTATTGATACTTCAATGTAGTAGGAATACGACCTAAAATCAATCACGAATAAATAATCAATATATAAAAAATAAAAAATTCTGCTTAGCTGTTCATTTTGAAGCTTTGTTAATATTATAGCATAAGTTACTTTACTAAGCGTGTATGACAAAATGCTAACTTGAATTTAACTGTCCGCCTACAACCAACAATAACGAAGGCCAATGAGATGTCTGTTTATTATACTTGAACCAGAAAAAATACTAAACCTGAGGTCTCTATCCCACAGCAACATCCGAATGTGATTAATTATAGACGGCTTTCCCAATTTGACAATAATAGATTGATCACATCCCGACCCAATTGCGTGTCTGGTATATCCCATATCCAAGTCGTAATTGAAATGATCTTCATCTAATAAAGCTTCCATCAACTCACCAGCAATAACTTGAGATCCCATTTTATAACTAGCAACATTCTCATCAATCACTATAATTAATAAAACGTAAAGTACAATTTTATAAATATTTAACAGTTTTTAATTACATAGTTGTCCTCTATGTGGCAAATTACTAATTTTAGCATTGGTCCTTTCTGCGATTGCATCCAATAAGGTATCTGGTTTAACTAGTCCTGCGGGCCTAACTACAGATAATAAGTCGGTTGCAGTCATTAACGGCAATCTAACGCAATTCATGACTAAATCATGTTCATCATCATTTACTTTGCACCACGCACAAACTCCTTTAAATATATCTACTTCAGGTGCAAAAAACGAATCCCTTCTCAATAATTCAACCAAGGCGTCTTGAGAGAGTTGTGTAAATGTTTCGTGCAATAGAATTTCTGGTGCGTGTTGGTCAAAAAATGTACGACATACTTGTACTAATTGGTCTAAGCCATAGAGACGTGCGGCTTCTAAAATCGCGCACACGTTTTTTAAATCTAAAAGCTGTCGGAGAATATCGGAGATGGCGTCCTCAAGTTCTTGAATTCCGTACTGATGGGCCAAACCGAGTGTTTCCAAAATTACTTCTTCGTTCAGCGTTCGCCAAAACATGTGGCCTGAGTAGATATACTTGAGAAGCGTTTTAAAGGCTTTTAGCGGCGCGTCTGGCAATTCTATTTCACTCTAAACAAAACAAAATATGAAAAGAATTAATTGGGAAAAAAAAAATGACACGACAATAAAAGGGATATTAAATTACACACTTAAGATCACAATGGATAATAATATTATTTTTAAATATTAATGGAAATAATTAGACTAAGAGGGTAATTATGTAATAACCCCTGTAATGTAAAGCAGGCTTAGGTGGTAGGGGGTTCCGGTTTTTCTTACTTTTCTGACAAAGGGGGCGGGTGATATTATAAATCTTCCGCAAAATTAAAAAAATAAAATAATGAAAAATAAATTAATTTTTTAAATTTTGATACTTGATATAACTTTCCAAAAAAATTCTTGCGTCTTATCATTTGGGGCAGGGAGGGTTCACGATTTTCTTATTTTTGCTTATACAAGAAAGAGGGGGTTTAAATAAAATCATTGAAAGTTTGTTTATGTAATACATCAACGACCCCTAAAACATCTCTAAATTAATAATACATATTGAAATATTTATTTTAATGAAGAAATTATTCTTAACATGTAAATAAATGTGTTATTTGGGGTACTATTGAAATAGCGTATTTTAAATGGGATCATTAAATAAATACCTGATTAGATTCTTTCATTCCTCCAAATAATAATGCGCGAAAATATTCGCTTCTGGCCGCCAATATGACCTAAAATAATAATTTTGCTTAATTAGTAAATTTATTTGTCCCCATAATTGTATACAACTATTTTGTTTCATGTATTTTTCAGTAGTAAGTAAAATTATGTTATGTTATTTTGGTATTACCAAAATACATTGTTTAAACGATTTGCTTATAGCAAACACATTTTTTACGTTTTCATTCAGTTGCTCATAAAAAATTGGATCGTACCCCAAATTATTCATTGCAAAGTTATTCTGCATTTATTCTAAATATACACTCCGAATCTATAATAAGTTTTCTAAAAACACTTTCACACAACACAAAAATTTACATACTTACACACTCGCATTCAACAGTTAAGTCTATAATTAAATATGATTTAGAACAACATTCTAAAGAATTTTGTTTACCCTGCGGAAATTTAAATAAACATAAAAAATATAGCCAAAAGTATCTTGATTATGTTGACATTGATATTAGCCCTTTTAATAATATCAATGAATTTTGTAAGACAACGCCTATTAATTAATCAATATATTGCACGCCAAACTAAAACTTTATCTAATTGTAAGAGTTGCGATTTTGGGAAGTGGATTTTAATAGTCCTTTTCAGAGTTGAAATTTTGGTATAAGTAAATATGTGCCCGAAGCTTAACTAACCGTAAAAAGGTCTATTATCACCATGCTCCCATGCTCCCCTCCCAGAAAAAATCCAACTCAACAGTCCCGACGCAAGTTCTATGCAAGATTTTTGGCATTTACTAACCAGCAATAAAAACGTGTCGGGTCAGGAGACCTCGTTAGGAACTCACTTTTGTCTCCCTAAAATTGTAACAAAACACAAAACACTTTGACTATAGCTAACATTGGGCCTTTTGTGATTTTGCATATATCATTAATGTTACAGCATGGCAGGAAATCAACTTAGCTTGGAAGAGAGGAAGTTTGTCCTAAAATGTTATTGGAAGACCGAAAACGCCACGCAAGTTCAAAGACGGCTCAGAAGGAAATTCGAGAAACTGCCACCAACCCACTGGACCATTGCTCGCATCAGCGATAAATTTTAAGCAGATGGAAGCGTTCACAACCTCAACAAGAAATGTTCGGGACGACCACGGACATCCATAAGTCCTGAAAAGAAGAGAGGTGCAGGAAATACTCTTCGATCCCCACTGAAATCTCTTCGACAAACTGCTCGGGAGGCCCACATCTTAATAGATAGCGTCCATTGCATATCGAGGCGTCTGCGTTGGAAATGCTACATTCCAATACTAATCCGTGCTATCGACGAAGACGATCCTTGATCGCCGATCCCCGATCTCGACGAGAAAATGTGCAGAAGATGCAGGGTTTCCACACAAAATTGTGTGTTGCGATGAGGCCTCCTTTAAAATTAATTAAATGGCTCCATTAATCGCCATAATTGCACGTACTGGGTCCTGTAAATCCTCATGTAACAATTGGAAACCATTTAAACTTACCAGTATTAACAGTGTGGTGTGAGATATTCGCATTGGGCCCTATAGGACCATTTTTTTAAATGGAACTGTCATCGGTGAGAGGTACCTTACCTTGCTGCGGGAGTTTGTACGTTCACGCATTACAGGGATGTTTTGTGATGACGACGAGATTTACTTTCAGCAAGATGGAGCACCTCCCCACTATCATCGCGATATACGAGCTCACCTCGGTGCAGCTTTTCGAGACATATGGATTAAATACCCTGCGCGTTCCCAAGACTTGACGCCCCGGGACTTCTTTTTGTGGGGTGTACCTCAAGGACAGAGTTTTTGGCACCAAAACAAGAACAATTGATGCATTGGAATTGGAAATTGATAGACAATCTCGCGATATTCCATATGACCTATTTCGTGATGTTTGAGAATCCCTTGGTGCGCGTTATCAGCGTTGTCTGGACAATAATGGACATCAGTTTGAACATTTGCGAACATGATTCTTCAATTACATTTGTCTTCTGTACTTGAAGCCTTTCAACTTCTCCCTATGTTCATAAATAAAGTTTTTCTCGTCATCAAGTGTGAAGTACATTTTTTTTGAGGCACCCTGTATAGTAAATAACAAACACTTGAATCACATGTACGATAAACGTATATAAACAGTAACCAATTGCAAAATTATACAATTTTATTAACATACTTTGTTTCTGTATATTATAATCTTTCTGAGTTTCCATTTCTCAAAATCTAATTAAAATAATAAGACAATATAAAACTCTCAAAACCATGTCACAGACCAGGGAGCGGCAAACCGTCGGTCCAAATGTACATTGTAACCAGCCTAAAGTCAGTTTTTATTTTACGTAATAGTGACTCAGACGTGTGCGTTTGTGCATTTTTAAACCATCGGCATGTAATAATTGAAAATTTTGAGAAAAATAATATGTACGCCTGAAAGTCCATTTTAAATGTCCATTTCATTAATTATAAAATTGTTTTTTCTTTTAAAACAAAGATACTATAATTTACTCAAAATCAAAAAATCCCAAATTTTATCCCAATAAAAACATTTTATTAAATAAGATTTTACTGTAGATTTAAACAGAAAAAAGAATGAAATACAGCGTGCGGCAAAATAATTTCCTTTTTTAAAAAAATAATAACTCATTTATCTACGACCACTATTGTAATTGCCCAATTTTGTACAGTTCGTGGATTATGTAAATACATGATACAACACACATATGTAACAATCCGCG
Organism: Phosphuga atrata; assembly: GCA_944588485.1. Taxonomy (NCBI): domain Eukaryota; kingdom Metazoa; phylum Arthropoda; class Insecta; order Coleoptera; family Silphidae; genus Phosphuga; species Phosphuga atrata. The sequence continues at coordinate 76,094,725 of OX155892.1, read as the reverse complement.
ATTAATGTTATTTAATAATTAAAAATAACACTTGCTTGTTTGGTTTACAATTCGTTGATTGGTTGAGAGCTGCACTTTGATACTATTTTTAAATATAGTACTCCGTGGTATCCAAACAATCATTAAACGTCACATCATTCACATAGAATCTGTCACTCATTTCGTTTTTTCACGTTTAAATCTAACGAAAACTACAAATAAGTACTAAATAAAAAGGTATGTAACCATTATGAATGTATTTCTTTTCATTTCTATAAAGTTAAAAAAGGTCGGTGTTACATCAAACATATTTTTCTTATTAAACAGAAACAAATTAGTGTGGTCGTAGATAAAGTATAGTACATATTTCGAGTTTTAAGTCAATTACGTACTCGCGGAATTACGTTCCGCTCGTAACTGTTTCGCTCGTACGTAATATGCGTCTTACAACTCTCATTATGTAATATACTACTAATGAATCACGATTTTTTCCTTTTTTTCTATAATGTAGGTACATATCTAAAGTATCGTTTCACATAGTTTTGAAAATTATGTCAAATAGGTGATGACCCCATTGTCCATACACTGAGTAAGTCAAGTTTTGGCGCTAGCCATGACCCTTATCAGCATATCAGCGGGTATGTTGGTCTTGATATTGTCCCTCAGATCGTGTAGGGTTGGACGGTTGAAATAAAAGGGGGATTTCAAATATCCCCTCAAAAAGAAATCGTAAGGGACCAAATCGGATGAGCGGGCTGGCCACTCCATATCGCCATGTTCTCTCAAAACAGCCATTGATGCCCTTGAAGTGTGAGCCCTTGCTCCGTCTCTTGGAACTAAATGTCCCCTAAGTCTAATTCATCAAGTCGTGGAAAGAAAAATTCCTCCAACATGTTCACATACCGGTCCGAATTCACTGTCGTTGTGACCTCATTTTCTTCTAAAAACGAGGGACCAACAATCCCAAGTGAGGAAATTGCTCATCACACTGTGACTTTAGTTGAATGTAAAAGCCTTTGATGCAAATCTAGGGGGATTGGTATCAGCCTAGTAGCGCATGTTCTGTTTGTTCACATATCCACTTAAGTGAAAATGAGCGTCATCACTGAAAAAAAAACAATAGCGTCCTTTTTGCGAGAAATGCGTTTCTTCGAGAATTGATGACGAGAGGAAAGAAAAGACATCAGAATTTAAACCAAAAGAAACGTACGACTTTTATTTTCGTGAAAAATGGACCCTTTTTGCAGCAAGGTCTTCAATTCTCAGGTAAATACGAACATGACATGAAAAAAATTTTAGACGAGAGGAAAGAAAAGACATCAGAATTTAAACCAAAAGTAACGTACGACTTTTTTGAATCGATTTGAATTCGAATTGTCTCGATCAGAGAGTTCCTGCACTATCGACAACTTGTAGGGTTGGTAATGTAGGTCATTCCTGAAGAATTCGCCTCACTGAACGATCGGTAAGTCCAAGGGCAGACGCGGTGGGGATTACAAGATTGAAGCTATCACTGCCTCAATGTTCTGAGGTGATCTAATGGGCCGACGGATTCCAGTTCTTCGTCTTGTAGCATTCCCCGTTTGTCGGAACGTAGTGACTCATGTAAAAATTGATTTTCGGTCCGGGATAGGACACAACTGGGCTATATTGAAGCGATTTCGGAAGGCGCACTGGGCTGCGATCACAGAACATCCGTTCACAAAGTAGGCCTCGGCTGCAAACGCACGCTCCTTGCCGTTCCAACGCATGGTGGCGACTGACTGGGGGTTGGGCAACAAATCTTTACAACCATACCTCTCTAATGAGAACACTCCCCGCTGCGACGCCTTCAGCCTGAATGGCGCGAATTTAATAAAGTAAGTTAGGTTGCCGCACCCTGTACTTCAAATAAAATATTGACCAAAATTAAACAAAGCAGACAAATAAACAGAAAAGTCAAGAGAAGATTCCATGGATGAAACTAAATAATGTTATATAATATTTAACATTCAGTTCTTTTGAATAATATTCTTTCTACATTCTTACATATATAATTATACAGGGTGTCTCATAAATGCCCGGCCAAAATTCTAGAGCGTGTTCTAGAGTCCTAAATAAGAAAAAAGACCAAAAACGCTTTCTAAGGGGGTCGGCTCACACAACATTTTTGCTAATGTCTCAAACGCAACTAATTTTTTTATGTATTTTAAAACCTTATTATAAATAATTAGGATGTGCGATACGAAAAATTTTCAATTAATTATAAACAATTTAAAAGTGATAAATAATCAGTTTTTCTCGAAAACTGTTATCTTGAGCGGCAGAAACAAAGAGTACATTTTCAGTGTAGTATTTGATTGCGAATAATTTCATCTAGTCAAGCATTTGCTAAACGTGGAGATGATAAAAATATTTGAAAAATACAAAGGTCGTTCCGCATATGTACCACCACTGGTTGGCTATCGAGACGAAAATAAGCACAAACGGTAGTTTGGCCCCAGTAACGAGTACACACAAAATTTTAATCAATTTTCATTAATTGCGGCCGAGATATTAGCAAAAATGTTGTGTCAGGCTACCCCCTTTTATTAGTCCGGGAGCCAGGTACAAATTCGGTCAATTATTTCTTCTAGAGCGAAACTTCGTAAAATGCATTAGGGACTTATACCATGAATACTCGCGACCGTAAGCTGCGACTCCATTGGTGGGGCGGGCAGTGGCAGCCTCCCACGCATGGAGAAAAAAAAAGTTTTTTTAGTCATTTCCTCCCATTTGAAAATTTGTCAGGTTATAGTTTACCTAATATATGAAAGAAAAACAAAGTCAGCTGACCATAACATGGTGGATTATACGTCAGCTGGCTGTTTGAACATGAAAAAAAAAATTATATTTTCAATGATTTCTTCTCAACTAAAAATTTACCTGGTGATCGTTTGTATGCTACTATGAATGAAAATTAATATCAGCTTGCTGTATCTCAGTGGAAAGTTTCTCAGCTGGTACCTTGAAAGGTGTAATGCAGCAGCATCTATCACCTACTGAATCTTATCAGCTGACGTCTTTTCCCTTGACTTATAGCTAGCTGATTTTTTCATTATTTACAAGAGTATGTTAACAATCCTCTTATAAATTTTCATCCGGGAGGAAATAAAGTTTCTTAAGTTATTCTACCTTTCTATATTGCATCTAGATTGTGGATTAAAATTACCTTCTCCAGATGCTATGCTATAGCAAAGGTACACTTGGATGGGGTAAGTTTTACCCATGACTGCGTACAAAGGCACTTTGTTGTGTATAGCACATGTAGCATGTTGCTCTGACACTGATGTATTGGTTATAATGTTAGCTAACATGGCTCATGTTTCACAACATGTTAACGTTTTTATGGAAGTCGGTGTTGGAAAACATATGAGGTTCATCAATGCCACTCAACTTTATGAAACTTTGGGATCGAATTTGAGCGCAGCACTTCCTGCATTCCATGCATTTACAGGTTGTGATTACAACCCTGCATTTCTTAGAAAAGGCAATAAGCGTTCATTTTCGATAATGTCAAAATCTGAAGCTTTTACGAAATGTTTCGTACAAATGTCAGAGCCATCGATCAACAGGGTCATTTGGCAAAGATCTATTTGGCAAAATTCAAGAGTTTGCTTGTCAGATGTATGGCCTTAATTGGTTAAGAAAAATTAACGACGCTAGGATTGCATTGTTCCAAAAAACTTACAAATTTTGGGACAATAATGATGAATTTAAGTTGCCTAAAAAAGGTATTGACGGTTCTTCTCTACCACCATGCAAATCAGAACTGTATAAGCAATATTTAAGGGCGTGTTACATTGCGCAAATTTGGTCTCACGCTAAACTTAAAGTCCCAACGACTAAAGAACTATGGTTGGGAAAAAATAGACAACCGATTCGAATTTGATAGGTTTTCTGGGACTCAGTTACCAACGTCGATTGAGGAGATAACCATTCAGCCTGAAAAAGGTATCAATTCTTTTTTTATATTCTTATTTTTTCATATGATCATGTTTTTACTATACACGCGGACTAATAATTTTTCTTTTCATCTTTTCACAGATGATGATGATGAAGCCATGATCGCATGTAACTCTGACAGTGACTCTGACAGTGAATCAGAGAGAGATGAAAGCAACTCAAGCCAAAGCGAGAATGAAAATGATTAATTTTCATTGTTATTTTGAATCAATTCATTGAAATAAAAGTTAATTAATTAAAAAAATATGCTACAAACAATTATTCATTAATTAATTTACTCATACCAACATTTGCTCCATTATTAAACTTCATATTTGTTATCAGAACATTCAAATCAAGGTTACTCCCAAATAACTTAAGAAAAGTTATTTCCTCCCGGATGAAAATTTATAAGAGGATTATTAATATACTCTAGTAAATAATGAAAAAAAATAAGCTAGCTGTAATTCAAGGGAAGTATAAGAATCAGTATGTGAAAGATGCTGCGGCGTTACACCTTTCAAGGTACCAGCTGACAAACTTTCCACTGAGATACAGCCAGCTGATATTAATTTTCATTCATAGTAGCATACAAACGATCACCAGGTAAATTTTTAGTTGAGAGGAAATCATTGAAAATATATTTTTTTTTTCATGTTCAAACAGCCAGCTGACGTATAATCCACCATGTTATGGTCAGCTGACTTTGTTTTTCCTTCAAAATGTTAGGTAAACTATAATCTGACAAATTTTCAAATGGGAGGAAATGACTAAAAATAATTTTTTTTCCTCCATGCATGGGAGGCTGCCACTGCCCGCCCCACCCACGGAGTCGCAGCTAACGGTCGCGAGTATTCATAGTATAAATCCCTAATGCATTTCACGAATTTTCGATTGGGAGAGACTTGGTCATGAAAATCTGTCACTGGCTCCCGGACTGTATGGACGGTACCTCAGCTAGGAAGCGTTTTCGGACACATCTTTATAACGACTTTTTTGCTTAGATTGGGCACTAGAACACACCCTAGAATTTCTGGCGGACATATATGAAACACCCTGTATATTAATATTCATGAGTTAAAACATGCAATTATTATTTTAATAGAAGTCTTATTTACTATATTTAAAAAATCCATAACAAAATACTCACTTTGTGGGCATACAGACGTTGTGATTCAATAATTAAGGTAATGTCCGAATATTCCTGATTCATAAAAAGACTAGATAAGTGCTCAGACAGTTTAGCTATATGTTCAATATCACCTAGTCTTGCCGTAGAATTAAGGCTAGTACTAGGTGATTGTAAACTATATTGATGGTTACTACTCATCTGGAAAAGAAAAAAATTACAAAGATTATAAATCTAAATAATAAATTCAAATAATTTGTAACATAAATAATCATAGTAAACTTAATATATCAATTGAATGACTACAGCCTATGCCCCCAACAGAACAAAGCTATTCAACTTCCCACATTATCTAATATCTAATGTGGCAGATTAGTGCGGTGGATTTAAGTCCAAAGTATAAAGTTTATGCGGTACTTACGTAATAACGCCACCGCAGCTACAGATTTGAACAAAATGGATTATTAGGTTATAACGAAGGAGATAAAGCCAGACCATATATCGCGCGGTAGCGCGACCTCTCGATCCGAAATATAAAAAAAAATTGCATAATGGTTATATTAGGTTATATTAGAGCAGATAAATCCAGACCACATATCGCGAGGTAGCGCGACCTCTCGTTGCGGTGGCGTTAATACGTAAGTATCGTTTATGCTTTCTTTAGAAGAAATGGGAACATGAAAAACTTTAACTACCCAAGACAGAGCTTCACCATTAATGGAACAATCAACTTTTTTACCTGATTCTCTAATAATTCTCCCTATCAGTAAGATAAGGAGAACTCCTTATCAGTAAGATAAGGAGAACTCCTTATCAGTAAGATAAGAAGAACTTCTTATCAGTAAGATAAGGAGAACTCCTTATCAGTAAGATAAGGAGAACTCCTTATCAGTAAGATAAGGAGAACTCATCAGTAAGATAAGGAGAACTCATCATTAAGATAAGGAGAACTCAAATTCAAATTCTTTATTTACCTTTTGAGATATAAACAATCTTACCTATAGATTGTTTATATAACTCCTTATCAGTAAGATAAGAAGAACTCCTTATCAGTAAGATAAGGAGAACTCCTTATCAGTAATATATTTAATAGGAAGACTTTTTTTAATAAATTTAATTATCGATATTTACTTGAAGGACAAACAGGTAAATTTATTTGAACAGTTCTTCCTGCTGTTACTTGAATTTTTATTGCACTTCCCTCTTTACGTTTTCTTTACTTATTAGATGAAGTAAATAACCCAATTAAAACTATTGGACATCAATGATACCGATCTTATGAATATACAGACATCAAAAATATTGAATTTGATTCCTAATAATTCCTACAAATGAATTGAAACCATTCGAATTTCGAATTTTATGCCTGCTCCAGACTCTCGCGGAGTAACTTCGGCGAGGATCCTCGCCGAAGTTGTTCAAGGCGAGGAACTACACGGAGTAGGCATCCACACTCTCGCCTTACTTCGCGAGGACCTCAGTGCCATGACCGACACCGAACAGGTAGTAGCTGCTGCTGCAGCTATTTGTGCTTTTAATTATTATTATTATGTTATCCCAATAACTGATCCCAAATAACTGGTTCCCTTTGAAAAGCCTCAAGGAATTGTAATTGTAGTTCTTGGGTGCAATCGCTCATAATTTACTATTTAAATTACTATTAGTAAATTATTTTTGATATTATTTAAATTACTATTATAAAAATTTAATAATATTAAATAAAAATATTTTGTATGTTGTGACGGTTGAAACGCCTCGTGTCCCTTTGACTCGGGCACGAAAAACCGCTTCATGAAGCGAAGTTAGCCAAGGCGAGGCGAGGAAGCACAAGGCGAGGCGAGTAACCTGACCACACTCTCGTTCCTCGCTCAACTCCGTGCTACTTCGCGAGAGTCTGGAGCGAGCATTAGGTGTTGATTATCGAACTACAATTTCCTACGATTTACAAATTCGAATACTAGTAACTGCTGCAGATGTTCTTCACTCATGAGATATTCCTGCTATCAGATTTAAAATTGTGAAGTCATGTTCGATTAAATCAAGTTAAGGCCGGTCCAGACGCTCCGTTTTTCACAACCTTTTGTCTGAGCAGTCTTATGACGGAATGAAAACGTTCTAACTTTTAGAGCGTCTAAACGGTGCAGATATATCTGTATATTTCGCACAGTTTTAGTAAAATCATCATGGAGAAGGTTCTAGTCTGGTCATTTTTGAACAATATGAATTGGAAAACGGAGCTACCGTCTACATGCGCCGACTTGTCTGCACAGTTCATGGATGATGGTGAAGCTCTTTAGCTCACAAGTGGAACTTCAGACGTCTGGATCACGGATTTTCTTCAAACTTTGTACATTTTTAGTAGTCCATTAGGACAACGTAATGTGTAAGTAGTAAGGCGTACTATTTCGACATTTCCGAGAAAATTGCAATTTTTTCTCTTCAAAATTTTCCACATCGAATATATACATTAGCGTTGCGTCAACGTGTATAAGATGGCGTTAGCCGAGTGGTAACGTTCAAGCTTAAAAAGCTCAAAAGTTCGACAAAAAATTGCAATTTTCTCGGAAATGCCGAAATAGTACGCCTTACTACTTCTGAAAGACGTCTGAAGTTCCCCTTGTCAGTTTGTCAAAATCTACACTCAACGTTTTATCTGCAACGTGTTGAACTGCGCAGACAAAAGGTTGTGCAAAACGTCTGGACCGGAATTTAGATGTTTTATTAACAAAGCTAGTATCTTCTTTGGACAATGTTCTAAAATTTGTGGAGCAAATCATAGATTTATACCAATTGTGCATTTTCTAAAATATGCACTCAAAATGCTCAGATCAGTGTTTATATTTCTGTCTATCTCATCCACAGAGGAATGTTGAAAAGCAAGTGCTAGATCATCGGCATTGCAAACTGGCGGGAGGATGTAGCTGGTATATCCGTGATGTACAAATTAAACAAAAGTGGTGAAAGCACAGATCCTTGAGCGAGCCTGTTATTGAGAACTTTCAGTTTGCTAAACTTATTATTCATTAGCACTTGTAGCTTCCTATTGGATAGCATATAGTTTATCTGTGTCAGTAACTTGCATCCTGTTAGTTTAAGGAACTTGTATACAACTTCATCTCCCTAAACCGTATCGTATGCAGCTGTGAGGCCTACTAACACAGCTCCACTCTTCAATCATTTTTCGAAGCCTGACTCGATGTAGGTTGTCAGAGCCAAAACTTAACGTCTTCACAACTTCGATTCGGTCTGAAACCCACCTGTGCAACTGGAAGGATGTTGAAAACTTGAGGACTGATCCTGTTATAAATGAGTCATTCAAGTAGCTTATAACAGACACTTAATAAAACAATTGGCCTATAACTTCCAGGACGATCAGCAGGCTTTCCTGGTTTAAGGAAGGGTATAATCTTAGTATACTTGAATTCTGGGGGAAGTTTCCCAGTAAGTACAATGTTAGAAAAGAACTGTGACATCCACTTCCTTGCATTCTTTCCATTATATGTAAGAAATTCAGGATGTATTTCATCCATACCTGGGGCTGTTCCATTTTTCATCCCCTTTAGGGCAACCAAAAGCTCATCTTCAGTGAAAGGAGCAAAAGATGAAGTGCGATTTCTTTTCATAAAGGACAGTTCTTGTCTGATTAACCTCTTATGGTGTACATCAGGTTTCACTTTCAACAGGCCAGCAATACGACTAGCAACTTGGTTCGGTGTAATGGCTGGTTCGGGCTGAGGATTATCAGGCAGTCTACCCAGCTTCTTCAATAGGTTCCACACTTCTCTACTGGAATGCTTGAAATCCATGGTCTGCATTATTAGCACAAGGGATCCATCTTATGATACTGTCATGATCACTTCAAAATTTTCCCCAGTCAGCTTAATTAAAATTTCAGCGTAGAAGTGCTGAAGATCTAATGATTGGTATCTGAATACCTATTTCAAGAAGAATAGGTCTATGTTGGCGGTGTGGGAAGTTATGGAGCACTTTACGGAATACTGGCAAACTATGTCCCAGAAAATCATTAGAAACAAAGCACAAATCAGGATTGGTTTCAGTGTACCAACTCCCTGATTTAAAAGTACATTTATTTTTAGGATAATAAATTAGCTACATGTTGTTTAGATCAGCCCACTCTGTGAGTCTTTCACCACTTTGATCATTATTCTGATGTCTCCATATAGTATGATGGCTATTAGTCACCAACATATACCACAGGATGAGGATAGTTTGGAAGAACTGAGTCAGGCCACAGGACTCTTGGTGGTTTATAGACGTTCACAATTTTCACATTATTGATCTCTATTATGATGGTAAAAACATCATCACCATCATTTGTTGAGATTAGATGAGCATTGTTAACAGTGTTACAATGTTAAACAGTGACATATTTCTTTCATTTGAATAACAGGCAGCCAAAAACTAACCTATATTGTCACTCAATGGGACTCCTCTACCTTACAACTCTCATGCCAAGTACCTTGGAGTTACTCTGGATAGAACTTTGTCTTTCCGTAAATATCTAACTGACAGTGCTGCTAAACTGAGAATGAGGAACAACATTCTTCACAAACTCGCTGGTTCTACTTGGGGAGCTTCTGCTCCCACGCTCCGCACTTCAGCTACTGGGCAGGTTTATTCTGCAGCGGAATACTGTTCCTCAGTCTGGATGAACAGGTCACATGTTCGGAAGATTGATGTTGTTCTGAATCAGACTATGCGAATTATTACTGACACAGTTAAATCCACTCCTGTCTTCTGGTTGCCTGTATTAAGCCACATCGAACCTCCGAGACTTAGAAGAATGAAGAACTTGGTCCGAGAATTCCACAAAATAACAGAGAACCAGTCTCTTCCTATTCATGGTGATGTAATTGGAGGATTTCATCGTTTGAAGTCCAGGTCTCCACCCATTCAAACAGCTCAAGAGCTCATTTTAAGTAACTTCAGTGCCACAAAAGAATGGGAAAGTGAATGGTGCATCAAAGTTCCTCATGAGTGGCAGCCCTTATTTAATGCAAACCATCCTCCTCCTGGCTTTGACCTACCAAGGAAAATTTGGGTTGCTATCAACAGGGTTCGAATGGGCCATGGTCGATGTGCATCATTGCTTCATAAGTGGGGCTTAAAATCTTCCCCTAGTTGTGATTGTGGTGACGTGGAACAGACAATTCATCACATTGTTATGGAGTGTGAAAGAAGAGCGTTTTCCGGATCCATGGATGAGTTCATGAAGGTTTCAGTTCAGGCTGTGCAGTGGTTGAACAATCTGGACATTAATTTATGAAATCACTTGTATAAATATTGACGATTGTCATAGTGTATTTTTATACTTGTTATATTTATCTTCCTGTTTTGTTATATTTTTTGTGTGTAATACCATAAGCTAATAATAATAACCAATTGTGCACATAAATATTATTGCAGTAGAGCAGTGGTTCTCAATTTTTTTTTGGGGTTGGCAATCAAAATATGACATATAACAGTTCTAGACATCTATTATGAAATGAATAAACCTAAACAAGCATCAGATTATTATTATGTATTAAGTACAAATGCTGCTGAAATGCTGGCAGCTAGCTCTAAAGTAAATGACCTCATAAAATGTTGAAAATAACATAAAATAAAAATTATATGTATGGTAGCCCCCTGAACTGATCATCTATTATCAAAATATTAAGTTGAAAACTTTGTCCAAGTTGGAAGTTTTTACAATGAAATGTTCAAAAGTTATTGAATCAAGAAAATAATGAAAGATTATAAAGTAAACTTCTCTAAAATCCTTATTTTATAAAATTATGATTTCCTGAAAATGATTTCACAATCTGTTTTTAATTACCTGCAACCTACTTCAAGAATTCTACAAATTTCTAATATAAATTAATTTGAAATTTCTTAATGAAAAATTAAGTTTCCACGAACAATTTACACTTAAGTTTGTTTGTCCAGTTGAGTAGTTTGTGTACCATATATTATTTTCCTGCAATTCGTAGAAGAAAATCAAAAAAATGATGATGATGAAAATACAATTAACGTTGGTGGTGTAGCGGCAACGAGCCGTTCCATTTTTATTTCTTAGTTTATGAGGGCATTACAATAATTACCCAAATATTTTCGGACAATTTCCGAAAATATTTTATTAGTGTCGGTAATTTAATCCTCGAGTAGATAGAGAGACATTTGTATTTTCTGTTTTACGAGGGCATTACGGTGATTACCCAAAGATTTTCGGACGAATTTCCGAAAATATTTTATTATGGTCAATGGTGTAATCCCCGGGGAAATTACGAAAATATGTTTTCCCGAGAATCGGTAATCACCAAAGCGACAAATAGCCGAATTTAGAAAAATAATCACCCCAAGATGAGGGGCCAGTATACCTGGACATAACATAAATACCTGGACCCCCGAATAAACAGGACAGTCAGGCGCAAACAGTCAGCAAGTCGACTACAGTTCAGTTCAACAGTCAGGCGCAACCAACCAATGAGTCCAGTTCAGTCCAGCCACCCCACTCAGACACCCCAGTCCAGCCAGTGGATCCAGTCAGTGAAGTGAAACCAGTCCACCCAGTGGACACTGGTCCAGCCAGTGGATCCAGTCAACCAGACTCAACTAGACGTTTACACAGTCAGCGAGTGACACTAGTTCAGTTCAGTCCAGCCAGTGTAACCAGACTCAGCCAGCAGTCAGTCAACCAGACCAGTCGAGTCCAGTTCAGAGTCCAGCTCCACTCAGTCCCTCAACAGTGTTTGTATCTCTTGTACATTTGTATATATATATCATCCATGTAAATAAATACCTCTGCAAACCGTGAGTGATATATCTATTCTACTGCCTATTAACCACAGTGAAATCCAGAAACTAAGAAAGTTGGCCTTATGACAATTAATTATTAAAACCTCTTGCTTGTATATAAATAATATAAATTTGCTTTGAAAACCGATTCTGGGCACCACTTCATCAATATTTTAGAATGTTTTCTTCAGTATGAAAAAGTTGGAAAACAATGCAAACCAAATGTACAATAGCTTTTATTACTAATATTTCAAATTTCTAAATATTTCACAATATTTTGGAAACCGCCAATTGACCTTTTATTCCTTTTTGGTACAAACAAAACAAGAGTTGTGCTAGATGTATATGGAAATTGAAATTAAATACTAATAGACCAAACGAAACTGTGCCTTTAAAAGGTACTGTGGAGGAAAGCGAGATATATGTTCACAAATCCTGAAGTATAAAATAATGGTGCCATGTCAAGGGAATCATGAAAAAGCTTTTTCTTTACTTGAATTATAATATTTGTATATGATTGCATGAATCTATTAATATTAATGTATTGCATAATATTTCTATATATTAAAAACAAATTATAAAAATGGGTTTTAAATTGAAAAAAACACATACAATACAAATGGGTGATTTATGCTAGGACACAAATTATATTCACGTTTTTACATGATTACTGACCTTATTGTTGCTAAAAGTGTGCAGTAAAGGAGACTTTTAAATGTAACTACAATAAGATTATTGTCAAACTGTATGTAATTTTCGGAACTAAACAAACTCAAACGCCATTTAACATTAGATAAATGTTGACAGATACAACAGGTAAACAACAAGGTAAAATGTTGGCAGCACTTTAAAAATATTTCGATTTCATCCTAGACCCAAATAACTTTATTAAAATAAAATTGTAATTAAATGATAGGCACTAATTTTGTTAGTTTCGAGATTTACGTCTAACTAAATAAGAATTAATATTTAAGTTAATTATTCAAGAAATATGCAAATAAAAATATGTAATGAATGATTTAAATATATTTTGTTATCATATTGGTCATAAAATATATTGAACCAACATTACAATACAAAACATTAAAAATATTATACAAAACCATATTTTTAACAGAATATTATGCAATACAGGTTTTTTAATGAATATTTAAGAAAATATTGTGCATTTCTAATTATATTTACTTGAAAAAACAATTACTTAGCAAGAATGATTTGAAACATTTTGTAACATGAAGTTGTACATTAAGTTAGAAAATGTTTCAATTACGCAGGCGCAGATTTGTCACTCCTATTGACAGTTCCGTTGATATCACGTTTTTAATAAAGTTGTACTAAAATACATACAATAAAATGTTTCCAGGAAGGGCCCCAGTAATTGTTCTAAGTAAGAAATGTTATTTGAAGGTTTATTAACGATTTTACAACATTATTTTCCATTTTAGGCCAAAACACAAAGCGTAGTTCCGGCAGAAAAGTTCAGCTGGAAAACATAAATGCCGGAAAGGTAACCCACGTGCCTTCATTATCTAAAAACCATTAATAAAAGCGTATTTTTCTTCATTAATTGTATCAAAGTGATATGGAAACACTTTTGGAGTTCAAATTTTAAGTTTTTGGGGGTTGCCTTAACTCACCCACTCAATTTTGGAGCCTCACCTATGTCACACCTACAAGTCCACAGTCATAGCATTAGGGCCTGTTTAAAAAAATGTTATTTTAATCATTGTTGCTCAGTATTGCATAAGATTTAATTATTAGATTCAATGAACTAATCATAACTTAAAAAGTCATTATTTTATGAATATAATTTTATCTATGACCACTATTGTTAATGCCCATTATTCTACAGTTTGTGGACTATGTAAATACATCATATCACACGTTTGTAACAGTGCGCAACTAATGATAAGTTAAGATTGATAACACACTAATTCGTTTGGTTTACCAATCATTGATTGGTTGACCTCAGTTTTTCTGAAAAGGTACATTCTTGGTATAACATCCTTAGTTTCTCCGAAAGCAAAGCTAAAATGATTTTTTTTTCAAATTCGAGTTTTTCCGAGGGTCCAAATTTTCATCCTGTTTCTCTGGTCATGAACCAAATGTAATATCCAACTGTTACTAGCTCCCAAAATCCAATTTCTTTTTTCTTTTTGATTTCATGCTTTATATTTTTCAATACTCAAAAACGAATTAAGAATTTGCAAATTACATACTAACGCCACTGCAGCTACAGATTTGAACAAAATGTATGGTTAGACTAGGTTATAATGGAGCAGATAAATCTAGATCGCACACCTCTCGATCTGAAATAAGAAAAAAATATGGGAAAAGGGTTAGACTAGGTTATATTAGAGCAGATAAATCCGGACCATATATCGCGCGGTAGCGCGACTTCTCGCTGCGGTGGCGTTAATACGAAATTAAGTACCAAGAATTTTCCTACAATTTCTTCAGTTCCTCTCCATCTGGTCCCAAACCATAATTTTTTCAAAAATCAAGGGGGAACTCCAAATTTTCCAACAACTCTTTCAGTTTCCCAAGGTTTAGCCCATTTTAGATTGTAGATATGGTGGTGGCGACTTGTAGTGCGACCTTTATAGATCTATTGTACCCCACCCTCCTCCTCCAAGTGTTGGTGTACTTTAAAAGTATACTTGTATTCACTCCATAATAAAAGTATTCATTCCATATAAAAGTATTCACTCCAAGTGTTAATGTACCCATTTAGAGCGCCTCCTCTAATCCTGATTCCTTTAGGAATTTCAGGATCTGGGTGGGATTCAAGGCCTGCAGCTCCTCTGTGTTCAAGCAGTGAGCCGCAAGGTACATCTGTCTCTTGCGGAGTAATGCTCCACAGTCTTTGAACAGATGTATGGGGGTTTCCTTTGCTGAGCCACCGAATCTGCATCCGTCATCCTCCTCTAGGCCTAGGGCCTTGAGATGTTTCTTAAGTCTGCAGTGTCCCATCAGGACTCCTGTCAGAATTCTAAGCTTGTTCCTGCTTAGTTTCAGGCAAGCTTTTGTTCTCTTCTGGTTAAAAGATCCCAGCATCACTTTGGATTGCCTTAGCCCTGGAAGCTCTTTTCAGGATTTCATCCATTTTCCTCTTGTTTCTTCATCTAAACTTTTGTGGATGGTGTTCACACTCATGCCGCTCACACTCAAGGGCTCACACTCAAGGGTTACGGACCTATAAAGGGGCTACTGGATCCCTTGTTTGCTAGGTGATCGGCTTCTTCGTTTTCGTTCGTTTCCCCACACAGTGCCATACCAGTTTGGATCTGATGGTGTATGAGCTAATGGCCTTGATGGCTGCTTAGCTGTCTGACAGGATAGCAATTCGTTTTTTGCGATAATTCCTGTCGAGGTTAAACTGTGCACATCTTTCGATTGCGTGTACCTCTGCTTGGAAGATACTTGGGGATGTTCCCATGGATTCGAAGTACCTGGTATGAGGTCCAAACACTCCTGCACCAGTACCTTCCTTTGTCTTCGAACCATTTGTATACCACTTGATGGCATTTTGCTCTATGTGGTATGCTGAGGATTCGTCGCTCCAATCGACTTTACTACTACACATTGCTGTGTAGTTTTTGTCGAAGTGGTATTTGCATACCATTTCGTCTTTTGGTACTTCCAGCCAGGGGATCTTGGCAGCGAGGCTGTTTCGGTCTCTGCTTCCGATTATTTTACCTTTGCCCATTCCTTCCTTGCTGAACCTTACGTGCAGCGGAGTCAGATCCAGCAGCAGCTCCAATGCTGCTGTCGGACACGACCCCATCGCCCCCGTGATGCAGACACACGCCAGTCTGAATCTTCTCAAGCTGTTTCCTCATAGAGGCCAGCTTGATTCTACTTCCCCACGCAACTGCCCCATAATTGATTGCAGGTCTCACTATCATGGTGTACATCCATCGCAGGATAGTGGGGTTACAACCCCACGTTTTTCCTGCCAGATTTCTGCACACGATTAGGGCGCGTTTGGCTTTACCCACCGCTGCCTCAGCGTGTCTATTCCATGGGAGTTTGCTATCTAGTGTGATACCCAGATACTATGAGTATGGGATGTAGGCAGTTTAGTTTTCTCCTTCTAGTAAATGGTATCACCGTGGTTTTGCTCGGGTTGAGTCTCAGTCCCACTGTTTGACACCATCTACTAGTTACTTTGAGGCCTCTCTGAACAATTTCACAGAGCGTTCCCTCAAATTTCCCTCTGGCCATTATGACTATGTCATCGGCGTAGGTTTAGCCCATAATCTATAGTCTATATCTAGTAAAAGCTCTCCTTCCCTTAGTCTTGTTTAAAATCCGGGAAAATCCTGTTGAAATAAATTTAGTTGAAATAAATTGAAAGAAGAACAATTTATATTTTTAGGAGATATTTTACAAACAAATTTACTTAAAAATTGAATAATATAAAGGCTATATACAAATCTAAATCCTGATATAAAATATCATTTATTGATATTAAAAAATGTAGAAGACATTTCGTTAAAAAAGTTTGGGACTCTTGTATCTCAGTCAAAATTATAAAATGATACATAGGTTGTATAATCGGTCAGTAACGGTTGACGGAAACTTAGATTCAAGTAAAAGAACGCATTACTACGTCACCTGGGCATAGTTTTCAAATAAAGAATAATTTACAAAATTAGAGTTTTTCCGAGAGTCAAAGTTTTCCTGTTGTTTCTCTGGTCAGGAATCGTATGTAATATCCGACCGTTAATTACTCCCAAAACCCAATTTGTTTTTGATTTCATGATTTCCTGTCCAAACGCCAACTGGGAAGAGCTAAAAAGCCCCTGTCCAACATTCTAGCTTTATATTTTTCAATACTCAAAAACGAATTAAGAATGTGGTACTTACGTGCTAACGCCACCACAGCTACAGATTTGAACAAAATGGATGGTTAGTTTAGGTTATAACGGAGCAGATAAATCCAGACCACATATCGTGTGGTAGCGCGACCTCGATCCGAAATAAGAAAGAATATTGGATAAGGGTTAGATTAGGTTATATTAGGGCAGATAAATCCAGACCACATATCGCGTGGTAGCGCGACCTCTGCGGTGTAATTTTCCTACAATTTCTTCAGTTCCTCTTTGTCTGGTCCCAAACTATAATTTTTACGAAAACCAAGGGGAAATCCAAATCTTCCAACAACTCTTTCAGTTTCCCAAGGTTTAAACCATAATCTATAGTCTATATCTAGTAAAAACTCCCCTTCCCTTAGTAAATATAAAAATATTTAAATATGTCCTCCAATGACGTTTTATGTTCTTCGTGGTCTGATCCAAACTAGAGAGTAGGATATAGGTAGAATTTTTTTTTAAAACCAAATTTCTTTAGATCCTTGGTCGTGTACAAAGTCCAAATAAGAGTTTTCCCGATAATTGAGAAAAAAAAACTTATTCGATTTTTCAATTCCGTTCCTTCCGAAGAATCAAAGACGGAACAGAAAAATTTCATCAATCGGCTTTGTTCGAGCGACTTTCAAAAACTCCGAATACAAGATAGTTCCGTATGGGAAGAAACGGTCGGAGCAGGAAAGTTGAAATAAATTGAAAGAAGAAAAGAATATGTATTTTTAGGAAATATTTTGCAAACAAATTTACTTAAAAATTGAATAATATAAAGGCTATATAAAAAACTAAATACTGATAAAATATTATTTATTGATGTTAAAATATGTAGAAGGCATTTCGTTAAAAAAGTTACTCAAAATGTGGGACTCAAAATTATAAAATGATACATAGGTTGTATCATCGTTCAGTAACGGTTGACGGGAACTTGGATTTATGTAAAAGATCACATTACTACGTCACCTCGGCATAGTTTTCAAATAAAGAATAACTATTTGTCCGTTTACTACGTCCACGGACTGCAATCAAAATGTTTTTTCAAATAATTTTATCAGAAATTTTTATTAATGTTATAGCAAATAGCAGATGTTATCCGAACATGCCTTGGCCCACAAGCCATGTTAAAAATGTTGATGGACCCTATGGGCGGTATTGTCATGACTAATGATGGAAATGCGATCCTACGTGAAATCACTGTGCAACATCCAGCAGCGAAAAGTATGATTGAAATTGCAAGAACTCAAGATGAAGAGGTATATTGTTTTTTGTAATATTACCTTTTATAAATATGTTTTTCTATTTTGCGTTTATAATGAAGTCATTAAAGCACTCATATGGTTTCGTTAATGGCTCGCCGAGTTCGATAAAATTTTCTCAATATGTATCGGCGACTTTTTTATTTAGAAATGGCATAAAAGGACGTAAAATAGAAAAAATAGTATAAAAAACTCGTTCATAAGGCGTTTTTCGCACTTGTCCATTAGCAAACTATGGACGCGTACTTTAAATTCGCGCTTATTGAACTCGTTCTTTAATATACTATAAACAATTGTTTATTTAGGTTGGTGATGGTACAACTTCAGTAATAGTATTAGCTGGAGAAATGTTGGCAGCTGCTGAACAATTCTTAGAACAGCAAATGCATCCAACTGTTATTATCAGACAATACAGACAAGCTTTAGAAGATATGGTAGTCTTATTGGAGGGACCAATGAGTATCCCAGTTGATAAAAATGATAAGGCTGCATTAGCAAATGTTGTCAAAGGTTGTATTGGGACCAAATTCATTGGTAAATGGGCTGACATGGCAGTTAATATTGCTTTGGATGCTGTTAATACTGTTATGTTGACTGAAAATGGCCGTACTGAAGTTGATATTAAGAGGTATGCCAAAGTTGAGAAAATTCCTGGAGGATCTATTGAAGAATCACAGATTTTAAAAGGTGTCATGGTCAATAAAGATGTTACTCATCCCAAAATGAAAAGGCGCATTGAGGTAAAATACAATTAAATGTAAAATTTCCATTATTAATGTACAATTGTAATTTTAAGAATCCAAGGATTATGTTATTGGATTGTTCGTTAGAATACAAGAAGGGTGAATCTCAAACCAACGTTGAAATCTCTGGAGAATCAGATTTCACTAGAATGCTTGAATTAGAGGAGGAACATGTTCGTCGCCAGTGTGACGAAATCATCGCCCTTAAACCAGATTTGGTATTTACCGAAAAAGGCGTGAGCGATTTAGCTCAGCATTTCCTTCTAAAGGCTGGAATTAGCGCAATTCGTCGAGTTCGTAAATCCGATAATAACCGCATTGCCAGAGCGTGTGGTGCTACCATCGTTAATCGCACTGAAGAGCTCCAAGAATCTGACATAGGTACTGGATGTGGCTTATTTGAAATCAAGAAATTGGGAGATGAATATTTCTGTTACATTACAGAATGTAAAAATCCAAAGGTAATATTTCTGTTTAAATAAAAAATAATAACTAATTATGTTCTTTGTTGTATAGGCATGTACCATTTTACTTCGTGGTGCCAGTAAAGATATCCTGAACGAAACTGAAAGGAATTTACAAGATGCTCTCCAAGTAGCAAGAAACATTATGTTGTCGCCAAGATTAGTTCCAGGAGGCGGAGCTATTGAAATGGCCTTATCTCACCAACTGTTCCAAAAAGCTACTCACGGCCCATATCGTGCAGTTGCCCATGCATTGGAAATCATCCCAAGGACTTTGGCTCAGAATTGTGGCGCTAACACTATTCGTACTTTAACGGCCTTGCGGGCGAAACACGCCGGTCATAAGGATGCCACCAAGCCTTGCAGTTGGGGTATTGATGGAGAGTCTGGGGAATTGACAGAACAAAAAGATTATGATGGAGTATGGGAGCCATTAGCTGTTAAGTTGCAAACTTATAAGACGGCCGTGGAAACAGCCATTCTTTTGTTGAGAATTGATGACATCGTTTCTGGGTCTAAGAAGAAGGGAGACAAGAACGAACCACCCAAGCCTTCCGAAATGGCGCAGCAAGAATAAATATTCGAATTTTTCAATTTTTAAAAACACGTTCATTTTTTTGTTCTTCGCATTTAAACTCACCTTATTTAAAAGCTTTGTGTTAATAAGTTTATTATTGTTTTAACATTTTTTGCTAATAAATAATTTACACCATGTATTTGTCTTATTGAAACATATTGTAGCTGCTCCTGTAAAAGCACTATAAGAAACAAAATATATTACAATATTCTTTCTTTCGAGTGAAGAGTTTGAAAGTTTTTCATTTCCTTATTATAATCAGAAAAATTATTTTTTCTACTGATATATGTGAAAATGGCATTTTTTCCACGGCTTACCCTACATGAAAGTGACATTTTTTCATTCTAGGGATGAAAATATTTTCACATCTAGAGACGAAAATGAGCATTTTAAATTTATGATTTTCTCGATTAAAACACTAAACTAACCAAATTTGCATGAACTTTCTTATTAATTACATCAATTTCAATGAAATATTTTATGTACAAACGTAAAACGAGCCTGAAACTATTTAAAAAACCGAAATAAAATTAGGACATTTGACTTGAAAAGTATCACCTTCTATGAGAATGCAATATGTTACCATGGAAACGACCAAACCAACAATTAAATTTGTATTGGCAGTTCGTTTCGGATTGGATTTATTAAAGTCGAATTATGGATTCTACAACCGAAATCAGTAGAAAAAAATGCATTTACTATTCGAGATGAAAGTGTTTTTTTTTGGTTCGGTGTGATCGCTAACTCGCTGGCGCTCGTGATCAAACTCCCACCTCACCAAAAAAAGCCACTTTCATCACTTGCTGTAAAATATACTATTATCTACGACCACTATTGTAAATGCCCATTATTGTACAGTTCGTGGACTATGTAAATACATCATAACACACACGTATGTAACAGTCCGCAATTAATGATATGTTATGATTGATAACACACTAGTGCGTTTGGTTTACGCTTCGTCGAGAGCTGTACGTTGATACGATTGTTCAATATAGTACTCCATGATTTTCAAACAATCATAAAATGTCACATCATTCGCATCGAAGCTGTCATTCATTTCGTTTTTTCACGTTTAAATCTAACAAAAACTCCAAGTAAGTAGTAAGGTATGTAACCATTGTGAATGAATTTCTTTTCAATTCGATAAAATTCTATAATGTTTAGTAATAATGAAAATGGTTTGTTTATTATAATGTCAAATAATGTCTATATATTTTTCTTATTAAACAGGAACAAATTAGTGTGGTCGTAGATATAGTATAGTACATATAGATAAAGTATATATAAAGTACACGTGTACTTTACATATAGTACATATAGAGTACACCAATTGATAAAGAGATAAAAAGTGCGTAACTGTTCCGCTCGTACGTAATATGCTTCTTACAACTCTCGTTACGTAATATACTATTAAACTACTAACATAACAACAATAAATTTTTAATAATTATTGTATGAATTTATTAAATCCAAAAGTTAAAAATATATTTTTGACCCTTTGTCTTTTTTAAGTTTACTTGGTTGAAAATATTTTAAGATAATGTAATCTATCACCCGCACCTGGGTTGGAATTTCAAAGGGATTGTTAAGTTTATACTACTTAGTTGAAGATGCATGGTAGGGTTTCTGGTTCGGATATATCCGAACCGCAAAACCGCGGTTTTCTGTGCAAAAACCGAAACCGCATAACCGTCATAAAAAGACGCGGTTTTCGGTTTTATCGAAAGATAAATCAAAATAAAGTACAATGAATTAGTGCTATCAAACATTGCTAACTGTTGTTGCAAAAATGGCAACCATCGATGGTATATGTGTTCGAGCAATTTCGAAATCTGCATTTCTTCAGGTGAAAATGTTCTTCAGGTGTTATGACCTTAATTCAAAAGGAATACGAAGAAAGAAAGAAAGAAATGATTTTAAAGTTTCAAGAATTAAAAGCGAATAGACAAAAAATTAGTACTACGCTAGATTAGTGGACTAGTTTGAGACGCCGAAGATACTAACATTAAGATTCATGGAGAAAACAATTTTTATTGCAATTTAGGCTTTCTGCGAATTGAAGGAACTTGTTCTGCAAATAATATCGTAATAAGTGTTGAAAAACATTTAGATTCATTTAGTATCAGTTTCAGAAATGATATTGTGGGTGGTTTGGATTAGAAAGTTGATGTTCGCGGTGACGTCGCGACGCCGTTAAATCAACGCCGACGAAAAATTTCGCAATGCGGTTTTTAGTCGCGCTTTACCACAAGCTTTCCCTTCACCAAAACATCAAATTTCTTTCGCTATTTGCAAAATTGCGAAAACTACAGCGGAAAAATCACCCCGAAATTCGACCTAGATTAGCAAGTTGAACTATGCGGCGACGCCGCTATCAAAGATTTTGCAACGCGGTTTTCAGTACCGCTTCCTGGCAAGCTTTCCCTTCAACAAACGTCATACTTGGTTTGCTAGCTTGAATATTACGAAAACTACGGCGGAAAAACCAGCAGCCGCATTAGAAAATTGAACTTTGCGGTGGCGACGCGACGCCGCTGTCAAAAATTTCGCAACGCGGTTTTCAGTCTCGCTTTCCGACCCCGTTTTGCTCTAACAAAACAACGAATTTGTTGCGGCAGCTGCGAAATTTCGAAACAACAAATGCAACCAATCTTCGTTAGATCTAATTTTGACGGGCCGTCGCGGCGTTAGTTATCATCGTGCCCGGGTAATTAAAAAAATGGTACAGATTGTCCTGCTGAACCAAAAATTTACATTAAGCATACAATTCATCTCGCTGTGTGCGACACTTTTTACAAGAAATCATCTCAAGTAGAAAACAGCTTCAGCAGTGAAGATGAAGATTTCTTTCCTGAAAAATCGCAGGACGAAGATGTGGATAATGAATATTACGTCGAAGAAAATGTGGAAAATGAATATTACGCAGAAGAAGATGCTGATATTAAAAGTACCTTACAAATGGTAAGAAAACTTGTAAATTATTTTCGTTTATCTCCGATAAAATTAGTTTCCTACAACGAAACGTAAAAGCTCTTTTTGAAAAGGAAATTGAATTAGCAATGGACATATGGTCTTCTATTGAACCAATATAAGAAAAAATTATTTTTCTAAAAGTCGTAATATTACAGATTCTAACAGATTTAAATTCAGTGCATTTAATTGAAAATCTTAATTTTCAATTGCTATGAAACTTATCTCCAGTAAGCGTAGCATTAACAACATTAAGCAGCGATGATTCTAACATATTTACGGCATAAGGTGTAATAGGATTCTTGAAAGAGAAATTAATTGGTTCTGATATAAGCAAAGCTTCAATGAAAAATATCATGGAACGTTTGAAGACCCGTGGAAATCTGGACTTATCAGAATTGGCTAGATGCTTACTAGATCCTTCGAAAGTTCCAACAAAGTCTCTTTTAATATTGGCGGAAAATCTTTTTGAACGACTTTATCAAGACAGTTGAAGTCGAAGATGAATGTTCGGCAAATTCAGAAGAAATAGAAGAAGTGACCAATCCAAATTATTCCTTGCAAGACGAAGTACAAAAAGCCATTCAAGAAGAATTAAATAAAAATACTTATATGCAAACAAATCGCTACCTAATTTTATGAAAAGGAGTTTGCTAAATATAAAAGAACTTCTGAGAGAACTCTATCTTTTCTATCAAGTACTCTCTACAACTACTAAACATCCACCTACTCCGAAAGATTATTTTCCCTTAGCGTCAACTTTTGTACAAAACTAAGATCTCGTTTAAATATCAGGCACTACTACCAAAAGTTCTTAAAAACCGAACCCGAAACCGAAACCGCGGTTTTTAATTTTCAAAAACCGAAAACCGCGGTTTTTAAAGAGTGCGGATATTCAGAAACCCTAATGCATGGTCAAAAGTCCTAACCAACATCAAAAAGACAGCCGCAGAGGCCGTGGGTACCGGAATAGTGAAAACGACACATCGTAAACGAGTGAAACCAAGGTTCGCTCCAGAAGTCAAAGGAGTAGCTGCCGAAAAGAGGAAGGCATACATACAATTTCGAAACAACCCGTCACCAGAGACGATCCGGCACTACAAACAACTCAGAAACAATTCTAACAACACATTACGTAATATTATGTAAGAATTTTGGGAGAAATTCAGTAGCGAAATGGAGAGAGATATCTAAGGAGAACAAGAACGCATTTGGAAGACGATAAGATCAATGAAAAGGGACATTAATGAACACGCTACTATAACTAACATCAGGATGATAATTAAGCAACTATACCGTGAACACGATATTAAAGATAACCGAAACCAATGACTCACACTTAGAAATTGAGGAAGACCGAATAACACGAGCAGTAATGAAAAGGCTGAAAAATCGCAAAACAACGGATGAAGAGGGTATCAGCAATTAACTCATCAAGTATGGGGTAATACTCTAAGAGAAGAATTAGGGTAATTAACTATTTAATAAAAAAATGCCTAGAAAACAAGCATCGCGATCCCCATATATAAAAAAGGAAGTAAAGAGGACCCGTCAAACTATAGAGGTATCACTATATTAAACATCATGAAAATATTCACCAGCATACTAGCGGAGATCCTGCGTGAAACCATCCCGCTAAATGAAGAAGAGCAAGGCTTTAGGAACAACAGATCCACAACAGTCGCGATCTTCATAATTCGATAACTAATTGAAAATGCCCTCGAATTTAATACAGCCCTGTTCGTTTGCTTCTTAGACCTGACACAAGCGTTGGGCAGGGTAAAGCTAGCCGACGCACAGTGGGATAAAATCCGAAAAAAACCGGCCATAAATAAAAGGTTTCATTTTATCCACATCAAATTTGGTATGGAAGGGTTTTTTGGGTCGCTGATTACGAATTTGAGTTCCATTTTTCAAAAAACAAAATGGCGGATCCAATATGGCGAACATTTTCTTTAGAAAATGTTTTCATATTGCGAAAATTTGACAGGAACGAGATTTTTGGGGCACTGATTACAAATCTAAGTTTTATTTTTCCGAAAACAAAATGGTGGATCCAATATGGCTTTTTTCCTGAGAAAATGTTTTCATATCTTGACAATTCATATCTTTGATAGGTTCCGATAGCGATTCGTCAGTGAAGATGAAAAACTTGTACAGCCAGTCCTTAAATTTATTTAGGAATTTGTCTTCTATACGATAAACTTTCTGCCACTTCACGTGCATTTCTCTCACATTTATGCGTAAAATAGTTTTTTGTCAGTCAACTGAAAATTGTATTTCAATTTATTACTCAATTCTCTTTCCACGGTAATATATAGCTAATAATATATATTAGCCTGATACTTTTTAACACAATCATGGATCAGATTGTCAGTAAGACCAAGTAAATTACAGCGGGATACCGAATACGCAATAACACAAACAAATGTGTCTGCCACACAGACGATGCCACCCTATTCGCGGAGTGAGAACGGGCTGCAAAAACTAGTTTACGAATTCGACAAAGTAGCGAAGAAGTATAACATGAAAATCTCCACCAAGAAAATAAAGAGCATGACAATAAGCAAAGAACTCACGAGATGCAAGTTTGTAATCAACGATGAAATTATTGAACAAGTGATATCATTCGATTTCCTAGGAATTCGACTATCCAGTTGGGGAAACCTGCAAGAAGAGATGAAACACCAAGCAAACAAAGCTGCAAAGATATCAGGATGCTTGCGCCACGCTATATGGAAGAACAACATGCTGTCAATACCCAGCAAAACTCGGATCTACAAGGCTTGGATACATACCATCTTAACGTATGCGGCAGAAACCCGAGCGGACACGTCAATTATCAAAAAAGCTCTCAGAACAACAGAGATGCTAACACTAAGAGCCATCAGTGGACACACAATTCGGGATCTAAAACGAAACACGGAAATCAGAAAGGAATGTGGGGTGGAAGACGTTGTACGTTGGGCTCGGAAAAGAAGAAGAATGTGGAACGAAAATGTCGCGAGAATGGATGAGCACAGAACTGCGAAAATCGTCAGAGACGACAAACCAACAGGCAGAAGAACAACGGGCCGACGTCCCAAAAAGAAAGTGGAAAGACAGTTGGGCTTCTATGTCACAGGAGAAGCATCAGGATAATACAGGCGATGCTGACTAAAATAATAATAATAAGAAGTTAAGTTTATGAACTATTTCCACTCGTAACTGCCCCAAATGGTTATTTTTCAAAAGGTATTTTCGTGTCCATTTAGGCAAAAAAATTTGGGGCGAAGGTTGATTTTCCTGTTTTTTTGGATAAATATATTTTTCAATTTTCCTATCGTGAAAATATATACTATTAAACTATTTCACAAGAAAATAAGCGAAAAAAGTTACTAAAAGTCGCAAAGGGCTCACTTTGGAACAAAAACGATGGAATTAAGCTTCAAGAAGAAGATAGGTACTTAGCTAAAATAAGTGTCTGCATCTACAATAAACTGCATAAATTAAACTTCTGGGTAGGTGGACGACATATAGTTGGAAAGATCTGGATTTCCTTCATAGTAGTAACTTTTGGAAATCCTAAAAGCGAAACTTTTTTATATAACAAGTTTTAATATTTCCTTAATTGTCGTTTGCGGAGAACAACTATATAATTTATTTGATAAATGCTGATATTTTGATAATGTAATATATATATATATATATATATATATATATATATATATATATATATATATATATATATATATATATATATATATATATATATATATTTAATCATAGTTAATCAAATCTATTTCCTAACTAACTTTACTTTCCCAAACAATTATACAATTTCTTTATTATATTATTTAAATGTGTTTGTCAAATCTAAATATTTACATTTTGAAATAGAAAATTGTAATTTATCTTGAAGCCATATAGTCAAAACGAGTATTTTTATTCATATAGGTGGTAAATCTTTTTAACAAGCTTAAAAAGGAATGTAAATCCGTAGCATTTAAAAGTTGCGAGATTGCCCCCTCATACAACCCAACGAGGAAACATCCCACGTCAACTCGCTTGAAAACAAGGCTAGTACAAAAATCAATATTCAATTCCATTTACCCTGATGATGATATTACAACCATGTGTGGAGGTTATTACAATATTTTTGAATCAATATAACAAATAAACGTGTTAATTATTTATTATGTTACATTTTATTAACGCGCAGTTAAGCAGCAGCGTTCAAGATGCCGAAGAAAATTGAATTCAGTGTCGTATATGTAACAGGTAAAATGTTGCACAATTAGTAATTTATTATTAACAATGTTCATGTAAATTTAGATGAAGATTCGAAATATAAAGCCAGCGAGTTAAATTGTCACGGGCCGACGGTGAAAGGATGGCAGTCCCAGAAAAACTGCGACTATCCCCAAGAGATAGTTCTGCAGTTAGAGAAAAGATGTTTCCTCAACAAAATTCAATTATTAATGCATCAATTTTTAATACGTAAGATTTCGATTTTTCCTGGGGTGAGTTTTGTAATTTGGTAATGGTTTTAGCGTCGAGGGTGGAACTCTTCGCGAGCAACGAAGATACAAACACCATCGCGGATGTGTCCAAGATAAATTGGGATTATTTGGGTTATATAACGTTGTCTGATAATCAAAGCACAGGGTTTAAGAGCAGGGAACTGAAATCTGCCAATGTGCCCACAACTGTTGCTTCTTTCCTTAAGTTGAAATTAAGTAAAAATCATGAGAATACATATAATATACATAATCAGGTAAATACTTATAAATAAAGAAAATATGGTAATCTAGTACAATATTTAATTATACGTCTTCAGGAGAATACTATAATCAATCAAATTATTTTGAAATTCGGTAAAATCCTTGAGATCTAATTATAACATTATTATTCCATTTACAATTATCCAGACTATATTTAGATACAAATTTATATTTCATTCAATTACACACAGGAGACTCAAGTATAACGCGATTAATATTTTTCGAATAACATGAAATTTTCATATAACACGAATAATATATATATATATATATATAAATATATATATATATATATATATATATATAAATATATATATATATATATCATGATAACATGTTTTGAATGACTATTGCATATTATTCGCTCCGTGCATAACCGCGGATAGCACCACTAGTGGCGAAAAAGACAACTTCGTCTCCTATTCAATAAATATTTTTACCGATTAACTGAAGATATGTCTCTGCAATGTCTTTGCTAAATTGTGAAATAAAGTCGGATAGTAACTTGGGCTTTTTGGATTTTCGGACTTTTTATTGCCAGCAATATGAAAACCACAAATTCTACTCCGCTTATTCGGAATCCAAAAGCGGCTAGCAAGATGCTATTTGTATATTTATAACCAGCAAGGAAAACACTTTCAGACAACTTTGAAATTTTCCATTCACTTAATGCTTTTCAGGAAATAGATTTTTTCGTATTTTACGCGGATTTCACGATGTCATAACTTTTGAATAGCTTGTCACTTCTAGTTGGCACCAATCGATTTAGCATCTCAAAATTAGTCGGCAAACGTATATCATAGTTCTAGAAGGCTTTTAATTAAAAAATACCATCGAACTGGGAAGTCAAGATTGCGGAAACAATAAAATGCATGAAAAGTTTTGCTAAAATTCTTATTTTTTAGTTATAGCAAAATATAATATCGTTTCTGGGAGCATTTTTGCTGCAGATTACAAATATGCAAATTATATTTCGCTAGCTATCTCCCTTCACAATGGCCTGCTAAAATTGAAAGACATTTCGGCATTCGAGTAGAGATCTTGGAAACTAATGATTTTCAGAGTCAATAGGAAAATTACCTTCTGAAAACGACGCCACAAACCGTTTTTAATTATCTATCACAGTTTCTGAGATATCGACTTATCAAATCGACAATCGTAAATTTCAGTTTAAAATTTCTCAATGAAACATTGAATCTTTCCGAATAATAACACATCGATTTATTCGTCTTGTCTAGTAGTTTCTGTGTGCCCAAAATAATTTCGTTGCCGTTTTTGAGAAAATTGAAAAAAAAAACTAAAAAGCACATTTTTCGACCGAAATGATTTTTGATTCTTTGATGACTGAATTTTTTTTACGAATTTTTGGAAAATTCTGTCGCGATTTTTTTTTTTCGTTATCCGAAGGAATTTGAAGTGCTGTAAACGAATTTCGAGTTTACTTCGTTCTGAAGTTACAAATAAGCCAATCTTGGGTATTTTGAGCATTTGAAACGAATAAACTAGTAGTAATATAAATCAGAAAATTTTTGCTGAATATTATTTTCCATATTCAGCAAAAATTTTCTGAAAGCCCTAAAATTTTCTGAAAAAATCGCCAAAAAAATCCATCGTTTTGGCAAAAGGAAAAAAGGTGCATTTTCGGTTTCCTACAATCCACAAATCCTACAAACAAAAAATCCCAGCGAAATTATTTTCGGCACACGGAAACGAGACGACAAGAATAGAAAATCGATGTGTAAATTGTTTGGAAAAAATCATTTTTTTACCGCGAAATTCTAAATTCAAATTTTCAAAAATTTCCACTTTAAATTAAAGTTTAATACTTCAAGTACGTATCACAAGAACGGTTGCAGATAATTAAAAACGGATTGCGCCATCGTTTTCAGGAGGCGGTTTCCCTGCGGCCACACTAAGACTACCTTAAAAATATTAATTAGTTTCCCAGTTCTCTATTTGGGCGACCAAATTTCGCGAAAATTCGCTCGATTTTTCAAAGTAATGCAATTTGAAATTTCCTATTCACATCACATCATTTGATAAATAATGATTTTAAGGAAATATATTTTCTAGTATTTCGGTCATGAAGTTCTTAAAAGTGTCAGCTTTGGCGCTACTGCTGTTGGAGCGAATACCAAAATCGCGTTATACAAAGAAGCCGAAGCAATATCTTTAGCTCGTTGTAGGAACTTATTACGTTATACACGTTTTTTTTGTGTGGGGGTCGTTTGGCAGCAAAGCCTTTCTGCACTGCGACCAACTTGATCTATTGTGCTTGACCCTACTACAATTACTCTCTCAGGAATTCAACTCCGTGAACGAAGTCTAAAATATTCCTGAGAGGCTTGCTACTCAGCTCCAATGTGGTCAATCTTGCGACGCCGAAGTGGGCAAGCCTTATGTGTGCTAACGCTACACATGTGCACATTATGTGTTCAGCGGTTTCTTCGTCTGATTCACATAATCTACAGGCAACTTCCTCTGCCTTTCCCATTTTGTGTAGGTGATATCTCACCGGACAATGTCCTGTGAGTATGCCTACCAAAGTTCTGATTTCTCTTCTAGAGAAGCTTAGCATCTGCTGCGTTGTTGCGACAGAATAGTTTATGAGCATTTTAGCTTGCCACTGTCCTGGCGTGTTCTTCCAGTGGGTTTGCTTTTGCTCTTCTTCCCATTTCTTAGCCCCCTGCTTTAAGTGGGCCTTTGTAAGCCCACAAGTTGGCTCCGGGCCCAAGAAGGGAGCCTCGGCCCCGCTTTTAGCGAGTGCGTCGGCCATTTCATTCCCATATATGCCCTGGTGACAACATTAGCGTGAGTCTGTTATCTTTCACCAGTTACTTAAGGATTTGTTTACAGTTCCATGTTACTTTGGAATTAAAGTTGTGGGCTTTTAAATTCCTTAGAGCTACCTGGCTGTCCGTTAGGATGTAGATTTGCACTCCTTTAAGACGTTTCTTTAGGCATATTTGTGCGCATCTTTCAATGGCTATAATTTCAGCCTGTAGTACCGTGGGAGCCTGGCCCAATGCCGTGGACTCCTTGTGACTCCGGCTGTATATGCCAATTCCTGTACCCTCAGCAGTTTTTGATGCGTCGGTGTACCACCTGGACGCTTTGTCTTTAAGGTTTTCGATTCTTTGCACACTGCTTTGGCATCATTTATGACCACTTCAACGGCTGTGTCAAAGTCGTATTCTGTAGACATTGCGTCCCAGGGCTGCTTCAGAAATTTCTCTTCGATTTGTTCCCTTATTTTCATGTGTCTCTGAGTAGGCGATGTACACCTTAGTCTCAGAGCACTGAGAAGACTTTCTTTTTCGACCTGTTTGTGCAGTGGAAGTAGGTGGAAGTAGGTCCAGTAGGTAAGTAGATCCAGCCAGAACTTCCATAGCTGTGGTTGGTGTAGATTGCATCGCTCCTGTTATAGCATGTTTTGGGTCTTTATTTCCTTTGTTTTGTACCACCATACGAATGAACCGTAGGTGATAATCGGTCTTACCACTGCTGTGTAAGACCAAAGTACCATTTTGGGTTTTAATCCCCATGTTTTCCCAAAAAGCTTACGAAAGATCCAAAAGGCCGCTGTGGCTTCTAAGAGCGTTTTGTTCAGATGTGAGTTCCAAGTGAGTTTCTTATCCAAGGTTACCCCTAGATATTTCACCTCCTCGGAAAACTCTAACGTCTGACCTTCAATGCTCGGAGCTTTCAGGTTCAGCTTCTTGAAAAAAGCTTCCTTAAACTTTATAGTTTTACTTAAAGTTTACTTTACTTTGTAAACCACATAAAGATAGCATATATTTCATAACTTATTGTCAATAGAAATGCGTCACTTTTTGCATGGGTATAAAAGTGATTACATGATTACCTACGCATTAAAACAATCATTTTTATTCAAACAAGCAATAAAGTGATGAATTTTCTCTGAAAACCAATCACAAAGACGTTTGCTTTCAAAAAATTTCATGTTTCTAAATGTTTCTTCTAATGCTGCGTCCATGCTTGTCAAACGTTTGCCGCAAACTCCAAACACAAGCAATGTGAATAAACACAAACGTGTGGATAAAGCAACAAACGCTTGTCGCAAACGTTGCCATTTGCCATAAACTTATTCCATTTGGGTCAAAAGTCAACAATCGATCGAATCGGTCGCAAGCGCAGCAAACCAAGGCAAATGTTTACCAAACGTTTGGATTTGTGAATTTGCCAAGCGTGTGAATACAGCATAAAATAGAATATGATATTTGGAGCAAACAGTTTAATGTCTCAATCGGACAAATATCCGTCCTTTTCACACAAATTGCCATCATCACTTGTCTGGTCTTGTCTTGTAAATGGCTTTTATAACATGTAGTATTTTAAATACTACTGCTATTTAGCCTACACTGGCGGATCAATCAAATTCAATAATTTTAATAGTTTCTATTTTTTTACTATTTATTTTTCCTATGTAGGTTAGTTTGATAGCAATCAATATATTGGGAATGGAGAAAGAAGCCAGGCGGTCATCAAGCAGCGATTGTGATATAGATTGCGACAGACTCGACGCAATCCTGAACGACCCCGATTATATTTCTCCCTATGATGACTTGGCCTTCGACATGTATGTCGACATTGACGTCGCAAAAATTATCAGAGAAATGGAAATTAAAAAACACGTAGCTGTTATAAGTAAGCATAAAAAACATAACATATTTTTATTACTCATGCGGGATAAGTATTATCTTGGGGCACGTTTTTTAGTGCGACAAATAGCTGTTTGTCAATTCAATTATTACCACATAACTTAAGCGTATTAATATTCATTAGCGTGCGACAAGATTACTTGTTGTACGCAAATTATGCTTGACTCGCGCAAATATTCAATAAAATAGCTAAGTTACATTTAAAAAAAATAATCGCAAACGCAAAAAAAACCTAAGCATAAAATCCTCATTATTAAAACAGTGACGTGAAAGTGACAGAATTTTTTTCATAACAAAATAAAAATAAGAATGTAAGAAATCGATTTTAAAATGAGTGTAAATCCGGTGAATAATACCTGAGACTGATGAGAGTTCTTATGGCGAATCCAAACCACCAGAGACAATTGAAAAAGCAAATTTTTTATTTTTGATTCTATTTTTTTTATGACCCCCGGACCCCAAACTGATAGATACGTCCCCTCGCATGAGAAATAAAAAATATTATCTGCAACTCGTGCGGTATTGTTAATTGTACTCTCGACCGAATGAGCTGATAATTTCGCTCTCATGGGCAATTAACAACTTACCGCCCTAGCTGCACAATATACTATTGTCTTACAAGTTGTGAAAACTTTTGCTGCCTGGGCATAAAAGTAATCATTTGTAAGCCATTCACCGGCTTACAAATGATTACTTTATATAAAATGAGGCATTTATTGGAAATCAAGTCACCAAGCTTTTCTTTGGCGTTTGGATATAAATGTAGAAGTTAATTCACGGTCATTAAAAGTTTTTCTATACATTCGTACAAATTAAAATAAAATAGCATATGCTATTAGGAGTAAAAGTGACTTTTGTGACGAAGCAAGCCAATTTTTTTCAAGAGCCACTTTTATTCATAATAACACAACAAAGAATTATTTATTTATTACTCCATTTTAAGTGTTACAATAAAAAAATATGATTGGGATCAGAATTATCGCAGTACATGATTATTTCTCAATTTGAAATTGCTTATTCTCGATTTGAAGTTGATTGTGGTTAAATTTAGTATTACTTAAACTCTTAAATAAGATAATATATTGATTTGATGTAATCAATTTTAGATGAGAGG
Organism: Phosphuga atrata; assembly: GCA_944588485.1. NCBI lineage: Eukaryota > Metazoa > Arthropoda > Insecta > Coleoptera > Silphidae > Phosphuga > Phosphuga atrata. The sequence continues at coordinate 76,061,416 of OX155892.1, read as the reverse complement.
TTTGAGTATGCAAGGAAGTTGAAGCTCTCCATGGAACAGTTGCGGGAAGCTGGCGAAAAGTTGGGTAAATACGAGTTGGAGAAGCGACATGCAATAGAATTAGAGGATTATGAAAGGGCGAGACACAAAAAGAATCAAATGGACGAATTTAGGACAAATATTTACCAACAGCTGAATATCGACCAACTAATGGAAATAAAAGGAGTAAGTAAACAAAAAACTTTGTGTTAACAAACAAACCACTCGGTTTATGTAGCAAATTAAATCAGTCGATTGTCATCAATTCATTGTAACGTTGCATTCGCATCGAAAGATTGTCACCATTTCGTGCTTTACTTTAAAGTTTCCTCATCTCGTAGACGTAGATCTCGGGATTATTTGTGCAAATGTAACTTTGATCCGTGAAATCTCAAATTGAAATTTTCGCGACCGTCACCTCCAGGAACCGAAAACAGATTACGACATTGTTTTCAAGAAGTCATTTATATTTCCCCCAGAAAAATTCATGGTTTTTCTTGTTTTCTACCCGAGCGAAAAAAAATATATAGAGAGATGCGTGCCGATTCCATAGGAGTTTGCTATTTAGTGTTATACCAAATTACCTTATATCCCGTTTAGTATACTACTGCCTTCCCATCTAACAGTATGGGATGTAGGCAGTTTAGCCATCTGTTTCTAGTAAATGGTATCACCGTGGTTTTGCTCAGGTTGAGTTTCAGTCCCGCTGTTTGACACCATCTACTAGTTACTTTGACGCCACTCTGTACGATTTCACAGAGCGTTCTCTCAAACTCCCCTCTGGTAATGATGACTATGTCATCGGCGTAAACTAGACATTTAATGTCTAGGTCGTTCAGCTTAGCCAGTAATTCATCAACTACTCAGGCTCCACATCAGTGGTGATAACATACCTCTCTGTGGGCACCCTCGAGTTGTGAAGATCTTGATGGTGTCTTTTCCCACTTGTGTCTCCGCCGTTCTAGTTCTCAGCATTTCTCCCATCCACTTTGAGGTAATGCTAATGCTTGAGGATATTCTTTCAAGAGCCGCTTTGACGGCCTCGTGCGAGGTGTTGTCAAAGGCTCCTATGTCCAAGAAGGCACATATCGCTACTTCCCTCGTGTCTAGTGCTGCTTATATTTTATTTGTCAGCTGATACAGGGCAGTCTCTGTGGATTTCCCTGCTCTGTATGCATGCTGGCAGTTGTGTGGTGTTGTGGTGCACCTGCCAGCACTGTTGTCCTAAGGTAGTTGTCAATTACCTTCTCCATTGTCTAACATAAAATATGCTAGACTAATGGGTATAAATGACTTTCTTTCTTCCCCATCTTTGGTGTGAATATCACCTTAGCCCTTCTCCATAGCTCCGGTATGTATCCGAGCGCTAAAGTACACTTCTAAAAATTTTTAGAAGATACGGCATTAATTCTCTCCCTCCCTTTTATAGGAAGCCGGGAATTAATCCGTCCACACCTGGGGCCTTGAATGGCTGGAAAGTGCCGATAGCCAATCTGATTCGGTTTTCCGTACAGATGGACGCTGCCCTCCTCCAGTCAGCCCGATTTGGTCTCCATGGTTGCATCAAGCCCTTAGTCTCTTTGTATTTTCTACATCCCGGAAAATTGGTTTCTAGTAGGAGCAGAGCTCTTTGCTCTTCCTTTTTGCCCTCCTGATCTCTTTATTATAGGTGGTGAGCACCTCGGAGTATTCTAGCCAATTTCTGTATTGCTTAGCTTTCTTGAAAAGCCTACGTTCTTTGAACGAACAATTTGGATGTAGACAAATTTTTGTTCCACCATTTTTCGTCCTTATGCTCCTTCACGGTTTTTACCGGGCAGCTGGATTTAAATGCTGTGGTGATTGCTACATTTATTTCTCCTATAGCTTGCTCTAGTATGGTGTAGTGTTTATGCTACCCCGCACTGGCACTTGCACTAGGTTCTCTATTAGTTTGGAACTAAACATAGGTCACATATAGTTTGTCTGGGATTTTGGATGGGGGTGTTTTCCTTACTCACTCCTTCCAACTCCAATTTCCAACTCTATGATCCTATGGTCTGATAGTGAGGGTTGACTTGAAACTCTCCACTTTTTTATCAATTTAACGTTAGTGCTACCTACCGTAATATCCATTACCTCATTTCTAACCTTGGTGACAAATGTTGGTGTATTCCCGACGTTGTACACAATTAGGTTTTCTTTAATGAGGTATTCTAAAAGGTACTCTCTTACCTCATTTCTAACCTCTCTTATTAGTGTCCGTGCTGCCCCACATCTCGTTGTGGGCGTTCGCGTCATATCCCAAGATGAGTGGCAGCCTTCTTCTAATACAATGTTCCACCAGCCTTTGTACTTCTAGGAGTGGTATGCTATTACCACCGCCAGGGAAGTATGCTGATCACTACCTCGCGGCGAAGGTCCTCGGTCTTGATGAGGGCGTGGATCGGAACTAGATCCCGCGTTAAGAATTCTGAAAGGCATACGAAATTAATGCCCTTCCGTACCATAATGTAAGTTCTAGGGGAGACTTTTCGGCTGTACCATACCACTTACATCCCCTGTTGCTGAGGCCTCTGATCTTACCTCGGTAGGTCCAGAGTTTTTGCAGCAGCGCTAGCCCTAGGTGCAGTTTAGTGAACATCCTGGCCATCACAGCCGAGGATGCCATGGATGGCATCCAAGTTGATGTTCACTTGTCATTCTTGTTTTGTGACAGGAAGCGGCGAGTCCTCCACTGACCCTGCAAGAATAACATCTTTTTCTGCCTCCGTAGACATGGCTGGACTGCTCATGTCTACGAGTGTGAGGTCTAGGTCGTCCTTTCGGTAATCCGAGCTGACTTCCTCGTTCTCAGCAGAGGGAGTGGCCGCTGTTGCTGTCTCTTCCACCCCAGAAGCGGCCGCTGTTGCTGTCTCTTTCACTCCAGAAGTGGCCGCTGTTGCTGTCTCTTCCACCCCAGAAGTGGCCGCTGTTGCTGTCTCTTCCACCTCACGGCTCAGTGCGAAAGCGGAGAGCCGGCAATGTATTCATACATATTAAATAAATAAGATGTCTCTTCCACCCCAGAAGTGGCCGCTGTTGCGGTCGTAAATTCCGGGGGAGGGACCGCTGTAGCTGCCGCTACAACCTCTGCATCTGATTTCAGTCTGGGAGTGGCTCACGCTCCATCTGATCCGCCAGTTTTGTGACGGTTAGGTCCCGCACACAAGGATTAAATTTTTGGGTTTTCTTCATAAAAGATCCCACGAGTAGCAAGTGAAATAAAAGGTCCGCCATGTTAGAGCCCCGCTTGACATGGTAAGGCTCGGTACCCACTGAGTTCGCCGGGTATCAGAGAGGCTCCGTTAGCGATTGCCGGTTGCCCTTGGCCACTAACCAGTCCCTTCGGCAGGGGTAGGATGACACCTTTGGATGAAGGGTTTCGTAGTTCTTGGTTGTTCGCTCCCCATTGGCCGCTCCGACCGGAGTTGGACTCCAGTCGGTATTGTCCAGTGGTTCATTACGAAGCTAAGCCTTCACACCGCGACAAGGTGACTTCCACGTAAAAAAATATGGAAATTTTATGAATTTTAAGAACAGAAACAGATAGCAAAATACATTTGTAACCAGCAGGAAAAACAGTTTCAGAAGCATTTTTACGTTTTCAAAAAACTTTGGACTTTGAGCCATCTGTAAGCACTCGATGGTATTGGTGGTTCTAATGAATAGATGAATAATGTCTAAAAATAATTTCAGATTTGTCCAAAGAATGATGAGTTTATGGAGGACGTAGATAAACAACTCCTTTCACCATCCTCATTAAAAATTCCTGACGGCAAGAGATCAGCCTCTCCAAACGCACACCACATTTACCATGCACCACCCTCCCCGTTACACAAGCACCAAAGTCCCAAAACAGGTTCACCGAGCACCGGTAGTCCTACATCCCTGCAAGGCAGAAACTCTTTTAGAAGACGCAACAAATCCGCCGGATCAATCGTTAAATCAACTTATGAACAATACGAAGAAAAACCACTACCCACTTTAAGACAGTAAGAAATTTATGTATATTTAGATTGTATTAAGGTTTAAACGATCATCCTTAGTTTCTTTTAACCAATTCTTAGAATTGTTATTAAACGATATTACAGGAGATAATTGGCAGTAACCCTTTATTATAATTGGCACAGAAAATTATGTAGATCTCACAAGCAAATTGTCGCATTAAAAGAATTACTTTATTAATTTGATTTTGTTAATTTGTAGTTCTCAAACAAATGAATTTTTAAGAGAATGTCAAATGGATATAGACCATAGGGTCTCGTCTAAATTGACCGAACGCGAAAAGAAGCAAGCGGCTTTGCCGATTTTAGTTTTCGGCAACGATTTGGTTGAGAAATTCTATTCGAAACACTATTTGGACAAAGAGGAAGGGTTGAATTGTTTAAAAGAAGAGCTATTAACATACAACAATACAAGAATGCATACAGCTAACAAGACGGGAAGAGCTGCTGTATTCTTGTTACACAGAGCGTTACGAGATAAAGTATTTTCAGTTTATAACTTGGCGAACGAAGTGATTAGGTTGTATTTTGTGCAATATGTTCCTGGAAGGTAAGAAAAGTAAAATATTATAAGTACCTTAATTTTTGCATTTTGACAATTTTAGGGTTTCGCCAGCTGAGGTGTCAAGAAGTGTGGATAAACTCTTGCCGGAATTATTGACGAAATCAGGGGATACCAGTGCTAGGATTCATCACATGGCTGTGCACACGATCTTAACTATGGCCGATTGTAAAGACGTCAGGCAAGTTTCCTTGTTCTGGAATAATGAAATTTAATGACGAAACATATTTAATGTTATTAGGGCTTTACATTTGATTCCTGTCCATTTGAGTCGGCCAATTACTAGTAGCACTCATCCAAGATTAGCTTTGAGTAGAGCTGAGATGGTTGAACAGTTGATTATCAATCAAGGGATATCAACGGACAAGCAAAGGTACGACATGCGGTGTTTTAAGCGCAAACTATTCCTTTACCCTATAATAAAATCTAATGAGATTCAATGCATAATCCATCATTTTTAGTGGTTTGACATGTCGTACTTTGTCTGAATTTGGATCAAGCGGAATTCATCATCCAGCGGAAGCAGTAAGGAAAGTGGCTGAGCGAATTTTAGTTTTGGTTTATAAAGTCAATCCCCGATTAGTTCGCAAACAGTTACCACCCGATGATGATATTACCAGAAGAAATTTACTTTACAGACAGTTGTTCCATGAATTTGATAAAATCGATGTACAGGTAAATCTTATTTTTATACTTTAACTAAATACAGAATTGGTGGAGGCGCGCGCAAGGATTGACTTAAAATAACATTTCCCAATTTCCGTTAGCGTAAAAAAGAACTTCTGGAAAGAAACCGACTGATTCAACAATGTTCCATAAATACTAATCCGGACTGCATTAGTCCCGAGCCAGTACAATCAATAAACAAATGCCAGAGTTCATCAAACATCGCAAATACATTCAGCTACGATCAAAACGGCACGGACAGAAAACCTTATCAACTAACTAAAAGCATAAGTGGAGGAAACATAGTAAAACTGAACATGATAACTAACAATGGAGATTTAAACGATAAACACAGTGGAAGTGGTATATCTACACCAAGCAATGGTTCACAAAAAGATGACGAAGAAAAGTAAGATATAAAATGTAATTGAATTAATGAGTTTAATATTGAGGTCTATAAAGCTGGAACCCCCACCTCTTCAAAATTGAAATTTAATTAGACCAGAATTATGTGTTCTTATGTGTCGCAATCGCGATTTTTGTGCTCGAAGCGTTCAATGAAAAAATCAAATTTTACTAGTGGGGGTGCTATCTTACAGTCAAGCTAGCACCCACTCATCTGAAAAATTGGAATATCAATACTAAATATGCACTACAATTATGTGCTCTTTATGTGCTTTTCAAATACCCCGGTGCGAATTAATTAAAACACCCCGAACCAAATGTGCAAAGATTTCACTTTAATGACAAAGTACAAAAATTTTAATCGAAGCGAAAACGTTGAAATAATTATGTAATCCTAAGATATAGTATTCGCCATTTTTGTGCTCGCGCCCTTGTACGAAAAATTCACCCCGAACGGTATGCGCCATAAGAGGTGAAATCTATATTAATGGAGCAAAGAAATTTGAACCGTATAGAAATTGTTGCAATAATAATATCCTCTGCTGATATGCTATTCTATTTCTATTGACTGTAAGTTACCACCCCCACTAATAAAATTTGATTATTTCATTGAACGCTTCGAGCACAAAAATCGCGATTGCGGCATATAATTCTGGTCCTATCAAATTTGAATTTTGAAAAGGTGGGGGTGCCTGCTTTATAAACCTGTAATATTGTTCAAAAATTATCTTTGAACTTAGAATAATGATTGAAAGGCTAAAAGAATGGGTCTCAAAGTGATCACGTGAAAGTTTTGAAAAAGAAAGTAGCTATTAGATTGATGAGTGTTCTTGTTTCAGGCATTGTATATTTTGTGGGCAATCTGAAGCTAGCATATTCACCGTTAGTAATTCCATGAATTCTCATTATTGGCGTTCTTGCCCAATGTTAGTCAGATGTAAAGAATGTAGTCAAGTAGTCGAAGTAGCTTCACTTACTGACCATTTATTGATGGAATGCGAGCGTCGAGAACATTATACACAATGTTCTCAATGCACAGAACCCATAAAATTAAGCGAGTATCAGCAACATGGAAGAGATTGCACTGGTAAGTAAACAATTAAGATACATCAGTATAATCTTTATAATTTTTAAAATTCAAATATGTATTCTGTCGAGTTCATTGTTTTTTTCATAGAAATTAATGAAGGCTGTAATAGATGTCCATTGTGTCATGAGAATTTAGAAGATGAAGAATATGTTTGGAAAAATCATCTGATGGGTGAAAAGCCTTGCCCAAAAAATACGAGAAATAAGGCATTGCCGAAGCAAGTGAAAATAAAACTATAAACAGAAAAATATCAAAAGTTTTTTTGATTATTTTTGCACAAAGAAAACAGTTTTTATCACATCTAATTAAAAGACTTTGCTAAATTTCTCCAGTGCCACCTATCCAAAGTTTGAGAGTAATTCAGATTAATTTATAGATTTCCGTTTGGAAACGTTCAATACTGTTACTAATATTGTTAATAGGAAGTTAACACACGAAATTTAAATGTTAGTTTCAAATGTAGTAACTTGTAACTTTTAGAACGTAATTATAAAACTAATTATCAATTAATTAGTAATTATAGCTGTAGAGACGAACTAATCTAATTTTTACCATATTAGTATCAAACTAATTTCTACCATTCTAGTATTACTTGTTTCTACCATATTGGTATTAAAAGTTATTAGTAGCAATTTGATCAGAGAAATTAAATAATACTTTTAACAAAAGTCGCTTTAGAAAATTTTCTGGTCTATCACGTAAATTGAAATTTTTGCTGGTAAAGTAATCTGAATTATTCTCAAATGAAGTCAATACAAGGTAAAAGTATATAAAAATTCATTCAAACGTCCATAAAGAATCAATTGATATTTATTAAACTAGTCCATATTAAATTTATTAATTTGAGTGCAATATAATGTGATTTGTGATTGCCTGAGGAAATTAATATATTAATCAGGAGCAATCAGGAACGGAACTAATTGGTTATAAATCGATATGACGTGCAAAAGGTTCTGAACACTTTGCACCTAATTTTTTATCGTAAATTTATTTATTATTTGTTTATATATGAATTCATTTTTTATAGAAGAATATTACAATGATTATTATGTGGCTTAATGTTTATTTAATATTGTTCTGATTTATGACATTTCAATTAGAGGTACTATATATTTGTCAACTAGTGATTTTGAAATGAGCATTAAATGTTACTAAATACAATACTTGGTCTTAAAATGTTTTTTTTTTTATAAATTCCGCGTTTTATAAAAATATTTAATCATAATACTTTTTTGCATAAATTTACCATTTGTTAAGCCATATATTATAATTTATATTTTAGGCTTGAGTTTTTATTAATAAAGAAACTTAGAAGAACATAATTACAAATATAATATATTTTGCTTAAAACGTTTATGTGCAATTTTACTTCTTAGTGTCATTGTTATTAAAATTTAATAAACACCCAAAGTCATTTCTATTTGTTTGCCTCTTCCTTAGCATCTTCTACTTCCGTGTCTTCCTTAGGTTCTTCTTCTATTTCAATATCTTCCTTAGGCTCTTCTTCTACTTCAATATCTTCCTTGGGTTCTTCTAACAATTCTTTTGCTTTTTGAAATTTATTGACATCTAAATTTAAAATTTGAATTAACACATTTTATAGGGCACTCAATATGAACACCACTTTTCCTCATCCACCAAGACACTCACTTGTAAATAATTACATTATTCCAGGAGAATTTATAGTAACACCAGTAATAAATAATTCTTATAAATAATTACTTTACTTTCACTTACAAATAAAAGCAAACAAAAAAATATTTACTTACCATATTTTGAAGTATCACCTCCAAGTAACCTTAACAAATGTACTGTATTACATTGAGCCATATAAACTCGTAAAGAACTTGTGCCTCTCCATCCACTTAAATGCAAAACAAGTTTATCATTGTTTTCTCCATCTTCTGTGTAAATTAATATACAACTTCCAGGATCTGTAAAAATCAATGTTATTAAAGAGGAATATTCCCAAATATTGTTATAGAAAGACCAACAGTATATTATAGAAACTGTCTCAAAAGTAACATCATTTAACATTTAGATTTTTTATGTTTAAGGATTGAATGTTTCACATACTTTTTTAGTAAATATTATTTTCAACATATTCCACATATTTTTACACATATTCTGCTTTGAATTAATGAATATTTTGCATGTAAACAGAAAAAATAATTCTAATTTTTTAGAAAAATAAGAATATTTACCTAAATCTTTTACTTGATTTTGGACATATTCTGAAAGACTGTCAATGGGTGGTGATTTTTCTGGAGTATCATTCATTAATAAATATATTAAATCATCTTTAGGAATATTTACTTTCCTACCTGGCCCTATATTATTAAATATACTTTCCAATCCATCATTTGCAATTCTAAAATAAAATTGATATACATTATGCATGTAAATTAAACCTACACCTACAAATAAATTTAAAGAGATAATAGTATATTGTGTAACTAGGGCGGTAAGTTGTCAATTGTCCTCGAGAGCGAACGAGCCCTCACTTCGTGCGCCCAATTTCGCTCTCGAGGCCAACAAACAATACCGCCCGTGTTGCAGATAGTATTTTTTATTAGTTCAGGGGCCATCAAAACAAAAAAAACTAAATGAAAAATTCTTTTCCAATTGTCTCCGGTGGTGTGAATTCGTCATAAGAACTCAGTATCAGTCTCCAGTATCACCATTTACACTCATTTTAAAACGTTTTCTTTAATTTTTATTTTGTAATGAAAAAAAAAATTCTATCACTTTCACGTCACTTTTTTTAATATTGAGGTTTTGAATGTGTTTATTTTATTTATTCAATCGTTTTTTTTTTTTAATGTAACTAGCGATTTTTATTCAATATTTTCGTGCGTTACCCGAGTTAGGTGGTAATAATTGAATTGACTAAAACAGCCATTTTTCGCACTAAAAAAGGTGCGCCATGATAGTACTTGATGAGTACGCATGAGTGATAATAAAAAAAAATTATTCAAGGATTTGAAGTGGATCTAATGTGTTGTAATAAATTTACCTGAAAGGACATCTCTTCATATTTCGATTATCAGACCTCACAAACAATTTGACTCCAGTATTAATAAATTTAATAACTCCTTGATTTTGTACCACCAAATCTCTTACAGCTGAAGACGTCAAATAAATATTCTTTTTCTTTCCAACACTACACCTTACCAATAAACATTTACAATCAAATTCATCAGCAAGATTATAAAAGCTTTTGATATCCGGCCAAACTTGCTCATCTTCATTGAAGAAAACAAATGGATCTTCTCTGAAAGCATTATTTCTCCGACGTTTGCGTTGATTTTGCGGTAATCTATCTTCAGCCAATTTTTTCTTTTCTAGTTCCTCATTTGAAATTTTAAAAGATTTTTCTTTTGGACTTATTGGTTTGAGTTTTTCTAACACAGCTACAAAGAAGGCTCCAGTGTTTTGTTGATGAGGCAATATTCGAATACTAATAAAAATTGATAATTAAAAAAATTAAGAATGATATAAATTTTAAATAAAAAACCATTTAGTTAAATTGAATTTGTGTCTATCTTCCTCTTTAGGTGGGAACATTTGTGGTCTTATTGTTGTTCTCCAATTTTCATCAACATCTTCCCAAGTTTTATAGAATTCCAAGTTTCTAGAACCAACTGGCCATTTCTCCATTCCTATAAAAAAACAATTACAAATAACTCAGAAATTTTAACAGAAATTTTTCTTACCTGGTGAATATTTAAGGCCAGGTAATGTCGATGTAACATCAAGAAGCTGTAAAGCTCCGTCAGTCTCTGAAAGCAGTCTATGAATTACTGCCTCATTTTCCAATGGATTCAATGAACAAGTTGAGTATACAATTTTTCCTCCAACTTTCAATAGTTCACAGCCTCTTCTCAATATTCTTGACTGTATACTAAATAATATACTCATAATTTATTGTTAAAAACAATACAAAAAATAATTACCCATGCAAATTAATGGCATTGGCTGGAGTCCATTTCATCCATATATCAGGATTTTTCCTCAGTGTACCATCTCCAGAACAAGGAACATCACACAAAATTCGATCAAATTGAACCTAAAACAATCCCATAAAATAAATGTTAATTTATAAAATTGATTAAATTACTTGTTCTGTTGAACCATCTGGTAATGATGCCGTGAAATTTGGCAATACTGCACTATCATGGTTAATAACAGCAAGACAAGGTGAGTTTAATCTCTTTGCTTGGTGTACCAACATGTAACAGCGCTTGTTGTCTACATCATTAGCAATTACATAACCAGATGGAATGGCTTCATCTTCAGCATGTAACATTTCTAATAGTTGAGCTGTCTTAGAACCTGGTGCAGCACACATATCTAAAACCTAATACAATAGAAAACAAACGTCACAAAGTATTTAACACTTAATAAAGTATTGCAGTTTTTCTAACAATTTCATTTTATTTAAAAAATCAGGTATCTTACTTTGTGTTGAGATTTTACATCTAATACAAGTGGTGGCAACATGCTGACAGTTTCTTGACGAGAAATAGTACCATTTTCAGTTTCTGATATCAGAAAATTGTGCAGTTTGTAGAAAGCTTCTTCTCTTCTGATATCTTTTTTAGTTAGATTTAATTGCCAAGCTAAATTATCTGGATACCTGAATATTAAATTAGATATAGTTAATGAATGATAAAATTTTATTAAAAGTAATCAGGCTGATGACTGTAAAGGGACCAATTTACAAAAAAAACTGTAGTTAAGTGGTGGAGGATATGGCGATCTGATACATACGATGTTTTAAAAAAATAAACTAACAAGTTTGATGAATGTAACTTCATATTTTTCGCACACACATAAAAAAATTAAACTTACCATGGTAGAGGGAATATCTTTGTTTTCATGCTCTCATCAGAATTTTCACTCAGGCAGTCCTTTAATAATTGACCTTGTACTACATCAACCATTTTCTTTGCAACCCCTTTGGAACCTGTTATCCTAAATGTTGTTGGTAAATCTGATTTAATGTATGTTAAAAATTCATCCCACTCCTCTTCTTTACAAATCCCTACAGTCTAAAATATCAGTTTATTATCAATGCTATTGTTTAATTAATATCAACAAAATTAAAACTTATTACTCCAGAACACATTTAATACAATGTTTATTTCATGTTATAATAATCTTCTTTTCTTATTATATGGTTAAAACACATTTAAATACCTAACAAAAGAATCCAGTGTGTAAAACTTGGCACTCAAATAAATCTAGAAGTTAAACTTGTCTTAGGATTGCCATGAAAAACAATACAATCATAATACAATTTTCACAAGTAATTATAAATTTGATTATACCACCATAATGAAATTTTGCCATTATTAGTAAAACATTTTAAATATAGAATATCAAACTATATTAGGGATTATTAGAATAATAACATTATAGGTATGATGAATTCAGCTTGTCATATGCAGTGGCGGATTATCCATAAGTTAAACTAGGCACTTGCATAGGGGCGCGAGTTTACAAAGGGGCGTGCCGGGGGTTTTTAAACGAACATATATTTTGTATAGAGCTTTCGAAGCGCGCCTGTCTACTTGACTTATACATTGACCATTAACTCTTACGGACAGTTCTAGGGGATTTCTAAGAATTTATTAAATCGAGGAAATCGTTCTATTGAAGTTCGTTATACTAAGGTCCACTGAGTAATTTATAATACTCATGAACACCTGAGGGTATTGTTACCAGATGATAATTTGATAAAGGAGGACTGAGTCTAAAAGTCTAAAAAAGGATGATTTTCTTTAAAAATGGAGGACATTCACAATTAATTGAGACTTTTTAAAAATAATTTACTTTTTTTTTGCGAATAGGCCATCTAAGGACCACGTTCCAATTTCAATTCCTAATTCTTTTCTTTTCTTCCAGTATTCTTTCATCTGTTCAATATGTTTTTCCTTTTTGTCGTCAGACCATTTTGAACCAGTCCTCTTAGCTGCCCTGCCTTGCAATCCTCCAATTTTCAACATTTTTTCCCGAAAGGTTTCTCTGCTGTATTTAGCTTCTGTTTCTATATTGTTTCTTTCTAAATTCTTTTTTATTTCGTTGACCCAGCTTGTTGTGGACTTTTTACTCCATAGATATTTAAAAATCATACTGGTTAATCTGTTGTCTTGCATTCGAAATATGAGTCAAAAAACATGAGTCTTCTTTTTCTTATTACGTTTAATATACAGTATAACCTTGATAATCTGGGGGTTGCTTAATCGGGCACGGTCAGTAATCCGGCGCTGTGTGGAAACACATGTCTTTTCTTTGCGCTGCCCCACGCCGATATAAACCTCGCGCACAGAAAAAGTAAAGTCAAAAACAACACCATCCAGTATTCTTGGTAAAAGGCCTAGCCAATACACCCTGCTTTTAACTTCGAATACTTGATTGACAATTCTAAACGAGGTAACTCTACTCTACAAATATCTTACTATCTGTTCCACAAACTTAGAATATTACATATTTTTTGTTTGTACACGTTTATCTATATAAATATATATTTTATTCTTTCTGAAATATAATTTTACATAAAATATATAAAATTGTTATTTTTTTCTTTTAATTCCGATAATCCGGCGGTTGTCTGGTCCCATAAGTGTCGGATTATCAAGATTATTCTGTATTTTCAATATTTTCGTATACTTCAGCATTGTTTGAAATTTCCAACCTTCTGCTGTGTTTTGTGGTCCTAATATTTTCCTTATAATTCGCCTTTCTAGTACTTCTTTCTAACTTATCTAAATTGTAGTTTAGTGCCAGACATTCACTTGTACCGGGTGTCCCATTTTAATCCGCCAATAGCGTTAATTCTGAACCTGTGCATTGAAGCAAAAAGTGTTCTGAATAAAAGTTAACGGTTATGAGGGGGACATCTGATGCCGTCGACTTTGCCTCCCCAGCCCCCCAGGGAAGGCGGGAAGAGGGGATAACTTTAAAATCTTAAATGGAAACCCCTATTTTTTATTGTAGATTCGGATAGAGCGTTAAAAAGTAGATATATTTTATTCGGGTTAATCTATCAACAATCAAACGAATCTATCAACAATTTTGGAAAACAACCCGGTTAAAATTCATCTACTTTTTAACGCTCTATCCAAATCTGCAATAAAAAATAGGGGTTTCCACTTAAGATTTTAAAGTTGCCTCCTGTTCCTGACCCTCCTGGGTGGCTGGGGGGGGCAAAGTCGACGGCATCAGATGTCCCCTTCATAACCGTTAACTTTTATTCAGAACACCTTTTGCTTCAAAGCACTGGTATAGAATTATCGCTACTGGCGGATTAAAATGGGACACCCAGTATTTAGACATTCTAGCTTCACTACTGTATTATAATGCCTTACTTTTGCATTTTTGGATAGGCATTACTTATTGTAGAGGCCTTTCGTGATATCATATGGTCTATTCATTTTATGTAATTTTTCTTCTATTGCAAATTTTTCCAAAGCATTTTCTTGGATTAGCTTTCCTAGATATTTGAATTTTTTTATTTTCTCTATTTGGCCAATATATGTTTTTTTCTACAGAAATTCTTAAACCAGTTCAGCAGGCTATTTCTTCCAAAAGATTTATTTGTGTTATAGCAGTTTTCACATTTTCTATATATCAAAGTCATCTGCAAATGCAAGACAGTTTATTTCAATCCTTTTGCTTCCTCTTCCTAACGTTATCAGCGAAATGTAGTGTTCAATAAGTTTTTCATTCCAACTTCTTACTGCTTCCTCTAACACGCAATTAAAAAGAATTGAGAATGAGCCATCACCTTCTCGTACACCTGTTTTTATTTTTAAAGGCTGCGAAATTTCTCCCATAAATTTTACTCTACAGACTGTATCTGTAAGTGTTTCAGGTATTTGATTTTCCAGTTTAGGGGTCGTCCATTAATCACGTGATGTTTTGTAGCAACTTTTTAATTCTCTCGTTCAGCTACGAAAAACTGCAAAGGAAAATTCGTAAAGATCGGCTACAGTGATCACATCTACAGTAAAAGCCTGCATTTGAATATTCACGTTGTTTATTCTTTCAAAAAAAAAAAAAAACACACACACAACTACTACCGCATAACATTTAGGACCGATATTATTCAATTTATTCATTAATGATGTAGATTGTAGCATCCTTTAGAGTGAATTTCTTCTGTTTGCTGATGATCTTAAGATGTTCCTAATTATTGATAGTTCATGAGATGTTGAATCATTGCAATTTGACCTAAATAATTTTTCACGTTGGTTTGATATTAATAAGATACAGTTGAACACTGATAAATGTCACAAGATCACTTTCAGCAGATTAAAACATTCTATACCATCTGAATATAAAATCAAAGGAACAGCTCTTGTTGAAACAGAAAATGTCAAGGATCTAGGAATTATATTTGATTTAAAAATCCTTCAAACCTCCAACAGCACCTGGTCCTTCAAACAGGTCCTTCAGACAGCACATAAATGATGTGACTTCATGCCCTTTGAAAATGTTGGGATTTATTCTCAGGAATTCGAAATCATTCAATGTAACCATTGTCAAACTCTTATATTGCTCACTGGTAAGGTCAATTATGGAATACAACTCTAATGGAGCAACTCAGTCCAACTCAGTATGGAGTCCATACCATGGTACTGATAGTGACTTGCTTGATTGCATTCAGAACAAGTTTTTGAGGTACTGTGCACATAGGTTAGGCTATGCCAGAAGAGAGAATGAATATAAAACAATCATGGAAAATCTGAATTTGAAAACATTAGAACATAGAAGGTTGGAAGCAAATCTCATATTGCTACACAGAATCATAAATGGGAAAATAAATTCACCAGAAATCTTAGAGCTTATAAAATTTAATGTTAATGAGAGAAGGACACGAAATTCTGAAATATTTAATATTCGCTTTTACCACACTATGGACAAAATGAGTAAATTGTTAAAATGCTGAACCAAGCCAATAAGCACAGTTCTAAAATAGATTTCTTCAATATGCCAAACATCTCTATCAAAAGATTTATAAAAACATTAGGAAAACATTTTTAGTTAGTTTTTCAATAGTATAATTTTGTCATTAGTATCTTGTTCAATAGATATTGTTATTCTTATTTATTTTATATTTTGTAGCAGAATTAAGTAATAAATAAGGCAATTTATACTGTGTTTATAATATGTGAAGAATTTTTTGTAAATTGACGTCGTGAATAAATAAATATAGCCAAATATTGTGTAAATCACATAGATTCACATTAGTTTTATTAGTATACAGAGAGTAAAGAAACACAGGCTTGCATGAGAAAATGACCAAATATCTACGAAGTGATCAACAATGTAGAACTTCCACTGGGAATTGTTTTAGGTCCCCTACTTTTTATTTTGCATTTTAATGATCTTGAACATTTTGTAGAATGCGAATTTAATAATAATATTCATAATTATAACAAACGTGGCAAAAATGACATATATGTTCCTAGCACTTCCTATTGTTCTAAGATGAATTAACTATTTTCAAAGGTTTCATCGAGTTTTATAAATTACCATAGTCTATTAAGGAATCTGCTTCACTGATCCAGTTCATAGCCAAATTGAAGAAATACTTCCAAAATAAGTAACTATATGTATATAAATATAGTAGTCCAGTCAAATTAGACCAAAAAATAGGGGTGAGGTTAAAAAAATTTACACTTGGCTGAAAATTGGTAGGATTGTTCAAAACACTATTATAAATGAAATGTGAAAAGTCCTCATCAATCCGACACCTGGGAAAAAATTTACTCGGGGTCAAAGGTCACGAAAACGGGTTTTTAGCGATTTTCAGCAAAACGGTAAGTTTTTTCATAAAATCAGCCCAGACAAAAATTGTAGATCATATAATTATATATAGAAAATGTCTCAATACTTTTTTTTCCCTAAGAGCCACCGTTTTTTAGATATAACGATTCAAAAAGTTTGAGGTAGTTACTTGCGCGTTTTTTTTTAATGTGGCTTCCCCAGTAGGCTTATTCCACTGATCTGTTGTGAATCTGTTTAATTTGAAACTATTAAATAATTAAAGATATTGCCAAGGGTTGAAAATGATAAAAGGGGTGTAAATTAAAAAAATAAATAAATAGGGAAATTTATCCATCGGAATCATCATTATCTGAAACTTCTGCTTCCTCTTCACCTTGTTCTTCTTCTTCTTCTCCTTGTTTATGTTCTTCATCCTGGATGCAAGTAAATTGCCCCAATAATGACACATCGCATATCTCTTCTTTAGCATCAAATGAATCTTCAATTGTTGGTGATTCAACATTGGAGCATGACCGGCCTTGACAATTTGTACATGCTACAGAACAAAACAGTCCAACTTTTTTGCAACCACATTTAGCACTACATCTCTTTTTACAGTTGCAAAACATTGTGTTTTCAAAGATTTTCTGGTGCAGGTGGGGGTACAGTTTGAACTGACTCCAATGAATTGTCGACCAACTTCCAACCCCATTCTTTTGGGTCTAGCTGATAACCAAGCCATACTTGTACTTGGTAATATACCCGACAAAGATGTTGATGAGCAGCGACTGAGGTTGGAGGCAGACAAGCAAACTGCTTATCGAAAGTTATCTAAGCACGTAATATTTTTAGGAGCTCCTTACATAGAGAGAAGAAAACGAATTCTGATAACTTCTTGTGGTGTTGAATTACTTTTTTTAAAAACTTCAGCAGATTGAACTAAATCTTGTTTTTCAAACATTTTAAAAACAGTTGTTTTAAAGCTCCTCAAGAATGCAGATGTTGTATCACAGCCAGTTATTGCATGTAAAAATAGTGCATGATTTTGACACTTTTCAAATGTAGATAAACTTTTTGTTGAATATATTACCGATTGAAGAAGAAGAACATTGATGTGCATATTATAACTCTTTCAACTTTTTGAATCGTTATATCTCAAACACGGTGGCTCTTAGTAAAAAAGTATTTAGACATTTTCTATAGATAATTATCTGAACTACAATTTTTGTCTGGGCTAATTTGATGATAAAACTTACCGTTTTGATGAAAATCGCGAAAAACCCGTTTTTGTGACCTTTGACCCTGAGTAAATTTTTTTCCAGGTGTCAGATCAATGAGGATTTTTCATATTTCATTTATAATAATGTTTTGAACAATCCTACCAATTTTTTTTTCAAATCCTACCAATTTCAGCCAAGTGTGAATTTTTGTAACCTTGGATGTCTAAATTGACCGGACTAATAGATATAAACCCATTTTATTATATGTGAATACTATACTATATGTGAATTTGTAAACCTAACTGAACTATTCTCTTTTTCATATGTATGTATGATTATATGTACAGTATAATCTTAATAATCCGGCGGTTGGTTAATTGGACACGTTCAGTAATCCGTCGCTCTAGGCAAACACGTGTCTTTTCTTTACGCTGCCCCGCGCCGGATATAAACCTCGCGCACAGAAAAATTAAAGTCAAAAACAACACCATCCAGTGTTCTTGGTAAAAGGTCTGGCCAACACACTCTGCTTTTTACTCTGAAAACTTGATTGATGTTTCTGACCAATTGCCTTACTATCTGTACATATTTTATTGTATGTACACATTTACCTATATAGATATATATTTTATTCCTTCTGAAATACAATTGTACATAAAATATGTAAAATTGTTTTCTTTTAATCCTGACAATCCGGAATTTTTTGATAATCCGGCAGTTGTGTGGTCGGATTATCAAGATTATACTGTATATACTATTTAATATCTTCACTATTCCACTTTTTTATTGTAAAAATATAAAAAATAATTATTACTCCCTCCATTCGGAAATATGGTATACATTAATAAAAAAATCGTAGATTATCGTGAATCTATAAAATAAATGACAACATTCATTATTTTTTTTTATTTATTAATTTTTATTCTATTTTGATACTTTTTTTTTATTTCATATGTATTTTCAATATATCATTGCAATTGCTTAGTCATTAATTTTTATAGTAAGCATTCTATTTTATAAGTTTCTATTATATTTTCATCACTACATAGTGTCATGTGCCATAGTATATTAGGGTTCCTAATTAAATCTATCTATCTAATAATGTTGCATGGTTTAAAGTAGGGTGGTAACCAAATTTGCAGGAAGCAGTTAGCTGAAAGGCAATTCTCTCATACAACTAAATATCATCTGGTGTAAAAATCTTTTTAAGCTGCACAGCATTTTCAACTCTTTTTAAAGACGTATATCAAAAGGAATATACAATAGGTAAGGGAGCATGGGAGGTCAAAATATGGAAAAGGATATGTCTTCCTTTTGGATACCATCCCGCAACCCTACCAGAGGGGCACTGATGAAGTGCTTCCCTAAGGCACTGTGGACATTTAGTCTGCCTCTGGTCATACTCAGTTAAAGCACTTATAGCAAATATAGATCTGAATCCGAGATTGCCAGTTCAATCTATGCATCATATATTAAGAGTAAATAGAAGGGTTTAATTAAAAAAATTACCTTATAATATTCAATGAACTTTTCATTTTCTTTAACAATATCTTCATAGGGTTTCCTAGTATCCTTATTTTCACTTCCATCCTGAAAATAACGAATATTAACAATAAATCCTTTTGAGGTTAAATTGGTCTGCTTACATCTACCTTCGTGATCTTAGGATTCTTCCTCCCTTTACGAAAACCGGCTTTTCTTTTACCCATAATTTGCAGTAAAATCAAATTTGTTCGGATCAACAAACCCAGCTTGAAACACCAATAAACACGTGTTTAAATTGTACGTTCGCCAGTCAGAACATAACCCTGTTGTTCCCGTTTCAAACCAAAACAGATCTGAAAATTTACGTTGGCAATAAAAATGAAATATAAAAAACCCCAACATACTTTGACTAATTTATCACCACTATATTTATAAAGAATAATAAAAATCGGAGAAGAAATTGTTATTCTTAAAAAATAAGATGTCTAGTTTATTTGAAAATTTAAATATTCCCCCATGTATTTGGTTCGAGGGTGGTGATAAAAGGAACGCTTTAGCCTCGATAATATCTGGATTTTTGGTAAATAATAATTTGGGTGTTTTTGGCTGGTGGTTGTTAAAGCTAATTTTTTTTTTAGTTTTTCACAGGATGGTGGATATTAATTGATGCTGCCAGTGTACACACGGGGTCAATATTAGCAGGGTATCATATGTGCGGGGTGTTTGGGACATTGTCCCTTATCATGGTCAATTCAGTTTCTAATTCACAGGTAAACAATTACTTTGCATTTTATCTCCTCTTTTATAATTGCACTAAGAAAGTATATTTATCATAAATTATATTTAAAAAAAATACACTAATTTCTGTATCTACATAACATGCATTTTATACATGCATTATCAACGATATATACATTTAAATTAAAAATTATCAACGATTTATCAAATTACATTGTCATAAAAATATATAGACAATCAAAGATTCTTTAAGCATTATCACATATTCAAGTCTATCATCTAACACTACATTGCTCTTTAAGATAGCTGTTAAATTTAGTTTCTTAAAATTAATATTTTCAATATTACTTTATAACAAACTTTCATTGCTTATTGATTCTTTTATTTATTTCAGCACACGGCTTATAAACCCCTTCCTCCATTTATATTATACATTTAATTCTATTTTAAATTTTACTATTTATTAACAGCAATCATTCCTCTCCTAATAATTAATAATAATTGTATTAATTTTTTTCTCCTTAATATAAAAGATGATTATGATATTAAATTAGTATTTCACAATGTGAGACAATTTGAAAATTTATGGGGGACCACTTAAGAAATTCAAAATATGAATTTATCTATAGAAAATCTATGTAGAATGTTAGCATTTTTAATTATTGGTTAATTTCTTTAATTATCGCCATTATTCCCATCTAGGGCACCTCTTCCAATATTGATTCCTTTAAGTTGTCTAGGATTTGAAGCAGGTTCAAAGATTGTAGTTCCACTTCATTCAAAGAATAGGCCCCATTATCTCTTGTAAATCAATACTCTACAGTTTTTTAGGAAATGTATGGTATATATTGCCACTTACAAACCTGTTTTTTTTTTAAGTTTGGTCTAATGTGGATAGTATGTTATAAACTCTTCAAACACTGTGGTCAAGTGCCATATTGCATTTTTCCCAGAAACCAAGGTGTTATTTAAATTGTAATTAATTAATTACACATTTGTTTTCTGGTACAAATGCGGCCGACACTCGCTCTCGGGACCTCCAGATTTGTAAATTAAGGCTCCAACTCTGTAGACTTTGAGACACCTCCTGAGGATGAAGTGTCCATTAGGAATTTCTTATCAGATATATTTCTTGAAGTGTCCGATTACATATTTTACATATAATTCTAAGCTTGTACTTATTTAATTTGTTGACAAGCTTTAATTCCTTTATATGGTTAATAGTTCCCAGCATGTCTCTGAATTGGGTATTTGAATAAGTTTTTTTTAAACCATAAATCGAAAGCTCATATAAGTTTTATAACAAAACTTTTTTTGTTTTCTTTTATTCATTGTAAATAAAAAGTTATAGTTATAAGTAATTGAAAATATATTTTTAAATCCGGTGCCGAAAGGAGAGAAGAAGGTTAATTTCTACCCGCGCCTAAAAATCCTAAAACGACGATTCTATAAAGAATGTTTATGTTTGAATGAAGTTTCACCCTTACGACGTCACAAACAAATTATGGCGCGTTTGCAGTTATTTTCAAAACTTTATCACTTTTAAATTGTTTATTATTATTATTATTATCGTATTCTCCCAATAATGGAAGATGTTAAGCAAACAACTCAATCAATTTTTCTTGGCGTTCTTCTTGTTTCTCCAATAAGCTTTCATTCTTACCGAAAAGGCTTGTTTCCGTTCTTCCGACCACTTTGCTCTGTACTGCTTTGGTTGCTCTAATGTAACTTCCCATTTGTCTACTTTGTGTCTGAAGGAGTCTCTTTCTAAAATGTCTGTTGTACATATGTTTGCATTTCTGATGTTCTTTCGAAGTTCGTCTAACCAAGGTGTCGAATTCTTTAGTGAGCTAACATAATCTAATATCCTTTTTGACAGTCGATTTGCTGGTAGTCTCGTTAGATGTCCAAAGAATTTCATTCCTCTTTTCTTCATGTCAATTTCAATGTTTGAAAACTTTTCTGTTGTTTTGATTGATTGTAGCCTGTAGCCGTCTTGGGTATTTCTTGGTCCTAGGATTTTTCTGATGATCTTCCTCTCTTTCTTTTGATTTTTTCTAGTTCTCTTGTTTTCTGTTTAAGTGTCAATGTTTCGCTTGCATAGAGGACTGTTGGTTTTATAACCGTGTTGTAATGCCGAGTTTTTGTCTGTCTTGACATAGATTTTTTATTATAGATGTCTTGGACTAACCATAATGTCTTCTTGATTTTTTGGAGACGATTTTGCTGTGAGATCTTCTCAATGCCTGTCGGTACGATGATTTCTCCGAGGTATTTAAAGTACGGGACTTCGATTTTACCGTAATTTGTTCTCAGGCTCGCGATATCAGTTTTTGAACAAAAGAATTTAGTTTTCTCAAATGTGATCTGTAGTCCCACTTTTTCTGCACATTCCTTAAGTATCACAAGCTGTTTGACAGCAGTCTCCTCATCCTCTGTTAGTATCGCCAGATCATCCGCAAAAGCGAGGTACATAGAGGTTCTTTTTGGGAAAGCCCAGTCGAATTGGTTTCCAAGACTCACATTTCTTGAGTTCCTTCTCCCATTCTTCCATAACCTTGTCTAGCACGATATTGAACAGAATAGGAGAGAGTCCATAACCTTGTCTCATACCTGCTCGAATGTCAAAGGCTTCTGAAATTTCCCCCATAAATTTCACTTTAGATTTTGTGCCAGTAAGTGTTTGTTTTATGAGTTCTAGGGTTTTGGGCTCTAGTCCTTTCTCTTCTAGAATTTGGAATAGTGACGATCTGTCTATCAAATCGTATGAATTTTTTTGAGTCTACAAATGTGCATATTGTGGGCTTTTGTCTGAGTGCTCATAATTTGGTTTTGAGGTTGATAATTTGTTCTGGGCAGGACCTGTTTGGTCTGAATCCTGCTTGGTATTCTAATAGTTTGGGTTCTAATAGGTTTTGTGTTCTACTCAAGATATTGTGTTCCCATGTTAGTATTTTGTAGGTGACAGATAAAAGAGAGATACCTCTATAGTTGTTTAAATCTAACTTGCTGCCTTTTTTATGTAGTGGATGGATTAGAGCAATCTTCCAGTCATCCAGGAGCTTTTCGGTTTGCCAAATGTTTTGAATTATTTGTGTAATTTCTTTGAGTGAATTTGGGCCTAAATTTTTCAGAAGTTCAGCAACAATCCTGTGCTCCCCTGATGCTTTGTTGTTTTTAAGTGTCTTGATGCGTGAATAAATTTCTTCTTGCGTTGGTGGTGACGAATTTTCCGGTGTGATTTCAGATTGTACTTTCTGGAATCTCTCTTTGGGTTCTGGACAATTTAAAAGCTGTGAAAAATATGTAGCTAATTCTTTGCAATTTTCCTTATTTGCCAAGGCTAGTTTACCATCTTGCTTTCAAAAGCAAAGGTTCTGTGGGGAATACCCTTTAATTTGGTTCGCAAAGGTTTTGTAGAAATCGTGTGTGTTGTAATTTTTGAAGTTGTCTTCAATTGACTTCAGTAGGTCGTTTATGTATTTCCGTTTATTTTGTCTTAAAATCTTAGATACATGCTTGCGAACTTGGAAAAATTTTCTGTGTTTCTTCTGATTTGTTACAATTGTAGTTTTGAAACGCCTTTTTCCTTTCTTCTAGTGCTTTCTCACATTCTTGATTCCACCAAGGATGTTTTGGTTTCTTGCTATGAGGGATTAGATTTTTCACAGTCTCGATGATTTTAGTCTGAAAATTTTCCTCTGTAGATTGGAAGTAGTTTTTCAGTTCTCTGCAGGTTGTTCTCCCCATTCTTCTGTTATTTTGGAGTCCTTGATTTTGTGTAGATCAAATTTTGGAATCACAGGTGCTTTCCTATTGAATTTCCTCTTGGGTGTGAATTTAATTTTGATTCTTGTTAAATAATGATCTGAATTGATATTAGCACCTCTGCGCACTTGCACATCGTGTATTTCCTTTTGGTAGTCGTATAATATTGCCACATGATCAATCTGAAATTCTCCTAAATAATTGATGGGTGTTCGCCAGGTTTTTTATTTTTTGGGATTCTTCTGGAGTGATGTTGACATAATTTTGAGGTTGTTTTGTTGGCATAACTTAATGAGACGTGTACCATTTTTATTGGTGAACCTGTGGGCCGGATAGTCTCCCACTGTCCTCTTGTATTTGTGTTCCTTGCCAATCTGTGCATTGAAATCACAAGTAAAATTTTCACATCATTTTTAGGGATTTTGACCATCTCTGTTTCAAGTTTTTCCCAGAATCTTTTTTCAGGCTCCTTTTTATTGTCACCATTTGTTGGTGCATGTACATAAAGGTGTAGCTTTTATTTATGTACTTGCTTCTTAAAGTCATAAGCCTATTGTTGATGGGTTTCACCTCTATTACAGAATCCAAAACTTTTTTGTCTACACAGAGGGCCATTCCTAATAGTGCTGCTCCTTTACCAATTCTTTTGTTTGTTCCACTTTTGAAGATTCTGTAATTATTGTAATCCATCGTTTCTGAATCGGTGAAGCGTGTTACTTGTAGGGCTAGAATTTGTATTTTCTATTTATATTGTCTATATTTAAATTGTTTATAATTAATAGAATTTTTTTTTAACTTTTTCGCATCGCACATCCTAATTATTTATAATAAGGTTTTAAAATACATAAAAAAATCGATCATTTTTTTTTATTTAACAACCCAATTGTCTTGCAAAGTCCTGCAAAGCTCCTTTCAGGTGCTTCCTTCATTTCATTATTTAACCGTTTCAATGGTATTCATATCCATTCCATAAAAAGACCCAAAATAGGATTTAAAAAAAAGGTGTATTTAAAAAGAACTCCATCACTTAGGGTAAGTTGAAACCATTAGAGAGAATAATCAATAACTCGAAGTTTCTGTTAATTGAAACAACGACGCTGTTATAAGTTAGGGATCGTCCATTAATCAAGTGAGGCTCGAAGGAGGGGAGAGGGGTTTGTGAAGAATCACGAAATGTCACGTGGGGTGAGGGGGGTGTAGTGAGATCACGTGTTTTTATTTTTACGTTGAACGCGCGATTTTTAAACCGAAAAGCGGCTCTCGACTTGTACCAAAAAAATATACGTGATTTTGGGCAGGGAGGGGGTTTAACCTAAAACCTCACAACATATCACGGGGGAGAAGGGGGTTCCTTAAATGTTGCTAAAAAACATCACGTGATTAATGGATGACCCCTTATACCTATTTTAGTTACAATTCTTGCAAGATATACAAAACAAAGCATATGATTTATGGACTATATATCTGCTTCTAATTAGCATCAAATGACAATTCTAATCTTAACAAACTATTTAAAATCTTAAAGAAACAATGCTCTATGTAGTTTCTTACAATTATTAAATAAATGGTAACAAATAAAATATTAAAATAGCTCATTCCCTCAGAGCGAGACAGCACTAGCGCCAAAGGTGTCACTTTTAAGAACTTCATGACCAGTTAAAAAAGTGTTTTGTTATTTTATCGTTTTAACGCATTTTATCGTTTCCGCGATCTGATCCGACAGCGTTAAATCTGCCGGAAATGCGATATACACACACACAACATATATATATATATATATATATATATATATATATATATATATATATATATATATATATATATATATATATATATATGTATATATAGATATATATATATATTTATATTATTGAATTAATTATTTTTTGTTTTTGGCTGTTGTTTTTATACAGTATTATTGGAGACTAAGTTTTCTTTTTGGCCAGTTGGTCAAACTATCCATTTTCATAATGTTATGTTTTCTTATTTCACAATATTTTATAAAAAAAATTTCGACCTATTATCTAAATACATGATGATGGAACTATTTAATGATCTTAATTATTTAATGATCTTTCAGATAAGAGGAGATGCTTTTGAAGGTGGTTGTCTGGGTGCAAGAGGTTCTCGCATATGGTTGTTTTTAGGATTTGTTATGGGCTTTGCATCTGTCATTGCTTCCTGTTGGATTTTGTTTGCAGATTTTGTTGCTGTTGGTAAGTTAAAAAAGACATCCCCACATAAAATAAAATCTATTGATTTATTATGTTTTTTTTTTTAATATTTTAGATAATATTGGTGAATGGCCTGGAATTGCTTTGTTTTTACAAAATGCTTTGATATTTATATCCTCTGTGATATATAAGTTTGGACGATCTGAAGATTTATGGGGATAATAAAATGGCGATCTGTAACATACCATTTACTTATTTTATTAAGGATGCTATTTTATTTTTTGTTTAGTTTATATTAATATATTTTCGTAATTTATACATTCTTTATTTATTTTATTAGTTTAATAAAAACTTAACCAAACGAATTTTTATCAAGTATACTTGAATTAACACTGTTCAAACTTATTTAAAGCCCAATTACTTTTATACATCTAATACGATCTACTGCCTCGGTTCCGAACCTAGGGGTAATTAACCTGCAGGTAAATCAGCTTTTCTGCGAGGGTAACCAAAAGCTTAATTATTATGTCATACTAATTAATTAATAGAATAGATAGTTACTAAAAATTAAAAAAAATAGCCGTGTCGTTGTCGCCTGATTTGTTAATCATAATAAATTAATTTTTAATTTAAATTAAGATAATCCGACACATTATTTCCGTTTTATCAGACAACCGTCGGATTATCCAAATATCCCAAATTATCCCGGAGACTAATTACTGAATATGCCGGACTAACCTACCGCCGAATTATCATTATTGTACTGTAGTTATTTAATTTTTTTATTGCATTTTTGTTCTATTCAAGAAAACCAAAACACGTGTCTGCTAGTTATCTCGCCCCTAATTATCTGAATTCCCCGCAATTGGTTACCAATATTCCCTCCAGGAAATATTGTAATGGCCACCCCTTTTTTGCCAAACTTCCTTGTTACTGTAAAATTAATATGAGTTACTTAATTTGTAGAAGGCTTAATGTATAGTCACATGAATAAATTTATTAAAAAAATCGCTGTGTTAAATATTTTTTTGGATCAAGACTTATTGCTAGTCTTGCACGTAACTTCTTAATACTTGCCGTAAACCAATCGCGAGTCTAAAGAGTGACATGGCATCTACATCCGAGAAAAAAACGCTCCAATAAAGAAGCATTTTTACAATGGGGCTTCAGGAATATTGTAGAGAGGAATATACAAAAGCCTCAGTGTGTTTTATGTAGTAAAGTGCTTAATCCAGAGCATGAAACCACGTAACATTTCGAGAAAGTTTACAAAGATTTCGTAAGAAAAGATATAGTTTTTTTTTAAGGAAAAAGGGAGCCTTCTGATGTCTTCGCGGTTGGATTCCACAAGAAATATGCAAAGGGCAAATGAATCGTATCTTGAAGCTTTATATCAGATTTCTTATCGCATTGCTATGAAGAAAAAACTGAACACTATAGGAGAGGAGCTCATCAAACCATGTTTGTGTGATGCATTATCTCTCTTTATTGGTGAGCAATATGTGGCTACAATTAAACAAATGTCAATCTCAATTACAACAGTTGAAAGTCGCATTTCAGACTTGAGTAACGATATTTTGGCAACTGTTATTTATGAAATTAATGTAAGTCCCATATTTGCGCTGCAACTAGATGAGTAAACGGATATAGCTGCGTGTTCACAATTACTGGTACTCACTCGGTATATTAAAGATGACCATGTAAAAGGAAGTAGAGGAATACTTGTTCTGCAAGTCTCTGCTCACCACTACTCGTGGTGTCAACATATTCGAAATGTTAAAGCTGTTTATTTTAGACAACCGACTGGACTGGTCAAAGTTGGTTGGCGTTTGTACAGCCTTTCATGATGGGTGTTCGTTCTGGATTTAGAGCACTCATGAAACCAGTTTCTCCTAAAGTTTTACATTATCATTGCCTGATACACTGCTACGCTTTTGTTAAAACGCTTCCATCAGATTTGCTAAGCACATTGAATAACACTGTGAAAAATGTGATTCGTGGCAATCAAGAAATCAGATTCGTGGCAGTGCTACAATCTCGAGATTGTTCAAAGTTTTATGCGATGAAGTTGGTGCCAAATTAATTCTTTTAATCCAAATTTAATTTTTATTTTGTATCACACAGAGCTACGCTGGTTATCCCGAGGAAAAGTTCTGAACAGAGTTTACAAGCTCCATGGAGAAATAGGATCATTTATGGAAAAACAGAGAACACAAAAAGTTTATAAATATTTATATTATTGATATTTGTTGATATTTGTATTTGCTTGTATTGTTTGTTTTGATAACATTTTAAAGAAGGGGTAAAATCAGTTTTCTATTAGGTCACAGGGGTAATGGTAGTGAAAAGGTTAGGAACCTATGATCTAATGCTTTTGGATTACAGAATCTCATGAAAATATTTATTCTTTCAACTCAATTTTATAAAAGCCTTATCAGATGCTTGAATAAATCACAGAAAAAAATATATTTGTTGCTTGTTTACTAGCAAAATTAAGATATGGAATAGGTATTTAATTAAATAAACACCAGTATTCTTGAATCCTGTGCAATAAATCACTTTAGAAATAAATTTTAATTGCAGCCTTTTTTTAATGATTCTTTCTTATAAAGGTTCAACTAATGAGGTGTGGAATGAAGGTTTTGTTTGGTTAATGTAAGTCCAGGGGGGTTAGCCCTTAAAACATTGTGGACTATTGCAGCCCAACCCCTGTATTAGGTCTAGGAGTCTATGTGCCAAGTTGTTCAAGGGGATCTCTTTTGCTGCTATTTTATGTTTTGCTTCCACCTTGCAATTGCTTCACAATAGAAGATTATATGGTGCATCTTTTCACATACTCATTTTGCGCAGATGTCCTCGTAGGGGCAGTGTCCTGTGAGTAGGACTCATTATTATACATTAGGAGAATATACTTGAAATATTTTGTGTCTATTTTATTACCATCGATCCTATGTGGTTTGTTGACGCGCTAAAAAAAAAGATTAATAATAATAATAATATCCTTTATTGCCATAAAATCTACAAGCGGACATAGCAACGTCAAATAGGTTTAGGTTACAGAGAAGGGTTGTTTATCAGACATGATATACAAATTAAAGTATAAATAAAATGTACAAGAAGGAATTAATCACAATTAAAAATTACATAAATATAGATATAAAATAAGCACCTAACACATATTTTCACAAACATAATACAGACACGTATATGCATATAGATATATTGAGATTCATCTCTTAGCTGCTATTGAAATTGTAATAGACTTTTTATTCAAGTAGTCTGTGACTGAAATTTTGAACTTTTTTGTGTGTACAATATTTCTAATTTCAATAGGAAGAGAGTGATAGGCTTTGATTGCTCTATACTGTGTTCCTTTTTCAAAAAATGATGAGTTGTGATGTGGTATCCTGAGTTCATTTCTATATCTTGTATTGATTGTCATCTGGTTTGAATATGAATCACAGTTTCTTGTAAAAATATTATAGTGTTTTTTGGCAAATGTTACTAGTTGTAGAAAGTATAAAGATGGTACTGTTAAGATTTCTAAATTGACAAAGTGGGATTTACACGATGTTCCATATGGTAATTTCAACAGAGATCGAATAATTCTTTTTTGTGTTTTGAATATTTTTTCTGAGTGGGTGGAACTTCCCCAGAAGATGATGCCATACTGTATGATGGATTGTACATGGGCATAGTAATATATTTTGAGGCTATTTATTGATACCTGATCCTGTAGACCAAAAACTTGACCTTGATCCTTGTAGACCAAAAACAAAAGATTGACGACCGCTGACCTTTATAGAGGTTGAAATTTATACAGTTAAATTCAAATGTTTGTTAAGTTGGTGCACATGGAAAATACTAACTTGACAGTAGCTTAGTAATATAAACATAACCCAAGATATGATTTAACAAAACGAAAATGAAAAAATATCGACAATTACTTCTACTAATATTATCGGTAGTAAGTGTAAGCCTTCTACTCATCTACAGATATCAATACAACCAACTTCACTATGTACTAGAAGTTTTTAATTTCTTTGGACAGCCTTGTAACTTATCCGATCTCATTGAATCAAATTACGTTGTTAATCATCATGATTGGGGCCCAGTTCCCGTTTGGGCTGAAGACGATAACATTTATGTTTACTCCAATTTTTGGTCAGAAAACGAAGCTCGAAGTATAGTTGCTTTAAGAGATAAATCTGACCATGCAAGAAGTTGTTATTTATGGTATGAAGACTTGAAAGCACCCATTATTAGCAAGTTTAAATACGCCAAGTTTGGAAGAGATGATGATAGGATGTTTGAGGCTTATTATTATTTTTGTTCAAATAATCGAAGAAAGACTCCTTATGCAGTTTCATATAAAAAGAAGAAGAAGAATTTTAGAAAGCATATATTGAAGATTGATAAGAGTCGAATAGTTTTTAATATGACCATTTGTGTGCCTCCCACAGCAATTGATAAAAGTGCTTTTATTGAATTTTTAAGCTTCCACACCTTAATAGGTGTGGACTCTTTTATTATATATAGTAACAATTTGCCTTATAGATTAACAAAAATTGTACAAAACCTTTCAACTCGCCTTAATATTAACATAACTTTTTATCCATG
Organism: Phosphuga atrata; assembly: GCA_944588485.1. Classification (NCBI taxonomy): domain Eukaryota; kingdom Metazoa; phylum Arthropoda; class Insecta; order Coleoptera; family Silphidae; genus Phosphuga; species Phosphuga atrata. The sequence continues at coordinate 76,030,868 of OX155892.1, read as the reverse complement.
GAATTTTCCAATGGATGAATCAACTTTAACTAATATAGTAGTAGAAAATGATTGCTTATTACGCACTATAAATCAATCTAAATATGTTTCAACCTTAAATGTTAATGAATATTTAGTGTCTTCCACACATTACACAGTTAATGATGTGTTTGTCAATTACCACTCAGAATCTGATAGATTAAATGTGGCTGTGCAAAAATTCTGCTTGAATTATAAAGATCCACAAAAACCTATGGCAGTGCAAAGTATTCAAACTGTCCATGTAGATGACTATCAAGTTAAAATTGTATTTATGAACAACAATCATGATGGAAATGTTATTTCTGCTCAAGCAGTTGATAAAGGTGCGATGTCTTTGTATAGATATGAACATTGTGAGGACAATGAGAAGAAGAACTATGATAAAACCATTTTGAAATTTTCTACAGATTTCACTAGAACCACTTTGGTTCAGTTGTTATTGAACAAAACTTTATAGAGATATAGTTACACTTTTTATGCATGTTATTCCACTGAAATACATTTTTATATTTTAAGGATATTATATTATTTTTTATATGTAAAAACTTTTAATTAATATTGTTATTTATTGCAACTATTGATGCTTTTTTTATATTTCTGCAATGACTTTTTAAAAATTAAATAACCACTTCAATAAATATTTTTTGAATGTTCAAATTTTATTATTTATGTGATGTATCTAAAATAAATAACAAACATGCATCTTGTTATCTACAAGTTCTCATTACACAACATCATTTTGCTGTTACAGTTTTATTTTGTAGTGTTGATTTGTACACTATAATTTCAAGCTTTATAAACAATAACTTGCTGCCTTTCTCATATTACATGATGAAAAATATATCAAATTATAATTTCTAATATAAATGCATTGTATGACACAGTGTACAATTATATATCTCTTCACTGTTTCTTTGAATAAATGTAATTGGTCATCATCATCATCAACCAGGCCGTTCTGTCCACTGCTGGAAATAGGCCTCCTCCATAGCACTCCATCATCTTCTGTCTTGAGATTCGTGGATCCAGTTGTTTGAGATCCTTTTTAGGTCATCGGTTCAATGTGTTGATGGTCTTCCTCAGCTACGCTTATCGGCTCTTGGCTCTAATATTTTCTTCGTCCATCTTTAGTCCTTCATTCGACCCACGAGGCCAGCCCATCTCCATTTGAGTTTAGTAATACGCTCGATCATGTCTCCCACTTTAGTTTTTCTCTGTAGGTCCTCATTGGTGGTATGGTGGTCGAATCGCAGCAATCTAATCGAACTACTGCTAATATTTCTTCTTTCTCTCATTTTAGGCAGACCTGACTATTCATCCATCACTATGGTCGGTCAAGGTGATGTCGTTCCACCGCTTTCTGGGTCTCCCTGGGCTTCTTTTCTTTCTTGGCGAATTATCCCGTGCTATTCGGACCAGCCTAGTGTTGTTCATCCGATCCACGTGATTGCGCCACACCTCTTTTGTTCTTCTACCCAGTCGTTTATGGGTTTTACGTCGGATATTTGCCTTAGCTCCGTGTTCCTCATCCTGTCCATTAAGGTTTTATTGTTGATCTTTCGTATCACTGACATTTCCATGCTGTCCAGTATTCTTTCTGTTGTTGTGACAGGGCGAGTTTCTGCTGTGTATGTGGCTATTGGTCTGATTACAGTCTTGTAGATGCGTGATTTCGTATGAGTGTTTTGGTATTTGTTTTTAAAAATGACTCCATTCAGGCATCCAGCAATTCATGATGTTTTCATGGCTTGCAGTCTGACGCCTGCTTCTATATCCCCAACAGCCGATATCTCCACCCCCAGGTAGTTGAATTTCATCACTTATTGAATGATTTGGCCATCTACTACTGCTCTACTGCTAATACAGAGAAGAAATATTTGTTGCCAGATTGGCGATCCTCACGATCTCTTTACTTTTCTGGTAAATGATCGGCAAAACACGCAATGTGCGTGTTTTGTCGATCTGCGTTGTCGAAGTTTTGTAAAGAAGTTGATGGCCAAAATCTCGCATTGTACTTTCCTAAAAAGGATCAATGTCAGAAATGTGCTCTCTACAAAGTTGGCTTACTCTCTCAAGAAGATTATTTAGAATATCAAAGTAAGAAAAAAAAATCTTGAGCAAAGAAAGAAAATGACAAAGCTGAAGAAAGTTTTGTTTTTACAGTTGACTTGCAGGCGGTTCTGATGACACCTAAAGTTTATACTATAGAACAAAACTCCAAATACACAATATATGTAGCTTTTTATAATTTGAAGATAAAATATAGCTATTGTTAGTTATGGAGCGAAACGGAAGGAGGCGTGAACTCTGAATAACTTGCAAAGCAACTCTGGATTAATTTTAACCTGCCACTGGCGGGCGGACTCCCAGTCCGCACATTCTTTTCCATTTGAATAACTACGAAGTCCCCCACTCCCCGAATCGGCCCTTCTCAGTATTTTTCGATATATAGTTAAGCACTGGTTAAGCAACAATAGTTGAAAGTTACAAGTGCAAAGGTATAGCAGTGTGCATTCTATAGATAATTGGCATTGATTAGTTTACTCTATATGACAGGAGTACTCAAGTCAAGTCGTCGGACGAAACGTGGACGATTTATGGAATAACCATGGGACTAGTGTTTAACAATTCCGGCTCACCATGTCTAAGTTTCGTTTCAGTTTCTTACTCCAACATTTGCGATTTGTTGATATAGATACACGTGAGGGGAGACGAAAGACAGAGAAATTGGCCCCAATCAGAGATATATTTGAATCATTTGTTGAAAAGAGTAAATCTGCGTGTACCATTTCAAAACGTAACAATTGATGAAAAATTAGAAGTCTTTCGCGGTAGATGTTGCTTCCGCCAATATATCCCGAGCAAGCCCAATAAGTATGGGCTACAAATTTATGCGATGGTGAATTCGAAGACTTTTTACGCGTGCAATTTTGAGGTCTATGTCGGCACCCAACCAGACGGACCTTATTCCTTGGATAATTCTCCTTTAGCGCTTGTTCAAACTAGTTGAACCAATTGGACATTCAAAAGAAAACGTGAGATGTGATACCTGGTTTACCAGTCTGCCATTAGCGCGTACTTTAACCAACAGGAAGAACAAGTGAGAGTAACCCTTAGGAATTTAAAATCTAACTCAAAGACCCATGGGTACAAACAACTATATTTGATAAAATATAACATTGCTGGTATTAGTGATATCAAGTCTTCACCACGACAGTAGGATCCATGAACCAACAGGAAAACCTGAAATAATTATTGATTATAACGAGTCTAAGCAGGGTGGGACAGACACATTAGACAAAATGTGTGCGGCATATGATTGTGCCAGAAACACACAAAGATGGCCCCAAGGATCTTTTATTCATTACTCATTGTAGCTAGAGTGAATTCCATGGTACTCTTTTATCTTCAAAATCCTGACCAAAAAATGCATGGGCGAAAATTTTTGCATGTTCTGGTTTCCGAATTGGCTGATAACTATCTTCGTCCTCGAACAATCCAGGCCAATATTCCCAAAACTGTAACGGTCAGATTGAAAGAATTACTAAATAGAAAATCCCCAACCTGTCGCGAATCCTGCGAATACTCGAGGACGTTGCCAATATTACGACCGGAGAAAAAAACGACCAACACGATTTTCTTGCTGGGCATGTGTAACGTGACCATTTATTTTTTTCATCAGAGCGGGACACTCGCGGAATTATGTCAAAGAAACACTTATATGTTATTACAGTGTCGGTTACTTGTAATTTCACTAAAACATTACGAACAGTGTGAAGAAGAAAAAGCGAATTCTCCTTAAGTGTTAGGTTATTATAAGTTTTATTTCGAAAAATATTTGGGCATTTGTCGATGCTCATTCGTCGATGCATTTGTCGATTCATCATCATCGATAGCTTAAAAAGGTCTAGAACTCTCTCAAGCGCGGGCATTAACGCAAGCCACCTACGTTTTACTGTAGCCCAGCAGTTTGTGATACTTTGTGTCAGTTGAATCACAAATATTATTAATCTCGTTTCTATTTTCCTCCAAAATTGCTTATTCAAATTATTGCAAGACAATATTTCCTTCAAATCATCAACAATTATATCCGATGTTTTACCTTTTGCTATTCTAAAATATCTAAAACCTTGACTTTGACGCCCTCAAAATGACGCCCTATGGTCAAAATTGCGGATTAACACTAGGCATAATTTTATCGAGCAATGGTTTGAAGCATCTGTTAATTAAGTTATGTAGTGGGCTTCGCGAAGTTACTCTTTCAATTCATAGGTTGCCATAGAGGCCAAACCCATTAACTACAATAGCCTGAGATTTTGTACGAGCACATTTAAATTTTTGCTCACTGCATGTTTGAATTAAATGAGAAGCACAGTCATTTGAGCGAAAGCTGTGATTTTCTTGCACCGTATGAAACGCCCACGCACCCTCCGCTGCAGCTATATCCAAACCTTTAGAAGTCAGCAAATCGGGTCTTTTAAATAACGTAACCATAGATGGGGTCTATCGACCTCTTTTTTGGACTTCCGCGTGGTCTCTGGTCTGCGGTTTCGATGCGCATGGCTGTCCGCATCACGGAGTATTCCATCCTAAAAAATAACATAACAATACCAGCGGAGCCTTTCCTCCATCAATTTTCTGTTATCGGCGCAACTTCTAGTTATGAACGCCCACGCACCCTCCACTGCAGCTATATCCAAATCTTTAGAAGTCAGCAAATTGGTTCTTTTAAATAACGTAAGTATTGATGAGTTTGACGCCGCAGCTTGATCGGAAAGCCTGTGTTTTTCCGATTTTAAATGTTTCTCGATATCGTTGGCACCAGCGCTGCACCGTGACTAACGTTTGCTGAAGATGTACCACTCGTTTGGTTTATAAACAGATACATGTTTTGCAAAATTATTTAAAAGGTACACTGGCGTTTAGACATCTTTGTTATGGTACAATCACACACTCCCTAAGGTATGAACTTAGAGCACTGAAAAAAGCCACCGGACTTAAGGCACTGCGTTTGGTTGTTCGCTGAGTGAGTGCAGCATCTATGCCGGTTTCACGCGTCATCCGCTCTCTCTTTCTCGTCGATCGCCGCTTCGGTTACACTTACACGTTACGATCTTGCGAGTGCACGACCAGGCAAGTAGTACGGTGTTTACACCCTAGCAAGTAGAGACCTAACCGCGAAGGCGGGACGTTTTTGCCCTCTCTGGGGACAGCGGGACAGACAGGAAAGCGGGACTGCCCCGCCCAAAGCGGGACGTATGGTCACGTTAGGCATATGGCAAGTATCTGTGCCTGGAACCTATAAATCTAACCTGTGTATGTAGGGAATGCTGCGTACCATAACTGTTATTTTATATATTAGATTAGATAGTTAATTCAGTTTTTTTTTTCTATTATTCGTTTTGTGTTCATATTTGGGACTTACAGTATATATGGTTTCTTATTACTTGAAATATGCAATGTATTGGATACCTACATGAAACAGTAAACGTTTTTTGATGGTTTTTGTATCTTTCAACCATGTGAATACCAATTGTAACATTGCATAAAACAAGTATAAAATTGAATAAAACCATCATAGTAAGTAGGAGAATTGTTTTCTATAGCCACATTGCTCGTACGAGTTCTACAAGATTGAGCAATAGTTACTTTCTTAATAAATAAAACCTAGGAGGCTTGGTTCACCGATGAAGAGAGAGACCTGCAAGAAGTGGGAATAACACAGGAGTATATCCAGAAACAGATTCCACTTGAGAAGAAACTGCAAGAACACAATGGGTTCCAATAAAACCCAGACCTAAAAATATGGATTGTGGCGAGGAAAGAACAGCATAAGAAATGATTGCTGGTGTACTATAGGCTAAAGTTAAAGCCCACACGCAAAGAAAAGGAAAAAAAAATAGTTGAAATAGCGTGGTCCGTGGTGGGCCGAAACGATAGGAAGCAGAAGAAAGTGCAGCGGTATAACTACAAATTTTAGGCCCATTTTAGGTCCCCTTTTCCGGCACCTTTGCAAGACCCCTCTTATCTCGTGGCCCCATCATTGCTTTCTTTTACTACTCTTATGTTACGTCTCCTGTGTTATTCTAGCTTATCTATTGTAATTGTAAAATTCGCCTATCCAGTAATTCAAATTTGAGTAGCATTTATAATCAATCTAGTTCTTTTTTCAAATTAAATTTCCATTATTTTGTGGAATTGTTATAGGAGAGGCCTCAAAATATTTGAGGGCTTGAGGTACATGATCGCAAAAAAAAGTTGGGATACACTAATCTAAAGTAGCAGCCACTTTTTTCTGTAAGAACAGGTAACAAAATATTATTTAAATTTGCCGCTGGAAGCGTTATCAAACATGTGCAAACTTAATCGCCACCTGTCGACCTTCATTGTAACCTGTAACGTCAAAACCGATAAATCACAAAATAAACACTAACACAAAAATACTCTTTGAAAATAGATAATTCTTTAATAAAAATTGTGTTAAAAAAAGTTTCGTTTCATTGACCACCAAAAAATGTTCTCAAAGCAATTCCATTTAAAATAAAGTTTCTGAAGCAACCAAATGTCAAAACTTCAAACTTGTTTTTCGTATGTTGCGAAGAAAACTTATTGAATAAAGCCTCATTCAGTTTAACGAACATATCGCTTTAAAAAGCCACATTCCAAAAAGCAATCAGCCATCGACGTTTATATTTTTAATTGAAAATATATTGACAAAATACGAAGGTTATGTTCGCCAACCGCTCCGGAAGAATTACGCGGGAAATTTGAAATATTATGGAATCCGAAACTTTCACCCACGATCAAGAATACCACGATATAGTTAACAATAAAGAAACCCTCAAGAAAGTTACGGAGAAGTTTCTCAGTAACGTTATAGATGAGCTTACGCTGGGAATTATTTTTGATACACACAGAAAGTACAAGACAAAAGCATTTGATTTGGATGCAGATGGATCTCCAACTAATGATGAAGAACTACAACCAAATCAAGATATTTTTGGACAAAACAATATGAAAAAAACGCAAGAATGTGAATGTCCCAATTGTGATAGAGCTGTGGCTGCTACAAGGTAAATTAAAATATTTAAGAAATTTTAAACCTAACTTATTAATTATATATATTCTCTTATTATTAAGATTTGCCCCACATTTAGAAGCTTGTATGGGCATGGGTAGAAGTAGATCAAGGAATGCTAGCCGAAGAATAGCTAATAACAACAGCAATAACAATAATAATAAAGAAAGGGATAGTACTCAATATACTGGTCTTCCTAGTGATGATGAGGATGATGCTGATTGGAGCTCTGGTGATAAAAGAAGGAAGAAGAAACATAGAAATGGAAATAAAAAGGGAAAAGGTTAGTTGTAATTTTTGCACAGGCAAAAAAAAATGTTGTGTTGTGTTAGGTACTCCAAAGAAGGCAACTAGTGAGACTGAATCAACAGAATCTGTAAATGTAGATATAGAAGGAGATGAAGATGGGGATGTTAGTCTAAGGGATTTCCTGCAAGACAATTCAAATCATTCATCTCCGGCAGAATCCTCTAATAATTCCACAGGCTCAAAAAAGAAAGACAAATCCAAGAATAAAAAGAGTAGTAAACGTGATAGGACATCACCAAGCACAAGTCTGGACTGATTTCATGTCTATTGTTACTTACTTTTTTTCTTAGATTTTTATATGTAAATAGAAGTATTTTTAAGGATTTTTTTTTTATAAATCTTTTTTAATTTATTGTGTAAAATGTATTTGTGTGACTGCTGAAGCTTAAAGTATTATTGAAACATGACTACCTCAAAACATTTTAAAATTGTATAGATTATGTTTTCATAAACTTTTCCAAAACCCCATACTTTCAATCTGTAAATACTTACCGTCTTCGTGGATGTGTTTTGATATTGTGCCTTTTGCTTAAATGTATTTTTTTATTCATATCAAGATCATCTTTCATGAGAAGATTTCTATGAAAATTATATGTATGCGATTTAACCCAATTTATAATATAATAATGTAAAATTAAATAAAAAAAATTGTATTTATATTTTAACATTGTTATTTTATTTAAGAAATAATTCAATATATGAATATCTAGATTATTTATCGAAAAATTATATAAAAGATTACATATTTTAATGGAAAAGCAATGTATATTTATCACTGCTGTTTTATTAAATTTAAAGCATAGATTAGGAAAAAGTTTTAACCGGAAAATTACGGCCAAGTAATTTGAAGAGATAAATCAGTAAACGGCGTTTATTACACTACAGTTACATAATCACGAGCACTCGCAAGGCATGAACAATAGTATATTAAAGAACGAGTTCAATAAGCGCGATTTTTCAGCACGCGTCAAAGCGACGAGTTTTCTAATGGACAAGTGCGAAAAACGCCTTATGAACGAGTTGTTTTTTTATACTATTTTTTCTGTTTTGCGCCCTTTTATGTTCTACATAAAAAAATCGCCGATACATATAGAGGAAATTGTATCGCACTCGGCGAGCCATTAACGAACCCATATGAGTGCTTTAATGACTTCATTATAGACGCAAAATAGAAAAAAAAATTACGAGATTTAAGTGAATAAGAAGCTTAAAAACACGATTTCAGATTTGGTTGCAGAACTGGCAAAGACAACGAGTCCTTTATTTATTGGAGTACTTTAGAATTAAAAAAAATCGTTTTAATATTAAATGAAGATTTTAATGTTATAAAGTTTATGATCAATAAAAGAGCAAACAAAATATAAATTTTGAAACACGTAATAAAAAATTATGCGGGAACTCTTATACAAATGCGTTATTCTGTTTCCATGGGGACGACTATTCAAACAGTACCTGTCTAGCTGCATTATTCTCAATAATTACTGAAGAATAAATTCTCTGTGACAATGGCTGAAGAAGATTGCTGGGTTTTTGATTCCCTTGTGGCGTTCTTGAACGGACCCGTTTGGAGCGCACCTTTGCAAAGTTTTATCGAAGAGCGGTCCCTGAGTAAGTAAACAAACGTGCACCTTTAACACGACCAAGGATCATTTTTATTTTCAAGTTTTCGAGCCGAACGACAGCGTAGATGATGCAGAGTATAGAAAAGTTTTTGATGACTTCAAAAATTTGGTAAGTAATGTTTATCGGATGGTTAAGCAATTTATCAACAAATAAATAAAAAAAAAAATCTTATTTAACAAATAACAACAATTGGAAAGCAGTTTTTAAATATAATAAACTGTGAAAAGGCATTTAAAAACAAATACAATCAATAGCAGCTTTCTTACAACATTTATCGTTGTACTGTAGTTTTAGTTAATTCAATCTATGTGGCTCCAAGGGATTGTAATATTTACTGTGGAACTACCCGGTGTTAATCATTTGTTGAAAAATGCACTAGTAGGATATTTATTAAATTATCATTAGTGTCATTCTTGTTTGTCAAGACCTTGGCGCGAAACCGTTTCAATATCAATTCGTCAGAAACTGTGGCATCCTCTGGTTGCTCGCATATACTCGAGTGACTCCGACTCACAACTGCTTCATTTGCCATTTTGTGTTGACAATATATATTTTTTTTAATTTATTAGTCCGTTCTTCATCATCTATGGCATATTATCAATCCCATATGGGATTTACGAAGAATATAAAATGTTCATTTCATGTTATACAACTTTCTCCATCCACGTATTTTATTTATTTGTTTCACTTTCTGTTTTAGTTTGTAATGAAATCAGTAGATTCTTACAATTTTCTGAAAATTTCTTCATTGTTTCTTTTTTCATCTAAAATCAGGTTTCTGCGTGAATTTCTTCTTGTTGATTCTGAGATTCAATAATAGTTCCAGATCATGTATTAGGTTTTAGTCTAGGTTTAGTTTTAGTCCTTCAGCTGTAATCATTCTCCTGCACGCGATTGCTTCATAATGGAATATTATATGGGAGGCAGTTTCGTCCTCATTGCAGAGTCTGCATAGTGGTTCATCTGTCCAGATGCCTATCTTCTGCAAGTGCCCTCTAAGTGCGCAGTGTCCCGTTAAGAGACCTGCCACAGTTGCTATCTGCTTCCTGGACAGTTGCAAGAGCTCTTGTTCTCTTCTCCTCAAGTTCAGATCTAGTTTTTTTTTTATGTGTGGGCCTTTCTGCACTGCGACCAACTTGATCTATTGTGCTTGACCCTACTACAATTACTCTCCCAGGAATTCAACTTCGTGAACGAAGTCTAAGATATTCCTGAGAGGCTTGCAACTCAGCTCCAAGGTGGTCATTCTTGCGACCCCGAAGTGGGCAAGCCTTATGTGTGCTAGCGCTACACAAGTGCACATTATATGTGTTCAGCGGTTTCTTCGTCTGATTCACATAATCTACAGGCAACTTCCTCTACCTTTCCCATTTTGTGTGGGTGATATCGCACCGGTGTCACACAGTGACCTGTGAGTATGCCTACCAAAGTTCTGATTTCTCTTCTAGAGAAGCTTAGCATCTGCTGCGTTTTTGCGGCAGAATAGTTTATGAGCATTTTAGCTTGCCTCTGTCCTGGTGTGTTCTTCTAGTAGGTTTCTTTTTGCTTTTGCTCTTGCCCCCTGCCTTACGTGGGCCTTTGTAAGCCCACAAGTTGGCTCCGGGAAAAAGAAGTGCCAAGTGCGTCCGCCATTTCGTTTCCATATATGCCCTGGTGACCCGGTAACCACATTAGTGTGAGCCTGTTACCTTTTACCAGTTGCTTCAGGGTTTGTTTACAGTTCCAGGTTAACTTGGAATTAAAGTTGTGGACTTTTAATTTCCTTAGAGCTACCTGGCTGTCCGTTGTTGATGTAGATTTGCACTCCTTTAAAACGTTTCTTTAGGCAGATTTGTGCGCACCTTTCAATGGCTATGTAATACCCTGACCCAATGCCGTCGACTCCCTGTGACTCTGGCTGTATATGCCAATATAACCTTACCCTAAATACCTTACCCTAAATATACCCTTAGCAGTTTTTGATACGTCGGTGTACCACATGGACGCTTTGTCTTTCAGATGTTCGATTCTTTGAACACTGATTTGGCGGTCATTAATGACCCCTTCAACGGCTGTATCAAAGTCGTATTCTGTAGACATCGTGTCCCATGGATGCTTCAGAAATTCCTTTCCGATTTGTGCCCTTATTTCCATGTGTCTCTGAATAGGCGATGTAAACCTTAGTCTCAGAGCACTGAGAAGACCTTCTTTTTCTACCTGTTTGTGCAGTGCGAGTAGGTCCAACAAAACTTCCATTGCTGTGCTTGGAGTAGATTGCATCGCTCCTGTTATAACTAAGCACGCGAGCCGTTGAAGCTTTTGTAGCATGCTTTGGGTCTTTTTTTCCTTTGTTTTGTACCACCATACGAGTGAACCGTAGATGATAATCGGTGTTACCACTGCTGTGTAAGACCATGAAACCATTTTGGGTTTTAGTCCCCATCTTTTCCCAAAAAGCTTGCGGCAGATCCAAAAGGCCGCTGTGGCTTTTGAGAGCGTTTTGTTCTGATGCGAGTTCCAAGTGACTTTCTTATCCAAGATATTTAGTGTCTTATCCAACCCCTAGATATTTCACCTCCTCGGAGAACTCTAACGTCTAACTATCAATGCTCGGAGATTTCAAGTTCAGCTTCCTCTTTTTGGTAAAGGGGACCATTACTGTTTTGATCGGGTTGACACTAAGGTCCTTCTTCTTGCTCTAGCAGTTGATGATGTTAAGTGCACTCTGTGCAAGGTTCATGATTGTACTTACCCCTTATTATGATAGCAACATCGTCAGCATAACCAACAGCTTTATACCCGTTCTTTGTTAACACATCGAGGAGATCATCAACGACCAGGCACCACAGCAGAGGCGATAACACCTCCCTTGTGGGCAGCCTCTCTCTGTAGTTATCGGCAGTCTCCCTCCGTCCTCGTTAATCCCCCTGTGCGGCGTCAATTTTACGATTGGTCAGCATGTCTTAAATCCACTCAATGATAGGGACTTCGATCCCTTCGTTGGTGGCTGCATTCTTTATTGATAAACGGGTTGTGTTGTCAAACGCTCCCTCTATATCTATAAAGATACCTACTGCAATTTCTTTGCAGTCCAGTGCTGCTTCCAATGTGGTCGTTAACTCGTGTAGAACGTGCACCGTAGGTTTACCTGGCTGATAAGCGTATTGGTGCTTATGGAGAGGACTTCTTTTGAGAGGTCCGCACCGTATGCGATTGTCCACAATTTTTTCCATTGTTTTCAGGAAGAAGGAAGTGAGGCTAATTGGTCGGTAGAACTTTGCCAGATCTTGAGGCCTGCGCCCTGCCTTAGGGATGAATATCACCTTGGCCTCTTTCCATTCCAGCGGTATGTACGCCAGTCGAAAGCTGGCCTTAAATATCTCAGCAATGCATGGGGCTATGGTTTCGATCCCCTTCTGCAGCATTGCCGGAGTATCAGTTCTAGTTGGTGACTTTTATTGGCCCACTCTGTTATTATTTTACGGGTCATGGTTTTGGTGACGTAGGACCTCTCCCATGCTAAAGCAGCGCCCTTTTTTTTGCAAGTGCGTCCGACTTTTCGTTTCCTTCCAGACCATTGTGGCCTGGCACCCACGCAAGCGTAACGCTGTTGTGTTGTATGTCAGAGTGTCCTACATTTTATTCTATGACATGTGAGGCCTGCCAACACTTTTCTTCATTGTAATAGGATTTTAGTCCACTTAATGTTGTTTCTCGCTATGTGACCCCATTACGACTTAAGACGCACCACTCGCTCCACAACATCCACGACCCCTGTTCTCATCCTGATTTCTTCATTTGGAATTTTGTCCCCGAGGCTGGTTCTCAGCATCGCTCGCTCCATCGCTCGCTGGCAGATTCAATTTGCACTGTACATCGAGTTACAGTCTCGAGCCCATATGTTGGGACCAACAAGATGCATGAGTCATAAACCTTCCTCTTGAGGTTTATAGGGATTGTTTCCGGAGAATCTAGCTGAGCCAGCCAATCGCCGCCCAGGTCAATCCGATACGTCTGGTGATTTCGGCTGTCTGATTGTCCTTTCCCAACTTAATGTTGTGACCTCTCGATTAATCTGCGTATCGTTTGGATTTGGTCAATCGTGATAAATCTCCTCCTGAAGCCAGCCTTTTCGGTGGGCTGGTAACAGTCGAAACGAATTTCAGTCGATTTTCGAACGGTTGTTTATGATTTTGGATAACAGCATAGTGGACACATAGTGGACTGATTGGTCTATAATTTTCGATATACGTATAGTCGTCTTTCTTGAAGAGTAAGTTAACTTCTGAGTTCAGCCAAGGGTTAGGGATTTTGCCTTCATCGAGACACCTGTTCAGGAGTATCAAAATTGCTTGTTTTAGTGTTTCTCCTCCGGCCTTCAGCATTTCGTTCGTCACTCTATCTTCACCAGGTGCCTTGCCGTTTCTTAACTGGCCCAATGCTGTCTCCAGTTCCGCTATTTCGATCATTTGGAGCTTCTCGAATCCCACATTTTGGATGCATTTTCTCGTTACTTAATACAGATGGTCAAGTACGATATCCTCGGCAAAGCGTAGGTGATTAAGGCGGCTTCCGTCGATGTCGAATCCCTTGCGCACCCAAGAAAGATTTTCAAATACGTTTTCCAACGCTAGGGTAAAAAGTTTGGGTGAAATGGTATCGCCTTGTCGGACGCCCCTCCTGACCGGTATTTCTCCCGTAACACCGTCTTTTTCCAGTATGTTCTCCTAGGTAGTGTAGTAGACAACATAGCAGGCAAGCGGGAGACCCAGGTGCGGTTCCCGGCCGGGGAGGCAACAACTAGACCGGTTTTAACTAACCACCCGAGCTGCCCATCCTGAAAGTGGAATAGGGGGTGTAGTGAATCCTCTTCGAGCTTGACATGCAAGGTAGCATGTTCGTAGCATATATTGAATCAAGCTTGAGCATCTAGAGTCTATACGAGAACTATCCATTGCCGGAGCACTGCTCGGGTTTCAATCGGGTCAAAGGCTTTCTGATAGTCCACAAATGCCATATATAGAGGAATGCTATATTCCGTGCATCTCTCGATTAATGTGCGCACCGCAACTTCCTTTAAGTAAATTTATTTTTGCATCTGAAGCATATTTTCATTTTCGGTTGCTTCGATGAACGCAGACTTAATCATTCAAGGTTTTTTTCGTAATTGCTTTGGAGATAACTTCATCAATGGACTGGCATACCTATTCAAATTCTCTTCCACCGAAGGGTCCACATTGTTGAAAATCAAAATCAAAAAATCTCAAATCAACCAATTCTTTTTTTATTCGCATACAAAAGTAATAAAGTACAAATTAAATAAACTGAAGATTTTGTACGTGCATGAACAAGTCCGTAAAAAGAACGAAACGTTCGGATCTCGACTTTATTAAACTATTATTCGGAATACTTGTGCAAGATGAAGGTTTTTGTTGAAGGATTTTTTTTTGATCTTGTAAATGAGTGGACCTTTAAATGGATCGGGTTAACTGAACGGGAATATCCGTATAGCAAAAATGTTTAGTTCTTATCAATTTTTCAGTGTTTATTATTTTCTACAAATTAGGTTGATTTTATGCTGGGAAATTTCATGGAAGACATTGGAATTACTCCTCAACAATTCGAGGCTGCATGTTTAAGAGGTGTAAGAGAAGCAGTTCCATTGCATTTTGACATTGTAAGTTTTATAATAATGTTTCACATAAATTACAACTATTATATTAATTAAATTTGAAAAATTTTAAATAGATAATTGCTATAAAAAAACTTGTCTATTTAATTACGATGTCGTTGCTATTTAGAGTACGTTTGAACAAATTTGGGCAGCCAATGATTTTGCCATGTTCAAACAAATGATGATCCAAAGAAATGTTGAACTACAGCTACAAGCTTTGGAATTAATTGAACAAAAATATGGGAAAACTCCAGAATCATTTATTCCTCAAAAACAGGGTGAGCAAAGCCATACCGAAGAAACTACAGCTGAAATTAGTTCAACCACAATTTCAAAAACGTCGGACTTTGAGAAGGAAATTCTGGCAGAAGTCAGCAAGTATGAATGAAATAATAACTTGGTTATCAATGAGAATACGGCTTAGAATATATTTACATTGTATCAAATTATCTTACAGGCAATTTCCAGTTGAGAAAGAGGCTGAAGACAAAGAACAACAAGAAGACATTAAATATTTACACACAGAGAAGATTAATTTAGAAGAAACATTAAAGAAAACTATAGGTATATTAATACTTTAAGTGTGATACGAATATTTCTTAAAAATATTATCCACAATAACTATTTTATAGCATTTTCATTTGCATTTTTTTATGTTTACAAAAACGGAACATATTATTTTAAATTGGGGATTATTAAAAGGCTTAATTTATTTATTTAGAAGAGAAGTTATCAACCCAGAAACACATTTTAGAGAAACAGTTTGAAGAATCTGACGAAGAAAAAGAAGCGGAACGCGGAGAAATTAAACGAGAGGACATCCCTATACAATTTGTCGCTAAACCGAAACCCGAAAGAATTGCCATCGACAGACCCCAAAATACAGAGGTAATAAAAATAATCTAGGTATATGCCAGTGTAAGGTATAATTCGGCTAACTTCAAAAAATACAAATTTGAATGTAAATTGCTTTTAAACGGCATTACACATTAGTGACGTGGAGTATCAGAGTAATGGTAATGTATGTCATGCTTTTGTGCATACTATTTATGTTTTAACTGTAATAGTCCAGGAACACAAAACCAAAATATTTCGTTTTAAATAGCAGTTTCAAACTTTTAGGTGGACAATAGAGAATTAAAGAAGCGTCAAGAGTATTTACGTGCACAGAGGGATAAGTTGGTGGCTTTAAAGAAAGAAGTAAGGAAGAAGCATTTGGATGAAAGTGCAGCTGAGAAAAAAGAAGTTAGGAGTAGGCCGAAATCGGCAAAAGCTGCGGAGGCTTTAATGGCAGGAGGTAGTGCCATAGAGCCACAAAAAATGAAACTGAGAAAGGCTTTGGTTCAGAAACTCAAAACGGAAGTCATTGGAAAAGAATAAAACTAAATCACTTGATTTTGGTGTGCTTTTACACGTTTCGCTTATTATTATTGATTAAAAACCATTAGAATAAAATTAAAACTATTGTTCAATTGTTAAGCCGGAAACATTATTTTACCTATTGCAATATCGGTCCAATTATTGGAGATTGAAGTAGTTTTATTTATCTTTATCATTAAATAGATTAAAAAATATATGTGGGTTTGTAATTTATAATAATAAAATTATATTTTTTCAGTGGTTAATACTATACATTGCATATTTATTATAAATTTTAAATAAAGTTGTTTTTAGCCAAGAAAGTTAGTAGTTTGTTATTGATAGTCAATATTGTTTCTAATTGTCATTATCGTCTCTTGGTATTTTTGTTTCGTTCATCATTTATTTGAACATAATGTTATTGAATCATCTTATAATATCAATTTCTTTCACTGATTCATATCGTGAGCAAGCTGTCTTTCGGATAGATATGTATTTACCACAATGGAAATTGCTGGGGTTTAATAGAACTATTGAGAAAATACGACGGTACACACATACTGAATAAATATGTACGTAAAGTTGTTTCTAAAGAAACTCGTATAATGTATTGGGGAAAAACAATACAACATTAATTAATGCTTAGCACCCGGTGCTAGGTATAAGATTTTAAATCGAGATAGGTATGCCAAATATTTTAAGCGTAATTCTTAACAGCACCCTTGGCCTAAGCTGTATCGAATAACTTTCTTGCGAATATCTAAATTGCGATTTATAAATATTTCAAATGGCAACTATGACTGATTATTAAAGGACATTTTATAAAATATCAAGAGGTTCAAAAAGTGGTTGATCAATCTTTATTTGTAATTAGTCAAAATCTGCTAGTAGGTTTAAATTTAGATTTAATCTATAATTTCAATTGCTCCAATTATGAAAACTTGTAGAGAATTCGTTACTGAATACAAAATTTTACAAATCCCTAATGTTGCCAAATTTAACTCTTAAAAGTAGTAGTGTCAATTTTTATCGAGAAAAGCTAGACGCGGCTGTGGTAAATCCACATAAAAATTGATCTCCAGATTGTTTGATTGAGGTTGACTTGAGGTTTTTGGATTTTGATTTTCAACAATGTGGATCCTTCGGTGAAAGAGAATTTAAATAGGTATCTGGAATTGATGATCTCCAGATAAAATATTTGCTAAAATTCTGGATTGACGCTTGACGAAGGAAATCAATAAAAGGAATCTTTTCCCGAAAATACAAGCGGGGTTCAGATAAGCACGGCGGAGCACTTAGTGAATTTGAGAGTCATCATTGACCAGGAAATCAGAAAGGGATGCCTGTTTGCTCTTTTCATTGATTTGAAAGCTGCATATGACTCGGTGAATAGAAGGAGACTTGATGAGTGTTTAGACAAGTTAGGGATCTCAGAGAGTGTAAGAAGGAACGTCAGGGATTTATATGAAGAATGAGGAAACTGCATGTAGGTAATGTATGTAGGAAACTTGGAAAACTTGAGTGGTGATTTGGAAAAAGGTGTGGAGCTTGGCATATGCGGATGACATGGTGGTATTTGCAAAGTCGGCGTGTGAGATGATGGACTTGATTGAAAGGCTCTGTAGCCATTTCGAAAAGAGGGATTTAAGGGTGAATATTGAAAATGGATGCTGTTTAAAAGGGGTGGGCGATATAGGAAGGAAAGGTTTGAATGACAGGATACTGAAATAGAGGTAGTGAGTAAATTTATGTATTTGAAATATGTCTTTGGGAATCGATTCAGTAATAAAGAGCACATAGAATATAGAATATGTTACAAAGAAAACATGGGTGGCGGCGGGTCGTATCTGGGAGGTTTGGAAAATAAACTTTGTCACAGAAAATAGGTTGGTAATTTTAAAAATTTCTTGGTAAAGAAAGAAAATGAGGTCTCATTGAATCAAAAAGCTGAATTGATGAGTGTATGTCACAACGTAACTCATGGTATAAGTTATAACAGTCTCGACTGCTAGATAAAACTAGCTCCTATCTGGGAGCACACCAGTGCCCCCGACAAGTCGAGCACAGCCGTACTATCCTTTTCTCGAAGCGACTCACGGCACTTTTGACTCCCCTGTAACTTCGTTGTGTATAAAGCAAGCATTACCCAGCGTACCCAGCTTTTGGCCAAAAGGGAGGAAAATCAGGAATTTCTAAAGCGGGTTCCCCGTTTATGTTTGACCTTACACACTACACGAAATATAAGCATAAGGTGTATGTAGTCTGTAGGGAAAACACCAGCAGCAGATCCAGCTTTATAGGTTGTAAAATGAATAAACAAATATAAGCGGTTATACATTTATTTAATTTAAATTGTTTACTTTGACATCTATTTGAAAAGTAATTTTTTAGGATCTTTCGCAGCCCATGTCCAATGGATTTGTTGACATCCATTAAACAGCCATTTAAATTCTCCGCGGACGTTCGAGAACTTCGACCAGTCAAAACACAATGTTATTGAATCATCTTATAATATCAATTTCTTTCACTGATTCCTATCGTGAGCAAGCTGTCTTTCGGATAGATATTTATTTACCACAATGGAAATTGCTGGGGTTTAATAGAACTATTGAAAACCAATCCCACCCACCCAAAAAACCCAATCCGAATCTTGAGCGCTATTAGAGCACTCGCGACCGCGATTAATTAATCGCTATTAGAGCACTCGCGACCGCGATTAATTAATCGCGGTCGCGAGTGCTCTAATAGCGCTCAAGATTCGGATTGGGTTTTTTGGGTGGGTGGGATTGGTTTTCAATAGTTCTATTAAACCCCAGCAATTTCCATTGTGGTAAATAAATATCTATCCGAAAGACAGCTTGCTCACGATAGGAATCAGTGAAAGAAATTGATATTATAAGATGATTCAATAACATTGTGTTTTGACTGGTCGAAGTTCTCGAACGTCCGCGGAGAATTTAAATGGCTGTTTAATGGATGTCAACAAATCCATTGGACATGGGCTGCGAAAGATCCTAAGAAATTACTTTTCAAATAGATGTCAAAGTAAACAATTTAAATTAAATAAATGTATAACCGCTTATATTTGTTTATTCATTTTACAACCTATAAAGCTGGATCTGCTGCTGGTGTTTTCCCTACAGACTACATACAATTAATTTAAATTGTTTACTTTGACATCTATTTGAAAAGTAATTTTTTAGGATCTTTCGCAGCCCATGTCCAATGGATTTGTTGACATCCATTAAACAGCCATTTAAATTCTCCGCGGACGTTCGAGAACTTCGACCAGTCAAAACACAATGTTATTGAATCATCTTATAATATCAATTTCTTTCACTGATTCCTATCGTGAGCAAGCTGTCTTTCGGATAGATATTTATTTACCACAATGGAAATTGCTGGGGTTTAATAGAACTATTGAAAACCAATCCCACCCACCCAAAAAACCCAATCCGAATCTTGAGCGCTATTAGAGCACTCGCGACCGCGATTAATAAACTTCAAAAATCACTCACTACTTGACATCTTGGTGCTCGATCTCTTGGAGGACCTACCTTTGTTCAGTGGACGATAGCCTGCACTTTTCTAAGACGTTGAGCAGCAGGCGTCGTTCCTACCCTACAGGCGTCTCATGTAGTCTGCGCCGCTCCCCCAACCATATCCACCAGTCATCATTGTCAGGATCCATCACTACCCTAACCGCTGGTTTTTTTTTTTGATTACTCGCGAATCTAACACTGTGTTTTTGTTTATGGCGCAATTTAATTTGCAAATTTTTTCGGAAACTTTCCCTATACATTTTATTCCACGCGGAACTAACACTCCCGACTTTACACTCGCGCCCTACAAAATATTTCGGCAATTAACGATTTGACTATCCGCGAAGTTAACACTGACTTTGCTTAATACTCTGTTTTTACTGTCACATATTTCACTCGTGACTCGCACTATTTCACTAATTCACTCTCAATAATTAATATTTTTAAAACTGAAAATTGCTTTAAAATAAAAAATATTAATCAAATATTCTCCTATTATATATTTCGACTTAACATTAAACAAACCTCACAGCTAACAACCTGGTCTCCTGTGTTTCCTTTTCATCTTTTTTCCTTCGTGACACACGCGCCGAACGATCCGGATCGTTCGGTTTCTGCAAAACGACAAAGCAGAAAGCGCAAACTAGGTACTAATCAGACGCGACTTCTATATCGAATCTGCTTAGTCCTAGGAATTCTAGCTGACGATGCCTGTTAGACTCTGGAAGAGGATATTTTGAAACTGTCAAAATATTTACGTTTTCTAAGTTGGTATGACTTTTTAACTAATTCTTGTAGTAAATGAATGAATCGTCTAACTTGTAATGCAAAAACTATCTGAAAATGTGGCAAAATCACAGAAAACGTATTCCCTTAACTTCACCGCATATTCAACCAAAAACTAAAATTACCATTTTAAATTCCATTTTCAAGATCGGTCAAACAGCCATTGAAATTTTCCGCGGACGTTAGAGAACTTCGACCATCCAAAACCCAATCCGAATCTTGAGCGCCAAAGTCCTATCGGAGCACTCGCGACCGCGATTAATAAACTTCAAAAATCACTCACTACTTGGCATCTTGGTGCTCGCTCTCTTGCAGGACCTACCTTTGTGCAGTGGACGGTAGCCTGCACTTTTCTAAGACCCTGAGCAACAGGCGTCCTTCCTGCCCTACAGGCGTCTCCTGCAGTCTGCGCCGCTCCCCCAACCATATCCACCAGCCATTGAAAGGATCCATCACTATCCTAACCACAGTCGTGATTCTAGCTGTGTCTTTGTTTCTGGCACAATTTTATTTGCAAAAATTTTCGGAAACTTTCCCTATACATTTTATTTCACGCGGAACTTTGGACTTTACACTCCGCACTACAAAAATGTTCGGTAATTAGCGATCTAACTTTCCGGGAAATTAACACTCTGTTTTAACTGGCATTTATTTCACTCTCGACCCGCACTATTTCACTAATTCAGAATCAAAAATTAATAAATTTAAAACTGAAAATTGTTTTAAACTAAAAATTATTAATCAAACATTTTCTTAATATATATTTTGACTTACCAACTAAACAAACCTCAAATGTACTAAACCTGCTCTCCTGAGTCTTCTTTCTCCATTATTGACACATGCGCCGAACGATCCGGATCGTTCGGTTTCTGCAAAACGACAAAGCAGAAAGCAAAGTAAGTACTAATCGGACGCGATTTCTAGATCGAATTTGCTTAATCTTAAGAAATCTAGCTGATGATGCCTGTTAGACTCTGGAAGAGGATATTTTGAAACGGTCGAAACAATTACGTTTGCTAACTTAGTATGATTTTTTGGAACTAATTCTTGTAGTTGTATAATGCAAGAACTGTCTGAAAATGTGGCAAAATCATGAGAAACGTATTCCCTCAACTTCACGGCATATTCAATCTAAGAAAAAATGAGCATTTCAAATACCATATTCCAGATCGGCCTAAACAGTCATTTAAATTCCCCGTGGACGTTCGAGAACTTCGACCACTCAAAACCCAATCCGAATCTTGAGTGCAAAGTCCTATCGGAGCACTCGCGACCGCGATTAATAAATTTCAAATCTCTTGCAGGACCTACCTTTGTACAGTGGACGGTAGCCTGCAATTTTCGGAGACTCTGAACAGCAGGCGTCCTTCCTGTCCTACAGGCGTCCCCTTCAGTCTGCCCCGCTCCCCTAACCATATCCACCAGCTACTGAAAGGATCCATCACTACCCAAACCACGGTTTTTATTTGTTTACTCGCGAATCTAACACTGTGTCTTTGTTTACGGCTTTAAATTTTATCTGCAAAATTTTTCAGAAACTTTCCCTATACATTTTATTTCACGCGGAGCTAACACTCCCGACTTTACATTCGCGCACTACAAAAAATTTCGGCAATTAGCGATTTGACTTTCCGTGAAATTATACTCCCGACTTTACTTAATACTCTGTTTTAACTGTCATTTATTTCATTCGCGACCCGCACTATTTCACTAATTCAGTCTCAAAAATTAATAATTTTAAAACTGAAAATTGCTTTAAATATTTATCAAATATTTTCCTATTATATATTTCGACTTACCATTAAACAAACTTCAAAGCTACCAACCTGGTCTCCTGTTTGCCTTCCTTCCTTCTTTGTTCCTTCTTGACACACGCGCCGAGCGATCCGGATCGTTCGGTTTCTGCAAAACGACAAAGCAGAAAGCGCAAACTAGGTACTGAACAGACGCGATTTCTAGATCGAATCTGCTTAGTCCTAGGAAATCTAGCTAACGATGCCTGTTAGACTCTGAAAGAGGATATTTTGAAACGGTCGAAATATTTACGTTTTCTAACTTTGTATCTTCTTCTTCTTCTTCTTGATTTAGGACTTTATCCTTTATTGTACTGCTGTCTACCCCCCTTGCAATCCGGACGTCCAGGACTCCTGCCATGTCTTGGGCGGACGGCCTGTGGGTCTTCTACTTTGTGGTCTTCCGTCTTTTGCCCACTTGGCAATTCTATCCTGGTCCATCCTGTCGACATGGTCTATCCAGTGCCTTATCCGGGATCTGACCCATCTGACAACATTTTCCGGTTGTAATTCATCTCTTATGGCGCTGCTTCTTATTTGATCCCGTAGTGTTACGCCTTCTATTGCTCTCAGCGTTTTCATTTCGGAGTTTCTTAGTTTTTGTTGTTTCGGCTCGTGTCGCGGCAACGTATGTTAGGATAGGTCTTACACAGGTTTTATATATCCTTTTCTTGCATTCTGCCGTCATATATTTGTTTTTACATATTAGGTCTCTTAGGCTACCGGAAATGAATGATGCTTTAATGCAGTTCGCTCTTACTTCCTCAATCAGGTTTCTGCTGCTCGATATTTGCGACTCTAGGTAGTTGAATTTCATAACCTGTTCTATCGTTTTATTGTCCACCATAAGTGTGCACTTGACAGGCTCTTTGGATATAACTATTGATTTTGTTTTTTCTGTTGATATGATCATGTTGAATTTTTTGGTGGTTTTATTGAGTTTTATTACTGAATAGTAATCTTTGTAGGTCGTCTTCGTTTTCTGATATTAGTGTGGCATCATCTGCATACCATATTACCTTGAGGCAGTTTCATTCTGTCGTCATTCATGCAGTCATTCTGTATCCTGTTTTTATGTTTTTGACCTCTTTGATTATTTCGTTCATCATGATGAGGGTTGAACTTAAGCTGTCCTCCTGTCTAATTCCAGCCTTGATGTCAATTTTTTCAGTTAGCGTTTGGTCTGCTTTAATGTGTGTGCTATTGTTTTTGTTTAAGTCTTCTATTACGTTAATGTATCTGTCATCCACTCGATCTTGACGTAGAATATTTGTAATGTCGTTCAATTGTATTCGATCAAATGCTTGTTTGAAGTCCACCATACATAAGTAGACGGGTTTGTCAAATTCAATTCCTTTCTCATAGTTATCGCAATATGAAGATAGCTTCCAACGGCAACTTCGATTTTCTCGGCTAATAGTTTTGTGAAAATTTTGAACACTGCACTAAGCAGTGTGATTCCACGGCAGTTCTTGTGTTCTTTTTTTGCACCTTTCTTGAAGATTGGTACTGTTATGCTGGTCCTCCATTCTTCTGGAATTCGTTCTTCTTGGAGGATTATTCGAAAGAGCTGCATTATTTCTTTAATGATGGTATTTCTCCCAATTTTTATCATTTCACTGCTGTTATTATCAATGCCTGGTGCTTTTCGATTTTTTAGATTTTTCACTGCCTTGAAGATATCATCTGTTGTAATTGGTTTTTCATCGGTTGCTTCTTCAGTTTCTGCTTCTGCCTGGTCTTTATAGATTTCTTTAAAGTATTGTATCCACTGATCGTGGCTGATGGTAGTAACTTGGATGTCCTCTGTTATTGGTTTCTTTCTGTGTCTGAGTATTTTCCAGATCTTCTTCTGGCCTCCATATAGGTCGTGCTGCATTTCGTTAGAGAAGTTTTCCCAGTTTCGTTCTTTAAGTTCTTTGATTGATTTACTCGGTTTCGTACTTCTTTGAATTTGTGGTATTCTTCCTCAGTTTTATTGTTACTATATGTTATGTATGCTTTCCGCTTCTTCTTGGCTAAATCTTTTACTTTTTCTGTGAACCATGGCTTGTTGACTCTTGTATAATTTACCTTAATTGCTCTTACTCCTATCGCTTCATTTGCACTTGATGTAATGTTGGTTTTGCTTTTTTTCTCAGGCTTGATTCACGTTGCACTCTGCTGTGATTGGGTTCTTGAGTATTTTCTGTTTTAAACGTACCTGGTATAGTGTTTTGGTGCTTTCATTTCCAAATGATTTACCGTTATATTATATTCATATGTGTAATGGAGTCTTTTTTCTGCGTAGATCAATTTTGTGACAGTATTTGCATAATACCAAACCATGTTCTGTTGTTGCGTTGGCTGATGTTAATACTCTTACGTCTAGTATCTCCTTAGGGTGTATATTCCTATTGGTTATAATGACATCTATCATCGATTTCTGTCCTCTTGAGTTGATAAATGTGTATTTATACTGGAGTTTGTGGTCGAAGTAGGTGTTGTTAATGGTAAGCTCGTGTTGGGGGCATGTTGTTAGTAGCATTTCTCCGTTGCTATTCAGGACATTTTTGTTGAAGCGCTGCATTACGTCCGGGATTGCTGTGTTGCCAATTCTTGAAGTTAAAGTCACCCATCATTAGTAGCTTCTCACTTTTTGATATCCGGCTTATTGTGTCTTCCAGTTTTTCTAAAAAATGTTCTCTCTCTTCCATTGGTTTACCCATATCCGGCGCGTACACGCTTATGATGTTTGATTTGATAATAGATAGTTGCATTATGGTTTCATCTATGTACTTTACGTTGTCAATAAGTGTTTCGTACCTTTTGTGTAGCAGTACGCCTACTCCCGCGCACGCCCTTTGGTCCTTCTCCTTGCCGCTGTAGAATAATATGTAGTTGTTACATCTGACATTTCCCTTGCCCTTCCGTTTAGTTTAGTTCACTTTTCCGTATTCGTATTCATTTTCTCGCCTTGTCGTTCCGTGTAGTCCGTCCTCGTTCCGAGGCTTGTTTAGCAGTTCTATGAGCGTGTATTCTTTTTTACGGTGGGTAGGGTGCTGGCCTGATCCACCAACCCTCTTCCTTTATCCGGGCTAGGGACCGACAGTGATTGCCACTGGGCTACTCGATCCACCCAGTAACAAACCCAGACGGAGTTCATAACTTGGTATGATTTTTGGAACTAATTCTTGTAGTTAATGAATTGCTGTAATCGTCTAACTTGTAATGCAAAAACTATCTGAAAATGTCGCAAAATCACGGAAAACGTATTCCCTTAACTTCACCGCATATTCAACCAAAAACTAAAATTACCATTTTAAATTCCATTTTCCAGATCCGTCTCGAGAACTTCGACGCTTCGACGTTCGAGAACTTCGACCACCCAAAACCCAATCCAAATATTGAGCCCCAAAGTCTATCGGAGCACTCGCGACCGCGATTAATAAACTTCAAAAATCACTCACTTATCTTGGTGCTAAATCTCTTGCAGGATCTACCTTTGTGCAGTGGACGGTAGCCTGCACTTTTCTGAGACCCTGAGCAACAGGCGTCCTTTCTGCCCTACATGTGTCTTCTGAAGTCTGCGCCGCTCCCCAAACCATATCCACCAGCCATTGAAAGGATCCATCACTACCATAACCACGGTTTTTTTTTGTCTACTCGCGAATCAAACACTGTGTCTTTATTTACGGCACAATTTTATTTGTAAAATTTTTCGGAAACTTTCCCTATACATTTTATTTCACGCGGAACTTACACTCCCTTTACTTTGACTTTACACTCGCGCACTATAAAACATTATCGGCAGAATTTTACACGAAATGAAAACTTTTTTTAATTATTTAACCTCCTCAGTATCTGCTCACATTATAATGCATTTATTTCTTTATTGCCTTTCTAAGCCATTTTTAAATCATTGTCAGTACTCGAGTTCAATTATACATTCAATGTACATGTTCTGAAAAATAAAAAAAGTTTTAAAATAAAGTGAATGTAGGTAGGTAGGTATACACAAGATTTAAACAAATCAATGAAAATTTAAAATAATCTATCTAAAGCTAACAGTTACCGGAATTTACTTGGTTTCAAATCAAAACTAAAATCTAGATAAAGCTAAAGGAATTTGGAGTAAACTAAATGGATGCATATTTATTCGCTTTTGATCGTGATAAAATCAAAACGAAACAATTTATTTACAAATTGTTGTAAAATATATGCGTGGAAATTTAAAATTTATTTGAAAAAAAAAATTATTAGGAATAAATTATTTTTAAATTAAATTTTGATTTATGGCTTAAAAAATAATCAATTAATAACAAAGCTATATATTAATAAATAACTAGTAAAAACTCACCTGTGATTACTGATTTTTCCAAATAATTCATTATGTTTTATTATGTTTTCTTACACAAACACCTCTTGCTGCTGCAATCGCTAACACCTCCTCTCGTTCTCCTTACTGCATTAATACTAACTCCATTCGAGCGGCCGCGATTAATCGATCGCCTACGTCAAGACTCCCCGTCTCAAACACCACTGCCACTCTTCTACCCACTATATCAGGACAGTAGAATTTCAATTTGATTTAACAAGAAACTATGTATGTATGTTTATCTACGACCATTATTGTAAATGCCCATTATTGTACAGTTCGTGGACTATGTAAATACAGCATAACACACACGTATATAACAGTCCGCGATTAATGATAAGTTATGATTGATAACACACACGTGCGTTTGGTTTACGATTCGTTGATTGGTTGAGAGCTGCTACTACGTGCTCATACGTTCACCGCCCTCCGTGCCACAATTCAAACTAACTGTAATTGACATTGCTTACATTGGGTTGCCTATATCTATGAGCACTCTTATTCCAGTTTAACCCAAATACATACTAAATAATAAGGTATGTAACTATTAAGAATGTATTTCTTTTCATTTCTAACAAGTTAAATAATGTCGATTAACAGTTATATATGAAAATACAACTGCCCTGGTAGAAAAATCTCGGGTTTGCCCGAGCACTAAACTGCACCCGTCAGGGGACCGATATAAAGGCCTGATTAAATGAACCTTGTTATTGACCCGATCCAGTTACCCGATTGTCGGGAGCCTGATGTAGTAACTTACCAGGCTAAAATATATTATCCAATTTCAATAAGCCGTGTCAGCAGCACGATTGGGAACAAATAAGGAACCCTGTTATCATGGCCCCGATCAGGAAACTGTTCAGGGCTTAAATTAATTTTCCCGGTTCAAAATGCCAGATCAGGGACCTAACCGTGGTTAAATATAAGGAACCCTGTATACATGGGCCCGAGTAGGGAACTGTTAGTGTTTAAATTTGTTTGCCCGATAAAATATGCCATATCAGATGCCTTGCTGTAAATAAATATAAGGAACATAGTATCTAGACTGTTGTGGTCCAAATTAACCGCACTCCAGTGTACACAACAAGCAAAGTGTTTTTTTAATGGATTTGTGTTAAAACTACCAGACTTCTATGGAGATAAATCTGTTGTGTTAAATATGTATATGTATCATTTAAAATATGTGCGGATGATGTTAATTTTACAGGTTGTAGTGAAATAAATGCATTTGCCTTTCAGACTTTTCTAATGAAAATTTCATACGCTCTCCACATCGCCCATTGCAACAACAACTTTGTTGAAGACTTTATGAACAGTCGTCGACCTCAAAAAAAAATCTTCCGGTAGCATCAATAAAAATATTAAAAAAGAAAAATAAAATATTTTAAAATTGAAAAATAAGAGGACAATATTTATAACAAAACCCCCAAACAATACTGCACTCTTACATAGTAAAAAAATTATTCAAATCAACCGAATATTTTTGAAAGGACGAACTAGTATAGTGGTAAAATGTAAAGATAAAATTTTGAATTCATCAAGCTTAGGAATATTGGGAATTAATATAAAAAAATAAAATTTAAAAAATAAGTCGCTTCCGTTTTCAACTGTTTCGATACGCGAAATTAATTGTAAAGTTATGAAATTATCCTTGAATTATGAGCCTAATGGCGTAATTAAACATTTTGTGATCCCATTCTTTCTCGAATAATTAACAATTTTTGCAAGAGATATTTCAATCATTGCTAGCGATTCATTTTCCTGAACTCATATTTTTACAAATCAGAAAGAGTTCTATTAGTTTACGAAATGTTTACATTTTACATCCGTGCACTCGAGGAAACCGAGAAAGGAACTGCGCAATTAATTTTCAGTCGGCTTGAATCATTAATCGCAGTTTAAAGAATCTAGATTAAACAAACGGTTTTGTATAATACTGTGGTGTAAAAAGTTGGAAAATTATTAAGCTATGGAAGCTAAAAATAAGATGAGTTCATCAGATAATGTGGTATGTAATTATAAAATTTATTCTTCTATATATTCTTTAAAAAAATATAATATTGCTCCTATTCTTGTAGGTTGTATTTGCTACACAATATACGAAACGTGGATTCGTATATTCTTGTTGAATTAAAGAAAAAAAGCCACAAAACAGAAAAAACGGTTAAAATTGTTTTAGACAAATGGTTGCAGTTTGATCGAAAAAAAAATAGATTTTTGACCAAATGTATGGCTGGGCCGTACGAAGACGAAGATAGGCGCTTAATTGAACAATTATTGCGGTTTTATGGTGATGCCCTTGAAAGTTGGTTGCAATATATTTGCTACGTAAGGGGTGAAGCTGGTGAGTTGATAATTACAATAGTTCATTTTTTCAAAATTACTTAAAACAATTTTTTTTGTATAGACTTATATAAAGAGGCATATGGAGAAAATTAAACGTTTGGATGAAAAGGAAAATGCATTCACGTCAGATTGAAATTGTTAATCGGACAAAAAAGCTGATAGATTTGAAAAAAATTTTAAGAAGCAGGTTCTTCAGAGGCAATCCGGTACTTTTCATTCATGATATGCTGGTTACAACAATTATAATCGGTAAGAATCTCGGATGTTTTAAAGAATAATACTCAAATTCCGGAAAATGTAAAAGCCCTTAAAGTTATCTGGGATGGTTTAAATAATGTAAAAGGGATGGACAACGTAAAGGGACGGGACGAAAAGTCTGGGTTGGATGGACAACGTAAAAATAGAAATAAAGTTCAAAAACCTTTGATTGTTTCAATGTATTTATAATAATGTTTTTACACGAATAAAAAATAAAATTGAAATTATCCGACTTTTTTTTGTGTGATAAAATTACATATTTTTGGGTTTGTCAAAAACCTAATGTTTGTTTAATCATCAACGAAAGCCGAATAAAATAATTAACTACACTCATCAATTTCCCGATATAATCAATATATTTTAATTACAATATTTTTTGTATTTTTTCTAAAACAACAAACGTCAACTGATTAGTTGTAAATAATGAATTTTGACTTTTGTACATGACAAGGAATTATGTTATAGTTAAAAAACACAACCATGATAGTGAACCTGATAGGGCGTGGTATGATTCTGCCTCAATAGTATCTTCTTCAGGTACATTCGTAAAGCCCCTAAAGGGTACCCGACAAGAATGTAATGCCCTATTGAAAAGGCCCCTGTGCGGTAAGCCCGATCATGTGTATAGTAGGGCATGGTTTCGATCCGCCTGATGGGATTTAGAACGGGCAACTTAGTTTATGTCCGAATCGGGTGACTAAACTAGTGCCCGACTGTTTGCCCGAACGGGTTCACTATAAAGGAGCATTCCTCAAACCGCATTACATTTGGTATTGGGTACCCGGAAGGGGCATTTCGAAGGAGCCCGATTCTAATGGGACATAATCTTACCACGCCCGATCAGGTCCCGGTTTCATTTCTACCAGGGTGTTTGTTTATTATAATGTTAAATAATGTACCTAATAAGAAATAAATTTCTTACATCAAACATATTTTACATATTAAAGAGAAACAAATTGGTGTGATCTTAGATAAAGTATACTACTAGTACTAGATATAAAGTATACTACTAGTACATAACTCAAGTTGTAAGGCAATTACGTACTCGCGGAATTACGGTAACATAACAGTAATAAATCAGATCAAACCAGACCAAATCAGACCCAACCAGACTAAACGAAACCAAATCAAACCAAACCAGACCAAATCAGACTAAACCAGATCAAACCAAAACCAACCAGTCGAAACCCGAACCAACCAGAAGAAACCAGACCAAACCAGACCAATCCAAACCAGACCAAACCAGACCATACCTGTCCAAACCAGAACAAACCAAACCAGACCAAACTAGACCAGAGGTAATTTAAAATTTAAATACACGTAAGTATAAAGTGATCACATTTTCATTGAGACAAAGCGGGACAAATTTGACGAAATGAGAATTATAATATAGTTATGAAAGCCAACCAATAATTAAAAAAAATATATTTTAATGTATACGTAGTTTATAAACTACCCGCCATCTACATATCCGTATTTTTTTAAATGGTACATTCATATGAATGTACTATTACTGTACATTCTAAATGTACCATGCATGTACTTGTCTAAAAATATAGAAACATGTATTTATTATTAATTATTGGTAACTATAAAAATATTTGTAAATAACAATAATTTAAACATTAAGATTTTCAATTTAAATTTTTTATTAATAAAAAAAAATGTGATTTTCTTTCACGGTCATTTATGTCTCACATGAATTGGTCAAATTATTTTTTACGCTTAATATAGATTTTAGAGTTTAATATTTTTACTGCGTTTTTTCAGTTATCCATATTTTATTGATACTATAAAAAAACCGTTTTTGTAGCTGCATTTGTTCCTGGAAGGGAATACGCTCTCTATAGCCGTGTCTTTGTTTTCGCAGCCCGGGTTTTTACAAACCTCTCTGAAACTACAAATCCCTATAAAACCATTTTCAGCACAATGAAACTAGACGACAAGACGAGCAAAACGATATGTAAATTGTTTGGAACGATGCAAGTTTTTGTTGCGAAATTCTGAATTCAAATTTTCCAGAATTTTAACTTCATGAGTTTATATCTCGTGAACGGTTGCAGATAATTAAAAACTGATTTCGGCATCGTTTCCAGATCATTTCCCTACGGACGCACTTAGATTTCCTGAAAAATATCAATCGGATTCACAGTTCTCTGCCCGACCGACCAATTTTCCCGAAATGTCAGAATGTCAGATATCATCATATCTCGCGAACGGAAGCGGGTAGGAAAATGCAATTAGTATTTTTGCAACCAGCAGGGAAAACGCTTTCAGACACACTTTGAAATTTTCTATTCTCTTGATAAATAACGATTTTAAGAAAATACACTATCTCGCATTTCCGCTTTCATTCCTATTTCACGCTGTCGTAACCTTTTAACGGCTTATTAGGTTACACCCAAAGAGGATAGGTTATCTATCCTCTTTGGTTTCACCAAACGATTCAGCGTCTCAAAATTAATCTGGAAACATATACAACGTTCCCGGGAAGCTTTAAATTAAGGAAATACCATCGAACCAATCATCGATCCGCTGGAGCACTCCTACATTTGTATTTTAGATGTCGGGCAACCGATTTCCACAGATTTAGATTTTCTGTAAAAGTGCTTAAGGACTTTGGTTAAATTATTCTGCAGAAAAAGTTTGCAAGTCAGATGAAATGGCTAAAAAATGGAAAATAGCCTATATCTTGGGCATTTTGAGCATTTGAACGAAATAATCTAGAAAATCGTGTTCAGCACTTCCTTCGGAATAAACTGAAACAAAAGCCCAAAAATTTTCCGAAAAGATCGTCAAAAAAAACAATTTCAGGAAACATCAGGAAAATAGTACATTTTCGGTTTTTTTCGAACCTCTCTGAAACTACAAACCCCAGCTAAACCATTTTCAGCACACAGAAACTAGACGACAAGACGAGCAAATCGATGTGGAAATTGTTTGGAAAGATTCAATTTTTTATAGCGAAATTCCAAAAAATTTCCAAAATTTCGACTTCATAAGTCTACAGATTTCGAGAACGGCTGCAGATAATTAAAAACGGATTACTGCATCGTTTTCAGGAGGTCATTTCCCTACGGAAGCACTAATACTTCCTTACGAATATTTATTATTTTCCCAGTTCTCTGTTCAGGTGACAAAATTTCGCGAAATTTCGCTCGATTTTGCCAATTATATCAAGTCCCATCTCGCGAAAGGAAGCGACTATAGCAAAATAAAATTTTATATACTTATTTACAACCAGCAGAGGAAACGCTTTGAAATTTTACATTCACTTGATAAATAATGATTTAAAGGAAATACATTTTCCTTGCATTTTCCGCAGATATTACGTCATAACATTTGAACGGCTTATCACAGATATTTCTAGTTTGCGCTAATTCAGCACCCCAAAAGTAGTCGTGAAACATATATCATATTCAAAGGAAGCTTTTAAATAAAAATACCTTCAAAGCAACCATCAATCCAAACTACATATATTCATCATTCAATGACACTTTATTTAATTAATTATTATTTAATTTATTTAATGACTATTTTACTGCTAACTGATATTTACACACGAAAAGCCGTAAATTTTTTATGGATTCGACGACCCAAAAAAATTCTCTATCGACCTCTAGGGGGGTCACGGCTCACAGTTTGTGCACCACTGCTCTAGAACCAGCCCCGGAAGCAGGGAAAGATGTCACGTTCTAAATCCACCTACACCTCTGACATGCGCATGCGCGATGACCTTTAACCCCTAACCTGACCTTGACCCCTAACCTCGACCTTGGAACTTCCGGTTTCGACTTCCGGTTTACGGTTTCGACTTTCGGTTTCGACTTACGGTTTCAGGTGTCGACTTCCGGTTTCCGGTTTTGACTTCCGGCAGCCATTTTCGGAACTTCCAGATGCGCGGGAAAATTCAAAATATAGACGCGAGGCGGGGAAATTCAAAATTAGATCCTGTTGAGACAAATGAGGTGTGAAGTTGGTTGCATACATCAACGGGGCTAGATACATGAGACTAGATAGACAAGACTAGACGGACTAGACTAAACCATATTTCAACCATTTGATGAATGGCTAAATACATGAGATTAGACAGACGGGGCTAGATCCATGAGACTAAATACATGAGACTAGATAGACGGGACTAAATACATGAGACTAGATAGACGGGATTAGATACATTGGGACTAGATACATGGGGCTAGATAGACGAGGCTAGATACATGAGACTAGATAAGACTAAACTAAAATATATAAGGGATTGTTTAATTCAACTAAAATATATGTAAAATTTCTTAAACTTGTCTGTGATTTAGACCGTATTAATTATTTAAAATAAATAAAAAAGTATTTCAGCAATTAGGTTTAATTTTGAGTGAGAAATGGAATATATTGTTTCTTTTTCAGTTTACGTAATCAGTTTAGTATTTGAAGCTTTTAAATATATGAGAATGAAATAACATTCAATAATTTTTATTACAACTTCCACGATAGAAAATGTCTATGTAACCACACGTCTAGATAGGACCGAACGTCTAGCACTGATAACAATCCTGACTCAACCTGTCTGTAAACGTATGTGAAACAATTAAATTATGAAGTGCGGTCTAATTAATTTCTTGAAATTACCCCGTGTTTAATTTTATAAACGTAATAAGATTTTAATTTAAACAAAGTTTCAGTATTCGGTTAAGCATGGCCGGATGTTTGTGTATGTCAGTGTAATCAATTTCTTCGTTTTGTTTTTCGTATTTGTGTTTATTTCAATCTACTGTCCTAGCCGCCCGACCGCCTACCCCTCAGTAGATGACGTCATACGCCGCGGCAGATATTGCTAAACTAATTATCTCGATGCTAATTGGTTGATTAACGAATAAATAATTGCAGTTGGCCTTATACCTCAATTTATATGTAATGGACAAGACTAGGCAGACAAGAATAGACAGTCATGCGGAGAAAATTCAAAATGAGTTGCGGGCAGGTAGCGGGTATACAATATTGATTGCAAACATATTACGGTTTGATTCAATTGAGATTATAGGATTTAGACCGAACCGGACAGGACTAAACAGACAAGACTAGAGAGACGAGGCTAGACAGACTGGATTAGACGGACAAGAGGGGGGAAATTCAAAATGAGTTGCGGGGGTAGCGGGGAAATGAGTATACAAAATTTGCTGCAAACATATTACGGCTTGATTCAATGAGATTGTGTGATTTAGACCGGACAGGACTAAACAACCAAGACTAGACAGACGGGACTAGATACATGAGGCTAGACAGACGGGACTAGATACATGAGGCTAGATAGACGGGACTAAATACATGAGACTAGACAAACGAAGCTAAATACTTGAAACTAGATAAGACTGAACTAAAATATAGCGTTTAGGATTATAAATTGAACATCGATAAAACCCGCTTATATATAATCAATTTTCATGTTTACATAAAACAAGTTTAAACTAAAAATTAATTATGTGTTATTTCTTACTACCCCTTGTTAATTATTATCACTCAACCCCTGGGTAATTAATGTTTTTTATTATAAATAAAAGGATGTGCCATAAGAAAATAATATATTTAAGCATCCACACATATTTATAACTATGAAAATTAGGATTTCCTAACGGTATTGCTGGTATTTTAGTTATCTACATTTCCATCAGATATCGATGTTGGAAACATCTGTGTGAGTACATATTACTGTATCCATTCCGTCAGTATTTAAACCAACTAAAAAAAAAAAACGATTAGAATTTAATATTGAGAAAAAACCAAACTAATAAATTCTATGAAAACATCAAAAATGCTTACAGGTAAAAATTCAATCTTGTACGCTCGGTTACATTTCCCCGGGGAAGGTCTGCAGTCCTCGGAATACCAATGCACTACCGTTGTTGACGAGCTGTCGCGCGTCTTCAACTGATATCTTCTCAGCATATCGTGTTGGTAGAAAAACATAAACGTCTTCGCCTCCAAATTTAATGCTTGCTAGTAGACTCTTCCCATACTTTGTTTCAACGTTTTTTTAATTCAACCAGTTTATATGGGATGTCTATGGTTAAGTCACACACCCTTTTCACGGGCGTCTCAGGAAAATCCACAGAATTATTTATTTTATTGTATAGGTCCGTGATAATTTTTAGGACTGCTTTGTTAGCGATGTAAGTGACGACTAACTGCAGAATATATTTACGAGTATAAAACGGATTTATCGATCTAAATGAAAACCTCAACATCCTAAACAAATATTTTTCTATAGTTCAGGAGTAAAACCGCTACTAATCAACGGTCACACGTGGAATTTAATCAGTTTGTTTATCAAACCAGAATTCTCGTTAAGACTTTAATCTTACATTGAAAACGTATATTCACATTCATATTAAATTATATAAGGTATAAATAATTTCCTCAAAACTTTATGAATCTTATATTGAAAAACGTATATCCACATCAAATTATATCCGATATAAATAATTCCTTTATTAAATTGAGGGTAATCGTAAATATTACTCGATTATGACGCCTTCTCTTAAAGCGTTTTCTATAGTTTGAATCTCATAATCCTTAGATGTGCTTCCAAATTTTTGTGACTTTTTTAACAGCCATAATCGTTCAACCAACTCATTAGGATCATTCCATTCAATAAACGAATTAAACGACTCGCTTGCAATTTTCTCGTAGTATCCGCTTGCGACAGCTTCACCATAACTTTCCACCCATCAGCTAAACGGAATAGAAGCAGATATATCACATTACAAAGCAGAGGGGTTCAATTCGATCTAGATCAAAAGGCAGTATGCAAGTTAGATGGTTTATTTAAATTTATTGACTATCGTTTGGAACGTTTGAAAACCTTAAACTTTGCCGATTATTACAACGAGTGACTGCTACATTTTATAAACTTACCAAAAGATTGTGACATCATATCAACGCTTGAAAACCTACTACAAACATCTTCAGCTAGCCAGCAGTTTGAAAGCGTAGAATATATGTATGAGATATTGGCGCACAACAAATGTAATTTATTTATAGATATAGAATCAATTCTCCACTTCCGTTTATCCACTTTCCGTCCACTTCCCGTCCACTTTCCGTCCACTCCGTCCACTTTTTATTCTTCCCTATCCATTGAATTTTGCATTCGGTATAAATTGGAGCAAACTTGATTGTTAATCAGTTTAGTACTGGACGTTTATGAGAATACGTCATGTTTAAATGTAAACAATGTGTGAGTGTGCCAAACAATATTCATTGATTGAAAATTTACGCAGACATGAAAGAGGTCACAACAAAAACTTTAAAATTGTATGCGAGTATTGTACAAAAATATTTTCTCGTCGTGATATATATAATCGCCATTTGTCGGCTAAACATTATGCAACTAAGATGAGTAAACTGGTGAATCTCAAAGAACAATCGCAAGACACTCTTAATGAAGCCGCATTTAGAAATTTGCGAGATGACGAGATAATCCAAAAAGAAAAACGTATCAAAATACTTGATAATGATAATCTAGTAATTGAAAATGAAAAATCGAAAGAATTTAGAGATATAATATTAAAGAAAGTACAACGAGTGAAGCAATCAAAAAACAATGACAGTTTGATTGCAAGTAAAGAAAAGAAAGTGGAAGCGAAACTGCCTGAAAATGTTATAGACAATGGCTTAATGGAAGAAAGCAGTTTGGATAATAGTGTGGCTGAAGATATTGAAGCAGATGTATCTAAAGACCATGCTACAGATATTGAAGCAGATATATCTAAAGATCATGATATATACAATGACTTAATGGTGGGGATGAAAGAAAACAGAATAAACGTCTCAATGTTAGCTGACTCTTTTAAAGAGTTGTTAAATTACCTGGATTTATTGGAACATCGATTTGATATTAGTAATTCTCAAACATCCAAACAGAATACCCCTGCAGGATTTACAAGAAATTGCATTAACAAGAGAGAAGAAGATGAAGAAAGTGTTTTCACAGACTATGATTTCGAAGGGAACATACCTTACCTCAATGAAAAAATTGCAAACGGGAAGTCATTTAATCCGTTTATTGAATGCAATGATCCTAATGAGTTGGTTGAACGATTATGGCTGTTAAAAAAGTCACAAAAATTTGGAAACACATCTAAGGATTATGAGATTCAAACTATCGAAAACGCTTCAAGAGAAGCCGACATAATCGAGTAATATTTAACGATGATCTTCTTAATTAACATCAGCTGTCGTAAAGGATCGAAGGTGTTATTTTAAAAAATATGTACTTATTGTAAAATAGTGATTCTATTTGGAATTGTAAATATATATATATATATATATATATATATATATATATATATATATATATATATATATATATATATATATATTTATTTATTCTACTAATAACTTGGTTTTATTTTTACCCGTAATCCTGAAACTGAATAAAATGGTTAAGAAAACGGTATACATTGTTAAATTATTATTTTTATTATAATTAGTAAAAAATCATTGTAGATTACAAAATCTTTTTTTCATCAATACATTTATAACATTTATATCGGGGTGGTGGGGGTTCATCAATATGAACAGCATCAGTTGGTAGATTGTAGTGTTTGTAGCATGGGAGACAGGTGGCTATATCTTCATCTTCTTGAAAATGTGATGGAAGTGCCTCCCACATTGATAGTAGTGCCCTGGATGTTATATGTGTCATTAAATGTAGTTTATACTGATTACGGCAAGCACGACACCTATCCGTTGATATACAGAATAGCAAAAAGTTGATAGCACTTTTTAGCATCTTAATATCTTTTAATTGTTAATTTTAATCGTTGAATTTTTTTAATGTGTTGTTCCAAGCATGCTTTTCTTTATACTAACCGTTCTACTGCATTGTCGACATCGATCTTAATCATTACACTGTAGAATTGATTCTATATCTATAAATAAATTACATTTGTTGTGCGCCAATATCTCATACATATATTCTACGCTTTCAAACTGCTGGCTAGCTGAAGATGTTTGTAGTAGGTTTTCAAGCGTTGAAATGATGTCACAATCTTTTGGTAAGTTTATAAAATGTAGCAGTCACTCGTTGTAATAATCGGCAAAGTTTAAGGTTTTCAAACGTTCCAAACGATAGTCAATAAATTTAAATAAATCATCTAACTTGCATACTGCCTTTTGATCTAGATCGAATTGAACCCCTCTGCTTTGTAATGTGATATATCTGCTTCTATTCCGTTTAGCTGATGGGTGGAAAGTTATGGTGAAGCTGTCGCAAGCGGATACTACGAGAAAATTGCAAGCGAGTCGTTTAATTCGTTTATTGAATGGAATGATCCTAATGAGTTGGTTGAACGATTATGGCTGTTAAAAAAGTCACAAAAATTTGGAAGCACATCTAAGGATTATGAGATTCAAACTATAGAAAACGCTTTAAGAGAAGGCGTCATAATCGAGTAATATTTACGATTACCCTCAATTTAATAAAGGAATTATTTATATCGGATATAATTTGATGTGGATATACGTTTTTCAATATAAGATTCATAAAGTTTTGAGGAAATTATTTATACCTTATATAATTTAATATGAATGTGAATATACGTTTTCAATGTAAGATTAAAGTCTTAACGAGAATTCTGGTTTGATAAACAAACTGATTAAATTCCACGTGTGACCGTTGATTAGTAGCGGTTTTACTCCTGAACTATAGAAAAATATTTGTTTAGGATGTTGAGGTTTTCATTTAGATCGATAAATCAGTTTTATACTCGTAAATATATTCTGCAGTTAGTCGTCACTTACATCGCTAACAAAGCAGTCCTAAAAATTATCACGGACCTATACAATAAAATAAATAATTCTGTGGATTTTCCTGAGACGCCCGTGAAAAGGGTGTGTGACTTAACCATAGACATCCCATATAAACTGGTTGAATTAAAAAAACGTTGAAACAAAGTATGGGAAGAGTCTACTAGCAAGCATTAAATTTGGAGGCGAAGACGTTTATGTTTTTCTACCAACACGATATGCTGAGAAGATATCAGTTGAAGACGCGCGACAGCTCGTCAACAACGGTAGTGCATTGGTATTCCGAGGACTGCAGACCTTCCCCGGGGAAATGTAACCGAGCGTATAAGATTGAATTTTTACCTGTAAGCATTTTTGATGTTTTCATAGAATTTATTAGTTTGGTTTTTTCTCAATATTAAATTCTAATCGTTTTTTTTTTTTAGTTGGTTTAAATACTGACGGAATGGATACAGTAATATGTACTCACACAGATGTTTCCAACATCGATATCTGATGGAAATGTAGATAACTAAAATACCAGCAATACCGTTAGGAAATCCTAATTTTCATAGTTATAAATATGTGTGGATGCTTAAATATATTATTTTCTTATGGCACATCCTTTTATTTATAATAAAAAACATTAATTACCCAGGGGTTGAGTGATAATAATTAACAAGGGGTAGTAAGAAATAACACATAATTAATTTTTAGTTTAAACTTGTTTTATGTAAACATGAAAATTGATTAGGAATGTTATAAGCGGGTTTTATCGATGTTCAATTTATAATCCTAAACGCTATATTTTAGTTCAGTCTTATCTAGTTTCATGTATTTAGCTTCGTCTGTTTAGTCTCATGTATTTAGTCCCGTCTATCTAGCCTCATGTATCTAGTCCCGTCTGTCTAGCCTCATGTATCTAGTCCCGTCTGTCTAGTCTTGGTTGTTTAGTCCTGTCCGGTCTAAATCACACAATCTCATTGAATCAAGCCGTAATATGTTTGCAGCAAATTTTGTATACTCGTTTCCCCGCTACCCCCGCAACTCATTTTGAATTTCCCCCCTCTTGTCCGTCTAATCCAGTCTGTCTAGCCTCGTCTCTCTAGTCTTGTCTGTTTAGTCCTGTCCGGTTCGGTCTAAATCCTATAATCTCAATTGAATCAAACCGTAATATGTTTGCAATCAATATTGTATACCCGCTACCTGCCCGCAACTCATTTTGAATTTTCTCCGCATGACTGTCTATTCTTGTCTGCCTAGTCTTGTCCATTACATATAAATTGAGGTATAAGGCCAACTGCAATTATTTATTCGTTAATCAACCAATTAGCATCGAGATAATTAGTTTAGCAATATCTGCCGCGGCGGATGACGTCATCTACTGAGGGGTAGGGGTAGGCGGTCATTTACTGAGGGGTAGGGGTCGGGCGGCTAGGACAGTAGATTGAAATAAACACAAATACGAAAAACAAAACGAAGAAATTGATTACACTGACATACACAAACATCCGGCCATGCTTAACCGAATACTGAAACTTTGTTTAAATTAAAATCTTATTACGTTTATAAAATTAAACACGGGGTAATTTCAAGAAATTAATTAGACCGCACTTCATAATTTAATTGTTTCACATACGTTTACAGACAGGTTGAGTCAGGATTGTTATCAGTGCTAGACGTTCGGTCCTATCTAGACGTGTGGTTACATAGACATTTTCTATCGTGGAAGTTGTAATAAAAATTATTGGATGTTATTTCATTCTCATATATTTAAAAGCTTCAAATACTAAACTGATTACGTAAACTGAAAAAGAAACAATATATTCCATTTCTCACTCAAAATTAAACCTAATTGCTGAAATACTTTTTTATTTATTTTAAATAATTAATGCGGTCTAAATCACAGACAAGTTTAAGAAATTTTACATATATTTTAGTTGAATTAAACAATCCCTTATATATTTTAGTTTAGTCTTATCTAGTCTCATGTATCTAGCCTCGTCTATCTAGCCCCATGTATCTAGTCCCAATGTATCTAATCCCGTCTATCTAGTCTCATGTATTTAGTCCCGTCTATCTAGTCTCGTGTATTTAGTCTCATGGATCTAGCCCCGCCTGTCTAATCTCATGTATTTAGCCATTCATCAAATGGTTGAAATATGGTTTAGTCTAGTCCGTCTAGTCTTGTCCGCCTAGTCTTGTCTATCTTCCTGGTCGGGGAGGCGACAACTAGGGCGGTTTTCATTAACCGTCCGGGCTGCCCACCCTGAATGAATGCAATATATGCGATACCGGGGTGGCGCATACTAAAAGCCAAGGTGGAATAGTCTTGTCTATCTAGTCTCATGTATCTAGCCCCGTTGATGTATGCAACCAACTTCACACCTCATTTGTCTCAACAGGATCTAATTTTGAATTTCCCCGCCTCGCGTCTATATTTTGAATTTTCCCGCGCATCTGGAAGTTCCGAAAATGGCTGCCGGAAGTCAAAACCGGAAGTCGACACCTCAAATCGTAAGTCGAAACCGGAAATTCCAAGGTCGAGGTTAGGGGTCAAGGTCAGGTTAGGGGGTTAAAGGTCATCGCGCATGCGCATGTCAGAGGTGGAGGTGGATGTAGAACGTGACATCTTTTCCTACTCCCGGATCTAGCCGGGGCCCATGCCCCGGGCGGCAAATTTAAACTTGACAGACAAATACAATGTTGTTCCTACGTATACATACTAATTTGTCTCGATAACTTATCAATAGTTTTCGAGATATTTTAATTAACATCTTATTTTTATAAAAAAAAAATTAGCAGCCCATAAAAATAACCACCCTAGTTCAGTCGGTTCCCGAAACTCTTTCGTCGATCTCCGTCCACGGCACTGTTTTCAAACATTCAATTTGATTTTTAACTATAATTCAATTTTTACTATTTAGTACATATCGATCAACCGAACATAGAATACTGACACCTAAAAAGGGACTAGTATCATATTTACCAAAGGCAATACAAAATGAAATTATTGACATAATGGCCTAAACAGTTAGAAATAGCATTTTAAATGAATCAAAGAAGCAAATACTACACGATAATGTTCGACTGCATTCGAGATGTGTCCCGTACAGAACAAATGAGCCAGGTAATTCGATATGTAAAAAAAACTGGTGATGTGTGTGTGAAATAAAAGAAAGTTTCATTGATTTCATAGAAGTTGCTGGAAAGATAGGAGAGTACATTTGTCAACAGATTATAGAAAATTTGACACTTGACACCAATCTTATGATAATGGGTGCAATATGGCTAGCATCTATAAAGGAGTACCAGCCAGGATTGCAGAAAAGAATGAGCTGGCCGTAATTTAAGGAGTGACCCAAGAACGCTACGAACTCCGTGCTTGGGTCACTCCTTAAATCTTGTAGGTGCCTCATCATGCCAGGAAGCTATAAACGAATTTGGACTAATTCTAAAAGTATATTGCTTTTTTGTCGACTCCACTGCTCGGTGGGATATTATGAAAAAATATGTTAAAACTAATTTAAAAGGAAGCAGCCAGATGAGATGGTCGGCGAAACGTTGCTGTAAATGCCCTGTTATACAATTTGCTAAAAGTAGTGGAAGCCTTGGAAGAAGTTAAGTAAACTTTTCATGCTCCGGAAACTAAGTACGAGGCAATTCATCACTTAATTGCTATAAAGAATTTTAAATTTATTCTAAATTTGACGATTTGGGAAAATATTCTCCGCGAAAACAATCAAGAAAATAATCCATGCGCGATCCGTCCCTTTAATGGATGGGCTGCTCAAAACTTTTCAAAAAATGAGACAAAATCCAATTGATTATTGGATAAAAGACGCAGTTGCTGAAAAAATTAGCGTTGAGCCTATTCTGCCAAATAAACGAATTTCGACATGCAAAACACAATTTGATGAGATGTGTGATGACGAATTACGAACACTTCAACCTGCTCAACTCTTTTCTGAAGAAATAATGATGGTATTTGATCGAATCATATCAGAAATTAAAAAGAGGTTTAATTGTGCTATCATGCTGAATTTGAATTTTGCATTGCTCAATGGTACTGAAATTTTGAATATGTCAAATGAAGAACTGCAAATGCATGGAACAGATCTGGCTCGAAAATACTAGAGAGATTTAAACGCCGTTGAATTCTGCCAAGAACTCTACGTTTTTAAAGAGCTAACTCCACTTTTATTTGGTGATATAAAAAAGGCTAACGATTTCTATCCCTTGCAACAGATCTATGCACATGACTTGCATCCTTTCCTAATATTTGTATTGCTCTGCGAATTTACTCTACGCTTCTACATCCACAAGCTGTGTTTTAGCAAACTAAAACTTTTTAAATTATTTGCGATCCACTATGAGCCAGGAACGTTTAACGAGTCTCACAATCTTAGCGATAGAAAATCGAATGGCACATGAGATTAATTATGACAAGGCCATAGATTTTTTTGTAGAACAAATGGCTCGATGAGTAAAATTGTAATTTCAATTTGTCCTACATGTTCATTGTACGTACTTATATTTTTTAACATAAAACGGTAAAAATAAAAATATAGGCGGGCGGGGGCGGCATTTTCAGTTTTTGTCCCGCCACGAAAAAAATGAAGATCCGGGGCTGTCTAGAACAGCTATTCTCAACCGCTGGTCCGGCGGACCACCAGTGGTCCGCGGAGAAATTTTACTAGTCCGCGGACATTTTTCTATCCGCGAAAAAAATGTATTAATAACTAAATTTTAATTTATAAAATTACGAAATACAAATATCTTAAACTAAAGAAAAAAACCGAAATATAATTAAAAAAAAAGAAATATAATTACATATCTTTACATTTAAATATGATTGTAAGTAAACGATAATAAAAATGTACAATGTATAAAAAACAATTGTACAATTAACTTATGTAGTAGTTCTTTAATACCTAGTAAAATTTTGTTGTTAAAAAAATATCACTGGTCCGCGAATTTTTTTTTTTTTTATTTTACTGGTCCGTGGGCCAAAAAAGGTTGAGAAATGCTGGTCTAGAACACTCTAAAAAACTGAAATATTACATCAGAACTCTTGTTCCTGAAAAAAGGGGGCTGCGGGAAGTTGGCCCCAAA
Source organism: Phosphuga atrata (assembly GCA_944588485.1). Classification (NCBI taxonomy): domain Eukaryota; kingdom Metazoa; phylum Arthropoda; class Insecta; order Coleoptera; family Silphidae; genus Phosphuga; species Phosphuga atrata. The sequence continues at coordinate 75,986,845 of OX155892.1, read as the reverse complement.
TTGTTTTTCTCGATTTCTGCTCGAAATTGTCCGAACTATTGCAATTTTCAAACAAGAACTCTAGTATTCGAAATCTTGCCAGAACTCAAAAAATTTCAATTAAAAAAAAAATCGGGGACCAACTTCATACGAATGCGATAGATGTGCTAATGTTAATATAAAATTAAGTACTTTGCAAATTATATTGACAAACCTTTGGATTTCATTGAGAATGTTGCTCACAATTCAAATAACTGTTGCGCAAGTAGTAGGAGAAGCTATGGCAACTTTAAACTTGTCGTTCGGCAATAACCGATGAAGGACTAAATTCTTTAGCGCTATTTATAATTTAAGGTAATTTAAGGTGTTGCAAATGTTGCTTACCTCTTTTTAATGTTGGTTCTTATTAACTTTGCCTTGTCATTTTACTCATTTATGTTTCATTTCTGTTTGGCTTATCTAAAATGACAGATTTTTTCTCCATATTTGTTTCTCTCCAAAACTCCATATTTGTTTTGACATTTTTGCCAGCTTTTCTCCATTTAGTATTACCGCGCTAGTTTCGTTTTCTAGTTTCTCAGTTTATCCATTACAGTAGAGTTTTAAATTAATATTTGATTTTTTTTTTTAATATCCTTCAGAAAATGACACAAAATTGAAGAAAAAAGAATTATGATATCTGTCAAACATCCAATCAGAAAGCTTTAAACGTAAAAACAATGGAAAAAAAATTCAACCAATCGGTCTTCAAGCCCTCTGTAGGAAAAATGTGAAATTCACTAAAAACGAAACTGATTTAACTGTCGTTCAGAGTGCTGTTAAAAATGTTGTCGAGAGTAATGAATACTAATCGTATAATTTACACACACCGTTTTACAAGATTGTTTACATCCAAATCAGATGATAGTAAAGGACGAAAAATTGGCGAGAAAATGCTCCAAGATGCCAAGGATTTTGCAAATTCCAAAGCCACCAGGGACATTCTCAACAAAATGACCCAAGAATTTTCCAAAATAGATTTGGAGGCCACTAAGATTAAGGCCAGAAAATATTTGGAAGATGTTAAAAGTGATAAATACAACATTAAAGATATTGCCGATTCCAAATACTTCAAATTGGTTTCTTCCTTCGACTTTCATCGACTTAAAATAGATTTCAATAGTGCTGCTTTGAAAGCGAAAAAATTTTTCAAATGGGAACAATCTGAAGCCAAAACAAACTTAATAGAATCAGATATTAGAAGCTTTAGTACTAGTGGTACCAAATCAACAGGAAGCCCCCCACCTTCAAAGGAAGGAGGAAGTGTTAGACTTGTGAGAGGTGAACCAGGAAAAGTTGAATTGGGATTTATACCAGCTGAGTGGGTGGAAGCTTTTCATCCTAAAACAGGTGTAAGTGGGTTTTACACTTTTGCAGTTACAATTGGAATATATTTAGCAAGTAAAGAAATATTGGTAATGGAACATGAGTATTATTCAGGCTTATCAACTGTTCTTCTTTGGTGGCTTGCTGTTAAATATATTGGTCCAGGTCTAGCAAAAACACTTGATAAAGGCATTGATTCTTATGAAAAAGATTGGAATGAGGGTCGAGTCGTTGAAAAGCAAATATTGGAGGAATCTGTTGAAGACGAAAGAAAACTGCAAGAGAGTGCTGAGGGTCAACTAATGTTACTAGCAGCTAAACATGAAAATGTTCATTTACAATTGGAAGATGAATTTAGGAAAAGACAAATGAAGGTTTATAAAGATGTCAAGAATAGATTAGAGTATCAAATTATATTGAATTATATTTACCGTCGAAATCAACATGTTAATTACATTGAATGGACCAGACAGAAAGTTATCGATAGTATCACTCCAGAATTTGATAGATTGCATTTAGATGAATGTTTTCAGGAGTTGCAAAATATTTCTAATCGAGAAAGTGGAAAAAAGTAAATTCTTTGTAAATTTCTTCAGATCCTTAATTATAGTTAATTTTTTTCATAAATAAAAATGTATCACATATTTTGTATGACATAATGTATCACATAATTTTTACTCCCTAATTTATGAAAATGAAAATTTTGTATTGAAAGGAACGATAATAAACGAAACGAAAATTATAATATTAATGAGCTTTTAAATATAGCAGTTATAATTTTTGATATATGAGACAGAAATGACAGTGCAATAAAACAAGATTTGTATAGTTTATCTTACTTATATTAGCAATCAATTTTCTAGCAAAATTATATAAAAGAAGAAATATTTCTTTTATATATAAATTGTTTTATTTTCATTACAAATAGCTCTACAAAATTAGAAATCTTGTAGACTACTAAGTTTACTACCAAATATAAATAATATGGTAAAAAAAAACAATTAAAAAAATACAATAAATAGAATTAAAAAAATGTTGGATTGAATGATTCTAAGTGTATATGTACATCACTGAAACGTTACTTGTAAAATAGGACAGTAAAGTAAATCAATTAATATAAGTTAAATATGAATGAAAATCAATACGATTATTTTGTACGTTTCTTTTTCATTTTTGGCTCTTCATCTCCATCATCTTGCATATCTAATGGTATATTAAGATTTAAGTCCTTACATTTCTTTGCAAAATACTTTAGTAATCGTGAACCACATCTAAAATAAAATTATATTAATAATTTTAACTTTAAACCCTTTCAAATCAGATTTATTTCTAAAAAGTTTTAGTGACTTAAGATTTAATCAAATCATTTTGATACACATCTTAATCAAACTTTATATCATAATGTGTGGTTTCAAAAATGATATACAGTGTGTTTGAAAAAGAACTCCCTAGTTTTAATATGCCACAGAAACTGTTCAAACTGATACACAATATTCTAGTTTGTGGTGTTTGATTCATCAAGTGTCTAAGTTTTGCTCCCCTGCAGCTGACACGCCTGCTTGACCTTAATAAAATGGCGCCAGGGCTCAGATCGCCCCGATTTTTTTTTTCTGATGAGGCTACATTTCATGTTAGTGGAACAGTAAATCGTCACAACTGCAGAATTTGGGGGCAAGCATCCACATGAATTTATTCAGCATCAAGGTGACTCTACCCAAGTTAATGTTTGGTGCGGCTTGATGGAATATCGTGTCGATTGGACCTTTCATTTTTGTAGAACAAACAACAAATGGGGACAATTACTACGTCATGGTAACAGACTATGTCTTTCCCCAAATGGATGATATTGAGGTGGTAACAGGCTTTGTGTTTTTCCAACAAATTGGCGCCCCACCTCATTAGAGTACCCACGTGCGCGCGGCTCTAGACTCTCACTTTCCGGGAAGGTGGATAGGCACAACTGGCCCAATCTCTTAGCCAACACGAAGCCCACACTTAACCCCACTGGGCATTTTCTTTTGAGGCCACATAAAAAATGTTGTGTAAATATGAGTGACAAGTGAAAGATCCAAGACATCAATCATTTACTCGAAGGAATCGCCGCGGCGGTTGGGACAGTTACACCTGATATGTTGGTGAATACGTAGCGAGAAGTATAATATCGTCTCGACATGTGCAGGGCAACAAATGGATCCCACGTTGAAGCCCATTAATGTTAAAACAAAACTTGAAAGTACTCTCTTTTATTGTATGTAGTCGTTGATGTAGTTTTTCATTAATTTCAACATTAAATTTATACTTAAAACTAGAGAGTTCATTTTCAAACATGATTTGAGCTATGCATAAAATGATGATATACTTACTTGAATACTTCTGCATCTGATGTATTATATGAATTACAATTCTCAAAAATTAATTGCGCATCTGCCATAAATTCAGCATCATACTTATATTCACCCATATTAAGCTTGTATTTGATGGTGCCAAAATCCATAGGCTTGGTAATAACTTCATAATAATCAGGAACTTCCACTTTTTGTACAGGCCTTACAAAAGCCCAAGCATCTCTGTGTTTCATGACATCTGTTAATAATTCTTGTAAGGCTACATTGTGTAAAGGTAGATCATTTCTTGTTTCTGCTTCTCTTCTACTAGACCTTCTTGACAGATCACCACTGTCTGTATGACACAAAAAATCAGATTTTCATAAAAGTATATAACTAGTATTTACCGCTAGAGCCACGACTTTCTTCTTTATTACTTAAATCCTTACAATGGTTACATATCCATTTTCCACGGGGAGCTCTTCGTAAAGGAGGAACCATACATGTTAGGTGATAAGCCGATGGACAATCAAAGCACTGTATTATTTCCCCTTCAAATTCTCGACAAGTAGAACATGAAACTGGTTCCCTAAAAATATTGCAATTACTACCACCATCCACTACAGGCTGCGGCAGCCAAAACTGCATTTTTTTAAACAAAATTACAAATAACTGTAAGAAAGGAACGGTTGTGTTTTTTTAAATTTTATTAATATCATGTTAATCCACGTTAAGAAGCATTTAAGAAACAATCATTTTTTAAAAATAACATTATTAAGGTCCATTTTATCGTCCATCTCGATCGATGCATTCTTGCAGGCGATGTCTAAAATTGGTCATTTTATCACGAAGCATCTGATGAGGGATTCTTTCGATTTCCTGACAGATTTTCGCCTTCATTTCTTCAAGAGTACGAGGCCGTTCTTGGAAAATTTTGCTCTTTATGTAATATAGCCTGAACCACTTGAATTTTGTAGGGGTGATAGTGTAAATATAACCTCAATATCCTGTGGACAGTCCTATCTGTAATTTTTAGCACAGCACTATGTCGACGTGCTGACTTCCGAGGGCTTCTTGTCATAGCGATTCATACGTGTTCAACATTTGCGGGAGTTCGCACTAATTTCGCACTGCCACCTTTTGCTGTTTCTCGTTTCACCGATGTTTTCAAAATTTTGTACCCATAACTTTAATGAGTTACCAGAAGGCACGGGGGCCGATTATGATTAATCTGGAAATGAGTCCAGAAAGGGCGTTGTGCAGCTGCATAAATACCGGTTTGATAAAATGCTATTATGGCGAACGACCGTTTTTGTAGATTTTTTGGAGACTTGTACTCCGACCTTCATAGATCTATTGTACCCCACCCTCTTCCTCTAAACGTTGGTATACTTACCCATTTAGCGCCTCCTCTAGTCCTGATTTTTTTAGGAATTCCAGGATTTTGGTAGGATTCAAGGGCTGCAACTCCACTGCGTTCAAGCAGTGGACCCCAAGGTACATTTGTCTCTTGCAGAGTAGGGCTTCGTAGTGGGGGTTTTCTCTGCTGATTGTGAGCCACAGAATCTGCATCTGTCATCTTCTTCTAGGACTAGGATGTTTTCTAAGTCTGCAGTGTCCCGTCAGGACTCCTGTTAGAATTCTAAGCTTGCTCCTGTTTAGTTTCTGGCAAGTTTTTGTTCCTTTCTGGTTAAAACATCCCAGCATTACTTTGGATTGTTAACGACCGTTCTTGCTTGGACTACTGCTCCATGACCAACGGCAGTGTTGCCAACTCGCCCCGCGCAACCTTTTATTTCTAAAGGGCAGGGCAGTGGCTGCCGCACCCTGTATAAATATTTCTATAATAGACCTTTTTGCGATTAGTTAAGCTCATGTGAATCCGCCAAGTTTGATAGGCGGGAATATGTAAGCTTCGGGCACATATTTAGTTATACGACAAGTTCGGGGACTTGATGTGACGTATAATATGGCGTAAATTGGCACATGCGCATAAAAAATTGTAACTTAGAAAAGGTTTATTTTATAGTAATAATTGTAATCTTACTGTTCTGCATCTGATTCAATAAACATAGTAGAAATATCATCCTCTTCTTCTTTAGGTTTTTCCAATTTACGTTTTGAATTAATTCTTTCTTCTTTTTCCTCACTTTCCTTCTCATGCTGACAATCTTTACAAAACCATTTTCCTTTAGGAGATTTCTATAATTAAGTAATACAATAATAACATATTGAAAAGTAACAAGTTGATTAATTTACATTAATTTTTGGACTTATACAATCCATATGTTGCGCTGCATCACATAAATTACAGATCAATAGTGAAGTTGTATCAGATCCTTTGTAACATGTTTTACATCGCAGTTTTAGCATAGTTTTACTCCATACTATACATTTGCTCAAAGTTCCATAGTGTAAGAAAATTTGACTGTAACTTGTTGATGCCAGAAGTGATTTCTCCCAATTTGATATTATATTTTTCACTGATCTCCTTTCAGAATTCTTTTTACCACGAAATACTTCTCCTGAAATATAGTAACACAAATAATAAAATAAGCAAAAATGATCGAAAATAATATCTTACCTAAAGGAGCTTTTAAAAATTTTCGATTAATGGAATAAGCTAATTGAACTAAAGCTATAGATAGAAACTTAATTTGATTTTTGTCTTTTTGAGATGGAGCTACTAGTAGATTATCGGTATCTGAATCAGAATCCTCTGATTCTATATCAACAACCGTTTTTCCTATATATTCAGATGGATCTTTATAAACAATCTCTTCTAAAACAAAAAAAAAGAATGATACTTCTCTGGTAATTGTAAAAAAAGTGTCGGCATTTTTCTATAGTTTTTTTTTATAATTGTGATTTATTCCTTACCTGTTTCTTCATTTGTGTTTTCTTCAATAACAGGTCTAATAATTTCTGTATTGAAATTTTCAAAATCTTTTTCCTCAATGCACTTCCTCCATTTACCCCTACTTTCATGTGGAATGCCTCCCAAAAAGCCCGTAAATAGTTTTTCATCCAATTCCAAAATAGTGTTAACTAATTCATTACATAACACATCAGATGCAGAGAGGTCTTCAGGATATCCAAAATTTTCAATTTGATTATTAAAACCAGTCTTCTTCTCAGTTCCTTCTATGACAGGATTTAATGAAGGAGATTTGTTTATGAATTTGACCAAAAGATCATGACACATTGTTAAATTAGATTTCAGTTCAACCTCTCGATAACCTCTTTTATTTAAAGTGTTAATTAACTCTTCAAATTGTTCTACATTAGGAAAATAACTCCATCTGGCACCTTTTCGTGATACAGGATGAACAATACAAGAGCTTTGATCAGAAGAACACATAAGAAGTTCCTGAAAAGATGCTACTTCTTTTCCATTTTGATGACCATTCAATTTAATCTCTTCTTTGGGTTCATTTTCTTTATCACTGCTATTAGCTTCATCACTTATTTTGTGGAAGTATTTAGCAATTGTAGCACTTTCAGCATTTGCCAATTCTGGAACATGGCACACTGGTTCTGGAAGACACACTCCTTCATACAATTCTTCATTATTTACAAATAGACCTGGTACAGATCCTAATTTTAAATATCTTCTAAATGCACGATCATATCTAAAAGGAATTTTTATTAATAGTGTAATATAAAAAAAATTTTACCACAAAAATACTTACCCTAATATACTTAATTCTTGAATAGCAGTATCATGAAAAGTTTTAATATGTTTGGCATTATCTTGAACCACATCTTCTTTTTGATTTTCCAATTCATCAATTTCATTGATATCTTCCTCTGTTAACTCTTGTTTACTTTGTATTCCTTTGATTTCATCATTTATTTCCTGAATTTGTTTCTTCTCATTTGATAAGGTCTGTCTTTCCTGAAGTTTTGCAGTTCTGCAAATAACTCTTTTATCTTCAACATGCGCTCGGAATTCTTCGTATGTTAAAAGTTGGTTCATCAGACAGAGCAACACTTTTAATTTATCTCCAATTGGTAATTCCACAATATTATGAGAACCCAACGATTTAATAATGTGGGAATTGTGGATTCGAAAATAAATAGCAGGATCATCTTCACTGATGTATCCACCACGATTAGCTTTCCTCCATTGATTGTTATTCTCAGGAAGTCTTGCACCAGACATTAATAGATGAAGTCGTAAAATTTCTGATATCGTGAGTGTGAAAATTGGCAGTTTATTGAATGGTACACCTTGATATTGTACACACCAATTTGTTGCTAAGGTTGCTAAACGAGTTGCATGTGTTGTTGATAATTCATCATCTACATCTTTATCTAAAAGAACAAATATATTTAGTAGTGTATTCTAAAATATTCTAGTCTCAATGAATTCTTTTACCTGAAATTTTGTCCACTACAGTGGTCCTATATCTAGTATTTTCTTCCTCTTGCAAAAACAAAAGAGCGCTCATTAGCATTTGTAAAATATGTATAAGAGGTCCACCAGGCTAGAGAAACAAAAAAAATTACTTATAACAAAAAAGTAAAGAAGTTAAAAGTAAAATATGGTAGATCTATTTAATACAATATACAGAACCGGAATTATACCTAAACAATGGCTAAAATCTACCTTCATAACTTTACCAAAAAAACCAAATGCCAAGAGAGATATACAACAAGCTATAAAATGACATAGGAAACACTCAATTTGGTTTCAGGAATGGTTTCAGTACAAGGGAGGTTATTCAGTTTTAATGTATTAACGCAAAGATGTTTAGACATGAACCTAGATATACACATATGCTTCATAGACTATGAAAAGGCCTTTGATAATGTACGGCATGATATTCTAATAGATCTACTGAGAAAACGAAGCATCGACTCGCGAGACATTCAGATTATTGAATCACTTTACTGGAACCAAACAGCCACGATAAAAGTGGACAACGAGGAATCTAACGAAATACAGATACTAAAATAAGTACGACAGGGTTGTATACTGTCTCCAATGCTGTTTCATCTACACTCCGAAGAAGAATTCAGAGAGGCGATAAGTGAAGAACACACTGGAATCGCAATAAATGGTCAGACGATTAACAACTTGAGGTATGCCGATGATACTGTTTTTATAGCAGAGAAACTTGCAGATCTCCAGAGCTTAACAAACAAGCTAAATGACATCGGTATACAATACGGTCTCAAGATGAATCTGAAGACAGTCATAACAAAAAGCAGAACACAATATCAAGACTTATACATCGATAACATGCATATAGAAGAGGCAACTAAATATAAATACCTTGGTACATGGATAACCAATACAATAGATCAAACCCTAGAAATTAAAACCAAACTTGAAATGGCCAGAAGCACATTTCTTAAAATGCGTGTGTTTCTTTGTGATAGACAAGTAAAACTTGATCTACATACAAAAATACTAAGAGGCTACGTGTTCTCCATTCTACTATATGGAATGGACGCATGGACTTTAAAACAAACACAAATAAAAAAGCTAGAAGCCTTTAAGATGTGGTGTTATAGACGAATGCTTAAAATACCATGGACGGACAAAGTGACGAACACTAGAGTAATGGAACGCACGGACAAGCAACGAGAAATCATACAAACAATAAAAAGAAGGAAGCTACAATATTTAGGCCATATATCCAGAGGAGAAAAGTATGAGTTGCTTCAACTGATAATACAGGGCAAAGTAATAGGCAAACGGAACAGCGGTAGACGCAGATACTCATGGCTGCGTAACCTGACAGAGTGGTATGATACCACATCCCAAGAGTTATTCCGAGCTATCGCTTCCAAGATGAAGATAGCGATGATGATTGCACACCTCCTGAAAGGAGATACCCGAGGGGACATCCACTCCCTGAAATGTTGCAATGTATTAGCAATTATCCCGATTTTTTGGTAATTCAAACAGAACTATTGCGCGAAATTTTGCATAAAGTACTCTAGAACTACTTGATATCTACCAGGAACTTCGATGTAATATTTTTTCAAATTCGGTAGCTAACTTCACAGGACTATATATTACTATTAAATATTAATACTATTAAAATTTTATTATTAATATTATACTACCTAATTAATAATAATAATATCCTTTATTGCCATAAAATCTACAAGCGGACATAGCAACGTCAAATAGGTTTAGGTTACAGAGAAGGGTTGTTTATCAGACATGATATACAAATTAAAGTATAAATAAAATGTACAAGAAGGAATTAATCACAATTAAAAATTACATAAATATAGATATAAAATAAGCACCTAACACATATTTTCACAAACATAATACAGACACATATATACATATAGATATATTGAGATTCATCTCTTAGCTGCTATTGAAATTGTAATAGAATTTTTTTTTCAAGTAGTCTGTGACTGAAATTTTGAACTTTTTTGTGAGTACAATATTTCTAATTTCAATAGGAAGAGAGTGATGGGCTTTGATTGCTCTATACTGTGTTCCTTTTTCAAAAAATGATGAGTTGTGATGTGGTATCCTGAGTTCATTTCTATATCTTGTATTGATTGTCATTTGGTTTGAATATGAATCACAGTTTCTTGTAAAAATATTATAGTGTTTTTTGGCAAATGTTTTGGCAAATCGAATAATTCTTTTTTGTGTTTTGAATATTTTTTCTGAGTGGGTGGAACTTCCCCAGAAGATGATGCCATACTGTATGATGGATTGTACATGGGCATAGTAATATATTTTGAGGCTATTTATTGATACCTGATCCTGTAGAGCTCGAATAACTCCACATAAAGAGCAGAGTCTAGAATTTAGAATTTTAAATCAATTTCACTTTATTTCAAATGGCATCGGCTTCTTTCTATTATGACGAGTTTAGTAGGAGCTCACTGTCCTACTGCAGCACGGCGCATGATGAACTCATGCGGGTGTAGTGGGGAGCTAATGTGGCCATAATGCGAATATAATGTGAACGTAATTCAGGGAATGCAAGAGTACTTTGTGTACTGTGGTGTAATACTTACGTAATGCTAAGGAATGCAAAGTAATGTGCGGTAATGCATCTAAATATTAACATGTATTGCAAGAGTGGATGGCCCCTCGGAGATGCCTAATAAAGAAGAAAAGAAAGAAGTCAAGAAAACTCACCTTTTTTTCTATTAGAGCTTTTTCCATGACTGGAATTGTTAATCCATAGGGAAAATAGTTTTTAGTCTGCAACAGTTTAGAGAAGTAACTAGCAAACTCTATTACACTCAATGCATCACCCATATATTTATCAGGAATTTTTGTTACAATTTCCATTGGTTCAGGGAGTTTCTGAAACATACCATAAGTTTAGTAATCTTGTAAGAATGTGAAAAATTATTACCTGGTGATCTTCAAGTTCTAAATCTTCTTTTGGATTACTCCATTCTTTAATTCTTGAAGCGATTTCTAAATTTTTTTGTTTCAATTTCTCTTTTTTCAGTTTCAATTCTTCTTGCATAAATTTATGCATTACCTGCGACTTTTTCATATCTTGTAAAAGTGAATTATTTTTGTTGGCATTATTTGATATGTTATGTTTTGTTAAAAAATTCGCCAGAGTCTCTTGGCGAACTTTCTTTTCATTAGATATTGGTTTCATTAACCTCTTTGAAGCAGTAAAATCTGGCATGGGCCCATCAAAAATGTTACTAAATTTTACATCCTTTAAGCCAAACTTATCAATAGTAGCTTGTTTAATTGTAAAAGAAGCATCATTAGCTGTTTCTACATATTGCTTCAGGAATAGTTTGCTCTTATCTTTGGTGTATTCACCCCGATGACGTCGCATTAACGTCATATCGACCATCATTTTTTCTGTAATATCAGCATCATCTGGATTTAATTGCTCCAAATCGTATTTAAAGAGAGACGCTGGTGGATGATATTGTCTCTCACCCTCCCTCCTGCAAATTAACATTCTTAAAATTCTACCCAATTTAAAAATAATTTTATATATTACACTTTATGCACACATTTTTTGATTTCTTCTTCTGTGGGTGCAATCACTTGTACAACTTGATATTCCCTCCATTTGTTAGTTGCAAAACATGCTTCAATCCTTTCTCCAAGGAAATATCTATCTTTCATGAAACTAAAAACGTCTTCTGCCATATCTGCAAAGGAACTCCTCTTTGTTAATGTGGCTAAATACAGAAGAGGCACTTTAAGTTCTTTTGGAAAATCTTCTAATATTTTCTCTGCTTTTTCTTCACTTTGCAGTGCTTCTTCGAATGTTAGATCTGATTTTCCAGTCATGGAACATGTCCATACCATTGAATTACAAAGTATGGTGCGTTCTGCAAAATCCCTGTAAAATACAAAAATATATACATTATGTTCACTATTATTTAAAAGCTACAATGGTTATTTTGTAATAATCGTCATATGAGGACTGTCACAAAGACCATAGATATAATTGCATTAGAAGAATTGAGAAAATCGTTTGTACTTTGAATGCAAAGGAATTTAAAAAGAAAAATAGAAACTATAAAGATATTGTCACTGTAAACTTTGATATGGTCGAAATTACAAGACCACCTGGAAGAAAATCCTGCTGCAGCCAATGTAGAAGGGTCAGGACATATATCTACGTATATTATCAAAAATAAATAATTCAGGCTATTATAAAAATGTGCAAACTATAGCTCTAGCATATATATACTATAGCTATAGTAACACCATTAAGACAAGCAGCGCTACTGCCAATGGAGGAAGACAGCGAACACACGATGGTTATTATTAAGTATGCCAGATGGTTGAAAACCCAAAAGAATCCTGAACGACCGAATGGCAGGGAAGAGGCCGATAGGAAGACCAAGAAAAAGATGGGAGGATGGGAGGATGAAGTAGACCAGGACGCCAGACGAATCCTTAAACTAGGAAGATGGAAGGAAGTGGCCCGGGAAAGGGAGGAATGAAGGAGGAAGCTCGGGCTGAGCCAAGGCCCAAATTAGGCTGTAGCGCCAGAAGAAGAAGATTATAGAAATGTAAAATGTCATTATAAATAGTGCTTTATCCCTGTTACTAGGGTTTTCTACCCGGGTACCCGGATCCGGGTATATGAAATTTTTAGTACCCGGGTACTATTTCATTGTCAGACCCGGGTACCCACTTTGATAAAAGAATTCATCAAAATTCTCGGAAAATTATTAATAAGTAGCGACTTAAAAATAATATTAGCAAATTTGCACTACAGACAATTAAAATAACTCTAAGAAGGCGTTGTTTTTTACAAAAATGCAGTAAACTTGATGTTAGATTTGGTTATGTCGCCATGTTTTGTTCCTATTTCTTTGGAGTTTGATTAAAATATTGTTCGGTGAACGGTGAGTAATTGAATTAAATATTAATACAAAATACGAAGTTGTATCTAGTGGAAAACCTATAAAATTTTAGTAAACGATGGTTTACTTTTCGTAGGCAAAATGGATAGACCTGTTCCTGGAGTATTTAAAACATTTTGATAAAGTAAATAAAATAATGATCGAAAAACAGAACTTTACGTGCGAAAAAGTGCCATCGACATCGTCTTCTCAATCCAAATCTGAACAAAGTTCAAGGCTAGTTCTAGAAAGATCGCGAATAACATTTTTTTTTCGACTTTGTACTAAAATTTCCGAAATTGTAGCACGTTGGTTGCACAAGACAGTATTTCCATTCGGGCCGTCACTCGTAGTAAATTCATCCGAGAAGCTTTTCATCATAAACAGCTACCTCTACCGAAAAGCGATTGCAGGACAATGGAACTAGTTCCCAATTAGTTAACGAGTACAAGACTTAAGCAATCTTGTTCTCGTCAGTCTGTGTGACTGATTGTACTATAAGTTAATGAGACTTATTGACATATTTCACTCTTTCGTTATGAAATAAAAAATTATTACAAGAAATTGTCTCTTTTTCTGCAAAAATTGCAAATACCCGGGTACATGAAAAAATAATACCCGATACCCGGGTATTAAAAAAAGTCGGGTACGCGAAAACCCTACCTGTTATCCCACAGAGAAACATAAAAGGTTTGGCTACAACAATGGCTTACATCTGAGGAAGTGCATATGATGTAAATCATTGATAAATATTGAGCTTATTTTTGGTCTTACAAATAAATATTGAGACCATGTTAATACAGTAAAACAGATATCTCCAACCCGCGGGGCGCATGTGGCCCAAGATACGTTAAAATGCGTCCCAAAATAAAACTAACAATTTTTTTTTTATTTCAACAGCACTAACTAATAAAGAAGCCTTACGTTTGGAAACCTTTATATATATTTATACTAGGAAATGTATAAATGAGTAATGACTACTAATAAAGCTTTTTTTATTCTTAAGTTATGGTAATTTGGTAAATAGAGAATATGGGGTATTAATAGGGCTTATAACATGCAAATAAAAACTAATAAAAGAAAAATTAAATGTTATTTTGACGTTTAAAATATCGATAATTGTATAGTTTTATATTTCCATTACTAGCTGAACTCAATGTTAAAGTATATGAAATTTGTTGGTCTTTCTTATGGTCACTCCTGGTGGCCATACAGGATACGACTGCCGATGACGCTGCCCATTGGATCGAGTAGAACTGACCGTGTGTGAATTGGCATTACACTTATACTTGACGGAAGAATCTAAATTCAATTCGTTTGGCTTGATCAAGCCGATTGGATGTTGCAGATTGGAAGGTGTACGGTCGCGATCGTCAGTTCAGTTGAGTCAAGATTTTTGTCGGTGATAAATCTGGTGTGCGCTCTCTCTCAACAAGTCTTTGCCTTTTTTTTCTTTTCTTTAACGCGATAAAAATGCCCAAGATGGCATCATCGCCCATGGTGACGCCATATCTTCGACTGCACGTCGCTGCCGATAAGATAGTTTAAATCAGCGGTCGCCAAACTTTTTGACCCCACAGTACAGTAAATTCATAATTTAAATCCCGCGGACCACTAATTGCTTTTTTAAGTGTTAAATAAATTTATAAATAAAAATTGATCACATCAAATGTACATAGTTAATAAAATTAGACTAGTAATTCTAATTAACTTATGAAAGCTTTATTAATAAGCCATAATAAAATAAACAGAAAAAAAACGAAATTTGTAAAAACAAAACAATTAAAAGTTGATTTAAATATATCAAACTTTGAGCATTATATATTCCTAGTTCAAGTAAGCAGGAACATCCATCCCGTTCCTGCTTACTTGAAATAAGATTATGGATATTTGGATCCAATGTTGTTACTTCAAGACAGAGAACTATATTAATTTCAAGCCTGTGATGGCTATGAATATTTACAGATTGGATCATTACATTCATCTGCTTTTTCATTACAATATTCTATTAGGTTTTCGTAATTTTTAATCCACTGCATCCACTGAAAAATAACGAGATAAACAACGTACCTCGTATAATAATTTAATTGTTACCGAATTTCGATCCATAACAGCAGCCAACTCTTCAAATTTTCTTTTTTTTTAATTCCTGATCTACTCAACATAGTGTAAACTGTCCTAAGGAAGGTCTCAATACCTTGCATAAGAGATAGATGTTTCCATGCATCATCCAAACCCACATCTTCTGGGTGCGCAACGCATTGTTGTTCAGTAGGATGAGGTATTTTCTTTATGAGAAGTGCCGCCACTCTATTTTTCCGTCCTAAAGAAAATTCCGTCCTGCGTAAGAAACGTAAGAAATACGAAGAAGACCTAAGCAAGGTCCAACAGTTTGGTTTTAGAGATGGACTTGGAACTAGAGAAGCGATGTTTTGGGCTGTCAGTTCTCATGCAAAAATGTAGAGACCGAAAAAGGACGTGTACATCTGTTTTATTGATTATGCAATGGCATTTCACTTTTTAAAACACAACGTCCTAATTAACATTCTGATGACCAAAGGCCTTCATAAAAAAATTATACAAACACCAGACTGATGTTATACGACTGGAGGACGACACGACCTGCGATATACCTATTAAACGTGGAGTACGTCAGGGCTGTATACTATCACCATTTTGTTCAATATCTACTCGGAACAAATATTCCTGAAAGCCTTGGAAAACTCTACACATGGAATCTAGATCAATGAAAAACTGTTGAACAATATCAGGTACGCGGACGATACGGCTTATATTTGCAGACAGTGAAGGTGGCCTACAACGTTTGATGAACCAAATAATAGCAGAAAGTAATGCGCTTGGGCTAAAAGTAAATACGGCCAAAACGAAAACAATGGTTATCGGTAGAACACCAGATATTCAAGCTAATTTGCAAGTATACAATAAGCAAATAGAGCAGTTCGCTAAATTTAAATAGTTGGGCAGCTAGATCACCGAAGACCTAGATCCAGATCTGGAAGTAAGAACACGCATCGAAATAGCCAGAACAACGTCCCTAAAGATGAGAAAAGTATTTTCCGAGAGAAGCCTAAACCTTAAACTAAGATACCGGTTCGTTAAATGCTACATTCACTCGGTACTCTTGTATGGTGTTGAGGCTTGGATGTTGAAGATCAATACTATGAACAAAATAGAAGCGTTTGAGATGTGGATCTTTCGAAAAACGCAGAGAATATCCTGGGTGGAACATATCACGAATAATAAGGTTCTTAGACGCATGGATAGGGACCATTATTGTGAAGAAACGTAAGACAGCGTACCTAGGACATATCCTCAGAAATACAAAATATAGCCTTGTAAAATTAATAATGGAGGGCAAGATAGAGGTGCGCCGTGGTCCAGGACGAAGGAAGTGCTCCTGGTTAAAGAACATAAGAGACTGGACTGGTCTGGACTCCCACTCATTGTTCAGAGGGCCACAAGACCGTGCGGAATTTACCATGATTGTTGCCAACCTTCAGGAATGGAGAAGGCACCTAAAGAGGAAGTAAAAATAAAGATTTTTTACAGAGGTGTGTGGTGTGTTTGTATGCGGGTAATTTTGCCCCAATCCACGTCGAAGCGCAGGCCATGTTTTGTCGACACCCATTCTCTAATGAAGTATACGAGGACTTAAGTCGTACCTCGCAAACAATGTGTTAACATAAAGCAAATCAAGCAAACGCTCGATGACGTAGTTGTTGTAAACAAAAGAGATTTCGTTAGACATAAATGTTCATTTGTTTGACCCTCTTTCATTTGTTTGACCCTCATTTTTTTTGGCAAGATGAACAAGCCCATTGTGCGCGGATTACAAAAATGGCTGCGCAACTTTCGAAAAATTAGTGCGCACCCGCGCAGCTTACATTAGAGGGAACTTTGCTCGGAACCCATTTATCCTCAAATATAACCCTCAAATATTCGAGAATTGAGTGCTTTGTATCGAATTTCCTTTATAATTTAAATGGCATTTGATAATACTTCGTGTAGTTCTGGGGACATTCTTTTCGCTGCAAGTTATTCTCGATGTATAATGCAGTGTGTTGATAAAATGTCTGGGTAATCAACATTCTTCACCTTTACAACAATTCCTGAAAGATGTCCAGACATATTTGCGGCACCATCTGTGAATCTTGCATTCTGTGCATTCCAATGCATTTTTTCCATTCAATTTCATGTTCCCATGTGCTTTAAAAATCTTAGAGCTGGTTGTTCAATCCTTCAAATTAAGCGAACAAAATCGTTCATGTAACTCTCCTTCGCACTCAACCCTCACAAAACAAAGAATTTCCTAGTGCTTTGTTTCTAATGTTCCGAACCTGGGGTAATTAATTACCCACACGGGATTAAATAAGCTTTTCTGCGGGGTAACCCAGAGCTTAATTATTATGTCACACTAATTAATTAATAGAATAGAAAGTTACTAGAAATTTAAAAAAAATTAATGATAAACCGCGCAGTAGTATTTTATACTCTTTCTAGCAGCCGTGTCGTTATCGCCTGATTTAAGTTCATGGAGACGTGGTCTGGTCGTCACCAAACCCAAGATAGTTTGCTCTTATTGAAGGTTTTGCTCCAATTTTGACATGGATTTTCTTTTTGCCAGATTGTCATGACATTGAAAGACAAAGTGGACAATCCATCACCTTGTCTGAGTCCTGTTTTTATTGTAAAAGCTTTTGACATTTCTCCTCTGAACTTAACCTTTGAATGTGTGTTAGTTAAAGTTAGCTCAATGAATCTTATCAGTTTGGGATGGAGACCATATGATCTAAGGATTTTTAGAAGTGTGGGTCTATGAACACTAGCATATGCTTCTTTTAAATCTATGAATGAGATGAATAACTGTGCGGTACATATGGTACCAGACAACCACCGTCCAAATTATCGCGGAGCGCCTAATTACTGAACATGCCGGACTAACCTCCCGCCGGATTATCATTATTGTACTGTAGTTTACTGTTTTTTTTAATGCATTTTTTGTTCTATTCAAGAAAACCAAAACACGTGTCTGCTAGTTATCTCGCCCTCTAATTTACTGAATTCCCGTCAATTAGTTACCAATTTTCCCTCCATGAAATATTGTAATGCCCGCGCCTTTTTTGCCAAACTTCCTTGAAATTGTAAAATTAATTTTTCTATATTGCGTCTGTAATGGACTCATAACAGCACTCATATGCGTGCTGTTATGGCTCGCCGAGTGGGATAGAATTTTCTCAATATGTATCGATTTTTTTTTATAAATGGCATAAAAGGACGCATAATAAAAAAAATACTATAAAAACTCGTTGGTAAGGCGTTTTTCAGCACTTGTCCATTAGAAAACACCTCGCTACGCTCGTCGTTATCCAAACTTGGACGCGTGCTATGAAATCGCGCTTACTGAACTCGTCCTTTAATATACTATTAAGTTAGTTAATTTTTAGAAGTCTTTGTGTGCAGTCACATAAATATATTTATTAAAAAAACGCTGTTAAATATTTTTTTGGAACAACTTATTGCTAGTCTTCACTCTCAATTATTGCTAGTCTTGCTCGTGACTTCTTAATACTTGCCGTAAACAAATCGCGAGTCTAAACAGTGACATGGCTTCTATATCCGGAAAAAACGCTGCTATAAAGAAGTATTTTTACAATGGGGCTTCACGAATATTGTAGAGAGGAATATATATACAAAAGACTCAGTGTGTTTTATGTAATAAAATGCTTAATCCAGAGAGCATGAAACCAAGCAAAAAAAAAAAAAACATTTCGAGAAAGTCCACAAAGAGTTCGTAGGAAAAGATATAGATTTTTTTAAGAAAAAAAGAGACGCCTCGCGATTGGATTCCACAGGAAATATGCAAAAGGCAAATGAATCGTGTTTTGAAGCTTCATATCAGATTTCTTATCGCATTGCTATGAACAAAAACCCGAACATTGTAGGAGAGGAGCTCATCAAACAACCTTGTTTGTGTGATGCAGTATCGCTCGTTATTGGTGAGCAACATGTGGCTAAAAAACCTAAAATTAAACAAAAATCACTCTCAAATACAACAGTTCAAAAGTCGCATTTCATACTTCAGGAACGATATTTTGGCAACTGTTATTTATGTTTTTTTTATTTGCGCTACAATTAGATGAGTTAACGGATGTAGCTTCGTGTTCACAATTAGTGGTATTTACGCGGTATATTAAAGATGACCGTGTAAAAGAGAAATACTTGTTCTGAAAGTCTCTGCTCACCACTACTTGTGGTGAAGACGTATTCGAAACGCTAAATCAGTATATATTAGACAACTGACTGGACTGGTCAAAGTTGGTTTGTACAGACCTGGAAGGGGCGCCTTCCATGATGGGGATGGGTGTTTGTTCTGGATTTCAAGCACTCGTGAAACTAGTTGCACCTCAAGTTGTATCTTATCATTGCCTGATGCACCGCTACGCTTTGGCTGTTAAAACGCTTTCACCAGATTTGCTAAGCACATTGAATGATGTTGCGAAAATTGTGAATCATATTCGTGGCTGTGCTACAAACTCGAGATTATTCAAAGTTTTATGCGATGAAGTTGGTGTCAAATTTAATTATCTTTTATATCACACAAAGGTACGCTGGTTATCCCGAGGAAAAGTTCTGAACAGAGTTTACGAGCTCCGTGAAGAAATAGGAATATTTTTGGAAAAACAGAGACCACAAAAAGAAAGAGTTTTTTTTTTTAAACACACGATAATACATTTATCGAAAAGCTGGCCCAACTTGCTGATTTTTTCAGTGAAATTGACAGTCTTAACATCTCATTGCAAAGAAATATGACGAATATTTTGACAGCGCAGTATACAGTTGCAAGTTTTGTGCGTAAATTGGAATTTTACCAACGCATAGTGCAAGTTGGCGATGTGTCTATGTTCACACAGCTGTATGAGCAATCGGTAAATACTGAATCAAACAAAATTACGTTTCAAATTTCCTTGGTTCAGCATTTATCTGCCACAATAGACTCACTGAAGCCATTTTCCGAACATGGATACTCGTCAGTTCAACTCTTGGATATTAAGACCATTTTCTACAAATGATGACATTTTACAGACGAAGATGTGGCGGCCAAAGTGGAGTTTCTCGGATTGCGCGAGAATAGTACTTTAAAGGTAGAATTTCAAAATTATAATCTCGGCACATTTTGGCGTAAAGCAAGTGCCGAATATCCTGTTATAGCTAATAGAGCTTCAAAAATGTTAATACCCTTTGCCACCACCTAAAACAAAGGCCAGAAACCGTCCCAATGTGGAACATGACTTGAGATGCGCTATAAGTAAAACTAAACCTAACATAAAAAGACTTGTGAATGCAAAACAATACCAACCTTCACACACTGATTATTACAATATGTTAAAATTGTAAGATTGTAGTCTAATTTGTAATTTATAAAGATATTTGTTTTTGCTTGTATTGTTTGTTTTGTAACATTTTAAAGGGGTAAAATCAGTTTTCTAATAGGTTAAAGGGGTAATGGTATTGAAAAGGTTTGAAAAATGAAAAATTGTACCTCCTAAAACGAACTCCTAAAAATTCTGTACCCCTCCCCTTTTTTAGAGGTAAGGGAAAAAAGTTTTAATATGTTTATAGAAGTATTATGAGAATAAAAAAAAAAAAAAAAAATCTTATGATAAAACATATTTTTATTATAATTATAATTTATAATACATATAAATTATAATTATAAAATAAAACTATAAATCCCTCAGAAGGCAACGGGAAACCACTGAAGCAACCTGACTCACACACGGCTCAGTCTCCGGCTCATCGAGGGTGCTAAGAATCCCCGGAGGTAAAACAAAAAACACATTCAAATCTGGACATGGATGGCTGCGGACAGCCTTTACGAAGCAGGTAAATTCGCAAACACCATCAGAGAAATGAAAAGATTGAACATTGACATTCTTGGAGTAAGCGAAACATTCTGGCCAGGTTCAGGTAAATTTCAAGAAAATTTTATTATCTTCAGAAAACAAAACTATATATTACTCAGGAAATGATACTCATAGACATAGAAGAGGTGTTGGTATAATTGTATCAAACTACATAGCTGATTCTATAACTGCTTTTATACCAAACACAGATAGAACAATGTTCTTAAAAATAAAGGCAAACCCCTTCTCTATGAACATCATACAGGTGTATGTTCCAACTTCGGAATCGAGTGAGGATGAAATAGAAGAATTTTATTCCCAAATCTCCGAATAATTACAAAACTACTACTATAACACACAAAATCGCTCGAATTGATCATGATTATAGGGGACCCAAAAGTTGGATCTGATAAAATAGATGGAATAGTTGGTGCGTTTGGACTGGGGGATAGAAACGAAAGAGGAGACAAACTAATACAATTGTGCCAGGTAAAGAACTTCAAAATAAGCAATACTTGTTTGCGGCTCCCGCCCAGAAGACTATACACCTGGAAATCTCTACAAGACAATCAACAACATATTGTACGTAACCAAATCGATTATATACTAATAAATAAAAGATTTGCTCCAGCAATAATCAGTGCATACACATATCCAGGAGCTGCGTGCCTTCAGATCACACCCTACTGAAAGCGAAACTCAGAACTAAGATTACATCAGAAGGCGAAACACAACCAAACAAAAAAAATGATCTTGAACAACTGAAAAATCCAATTATTCAACAAAATATTTCAATGAAACAACAAGTTGAACGAGCTTGATTGTCAGAACATAAGCAATCTGGAATTGTAGAGTCAAACAGCCAAAATTTTAAAAAGCGCATTAAAGAACTCCCTACTAGAAGATATCAGCCTAAAACTAAATGGATAACTGTTGAAATTCTTGAATTAATGTATGAAAGACGAGTCTACAAGAACAAAGATGGTGCAAAGTACAACAGTTGGCAAAGAATCATAAGATCCAAAATTCGACAAGCATAAAACACCTGGCTTGAACAAGAATGCACAGAGATAGAAAGGCTCCAAAACTTGCACGATGATTTTAACTTACATAAAAAGATAAAAGAGGCATCAGGCATATAGAAAAAAAAAAAAAACACGAATATGCTATTCGATAACTACAACAAAGTGGCAAAGAACATCATGAGAGGGCAACTTCTGGCGTTGGAGTTCTAGTACACAGAAGATATGTTTCGAATATCAAAGCAATACAGTACATAAACCATAGTATAATTCAGGTCATTCTGAAGTTTAACAACGACACGATACACATAATAAGCGTATATGCCCCTGATATAACCAAAGCGAGAGAAGATCGAGAGGAATTCTTCGACAAACTCGAAAAAGTCATTACTAACATCAGCAGACATGAGAAAATATTCATAATTGGCGATACTAACGCAAGGATAGGGAACACCCCGATACCAGGAGTAATGCAACACTGGAATGAGGAAACAATTAATGAAAACAGTGAAATACTAATAAACATGTGCGCACAACTAATAACACATTCTTTCACGCAAACCACAGCACAAATATACGTTCGAAAATACCAGAGCCCAAAGATCCGTAATAGACTTTATAATAAAAACGGAGAGCACCAAAGTACTATTTGAACGAAGACTGCAAGCCAAACTACAAGAAAACAAAATCGAAGATGACGACAAAGCTAACGATGCATGGGTAAAAATACAACATAACATCCAAAAAAGCGCAGAAGAAGCATTAGGAATCAGGAAGTGCAGCGCACAACATAGCTCAAACTATAAACCATGGTTTAATAATGAACTTAAAAACTTGACAAATGAAAAACAGCAAGCATTCAAGAAATACCGTAACAATAGAACAGCAGAAGAGATGGCGGAGTACAGAAGCGTAAGAAACAGAATCAATACCAAAGTAAGAGCAATCAAGAATACTGGGAAACGTTCTCGTCTGAGATGGAACGCGACCTATATGGTGCTCAGCGCAAAGTCTGGAAACTATTAAGAAAGTACAAAAAACCTGTCGATGAAGCCGTACAGACTACAAACATAACACCCGAAAGCTGGACAACGTACTTCAAAGCACTATACGAAACCAACAATACTCAACAAGAAGAAACAGAGGGAATACCACTCAACCACATCACAAACGAAGACTGCATAATTACTCAAGAAGACGTCACGTTAAACATCAACAAACTGAAAAATAGAAAAGCACCGGGCCCTGACAATATATCAAATGAGATGATAAAGAGCGGAGGAAATGAACTAATTTATAACCTAACTGCATTATTCAAAAAAATAGTAGACACTGCGCAAATACCGGAGCACTGGAAGCACACTATCACCATTCAATTACACAAAAAAGGCTCATGGAAGGATCCAAACAACTATAGGGGCATCTCGCTCATACACTTGGTCGCAAAATTATTCACAAAAATAATATCCAATAAAATTACTACTAACGTCAACATTAACGAAGAACAACAAGGCTTTCGCGCCAACAGATCGACAATAGACGCCATCTTTATATTAAGGCAAATGGTAGAAAAATCAATTGAATATGCCAAACCGCTTTTCATGTGCTTAGTAGATCTAAGCAAGGCCTTCGATATGATCAGAATCCGAGATGTCATCCTCACGCTGCAAAGAAGAGGAATTTCACACAAAATTAGCCAAGTTATTAAAAATTTGAACACAAACAATCAGACACAGATCAAGACGGCACTTGGTACAACACGCAACATACCCGTAGCCGATGGAATCAGCCAAGGCGATAGCCTAAGCCCGACATTATTCAACTTAGTCATGGACGAAATTATTCAAACCAGCAAAGCACTAAACATCGGCTATAGCATGGGCGGAAGAACTACAAACATCATCTGTTACGCTGATGACGCAGTGCTCTTAGCGGACAACGAGGACGATCTCCAGCGTCTACTATATAAGTTTTCCCAATCAACAGCAAAGTATAACTTGCAGATTTCAGCCGAAAAATCAAAATGCATGGTCATCAGCAAAACACCAATAAGATGCAAGCTGCAGTCCGCGAACAACATTATAGAACAAGTAAACACATTTAAGTATCTTGGGGTAGACATAACGGACAGCAAAAGACTTAAAGAGGAGGTCAGAAGATTAACAACCAACGCAGCACAAATATCCGGACGACTACATAACATCATTTGGAAGAACAAATATATGTCCTCACACAGCAAAGTCAGAATTTACAAAACATGTGTTCTTCCCATTCTAACATACGCGGCCGAAACGAGGGCAGAAACCAACCCAACTAAACAACAAATGCGCACCACCGAAATGAAGACACTACGTGCAATATCAGGCGTGACTCTTGTACATCGAAAAAGAAGTAAAGAAATCAGAGAAAATCTGAACGTACAAGACGTGGTGCGATGGACCAGAGCCAGACGAAGAGAGTGGGACAGATACGTCGACCGGATGGGCCCAGAACGACTGGCAAAATGGGCCAACGTAGCAAAACCCAACACAAAACGACCCATGGGAAGACCACCGAAGCGATGGAACGAGTCATGGAGCTCAAGGTCGCAAGAGACGAGAGATGCGTAAAGAACCGGGACAATGTCCTAAAAAGAAGTAGGAGGAGGAGGATAACTACAACAAATTGATAACTGATGCTCAAGAGAAGTCTGATGTTTGGGTGCACTACATTATCAAGCTATTTTTTCAAAAAATACGCTCTTCATAAGAAATTTCTTGAAATTTCTATTGTACCCCTTGCAAAAACGCAATATACCACCAGGGGTACATGTACCCCAGGTTGGGAACCTGTGGTCTAATGTCTTCGGCCATGTCTTTGATTCTGTGCTTGATAGTGTTTGCAGACATAGGAATTACTTTCAATTTCTGAACAGCCTGCATTAAAAAAATCGGTTCACAGGCTTTTAACATGCCTTAATTAATTCTTCTCCAATCGTGTACGGCTTTTTGCATTTCACGATTTGATTTGCTATGATATAGGAAGCCTTTAGTAATGATTTATCTCCCATGGTAATTTTTTCTTAAAGCAATAATTTGATTTTGCATGTTTTCATGCATTCATTTAAATAATTCTAGCGGTCTTTCTAGTTTTGAAGGAATTATGTTTTAATGCATCTTAAAACATAACGTGGTGAGTTAGCGGTTTTTTTCTAAATCCGGGTGTTTTGAATTCAAGCGTCTTTCTAGTTTTGAAGGAATAGGGAATATGCATCAATTTTTTTTTATTTGCTTAATTCACTTTTTACTTCGTTTTAACATAGTAAACAATATAAATACTGTTGAAAGTGTTTCAATTAATTTTTAAAAAAATATATAAAATATCGATTAAATTTGACCTGTTTGAATGGTCCCATTTATCGCGCGCTTTTAATGACGTCACAGTTCTCGTCATTCAGTGTTGTTTACTATTTGCATATGCAGTTAAGGATTTTCAGTTTGAATCGCTATTTCGATAATGGGAAAAGCTAAAAAACCATTTTATAGGTATTGTCTAGTACCGGAATGCAAAAACACTATTATAAGTACACCAGATAAACTGTTGGATAAAGTCCCAATCGAGGTGTATAGTCCACCCTACCCACATCTTTTGCGCATGCGCTACAAAATATGCTTCATTACATAAATATGTATCTATTTTTGGTAGATTATCCGTTTGTACTTAAAAAAACCACTTTCAGTCATTGTTCTTGATCATTTATAATGTCACTATATTACCAAAATCGCACGAGGTATTGGAAAATACTACAGAAATATTGCATAGCAAAACAGCAATTTCGCTTGCATATTTTGGACTTTTTGATTTTAATTTTTGGAATTAAATACAAACTAAATAAGAAAATAATGGTATAGGTGTAATGTCAAGATCATAAAGTATCGGAGATAAAAAAAATCAAGTTTATCTAAATCTCTTGCATATTCACTATTATGGCCCAAAAATCATTACTTATGTACAAACGTTCGCGATTTTGTCATAAATCGATATTTTCAAAATCGGTTATGACAACTACTAAATTATAGTATCTATTTTAATCTAATCTATTTTTATCTATTTTAATAATCTGTTTTTTTTGCTTTCAGATGATTTTTCAAGAAACACCAGTGGGTACTGTGTATGAAGATTTTTTGACGGCACTTCAAGGAACATGCGATGTCTCGAAATATTTTCAATATTTTTTAATAAACAAAAATTTTATATATTTCTAAATGTGTATACTTTCATTTAGTTTAAACTCCGATCCGAAATTTAATATAGTTCTCCTACAAAAAAACCTCAAAAATGACCCTTTTTTGGCCTTCTAGGTGTATATCTCCCCTTAATGCATCTTAAAACATAACTTAACGTGGTGAGTAAGTATTTTCCAAATTTTTCTGCGGACCGTCGAAATTTTCTCGCGGACCACCACTTTTGCGACCGCTGTTCGTGTGTGGTGTATATGGACGAACGGCAGTATCGTGTATGGCCACCATTAGCCAGGCCATTTTGTGAAAATTTGCAATTTATGATCTTTATTGAAACGAAACTGTAAAGAGTATATTATATATAATTTCGTTGCTTATTTATAAAATTATGATGATAATAATCCAATTTATTTAAGTGGTAATTATTGTCTGAGCCTGAGATATAAGTACCAGCTCCAAAGGGTTGATATCAGGCTTTATACTTGCCAAGATTAAAACCTAACATCACCAAGAAATTGCAATATTGCTAAATTGGAGTCAAAAATAAATGTAATTAAAGAAATGTTTGGTTATCTAATATGAATTGTCCTTGTTTTCAACAATATAAAAACTGTGAATTATTTTTTCTTCAATAAAAATGATACAATGTTATGCAACAATTGGGATAAGTAATTGGGTGTTAGACATGGTTAATTAACGATTTTTTTTACCCTTACATTAGCATGTTTGTTAATGCACATTTTCATTTAGGTTTTCTGTTCTCTTTGCTTTGCATTTTTAATAAACATTTAAAAATTGAATTTATTACTGTAAAAATAAAGAAATACAATGAAATGTATTACAACAATTGTAACCCTTGTTATGGATAGATATAAGCATATTTAAAATATAAGATAAATTAATTAAAAAATATATAAATGATTAAAAGCAGAAATTTTGTATCACGAAATTCCTGATAGTATCAATGAATATAAAAATAATCTTTAGACCAAGTATTTATTGTAAGAAAATATAAATGAATCATTTATTAAATGAGAGGCCTTAGCAGGTGCTACACATTATTAAAGTTCATTTAATAATGTAGACTGTAAGTTAAATAAGAGGGTAGTCAAGATGCAAATGCAATTTGAAGATGTAATAATGTGAAAGATGTAAATAAACATTGTTTTTACATAACCTCAGACCAGAAATAGGATTGAATTGTGTGCGGGGTGGATTAGCAATTTAAGGAGAGTTCATTATGAAGGTGTACGTTTAAGACGTAGAAAACCGTTAGGTCATGCATGGTAAAATAGAGAATTGTGAGGATGGATTAAGAGAATGCAAACACTGTTTAAAACGAAACTTACTCATAATCCCTGAAAATCTCATTTGTCATCTCGCAATGAAAAATTTCTTCTTCGTCCCTGAGGAATTCCGGCATGGGAGCCTTAACCAAGGCTCTTTTCTTTAGCAGAGGCATTATTTAATCTATTTGGAGGGAAAACTGTTGTCTTTTACACATGGATATACCTATGGGTTTAATTCGAACCAGGATTAAATAACTCCACTTGCTTTGAGTTGATTTATTGGATAAAGGTTTACTGAACGACGCCGTTCATTGAAACCGAATTATCAGCGTGCTTTTGTTGAACAATTATTGAAATTTTATCGCACTGCACGGTGAACATCGGCTTCACGCTACTACTGAATTTCGCAGGCGCAAATTGATGGGCGCACGCGTACTGAGCTCTTACAAACATATGGACATTTAAAAAACGGGTTTGCCAACTAATTAAAAGTAAAATCGATACAAGAATTTGCAATGAATAGAGAAAATTTAATTGCAATGCAACCAAAATCCTAATCAATTACATCAATTTAGAATTCTACTATAATTTCTTTGATATTTCACTTGAAAAACAAAATATTAAACGTCACAACAATTTACATGTAAACAAACAATCAACAGCCATTTAAATGCAAAACACTCGCTATTCTTTCCGTTTCGAAATATATATATATATATATATTTTGAATTTAAAGATGAATGTTATTAACATTACAATTAAGAATCTAATTTATTTTATTAGATCGATAGCTCTTCGCATAATCTAATAATTCCGTCGCTTGAGCTAATACTGATTCTGTGGATGTTTTCTGAGTAATAAAAAAGTTAAAGTTTATTATTTGGCGATAAATATAATACAAATTTGATAATCCTATGAAACTATTGATCCACCTGATTTTTGGTCTCTCTCTCTTGCTTTCCTAATCTCTAGTCTCCATTGTAATCTTTACCACACTGTTATTTTCCATTCGGTATGTGTGTCCATACCAGAGGAGTCTTTTATCGACTTTACAATGTTTTGTCCTTTTAGGATGATTTGTATTTCCAAGTTCATTACACTTCTGTGTTCCCTTTTATAACATTAGAAAAAATACATAATTATTCATTTTTTGATTGTCATATTCCCACTTAAGTGGGGTTGAGGAATGTAAGACTGGGTTTATGGTGGTGCTGATAAACATCGAAAAGCTGCCTCCATTAAAACAGACGATTTAAGGGGCACTGCGAGTAGCTTGCTATATCTAACGCACATATAAAAATATAAAGAGGTCTCATAAGGGTCCAAAGAGAAGTGAGATTGTTTCACGAAAAATGTATATTTATAACTATTTATTTCATAGTTTATCTATTTTGCGGGCCTACTTAAATAGGTGTAAATTAACGTTATTTTGATAGACAATTTAGAAAAATCCAGAACCGTAACTACTAAGTAATAGTTTTTTTTCTCATTAACCAATGTGGGTCCAGGCGGTAAGCCCTTAAAACACTGCGGCCTATTGTATTTCCACACATTGTTTCATTCATGTAACTAGGTCCATCTACTGTATTAGGTATAGGATTCTATGTGCCATGTTCTTCACGGGAAAATAATGTAATAGTGCTAGTGCAAATTTAATTGAGGAAATCTTTTTGAGAGCAACTTAACTCAAAAAAGTTATTATGCAACATGATGAAGCATGGGCGTAGCCAGGGGGGGGGGGAGTTCACTGTCCCATCCCATCACATTTTCGTCCCTCTGTCCCATCCCACAAACCTATCCTAACTATCCCTTTTCCGTAATTTCTTTATCTGACCGTGAATAATCCTTTCTCGTCGCAAACGGATCTTAAGATCTATTCACTTTTCATGAACTACGTGTTGTCACAGAAATCTCCTTAGCTGGGGATATTATGGAAAATTTGCGTAATGGCACGATAAGCACTTAATTGTGCACGAACAAGATTTACTAGATTATCAAAACTCGTCCCACCGTCCCATACAAAATTTTCGTCCCATCCCATCCCACGTGACGTTCATACCACTCATCCCATCCCATGAGACGATGGGATGTGATGGGTCGATGGGATCCCATTCTCAACTCTACACCAGAATACCTCCAGAAATCATTTTGTGAAAAAGTTTTGGAACACAAAATTCGTGTGGCTGCTACGACAAGTGCGTGGAGATTCGACGGCAGCCACATACATTCGCTACACTCGCTCTGGCTGCGCGCAGCCAATGAGCTGCCGTTTAATCAGTCGTGTTTTAATGGCTGCCGCAGCCAGGAATTCGTGGTCGCCTAGTGAGCGTACACATCCGAAACTTGAACTCTCTCTGAGTCATTTTGTGAAAAAGTTTTGGAACACAAAATACGTCTGGCTGTTACGACAAGTGCGTGGAAACTGACGGCAGCCACATACATTCGCTCTAGCTGCGCGCAGCCACTGGTCTGCCGTTCAATCAGACGTGTTCTAATGGCTGCCGCAGCCAGGAATTCGTGGCCGCCTAGTGATGTGTTAGAGTCGATGCCGGTAGCAAGGCTGCTTAGTGCGCAGATTGCGGGAACTAAACAATATTGGGATGTTTCGAAAGAATGATTTTTACAAATAGAGTACAAGTAGAGTAGATATAACCATGCTTACCGCTTATATCCGGGTATAGTTCGTACTATAAAAGTAGCAAGATTAAGATAGATAATAAGATAGCAAATGAAGGTTTCAGAGCCAGCAAAACTTATCATACGACCAGAGGGGGATTAAATGTCGACAGCGCGCTATGCAATTTTATTTAACCAACTTGTATTATGGCTTCGGGCGATATAGGAGTAATCAAGTAGACGAGCGCGCTTTGGAAGCACTATACAAAGTATGATTTTTCATTTAGTGTAAGTTTTTTCTCGTTTAAAAACTTCCACGCGGGCCGACGCGCCCCTTTGTAATCTTGCGTCCAAAGGCACGTACCTAGTTTGCCTTATGGATAACCCGCCACTGCACACGACAAATACCAGCAGGAAAAAGAGGCACGGCAAGTCTTTTTTATTGTGGTTTGGGTAAGCTCTACCATCCTGCGTGTGAAGCTCTCACTCATTAAACCCCCTCTTCCACTTGCCTTTAGTATGCGCCACCGCGGTATCGCTCGCACATTCCTTCAGGGTGTACAGCCCAAACGGCTTAGTGCCGCCCTAGTTTTGTCATTTCATCAGAGATGAATCACTTGTGTTTTTAATTAATTATCTCTGCTTAGCATTTTTCTTTCATCTCTCGCTTTTTGGGACATTATGTTCCTCAATATGTTGGTGGCTATTATCCAGCCCTCCTCGCTCGTGACTACCACTTCCGCGATGTTTCCGCTTGTCAAGTCGATGCCGTTAGTGTCTTTTACGCGTCCATTCTGCGTCCCATCTGGGGCAGTGGAACAGAGTGTGTTCAGGCCCATCCCTTTCTTCGGATTTTGCATTTTGCCTCTTTCCAATTCTGAACAGGTATATGCCAAAAACGCCATGTCTTTAGTTATGTAGTGGCCTATCTCGCCCCAGAATTTCTCGAACCATGCTCTGACATTTTTTATAAAAGTTTTGGTTGGGCAGGCCTAAAACAGGATATTTTGGATCAAGCGGAGGAGAATGAAGGAGAGGATTGTAAGCCAAGGTCCGGAATAGATTGGAATGGAAAAAAAACCTAGAGGAGGCTAGACACATAATGGGTTGTAGAGTCATAGTAAATGGTGAGCAACAAGAGAAAATAACAGTAGAATAGAAGTTTAACAAGTTTTGAAATACCCCCAAAATATTTTACAAATTATAAATGGTGACGACCGTTTTGTAATAACGTCCACAATCCATCTTTGTAACACACATATTTTAAGCAAATTAAAAATCCAAAATGAAGGGCTAAAGACCTTTAGCTATTAATATTAAATATTTTAAACTGAAAACCCGGGGGAGTAATCACCCACTTTGGGAACCTGTGATTTAAACATAAATTAGTATATTTTGTAACTAGGGCGGAAAGCTGTCAATTTCACGCGAGAGCGAAATTGGGCGCACGAACGAAGTGAGTTCGCACATTTGCTCGAGAGGGCAATTGACAATACCTCCCGTGTTACAAACAATATGTTTTATTACTCATGCCAGGGGATGTATCTTACAAGTTTGGGATCCAGAGGCCATCCAAAAAAATGGAATCAAAACTGAAGAATTTGCTTTTTCAATTGTCTCTGGTGGTGTGGATTGGTCATAAGAACTCTCCTCAGCCTCCGGTATCACCAAAGAATTTACACTCATTTTGAAACATTTTTTTAAATTTTTATTTTGTAATGAAAAAATTCACGTCATTCTCACGTCATTCATTCTTTTTAATGTTACCTAGCGATATTGAATATTTGCGTGCGTTACCCAGGTTGTGTGGAAAGACAATGCGAAGTGGCATTTCTCGTATTAAAAAACGTGCGTCAGGAAATACTTCGCACGCATGAGTAATAAAAACAAACTTTTCAACTTCAATTGAAGAACAGATTGAATTAATAAATATCAAGTTTAGAGTATTATTTGATAAACGAAATGTTAGTTTAAATTTAAAAACTGCCAAAAGTGACAGTCAAAAGTGACAGACACTTTTAGCTGTAGAGATTTTGATTTAAAATACTTGATAATTTCTGGCCCAAGTTAGAAGGTTATGAAGGTATGCCCATTATGAAGGTATTATTAGATAAAGAAAATGTTAATTAACAATTAAAAAATTGACAAGTCTAGTTCTGGTACTGACAAAAGTGTTAAGGTTTACACAATATCCCACCTGCAGGTGTGATTTCTATCCTTCCAATATATGTAGTATTAAATATTTAAAATATTAAAATTCATTTTGTTTCAACTGAAAGAGAAGAAAATTAAATACCTTGTATTTCTTCTGTAACATTTAAAAAAACCTCATATTTTTTCATTTATTCAGCTAACCATTCTGTCAAATAATTACAAACTTTTGGATTAATAAGTCCAGTATCTGCACATCTATTAGCAATTGGACAAATCCCACATGTTGTTTTCACCAAACCTGGTGCAGGCAAAAATTTATTCGTTGCCCTGTACAAATTCAACCCACTAGAGTTCACAATCCTTTCAGCCTTATTATCCAGAACAACAGTATACAAAATACTTTCCATATCTTCAACTGATAAGGCTACTTTACTAATTCCCAAGTCAGATATGAATTTGTGGACATCACTTGCTGTGGCATAGCTCCTGTTGCGGATTAGTAAAGGACCACCACCTTGTGCCACAGCATCTTCCCATCTTTCTAGTAGAAAACGATGGCATTGCTGATTAAGGACATCAACAAATTCCGATTCAAAGTCTTGGTCTTGGTACCAAGCTCCTCCAGTTACAGAAGTATCTGGTTCTAAATCATATAACATGTAAACTTTCTTTTTACTTGCCTGAAATATATATTAGATTAGATATCCATTTCTTTTAAATATAATAATTATATCTTTAAAAATATAAAATGTATGTTGTAAATATTATAATTTTTGTTATCATAAAATATCCATATATTTAAATATCTTAAAGTCAACTGGAGAAATACCAGAAGATGCATCAAAAAGTGCATCATAATCCCAATACCAACAAAACCAGGTACTCTAAAATATGAAGAACACTGTACCTTGAGTATACTATCACACATGTCTAGAATATTAACAAGAATAGTATACAACTGAATAAACAAGAAAATCAAAATTTAGATGAAGATCAGTTTGAATTTGGACGGAATAGAGGAACAAGGGAAGCTATTTTAATGTTAAGACAGGTTGTAGATGAAATGCTGGACCCAAAAAGAATGCTGATTGTTGCATTTGTGGACTTGGAGAAAGCCTTCGATAATGTGAATTGGAATGTGCTGATGAAAATTATGACTAATGCTGGTCTAGATTTTAGAGCAGTGGTTCTCAAACTGGGTGCCAGGGCACCCTGGAGTACCGCGAGAGTATGCCTGTAGTGCAGCAGCAATAATCAAGAAATGTAAAAAAAAAATACATGAGGAGTTAAACGAATTTGAGTTCCTACTTTTAATGCAAAATTGTAGACAATTCGCTAATATCTGGAATGGTCTAAATCAATCAAGTTCGTCTGCATCAGTTCGCGAAAGCGCAACTCAAGACCAAAAAATAATCTGAGGAAAAATAAGGAAATATGATACTAGCTACCTCATATCGTTTCGCTTTGTTTCTGTTGGGAACGAACAAGTACCGGAAGGGCAATGCGTTATCTGTCATAAAATTGTTGCTAACAGCGGCTTGGTTTCATACAAATTAAAAAGACATCTGGAAAGCAATCAGTCTTATTTAGTACATAAACGTGAAGAAATCTTCAAACGAAATTTGTCCAAAAAGTCAAAAATTGTAGCCTGACAAGGGTACTGCGAGATTGTTTTAGCTCGATAAGAGTGCCGCGGCAAAAAAAGTTTGAGAACCACTGTTTTAGAGACAGACGGATAGTACATGAACTGTACAAAAATCACAGAGGCATTGTAAATATAAAGGGTGAACTACAAGAGGCATACATACAAAAAGGAGTACGCCAAGGATGCAATTTATCACCAGTACTATTCAACTTGTATATTGAGGAGGCAATTAAGAAATGTAAACAGGCTATGGGAGGAATTGAGATCAATGGAGTAGAAATTAAAATGACAAGGTTGGCTGACGACATAGCTATCATTGAATAGAATGAAGAAAATCTGCAAAAATCGTTAACAGGAATGAATAAGATCCTATGAGAAAAGTAGTTACAACATGAAAATCAACACACAGAAGACAGAGATCATGGTGTGATCACTGCTAGCAAATTACAGCCAACATTAGGGTTAACGATGTACCACTGAAACAAGTTAATACATTCACCTACCTAGGAAGCAAAATCACATCAGATGGCAAAAGTTCAGCAGACATAAAAAGCAGAATTGCACAAGCAAAAATAGCCAACAACAAATGGGTGTTTCTTACATCAAGGAACTTAAATGCAGAGACCAAAAAAGCATTTATAAAATGCTATGTCTGGAGTGTGGCATTGTACTGCTCAGAAACTTGGACACTTGGCACATGCGATAAGAGAAGACTAGTAGCATTTGAAATGTGGTGTTGGAAGAGAATGCAAGAAATCTCGTGGACAGCAAGGCTGACAAATGAAGAAGTTCTTAGAAGAGTTGGTGAAAAAAGAGCCCTATTGAAAACAATAATCAGGAGAAGAGACCAGTTAATAGGATATCTGTATAGGCACAATAATTTTATAATCAATGTTATGGAAGGAATGGTACAAGGCAAAAGAGGCAGAGGAAGACCCAGATTACAATACATGAAACAGATTCAAGGAGATATAGGAGTAAAATCAGATGAAAAAGTGAAAAGACTAGCAGAGCACAGGGAGGAGTGGAGGAGAAGAATTGCTGCCAACCAATCTTCAGATTGAGAAAGAGAGAGAGGAAATATCCATGACTTGATCCATGCTAATTGTAAGTATGGAAATAAAATATTTTTCAAAGTTTGAAAAACAAGGTGTAAGAAGGGATTCAAAATAAATATTCCAAAAATGATGATTTGAGATTTAGAAACATGTCTATGATAATAATGACATATACTCACTGCCACAGATTTGACAGCTTTAATGAACTTTTTGGTTTCTAAACTTTTTAAAACTTTGTTAAGTTGCGTCATATTCAAATTGGATTTGAATCGAATATCACGTATCCATATTCCTTTATTTCCAGCCTCTTCGATAATCTTATAGACAATTCTTTCTTCGTTATCAGCCCCTTTCACACTGCTTTTCTTATCCGGATCTTTGTATTTGTAAAGGAGCTGATTTTTTTCCTTAAATAGTTCAAACGTCCTAAAAATGTTATTGTTATTAAGCATTATAGAATATTTAGGTTTGAATGAATTGTTTTACCCATTCTTAAGTAGTTTGTTGATTATTTTTGTCCAAAGGGCAGCAGGGGTGTCTGCTAGAGCTTTTTGAATATCCTGATTCGTTATGCCATTTGATTTGTCTTTTGCTAATTCTGTAATTTTTTCCTCTAAAGCTGAATCATTTTCTTCTACAGAAGCACCTTCACCACTCATCTTCAATGTTACAGGAAATACCACATAACCAATACAATATTATACTTAACGTCTAACCACCTTTAGTTGCCCCCTTTAGATACTTGTCTCTGGTTGCCCCTTTTTGGATCACCCTGAAAGTAAGCCTCCACCAACCTTCAGCGCCACCTTGCCAGAATTCCGAACTAATGACGGAAAACCTACAGTGGCGGGAACAAAGTTAGGTATGTTTAGGGTTAGTACGAAAAATTGATTCTGCAAATTTTTAAACTTATTTATGGATTAAGACGGTAAGGAGTAAAGTGGAAGGTATTGGTTTAATCTAGATTCGATTAGGTGGCATACCGCTAAGCGGTCCCTGCCTATCCAAGTTAAGATAACGTGGCAAGGACTTTTGGTTTAATATATTAACAATTAATAATAATTACAATTCTAATATACACCAGAAGTAATGCTATGTTTTTTATTTCAAGATTTCAATGCGTAAAACTGTAGATTGGGTGGACTACAAGGGTAGCTTATTCTGAGACCGTACGTCCTTTCTCTTCTATTTTAAAGAATATAATTATTAATTACAGAAAAAGTTGAATTAGATTCAGTACTAGTTCAGCACATTCGTCCAAAAATAAAATCTGGTAAAAATTGTACAAAGGGAGCAAAAATTGTAAAAAATTTCACACATGCCATTGCAATGTCAGTGAATATATTGGTATATGAATATATAGAGAGGCAGTGAATATATTGGTATTTAAAAACAAAAATATCGTCAAAATGTGTATTTCAAAATATTATATACAGCACTGAAATATCATTTCTTAAATCAGTAATTTGGTGCAATCGTACAAACAACTGTATTCGCTCCGAGCGCAACTAGCGCCAAAGGTGACACTTGTAAGAACTTCATGACCAGTTATGTCATTATTTAGCATTTATTTGTATATATTGACATGTATTTTGCTAAATAAAAAAGTTTTTATTATTTTACATAAACTAATAAAGTGCATAAATTGAGAATAGATTCAAGGCCAACATATAGCCTATATCTTGCTGATTTGTAACTTTACAGTGAAATAAACTCGAAAATCGAAATCAGCACTTCGATTTCCTTCGGGTAGCAAAAAAAAATCCGGACAAAATTTTCTAAAAAATTTGTGAATTTTTTTTTCTTATCATTTCGGTGGAAAAAATGTGCTTTTTCGTTTTTTTCCAATCTTCTCAAAAACGGTGAACAGCAACGAAATCATTTTCGGCACAAAGAAACTAATCGACAAGACGAACAAGTCCATGTGTATATTGTTCGGAAAGATTCAATTATTCATCGAGAAATTTCAAACTGCAATTTTACGATTCTCGATTTGATCGATATTTCAGAAAGTCGATATTTCAGAAACGGTTTCAGTTAATCAAAAACGGATTGCGGCATCGTTGTTATTTTATTATTAACACACTCAAAATATTCGCGGGAAATTAATTACTCTCCAACATCTCTACTCGAGCGCCGAAATTCTTAAAATTTTATTCAATTTTAGCAGGCGATAGTGAACGGAAAGAGCTAGCAAAATATAATTTGCATATTTGTAATCAGCAGCAAAAATGCTTTCAGAAACGTTTTTAAACTTTTCTGTAAATAAAAAAATAACAATTTTAGCAAAATCGATTTTCTCACATTTCGTCGTTTCCTCGATATTGACTTCCCGTGTCGATGGAATTTCTTAATCCGAAGCTTCCTAAGGAATATTATAAACGATTTCCTAACTAAATGCATAATTTTGGGACGCTGAATCGATTTGTGAAGACTAGAAGTCTCTGTTATAAGCCGTTCAAAGGTTATGACAGCGTGAAATCTGCCGAAGTGCTAGATTGTGTCTTTTAGTTATATATTTAGTTTATATATTTTAATTTTATTGAAATATTTATTTTTTGTTTTTGCCTGTTTATAAACATTTTTACTGGAGACGAAGCTGTCTTTTTGGCCACCAGTGGTTATGCACGGACCGAATTACGATAATTGTTTTGCTTGACTGAATTTCGAAAAAATTTGATCTAAATCGATTTTTTTTTTACTAAGTATATATTTAATGACTTTGTTTTAAGAAGTTTAAAATTATTAAACGAAAGTTAATTCATCTTTCTATTTTTCTCCATTTAAATGACAGTTAGCAAGACAGAATATATTCAAAAGGATTCACATTTTTGTTTATAGCGCAACAGGTCCCAATTCAAATTGATAGTAATAAGATAAAATACATTGAAAAGAAGAATTTATTTTGCTTTATTTAACAAAGCGTAATCGAAATTGTAGTATCAGACGACAAATTGTGGTTTATTGAGAATTACACGCCACTATTGAGAATTATACGCCACTGCCTTTAATTTTAAAGGTATGCGCGAGATTTAAAAAAAACATGGACGCTTACATGTGTTAAAACCATTTACCAAAATTAATTAATTTTATTTGAAAAACCTTTTATAATGGAAGAAGAAATGGATAAACCAACTTGGAACAAATTAGTGAGAGAATCAGAAAAGGTTTGCATGCATTTTTTTTATACCATTACCTTCTAGTCACATAAATTTTAGGCTGGCTATCGAGATGG
This sequence comes from Phosphuga atrata, assembly GCA_944588485.1. Lineage (NCBI taxonomy): Eukaryota > Metazoa > Arthropoda > Insecta > Coleoptera > Silphidae > Phosphuga > Phosphuga atrata. The sequence goes on along the minus strand of OX155892.1, from coordinate 75,948,680 downwards.
AATCACAGATGGTAGAGAAAAAGTTTTCCAAAAGAGCTTCGATGTTGGATATTCAGAGGGTTTTCAAAATGCTTTCCATATAGGAAAGCTGAAAGGAGCTTTAAGGTGGTAAATATTTTACCATAACAAAAATATAAACACAGTGATAAAACTGGCTAGAAAAATGGACATTGTTGGTCCAAACCAACGGTCCCAATTATTCCAACTTGGGGGTTTTACCCCCAAATTTAGGGGGACCCAAGATGTAAAGGGGATTTTTTAGGGGGTACATTTATTTAGGGGGATCTTTAGGGGAATTTTTTAACTAATATCCCCTCACTAGCCCTCATTAAATACATATCTCTTCTGTCTAGGGAAGAAAAACGAGACATTTTATGAAACAATTTATTTTTAATTTCAATTATTTCTTGTTTAACTTAAAAAGAAAAGTTAACAAAAGAAGAGTATAAAAAGCAAAAAATAATGTAGGAAAAGAAAATGATGAAGCAAAATAGATGTACATAAAGAAAAGGAAAGTTGAGAAACAAAATATAAAAATCCTTTTATTTCACTGTTGTTATCATTACTATTATTATTAGTTAAACTACTTAACAGTATTTTAAATTTACATTTTAAATTACCTCTCAAACAAGGTGAACAATGAAAACTTTAGGGGTTTTTAATCGAAATCTAGGGGGAATTGAAGTTGGTCCTAGGGGGAAAATTCTGTACGAGTTGGCATCACTGAACGGTCCTTGCCACTGTATCTTGGATGGAGAGATCCCACTGTGGCGCGTATGTAGTCTTGACTACCGATTCGCGGCATATCACCCAATCTAACCTAGATTAAAGCAACAGTCCTTGGTACGACTCAAGAGGTCGCGCGTATGTAGTCTTGATTTATCTAGCGCTTCGCGGTATGTCACCCAATTTAACCTAGATTAAGTTTATCTAGTCATTCTTGTCTTGGAAGTTTTTCAGCCATTGGTTTGTTTACGCTTTCACTGATAAAAAATTTGGACTGGGGCGCTTTAGTCTAAGAGGGACCTAAAATCAAATAAAAGCAACCACAGTGTATTTTGGCAAAGAATCAGCAGCGTCCATTTGTATTGGAATGAAAGACTTTTTTTCACTCAGCGTTCCTTTGTCCACTCTTGAACATACGCTTCTTCCATCTCTTTCCATGTAGTTTTGTCTTGCGCGAGTTAGAGCCACTTGAGAGCAAGTGGCTCTAACTCATGTCGCATGTCGTTTTATGTCCTCCGTCTAGGCTGCGTGTCCTGCTCATCACCATTTAAGTTTTGCAATCTTTTTATTACATCCACTACCTATGTTCTTGGTCCGATTTCCTCGCACTTAAGTTTGTCTCGCAAACCGGCTCATGGCTCGTTCCATCTCTCTTTGCATTGTCCTTATATGGTTTGTACTTTTCTTTGTCAGTGCCATTGTCTCCAAGCCGTATGTTGTTACAGATGTTACGCAGGAGTCGAAAACTTTGTGCTTGAAATGTATTGAGGTGTCCTTGTTTCTGAGGATGTGGCTTAGTCCACTCAAGGCAGCCCATGTTAGTCTTGTTCTGTTCTTTATTTCGACTGTCTAGTTTCCCTTCCCCAGCATAATGACATTTCCAAGGTATGTGTACTCTTCTCCATCTTCTATGGTGGTGTTATTTATCATGATACCCCTTTTTAGATCACTCATTATTTTAATCTTGGACAGGTTCATCCTACTTGGCTACTAGGCCTACTTGGATTTTATGCTTAGTTGTTTTAGCATGGTCTCTAGCTCTTGCCAATCGCTGCTGATGAGGACTATATCATCTGCAAATCGCAGTTGGTTCAGAAAGATGCCGTCGATGTTTATACCCTTATTGTCCCAGTTTAGTGTTTTAAAATCGTCTTCTAGCTTCTTCTTCTTATTTTAGGCAGCATAGCCTGTATTATCTTGACGCTTCTCCTATGACATAGTCATACTGTCCAACTGTCTTTCCACCTTTTGAGAGGTCGGCCAGTTGTTCTTCTTCCTGTTGGTTTGCCGTCTCTAACGACTTTCGCAATTCTGTGCTCACCCATTCTCGCGACATGTTCGTTCGACATTCTTCTTCTTTTGCGAGCTCAGCGTACAACGTTTTCCACCCCACATTCATTTCTGATTTCGGTGTTTCGTTTTCGATCCCGATGTGTGTGTTCACTGATGACTCGATGCGTTCGCATATCTGTTGTTCTGATAGCGTGTTTGGTAATTGACGTGTCCGCTCGGGTTTCTGCCGCATAAGTTAAGATGCAAGCCTTGTAGATCCGAGTTTTGCTGGATATTGATAGCATGTTGTTCTTCAATATACCGTGACGCAAGCATCCTGATATCTTTGCAGCTTTGTTTGCTTTTGTTTGATGTTTTGTTGCAGAGGTGTTGCAGAGGTTTCCCCAACTGGATAGTCGAATTCCTAGGAAATCGAATGACATCACTTGTTCAATAATTTCATTGTTGATTATAATCTTGCATCTCGTGGGTTCTTTGCATATTACCATGCTCTTTGTTTCCTTGGTGGAGATTTTCATGTTGTACTTCATCGCTACTTTCTTGAATTCGTGAACTAGTGTTTGCAGCCCGTTCTCACTGTCCGCGAATAGGGTGGCATTGTCTTGACACATGTTGACACATTTGATTGTTATTTCGTATTCTGTATCCAGCTGTAATTTCCTTGGTCTTACTGATGATCTGATCCATGATTTTGTTAAAAAGTATCGGGCTAAGGCTGTCGCCCTGCCTGATTCCCGTGCTCGTTTGGATTGACTTTGTGAATTTGTTTTTTAGTTATATTTTTGTTGAGTTTCCGGTGTTTAGTATCTTTAGTTTTTAGTTTAGCTCAAGGTGAATGGGTATGTTGTACTGCGCTGTTTTTTCTATTAGTGTTCTTAGTGTCTGTAGGTGGTCTACTGTGCTGAAACCTTTGCGAAACCTGCCTGTTCTACTGGTTGGTAATCATCAAACTTGTTTGTTAATCAAAGACATACAGTGTCTGCTGATTGAGTTACCCAATAGGGCAAACATTTTCGTTTTAGGACCTACGTTAGTTTATAAACAACTTTGTTTTATAAAATTTTCGTAAAAAATAATAAATAATATAACTTATGCCTGGAAGCATTTTCAAACTTTCATAATTTATTAACACCCTGTAAATTTGATCTTAAATTTTCTTATCGTCCATTCATTTTCTCGACAAGCAGAACTTTTTATAAAGAATTACTTTTGGTCGTAAAATGAAAATTTTACGATTTCTGCCCGATTGGGTACCCCAATCCGCGGACACACTGTATGTACTAAAAATTACTTATTGTTAGTGTATTTTCAGTAGCGCATTTATTGCATAATTTTGATTGTGGTGCACAAGTATTATTTTTTCCGTAATTATTATTATTATTCGTTGAGGCCATGTAGGACCACGTTAAGTCTTGTTACACTTTGTGTCCCTTTCTTCTGAGCCCAGAATTCCCTCATTCTCTGTGAGTGGGCCAGCTTGCGTTCCGCTGTCCAGGTGGTACCTTGTCTTCCTTTTGGTTCATCTCGGTTTATCGTATTTGTCAATATCTTTTTGCGGAAGAGATATCTATTGAAGGCGGCGTCTGGTTTTAGATGCAGTATTTTGAGGTTTTTGGTATTTATAAACCAGGGCAATGTGGTTTTGCGTTTGGAGTCAAAAAAGTGAAAAATCTGTTTTGCCAGCCTGTTTCCGTCCATTCGTTTGAGATGACCATAATACCGTGCCCCCTTCTTACGGATCGTTTCTGTAATTTTCTCTATTTCACTGTAGACTTTGATTTCACTGTAATTCGATCCGATTACACCTCTAACGATTTTGCGCTCTTTCTTCTCTAGTTCTTCGAGGAGTCCTTTGTTAGCATTTAGGGATAGGGTTTCGGCTGCAACATAACTACTGGCTTCAGAACAGTTCCATAATGACCGAGTTTGGTATTTTTGGGCAGGCATTTTTTGTTGTAGATTGAGCGCGACGTTTGATAGGCTATTTTCGAGTTTGCGTACTCGTACTATTTCCGTCATATTTTAATAAATTAATTTATTTGCAGGGCAAATAAGTTGGATTTTAAATTTGAAGATTCAGATTTGGAGACTACTAAACGGGGTAATTGTCTAGTTTGTATTAACGAGGATTTGAAGCAAATTTCTACAGATGAAGTGATAAAAATGCAACAGAAACATTCCACAGAAGTTTATGAAAAACTTTGTTTAAAACATAATTCATAGTGTATATGAATGAAATTTATACAAATTTGATATAAAATATAGATTATTTTATAGATTATATAAATATTATGTAAATAAAGACCATTTATAACATAATTTTTACTTATATCCTTAATTGCCCGAAATATAAGTTCAGCTATCTCTGCCATTAATGCAGCGGTTCTCAAACTTTTTTTGGTGACAGAACCCTTTTAGAAAGTGAAATATTTGAGGGAGCCCTAAACTGGGACTGGGAGGGTGGCCATTTTTGTTAATAATCATGTTAAAATGCAACAGTTGCATAATAATTAAATATGTAATTAGAGGTATTAAACTTTCATATTTTTCTTCAATTGGTTGATATCAGATTTGATAGAAGAGAGTTGAAGTCCCATAATATGTTCCGCGTCCAGTCTATTTCAGTATTTTGTTTTTGTAGCTGCATGGGTCAAAAATCCTGTTTCGCACAAGTGCAGGGTGTTTCAAAAAGAATATACGTGTTATAAAGTATTACTTTGTCCATAGTATCGATCGCTGTGCCTCGGCTCGGCTATTGGAGAACAAATACATAGTCTAGTTTATATTAATAGCGGCTAAATACCGTTACAGCTGTTACAAGCTCTGCGTGCTGATGACAAACGCAAACGTGTGGCATTTTGTAACGAGATTTATGATGCTATTGACAATGATAACATTTTAAACAAACACAATGTTCGAATTTGGGGGCTACAGAATCCACATGCAGTCATTGAACAAGTACAAGATTCGTCCAGTCAATGTGTTTTGTGCGATATCCCGATCATCTGTTACGTCCCATTCTTCTTTGATGGAAACTCGGTTGACGATCAGCATTATCTCGCAATGTTACAAAACTCGTTATTTCTGAGGCTGCACGAAGACAACTTCATTTTTCAACAAGACGGGGCATTTTCAACAAGACGGGTGATATTGTTCGTGTCGCTGATGGAGGACAAATTGAACATCTGTAATCTAAACTTGAGAGGTTCGTAAATATGTGTGTAAAGTTTCATATTCGTATGGCTTAAAGTTTAATAAATATTTGCATGCGAAATACATATATTCTTTTAGAAACACCCAGTATATTGTTGGGAACGGAAGAAGAACATGTGACAAGAAGTGGCTATTCATCACGGATTCTGCACCAAAAATCATTGAGTGGCATCGTTTTGAACAGTGACTCCATACTGGTGTCTGATGACATTTCTAAAAACGATTCATATATCTCGTTTTACATACCTACTTTCGTGCTTTTGCAAGTGGAGTAAAAGAGGATTTTGAATCTATGAATTCATTTTAATTTTTGTATTCTGTTCTTCGGGAAAATACGTCTTAAAAGATGCGCATTGAAGTGAGATATTGGACCAATTTCTTCAAACATACCATCTTGAAACATTTCCAAGTCGCTATCAAACTCACTTACTGTTGTAAAGCTTTCTATTTCTATCTAACAAACACAATTATCCAAAAATTTTCTTTTCTTTTGAAGGCGGTTATTTTATTACAGGCCTGATATTTGTTTACCTTGTAATGATAAATTTAAATCATTCAGTTTTTGATAAATGTCTGCCAAAAAACACAGTTTTTTTATCATACAGTAAGTTTTATCATACAATCTTTCAAATTAAAAGAAATATCTGTAAAAAATGTTTATAAGTTAAATATATCAAATAACCTTGTTAAAGTTTTACCCCAAGATAACCATCTCGCTTCTGTGTGGAGCAGTAGTGCTTTATGTTTGCTGCCATAATCTTCACCCAATAATGAGAACAAATGGGATTGTAGCGGACGTGTTTTGATGAAATTAATTTTTACCGCATCATCCAGAACTAATTTTAGATTCGGTGGCATTTGTTTCATTGCGAGTGCTTGTCTATGCAGGATACGCGCTCTACTTTCTATTCGTGATACTGCTCCTGCTGTTTTACCTATCATCGCCTTGTCCCCATCTGTACAAATGTCGATGACATTCTTTAAATATATTTATTTTATTAAAAATTTCATCTCCGGTAGTGTTCGTGGGCAGCGGTGAACACATAAGTATGTCTTCTTCAAAAGAATTATATCGATATCTCATAATAACCAGCAAGATGGCCAGACCAGCGACATCAGTCGACTCATCCATTTTCAAGATGAATTGTGCTTTTTGTAGACGTGCAACTAGCTCTTGTTTGACATAGCTTGCTATACTATGAATTCGGCGCGAAACAGTATCGTTTGATAGCGGCACATTGGAAAGATGCTTTGCAGATTTATCGTCGAGCATACATTTTGTTATGTCTAACATATGCGCTTCACCTGCTTGTGCAATACGATAGCTAACTAAATACGATGCCTCCATGGCCTTTTCATTGACAGTTTGGGTCGATGCAAACTATAGTTTTTTTTTACTTTTCAATAATTTTACTTTTTTACGTACAAAAATTCTTCATTCTTGTCTTTAAACTCGGGGTGTGCAGTTTCTAAATGTCGGCGCATCTTGGCAAGTACCATGGAACTATTAGGAAGTAGTTTACTACATAACATACAGAGGTGAGCCGGTGGTATAAACAAATCCGAGACTGTTGTGTAAGATTCATCATAGTTCCTTTTTTCGCCTTTGAAACCGTGGAGCCTGACGTAGTTGCATCACTGCATATCACTTTTGAAGTTTTTATTTCAACTTTTTTAAGAGAACGTTCAATTATTCTTATCACTATTTTGAATATACAATAAAAACGAACAAAATGATATTTTCACGAGATACAGGACCTCAAAACAACAAACACAATGTTGCGCAAAACACACGACGTGAATGACGAACGTACGGCTCGGTGTGGCGACCAATAATGTGCGTCTATATCCGCTGTGCCCCGTATTCCGTTGCGTCAAACGTATTTTTATTTTTTTCTCATTATTATCAGTATTCTTGCGGAGCCCCCACAGAGGCTTTGCGGAATCCGAGGACTCCACGGATCACACTTTGAGTAGTGCTGAATTATACTATTACTTCAGGTAAGTCCCAGCCCTGGTTAGGGAGGATGACTTGTGCAGCCTTGGACCCCACAAGAGTTCAACTCATGCATACCCAAATGCTGTATTTATATAATTTTTACTAAACTTGCTATTGAAATCTTCCATTTCCAGACTTCTAAGGTTTTGATAAACTTTTATATTGGTTATTGGTTTGATAAACGTATTAAAAACTAGTTATGACAATAATTTCTTAAATTATGCTTGAATTTCAATACATTTTAATAATTTATTCAATTACTGTAGTACACAAAAAATCAATAAAAAATTATATAAATCTACAAGTAAAGCCCTTCAGGAGTTCCTTCCTTCTTACGATAAAGAACACTTTCCTTAGATTTCTTAAAATCCTCATTCATCACCTTCATTCTTCTCTCTCTTAGAGCCATTAAACCAGCCTCAGTACAAATTGCCTGAAACAATATATATACAATCCAACTTATCTTTTATTTATATTTACTAACCTTAATATCAGCCCCTGACAAATCATCCTTAGCCATAATAAGTTCTTGAAGATTCACATCTTCTGCTAATGTCATTCTGGATGTGTGAATGTTGAAGATTCTCTTCTTAGTCTTCTCATCTGGGAGTGGGAATTCAATTTTTCTATCAATACGCCCTGGACGAATAAGAGCAGGATCCAATGTTTCAATACGATTTGTTGCCATAATAACCTATATTAAATTTCTTCATTCATTAAATCTAATTTTTAATTTACGTTTTAATAATTTTAATTTAACCATCAAATTATAATTTTATCATACCTTGACGTCTCCTCTAGAGTCAAAACCATCTAACTGATTCAGAAGCTCCAACATAGTTCTTTGAATTTCCCTTTCTCCTCCTGAATTCGAATCATAACGTTTTGTACCAACAGCATCAATTTCGTCTATGAAAACAATTGATGGAGCATGCTCTTCAGCAACTCTAAACAATTCTCGGACTAATTTAGGCCCATCACCTAAATACTTTTGAATCAATTCAGAACCTACTACTCTTAAGAAAGTTGCTGATGTTTGATTAGCTACAGCTTTAGCTAATAATGTCTTTCCAGTACCAGGAGGACCATAAAGAATTACTCCTTTTGGAGGTTTAATACCTAGAATTATTAAATATTACAATAAATAATACATAAAACACAAACTTACAAGATTATTAAATGAAATATTCATTTATATTTACCCATTTCTTCATAATATTCTGGATGAGTTAATGGAAGCTCAACAGATTCTTTAATTTCTTGAATCTGAGTATCCAAGCCACCAATATCTGCATATGTTTCTTGAGGAGCCTTTTCTAGTTTCATGACAGTAACCATAGGATCTGTGTCATCTCCCAAGACACCAACAACAGCATGGACTTTGTGATTAAGAAGGACTGAACAGCCAGGTTCAAGTTGATCCTTATCAACAAAAGACAATATGCTGACATAATGCTCACTACCAACTGAGGTGGAGACTATGGCATGGTTGTCATCAATTATTTCTTCCAATGTACCCACAGACATCGGTGTTCCTATAAATACAAAAATTAAAATATTTAGGAATAAAAGAAAATCAGACTTGTGTTACATTAAATTTTTTTTTTTTTGCTTAATTCACTTTTTACCTCGTTTTAGCATAGTAAAAAATATAAATACTGTTGAAAGTGGTTAAATTAATCTTAAAATAAAAAAATATATAAAATACAGATTAAATTTGACATGTTTGAACGGTCCCATTTATCGCGCGCTTTGGATGACGTCACAGCTCTCGTTGTCATTCAGTGTTGTTTACTATTTGCATAGACAGTTAAAGATTTTCTGTTTGAATCGCTATTTCGATAATGGAAAATGCTAAAAAACCATTTTATAGATATTGTCTAGTACTGGAATGCAAAAACACTATTATAAGTACACCAGATAAACTGTTGGATAAAGTCCCAATCGAGGTGTATAGTCCACCCTACCCACATCTTTTGCGCATGCGCTGCAAAATACACTTTCATGTATCTATTTTTGGTAGATTGTACTTAAAAAAAAAAACACTTTCAGTCATTTTTCTTGATCATTTATAATGTCACTATATACCAAAATCGCACTAGGTATTGAAAAACAGTACAGAAATATTGCACAACAAAACAGCACAGTGAATATCGACGCCGATCAATATCATATCGTGCACGTCAAAGTTCCTGTTTCGGTTCGATCAATGGTGATGCGTTTCGGAAATTTGAATTTCGCTCGTATATTTTGCACTTTTTGATTTTGAGTTTTGGAATTAAATACAAACTAAATAAGAAAATATTGGTATAGGTGTAATGTCATAAAGTATCGGGGATAAAAAAAATCAAGTAAATCTAATTCTCTTGCATATATTGGGTATTTGAATCATATTTTTTTTTCATAAATCGAAAGCTCATATATAAGTTTCATAACAAAACTCTTCTTTGTTTTATTTTTTTCGTTGTAATTAAAAAGTTATATCAATTTGAAAATATATTTATCTACGACCACTATTATAATTGCCCAATATTGTACAGATCGTGGATTATGTAAATATATCTTTTGAACTCGGTACCAAAAACAGGCCGGTCGCGTAGTGACGTAAAATGGGAAATTTCTACCCGCGTCTGACTTTGTTGATACAGTAGCTGTAGTAGACAAATATGTCAAATATTAAAAGTTATCGTGCTTGTTTCGTACCATCGTGTGGAGTACTACAAAAAAAAAAACTACTCAAAAAATGTTTTTACATGTCCCACACATGTTAAACGTCGAAACCAATGATTTTAAACAGTGCGCCGAAAAAATCTTAAAACGACGATTTTATAAAGAATGTTTATGTTTGAATGTTAGAATAAAGTTTCTCACTTACGACGTTACAAACAAATTATGGCGCGTTTGGAGTCACGTGATTATTTTAAAAATTTTATCACTTAAATTGTTTATAGTTAATTGAATTTTTTGATTGAACTTTTTCGTGTTACACATCCGAATTATTTATAATAAGGTTTTAAAATACATAAAAAAACCAAAAGAACTCCTCAAAAAAATGTTTTTAAATGTCCCACATTGCTACAAATGTCCCAACGTCGAAACCAATGGTTTTAAACAGTGCGCCGAAAGAATCCTAAAACGACGATTTTATAAAGAATGTTTATGTTTGAATGAAGTTTCGCCCTTTCGACGTCACAAACAAATTATGGCGCGTTTGGAGTCACGTGATTATTTTTAAAATTTCATCACTTTTAAATTGTTTATAATTATTTGAGAATTTTTTTTTAACTTTTTATTTATAATAAGGTTTTAAAATACATAAAAAAATCTATTTTTTTTTTATTCAATAACCCAATTTATTTAATAGATATTTGTATTTACTGTTCATTGAAGTTTAATGCATATTTAATATGTTGAGTGCAAATGATTTGTTTTTGTTTTATTTTGCCAAAACAATAAATGCAGACTCATACTGTCATGAAATTTAAGAAATGCACAGAAAATGAGTCCCAATGGAATGGATTAATGGGTGTTATACTCATGAAAATGCAAATTTGTATAAAGAATCCAGCAAAAACTGAACTGCTTAGGCTATAAGGTCCAGCAGCATCGTGTTTTAATTTCCTAAGTGGTGCCCCAAAACTGCAAAATAAGGTGAAATCCATTGGCCACAAATCACATGAGTATGGGATGTGATTTTTGGCCAATGGATTTCACCTAATTTTGCAGTTTTGGGGGGCACCACACAGGAAATTAAAACACCAATCGTGATATCCTGGAAACTGCATATACAACTACAGTATATGTATGGCTTGACTATAAATGAAAGTGACGCAAGCGGGAGGGCCAGATGGCCATTTTTACGCCGACCGGTAAGTTACCGACAACTCATAAGCCCGCTATGTTAGCATAAATTTCAATGGCCGGTCAGCGCAGCGGTAAGACCTCGGGTTCATAGTACGAGGATCGCTGGTTCGATTCCCCGTGGGGACGCTTTTTTTTACAATTTTTAAAATGACTTTCTTTTATTATTATTATTATTGTTTAACTTTTTAATTGTAATTATTAATTTGTTAATTTAATTATTTTATTAGTAAAAAAAAGCGTCCCCACGGGGAATCGAACCAGCGTACGAATCCTCGTACAATGAACCCGAGCTCTTACCGCTGCGCTGACTGGCCATTGAAATTTATGCTAACATATCGGGCTTATGAGTTGTCGGTAACTTACCGGTCGGCGTAAAAATGGCTATCTGGCCCTCCCGCTTGCGTCACTTTCATTTATAGTCAAGCCCTACATATACTGTAAATTTGGGCCAAATCGGTGATGACGAGTTGACAGGGCCCCCTGTAAGTGAGAGTAGCCAGATATGGCAAGAAAACTAGTGTTGGGCAGTAGCAACATTAACAGTAACTGGTCGGAGTATTTCTAGATATAGAAAGAAAAACGGCACCATATAACATAGTGCGACAAGGACTGTCTTAACCGTTTTAATACTGCGATGAGGAATGCAACAGGAAACCAAATAGCATGACCAAAAGCACAGGCCCTCAGTCCCCGGCAGTTCTTAAGTGATCAGAGGGTGCTAAGAATCTCCAGGCCAGTCTTCAAGAAGATTGCTACCAACAATACCAACAATCTGGTAAAACCCACTCCATCAAAGAGATGAATAGAATGAACATCGAAATTTTAGAAATCAGCGAAATTGAGATGGCCCAATTTTGGAGAATGTCCATATCTACCATGCTGGCAATGACGAGGTCAATCACTACAATGGCGTGGCGTAGCGCTCATAGTAAATACAAAAATCGGTAAAATCTTTTTCCCGGTTTCTGATAGAGTAGCATTTTTACAGCTCAATTCCAAGCCATGTAATGTCATCATCATATGCATGCAGATATATGCAACAACGAGCGATCAGACGAAGCTGTTGAAGCCTTTTACGAACAACTACAAACCGCCCTAAATCTCACTAAAAAGTCAGAAATTACCATTATTATGGGTGATTTTAATGCCAAGATTGGTAGCAGTGTGAGAGAAGACATAGTTGGTAGATATGAATTGAGTATTGCAAATGAACGTGGCGACCGATTACACCAGTTTTTTCAAGAAATGGGGTTCGTTGTCTCAAACACTTTCTTTAAGCTTCCACCAAGACGCCTGTACACTTGCACTTCTAACGCCAATACGGCAGAGAGGATAGTCAGAAATCAAATAGACTTTCTATTGATAGATAAACGTTACAGAAATTGCATTAAATCTGCAAGATCTTACCCTGGGGCAGACATAAATTCCGACCACAATCCGCTTGTAGCAAATATTCAGTTAACTTTAAAAAAGAGTACAGTAAAAGGAAACTACCCTAAACCAGATCTAACAAAACTGAATAACCCAGAAACGCTACCTGAGGTCACAAACGAACTAAATTGTGGACTAAGCAAAGTAAACGTTGTGGAGAATTTCAAAGCACAGACTGTTTGGACCAACATCAAGGAAGCTTTCATAAACGCAAGCTTGAAATTATCTTCAAATGATACTAAGATCAAAAAGAAAGCTTGGAAGACTGATGTTTCATTTAAAATTCTTTATTTCTTGGAAGAGAGACGCTTGAGAAAAGGTAATCCGGAATATCACCAGATGAATTGTGAAATAAAAAATAAAATTAGAATGGCCAAAGAAAATTGGCTTAACGAGCAACGTCGCGAAATCAAAGATCTGGAAACTAAAAATGACACTTTTAATATGCACAAGAAAATTAAGGAATCAACTGGTGTATACAAATCTCGACAAACTGGTATTCTCTTGGATAGTGAAGATAAAATAATTCTTGACATTAATGACAGAGTAGAACAGTGGTGTAGCTATATCATAAACCTTTTTCACGATGAAAGATCGGACACTCCTGAACAATATACACGCAAAGGGTTTAATGTAACTAACAATAAGAAAGAATTCCTGCATGCAGTCTTATTATCAAAAAATAGAAAAGTCCAGATAGAATTTACTCAGAAGTCATTAAAACCTTAAAGAATGAGGAGTCACTAAACGTGATAGTGGAGCTTTTTTATATGGTCTACCGATCGGGCGTCATTCCTTCCGATTGACTTCAATCAACATTTATAACGCTTCCAAAGAAGAGCACGGCAAAAAGATGTAGTGATTATCAACATATCAGCTTGATGAGTCACTTTCTAGAGTCAGAGTCACTAAGGTTTTCCTAAAGATCATGCAGAGGAGAATATATACAAAATGTATCCGAGTCCTTTATGGGCGAATCTCTGATCGGTTTTCGTAATGGATTTGGCACAAGAGAGGCCCTGTTTATTATCCAAGTTTTGGTTCAGAGATGTATTGACGTCTCTGTTCCTGTTTATGCCTGTTTCATTGACTACGAAAAGACTTTTGACAGGGTGCACCACGAAAAGCTTATGAAAATCCTTAAAAGCGTAGGCCGGGATGATAGAGACCTCAAAATAATTGCAAATCTTTACTGGAACCAAACTGCACAAATTTAGGTAGATCAACAGATGTCAGGCGAAGTTCGAATCAAAAGGGGTGTATGACAGGGTTGCATCCTTTCACCATTACTTTTTAAAATTTACTCAAACAAAATATTCGAAGATGTCCTGAAAGAATTTCCATTAATGGCGTAAAAATAAATAACCTTTGGTACGCTGACGACACCGTTATAATCGCGGACTCGTTCGAGGGTCTTCAGATTTGACTTGACCAGGTGGCAACCAATAGTGCCGAATTTGGATTAAATTTAAACACCAAAAAAAAAAAACAAATGGATAGTCATTAATAAGAATCAGGTTGGAGGAGGTATTCTACAGGTACAGAACCAATAAATCGAACACGTAAAAAATCAGTCATTCAAATATCTCGGATGCCAAGTCAACGAAAACTGGGATAATATGCAGGAGGTCCAAGCCCGAATTGAACAAGCCAGATCCCCATTTGTTAAAATGGCGCCCATGTTGTTCCCAAAGTCTGTCACTCTCTGTTCGCATTCGAATACTGTTACTGTTCGAATATTGTTACGTCTTCAGTATTCTCTTTTATGGAATTGAGGCATGGACTCTAACAGATGCCATGTGTAAAAAGCTGTAAGCTTTCGAAATGTAGACGTATCAATGGATGTTGAGAATATCATGGATGGACAGAGTGCACAATGTCGATGTGCTTACAAGAATGTGAAAAGATCTCGAAGTCACGAAGACGAAAGCTGGAATATTTTGGACACATTCTCAGAAACGAAAAATATAGACTTCTCAAATTAATAATAGAAGGAAGGATAGAAGGCAGAAGAGTACCAGGGCGTGGAAAAATACCATGGCTAAAGAATTTGCGACAATGGTATGGTGCGACTACAACAAGTCTCTTTAGAAAAGCAATCGACAAAGCACAGATAGCTCTAATGACTGCCAATGTTCGAAGAAGACAGGGCACTTAAACAAGAATTGTGACAAGAAGTGAAGAGTATGGAGTCAGGGGAATTGTAAAACAATTTTTGATTTTAGAACGATTGTGGTATTGGTATATATTTTTTTAAATTTTTAAACTGTATCGAAAAGAACGAGTTGAAACCTATTATGCTAATAGATTTTTTCAGAAAAGTATTTACAAAGAAGAGGTAAATTATTATGCTAAAAGGTTTACATGTATATTTAGAAAAACGAAATTATAGTGAAATTGAAGATAATTAACCAACAATAATTTATAATGAACATTATAAGTGTCCAAATCTAAATAATGTATGCATTTTAAAAATACTCCTTTTAAGCAATTTACAAGTTTCAAGACAAAAAGATTCAGATTAAAGAGTCTTTGTTCAAATATTTCAATGCTTCACAAAACAGATACTTTATAGGTTAGAATGATAAGCTGAATAATAAAGGTATTAATTGTACAAAACAAGTACATTTTGTATTAATTGATAATAGAACAGAATGTTACCTCTCAAATCATCGACTTTAGATCTTTCTTCCTCATTCTTCTCTTCCTGGGGCTTAAGACGTTCCTGGTTACGAATGAATTCCTCTTCCATGAGCAAGTAATCCTTAATACGTTCCAATTTCAGGAGTTTCAATCTACATCTAGTGTGAGGAGTAACTGCAGGTAATTTCAAGGCAGTATCAGGCCCCTTCGTGCGCCTCTTCTTTTTGCCAACACGAGTGGGAATCGGAGGCTCATATTTTTTCTTCTTGTCCTTGTCGTCTTTTTTGTCATTGCCACCCGGCCCGGATTGGTTTTGACCCTATTATTTTAAAATAAGGAGTATTTGGTTTATTTATTATTCGATGGAAATCTTACCATCTTATTCAATTGAAGCTAATGACAATCTGAATTTTGTTCAACAACAAAATCACAGAGTCATCTCGTATATATGTTAGGGAGTTTTAGTTTGCTGCCTGGTCATGTATTTTAAGCAGTGCTGCCAACGTACTTTCCACAGTTTGATTTTTAATTTTCAAATTGAAAATACATATGTAAAGGGTGTTTTTTTTAGGAGGCATATTATCAGAATGAGCCTTTTTTTATTTGGTTTAGATAGTAGACAATCCAACCCATTACATATCCACCAATAAAATAGCTCTAATCTGAGATTCTAAACGAATCAAAACTGATTATACAGACAATGCAACTCAAGATATCCTCGAACCAAATAGCTCTAATCCGAGATTCTAAACCAATCAAAGGTATTATACTGAGAAGAAGAATTTGTGAGTGGCGACTGCGGCGGAATCCAAATTTTTGCCCAAAGTCGATTAAAAAGCCCACCCCTCTACCCCAACAAATTTTGATACAGCCATTTCGGACCACCTACACCACTGCGTTACAACGAAACAAAATGAGCAGGTTTGGAAAATCAATATTGGCTGATGTCCTAACTTGAATTTCTATCTTCTCATTTAATTTTATTGTAATAATTACACTGTTATATTTTGTTTTGTTTCCTTGTATGACATTTCCCGCATTGGTCGATTATACGGACTGAGTTTACGTAGATGGAACTCGAATCGAGGTACCACAGTTCAAATATATAGGATCATTGGTCACGGAGAAGGAAGTGGCGTCGACAACCGCAGTTCATAACCGGATCGGCTAGGCAACAACAACATTCGCTTCACTCAAGAAGTGCATATGCAAGCGAACAAATATTATACTCAAAACCAAAATACGCCTATATTGGACGCTGATCCTCCCAATTTTGCTTTACGGATCAGAAACAGGGACATTGCTCAAGTCGGACCACAACAAGCTCGAGGCCTTCCAAATGCGATGCGATCCGTGTCTCACTCCGCGAACGCCTGCGATATGAGACTATCAGAGAGAGAAAGGTGACCTTTCGGACAACAGACACCAATCGCAGAGGAAATTCAAAAACATCGATAACGTGGTTGGGCCACATCTGTAGGATGGGCGACAATCGACTACCGCACAAACTCCTATGGAGAAAACGTCCCGATTGGAGGAAACAACAAGCACTGAAGGAGACGTGGTTAAAACAGCGACATGGTTGATATGAATGCGACAAGCACTGAAGGCGACATGGTTGAAACACAGAGAACGATATAAAGAACCAGCGACTGACAATAACCGAAAGCAAGAACCATAGCATGGTTGAAACAGTGAAGGCGACATGGTTGATTTGAAGGTGATAAGCACTGAAGACGACATAGTTGAAACACAGATAACAATCTAAGGAACCAGAGACTGACAACAACCGAAAGCAAGAACCACCGCATGGTTGAGACACTGAAGGCGACATGGTTGATATGAAGGTGACAAGCACTGAAGACGACATGGTTGAAACACAGAGAACGATCTAAAGAACCAGCAACTGACAAGAACCATAGCATGGTTGAAACAGTGAAGGCGACATGGTTGATTTGTAGGCGATAAGCACTGAAGACAACATGGTTGAAACACAGATAACAATCTAAGGAACCAGAGACTGAAAACAACCGAAAGCAAGAACCATCGCATCGTTGAGACACTGAAGACTACATGGTTGATATGAAGGTGACAAGCACTAAGGGAGCCATGGTTGAAACACAGAGAACGATCTAAAGAACCGGCGACTGACAACAACCGAAAGCAAGAACCATCGCATGGTTGAAATACTGAAGATGAAACACAGAGAACGATCTAAGGAACCAGACACAGACAACAATCGAAAGCAAGAACCATCGCATGGTTGAAACACTGAAGGCAACATGGTTGACATGAAGGTGACAAGCACTGAAGGCGACATGGTTGAAACACAGATAACGATCTAAAGAATCAGCGACTGACAACAACCGAATGCAAGGAACACCGCAACCGATCGTCTAGCATGGAAGTGGTGAGTAGAGCACGGAATCCACCGGCATTGTAGCCAATACGCTGCAATACTTGTTTATGTCATTTTCAATTCGTAGCTTTTGAGACGAAAATTTCGAGATTTTTTTTAGGCAAATACACCGAATTAAACTGACAAAAGAGTTCGACCACGAATTGTTTGGCTACACAATCGAAGGAAAACCAATTATTATTTATTGCATAGCCGGCACTTGGAGAGGAGGCCGACATCGTAGCCAATATTGGCAAGAGTCCGTCCACTCGTATTGGGTTTGATAATTTACTTTAATTAATTATGAAAAATTATTCGGGCCATAAGGCCATAACCAGTGGTGGTGCCAGGAATTGGACTATGAAAGTTCAATTTTCGACTACTTATTCAAGCATTTATGGGCTATGTGATGAATAGCTCGCTTAATATTCAGTGCTGGGAAAATGTTAACAATGGGCTCGCTGCCGATGACCGGCACCTGGGGAAGGTAGCGAATTTTTTAAACCTTTTACCCCTCAAACGCTTTAGACTTAAGCATATCCTCGATTTTAGCTTCATAGCAAACAGCAGAATCCTTCAAATCATTAATAGCGTTAATATACCGAGCAAATTAAAGAATTTGCTTAAACAATGTAAATGTTACGACTTTGCAAGGCTTCTGAACGGTAAGCGAATTCCTGTGAAATGTAGATCATGAAAGCTAAATCCTTAAGAAATTCCAAATTGATTTAATAATCCAGAAGTTTTGTCATTAGTTTCAAAATGTTTGCATAATGCGGGATAATTTTTCCAAGCCGCCAAGTGCATACGCTACAAGCTGCCCATTTAGGTCCGAACATGCGACCGATTTTTATAATTCCCCCCCCCCCCCTATTTTTGTGTATATATGTACATTCTTGTCACTAAACGAGAACCAGATAAATAAAATTGTTTTTAAGATCATTTCTATCTATTTAGATTAAGTGAATAACCATATGTTTAAGTGAATCATCTATTCACTTAATCTAAATAGAAAGAAATGATCTTAAACACAATGTTATTTATCTGGTTCTCGTTTAGTGACACTAATGTGTACCGGGGCTAGAAATAACATACAAATGTCTGTTGTATAATTCAATATCCTGCGTGATTTGTTTGGAAGTCTTAATAAGACTTAATATTATAGAGCTACGAACAGGTTGAGTCTATGTTTTTATTGTAGATTGGGATGGTGGAAACAGTGAAAAGTTAATTTTCAAAAAACTATCAATGGGATCGCAGATTTATAAAAAAATTAACAATGGGCTCGCCAATTTATAAAAAATTTTACAATTGGACAACGCACAAGCCCACTCCAGCACACCCCTGTTAATATTGTCTTCCAGTGCAGGAATCGTTGGCTTATCCCAAAAAATTCAAATATCTCCACAAAGAATATTGGAAATGAATTTCAGAATTTGCAGGCGTTGTTCCATAGCAACTGAACAACGAACACAAATCAGCTGCAAAAAGAGTTGCCAATTCTAAAAACAAAACTCTTCCCCAAATTAATATAAAAATAATTATGCCACCTTTAAGAAATGATGTGAATGTATGCAAGAATAAGATAAACAATTCCATATTGTTAATAATATTATTTATTTAACATTAATAATCCAATTATTCAAGGTAATAAAAAAATATGTAGAAGAAAATCATTAAAAATGTAAAATATGATTCTCCCATCATTCTCCCAACAGTTTAGTGCACAGCACGTATTAAATATAAAAAAAAAACTATACCTAACATAAAATTATACTTAAAACTACTACAATAAAAATAGGCACAAAAAGAAAAATAACAATCACCTTAAAACTGCTTTTTTGAAATGAATGAAAAATAAGTTTGTATAAGACAAAATATAATCATGCAGTTGTGAATCTTCAGTTATTATTCAGTTCATATTCTTCCTTTTTTGTTTGCTAATAATTGTTTGGAATCCTGTCGACGGTTTCGTTTTGGATTGTATAAGGTTCTATTTTTAAAATCATTAGAAGGGAAAGTTTCTGTGTATTGCTGAAGTTTTTTACTTAGTTTCTGTTCACCTTTCTTATTATTCTTTGAAGGTTTTGTAGCAACTTCATCGATTTCCCAATCAGCAGCTGGATTCATTTTTACACTGGGTGCAATTTTAATCTTCTTCTTTTTAATTGTTCTTGAATTCTTTGGATCAATAATTTCAGAAGAAGTAACTTTAGGGCTACTATTAACAACAGCAGCTAAGATATCTTCTGGTAAGTATTGTACATTAGTACCAGGCTGAATTGCCTTCGTTTTCTTAGATTTTATTTCTTGCACAGAATCTGGCTCTGTAAGGGATGTTCTTGATTTCTTCTTTGGTTCAATAACTTCAAGTAGTTCTACTGATTTTCTTTTATTCCTGTTGGAGTTTTCAGAGATTGTGAATTTAGGCAATGCACTTCTTCTTCTTTTTCCATCAGGACTTTCAGATAAAATGGTGAATTGCTCTTGAAGAGAATACCGTTTTTTAGATTTTGATGGGCTGGAAAAGCTAGGTTGGGAAATTTCAATAGAAGGTATTATTACTTCTTGTACATCAATTTGTCTTTTGGTAACTTTTCTGTCAGCATCTTCAGAACTATTCGAGTTATTTGCGTAATCCAAAGAAACATTTAAAGATATCTTTCCAGTTTTATCCTTGATAGAAGAACAGAAAAAATCAACAGCCTTTGAAATTTTCTCATTAATTTCAACATCAGTTGATTTAGTGAGAGGTAGTTTATCTTGAATGCTAATAGATGTTTTTCTTTTAGATTTCTTCCTATTAGATTTCGATGTTGAAGTATCTGCAGAACTATTGTTTGGTGTATCAGATAATAATTTTAATTCAGTCTTAGTTTTTACCTCATCTTCAACTATTTTTTCACTTTCAATTTCTTCAATATCATAAATTTCATTATTTTCAGTAATTGGGTTGTGTGGTGATATTACTATATTTTGGATGATATTTATTTTTCCTGTATTCTCTTCAGAGTCCACATTTTCATCCTCTGTAACTTCAGGAGCAATGAAATCTTTACTTCCATCTTTCTTCTCAGTTTTGTTTTCCTCTTCACTATCAGAAAGGACAAAAATTCTTGATTTTTTCTTAGTTTTATCACCCTTCCTCTTTTTAGTTTTCTCTTCGCATAAATCATATTCATTACCAGATAATAATTCTCCACTTACATCGTCATCGATGAATGAATCATTTTCATAATCTTCTTCATCAATTAAGTCACACTCTTCTTCTGTATCTGATGAATGTAAAGATTCGCCTTCTTCAATAATGTCATTACTATGTGAAGGAGAAGATTCAGGACTACCCTCCACAGCTTCATAATCAACAAAATCGCACACTGACTCAACAAAATCTTCATAACTCTCATCACTATTTATTTCTTCTTCATCTTCAGATACCAGCTGCGTTGTAATAAGATCAACAGCCAATTCATCACCATCTTTAGAATCAGATTCACCAGAATAGCCTTCCATTTCATTATTTTCATCAGTCTTTTGTTTTGTTTCTTTTGATTTACCTTTAGATGATAAAACTACATTTGAAAATTCTTCTTTATTGGAAGGCTCATCTCCAAATAGATCATTTTCAATTTGTCGTTTTTGGCTTCTACGTTTTTCTTTCTTTGGAGTTTTATTAGAATTAACCTCATTTTCAGTTATTTCTCTTTGTATAGAATTAATAGAGATATTAGTGATTTCGTTTTCATTGTTCTCTACAGTTTCTTCTTCCAATGCCTTTTTGACTCTCTTACTTTTTTTTGTTTCTGTAACAGGTGATATCTTTTCTAGTTTTTCTTCCTTATTGCTATCTCCAACAAACTCAACTTCATTGCTTTCCTCTTCCTTTAATATAACATTTGCTTTTTCTTCAGCTTCTTGTTTCTTTAAAGACTTTCTTTTCTTTTTAGAAGAAGGTAGAGGAGTCTGGCAAGGAGAATCTGTTACTTCAATTTCTTCCAAAGTTTCTCTTTTTTGGCTCATTCGTTTTTCCGTTTTGGATATTTTACTATCATTACATATAATATCAGTCTTCGATGTAACATTTTCATCAACTAATTCAATATCCCGTTTAATCCTCTTACTTCCTTTACTAGATATTATTGGTGATTTTGCAACTGAATTTTCTTGATCATTAATCACTTCCACATCATTAGTATTCTCCACTTGCATTTCAACAGGTTCATTCTCAATTTTTGGTTCTTCACCTTCATTTGTCATTTGTGATGGTATAGTTTTAGAATGTTCTTTACCTTTCATATTTATGTCATCAAACTCAACTTCATTAGTACTTAAAACATCAGTTTTAGATGCAACATTTTCATCATTCATTAATGCAATGTCCCGCTTGATCCTTTTACTGCCTTTATTAGGTCTAGTAGAAGATTTTAAAACTACAATTTCTTCACCAGCACTATCTTGACTTTCCAAATCAACAATTTCATCCTCAATTATTGACTCTTCAATTTTTTTATCCATTTTTGATGATGTGGCTTTACATTCTTCTTTGGTAGTATTTGTGTCATCCTTAATTTCTATGGTCTTACTTTTACGTTTATCTTTCTTACATTTCTTTTTAGGACTTATATTTTCTACAAATTCTGCTTGAACCTCAAGATTTTTTTCATTGATAAATTCAACATCATTACTTTCTTCTGGTTCACCTAAAACTTCTGAAGAATCTTCGTCAATTTCAATGATTTCTTCACTACCAACACTCTTGCTAAGAGATTTTCTAGCACATTCTAACATTTTTTTACTCCTCCTCTTTTTTTTCTTGGACTCGTTGCGAGTTTGACAATCTTCATTGCTGCCTTTATCTGATTGGGAACTCTGGTTAATTTCTGACTCGGTATTTAGATTAGGTGAATCATCTGTGGATGAAGTTTTTAGTTTAAGGCTTTTCCTTTTTGGTGATTCGGAGACACTGGCCACGTCATCATCTACAATAATAACAGTTTCATCTACTAAACTTTTAACAAGCTCTGGGTTCTTATAAGCAGAAGGCAATTCTTCTTTCTCTTGGGACTTCTTGTTTTCGCTTTCAACGTTTTGCTCAACAGAGCTTTTAACTAATTTTGGACTTTGAGTATTTAATTTTTTATCACATGGTGATTTATTTTTATTTCCCATGGCGTTTTCTTTCAAATCCACTTGAGAATTTTTGTTTGGTGTTTCTTCTGTATTTCTGCTCAACCTCTTCTTTTGGCTATTAGTTATTACAGGACTTTCTTTCAGGTTTTGTTTCTTTTCAGGAGTGGATGATGATTCCTTTGAAATATGACTGGTTTGCACAGTATCTTTTTCATTGGATGTTGCCTCCAAAATTTCTTTCTTTGTTTCATCTTCATGTTCCTGCACACACGTAGATTTCTTATTGTCTTCTTCAATTAAGCATTCCTCAGAAGATTTATTCAATTTAAGGCTCAACCTCTTAGTTTTTGGACTACCTTTTATAATTGTTACTGCAGTTTCAACATCAATAACTTCACTAATGTCTGCTGCTGGGTCTGTTTTCTTTTGCTCTGAAGACAAGTCACTTTGAACGCGTGTTGGACTTGATTTTGGTGTTTCTAAAATTTTAGTTATTTCTTCTTCATCCAAATCTTCTTCCTCCAAAACTTCTTCAGTTACTTCATCTACAAAGGAATCAAGAATCTTGCTTTCATCTGAAGCTTTTTCATCAACTTTATTTATAATTGGTTTAATTTTTTTTATAGGGCTGCTAGAGAATTCTTTCTCCTCCTCTATTAATTTACTAACATTTCCAAGTGATTTTCTTGTTGTAGACACCACATCTTCACCAATTGACTTTGAAAGAGAAGAATCTAGATTAGAATATTCAGCGTCCTTATCTTCACTGGAAGATTTAGTTTTAGATGAATTTAAACTTATTCTCGGTGTACTTGTATTCATTTTACTTTCAACTGAGAGTACAGAAAAATCTTTAATTTTATCTGAAGCTGTCTTCTCAGGAGAACTTAATGGGGAAGCCAAATTTTCTTTATCAGAATTATCACTTCCTCCAGTTGTATTTAATTTGTCACTTCCTTTAGACTTGTTTTCATTTTTCTCTAGACTATTATTGGATGCAGGTATGGAAAGATTTAAATGAAAGGAACCATCAGATCCAAACGTCATTTCTAGTGGATTAATCAAAAGTGGATCATCAGTTTTCTTTTTAGAAATTTTTGGTGATTTAAAACTGGACTCATCTTTTAATTTCGATTTATTCAAATTCTCACTTGATAAAGATTTTAATTTATCTGTGTTTGGTGTTAATACTTTTACACTTTCTGAAAATGATTTTGATAATCTAGATTTTATAGTCATTGGAGATTGATTTTCTGGTAAAATTGTAACTGATTTGTCTGCAGGAACACTAGATGATACCTCAAGAAGATCCATGCTTTCCTCAGTATCCTCCTCTATCTTAGCTTTAGATATATCTTCACTTTCATCAATAGTAAGTTCTTTACTGCTGTCTTTTTTAGCATCATGATCCAAATCCTTATCTTCTATTTTTGATTGATTTATATTTACATCTCTCTTCGGTGATTTAATTACTTCTTCAATTTTATTATTCTCTTTAAAATCTTTTTTAAGTGATTTAGTTGATTCATTGATTTTAATTGTTTCTTTCAAATCATTTTTAGGCGACTTAATTGCCTTTTCAATTTTACTACCTTCAGATTTCAAACTTCCTCTAGGAGACTTAGTTGATTCCTCAATTTTTATATCCTCTTTCAAAACTTTTTTAGGTGATTTTATTGATTCCTCCATTTCAACATCCTGTTTAGATACAGCTTCCAAACTTCTTCTAGGAGACTTAGTTGATTCCTCAATTTCAATATCCACTTTCAAAACTTTTTTTGGTGATTTTATTGATTCCTTCATTTCACCATCCCGTTTACATACAGCTTCTAAAATTACCGCAGATTTATTTTCATTATGTTTTTTGTTTACACTGTCTTCACTGTTATCTTCTACAGTCAATTCAAAATTTTCTTCTTCAACATCTTTATCAAATAGAGTTTTAACTGATTTTTCATTGTTAATTGAAGTTTTATCCAAGGGACTTGTTTTATCAACAGAAAGTGACTTTTTGGGGCTCTTAGATCGTATGTTGGGACTTTCTTTATTTCGTGTAACAATCTTTTCCTGTGATTCCTCTGTAAAACTGGTTTCTATTATAGGATTTAGTTCTTGGATTTTAGCTTTTTTAGAATTCACTTCTTCTAAAGCTGCTTTACTAGGTCTACCTCGACGACCCGGCGTTTTCTTGACTTCAGTTTCTAATTGAGTTAATTGTACAGTGAGAACGCGTTTATCCAGGGCATTTCCATCATCACTTTCTTCAACTGACGCACGACGACTGAGTGAAGTTCTTCTTGCCCGTGTTGCTGGTTTCTTCACTTCATCTGTTTCTTCAATAGGAACTAACGGAGCAATTTTTTCTGTTACTGAAGTTCTACGTCCCCTTGGTTTTACAGGTTCTGCTTTATCACTCGTTGGTGAAGTGCTTTGACCTCTTGATGATCTGCGACGTCTAGTAACTGTCGATGGTGTTGTTGACTCAGATTTATCTTCCTCAGTTTTAGTAACAGAAGCTAAAAATATATTTTATTATTATTTTTGTCCGGTTAGGGTTTTATAGACATTTTAGTAATATATTTTTTGAACATAAATTATATTATTCTTCCTCTGGCCCATAACAAGTTTTATAGGAGTGAAATCTATGAATCAAAATATAATTCCAACTTAATGAAACATTTTACATAATAACTTGACAATGAGAAAGATTACAATCGTACACTGTATTAATGGCAATCCCTCAGTAAAAGTACTTTACCTTTTCTACATCTTCAATTTTTTGTTTACTGCTGATTTTTGTGAATTTATATTTGTACTTACTGATCCGCCAAGTAAAGATTGTTGCCATCTATACCAAATTTGACTTATTTGTTTACCTTTACTGATCCATTTACACTTGCTTCTAGCAAATAATGATATGATTACTAATGATTTTTGTTTTTGAACTTCAGAAACTTATTCACAACTCATTATGTGGCCACACTGGTATTTTTAGAAATGGCATGACAATGTGTGATTTTTAAACAATAGAGTACTGGTGGAAGTTGACCTCACATGTTCAAACTTTTTGACAATATGCCAATGTCTATTTTGACGTGGGTAACTCGATGGAAAACACCTTTCCATAAATGAAATTTATTGATTGAAAATTTTGTGCGCATGCGTTAATTTTCGCCATATCATACGTCAAAATTGCCGGAACGTTTTGACGTGTAAAGCCGGTGTTATATTAGAACCACGCCGCGTCGCAACGCGTGGGATTGCAATCGGCTACATACATTTAGTATGAACGTGCATTAGCTCAGCTCCGCGTGTCGCCGAGCGAGCTGACGCCACGCAGACCACTCGATTTCGATCGGCGTGGCATCGCTGGTGGGGGAGGTAACGCGATGGCTTGCTCCGCGCTAGTATAATCACCACGTGGCTACGCGCATTCCGGCGCAGTGTGTAGACGAGCAAGCAAGCAGACGTCTACCACATTTCAGTACGCGCGCAAGATGTCCGCAGACGAACTTATTGAGCTAGTAAGAGAGTATAAATTGCTCTTGTCTGGAACTCTTGTCTTGTTGTAGATGGTAACTACGCTCCGGAATAATCATTAAACCATCTATTTGTAAAATAGTTGTATCGTTTTCGTTGAATAAACTTTGTTGTTATCCGCAATGGTTAAAAGCCGCAATAATTATGCTCTAAAGCCCGAACATAATATGCCCTGAAGCCCTAAGCTCTGGACTTTGTAACAATGACATTAATATTTTCTGAATGCAAATATTTCATGAAGAAAATTGAGGAAATAAGAGCTTTACACCCAATTAGCAACAGGCTAAGATATTTGAAACAATTATTTTAACGAATTTGTAAAATTTGCTGTAAAAGAGTCGGAAGAGAACACTGCAAATAGGTGCGGACGTTTACGCGGTCGCCACTGATCTGACACAAAAATTAATCAGCACGTGCGGCGACGCGACACTGTAGTATAATCACCAGTCCGTTACGTTACGACACGCGACGCGGCTCTAATATAACCCCGGCTTAATTATATATGAGCCCGAAACTTTCATATTCCCGCCTTACAAACTTGGCGGATGCGCATGCGCTTAACTAACTGTAAAAAGATCTATACAAAATTGCAATTCAAATTTCAAGATAACATTAAGTTACAGGAAATGGACTCGGACTGGGAAATGGAAACTGGACACTTAATTTTGGACAGAGGGAGTATTTTATATTAAATACATAATATTCTTACATTTTCTGCTTCTTTTGGCTGGGGTTCCAACTGTTTCTTTTACAGCTGTTGGCGAATTGCTAGCAGCCCTGGTGATCTTCGTAGTACGTTTAGGTGTGCTAGGTCTTTCCTCTGTATTATCTTGTGACAGAGAAAGTCTTTTTCCCTTGCCTATTTTTGCCACTGGTGGTGCTTCTACAGCGGTGGCAGAATTCCTCCGTCCACTTATGGGAGTGCCTGTGCTGGAGGATATACGTGATGATCTACGTAGTGGAGATGCAGGAGCAGATTCTTCCATTGCAATAATTGGCTTACGTCCAGCCATTTTTACTATAGGGAAAATTTCATTTTATTGGAGGTTATAATTTACATTAATACCAATTTATTTATAAACAAAACTGATGATTTGATAAATTTCTATATAGTAAGATTGATTAATAGAAAAAAAAGAAAAGAAGTACAAAAACATTTTCGGGAAGTACCCAGCACATAATAGGATGAACCAAAATGGTGTTACACTAATAGAATTACCATTTACACATGACATGATCTTAAAATCCACAGCATTCAAGAAATTACCAAGGAAACAGAAAACATGGATTTCATGCAACCTGCTCTTAAGAGAATTTCTATTAGATCATATAGTGGTTAAAAGGAAATTTAATAAAGAAATAAAAAAATGTCAAAGTACTCAGGGGTGCTAACTTAAATTTTGATCACTATCTTTCTAAAATAAAACTCAGAATGATCCCCAATAGGAAAATCCGCACTAACCGACTAAAACATAGAAAATACGATAAGTATTATATATACTCAAAAGAGTTTTCAATCGCCAATGCAGATTTACAAAATTAAGGCTGGAAACAACAACTTGCTCCACTTACTAAAATTAAAAAACATGCATGGTGGACGAAAAATTGTAATAATCTCATTGAACTAAGAACGAAAGCATGGATGGCATCAGTGATAATCACAGAAAAACGACCATACAAACAAACAAACCCATGGCGCTACAGCCCAGGACCAGTGTTGGGCATAATTCAATTAATTTTTTAATTGTAGAATCAAACAATTACAATTTTAATTGCAACTAAATAAATTGCAATTAATTTAATTGAATTAACTGTTTAATTATGAGATGCAATTGGAATCAATTGCAATTAAATCCATTAATTGTGGTTTACAATTAATTTAATTGCAATTAAAATTTTAATTGTTAGTTACAATTAACTTAACTTGGCGGAGGGTCTATTTGTTTCTTAAATAATAATTGTGGGCCAAAAATATTTATACAAATTTCGTGCGGAAATGATTTTACAGCGCTCCAGCGAGTATAATAAACATCTTCTAACCGACATTTATTAATTGTATTTGTAAAAGTGTATCAATCAATTAACAATTAATCAATTGTAATTGCAAAATTTTACAATTAACAATTAATTAATTGTTAATTGTGATGTATTGCAATTACAATTAATTATTTAAATTGTTAATTGCAATTAAATCTCGCAATTTAATTGTTAATTGTTTTCACAATTAATTTTTGCCCCACAATTAAACTATGCCAAGACGGGCCTTGGCCTTCTCCCACAACCTACACTTGTGCTTGGTGTCTTGATCTTAGACACAAGTGTAGGGGAGCCCTTACAGTTTTTAACGTGGATGGCGCGCTACTAATCGGGGGGGTTTCGAGGCAGATTTTTACTGCGATGCCAGACTTTGCCAGAGCCATTTGACTTTGCCAGAGCCATCTGCAGGAGAACGGTGGCATATTTTTCACAATGTCCAGGATTTGAACCCGGGACTTACGGCTCTGAAGTCTGACACCTTAACTAATAGATCACCACCGCCTCGAAAAACGATCATAACAGACAACATTTCTTATATGTTTGTGACTGAAATTAGTGATTAAAAATCTTAAGAGAATCAAAAAAGCTTGTGATGATCACATACTTATGCAAATTAATGAAGACTTTCACAGAAACAATGTACGAAACTTTTATAAGAATTTTAAGAAGAAATTGAGTAAGATCCCCAAACTCTACAACTCCAGGATAAAGAAGGAAATGTTGCCCATAACAACAAAGACAACTGCAAAGTAATAGCAGAATATTTTGAAAATCTCCTTAACTGTGAGGAATCCATAGAAAAGATGGACTTTCATATATTCCCCATCAACCAAACCTGACTCAGAACCTCCAACCATTGCGGAACTCCATTCAATAATATGGAATCTTAAGAATTATAAGGCTTCAGGAGAAAATCAAATCACAGCTGAATTTTGGAAGAATATTAACGAAAATGCTATACAGTCTCTCAGAAATATCTTTGAAGAAATTTGGATACATGAAAGAATCCGAGATGACTAGAAAATAGCCCTTATATATCCACTTCATAAGAAGGGATCCAGAACAGACCCTAACAACTACAGAGGGATATCTCTCCTTGACGTAACATACAAGATATTCTCCACAGTCCTACTACACAGGGCAGAACCTCAACTAGACCAGCAAGTTGGGGAATACCAATCGGGTTTCAGGAAAGGGAGATCCTGTCCGGAACAAATTATCAACCTCAAATATATTATGAACTAGCAAAAATCATGGGTTATGATTTTCATTGACTTTCAAAAGGCATATGACTCTATAGATATCGGAATCCTTATTCTTGGTCCTGAAAGAACTAGACCTCGATAACAAAACTAAAAACCTAATCAGAGAAACATTAACTAATACATTCTCCAAAGTTAAATGGGGGAAAACCACCCTTTTCGAGATTAAAACTTTTAGATATTATGGAAAATCCTATTACCAAAAAGATCACTTTCGTAATAAAAAAAACAAAGCCTCTTTGGTTTAAGGAAATAGAGAAAGACCTTGTAGAACTCTCCAGATCCAAAACTGAAAGTCGTAGATTGAAATGCAGATTCCCGCTTGATCTGGTGATATGAGTGATATTTACCACTGGATAAATACTTACAAGAGTTGAGGATATTACACTTAATTTACTTATAGTCGTTAGATAAATTGTAAATAATCCAGGAGAATTTCTAAAAAAAAATTTGTAGATAAGTTGCGGAAAATCAATTGTAGAACCTGATAAAACTTAAACTTAAGTTCTATAACAATATAATCAAACATTTGTTTTCATGTGGATCTCTACTAGTAAAAAGTCTAAAAAACTTAAAATTGCGACGAACCTAACCTAAATTTTGGCGCCCCGGACAAATAACCTGTTTGTGTACGAAAAACGAAACTTGTGGTCGCAGCGAAAAACCTACACTTAAAGAATTATTAACATAAATGGTTTAAGAACAGAGCATATAACTGTTGTTGCGTGTTAACAGGCTTGTATCTTGAATATTAGCTCACAAGTGGAGACAAAAAATCTGGCGAGAGATAACTCATTTCTTAATCCTAGATATACCAACAATTTGACAATGTGAGATATACCAACACCAGTTAAAATGATTGGTCTTACAAAAAATGTTTGGTAGGGTTTCCAGTCTTTATATATCTTTTATAAACAATAAATTACTTCAATTTGGTGAATTGTAATATGTTAAGTATATTAATTATAAATTTATTCATTAGTTAATTGAAACCTAAAAATTCCTAAACAAAAATTAATTGTCATGTGATTCTATGTCCACAACATAACATTAGCAATTCGAAATTTTATTTCAATTCTGAGTATTGAATTTGCTACAATTGTTCGCTTACATATTTTTTGTATGCATTACTAATAGTCATGGTTACAATGTCCTATTATACAATGTCCTATTACAATATCCTATTATTACAATGTCCTATTTGACACCATTTACGTGTTTGAAGGGTGCTACTTGAACTTGATATATCAGCTGCTATTATATCAGCTGCTGTTATATCAGCTTCTTGTGGTATTTTCATAAAATCTGGTATGCAGAAGCAAGTTCTTCAGCTAGAACAGTGGTGCACAAACCATGGGTCGTGACCCCCAGAGGGGTCTTTAGAGAATCTTTTTGGGTCATCGAATTCATAAAAAATTGAACGCATTTTGTGTGTAAGTATTGGGTAGCAGTAAATAGTCAATATAAAGTAATTTCAAAAACATTGCTATTTTTAAACATAATTTTGTCAAAAACTAATTTGGGGATTTGTTTCAAACTTTGTAGAGATGTTGGTAGAATTGTACCGGAATATTTAGCAAATTTAGCAAAAAACCTAATACTTTAATATTTATTTCAGCAAATATTGCATTTTTTTTGTAAATTCTACCTTGAAAATCAAAGTAGTAACATTGATATTTTCAAAGTTACATAAAGTAACAGTGCACGTACAACGTTTGTGCATTTTAGTCTGATTATTACCTAACACATACATTTTTTTTTTCTTGTATGGTGGTACAAAACAAAGGAAATAAAGACCCAAAACATGCTACAAAAGCTTCAACGGCTTGCGTGCTTGGGTATAACAGGAGCGATGCAATCTACTCCAACCACAACAATGGAAGTTCTGTTGGACCTACTTCCACTGCACAAACAGGTAGAAAAAGAAGGTCTTCTCAGTGCTCTAAGACTAAGTACATCGTATATTCAAAGACACATGAAAATAAGGGAACAAATCGGAGAGAAATTTCTGAAGCAGCCCTGGGACGCAATGTCTACAGAATACGACTTTGACACAGCCATTGAAGTGGTCATCAATGACCGCCAAAGCAGTGTTCAAAGAATCGAAAACCTGAAAGACAAAGCGTCCATGTGGTACACCGACGCATCAAAAACTGCTAAGGGTACAGGAATTGGCATATACAGCCGGAGTCACTGGGAGTCCACGGCATTGGGCCAGGCTCCCACGGCACTACAGGCTGAAATTATAGGCATTGAAAGATGCGCACAAATATGTCTAAAGAAACCCCTTAAAGGTGTGCAAATCTACATCCTAACGGAGAGACAGGTAGCTCTAAGGAATTTAAAAGCTCACAACTTTAATTCCAAAGTAACCTGGAATTGTAAACAAACCCTAAAGCAACTGGTGAAAGGTAACAGACTCACGCTAATGTGGTCACCGGGTCATTTATGGGAATGAAATGGCCGACGCACTCGCCAAAAGCGGGGCCGAGGTTCCCTTCTTGGGCCCGGAGCCAACTTGTGGGCTTACAAAGGCCCACTTAAGGCAGGGGGCTAAGAAATGGGAAGAAGAGCAAAAGCAAACCCACTGGAAGAACACGCCAGGACAGCGGCAAGCTAAAATGCTCATAAACTATTTTGCCGCAATAACGCAGCAGATGCTAAGCTTCTCTAAAAGAGAAATCAAAACTTTGGTAGGCATACTCACAGGACATTGTCTGGTGAGATATCACCTATACAAAATGGGAAAGGCAGAGGAAGTTGCCTGTAGATTATGTGAATCAGATGAAGAAACCGCTGAACACATAATGTGCACATGTGTAGCACTAGCACACATAAGGCTTGCCCACTTCGGGGTCGCAAGACTGACCACCTTGGAGCTGAGTAGCAAGCCTCTCAGAAATATCTTAGATTTCGTTCACGAAGTTGAATTTCTGGGAGAGTAATTGTAGTAGGGTCAAGCACAATATATCAAGCTGGTCGCAGTGTAGAAAGGCTTTGCAGCCAAATGACACCTACACAAAAAAAAATTTATTTTTTATGTGAATTTTTTAAGTGAATAATTTTTAACCATAGATAAAATGAGTACAAAAAGAAAGAGCTATTCCGTCGAGTACAAAAAGGGAATCATGGATGACTCCAGGGGTGTAAATTTTGTAGCCTTCTGTAAAGAGATGTTAAATCTCTGTATGGTTCGAAAATGGCGTGTAGACTACAATAACAATAACTTTGTGAACTGGTGGACCAAGGAAATGGGAAAAACCCAGGGTTGGATCAGGTCGGCAGCCGTTATTTTCTGAGTTGTAAGATTGCTAACAGGAGAGCAATGGCTTTGGTTGTGCCCAGCTCTGATATTACAAAATTTGCCCTTGAAATGACAATTCAATTTGATATATCCACAGAAGAATTTAAAGTATCATCACACTGGATGGATAACTTCCTTCAACGACATGAACTGTCTCTAAGGAGATCAACAACAATGTTTAAGCTGGGAGACAATGAAGTTGGTAAACGTGCACTTGCATTTAAGCTTTTTGGTGATGGCATCGACTTTTCAAAATACCAACTCTCCAAGATGATTGCAATGAGACAGCAGTATTTCTAGGCCAAGGAGCTCAAATGACAGTTCACCACAAGGCTTCCTTGTCAATTTACGTTCCATCTACCGGTTGTTACCTGTATTTTGGCGATTCGTCTAGATGGCAAGAAAGTATCACTCATCATTTATCATCACTAATGGTAAAAAAGACAAGATTGAATGCGTTTCAGGAATTTATGTTCTTGAAAGTGAAAAGACCTGGTGCAACAAAGCAGTTATAAGAAAGTGGGTTGATTTTATGCTGACACCACTGTTGAGGGGTCGAAATAGAGGTTTACTAGTTTGGGATTCAGCCAGTACTCACCACACTAAAGACATGAAAAACTTTCTTGCTGAGAGGAAGATTGATCAAATAATGATTCCGACAGGAATGACTGGCTACCTCAAGACACTTGACATTGCAATAAACAAGCAATTCAAGGATCATTTGAGAATGGAAATCAATGAATATATTGAAAACAGAATGGTGAGAAATCAACAAGATAATTTTGTTGAGCCAGGCTTAAAAGAAGTTATGAATTGGTTAAAAAATTCATGGGACAAAATAACTTACAGTTGTGTTTCCAATGCACTATGAACAGGCTACTTAGACAAGAAGTATTCATTTAACGATACCTATATTGCAAGACATGCGAGATTCGGACCAATGATACTACAGGAAATGGATTTGGAGGAAAATCATAACAGAATTCAAAATTTGATAATTTATGATGATGTTCCAGAAGAAGATGACATGACCAACGGCGTACCCAGTGATGGGCAGGTGGGGCTGCTGGCCCCCCCTAGAACCCACCTGGCCGCACAGAAATATCTATAACATTATTAAAACCTCACCCTGATGTTCACCTTGGGTGCAAAGAGCATGGCAAAGCAGTTCTGAAATTGTACGACAGATGGATACTTCATTTCATAATGCATAATTCATTGCATAATCCTCGAAACAAATATGAACTGAAATATGAACTTGAAAATAGTAATATTACAATAAAAAAAAAAGCTTAAAAATTGGATCAAATCCAATATTTAACTGATTATTATTATTATTTAATTATTTTTATTATTATTAGGGGTTACTAAACTGTTGCTAGATGTTATTCTATTCTATTTCTAAGGAAAACGGATATATCAGGGTTATTTTATTTTGTTTCTAAATATGAATGGATTTATCAGGGTTACTAATATTTAAATAGCTAAGTAAAAAAAAAAATTCGAATTAATATGCTTATCCTGCTAACTGGTTTAGTTGGATTAAGCGATGTGATAAATTTGTGAACACTAGAATAGCAAAGACATACTACTAATATTTTATTTTTAATTATTTTGAAAGATTTTAGATTAGATAGATTTAAGATTTTGTAACCAGACCTGCGCTCAGGCATTAAATTGCCTATGTAGGATTACTTTCAAATTAACTGGTTGAATAAAATTAAAAAAAAAAAAAATATTAAAATTATATAAATCTACTTTTTGGAATATAAGCCCTCTCCCGAAAATAAGCCCTACCATGTATTTTAGACCTAAAATAAAGTAAGACGGTGTTTTATTTTCAGAAAAGGACAGTAGAAAAATGGTTTGGAATAAGTACCGATGATAATCAAAAACTTTAGGATTTTAAATAAAAATATAAAACTAACTGCCTAATATTATTCAATTAATCATCACTAGAAATGTCATGACATTCCTTTCCAAAAAAAAAACTTTGTGGTGAAGTAGGAATTTGAACATATAAAATTGTGTGTAAATCTAAAATACATAAGTTGGGACATCATAAGTTGAGATACCACTGTATTATTTTAAATACAGTGGTATCTCAAACTATGACAAACTTCAATAAAATGGAGCAATTTTTTTCATATTCAGTGGGTCCTTTTAAATTGGCCAATACTAATAATCAGTGATCAGATTAAGAAGCAATGACCATATTTCTGTACATTCTTTTGTGGATGAAACACAGACAAATTAATTGATAAAATTATTAAATATTATTCATCAATTATAGAAACTTAACAAAGCGATTTGTTGGTAATATTTTAAATTTAGATATCAAATAAAAACTTAAATTTACATATTATATTAAAAAACATATGTAAATCACAATTATAGATGATTTAATTTCATAAAGTTATAGATAACTAACAATATCTGTTTCACATAAAATATACCTGAAAAACTTTTGATCATTTTTTTTTTTTAATAAAACGTGATATTCGCCGTAAAAACGGTACAGTTTATAATAAAAGTGCATAATACCTTAAATAATAACTTCTTCCTGTGTCCTATTTCAAATAATTTACGAAAAACACTTAACAATATTACTATAACATATACAAAACGATTCTAAACACGTGTTTACTTCCATTTATAAAACGAACATCTGATGAGGGACTTTAACGGACTTTCCGTTCGAATTTTAACGTGTTGCGCAGGTTTATTGCTCTGCACATGCTCAGTGCTGTCCAAGCAGAATCGGCTTTGGAATTTTAAACGTTTTTTAATGCAATGCAGTACATTTTTTTACAACGAATGCTTTATGGAAATGTAAATTAGGGATATAAATATAGGGGAATAGGAAAAACAGGAATAATATTAAAAATAACCACTATTTTTTAAAATATATTTAAGGCCTTGCCTGTCTATTCCCGTCTGTTTAGTCTTGTGGGCTTAATCCAGTTTGTCTATTATTGTCTGCCTTGTCTTGCCTGATGGCTGGTCGGCTCGTGTCGTTTTCTCTGTTTCATCTTGTGTTTGGTTTTGATTGTCTAATCTTGTCTGTCCAGTCGTGTCTGTCCGGTCTTGCTTGTCAGTTCTTATCTGCCCAGTCTTGTCTGTCCAGTCTTATCTGTCCGGTCTTGTCTGTCCACTCTTGTCTCTCCAGTCTTGTGGGTCTAGTCTTGTCTGTCTTTTTTTATTGTGGGGAATCTCTCACAAAACTCCTAACAAAACTAATCTCACTAAACTAATAGTATTGTCCACTACACTACCGAGGAGGGCAGTCTATTCTGTTTTTTTATAGTTCCACGTTGCTTTTAGTATGCGCCACCCCGGTATCACATTCCTTCAGGATGGGAGCTACTCATCCTACGGACGGTTAGCGCCGCCCTGGATAAAATGCCTGCTCGGCGGGGAATGGAACCCCGGTCTCCCGCTTGTCAGACGGGTATGTTGTCCACTACACTACCGAAGCGGACTAGTCTTGTCTGTCTAGTCTTGTCTGTCTAGTCTTGTCTGTCTAGTCTTGTCTGTCTAGTCTTGTCTGTCTAGTCTTGTCTGTCTAGTCTTGTCTGTCTAGTCTTGTCTGTCTAGTCTTGTCTGACTAGTCTTGTCTGTCTAGTCTTGTCTGTCTAGTCTTGTCTGTCTAGTCTTGTCTGTCTAGTCTTGTCTGTCTAGTCTTGTCTGTCTAGTCTTGTCTGTCTAGTCTTGTCTGTCTAGTCTTGTCTGTCTAGTCTTGTCTGTCTAGTCTTGTCTGTCTAGTCTTGTCTGTCTAGTCTTGTCTGTCTAGTCTTGTCTGTCTAGTCTTGTCTGTCTAGTCTTGTCTGTCTAGTCTTGTCTGTCTAGTTTTGTCTGTCTAGTCTTGTCTGTCTAGTCTTGTCTGTCTAGTCTTGTCTGTCTAGTCTTGTCTGTCTAGTCTTGTCTGTCTAGTCTTGTCTGCCTAGTCTTGTCTGTCTAGTCTTGTCTGTCTAGTCTTGTCTGTCTAGTCTTGTCTGTCCAGTCTTGTCTGTCTAGTCTTGTCTGTCTAGTCTTGTCTGTCTAGTCTTGTCTGTCTAGTCTTGTCCGTCTAGTGTTGTCTGTCTAGTCTTGTCTGTCTAGTCTTGTCTGTCTAGTCTTGTCTGTCTAGTCTTGTCTGTCTAGTCTTGTCTGTCTAGTCTGTCTAGTCTGTCTAGTCTTGTCTGTCTAGTCTTGTCTGTCTAGTCTTGTCTGTCTAGTCTTGTCTGTCTAGTCTTGTCTGTCTAGTCTTGTCTGTCTAGTCTTGTCTGTCTAGTCTTGTCTGTCTAGTCTTGTCTGTCTAGTCTTGTCTGTCTAGTCTTGTCTGTCTAGTCTTGTCTGTCTAGTCTTGTCTGTCTAGTCTTGTCTGTCTAGTCTTGTCTGTCTAGTCTTGTCTGTCTAGTCTTGTCTGTCTAGTCTTGTCTGTCTAGTCTTGTCTGTCTAGTCTTGTCTGTCTAGTCTTGTCTGTCTAGTCTTGTCTGTCTAGTCTTGTCTGTCTAGTCTTGTCTGTCTAGTCTTGTCTGTCTAGTCTTGTCTGTCTAGTCTTGTCTGTCTAGTCTTGTCTGTCTAGTCTTGTCTGTCTAGTCTTGTCTGTCTAGTCTTGTCTGTCTAGTCTTGTCTGTCTAGTCTTGTCTGTCTAGTCTTGTCTGTCTAGTCTTGTCTGTCTAGTCTTGTCTGTCTAGTCTTGTCTGTCTAGTCTTGTCTGTCTAGTCTTGTCTGTCTAGTCTTGTCTGTCTAGTCTTGTCTGTCTAGTCTTGTCTGTCTAGTCTTGTCTGTCTAGTCTTGTCTGTCTAGTCTTGTCTGTCTAGTCTTGTCTGTCTAGTCTTGTCTGTCTAGTCTTGTCTGTCTAGTCTTGTCTGTCTAGTCTTGTCTGTCTAGTCTTGTCTGTCTAGTCTTGTCTGTCTAGTCTTGTCTGTCTAGTCTTGTCTGTCTAGTCTTGTCTGTCTAGTCTTGTCTGTCTAGTCTTGTCTGTCTAGTCTTGTCTGTCTAGTCTTGTCTGTCTAGTCTTGTCTGTCTAGTCTTGTCTGTCTAGTCTTGTCTGTCTAGTCTTGTCTGTCTAGTCTTGTCTGT